>HG995312.1:11409193-12808386 GCA_905332915.2 Hecatera dysodea | reverse complement strand
TGTAGCGGGTGGTGACGTCACACGAGTTTTCAAATGTATCGTCTTCGTTTTTATTTACGTGAAAAAGAAAAAAATACTTGTCCAATATTTTTTAAATCATCTAACGGACTTATTCGATATTTTTTGTCAACTACCCTATTTTTAATCGAACACCTATTTAGTAGTCCAAAGTATATGCAGAGATCCACAGACTATCAACTAAAAATAAAAATAAAACGCGTACCTATCTATACTAATATTATAAAGCTGAAGAGTTTGTTTGTTTGAACGCGCTAATCTCAGGAACTACTGGTTCGAATTGAAAAATTCTTTTTGGGTTGAATAGACCATTTATCGAGGAAGGCTTTAGGCTATATATCATCACGCTTAAGCCAATAGGAGCGGAGCAGCGATAAAGAATGTTTTAAAATCGGGGATTCCACGGGGACGAAGTCGCGGGCAGCAGCTAGTATATAATAAAAAAAATACATTGATCGCTCATGTCAATTAAACTGTTTGACTGTCATGAAGTCTCAAGCACACAACTCGACTTAAAAAAAAATTATTTGAAAATTGTATATTATGCGGATGGACCTATGTATATCGACGGTTAAAAGGAAGTAGGGCATAAGCGACATTTTGGTCAAAAATGAGTTATATATGCCATCCTACTTAAAATTTTCCGCTCTTTCGAATGCGCTTACTCTCATGGCTCTACGATGACTTTTTTGGCGTTTATGCCCTAGCAAAAAAAATCGTTTTCATAGTATTAGTTTTCGTAACCGACGAAAATTCAAGTAATTTTTGCTACAAAGGTGCTTGTGCCCCTACAAAAATGATTTATTTTGTGTTTGTTGTCGGTAATGCTTTTTTACTTCATAAGGGTGTCGAGCTTTCGGTTGTTTATGCCTTTTAAGCTTTTCCCTCACAAAGTACAAACGTTGTTTATAGCCTACTTCCATTTCGTAATTTAACATAGCTATGGCGCTTGTACCCTATATACGAAATTCATTTTCATATTACTCTGTCAGTTATACCCTATTACCATTCAGTACTTTATGGAAGCTATGCAGGTTATGCTCTATTACCTAAATTTATTTTAATATCACACTGTTGGTTATACCTTACTTCCGCGTACAATATAAATACAGTTTTGTCGATAATATCTTATTACTTAAATTAAATTAGATATCATGGTGTCGATTATAACCACATTATAACCTACTTCCACGTTCTACAATCATACTTATACGTCACTTATACTACAATACCCAATAAGCTTTTTATTATTTACTATTATGTTTGTTACCTTTTTAAATGTTTAATATTACGGATACATACCAAGTGTTCGTAATTAATTCTTAAGTTCCCTACCTGCTAGCTGCAGTATTAGCTACCTACCCATCATCATCATCATCATCAACAGCCTGTTGCAGTCCACTGCTGGACATAGGCCTCTCCAATTGCACGCCACTTAGATCTATTTTCGGCTTCTCGCATCCAGTTTCTGCCAGCCGTCCTGCGCAAATCGTCACTCCACCGTGCGTCTCGGCAAACGTAGTGTAGAACGTCCTAAATTACGTTTGCCAAGACGCGGTCTCCACTCTAGAACTCGTTTACCCCAACGGTTGTCGGTTAATTCAATTCAATTCAAATATTTTATTTCAGATAAACATCCATATGTGTTAGTAGTAGTACAACTTAAGCTAATGTTAGTATTAAATTAAATTATCATAATAAACAACCATTGTACGAAAAGTTCAATGGTTCATTGGTGTATTTGGATAAGTGATCTGGACACTTATCCACCTTCGTATGAGGGGAGAGTCCCACCTATCTGAAAACACATTCAGGATGCCATTGGAGGAGGAACGCAGGCGCGCCAACATGGAAGCGCATCGCTTCCGCATGATCGCGGCAAACCCGTCAACACATGCGTCCGCGAACATCCCTGACGCGCTACATCGCCACGGCAACCCCAAAAGCACCCTGAATGCGTTATTGTACTGTACGCGCAGGTCACTGTATGCCCGCTGGGTATACTTGGTCCACAGGCTGCACGTGTAAAACGACTGGCAGAAAGCCTTAAAAATATGGCCAGCCCACTGCCACTCCAGCTTACTAATCCGGTAGGCTATATCGATGACCTTGCTTCTCTGACGGATCACCTTATTTCTGATGCGATCCCTCAGAGACACACCGAGCATAGCCCTTTCCATAGCCCACTGAGCGACTTTAAGCTTGTAGGCCATACGAGCCGTCAGTCTCTACGTTTCTGCTCCGTATGCCATGACGGGTAGGACGCACTGATTGAAGACTTTCGTCTTTAGGCACTGTGGAATCGACGATGTAAAGACTCGACGTAGCTTCGCAAACGCTGCCCAGCCTAACTGAATTCTTCTATTCACCTCGCCCTCAAAGTTGTTTCTACCTAACTGCAATGTCTGCCCGAGGTACACATATTTTTGAACAACTTCAAGAATTGCACCGTGAATCGCAATCGGTTCCGGTAGAACATTTTCGTTGAACATGACCTTGGTTTTAATAAAGTCAAAGTCAAAATGTTTACTGCGAAACAATGTTTATGTTACAGAAAAGTCAGCAAGATCATTCAGCATCGGTTGTAGGTCCTGCAGCGTTTCTGCCATGATGACGATATCATCTACAAATCGCAAGTAAGAGATGTATTCGCCATTGATGTTAATGCTACGTTCGTTCCAGTTCAGCGTCTTGAACATATCCTCCATTGCATTAGTGAATAATTTCGGGGAAATAACATCCCCTTGTCTCACTCCTCGATGCAACGGTATGGGACTTGTTTGCTGATTCTGTACTTGAACGGACATGGTGGCGGCCTCGTAGAGACATCTCATCACTTGGATGTATCACCAGTCTACTTGGCAGCGCTGCAGGGACTTCAGAATCTGTATAATCTGCCGCACTGTGTGGATGTGGTCTATGCGGCCGTATCCGCTCCGAAACCCAGCCTGTTCTGGTAGTTTGAATTCGTCGAGCTTTCGCGCAAGACTGTTCATAATCACTCTTGAAAACAGCTTATAGACTTGGCTTTGAAGGGATATGGGTCGATAGTTCTTCAATAGGGTCTTGTCTCCCTTTTTGAAGAACGGAGTAGAAGTGTGGTTATCTTAACCACACTTTTACTCCACGCCTCTGAAATTCTCCCTTCAAACAGGACAGCGTTAAACAGCTTCTGGAAATCCCTCAGTACGGGTTTACCTCCAGCTTTCAGCAGCTCTGTGGTAACGCCGTCTTCTCCAGGGGCTTTTCCATTTTTAAGCTGCCCAAGAGCGATCTCGATTTCGCCAATACTGACTTATTTATTTATTAAAACTTTACGCACTAGTAAAAAAAAAAACTACAAAGCGGACTTAATGCCATAGGACTTCTGGCAGGTCTTCGGTTAAATGGCGTGTCAATGTGGCTCTAGAACCCTCATTTTTGGGATCAGGACGAGATGCATGCGATGCGTATAACCGGCTATAGAAGTCCTCCACTTCCTAAAAGACTACTGGCTTCAAAGAAACAACTTCTCCACTTGCTGTGGTCAACTTCATCAGGTGGCTTCTTCCAAAAGACTGTACGAACACCTTTGACCCCCGATTCTGCTCGATTGCTCTTTCAACCGAAAGAACATTGAAGCCCCGGAGGTCCTATCGTACGTGCTTGTTGATCTCTCAGTTTAGAAATCGCTTTGCCGACGAAGTGACGGGTGGGCTTTCACGTCATTCCTTCACTAGCCCTAAAGTCCTTTCTGAAAGCTTGAGCTTCTTGCCCTTACGCTGCATATCACAGAATCTCGTACCCTTTTCCCTGAGGATCCAAATCACATTTTAGAGGTTCTGGTTTACGTCTGTTGTGGTTTCCACGGCAGCGAATCGGTTTTACAGGTTTGCCTGGAACGTTTCAGATCATGCCATGGTTTGGAGCAGAGTTGGTCGGAGTCTGGACTTCATCAGACGGACACGTTCGGCCTTGAAGTTAATATTCAGAGAGCCTCGGACAAGTCGGTGATCGCTACAGGTATTGAACCTGTTGATCACGGAGACGTCTCTGAATATATGCCTCTTGTCATTCATGATGAAGTCGATCTCATGTTTGGTCATAGTGTCGGGGCTTTGTCACGTCCACTTCCTTTGGGGCTGTTTCTTGAAAAAGGAGTTCATCAAGAACAACCCCTCCTGTTCGAGGAAGTTGACGAGGATTTGCCCCCTATGATTTCTGCTTCCAAATCCATGGTATCCTATTACCTATTCGCAGCAATACTGTACTCCCACTTTGGCATTAAAGTCAACATGACTGTACGGGGCGGACGTGATCGACTGGACTGTAGGGTGGCCAGGGTAGGTTATCCTATTCTTCAAAAGTGGACTGTATGGTGACAACCCACCTAGGTATAAATGATCCAGACGCGTTGACGCTCCGTCTATAAGCTACGGGCCATGAGGATGCAACCCTTAGCTGAATACTTGCTATACTTGCTGTTATTGACACAGTATATAGGGGTAGGTATAGAGGGCTTACCAATAAAGTCACAATAAAACACTATTTAACTTGTTCACTATGCACTTAGCGATTTGAAGGGTGAAATTCGCGACTATATGATTCTACATTTAGTTATAAATCCGAAATATCTTGCAAATGACTACAAATTTCTTAAAGTTTCTATGTTTCTATTGTACGGCGCAACTATACCGTATCGACACCCAAAAAATCACCGTGTGTGATGAAGTTTATTAACGCCAATTTTCACTATAACAATTCTAGATTTTAAGCTATATCTAGGCTTAGGTCTATGTGAGTAGGGGTTGTCGTACCTTTATGGATAGCCCTCGGTAGGCTCCATACAGCGGAGACGAATTCACCCCTTCATCCCCCTCCATGTAGGGGTGAGATGCCGAAAACTATACAAAACTATAGTAGGCGCGAAGCTATTACCTACTTGGGGTGAATTTACCGTAAAACTATGCTAGGAGGGCTATACAGCTATATGTATCTCTGTAGATACGACAACCCTCTACAAAACTACATATGTTTCAACCCTGTCACTTAAGGGGTTGCAACTCTATAAGCGTATATGTTTCAGGGGGATAAAAATAAACAGTTTTATTTAAACCTAAATTACGGCTTTATGCCTGCATACACTATAGACATCTATATATCCCCTGAAAGGATTTTTCAAGGCGGTTCTATTTCAGACATTTAGAAGTCTAGAATCTAGACTTGTATTTTCGGGAAAGGAAGAGGGTAGATGCAAAGTGTTTTATTTTGTGCATACCTTCACCAGGGCTATTTATCAAAAACTGTTGACCAATCACGTACCAGCACCCTCCTGCTCTGTGATTGGTCAGTGTCGCTTTTAGCTATGCGACTACCTTTGACCTAATATTTCAGGTCTCAATTACCAAGCCCTTTCTATTTACCTATGTATGTCTGTCTGTGTGTGTATATACCTCGATTACCTTATATACCACCGATTACCTTTTATATACCTTGATTACCTTTATATACCTTCGATTACCAGGGTTACCATGTGTTTTACTGTTATGTGTAAGGGACAGGATACCCTACCTAACTATATTCTATTTACTTGGAAGAAATAAAGGCTCCAAGGGCTTATATACTGCCTCTTGAGAGCAAACAACTGTAACGAATGTGTTTTATTTCAATAACAAACTATGTATCAACTATAGCTACCTATAACTATCTATACTATGCAGCTTTATTTGTTACAGCATTCTATGTACTAACTAACTACCTATAACTACCTATACTATGTAGTCGCGGTTTTATTTGTTGCAACATTCTATGTACTACTATAGCTACCTATAACTACCTATACTATGTAGCTAAGACGCATCGTCGCGAACACTAACTATATTCTATTTACTTGGAAGAAATAAAGGCTCCAAGGGCTTATATACTGCCTCTTGAGAGCAAACAACTGTAACGAATGTGTTTTATTTCAATAACAAACTATGTATCAACTATAGCTACCTATAACTATCTATACTATGCAGCTTTATTTGTTACAGCATTCTATGTACTAACTAACTACCTATAACTACCTATACTATGTAGTCGCGGTTTTATTTGTTGCAACATTCTATGTACTACTATAGCTACCTATAACTACCTATACTATGTAGCTAAGACGCATCGTCGCGAACATCTCTCCCGCCGTGCAGTGCAGCGATGACTCGGTGCGATGACGTCGCGGCGCTGCAGAAACCCGGTGAGCGACGCCTGTAGCCACGTCGCCCGCTGCGCGGCGCCGGTGCTCGATGCCGGTGCTCGACGCAGCTGTGCAGTCGCCGGTCTGCCGCTTCCCTGCTGTGGGTCGCCTGCAGTCGCAAGGCTGTTGCGTAGGCTCTCGAAAATGTGCGAGCTGTGGGCCGGATGGCCCGCTGTCTGTGCGAGCTGCGAGTGCGCGCAGCGTCGCTTGCTGCGGTGGCAAGCTGTGTAGGCAGCATTGCCTGCTGTATCGCCTGCTCAAAGCAAGGCGGTGGCGGGCCGAATATGCCCGCAATGGGGGCTGGCTGCGCCCGTGGGCAGCATCGCCCGCTATGTTGGCGAGCTGCGTGAGCAGCATCGCCTGCTACTGCTCGCTTGATGCGAGCCGAATGCGGACCGAATATGTCCGCGGTGGTGAGCTGCGCCAGTGGGCAGCATCACTCGCTATGTTGGCGAGCTGTGGGAGCATCGCCGGCTACTGCTCGCTTGATGCGAGCCGAATGCGGACCGAATATGTCCGCGGTGAGGTGAGCTGCACCTTGCGGGCAGCATCACTCGTCTATGGTTGGCGAGCTGTGTGAGCAGCATCGCCCGCTACTACTGCTCGCTTGATGCGAGCCGAATGCGGACCGAATATGTCCGCGGTGGGGTGAGCTGCGCCTTGCGGGCAGCGTCACCCATCTATCGGTTGGCGAGCTGTGAGAGCAGCATCGCCTGCTGTGTCGCCTGCACAAAGCAAGGCGGCGGCGGGCCGGATACGCCCGCAGTGGGGCGAGCTGCGCCTTGCGGGCAGCGTCGCCCAGCTATCGGTTGGCGAGCTGTGGGAGCATCGCCTGCTACTGCTCGCTTGATGCGAGCCGAATGCGGACCGAACATGTCCGCGGTGGGGTGAGCTGCGCCTTGCGGGCAGCGTCACCCATCTATGGTTGGCGAGCTGTGAGAGCATCGCCGGCTATTGCCCGCTAGGTGCGAGCCGAATGCGGACCGAATATGTCCGCGGTGGGGCGAGCTGCGCCTTGCGGGCAGCGTCGCCCATCTATGGTTGGCGAGCTGTGAGAGCATCGCCGGCTACTGCTCGCTTGATGCGAGCCGAATGCGGACCGAATATGTCCGCGGTGAGGTGAGCTGCGCCTTGCGGGCAGCATCACTCGTCTATGGTTGGCGAGCTGTGTGAGCAGCATCGCCCGCTACTACTGCTCGCTTGATGCGAGCCGAATGCGGACCGAATATGTCCGCGGTGGGGTGAGCTGCGCCTTGCGGGCAGCGTCACCCGTCTATCGGTTGGCGAGCTGTGAGAGCAGCATCGCCTGCTGTGTCGCCTGCACAAAGCAAGGCGGCGGCGGGCCGGATACGCCCGCAGTGGGGCGAGCTGCGCCTTGCGGGCAGCGTCGCCCAGCTATCGGTTGGCGAGCTGTGGGAGCATCGCCTGCTACTGCTCGCTTGATGCGAGCCGAATGCGGACCGAACATGTCCGCGGTGGGGTGAGCTGCGCCTTGCGGGCAGCGTCACCCATCTATGGTTGGCGAGCTGTGAGAGCAGCGTCGCCGGCTACTGCTCGCTTGATGCGAGCCGAATGCGGACCGAATATGTCCGCGGTGGGGCGAGCTGCGACTTGCGGGCAGCGTCGCCCATCTATGGTTGGCGAGCTGTGAGAGCATCGCCGGCTACTGCTCGCTTGATGCGAGCCGAATGCGGACCGAATATGTCCGCGGTGGGGCGAGCTGCGACTTGCGGGCAGCGTCGCCCATCTATGTTGGCGAGCTGTGAGAGCATCGCCGGCTATTGCTCGCTTGACGCGAGCCGAATGCGGACCGAATATGTCCGCGGTGGGGCGAGCTGTGAAGCATCACCCATCTATGGTTGGCGAGCTGTGAGAGCATCGCCGGCTATTGCCCGCTAGGTGCGAGCCGATTGCGGACCGAATGTGTCCGCGGAGGGGCGAGCTGCGCCTGTGGGCAGCGTCACCCATCTATCTGGTTGGCGAGCTGTGATAGCAGCATCGCCGGCTATTGCTCGCTTGACGCGAGCCGAATGCGGACCGAACATGTCCGCGGGAGGTGAGCTGCGCCGATGGGCAGCATCACTCTCTCTCTGTCCGCTGAAAGTAAGTTGGTAGCGGGCCGGATATGCCCGCACGGGGGGCGAGCTGCGCGTGTTGGCAGCGTCACCCATCTATCTGTTGGTTGGCGAGCTGTGGGAGCAGCATCGCCTGCTGTTGTCTTACTTTGGTAGTGGGACAAGTTTCTTCACTGGACGCTTTAAGGTGCCGCCGGATGTGCGCACCTCAGCTGTCCGGACCTCTCCATCAGCGCCCGGGAAAACTGCGATTATGCGGCCTCGCGGCCACGTGTTGCGAGGCAGCTGGCCGTCTGCGATGAGTACGGGATCACCCACCTGCAGATTAGGGCCACGGCTATGGGGCTCCCGCCGGTGTTGGAGCTCGGGTAGGTACTCACGTACCCAGCGGCGCCAGAACTGGTCGGCGAGTGCTTGTGAGCGCCGCCAGTGGCGCTTGCTGTCGATGTCGTGCTCTGTGAACACGCCAGGCGTCGGCAGCCGGGCTGAACCACCCAGAAGGAAGTGGTTCGGCGTGATGGACTCGTCATCGTCACTGTGAACTGAAACATGGGTTAGTGGTCGACTGTTGACCGTATATTCGGCCTCACACAACAGTGTGTGTAACACCTCTTCATGTGGGTGTTTTTCGTGAAGTATAGTCTGTAATGCTGTCTTCACACATCGGACTAGGCGCTCCCATGCGCCACCCATAAAAGGCGCTGACGGAGTGATGAAGCGCCATACTATGCCTCGGCGACTTGCCTCTTCTTCGAAGGCGTCTCGGAGCTCTTTGTCGGCACCGTGCATGTTGGTGCCGTTGTCTGAATGTATTTCTGTTGGACATCCTCTGCGTGCAGCGAAGCGGCGCAGTGCTAGTATCGCGGAGTCTGCGCTGAGGCTTGCGGCGATTTCCAGGTGTACCGCTCTGGTGGTCAGGCACGTAAATAGAGCCACGTACCTCTTCTGATGCTGGCGACCGACTGTAACGGATAGCGGACCGAAATAGTCGAGTCCAGTGAATGTGAACGGCCTCTGATGATGAGCTAGACGCGTTCTGGGGTGGTCGCCTGTAGCTGGTACTGGTGCGCACGCCTTCCTAATGCGACACGGTAAACAACGTGTCACTACCATCTTCGTTGTGGGTCTCATTCTGACGACCCAGTAATGCTGTCGGACTTCATTGATGGTCATCTCGGTTCCACTGTGTTGTAAGCTGCGGTGTGTCCAGTCTATGTAGAGCTGAGTTATACGATGGTCGCCATGTAATATGGGTGGGCGCTTGACGTCTTCTGTTATTTTGTCGATTCTATCTATACGACTTCTGAGGCGTATGACGTCATCCTTCAATTCTATTTGCAACGGTCGTAGGGCGCTGTCCTTGTCTATTTCTTCGTTTCCTCGCAAACTTGTCAACTCGCGGGAAAACATCTGTTGCTGTACAGCTTGCACGAGTAACCTCTCCGCTTGTTGGAGGTATTCGGCTTCTATTATTTGACTATATTTTGACGTAACTGGGGACGTCACTGATGCTGTAGGAGGGGGCACTGCCGTCTTTGTACGTTTCCTCCAATCCGGATCCGCTTCTATATTTTTCCTCGTTCTTTTATAGAACGTATTTTCTTTGGGCGGCCGACATTTGGCGACGAAGCGTAGTACTGTCGCCGTCGCTCTCAACAGTCGTTCCCATTTTGAAAATCTTGCTGGATCGGGTATGACTTCTGTGAGTCTTCTATCTATATTTTCTATAGCGACTAAGGTTCGCTCCTCACCCGTCTGTTCCTCTAGTGGAGGCTTTTCTATTGGCCATGTTGTCGACTCTTCATACAGGAAGCTGGGGCCACAAAACCACTCGTGTCTCGAATCAAAGTGCTGTGGTACGTCACGAGTGGCTGCGTCTGCTATATTTTTCTTAGTGGGCACCCATCGCCAGTCTTCGACTCTACTATGCTCTTCTATGGCAGCTATGCGGTGCGCGACGAACGGTTTGTAAACTCGAGCTCCTTTTCTGATCCAGGTCAGCACGGTTTTGCTGTCTGACCAGTACGTCACGGAGGCCGGCTTGACTCCGTGTTCTCGGATGACAGCTGCAGCGACGCGGGTCCCCATCACCGCGGCCTGCAGCTCGAGTCGGGGTATCGATTGGAGCTTGAGTGGCGCCACCTTTGCCTTGGCCATGACGAGGCTCACGTGAGTCTTGCCATCTTCTGTAGAGATACGCCAGTACACCGCTGCGGCGTACGAAGTCTCGCTCGCGTCCGTGAAAACGTGGACTTGCGTTTCTATGGCGTCGCTATATCCTGGGTAACATCTTGGTACTGTGACTTGTGCAAGATTCTGTAGATGTTGAACCCAACTTCTCCATGCTGTGGCCAAGTCTGTGTCGAACGGCTGGTCCCAGTCGACTCCTCTTCTCCATGCTTCTTGGAGTATCTGTTTGGCGCGAATCGTTACGGGTGAGGCTAGGCCGAGTGGGTCGTATAGTGACATCACTATTTTCAGCGCCTCTCTCTTTGTGGGCACTTCCTTCTGTAATACGCCACTCGGTAATCGGGCTAGGCTCAGATTGAAACCCAGCGTATCTGCTCTTGGTCTCCATATTAGGCCAAGAATTTTTTCTGTATGGTCGCCGATGTCGACGACTTCTGTTTCTATAAGCGACGGTTCTATATTTTGTATGACGTCGATGTCATTCGATACCCATTTCTTAATTTCGAAACGAGCCTGTTGGTGTATCTTCTTCACCGCTGTTGCTATGTGTGTCGCTTCTTCAACTGTTCTATAGCTATCCAGATAATCGTCCATATAATGGTTCTTCACTATTGCTTCTACTGCTTCTGGATGCTGTTCTATGTGCCGGTTCGCGTTCCAATTCTTCGCGAATATGGCCGTGCACGGTGAGCTTGCCGCGCCGAATATGATTGACGTCATTCGATACTCGTCGGGGGCTCCTTCTCTTCTATTGCCTCTCCACAAATATCGGAGGGCGTCTCTATCTTCAGGTCGTACTTTGACCTGCATGAACATTTCGGTAATGTCACCTGAAATGGCTATCGGATGTCTACGAAACCTCATCATGACGCCGGGCAGCGACTGTAACAGGTCCGGTCCTGTGAGTAGGAAGTCGTTCAGCGACATTCCATTCGATTTAGCTGCGGCGTCGTGTACTATTCGGAACTTCTCCGGCTTCATGGGATTGAAGACGTCGAAATGAGGCAGATACCAGGTTCTTCCTGGCGTGGTCTGTTTGGGCGCTTTTTCTGCGTACCCTTTTGAAAGGAGCGAGTCCATCTGTTCTATATATTTATTTCGAAGACTCGGATCTTTGTCGAGCTTCTTTTCTATAGAGATCAGCCGCTTGTGTGCTGTCCCATAACTATCGGGCATTTCAAAATTGTTATTTTTCCATAACATAGCTGTTTCTATATGCCCATCTGTCAACTGTTTGGTATGTCTTTTCAAGATGTCTTCAGCCTGCTTCTCTGGATCAGAATCTGGACGCCGAGGATTAACTATTAGGGACTCGAGTGCGAAAAATTCACGAAGTTGCTCGTTCAGTCTATCGTCTCTATTTTCTCTATCTTCTCTGCATGCGCTGACGTAATGCACCTGCTGACCGAGTATTCTAGTGTGCGCGCCATGTAGCGTCCATCCAAGCGTTGTAAGTGACGCTATTGGCTGGTGCCTGGGGCCTCTTCTGACTTCACTGGCAAGGAGAAGGTGCCAGTTGTCTTGGCCAATCAAAATCTTGGGCGCGCCAACATCATAGACTAGCTGCTCTTTCAAGTCGATGAGATGTTTGCAATGTGTGACATCTTCTTCACGGACTGTCTGTGACGCGAGATTAAGCTTCGGTATGGTGCGCGCTCTGAACGGCACCCTATTTCTATGCTGACTCGCGAGTGTCACTGTGACTCTTTTCGAACAAGGAGTGTCGATCATGGTGTCACCGATCGCACCAATCTTCAGTGGGTCGATCTTGCCCTCGGCTCCGACTTGGTCGGCGATGTCTTCATCGATCAACGATACGGTCGATCCATCGTCGAGTAGGGCGAACGTAGATGCCTCTCCCGCCGGTCCAATGACCCGGACCGGGATGATCTTTAAATAGGCGTGATTCGACGATGATCTTGAGCTGGCGACTGTCTCCTTGGGCTCCTTTTTGACTTCGGTCTGTCTGGGCTTTTCGGCTGCCACCGCAGCAGGCTTCTTGTCGTAATGAAGTAGCCGACTGTGCGTGGCTGTACACCCCTTGACGTCACACTTCTTCGCGTTGCATTTATGCCGCTCTCTTCTTGGCTTCAGGCAACGGAAGCACAGGTTTAGATTCTTCGCAATTTCCCATCTCTTGTTACTATTACTATTCTTGAACTTCGAGCAATCGCGTTCTATATGGCCATCCTTCTCACACAGTCGGCACTTGCTTGCTGACTTCTCTGTTGTTGTGTGAGTCCTCTGCTGCGGTGTGCGTCGGTTGGATGAGCCCTCTGTCTTGATGTTTTCAGCAGGAGCGAAAGCGCTGCAGTATCGAGCTTGTTCGGTAATGAATTCGCTAAACAGCGACAAGTCTGGCAAGGACTGGTATTTTTCTGTATATATACGGTACCACTGTACACGTATCGAGTTCGGTAGCTTCTCTGTCAAGGTTCGCATGAGCTCGGCGTTGATCAGGTAATGATCCTTCTTCAATGCTCGCAGCGTTACTATAGCGCACCTCACGTGGCTTGCGAATGAGCAAATATCCTTTGGATTTTCACTGCATCGTGTCAGTCCTCGCAATCTATCTGTTTCGGCCTGTGCTATCGAATCTGGTCGGCCGAATTGCAGCTCGAGTTCCTTCATGATGTCATCTGGTCTTGCATGGCCGATGAGTTCTGAACTAACTGTTTCTAAAGCGCGTCCATGCAGGCTTCTTCTAAGTCTTGCTGTATTCTCGACATCGTTGAAATATTTTCGAGTTGTTTCATAAATGGCTCGAAATGACAACCATTCTGTATGCGCACCACTGAAGTTCGGTAAAGTCATAATGACCTTCGACGCCGAGGAGGAATTCTGTGACTGCTGTTCTGTTTTCTTGTCAACTAAAGATGCTATAGCAGCCGTAAGGTCCGTAACGAACGGACGTAAATTATCCTCGCTCCTATCGTCTTCTATTTTCTTCATAGGTGGTGGCTCTATCTGTTTAGCACTATCTGGATCTATGTGCGTTCGACGAGAGTCCACTATTGGTTCGAAGTCCACAGGGGGGGGCGGTTGGTGTCGACTATCACGGATGTCCCCCTCGGCGGCGTTGGTCTCTCTCTGATCAGGAACAGGTTCAGGCGCCTCTTCCAGCCAGGAACGCACGTACTCTTCATTTGAGTTTCTATCGTCCAAATATTCTTCGTCCGACTCTTGTTCGGCTCTCTGAAGTGCTAACTGGGCAAGCTCCAACTTAATCTTCAATAAGTCTTCGCGAGCCTTCTGTAATTTTCTATATGACCGCGGTGACCTGTCAATGGTCGACGACGGACGTCTATGTTCTATACGGGCGTCACCCCGGGTAGTCATTGGCAAGACTCGGCTATCTCTTCTATTTGACGGCTTCATTGTACTATCTGAAGTCGTCTCAAAGCGGGTTCCCTTCCTTGAGGTCGATGGCATCTGTTTCTGTACTGTTGTCGGCAATGGTGCAGGTACTCGTTCTATTGCTGAAGCTTCTATCTGTTCTATTCGTTCAGCGGCAGCAGGCGGAGACACGTCTTCACTGCGCTGCTGCATCGATCGCGCCGTCCCAGACGATGAAGGCGAACGCGGCGGCACCTGATGATGGATAGCAGGAACCCTCTCGGCTGGTTCCTGTATCGGAACTGTCCACGCCTCGGATGATTTGCCATGCGACCTCGTGATCGGCATTGTTGAAGTCTTCAATGAATCTCCAAAACTATTCGGTAGTCCACTGGTAAGCCTCAGGTGAAACTTCAATCCAAGTTTCCAAAAAAAAAAAATTTTCAAAAAATTTTCAAAATTCTTCAAAGTCCCCAATCTTCAAAAAATATTCTAAGTTCGGATTGACTGAAACTTTTCTAAGTCCCAGACTGTTCAAAATCTTCTATGTGTGAAGTCGATCGAAATTCTCTAAGTCCAAAATTCTTCAAAAATATTCTATGTCCCGCTTGATCAAAACTTTTCTAAGTGTCAGGTTGTTGAAAATTTTCCAAGTACAAAATTCTTCAAAAATTTTCCAAGTCCCGGATTGTTGAAAATTTTCTAAGTTCAAAATTCTTCAAAAAATTTTCCAAGTTCAAAATCTTCAAAAATATTCTAAGTGTCGGAACCCCTCAAAATTTTCAAAGTGTGAAGTCGTTCGAAATTTTCTAAGTTCAGCTTGATTAAATTTCTTCTATGTTGTTGCTTCACTATTTTTCAACATCAATCTGCCTAGGGGTAGTTTTCTTGAAGGGATGATTTCTTCAAGGTCCGACTTCTATTTAGCTTCTAGGGACACCCTTCGTGTCTTGAAATGTTGAAGGGTAGTTTTTTCTTCAAGGGGGTGCGACTTCACAATAGGGGTTGCGCCTTCAGGGTAGCTGCGTGGTTCTATAAATCCAACTTCCAAATAGCTGGATCAGGCTATCTTCAAATTATCCGGCTCCGATGGACCAGAAAATGTACGGGGCGGACGTGATCGACTGGACTGTAGGGTGGCCAGGGTAGGTTATCCTATTCTTCAAAAGTGGACTGTATGGTGACAACCCACCTAGGTATAAATGATCCAGACGCGTTGACGCTCCGTCTATAAGCTACGGGCCATGAGGATGCAACCCTTAGCTGAATACTTGCTATACTTGCTGTTATTGACACAGTATATAGGGGTAGGTATAGAGGGCTTACCAATAAAGTCACAATAAAACACTATTTAACTTGTTCACTATGCACTTAGCGATTTGAAGGGTGAAATTCGCGACTATATGATTCTACATTTAGTTATAAATCCGAAATATCTTGCAAATGACTACAAATTTCTTAAAGTTTCTATGTTTCTATTGTACGGCGCAACTATACCGTATCGACACCCAAAAAATAACCGTGTGTGATGAAGTTTATTAACGCCAATTTTCACTATAACAATTCTAGATTTTAAGCTATATCTAGGCTTAGGTCTATGTGAGTAGGGGTTGTCGTACCTTTATGGATAGCCCTCGGTAGGCTCCATACAGCGGAGACGAATTCACCCCTTCATCCCCCTCCATGTAGGGGTGAGATGCCGAAAACTATACAAAACTATAGTAGGCGCGAAGCTATTACCTACTTGGGGTGAATTTACCGTAAAACTATGCTAGGAGGGCTATACAGCTATATGTATCTCTGTAGATACGACAACCCTCTACAAAACTACATATGTTTCAACCCTGTCACTTAAGGGGTTGCAACTCTATAAGCGTATATGTTTCAGGGGGATAAAAATAAACAGTTTTATTTAAACCTAAATTACGGCTTTATGCCTGCATACACTATAGACATCTATATATCCCCTGAAAGGATTTTTCAAGGCGGTTCTATTTCAGACATTTAGAAGTCTAGAATCTAGACTTGTATTTTCGGGAAAGGAAGAGGGTAGATGCAAAGTGTTTTATTTTGTGCATACCTTCACCAGGGCTATTTATCAAAAACTGTTGACCAATCACGTACCAGCACCCTCCTGCTCTGTGATTGGTCAGTGTCGCTTTTAGCTATGCGACTACCTTTGACCTAATATTTCAGGTCTCAATTACCAAGCCCTTTCTATTTACCTATGTATGTCTGTCTGTGTGTGTATATACCTCGATTACCTTATATACCACCGATTACCTTTTATATACCTTGATTACCTCTATATACCTTCGATTACCAGGGTTACCATGTGTTTTACTGTTATGTGTAAGGGACAGGATACCCTACCTAACTATATTCTATTTACTTGGAAGAAATAAAGGCTCCAAGGGCTTATATACTGCCTCTTGAGAGCAAACAACTGTAACGAATGTGTTTTATTTCAATAACAAACTATGTATCAACTATAGCTACCTATAACTATCTATACTATGCAGCTTTATTTGTTACAGCATTCTATGTACTAACTAACTACCTATAACTACCTATACTATGTAGTCGCGGTTTTATTTGTTGCAACATTCTATGTACTACTATAGCTACCTATAACTACCTATACTATGTAGCTAAGACGCATCGTCGCGAACACTAACTATATTCTATTTACTTGGAAGAAATAAAGGCTCCAAGGGCTTATATACTGCCTCTTGAGAGCAAACAACTGTAACGAATGTGTTTTATTTCAATAACAAACTATGTATCAACTATAGCTACCTATAACTATCTATACTATGCAGCTTTATTTGTTACAGCATTCTATGTACTAACTAACTACCTATAACTACCTATACTATGTAGTCGCGGTTTTATTTGTTGCAACATTCTATGTACTACTATAGCTACCTATAACTACCTATACTATGTAGCTAAGACGCATCGTCGCGAACAATGACAACGATGTACTATGTAGTGAAGTGGAGGGCTCTCGATATGTCATCGAACATATTTTCCACTACGTCGTCCGAGTGTGTCGAGGTCGGTGCGTACACTACCTTGAGGCTATACCTCTCGGTGAGCTTCACAATAAGGTACGCTACCCTGTTCGACACACTTAACATTTCCACAAAGTTGTTAGATAGGACTTGTTTAAAGTTGTTTACCAGAAACCCAACGCCGCCTTGCAATTGTTGGTCTCCCTCGCGGAAGTACATCAGATGACCCGATTCCAGGGATAACCCTGGAATCGGGTCATCTGATGTACTGGATGTGCTTGGGGGAGGACACCATAAGGTGTCCATGTCATGTCAATGTCTTTTTTTATTTTAAAAAATCCTACTATCCGCTTGTTAGTAAATAGGTAAGTAGGTGACATAAAAATGACTATAATGACGAACTATCATCTTTGAAATCTACTATTTAGTGTAAATTAGAATCACTTGAACGGGTAGGGTATACTGAAACAGGCCCCTAAGACTAAGGATTCTTAGTTTTTTTGTATGAAAATCGACTCCATAATACTTTTAAAATACTTCACCCTATTTTACGAGTTAGGGACAAAATTACAGTGTAGTGTAATACCCGTTTTAGCTCTTATCCTGATGAAGGATCGTGTTGGTTGCGCTACTTCATTATTTTTGGGGTGTCTTTTCATCCATATTTCCATAGACTGCAGACACGCAATGCCAAATGTTGATTATCCTTCTTTTCCTTTGCTTTCAAGCGACATTGTGCGTCACTAATGTCTTATATCCTAGTATTATTTTGAAAGCCGACTGTTTCTTGTGCTCTATTAGCTTCCATACAACCACTGTGAAAAGTACCTTATCCTTCTTTTCCTATAACACTTATTGAACTGTCTAGTCTCTTATACCCTTTTACCTTGCTGTGTGAGAAATCAGTATGTCGCTTAGGCTTCTTATCCTTTAATATTTTACTTTGTCATTTGTATCTTATGCCATATTTCCTCATTAGAAAATTAAAAGCTATTGTCATAAGCGACAAAAACCACTTTAAATAGCGTAAAATCATTAAAACTAAAAATACCGGTAAATGCTCCATTTTTTTCTGATTTTATAACTGTTTTAGTTTTCACGATATCTTAATAAATAACAAAATTACGTCAGTTTTTCTAAAATTTAAAACTTTGAACGGCTCTCCTGAACATTTCACTTTTTGTCGCTTATACCCTATTTCCTTTTAACCGTCGATATGTATTGCAAATAGTGTCGACGGCACATGACCTCAATTATTTTCTAGAGCTATTTACCAACGATTTTGGCCTCGGTGCAGTGGTTGAGCAATTGACTGCTGCACTGCGGGCTGCGAGTACGATTCCCGCAAGTAACAAAAGAACAAATATTTGTATGGCCTACAGTTAGTTGTTCCGGGTCTGATGTTTGTAAACGCACCCACGATAAAAGAGAAATTCCTAGGGTGGGCAAAATGTTCTTGGTTAAAAAAAAACAAGATGGAAGTTGGGGACCAAGTTGAGGTTTTTTCGAGTAATCGATTTTTGAAGTGAAATCTTCTTTAGCGGCGTTGTGCACTTTTTTGGGATGGGTAAAAAATGTTAAAATCGCGTCAGGATACGTAACCTGATCGAAAATTTGTAAGAAGGAGGGAGATTACACCCGCGACTTCTTCTTCAAACCCTCCATCGATAAAAAACCGCATCAAAATTCGTTGCGCAGTTTTATAGATCTAAGCACACATAGGTATTAAAAATCTAAGCATACATAGGGATTGTTGCGGAATTTGTTCGAAAGAGTTACCGCGGCCTAGGAACGCATAGGGCACAAGAAGGATCACGGGTGGGTTTTAGTCAGTAAAAGTCTGACACTCCCTACCGCTCCACCCAGGGCGGGAGGGGTCATTTGATGATTTCTCATCCAAAAAAAATAAAAATAAGCATACATAGGGATAGAAAGACAGCGGGAAGCGACTTTGTTATATACTATGTTGTGATTTACACTGATACAAACATGACCTTAATTGACCCAAATATGGACGTGTAATTTGGTTCACAGAATTTCATGTCCACTTCATTTAATTATTTGTTTTATTTTTGTAACAGTTCCTTCAATTAGATGGCCAGAAGTTCTGTTTCACATTAGTAGCAGATGTGGCGAATGAGAACTTCACAGTACGAGCATCGGCAGATGAGACGCTGCTGTCATTCCTTCGGTCCTTGTCTGCAAGAAGAGCGCTTGAAGACACTCTTGTCTTAGTTATGGGAGACCAGGGATCAAGGTAAATTGGGACAAATAAAACTCAACAGTGTACGATAGTACCTATTAATTAAAAATATTATATATTCATTATTAAATAAATAAATAATCTTTATTTATTTATTTATGTACACACGTGATACTTAAAAAAGACAATTTTGTACAAAATCGAGAGCACAAAGGTACTGCTTATTAAATCTTTAACAAAATAACTTAATTTTTCAATAAATGACAGCAAATCTTTCGGGATTGCTGAAATCGCATGTTTGTTTACACCAGTGTGATTGGTACGTTTAGGTGGGGGGGGGAGGTACCACGAAAAAGTGAAAAATAAAAAAACTTTACAAAAAATACAACCGACTTCTACACTCGGTGTTTTTGGTTGCACTTTCGTTTTTTGAACACCGACTATCGAAATTAAAGTTATTATGAACTATTTTTTTTTTTGTGTAGAAGTCGGTTGTATTTTTTTGTTAAAGTTTTTTATATCATAAAGTATTGTTAAGCAGCCGACGACTTCATGAAATGGACAATTCTATGTTAACTACGAGATTTTTTTCAGATTCTCATCAATCCAAGAAACTTCTCAAGGCAGGCTGTTACAACGCCTGCAGTTATTAGCTGTTCTACTACCAAAAAAGCTGAAAATTCAGAAACCGATAGCTTTGAAGTCGCTTGAAAATAACAAGGATAAACTCATTACTCCTTTTGATATACACGCGACGATATTAGATGTATTGGATCTGGAGGAACAGAACAGCACGCGCAAAACACCAGGGTCTGATCTCCTGAGAGCAATGACTTTATTGGAACCGGTAATTTTATCAATACATCTATACATATAATATCTATCTATACTAATATAATAAAGAGGAAAGATTTGTATTTTTGTATGTAACGAATAAACTCAAAAACTACTGGAACGATTTCAAAAATTTTTTCACCATTAGAAAGCTACATTCACCCTGAGTAACATAGGCTATATTTTATCCCCGTATTCCCTCAGGAACGGGAACTACGCGGGTGAAACGCGGGGCGCTGCTAGTTAACTTAGAAAATTGTTCAATAACGAAATTAAGTTACGAAATAATCAAGAAATCACCGTTCGCGTAACGCGAACGCTAGGAAACTCGCATATACATACATATATTTCATGCACTGGCTATGAAAGGAAGAGAGAAAGAGCGCGCGCACACACTGCTCTCTTTTACTCATATAGTACATCTTATGCGTCAATTCCAAATCTTCGCCGAGATTGGCCGGCATGAAATAACGGTCAGGTGGTCTATAGGTTCAGCTATATAGTATCTATTTTATGTTATGCAACTATACGATTTCTTGTTCCAGATTCCTGAATCCCGTTCCTGTAGCGAAGCCGGTGTGATGCCTCAGTGGTGTACTTGCACCGAGTAGACCAACCCGACTTCAGGTCAATGTACTAGCCAAGTATATTGACAGAAATTGATGATAATGAGGACAGCTCAAAGGCAGTCGACCGCGTGGCGAGTTCGCTTTGGCCAAGATGGATAGTTACGGGCCTATTATTGGTGTCAGAAAAATGTGCTGTCTGCTTTGTGCTTACTATAGAATTAAATGCTTCTTTCCTTAAATGATAAATGATATTTATTTTGTAAGTAGGTTAAACATAACACTTTTACACGTCAAATATTTCTGGTCATTTTAAGTTAGATGAAGCCGGTGTTTCCTAGCCGACTACCCTGAGAAGAAACACAGAAACAAACTCAGAGGTCAAAGTCTCTTTTAAAGTCCATACAATCCGTACTGGTCAAGTCATATGAGAACCATGTAGGTTAATGTATGAGGTAGCCTTTTAAGGAAAGTGCCACACAGATTTGAGTGGACCTGTCCAGACAGTGCAAGCATTTGTCAGATACCGTGCAGCTCAAACTTGGAACTTTAAGGAGCTCAACGATTTGACAAACAATATTGTACCAAAGTAAGGACATTTGGGTAGGCCGCAAGAATTACTCAAACTGCCAGACAAACTGAAATAAGACCCTAATTTCCTATATATATTATGAACCTAATTAGGTTCATAAATTTGTAAATAAGGCATACATAGGGTTTTTATTGCAATAGTAAGCTAGTATCTATAGCTGACTCGCGCAGCTTCGTCTGCTTCACGTTGGAGAGAAAAAAGGCAAAGTTGAAAATTTTGAAAAAGCTCACGGTGGTAAAAACATAATAGGGATGTTTCCTGAGGAATAAAAATATGATCCTATTTAGTCCGTCAGTTAGATTACCGAAAAATATTGGACATGTATTTTTGCTTTATGAAATCTCTAAAAATTGACGAAGATAAAAAGCTTCAAAGATCATGAGTGGGGGCTTGTGACATCACGGCGTGGTAAAAATCGTCGCACGAAGTGACGTCACACGAGTTTTGAACGCACTGTATCGTCTTCGTTTTTGGTTTACGTGAAAAAATAAAAAATACGTGTCCAATATTTTTGGGAAGTCTATCTTACGGACTAATTAGATTTTTTTAGGCAACTACCCTATTGAAAAATATTAAAATAATTAATAAAAAGTGATGGCAGCTGCCATCACTATCTGCAAAACTAGCTCATTTAATGGCAGCCCTGACGGATATTCTTGGGTAACATTAATTCTTGTAACTCGGGTGTTTTTATAGTTATAGTAACATGAAAATCCTTCCTGGTACTGTTCGCCTCTGCTTCTTTTCTTTTACATTTTAAACATTGACACGACAATATTTTATATAAAGACTAAGCAAAATTAAATGAAAGTTTTTAATTTCAGAAGGCAGATTCTATAGGTTAAATAAGTACAATTTAGTGACAGCTGTTTTTTAAATTTATTACTCCACACATATAACTCCACATCAAGCTTGACTGTAGTAATTGTTGTAATACTTTTATAAGAAATTGTGCTCCTAAAAGAGCCTTTTTTAATTTATATCTAATGCTATAGTAAACGGAGTATAGCTTCTTAGCTACGAAATGACATTTTTGTTTACCTACAACAACTTTCAGTTAGCGTCACGGTATGCTGACTAGTGGTATGCGGAGCACTGGAGCAGTGGTGGCCGAGTGGTAAGGAGCAGTGGTGGCCGAGTGGTAACGGCCCCGACTTGCGAGTTGTAAGTCGTGGGTTCAAACACAGCCTTTTTAAACTTCTGTCTAATGCTATAGTAAACGGAGTATATAACTAAACTAGTTGAGATTAGAATGCTTCTTCTGATTGGTTCGTGGTGTTGATGTTAGTCGTGAAGGTGACCTCTCCAACGGCGTCACGTCTCGTGCTCGTGCCGAACACGCTCCGCTTATCAGACAGCGGTTGAAGCACACGTTGACTTCTCTTCTTTGCTCAGCGTAACTGATTTTACATCTATAAAGAAAACATTAAATGCAGTTTTACCGTAATTAGGACATAATCTAAATATATATAACTCAAAAGTGACTGACTGACTGACATAGTGATCTATCAACGCACAGCCCAAACCACTGAACGGATCGGGCTGAAATTTGGCATGCAGGTAGATGTTATGACGTAGGCATCCGCTAAGAAAGGATTTTGATTAATTCTATCCCCAAAGGGATAAAGTAGGGGATGAAAATTTATTTATTTATTTTATTACAATTGGAAAACAAACAGTTATAACAGCATCAGGTACAGCAACTTATACAAATATTAACCAATTGCATGAAAGCTATGTAAGTTTGTATGAAACTTTGTCAATTTTAAACCGATCGGGCTGAGAGTTTAAAAATCGGGGGTAAAGTAACTATTCCACGCGAACGAAGTCGCGGGCAGAAGCTAGTTCTTGCATAAACATACAATACAGTATTTATCAAAACCAACAAATCTGCACATGGGTCTGTCTGTATGCACATATGTGCGATGGGACCGTTTAATTTCAATAATTAATTACTAGTATTGTTTCTGGCGGCCATCGTGGGCAATCGACATAGTTCAGAATGTGATGAATCGATACAGATCAGACTAGGGAAATGTTGCCTGAGTAAAAAATATATGATTATGTTTAGTCCGTCAGTTAGATTATAGAAAAATATTGGACACGTACTTTTTCCTTTATCAAACCTATAAAAACTGACGAAGATAAAAAGCATCAAAGATCAGGAGTGGTAGCGTGTGACGTCCCTGCCCGGTAAAAATTGTAGCGAATAGTGACGTCACACGAGTTTTCAACGCACTGTATCGTCTTAATTTCTTGTTTATGTGAAAAAAGAAAAAATACGTCTCCAATATTTTTTGGAAATCTATCTGACGGACTAATCAGATTTTTTAGTTAACTACCCTATTGTTTGGTAAGCCTTTACAAACATTTGAAAATATATTTACCTGCACTTAGCATATCCCTTAACATTGAGACAGTTTGGATACACTTGATCACAACGGCGGGAAATTCGCATCTGTCACCGTCGTAGTCAGTTGCGCATCGACAGTACGGCTTATCCTCATCATAAAGAGAACAGACGCCGTTATTTAAGCAGTACCCATAGCACGGGTTAACTTCGCACCTGTCTCCAGTATAGCCGGATTTACATCTGAAATACAATAAATTTGGGTCAGGTTAACTCGATATACAAGGCAGCCAACACGAATGACCGAGGTGCGCACGCGCAGCATAGCGGACGCTCTATAAAACAATTATGATATCAGAGAAGGAAACGAGACTTCAAAATGAGTTAGTCGCCAGAAAATTACAGGCTGCGCAATATTGTAATGAATCTTTAAGCACGAGTGCGAGTGCGTTGAGCAGATTATAATATAAAAATTTTGTGTAGAATAAATCACATCCTAGTTCAACAGTTCAAAATGTGTCTTAACAAAATAGTTTACAATTTCACGCGACAATTTTCAATTTTACAATTAACAATTTTCAATCTTACGATTGTAATTTTTCGGTGACAAATACAAGAAGCTAAAATCACCCGCCTTAAAAACGCTGGGCTTAATAATTTGTGTACAAATACTTAAACATGATTGAATTGTACTGTTTGTAATATGAAGATAACAGATTTTTACTAAATACATGTGGAAATATTGCAAGATATTTGTATCAAAGAATCTATCATAAATTTTTTAGTCTGTTTCTTGCTGCAAGAATCGTTTTTACGTTTTTTTTTCAAAACGACAGGGGGCACTCATTTACAGCAGATAAGGCACCAACTATACGTTCTACTCATATAACTCTAGGAGATACATTCTTGTTGGGGTAACGTACACATTGAAGACGGTTTAAATAAATCTATATAACAGATGCAGAACTGCGTAGTGTTCCACAAGTTCTTGCCATATTCAAGGGCAGTCCTATATGGACAATTTCCCGGAATGACTTCAAGAGATTATAGACTATCAAATTTTGATACGTAAAAAATGTGTTCCAAATGTTCAGTTGACAATTTATCGAGAGTTTAGAGATATTTTATAATCAGACGGAACTTGCCATTTCCCGGTGACGTTACAACGAACCTGCATGTAAGCTGTCCCTCAGGGCCTGCAAAACAGTCTCCTTGCACACAATAGTCCTTGCAAATGGAAACTTCGCATCTATCACCGGAGTAACCGGAATCGCATCTGAAAAATCACTTATAAATGTAAAAGGAAATAATAAAACGTTTAGAAAAAGAGTACATTTTCATTTTTCTTTCTAAGGGCACCCCCTGTGGGGTACTGACTTCGGCTAGAGCGTCGCTGTAAGGGGGGTCTCACAGAGACGCTCTAGGCCGAGGACTCTAAGCTGAAGATAGCTAGGGACGGGCTGCATCGAACAAGGAATATTATTCAGGAATGAATTTAAGACTACAGACTCAGCGGTGCGGGCTGGCTCGAGGAAGGGACAGGGCTAATGCAAACTGCGTACTGTGTTTCCTTAAATTCATTTTCATAGTGTACAATATTCGAACAATTAACAAATCAACAGGTTCAGTGTGTTGTCATTTCACATTCTGATAAAAGCATTTACTTACCGAACTGCTTCAAAAAAAAAAAGGATAATATTTTCAAGTGTAAATGCGACGGTGATATGAACATGTTTCCATACCTGCATTGAGGTTGACCCTCAGTGCTGACAAAACAAACTCCTCGCAGACAGTAGTTGTGACAGAGTGACACATCACACCTCTCACCGGTGTAGCCATGTTCACATTGACAACGAGACTCCCCACTAACTTCCGTACCGTGCACACACAGCAAGCTCGCGTTTGTGGGATCCTTGAGGGAGTTATTAAGAAGCAGAAACTTTAATGCGTCGCAGACTTGAGTTCCCTCTGCTTGTTCGTCGAACCTATAGTTTGCAGCTAAGCTCAAGTAAGACTTAGTTAAATGTGTAGCTGTCACCGCTCCGTCCTGTGTCTTGTTATGCTTTGGTAATTGCATGATGGACTCGATACCTGGCCAGCCCCCCCAGTAGATAAAATCTTTCGATACAGTCAGCATTGTGTAAAAGTTCTCTGTTGTTGTTGCATATACTGTTCTGGAGTTCTTTCCATTTAAGTCTGCACACTTAATCGAAAAGCTGTACACTCCATTGTAATCATTAGCGATCCAGTACATTTTCCGTTCCTGTTGATCAATGGTTAAACCATATAGCCAATTTTTATTTGGAGCAACAACAACTTCTCTCTCTGTACCTATAAATTTGGCTCTAATTATGGTAGTTTTTTTCGCGATCCAGTAAATGAACCTGTAAAATTTTGGAAATAATTATTCATATTCACTAAGTTTAATATGTATTTTGCAGAATCTTTATAAAAACAAAGGTCACCATACCCTCTACAGCTATCAACGGCGATATCACGTATCCAAATATCATCAAATTCAAATAAAAGATTTGCGTTAAGTTTCTTTTTTGATCCAGGTTTTAAAGTATACCAATATATGCGCCTCCCATTATTCCAAAAGAGCAGATCTGTGACAGGATCGTAAACGAAATTCTGGACGTATTTGGGTGGATTATTAATTAAAGGTATTACTTTCTTGTTTGCTATATCGAAGCTAATTATAGAAGTATTTTTGATGCGTTGATCGAGAAGCAGGACCCTGTTGTGTATGGGGTCGAATGTTATCAAAGGAATATAAGCCGATGGAATGACTTCAGAGTACGTTAATGTTCCATTGTGATAGAATTCTAATCGATCTTTTCGGGCCGCAGCGATGTCTGTAATATGAAACAATAATTCCGTGTGATATCTTACTTTCAAAGGTCACAATAAAAGCGAGATTTGAAGATGTATAATTGTGTGGAATTCTTTCAACACGTTTTATGACCCGTTCTTGAAATAAACAGCTGTAACTGGCGGACAGACAAACAGATAAAGTCGATGGTTTATTTTCTATCACTTGTTCTACAAACTTAAAAGCGATGATTCGTAACCCCTGGCGAGGTCCATAATCATGTACCTACAAAATTCTGGTAACAACGTGCGTATAACAGAGTCCATGCGTCCAGATGGGATCTACAAGTAGTTAGTCAAGTGGGGACTAGATATATCGTGACATAAGAACTGCTCAGGAAGCCAGCACAAAAATATTAATGTTGTGCAATGACTGAACTTCTAAGTCTGATTGATACTTATTGATTTGTGTAGATAGCTTCACTATACGGCATGTCACACAGGCAAGTTAACGTGGTTTATACCGATTACAGTAAGTGTTTCGACCGTATTGATCATTGCGTGCTGCTGAAGAAGCTGTTTCTCGCCAGAATACACGGTGACCTGTACCGGTGGTTCTCCTCCTATATAGAGAACAGAACACAGGCTGTCGTGCTTCAGGGTTACACCTCTGGTTGGAGTTCTATCAGTTCAGGCGTACCTCAAGGCTCTATTTTGTGTCCTTCGTTATTTTATTGTTTCATTGCAGATATCAAACAGTGCTTTCGTCATTTGTATATTTTACTTTATGCTGATGACATGAATATTCATAAAATTGTGCGAGATATGTCTGATGCATGTCAGTTGTAGTATGATCTGTATAGGTTTGAAAAATATTGCGTCCGTAACAAAATCCAACTAAATGTCTCTAAATGCTTCCTCCTATCATTATCACGTTGTGCTTCTTTGGTAAATTTGAGTTACACTATGAACGGTTAGCTCACTGGCAGGCTAAATAGTATCTATACTAATATTATAAAGCTGAAGAGTTTGTTTGTTTGGTTGTTTGTTTGTTTGTTTGTTTGTTTGTTTGAACGCGCTAATCTCAGGAACTACTGGTCCGATTTGAAAAAATCTTTCAGTGTTAGATAGCCCATTTATCGAGGAAGGTTATAGGCTATATTTTATCCCCAGATTCCCACGGGAACGGGAACTACGCGGGTGAAACCGCGAGGCGCTGCTAGTAAGAGATAAAATTGATTGAGTCAGGCGTTACTTTGCGGAAATCCATTTTAAATTTGAAAATGAAAATAATATATCTAGTTTTAATTTCCGCGAATATATAGTTAGTTAGTAGTTAGTTTAGTTGGTAGTTTGTTAGTTTGTTTGTAGTGTTTTAGTTTTATATTCGCGGAAATTAAAACTAGACATATTATTTTCATTTTCAAGTATAAGAGATTTTGGGGTAATTGTAGACGGTAAGCTTCTGTTTGATCAACATGTAAATAGCATAGTTACAAAGGCATCCAAAGCTCTGCGATGTATACTACGCACTACGGTCTGTTTATGATCTCTTAAACCGTTTAAAGTCTTAGTATTGTTCTTTCGTGCGAAACCATGCCATGGCCATTTAGAATACGCGTCTCAGGTTTGGAACCCGCAGTATGAGACCTATAAGTCCCGTATTGAAGGCGTTCAAAGAAACTTTCTACGATATTTACATTATAGGGCTCAGCAATACTCAGCTGACTATAAGCACCGCTGCAAACGGTCCCACTTCCTTCCTCTGGAGATAAGACGTCATATTGCAGACATAAGCTTTCTGTTGGGTATCTCAAATGGTCACATTGATGCACGAATTTGATGGGATTACGTCCGATACCTATATTAAATGTACATTTCGCAATGAAAAATTATTGGCGGAATGTTTTCTCAATAAGAAGTGCACTTAGTTTCAATAGGCTTCCTAGGGACCTTAATGTCAACTTGTTTTGCACCAGTGTGGCGACCTTAAGACGGTTTTTGGCACAGTTTTTTTTTAAGGACGGTTAATTTATCTACTGCTCTCTTAACTGATTATATTAACTTGTATGTAATTTCTCTTATATCGACTATTGTCCTTACCTACGCGTATATGGGGAGGCTTGTTATTTGCTATTTCTAAATATTGCAAATTACAATCGATGTGTTATTGGTTGATTACTCTGTAAGCCTCCTTTACGATAAAATAGATAAATAGATAGTGAGAGTCTTAATTAACTTCATGTTATTGTTTACAGTAGGTAGTTCATCATCTGCCTAGCCTTTTCCCAACTATATCGGGGTCGGCTTCCAGTCATACCGGATTCAGCTGAATACCAGTATTTCTCATGGTGCGGCTGCCTACCAGACCTCCACAACCCAATAACTGGGGAACATGGTACTTCTTGGCAAAACTGGTGTCAGATTTTCTGGCTTCTGACAATCCATAACGACTGCCCAAAGATCGACAAGTGACATTGTTTACAGTAGGTAGTTCAACCGGAAGTAATTTTGTGAAAGAAACGCGCGGCCAGTGCAGACGTTTCCCTCTGGTCGCACGTGGTTGGTTCACATCAGTAAGATCCGCGGATAACTATTGTAATCCGTCCGACGCTTTACTGACGGAAGTATGTATACTATGAGGCTGTAACACTCACCCCAGGTGAAGGACATCGCCGATCCTACGCACATCGCTAACAAGGCTAGCACACACTGCATTCTGTACATCGATAACTCTAGAAAGCACAAGCTAAGGTTCAAGCCGCGTTCACTCCTGGTCACTTCTCGTTGAATAATAACAAAAAAAAAATACTGTTATTTTTCGCAAACATGGACTCATTAGTAGCTTTATTATGCACCAAGAAGATTATTTGATACACTGAGAGGTTATCGGAGTATTGATAACGGTTGCATGAATCTGTTTATATTCGAGGAATTTCTTATAATTAGTGCAAACAAATTAATGTCAGTTAATGTCATGGCCAAGGTCCATGATATGCGAGCAAATTATATATCTATACTAATATAGCTGAAAAGTTTGTATGTTTGCTGGTACGAGCTAATCTCAGGAAGTCCTGGTCCGATTTGGAAAAATCTTTGAGTGTTACGCTGAGACCAATAGGAGCGGCGCACCAATATAACCAATATACCATGAATGTTGCAAAATCAAAATAAAAAATCAAAAGTCATTTATTCAAACTAGGTTGAGAGACAGCACTTTTTGAACGTCAAATTTTACATAAAGACAGTCCCCCAAAACGCCCACCCGTCACCACTTCCTAGTGTTTAGCTGGGAAGAAGAAGTGGAGCAACAAACTCCCCAGCAACACATCTGTCTGTTAAGTTATAAGAACTTGAATTTATACAATAGTATGGAAAGTCATAAATACATGACAAAGGTAAAAAAAAAATATCCAACATGGAAATCATAAATCAATTCACTATAAAGACTAGATTGAGTCAATAAAGTAAAAACAGATTGACCTACATAGTCATCAAAGAGAAAAAAAAACAATATTATATGAACTGATATAACCTGGAAAATCGGGGATTATTTTTTCTCTCACTTAAGTGTCGCAGATGCAGTTTGTAAAGTTGATTTCGCTTAAACTTTGGTTAGTTATACTAGATATAGTTTGTAAAATGATGATGTTTGAAAGTTTATAGGAAACACCAAAGTTAAGAAAATATATGTAGTTTACGAGTGTAGAAGTTTCTAATGGAGGTAAGTTGAACTCACATCTATATGGATCAACATACTCAATATGGTTCAGGGGCCTAGACAAGAGGCGATCGCTCCGTTCGATTACATTTCGAATATCGATAACCCTCGTGCGATGTCGATGGCGAAGTGGTAGACAAAGTAACATCACCAAAACAAACAAGCCGAAGCATTCATTACAATAAGCCGAATCAATCGAATCATACATTCAATAAACATCAACTTCTTCTATACTTATATTTTCTTTTTTCTAAAATATTTTAATCCCACATTAGTTATCTGCCAGTGAAAGTCCTAACATAATCGATCCAGTCGTTTAGGAGATTCCGCGGGAGAAGAATGTTTTCTTTTTTGCTCGAAATCCTAATACAGTGTCAAAAATAAAAGTAGCTTAAGTTACTCCTTAAAACATCAGATATCTGAAACTAATGTTCCGTCAAAAACAGTCCAGCCGTACCAGAGATTAGCCGACGAGCAGAAATCCAGACAAACATTTTCAGTTGTGAAATATTTTCTTTCGGAGTTACCGTTTTATAATTATTAATTATATTCCATATTGTCTGATGAAGGTAACAGAGTGTTGTGATGGTTAGAAAATTATTATTTCAATGGATCAGCGATAATTACAAAATCCATTAGCTCCAAAATGACAGGAGAACGAAGTCCGCCAATATTTGCTCCAGGGATGTGGTCAGTGCACGACAGACAACTTTCACATGTAGCTTTATCACAAAATGCGCTGGAGTCGTGACACAACAGGCGGAATAACTTATTTGTTCGAAAGAGTCACCGCGGCCCTGGTACGCAAAGGGCACAAAAAGGATCACGGGTGGGTTTTAGTCAGTAAGAGTATGACACTCCCTTCCGCTCCGCCCAGAGCGGGAGAAGTCATTTGATGATTTCCCATCCAGAAAAAAAAAGGCCAGCGAAAATGGAACATTTTCAAGACAAATGTGGAGTTCCAGAAAGAACAAAAGCACTAATTCTTCGGAGCCAACGCAGAGAAAAATATCAAACTATGATGAGAGGATCTTCTAAAACGTATGTACAATCATAACGTGTATGATACATGTATTAACATTGAATCAAATACGTTTTTGACACTGTTTCGGCTAGTTTCCCACAAGTTTTATACATAAACTTAAGTTTCTTTTTCACAACTTGATTCAGGTGTAAACAATAAACGGAAGTAGGTCTACATACCGTATACCTATGTTAATAAATGCATGTAGTAAAAAGCGGTTATTTCAATATTAAAAGCAGACGCTCCAATTTTATTTGTATGTATGTATGTATAGGTACATGACGTATAGATTAGACAAACGGGGCTCGTAAAACCAGAAGTACGAAACCTTTTGTTTTCAATTTAAATTCAAACAATTATAATAGATAATAATGTATGTGCTTTATTTGTAAGTAACAATGTATGGCACACAATAAAGCATATTTCATCGATTTACTCGTCACGATGATTGGATAGATACCTACATGAAATGAAACAATGTTTAGTAATAATCCGTTTACAACAGACAAAATTAAAAAACACGTGCTACCACAACTTATGAAGTGAATAGGTGACATTTTAAATTTGGTAGAGTTATAGTGACTTGGAAAACATTATCGGTACTGTCCGCTTCTGCTTCTTTTAGATTTTAAACATTGACGCGACAATATTTTATATAACAACTAAGTAAAATTAAATGAAAGCCTTTTAATTGCAGAAGGTAGATAGGTTAATCTAAATATATAAAACTCAAGAGGGACTGACTGACTGACATAGTGATCTATCAACGCATAGCCCAAACCACGGAACGGATCGGGCTGAAATTGCTGAAATGCAGGTAGATATTATGACGTAGGCATACGCTAAGAAAGGATTTTCGGAAATTCTTCCCCTAAGGGGGTGAAAAAGGGGTTAACATTTTGTATGAAACTCCACGCGAACGAAGTCGCGGGCATAAGCTAGTAAGTACAATGTAGTGTGACAGCTGTTTTTTATTTATTTATTATTTACTTTATTGTACACCAAAAGTAACACAAAAAGTAGACTTAAAACTAAAACACATACAATGGGCGGTCTTATCGCATTCCACGATCTCTTCCAGACAACCTGGCATGGACAGTATATGTCTGGACATGAAATTGTTTTAAATTGATTATATTTAATTCCACATCTATCTTGATCTTGGTGTGTTTGTTGTCTTGAATGTTTGTAATATTTTTATAAAAAAGTGTGCCCCTAAAATAGCCTTTTTTAACTTCTGTCTAATGCTATAGTAAACAGAGTAGGTATATAACTAAACTAGTTAAAGTTTTTCTTGTGATTGGTTCGTGGTGTTGATGTTAGTCGTGAAGGTGACCTCTCCAACGGCGTCACGTCTCGTGCTCGTGCCGAACACGCTCCGCTTATCAGACAGCGGTTGAAGCACACGTTGACTTCTCTTCTTTGCTCAGAGCAACTGGCGTTACATCTATAAAGAAAACATTAAATGCAGTTTTACCGTAATTAGGACATTTTTTTTGCATAAACATACCTACAATACACTATTTATCAAAACCAACAAATCTGCACATGGGTTTATCTGTATGCACATATGTGCGATGGGACCGTTTTATTTCAATAATTAATTTCTAGTATTGTTTCTGGCGTCCATCGTGGGCAATCGACATAGTCCAGGGACCCAATTCGGCTATTTTTGTAAATTTGTCATTGTCACGATCCCATTGTCATTTTGCTAAAAGTTCGTAATCTGCTAAATTCATACTGGTCGATCATTGTTTGGTCAATGGTCTCGTAATACTTTTTGATAACCGAGCTATTAAAAGAAATTACTGCACAATGACGTTCTAATGATCAGATGAGTGTCAGTGGTTGACCATTGGAAAGTCGTACTTAATGACGCTTTTATATTAGTAGATTACCAAACTTGTCAAAATCGACCATTATGAGATCAATGATAGACCATTCTGACACTATTGTAATAGCAGACTTGGGGCTCAGAATGTGATTCAGATCAGACAGATATAAAGGAAACCTTATAATTGTTTGGTAAGCCTTTACAAACATTTGTAAATATATTTACCTGCACTTAGCATGTCCCTTAACATTGAGACAGTTTGGATACACTTGATCACAACGGCGGGAAATTCGCATCTGTCACCTTCGTAGTCAGGTGCGCATCGACAGTACGGCTTATCCTCATCATAAAAAGAACAGACGCCGTTATTTAAGCAGTACCCATAGCACGGGTTCACTTCGCACCTGTCTCCAGTATAGCCGGGTTTACATCTGAAATACAATAAATTTGGGTCAGGTTAACTCGATATACAAGGCAGCCAACACGAATGACTGACCTGGGCGTCAAGTCTGCTATTAAAATAGTGACAGAATGGTTTATCATTGATTTCATAATCTTTGATTTTTACAAGTTGGGTAATCTACTAATATAAAAGCATCACTATGACTTTCCAATGTTTAATTAACCACTGACACTCCATTGAAAGAAATGGCATTGAATGGTAATCTATACTAATATTATAAAGCTGAAGAGTTTGTTTGTTTGTTTGTTTGAACGCGCTAATCTCAGGAACTACTGGTTCGAATTGAAAAATTCTTTTTGGGTTGAATAGACCATTTATCGGGGAAGGCTTTAGGCTATATATCATCACGCTTAAGCCAATAGGAGTGGAGCAGCGATAAAGAATGTTTTAAAATCGGGGATTCCACGGGGACGAAGTCGCGGGCAGCAGCTAGTTCTCAGATATTGCCCGAGTGTGTACAGGATGTTCGATTTTGTTTTTTAAATGCTTATTGAAGAATTGTCAAATTGTGTGAAATTTACAGATGTCAGTGACGGGAAAACGATGGTACTGTTTACGGAGAAATCTGTTTATCATATTAACAATAAGTATTGTTTATATAATATATTATGTTTTTACCAACAATATGCAAGAAGAACCTGATTTGGAAGCAATGAGGAGGTAAGTCGCATATTTAATCATATATTTTGAAAAATCACATTAGAGGGATAATTTTTAACACACAAATTCACATAATCCGTCACAATACCTTCCATTTTGACATTTCAACAGTTTTCATTGCGCTTTTTGACGCAGTCGAGCATACGAAATTCAAATACAAGAAGCATTGGATCAGTAATTTCCTTTGGTTGTGATTCAGTGTGTTACAGTTTGGATACAGTGTGTTTTTTTATCATTCTCTACAAATAACTCCAGTGTAGATTGTGACAATTATCAATTTTAAGATTTTAATGACAAACAGTTTCTTTGCAACAATTCAACAATATTCGTAACAAACAAACCAAAAAACATTTCCAATTAATTAAAAAGCAAGAATGTTGTCCCTAAGTTTCATTAAATTTGAAAAACTGTTTCCGTGTGCAATTTAAAATATCTAAATGTGTATCAATCGCTATGAATATGCATGATTTTATTATTTTTGCTTATGGTATGCTTTTTTAGTTTTTTTCGGTATGCACTTGGTAACAAGATCGTTGAGAATATCATCCTAGAACATACGAAAACTAATTCTCACAAAAAGAACTACGCCAAAGTACGTTACTGGTGAATTGAATCTAAAATTTGTGTTTTATTTTTCTAGAGCCAGGCATGTTGAAGTGTTCAGGTCGGTAGCATTATAATAATCTAAATATATATAACTCAAAAGTGACTGACTGACTGACATAGTGATCTATCAACGCACAGCGCAAACCACTGGACGGATCGGGCTGAAATTTGGCATGCAGGTAGATGTTATGACGTAGGCATCCGCTAAGAAAGGATTTTGATTAATTTTACCCCCTAGGGGATAAAATAGGGGATGAAAGTTTGTATGAAACTTAGTCAATTATAAACCGATCGGGCTGAGAGTTTCAAAATCGTTTCAAAACTATTCCACGCGGACGAAGTCGCGGGCAGAAGCTAGTCTCGTATACAATGACAAATTAATGACAAACTTATGCTAAAACTTTGATAGTTCCTTTGATCACCATTCAGACCTACCATTAGAACGTCATTGTGGAGTCATTGCTTTTAATAGCTTGGTTATCAAAAAGTAGTACGAGACCTTTGAACGGCCAATTATCGTCCATTATGTATTTAGCAGATTACGAACTTTTATCAAAATGACAATGGGATCGTGTTGGAATGACAAATTTATAAAAATAGCAGACTTGGGGGCCAGATGTAACAGCTGACCGAGGTGCGCACGCACAACATAGTGGACGCTCTATTAAATAATTATGACTTCAATGAATGAAACGAGACTTCAAAATGATTTATAGTCGCCGGAAAATTGCAGACTCCATATTGTAATAAATCTTTATTAGATTATAATTTTTCGATATATTATCAAAAAGTTTTATGTAGAATAAATCAAGTTCTAATTCAATAGTTTCCAAATGTGTCTTAACAAAATAGTTAACAATTTCACGCGATATTTTACAATCTTACGTTTGTGTTAAAACATTTTAATTTAAATAGACTACTTCATAACGAACAGTACGTCTTTACATAAGGACGTTCGACTACAGATGTGAACAAAGGTGTTGCTCTCTTGAAACACATATTTAATGCATAGAAGAACTCGTAAAACACAATTAGACTTTTCTGTGATCTCTCTAAAGCCTTTGATTGCGTATACCATGACACGCTTTTGCGTAAACTACGTTGTTAGGGTCTCCAAAGCGAAGCTCTTAACGTAATTGATTCATATTTACATAATAGGTTCCAATGGGTGGATATCAATGGCGTGAAGTCTTCCGGACTACCAGTGCGTTTAGGCGTGCCTCAAGGCTCAATACTGGGATCATTTTTGTTTCTAGTGTACATAAATGATATACCATTTTACCACAGATACCCTTTCAGATTACCATTCTTAAAGGGTATCTGTGACGTATTGTTCGCGGATGATACCTGTCTTATATTTTAAGTAGATAGGAATAGACAAGATTTCAGAAACGTAAACAGCGCTCTCTCAATGGTTACGGATTGGTTTACGACCTAGTTTTAAATACCAACAAAACGAAATGTATAAAGTTTGCTTTACCAAATGTTAGAAATCTAGGACCCAATGTCACCTTAAGTGGCGAGGTACTTAAAACTGTGGACTCGGCAGATTTTTTGGGAATAACTGTTGATTCCAAACTCTAATGGGGCCTTCATATATCAAGTTTATCGGGAAGGCTCAGCTCTGCCGCATACGCTGTCAGGAAAGTGAGACAGTATACTGACGTTGAGACAGCTCGGTTAGTCTATTTTAGCTATTTTCATAGCGTTATGTCCTACGGTATTTCATTGTGCAGCGCCTGCGGGTTTCACCCGCGTAGTTACAGTTCCTGTGTGAATATGGGGATAACATATAGCCTATGTCATGTCACCCAGTTAGTGTAGCTTCCCAACAGTGAAAATATTTTTCAAATCGGTTCAGTAGTTTCGCTATTCAATACAAACAAACAATCAAATCTTTCCTCTTAATAATATATTTTTAAACAGAGGAAAAGTTCATTATGTTGACGGGTTCGGGGTATAATTGGCTACTTTTATCACAAAAACATGTTGGGTTCATGAGAGTAGTCCAGAAAACACGCAGCTTCTCTCAAGAGGTCTCTCCGATAAGGTGCTAAGCTTATCCCGTCATGCCATTCATGTTTTTAAGGCCTGCAGACAGAAATAAGAACCTCGTGCAGCGGGGTTCCGTCATCGGTTGGAATATTGATATCGTAATACTTCACATTTCGTTCGTTCTAGAATTTCTCTGAATGGTTTGGAGACATTATAGACTTTGATTAAGATTATTTCACGGAATGACTTCGAGAGTTTATAGACTATCAAATTTTGATGCGTAAAAAATGTGTTCCAAATGTTCAGTTGACAATGTATCGAGAGTTTACAATCTGTCGGGATATTTTATAATCATACGGAGCTTGCCATTTCACGGTGACATATACAACGAATTACAACAAACCTGCAATTAACCTGTCCCTCAGGGCCCGCAAAACAGTCTCCTTGCACACAATAGTCCTTGCAAATGGAAACTTCGCATCTATCACCGGAGTAACCGGAATTGCATCTGAAAAATCATTTATAAATGAATAAAGGAAATAATAAAACGTTTAGAAAAAGAGTAGAGTACATTTTCATGTTTCTTTCTAAGGGCACCCCCTGTGGGGTACCGACTTCGGCTAGAGCGTCGCTGTGGGGTCCCCCCCTCACAGAGACGCTCTAGGCCGAGGACTCTAAGCTGAAGTTAGCTAGGGACGGGCTGCATCGAACAAGGAATATTATTCAGGAATGAATTTAAGACTACACACTCAGCGGTGCAGGCTGGCTCGTGGAAGGGACAAGGCTAATGCAAACTGCATACTGTGTTTCCTTAAATTCATTTTCATAGTGTACAATATTCGAACAATTAACAAATCAACAAGGTTCAGTGTGTTGTCATTTCAAATTCTGATAAAAGCATTTACTTACTGAACTGCTTCAAAAAAAAGGGTAATATTTTCAAGTGTAAATAGATATAAATGCGACGCTGATATGAACATGTTTTCATACCTGCATTGAGGTTGACCCTCAGTGCTGACAAAACAATCTCCTCGCAGACAGTAGTTGTGACAGAGTGACACATCACACCTCTCACCGGTGTAGCCATGCTCACATTGACAACGAGACTCCCCACTAACTTCCGTACCGTGCACACACATCAGGTTCGCGTTTGTGGGATCCTTGAGGGAGTTATTAAGAAGCAGAAAATTTAATGCGTCGCAGACTTGAGTTCCCTCTGTCTGTTCGTCGAACCTATAGTTTGCAGCTAAACTCATGTAAGACTTAGTTAAATGTGTAGCTGACACCACCCCGTCCTGTGTCTTGTTATGCTTTGGTAATTGCATGATGGACTTGATACCAGGCCAGCCCCCCCAGTAGATAAAATCTTTTGATACAGTCAGCATTGTGTAAAAGTTCTCAGTTGTTGTTGCATATACTGTCCTAGAGTTCTTTCCATTTAAATCTGCACACTCAATCGAAAAGCTGTACACTCCATTGTAATCATTAGCGATCCAGTACATTTTCCGTTCCTGTTGATCAATGGTTAAACCATATAGCCAATTTTTATTTGGAGCAACAACAACTTCTCTCTCAGTACCTGTAAATTTGGCTCGAATTATGGTAGTTTTTTTTGCGATCCAGTAAATAAACCTGTAACATTTTGGAAATAATAGGGATGTTTCCTGAGGAATAAAAATATTATCCTATTTAGTCCGTCAGTTAGATTATCGAAAAATATTGGAAACGTGTTTTTTATGACGTCTCTAAAAATTGACGAAGATAAACAGCTTCAAAGATCATGAGGGGGGCTTGTGAAATTAGGGCGTGGTTAAAATCGTCGCACGGAGTGACGTCACGCGAGTTTTCAACGCACTATAATAATTATCGTCTTCGTTTTTTGTTTACGTGAAAAAATAAAAAATACGTGTCCAATATTTTTGGGAAGTCTATCTTACGGACTGATTAGATTTTTTTAGGCAACTACCCTATTATACATATTCACTAAGTTTAATATGTATTTTGCCGAATCTTTATAAAAGCAAAGGTCATCATACCCTCTACAGCTATCGACGGCGATATCACGGGTCCATACGTCATCCAATTCAAATAAAAGATTTCCGTGAAGTTTGTTTTCTGATCCAGGTTTTAAAGAATACCAGTTTATGCTCCAGCCATTATTCCAAAAGAGCAAATCTGCGACAGGCTCGTAGACAAAATTCTGGACGTTTTCGGGTGGATTATTAATTAAAGGTATTACTTTCTTGTTTGCTATATCGAAACTAATTATAGAAGCGTTTTTGATGCGTTGGTCGAGAAGCAGGATCCTGTTGTGTATGGGGTCGAATGTTATCAAAGGAATATAAGCCGATGGAATGACTTCAGAGTACGTTAACGTTCCATTGTGATAGAACTCTAATCGATCTTCTCGGGCCACAGCGATGTCTGTAATATGAAACAATGATTCTGTATGATATCTTACTTTCGAAGGCTACATTAAAAGCGATTTGATTGAAGGTGTTTAATTATGTGGAAATCTTTCAGCTTGTTTTATGACCCGTTCTTGAAATAAGCAGCTGTAACTGGCGGACAGACAAACAGATAAAGTCGAAGGTTTATTTTCTATCAACTGTTACACAAACTTAAAAGCCATGTACTTACCTACCTACAACATTCTGATAACAACGTGCGTATAACAGAGTCCATGCGTCCAGATTAGAGATGGGCAATGTGTTTCTGCCCGGCAGGAAAATTTGGTAAAAATCCGGCATTTTGGGCATAAATTTATTATTGCCCGATATATGCCCAATCGTAGGGCATAAAAATATGGGGTCGTAAAACGTAATTTAATATAGTTCTTCAAGTAAAATAGTACTCATTAATGAAATAAAAAATAATGAATGTCAATAATTCAACACATTTTTATTTAAAAATAATAACATTTATATACTTTTTCATGTGAAAATTGAGATACAAGAATTATGTACGTAAGTTTATTTGTTGCTTATTTAACAATATTTCTTTGGTATTTTTTTTACAAGAACGTTTCTTAGGAACTGTTTATCTTATTGTAGGTGTATCAAAAATATGCAGAAGTTATTAAAAATGTATTACCTATATTTATTTGAAACTAGCTTCTGCCAGCGACTTCGTCCGCGTGGAATAGTTACTTTACCCCCGATTTTGAAACTCTCAGCCCGATCGGTATATAATTGACAAAGTTTCATACAAACGTTCATCCCCTATTTTATCCCCTCATCCCGTCAACCATAAAAGATAGACATATGCTGTTCCGGGATATTTTTTAGATAATTTTATGTAAAACATTTCCGTAATACATGATTTCTATGTAACTTTAACCATTAAGGCTACACACGCGACGGAAGCTTAAAAAATGGAGTAACTTCTCCCGTTTTCCCAACATTTCCCTTCACTGCTCTGCTCCTATTGATTGTAGCGTGATGAAAAGTATACCTGCCCAGGAGTATGAAGAATAATTGCACCAAGTTTCGTTAAAATCGGTCGAGTAGTTTTTGTTTCTATAAAGAACATACAGACAGACAGACAGACAAAAATTTTACTTATTGCATTTTTGGCACCAGTATCGATCACTAATCACCCCCTGATAGTTATTTTGAAAATATATTCACTGTACAGAATTGACCTCTCTACAGATTTATTATAAGTATAGAAGATTATTATTGGTTCGTCTATAAAAGAAACACTTACCCAAGCAGCGGTAAAATAGCACAGATTTTATTTGCATAAATTGGGTAAACGGAAGTCTCGAATGGAATAAAATACGCGGACGGTATCTGCAACTGACACAGGATGACTATCAACAAAATGGCGGCGCGGCGAGTGCGTGTGCACATCCCTCACCCCGCATCCCTTACCCCGCAACCGTCACTTGGTACAAGTCTTTTTTACCGGCGCAGCGTACTTTGAAACATTTATATAATTCATATGACATATTTTATATGTATTTAAATAAGTATTTTAATAATTAAATAAAATGTAAATCTTAACAGTATACGCATCCCTCGCCCTACACTCTTCTCACGATGCAAGTATTTTCACGCCGCCGCCGCCGGGTAATTCGTAACATTTATGTTCGTAAACATGGTTTTGCAAAACATAGATTTAAATAAAATGTACAAATTCATAAAAATACACCTTTAAAGAATTAACTCTAGGTAAACTCAACAAGTTAGATCAGCTTTCTAAGCGAACATCATTTTCTTAAATTAATTTTGAAACAAAAAATATATGCCCAGATAAATGCCCAGGGACAGAAATGTATGGGCACTTATTAGGAAGTTACCCAATTTGCCAAAAATGCCCGGGCATTTGCCCATCTCTAGTCCAGATAGGATCAAGTTTGTCAAGTGGAGACTAGATATATCGTGACATAGGAACTGCTCAGGAAGCCAGCATAAAAATATTGATGTTGTGCAATGATTGAACTTCTAAAACAGATTGATACAGTATAGATCTTGAGAGTGATAAATTAACTTTATGTTATTGTTTACAGTAGGTAGTTGAACTAGAAGTAATTTTGTGAAGGAAGCGAGCGGTGTCGGGGCAGCGTCCGGTGAGCCCTATCAATGTTAAATCGGTCGCAGTTACTAACGTCGACACCAAATAAATGTGCAATAACGGTCATTGACCCACCTACATTATTGACAACCTTAATTCTTAAAACAGAAATAATGAATTAATGCTATATTGAATCGACATCCATCGTGATCCTTCATATTTACTAGTAATGATAAAAAAAATTTTTGTTCATGTACCTACGAAGAGATACCAAGGAAAAGGCAATGACCTTTATTGCACATTTATCTGTTGTCAACCATAGACACATTTACTCATCTCAATATGAAATCGCAGATATTAAACGCATGAATACCCGTAACGACTGTCAAAGATCTCCAAATGACATCCGGCAGTAACGGTTTAACGTGCTTTCGGTATGGAGGACTCCTGATATGGAGGGGATTCTCTTCTCGAAGACTGACCCTTTTTCAAGCGACTTCCAAAAAAGGAGGAGGTTCTCAATTCGACTGTATTTTTTTTAATGTTTGTGACCTCATATCTTTGTATTGGGTGTACCGATTTTGATGATTCTTTTTATCGCTTGTCGTGTGGTCCCTTTTAAAATTTAAAAAGTACAAAATAACTTTAATTTCGGAAGTCGGTGTTCAAAAAACGAAAAAGAAACAACAAACACCGAGTTCCGAAATTAAAGTTATTTTGTACTTATTGGTTTATTTTTGTGTAAAAGTCGGTTGTATTTCTTTGTAAAAAGTTTTTTTATGGGTCCGAAATCATCAAGTGACTTCTCCCGCTCTGGGCGGAGCGGAAGGGAGTGTCAGACTCTTACTGACTAAAACCCACCCATGATCCTTTTAGTGCCCTTTACGTTCCAGGGCCGCGGTGACTCTTTCGCACAAATTCCGCAACGACACCGCGGCCATGGAACGCAAAGGGCATGAGGCATATCATTAAAAAAAAATAGGCCATCATTTAACCATGAGCTGCGATTTACAGTATCGATTAATAGTTTCAGTATTCTTAAAAGTTCAATTATTCGGGAATCGATTTGGAAACAATCCAATTTTAAGTGCTTCAATTTGAATAGTGAGTGCGCGCGGCTAGTGCACCTCCCCGACTTTTGCCTAACGAGCCAGCCCGCGCCGCTGAGCCATTAGCGTTAAATCCCCTAAATAATAATAACCAGACCCAGCCTGTCCCTTGCTGCCCTCCCTCAATGACCCCGTTAAGCCGAGGCCCGTATCCCATAGGGGATGCCCTTAGCGAAGCGGTCATTTTGTTTTTAGTAGTTTTTAGCCCTGGCTGGGGGCCTTAAATTCATTTGAGGCCACCGCAGGATTGTCCGGTTAAGCAGTAACCAGCCTTAGTGTGCTGAACTGCGAGTGGTCACGTCAAAAAAAAAAAAATAAGCGGCTAGTGCAGACGTTTCCCTCGTGTCGCATGTGGCACACATGTGGTTGGTTGAACCGCGGATCTTACTGATGTGAACCAACTTGGTTCACATCAGTAAGATCCGCGGATAACTATTGTAATCCGTTCGACGCTTTACTGACGGAAGTATGTATACTATCAGGCTGTAACACTCACCCCAGGTGAAGGACATCGCCGATCCTACGTACAGCGCTAACAAGGCTAACACACACTGCATTCTGTACATCGATAACTCTAAAAAGCACAACTGAGGTTCAAACCGCGTTCACTGGTCACTTCTCGTTGAATAATAAAAAAAAACATACAGTTATTTTTCGCAAACAGTAGCTTTATTATGCACCAAGAAGGTTTTTTGATACACTGAGAGGTTATCGGAGGATTGATAACGGTTGCATGAATTTGTTTATATTCGAGGAATTTCTTATAATTAGTGCAAACAAATTAATGTCATGACCAATACGTCCGAGATATGCGAGCAAAATATATACATATCTATACTAATATACATATAAAGCTGAAGAGTTTGTGTGTTTGCTTGAACGAGCTAATCTCAGGAAGTCCACGATTTGAAAAATTCTTTGAGTGTTACGTAGCCCATTTATCGTGGAAGGTACCATCACGCTAAGATCAATAGGAGCGGAGCACCAATATACCAAGTATGTTGTAAAATCGGGGTTTATTTTTTGTGTCTTAAGTGTCGCAGATGCAGTTTGTAAAGTTGATTTCGCTTAAACTTTGGTTAATAGGGTTGTTTCCTGAGGAATAAAAATATGATTCTATTAAATCGCGTCAGTTAGATTATCGAAAAATATTGAACCCGTATTTTTTGCTTTATGAAATCTCTAAAAATTGACAAAGATAAAAAGCTTCAAAGATCATGACTGGGGGCTTGTGACATCAGGGTGTGGTAAAAATCGTCGCACGTAGTGACGTCACACGAGTTTTCAACGTACTACATCGTCTTCGTTTTTTGTTTACGTGAAAAAATAAAAAATACGTGTCCAATATTTTTGGGAAGTCTATCTTACGGACTAATTAGATTTTTTTAGGCAACTACCCTATTATAAAAGACAAGCAGCGCCACGCGGTTTGACCCGCGCAGCAGTAGGTACGTCAAAATCAGTCCAGCCGTACTAGTAATAGGGTAGTTGACTAAAAAAATCTAATTAGTCCGTCAGATAGATTTCCAAAAAATATTGGACACGTATTTTTTCTTTTTTCACGTAAACAAAAAATGAAGCCGATACAGAGCGTTGAAAACTCGTGTGACGTCACTACTCGCTACAATTTTTAACGAGCCGTAACGTCACAAGCCCCCACTCCTGATCTTTGATGCTTTGTATCTTCGTCAGTTTTTATAGATTTGATAAAGGAAAAAATACGTGTCCAATATTTTTCTATAATCTAACTGACGGACTAAATATAATCATATATTTTTTACTCAGGAAACACCCCTATTAGCCGCCAAGCAGCAATCCAGCCAAAAATGTCAAAATACGTGTTCTGTGATTACCACCGTTTTCCAGCATACTTTGATTTGCATTCTTTAAAAAGGTAAATTTTATTTATTTTTATAGATTAATACGAACTACGAACATAAGTGTCGTTTATTTTATCCAGTTCATCTTCATGTTCGATACTGTTTTGTGGCGTTGTGCATTTGATTTGATATTTGTAACCTCAGTAGGAAAATTCTCCGCGTGAGAATGACGTTCGCCGATGTTCCATTGCTAATCTACGTCAACAGGCGCTCTGTATAATTGTATATCTATACATTTGTATAGATATGCAACTATACATACACGCATGCCGCATAGATTAGCTAAATAAGCAAAATTTGCTCAAAGAAGGGCCTGTTATTACTGGCCAGCGTAACGCCTGCAGTTAAGGGCCGAAACTTTTGGATGCGAATTTATAGTTCGAAGGCGTCGAAGGAAAAAGAAAGAAAAGGAAACGAAAAGAAGGAAAGAAAAAAAAGGAAGGAAGGAAAAAGAAATATAGGCGTCGAAGGCCAGTAGCGTATTAGTATTTACAACTATGTTAGTAACACTTACACACAAATGACTACAAACACAAACACAACAAAACAAAACACAGCATCCAATTAGAGGAAAATTTAGTCCCATGTCTGACACGTAGCTTGATAACCTATCCACTGTAGGCCCTTCTAACTTATGCTAAAAAACTTTCAGGATACTATTGCTGCTTAACCTCACTTGCGCATAACTAATGCCGCTTTTTTGCGCATAATAGCGAAATAATCGTCAGTGTGTGCGTCAGCGAACATCCCTGACGCATTACAATAAGGCGGAAGCCTCAACAGCATGGGGTGGGTAATCTGGGCACGCCACCATTGCGGCGGTAAGTCCCCTCTTTGAGGAGTGGTTGGAGAGACGCCACGGTGTCCTCACCTTCCGCTCGACGCAGGTGCTCACCGGACACAGCTGTTTCCCCATAGGGTCAGTGCCTGCTAGGGTTGCGAAAGAGTCACTGCGGCCCTGGAACGCAAAGGGCACAAGAAGGATCACGGGTGGGTTTTAGTCAGTAAAAGTCTGACACTCCCTTCCGCTCCGCCCAGAGCGGGAGAAGTCATTTGATGATTTCCCATCCAGAAAAAAGGGGTATTCGTGGATCGCAAGTTGTTCCAGTGACCTGTCGCCATTTCATCCACCATGAGTTGATCCAATGCGTTACGTCTCGGTCTTTATCACCATCACCCTGGACAAGCGACCCAAGGTACCGAAAAATGGAGCAGATTGGTACAGGCGTTCCGGAAGACCTATAGGCATAGGGCTGGAGAGACCGCCGAAATCGCAGAATAGGTATTCTGTTTTGGTTCTGCTCAATTTCAGGTCAACACTCTCCAGTCTTTGCCACCACGTTTCCAATCTACTCTGGACCTCTAGACCGCTTTCGGCAACCAACACAATGTCATCAGCAAACATCACCAGGGAGCCTCTTCCTGGATTTCCGACGTCAGAGCGTCCATTATCATCAGGAAGAGATAAGGACTGAGGGCTGACCCTTGGTGCAAACCGACTGCCACACTGAAGCTGTCGGTGGCGCCCACTGCAGACCAGACTTGGATAGGTACTGCATCGACTGTACATCGCTCGGATCAACTGAAAATACTTCCCAGGCACACCTTTCTCCTTAAGGGCCCACCACAAAACCTCACGGGGCACCCAGTCATATGCCTTTTCGAGGTCAATGAACACCATGTGGAATGATTGTGCAAGTCTTAATGCACGGCTCTGTATTTCACGTATCCGCGTTCGCAAAACAAACTTCTATATCTGTGACTAGCAGCGCCCCGCGGTTTCACCTGCGTATTTCCCGTTCCCGCGGGAATACGGGGACAAAATATAGCCTATGTTACTCAGAGCGAATGTAGCTTTCTAATAGTGATTTTTTAAATTGGTCCAGTAGTTTTTGAGTTTATTCGTTACATACAAAATTACAAATCTTTCCTCTTTATAATATTAGTACAGATTGGTTCTTTCCATTTTATCGTCATCGTCAATTACCTCTATATAATTGAGACGGCGGCGGCGCGCGGCGAGTGTATTATGCCTCTTACTGAGAATATATTTTGTGTATGTGGATGTGAATGAAACACGTATTTATTTATACGTTAGACAAATGTGCAGGTCCCTTAAGGTCCCAGTTATCAAGGTTTCACTGTAATTTCTTAAACAAGAAGCTATTTTGTGTGATGGGAAATTTACCTTAGCAACTGCATGGCCATATCTTCCTTAAAATTATTTTGAATTTTCTTTATGATGAGATTTTCCTCTGTTCAAAATAAACTAAAATTTTGTGCGTGTGGAGTGATTTTAATAATCTCCAATTATTTACAGTTGGTAAGTTTTTAAAAGTCATGTTTTCTTTTAATAATTACTAGGTATTTATAACATTTTTGGATTGTTTAGTCGAGTTTAATACTGAGGTAAGTGGAACAAAATTATAAGAAGTATGCACAATGGCCGGCTTCATCTAGCTTAAAATGACAAGAAATATTGGACGTGTAAAAGTGTTATGTTTAACCTACTTACAAAATAAATATCATTTATCATTTATAATGTGAAATGTGTGGAGAGTACCGAGTGTGAATATATGTGAACAAGTATGCCTATCAGAGTAGTGAAGATGAATGAAACACTATTTTTTCTTTTATCTGGATATACACACTTAGTAAGCTTGAAAGGGTGTATGCACAGGATTAGAACTAGCGAAAGAGGTTGAGATTCGTATATCAATATTATATTATGTATGTATTTTTTTTTGTGTTTACTTTTCCTGTATTTATCACATATATCTATCCTATTAATTTCCGTACGTCATGTCCTCTAAGGCGACCACTGAAATCCAGCGCCGTGCGGTGGGTATCCCACGGCACAGCATTATGCTGAGTGGAAGCCTCTTTGCCACAGCCACGACATGCATTGGTTTTTTGTATTAGTTTATTAAGTTATCTTGAATAACATAAATTAAGATGTACTAATACTAACACTATAGTTTAAGGTTTAGTTTAGAACAATAAATGTCGTTGTTTGTGGTAAATAAACGCTTTTTCTTTCTTTCTTTTCTTTTTTTTCTTTAGATTATAGAGATGTGATAAAGTTTGATGGTACTCATAAGTGCTGACTGCATTCCACGAAACAAACAGAAGGTAAGATAACCTACTCATCTTTTTCTGTTACAATTACAATGGACTTTAAGTAAGTACATAATATTAGGTATGATCCAAACTTGATAACTAGTAAAACTCGTATTTAGTATCGATACCCGTTATAGTAACACCTACCTATGTCCCTTGATTGATACATCCCTAGCAATGGCAGCCATTTTATGCGACAATATTAGTAATAGGTATGCACCCTTTTTTATAGGTATTTCCAGTCCATACTTTTCTATGTCAATGACCAAAACTTTTTATTTACAGATGTCAGTGACGGGAAAACGATGGTACTGTTTACGGAGAAATCTGTTTATCATATTAACAATAAGTGTTGTTTATTTAATATATTATGTTTTTACCGACAATATGCAAGAAGAACCTGATTTGGAAGCAATAAGGAGGTAAGTCGCATATTTTATCATATATTTTGTAAAATCACATTAGAGGGATAATTTTTTAACACACAAATTCACATAATCCGTCACAATGCCTTCCATTTTGACATTTCAACAGTTTTCATTGCTTGTTGACGCAGTCGAGCATACGAAATTCAAATAAAAGAAGCATTGGATCAGTAATTTTCTTTGGTGTGTTACAGTTTGGATACAGTGTGATTTATCATTCTCTACAAATAACTCCAGTGTAGATTGTGACAATTATCAATTGTATTGTCAACATCAAAATCTTAGTTTCAATGACAAACAGTGTCTTTGCGACAATTCAACAATATTCGTAACAAACAAACCAAAAAACATTTCCAATGAATTAAAAAGCAAGAATGTTGTCCCTAAGTTTCTTTGAATTTGAAAAACTGTTTCCTTATGCAATTTAAAATATCTCAATTTGTATCAATGGCTATGAATATGCATGATTTTATTATTTTTGCTTATGGTATGCTTTTTTAGCTTTTTTCGGTATGCACTTGGTAACAAGATCGTTGAGAATACCATCCTAGAACATACGAAAACTAATTCAGTCAAAAAGAACTACGCCAAAGTACGTTACTGGTGAATTTAATCTAAAATTTGTGTTTTTTTTTTCTAGAGCCAAGCATGTTGAAGTGTTCAGGTCGGTGGCATTATAATCTTATATATAAACTAGTATTTCGCTTGGGGGCGCGAGTTGCAAGCAACCCGCGGTGTCTTTTTAGTATTTTTTGACTAACAATTATTATCTCTACAATGTCAGATTTCTGAGATAAGCAATGGGGTTGAAAGATGGGGGTGGAAAAGGGTTGATTAGGGTTGAATTTTTTTTGGCCAAATATTCATCCAGATACCCTCTATACAACCCCGAAGACCATTTTTCTCTACAATGTCAAGTTTCTGAGATACGCAAAGGGGTTGAAAGAAGGGGGTTGAAAAGGGTTGAATTTTTTAGTGACCTATACTCATCCAGACACCCTCTATACAACCCCGAAGACCATTTTTCTCTACAATGTCAGATTCCTGAGATACGCAAAGGGGTTGAAAGTAGGGGGTTGAAAAGGGTTGAATTTTTTATTGGCCATATACTGATCCAGATACCCTCTATACAACCCCGAAAACCATTTTGCTCTAAATTGTCATATTTCTGAGATACGCAAAGGAGTTGTAAAAAGGGGGTTGAAAAGGGGTAATTTTTTTTTTGTTTTATTCTCACCCAAACACCCTCTATACAACCCCGGAAACCATTTTTCTCTTCGACGTCAGGTTTCTGAGATAAGCAATGGGGTTGAAAGAAGGGGGTTGAAAAGGGGGATCTATCAACGCACAGCCCAAACCACTGAACGGATCGGGCTGAAATTTGGCATGCAGGTAGATGTTATGACGTAGGCATACGCTAAGAAAGTAAGGGGGTGAAAAAGGGGTTAACATTTTGTATGGAACTCCACGCGAACGAAGTCGCGGGCATAAGCTGGTATAAATATAAATAACTCAAAAGTGACTGACTGACTGACATAGTGATCTATCAACGCACAGCCCAAACCACTGGACGGATCGGGCTGTTTGGCATGCTGGTAGATGTTATGACGTAGGCATCCGCTAAGAAAGGATTTTGATTAATTTTACCCCCTAGGGGATAAAATAGGGGATGAAAGTTTGTATGAAACTTATTCAATTATAAACCGATCGGGCTGAGAGTTTCAAAATCGGGGGTAAAGTAACTATTCCATGCGGACGAAGTCGCGGGCAGAAGCTAGTAGGTTAATAAAGGCGATTTTTTTTATCTCTACTTCTCAAAACGCGAAACAATATGATTATATTTAGTCCGCCAGTTAAATTATTTATCGAAACATATTGGAGACGTATTTTTTGCTTTATCAAATCTATAAAAATTGTTGAAGATAAAAGCATCAATGTTCAGTGGAGGACTTGTGACTTCATGTCGCAGTACAAATAATAGCGAGTAGTGACGTCACTCGAGTATACTTCTCATCATCGTTCATCGTCTCCCTTTTTTATTTACGTGAATAAAGAACAAAATACCTGTCTAATATTTTTTAATTAATAAATATTTTTTAATTGTTTGAAAATGTATCTGACGGACTAATTAGATTTTTAATCAACTACCCTATTGTTAAACTAATATTAAGGGAACGTGTGCTTTTGTTGTACCATTGGCGCAGATTTTTAAGCCAAGATGTTCTTCTCCTTCCTGGATTTCTTTTCCCTGTAAGTATCTTCCCCTGAATTATAAGTTGCAACAGGTCATATTTCGAGTTGCGCCAATAATATGGCCAAGAAATTAAAATTTTCACCTCTTGACAGCGTTAAAAACCTCCACTTTTTTCCCCATTCGTTGCAGCAGTTTCTTTTTGTACTTTGTCTCTCCAGGATATCCTTAACATTCGTCTGTAAACCCACATTTTGAAAGCCTCCACTTTTTTGCACATGGCCTCTGATAAAGTTCAAGCTTCGACGCCATACAGAAGAATGGAGAAAATATAGCAGCGTGCAAGATGGGTACGAATTTTGATATTCACATTCCTGTCACATAGAACTCTCTTCATCTTGGTGAAGGTCTCACGGGCTTGTTCGATCCTACATCGAACCTCCAAACTGTGGTTCAACTTCTGACCACCACAAAAAAAAATCATAATAGGTGTATTTTGGATACAATCATGTACTTGGTCTTCTTGATATTAATGTTGAGATCAAACGTGGCGCTAACAGACTGTACTCTATTCAGCAAAATTTGAAGATCCTCTAAAGTCGGAGCTATTAGTATCGTGTCGTCTGCATATCGAATGTTATTAATGACTTTCTCATTGACAGTAATACCGACATCCAGATCCCCTAATGCTTCATTAAAAATGCTCTCCGAATAAATGTTGAATAAGAGTGGTGAGAGAATGCAACCCTGCCGAACGCCTCTCAAAAAATCTACATCGTCTTTTAGCTTGCCTTCGACACGTACACTCGCCTTTTGGTTCCAGTAGAGATTTTTAATAAACCTAATATCCTTAGAGTCGAGGCCAGTGGCCTCCAATATGCTTATCAACTTACTGTGCATAACTCTATCAAATGCCTATTCATAGTCAAAAGCCATATTTCAACGCCGAAAAGAGAGCATGAGGCATGTATAAACCCTATGTTACGTTTAGTGCCAGATGTGTAACAAGCATGCCTGCTAGAAGCAAAGTATCTTTCCTCTCTTTTGATTTATCTTTCCCTTACCTTTGTTTTTATCTTTTCAGAAAATCTGTGCTTGAGTAAGTAGATAGTGTAGTAAGTAAAATTTGCATGTTTTTTTTTGCGTGTTCATTGGTTTTGGTAGTTAATTTCAATATAGCGTGTCTGCCTCCCACTTATGTTGTCAGTTATAAAATTGTGATTTTATTTTATTAAATTGAAAGTGTCTAATTACATGTATATTTTTCACAAGCATATTATTACTTTGTGGTTTATAATTTATGTGAGAAATATCGCAGTAAATGTATCACATTTCCTCAATTCTTGAAAAGCTACATTGCTTAGATAACTCTTGGTGTCATTCTGCTCACGAATTTTGTAATGTTGTGTAGTTCATCAAGTGTCATCCTGTCATATTAGTTGCTGATTGTTAATTGACGTGAAAACTAATGGGAACTGATGTTGAAGTGAGCTACCGATCCTTAGTATGTATTAGAAGAAGTGTTGGCTCACTTCACCACTTTCACGACAAGTTTTGCAGAATTGCAGATATATAAGGATATAATAACCCGTCATATAAAGATATTTTCCTGTAAAACCTTTCAGATGTCTATGGTTTTAAAGTTTATATGTTACAAAAATGATATTCGTTTGGAACCCTTTCCACGCGAGCTCCCCTCGGACGTGGCTTGTTTTATTTTTTATTTTTTTATTGAAATGAGTTCGCTCTTGACCCTAATCTAGGTCACAGGTGACAGAGACAAAGTTGACGATGGAATGAAAGCTCATTCCATCGTCAACCTCTTCAAAGTTATAGTGAACAGGCTTCTTCTGGGTAAGCACCCAGAAGAAGCCTGTTCACTCTAACACTCGGGGATGAGAAAATAAGGAGTTAGGGTTAAATGCGTTCGGAAACACAGATGCGAGCAGAGAGTTCCACTCCTAGACTTTACGAATTATTTATTATTAGAAGAGCTAAGATAAAATACACGATTCAAGAAAAAGTTAAATTTCGGAATTTTTGCAAGATGTCTGGCCTATATGGGACAAAATATCGATGGTCAAATTAGTTGTTACATGTACACACCCTTGATAATATTATTTAGTTTGGATGTTTAACAAATCGTATAAATGTGACTTCACTGTCAGTCGCTTTTTAATATTTTAATAAATGGTTTACATTCCAAGTGATTTTAAACCTTATAGGTGCTTATAGAAGAATACATCATTTAAGTTATGGTACAAGGAAAGCTATTTTCAAGATATTTGGATCAAGACGAATACTTTTAATTAATTGGCAATATATCTGGGGATGAAAGTAAGTAATCATGTACAGAAGTAATTATTTTTTAGAATGGGATTAAATAGAGAAAGAAAACCCGCTATGCACTTCAAATCATCGAGGTGAACATGAATGTACTGATTTTGTTTTTCGTAATTCATAGTTATGGCCATACCAAAAGAGGTTTATATTCACGACTACTTTCATCCCTTGAAATATTGCCAATAATTAATTAAAAGTCACCTTTATATTCGGTGCTAATAACTCAGTTCGACGTGAAACGGGATTACCTTTGGAATCTACCCTCATATTCAAACTTTTAAGAAACGAAAGAAAACATATTTGCGCGTTACAGTCAATAAACGGTGGCTTACAGGAATAAACTGCCCTTACAGCCAAATAACTTCTTTATGCTAAGTTTCTTGAAGGATTAAAAATCACCTGACCAAACACTGTATTAAGTCTTTCTCTGTCAGAAATATACGACGTAGGATTGAGGAAACTTTGAAAGAGGACAAAGGGAGTGGGTGTGAGATCCCTCAGCTGGATCCCTTCGCTAAAGAGGTGATGGAACTCGAAAATAGTTATTCACCAATCACCTGCGGTGGCAAGGATTGGGTGAAGTGTTTTGTAAGTACGAATTTCATTTGTAAAATCATCTAAATGGGCGCCTCCACGAACAACTGATATTGTGTGCAATTTTTGGCAAACTCAATACGAAACTTATCCTGCCGTGGTGTTGCTGAAATGCCATAGTGGCCTGTAATTGCGCAATTAACTGCCTGTGTATATGTATATATGTGTTTACTCTGCATGGCGTTTTGTACAAATGAAACTTGATACGCATACTCAAGATATGTTAAAACTTTATTTTATTTATTTACTTTTATAGGGAAAACAAACAGTAGTACACTAAAAAAAAATTTACAAAGCGTTTTAAACATATGACTTAACAAATATACTACCCACGGCATTTTCCACTGATTACCTACTACATACTTAAAACTAACACAAACTGATGAGCAAAATTAGTTCTACCCAGGGTACAAACATTATAAACACTGTTAATGCTTCAACATTTTGATTATGCCTGTTGTAAAGGTATATCTGCTTGCAAATATTAAATCAATTCTACAAAATAGCTTATTGTATGTGTCGACTAAACGGCGCAGCGGGGAGCGCACACCAGCCTTAGATCTGCAAGATCTGGTAGTTGCCTGGTGCGCAGCTTCCGCCCCTGCACTGTTCGAGGAACCAGGTAACATAAACTGTTCACCAAGTCAGTGCAATCAAATTTGTTTCCGCATACACTGTATAGGGTCATTGTCTCAACGAGTATGCGCCTTGACTGTAATGTAAGGAGACCATATTTTTTGAGAATGAATTTAAGACGCTCTTTTTCGAAAACATATAGATATTTTCGAAAAAGATCGGATTAGTTCAACGTAAGTAATTTCGAGCCATGGAGTCTATACTCCATGGCTCGAAACCAACCAATTAATTCCAACCAACTAATTCTATATCTTCACAATATTTTGCATAATAGGGATTCCATATAGGTACCTACTGCGTACTCTAATTGTGGTCTAAGTATGGACTTGTATAAGTGCAAGAAAGTAGAAGGTCGAGGGAACTCTCTCGATGCTCTCATCACAAAGCCATACATTTGCTATGCCTTATTTACTACACATAAACGGACTATTAAGATGAAGTTTTCAGTCCAACTTCACACCCAGATCACGAAGACAAGTAGTTCCGTTAAAAATATTATTAGCAAGTCGATAATCAAAGTGAATAACATTTTTCTTTTTAATAAATGTTATATTATGACATTTAGGCAGGCTAAGGTACAGTTTGTTAGAAGAACAATATTCAGAGAAACGATCAAGATCTTGTTGAAAATCAGAACTGTCTTGTTTATTTGCAATTTATTTTATAATCTTTTTAATCATCCGCGTATAAGAGAAATTCCGAATTTTGGAATCAATTTTTGATGTCATTAATAAACAGAATAAATAATAGAGGTCCTAAAATTTTACCTTGTGGGACTCCGGATATGACTTGAATATAGCTAGATTCGAAGCCATTAACCACAACCTTCTGGGTCCTATTAGTAATATAAGAGACAAACAAACGCAGGAGGCTCCCTGATACCATTGATTGCGATCTTATTGAGCAGCAGTTTATGATCAACTTTGTCAAATGCCTTCTGAAAATCAGTATATACTGCGTCAGTCTGTTGCCTGTTGTCCATATTTTCAAAAAGTTGTGACGTAATTTTTAAGAGATTACTTATGCAAGATCTATCTTTGACAAAACCATGCTGCTCCTTTATTAGAACACGACGTATAAATAGGTAAATCTCAACATGAACGACGTTCAAAGAGCTTAGAAAATGTCGATATTATTGAGGTCGGACGATACGTCTTCACGTCATTTTTGGAATTTACTTAAGAACTTTCAAAAAAGAGCTTGGAGGGAAAGTGAGAACAATTTTATGTTTTCGATAAAAAGTGCAAAAGCACTCCCTCTAAACTCTTTTTGGGTGGACACTGACGGGGACTACCGGGGATTTGGGGGACCTAATGATGCGCTTCGGGGATATCGCGGTGTATCTCGGGGACGTCGGCGTCCGGGGTCAGGGTTGGCGAAGAGTGGTAGGTTTCTCTGCGGCTGTCTCTAGAAGTACCTAATAGCGTCATAGGGATTTTATGTTGCTAATTTTCAACAGCCTCTCACGCCAATTCCAATTGAAGAGAAAAAAAAAAGCTGTTTTTTTATAATCGAGAACTTATTTTTACAGCTCTCCGAATGTAGGATAGTCGATGAAATATTAGATACAATCAAAAATATAGTGTGTACCTACCAAGATATTATACATGTCAGCGACTATAAATACTACTTAAGCAAAGAAACAACAATAAAGGGCAATAAACCTTACATATTGAATGCCAGTGACCATGTCAAAATAAAATGTACGGGCATTCACCGAAATAGGTAAGCTTCAATACATTTTTTTTTATCCGAGCTGTTTTTTTTTTCTTAAAACTTTGGTTCCCAGCTGTTATTTGTAGATCTGTGCCTATGTGTAGGTAGTCAGATACCAAGAATTGTGACGCCAGCCTTCCGGACAAACCGTATTCGGTTGAATACCAGTGTTTTGCGTGGAGCGACTGCCTATCTGTCCTGCACAAACAGTAACTAGATTTTTACTCTTTTATGATGGTCACCCATCCACAGACCGACCTTTGCAAGCGTTGCTTGGTCAACGTTGAAGATCGAACCATGCGGCTGTTAGCCACGAGCTCTTCTAGTAAAATACGAAATATATTAACGATTTATAGTTTAAGATGGAAACTTATGGAAGTATAAATAAGATTCTAATTTACTATTATGTTTTGTTACAGCTACCTCAAGTCAGCTTGGTTGGGCTATTCCATAGGGTTCCGCAAGTCAGTGAAACGGTTCCGCCCTCCACCGAACCGAGAAGACACTCTCAATGTCCTTATATTCGGGTTTGACTCCACATCGAAAACCGGCTTTATACGGAAAATGCCGAAGAGCTATAAACATATCAAGGATCACCTCAAAGCAACGATACTCAATGGGTAATTAATTTTTTATAATATTAATTGATTAGATATTTCTCCACTAAGCTAGCGGCCGGTTTATGGGGTCTCATTTACCAAACATGTAAGTCACCCCCTGATATTTTGTCCAGGTTTTTCAATAAATTTAATTCGTAAGGTTCCATGTAGACCTTTCAGAGTTATAAAACCAAGCTACTTACTAGGTAAGCGAAAATTTTAACTTCTTTGTTCCCATATCCTGCAATAGTTCTGCACCTAGCGGGAATACGTCATACTAAGCGGATGTCAAAAGCGTAGTCTTAGGAATTAAACAAATTCCCATCTTTGTTAAGTACTTCGTGTAATAAGGAGAAACACAAAAAAAAATGTTGATAGTCGTAGATCAATCAAAACATAATGAGACAGAAATAAAATTAGGAATCATGTCATAATAAGCGACATCATCATATCCATACTTTTTTCAAATAATTTAATATGAACACCAAAATTATCTGTTTTACTTTATATTAAGTGGTTGACAGTAAAGGCGGCGTCATAATAAACGGATTGCACTTTACTTTCATGGTACATACCAGATGATTTACGGTTAGTAACCCACTGCGTTAGAAGTGTGTAACAGGGCCTCTTCGAGTTGGCTTCGGAACCTCGTACGCCTGACATAGGTCTGGGATCCCAGGATCCTGATATTGTTACAGAATACTAAGTATTGATTTGATAACTAAGCCATCAAAGGGCTGGCTTTGCTCGGAGAACAGAAAACAGCACAAATATGATGATTTTTTAACTTTTTTGTGTTGTAACGTGAATCAAGTGCGCGCACCTGTTTCTTTTTGTAAACATCGCGTAACTTCTGAGCTTTTGGCCAAAGAGCATAATGTATATACATGATTATTGGTCCGCCATCTTAAAGAGTCCGCCATTTTGGATTTAAAATTTACACTCACCTAACCGTGCATTGTTATCGAATAGGGATGTTTCTTGAGTAAAAAATATATGATTATGTTTAGTTCGTCAGTTAGATTATAGAAAAATATTGGACACGTATTTTTTCCTTTATCAAATCTATAAAAACTGACGAAGATACAAAGCATCAAAGATCAGAAGAGGGGGCTTGTGACGTCACGGCTCGCTAAAAATTGTAGCGAGCAGTGACGTCACACGAGTTTTCAACGCACTGTATCGTCTTCATTTTTTGTTTACGTGAAAAAAGAAAAAATACGTGTCCAATATTTTTTGGAAATCTATCCGACGGACTAATTAGTTTTTTTTAGTCAACTACCCTATTCAAACGTGTATGCAAAATTTCAGTTCAGTCAGTTGAGAATATCTGTTTTAAAATTTAGTTGCAAGATTTGATCCATACACATCAACTATAAGTTAGTTGATGTGTATGGATCAAGGTAAGTTAAATAAAAGCTTGAAAAATGTATGGGGATACTTTGAGCATCTATCGCTTTACGAAAGACTAAGCTTAAACTGATGTTAAACCGGGTTTTTTTATACCCGTTTGGTTGTATGTACTAATATTATAAACAAGAAAGATTTGTTTGTTTGTTTGCATTGTTTGGCTCCGAAACTACTGAACCGATTTGAAAAAATATATCACTGTTGGGAAGCTACACTATGGGGTGACTTAGGCTATATTTTATGCCCGTGTTCCCACGGGAACGGGAACTACGCGGGTGAAACCAGGGGGTGCTGCTAGTAACATATAACAATATTACAGATACAACATCGTTGGCGATGGTACTGTAGCAGCATTGTTGCCAATACTCGTGGGGAAGACGGAGCTGGAACTGCCTGATGTTAGGATAGCAGCGCAGAACGATGCCACTCTCGACATCATGCCTTTTATATTCTACAACCTTACGAAAGACGGGTAAGTTCATTTATAATACTTCATTTTTAAATATGAGGCTAGTGTTTGAACACTATCTCACCTGATGGGCGAAGATGGAAGAAAACGCTTGTCTAGAAGTAACTCTAGACAAACGTGCTCCATCTTCGACCATAAAAGTAAGAGTTTAATGTCTCTTTTAAATCATATGAGAATCATGTAGTTTATTGTATATGCATGTGGGTATTTTGAGGAAAACACTACACAGATTTGAGTGAGGTACACTCAAACCAGGTCGGGACAGTGCTAGCAGTCAGCTGTCCTATAGCATAGTATTCTTTGATAATGAGATCAATACACTGCGTATTATCAGAACAGACATTTGGGTTTGCCACCTAGGGAAAGAACTCGCTACCATCGATAGTGGAAACAGTGTCTTCAACCTTCTAATCCAGCACACTTGTACGACCCATCGTGCAAAATCATCATCATAAATTAATTTTGTTTCAGCTACCGTACAGCATACTTCGAAGACATGCCCTTGCTAGGTACCTTCCAGTACCGCTTAAACGGATTCCATCGCCAACCAACCGACCACTATCCACGCTCTTTTTTTCTCGAGGAAAGCAGAGACGGAAAAGAAAGGTTCAAAAAATCTAGACATTGTGTCGGAGATACTCCGCAGTTTGAACTGATGATGAATGTTACTGATCAGGTAATAATAATCAGGCACTGCGTGGCCGGAAATCGCCCTGCGTTTCCCGACGCCCGGGACGTATTCTTCTGTTGCGGCGGCTGGGCGTTCTGCCTCCTCCTTTGCTAGTATTACTACTTCGCAAAAGGAGGTGACCGCTTCCCATGCCTCCTCGCTTCAGATCATGGATTGAACCAGGGCAAGACGCGAGAGAAGAAGAAAGAAAAAAGAAAGAAAGAAAGCTCCACCGTGCCTTCCGGGACGAAACGTCTTCCTTTATCGTTACTTTTTGACGCACTTACATTTGTTAACCTAATTTATTTATTTAAACTTTATGTACAATTGTGGTATATGGGCGGACTTAATGCAGCAAGGCATTCTCTACCAGTCAACCTTTGGGTTAAAAAGACAACACTGTGGTCGGTGTACAACAAGTAAATAAAATACAAAATATATCTTTTTGGGAAAGAAATAACAAGTAAATATATGTATATACAATACTAATAAAATATTGTACATTTATGCTAAAATAATAAACAAATAAATATGATGTTTTAAAATAATATTTATGTATAAGAAAACTGTAATAATTATAACGAAGTCCAAACTAAGAATGCTTTTAAATTTTACGCTTAAAGGAAAATATTGACTCTGACTTCTTGACATAGTTGGGAAAAGGATAGGCAGATGATCATGACAATAGATATAGAATAACTGATTATTGTTTCAACAGTTCTTGCGTCTCGATGGCAAGCGGTTTGTCTTCACATTCATCGCTGACATTACACACGAAGAAAACATGATTTCGGTCGCAGACGACTCCCTGGTGAACTTCCTCCAGGTCCTGGAGCAAAGGAACGTCTTCGAAGACACGTTGCTCATCGTCATGGGGGACCATGGACCAAGGTAAGGGAACACTCGAGAATTACTTAGATAGTTTGAGAATGATGAATTTATCTGTGGTGGTGGTTTTTGAGGTGATAACCTCAAAAACCTGGTATTATTACCAACAGTTAAATTCATCATTCTGATAAACAATAGTATTAGTAACAACAGATAAATTCATCATTCTGATAAACAATAATAAACGACAAAACAAACAAAAATTAAACGAACAATTAACAACACAGCAAAGAAAAAAAAAGAACACTACGGCAAAAACAAAGAAGTTGGATCAGTAGGATTTAGTAAAATTTGAAATAAATGAAGTTGATATATTCTATTAACAAAATAATAATCAGAAAGTTATTGATAAAGGTAATCCCTATTCTCTTGGGAATCATAAATCGTGTATCGTACTTAGGTTACGTAGGAAAATCTATTACGTCACTGAGATGGGGGTTGAAAAAAATAAAACACTACCTACCATTGTAGACAAAAATGAAACTTTATCTGGTACTAGCTGTCCGCACAACTTCGTTTGTGTCACATTTTTCATGACTGCTCCGCTCCTATTGGTCTTAGCGTGATGATATATAGCCTATAGCCTTCCTCAATAAATGGGCTATCTAACACTGAAATATTTTTCAAATCGGACCAGTAGTTCCTGAGATTAGCGCGTTCAAACAAACAAACAAACTCTTCAGCTTTATAATATTAGTATAGATGTAGGTACTTAGGTTTAAGCCATAGATATTTATTTCACACAAATTAGTATATTTCACTTAAGTACATAAGAATTAAATTCGAAAAGCATACAAAGGTTATAATAAAATTAGTAATACATTACTCGAAAAAAAAATGGACGGCACAAAAAAAATGTTTACACTCCCTCATAATAAAGCCAAGCATTTTCGATGTTTTTAATATGACTATCGATATGTTTGATAAATCTTAACTTTTATCGAACTGAACGCCTAGGTCACGTATAGTTTCGACTTCCTCAAGCTGTTCATTATTCAATTTGTATTTTTTTTTTTTTGCAAATTTGATGTGATGGCATGTTTTTTTTTACATCCAAGGACATTTTATTGTAGACACAACACTTTCACGTTAGCCGGTCCAAATCGCTATGGAACAGTATCGAGTCTGCAAGATGTCTTATGCACTTTATATTTTATATTTAGGTCATCGGCGAACAGGAATATTTCCGAGTTCTGGAAGCATTTATAGATGTTATTTATCAAAAGAGAAAACATCGACGGGCCCAAATGAGATCCCTGAGGTATTCCTGACGTAGCAATGTACGACTCCGAAGAACAGTCATTTACTACAACCCTGAGCATCCTTCCAGACAAATATGACTGGAACCAACTTAAGAGAGGATCTGCAATGTCCATATATTTTAAGTTTCTCAACAAGTATGTCATCGTCCACCGTGTCAAAAGCCTTGCTGAAGTCGGTGTAAACTACATCAACCTGCTCACGTGCATCGACTGCCTCAACAATGCTTTCAACATGTCACTAAATTGGTAGCTGTCGATTTCCCCTTAAAAAATCCGTACTGGCTGTCGACTATTCGCTGAAATAAATGCCTAGCCAGCACAGGGCATATGAGAGCTTCAAATACCTTTGCGAGTATAGAGAGAATAGTGATGGGCCTGTAATTGCCCACAACGGCCTGCTTTTAGTAATAGGTATGATATTGGTTTCATTTCAGATGGTCGGAAAAGTACCTCGAAGCAAAGACTTATTAAATATTTTGCTTAATGGCAGTAATATTACATCTGCCAGCTTATTTAAAAATAAACCTTTTTAATTTTTTTAAATTCCTTGCGGATCTGATCCCCGGTTATATTTATTTGGCCTAACATACTCGCACAATTGCTTATGCAGCCAACCATGTTACCTATGCCCATATGACTATTCACATCAATAATATACACCTAAGAGAAGTGGTATGCGAAATAGTTACAAATTTCATTAATATTATTAGTTATTTATACCATCTGACATAGAGCTGAGCTGAGGTAGTTAGCATAATCAGCCTTTTAATGTTCCCACTGCTGGGACGGGAATGTGCCGTAATCCACCACGCGGGCCCAGTGCGTGTTGGTGAATGGCACATGTCTTCGAATTTTCGGTTCTAGGACACGCCGGTTTCCTCACGATGTTTTCCTTCACCGTTTTGAGAGCAGTAGTGATGAATTTAATTACACAAAGTAATGCGCCTGGCTGGGTTTGAACCCGCAACCTACAATTTGTAAGTCGGGGCCGTTACCACTCGGCCACCACTGCTCTCTGGATGATGTAGTAGTAACAAGTACCGCTTCTCTTAATTTTTAAATAACTCCAAAAATATTTTGGGTTTGAAGTTTCGTTTTCCTCTACGCAGGCAATGTAAGCATTATTGCAAGCCATAGACTTATGGTCACATCTTTTTCCAAGTAAATCCAATCATCCAAAAGATTATATTAAATTTCCAAATCAAATCAAAAATCAAATCAAACCACCGTTCCACCGTTCTTTATACTATATTAAATTTGCAATCGGTAAAAAAATGCACGTTTTTATCGAATAAATTCCGGACGCAGTATAAACCCTGCCTCCCATCGGGAAATACATTCATGATTATTTTAACAGGTTCGCAGAAGTTCGGGACACATTGCAAGGGAAATTAGAAGAAAGACTGCCTTTAATGAGCATTCTTTTACCGGAAAAGTTGAAACGTATGCGTCCAAACGCTCAAGCAGTGTTAGAGGCCAATGCCAACCCTCTGACCACGCCCCACGATATCCATGCCACTATACTGGATGTACTGGATTGGTCAGAACACAGGAACCCATTCAAAGTGAAAGGAGCTGACTTCCCGAGAGCAATGTCTTTGTTGGAGCCGGTAAGTTTATTATAAAAGGAGAGATTCTTAATTCGAATGCATTTTTTTGTATGTTTGTTCTGCGATATTTACGCCAATTGACAACCGATTTGGATGCTTCGTTTTTTTTTTTGGAAGAGCATTTTCTGGACTGGTCCCATTTGGTGAAGATCTGATGAAGAACTTCGGAGATGGTCTACGGAACCTTTAAAAAATGTAAGCAAATTTTCCGAAATTACTAATTGCATGTCTGTTCATTGTTTACACCAGTTTATAACATAAAAAAAAAACTAAAAAAAAAAACCGACTTCCAAACAAAAAAAAAACAAAAAGTACAAAATAACTTTAATTTCGGAACTCGGTTTTATTTTTTGTAAAAAGTTTTTTATTTTTCCCTTTTTAGTGGTTCACTCCCAGCTAAACATACCCATTACAGCGTACGGGGTATAAATTGGTGTAAACAATAAACAAACATGCGCTTGCAGATTACAGACTTGCTATCATTTATTGAAATTAACAAAAAACCGCTTGTTCGATTTCGATAAAATTTTCATGGGACCATTTGGGAAATATACCATATATTTTATATATATATAAATATTCCAACAAAAAAGGAATTTTTCAAATCGGTTGGCAAGCGACGGAACGTGAACAAACATTAAAAATAAAACATACAAACATCCGAATTGAGAACCTCCTCCTTTTTTAGAAGTGGGTTGAAAATCACACCTGTATGCTGCGAACGATACAAAATAGGGTAGTTAACTAAAAAAATCTAATTAGTCCGTCGGATAGATTTCCAAAAAATATTGGACACGTATTTATCCTTTTTTCACGTAAACAAAAAATAAAGACGATCCAGTGCGTTGAAAACTCGTGTGACGTCACTACTCGCTACAATTTTTACCGAGCCGTCACAAGCCCCCACTTTTTTATAGATTTGATAAAGGAAAAAATACGTGTCCAATAATTTATATAATCTAACTGACGGACTAAACATAATCATATATTTTTTACTCAGGAAACATCCCTATTATGTGTGAAAGGGTTTTTTATGTGTGAAATTTGCATTGGACGCCGAACTTCACAGATAAAATAGTGATCTACTCAACTTAAAATCAATAAATCTAGTAAAATTAGATATTGTTAGGTTTATGTAAATCTCAAAGCAAAGTAGATATTTAACTATGAGCTAGATCTACGAAGGCACACAAAGTAATTAATTAACGGTAAATAGCGCAACCACGCATGTAAATAATGTCAAATTAGTTATGGGGTACTTATTGTACTACTAAAATATGAAAAATAAAAATAAAAGATTTTTTTTTTCATACATTTCGACTTCTAAATTAAAAAATGTAAAATGTAAATGACTTTAATTTCGGTCGTCGGTGTTTTCGGATATTTTTGACAACGACTTCCGAAATGAAAGTTATTTTATACTTTTTTAGTGTTTTTTTTATAATTTTTTTATTTAACAATTTATATACATACCTACATTTAATAAAAAGAAGGAAACAAAAAAGTAGGTACGAAGGTGATGCTTATTTCTAAAGAAATCTCTTCCAGCATACCTTCGAAAGGAGAGTAAGTAGAAAGTGATGTAGATATTGTACCCGTATCTAAAAATTTTATTTAGAAGGGAATTGTTTTTTTTTTTTTTGTAAAAATGTTTTTATTTTGTTATTTAATTATTTTTTTTATAATCGGAAATATGAATCTGATTGGGAGAAATAAACTATTTTTCTTTCCTTCCTTTTCTGTTGTTTTCTTTCAACAAGATATGGTAGTATCTAAACTTTTTTGCCATTTTTCAGATCCCCAAGAACAGATCTTGCAGCGAAGCGGGTATTCAACCTCACTGGTGTGCTTGCGTCAGATGGAAAAATGTCACCGACAGCGAAATGGTTCAAAAGACTGCTGACGCATTCATCAATTATCTCAATGAACTGACGGAAGAGCAAAGGTAATGACATTTTTATTACATACTGACGACCCGCCCCGTCGTCACACGGACGCAATGCTGATACTAAACCTGTACTATATTATGCATACAAGTATTATACATATTGTTGCGCGCCATAATTAAGTAAAGAAGATAGCGGCATTCGGTACCACTAACGCCATCTAGTATCGAGTAGTAGAACTAGTAAAGTCAAGAACCTTCGAGATTTTTCTATGATAGAACATTCTAGAATTCTCGGGCCCTAGTCAGTCGCGACCGATATGTACGCGAACTTTCTGGAATGTTCTACAATGGATGGTTCTGGAACTACCCGGCGCCCTATATAAGGCTGGCACATGTACCGACCGAGTCTGATTGCCCGGTTAAGCAGTAACCAGCCTTAATGTGCTGAACTGCGAGTGTTGCGAGTGCAACTTTCCCAAGACCGAGTCAGTATTGGATTTGCGATACTAGTGATAACTTCGAGAGCGATCTTCGACTGCGAACTCAAGTGATTAGTAGTGCGATTGTGTTTTGTAATTAGTGAATTTATAGTGTAATTAGTGTTGAGTAATTAAAGTGTCATTTTTTTGGGTAATTTAATCGGCTGATTTTATTGTAACGAACCCGAAGCTCGTAACAATTTATAAACATTGCTCTTGAATCACTCTATGTATTAAAAAAAAACGCAACAAAATTCGTTGTGAAGTTTTAAAGATCTAAGCGTAAAATACTGGTGGACTACTTTACTACCTACCTACTTACTACCTACTTTTTTAAATTAGTTAGTTTCAAATCTGGAGGTAGGGGAAACTGTCAAGTCACTCCAAAAGGATGCAGGTACAGGGCCCCAAGTCTGCTATTACGATAGTGTCAGAATGGTTTATCATTGATATCATAATGGTTGATTTTTACAAGTTTGGTAATCTACTAATATAAAAGCATCACAATGACTTTCCAATGGTCAACCACTGACACTCACACAGAAAGAAATGGCATGCAATGGTAATCTCGTACATTATGACAAATGAATGACAGACGTATGAAGGACCATTATGAATTTAGCAGATAACGAACTTTTAGGAAAATGGCAGTGGGATCGTGTTGGAATGACAAATTTGTAAAAAATAGCAGACTTAGGGCTGATATGTGACGTGACAGTCGCTCCGCGTGTTCAAAAACCAAATCAAGTTAAGGTTTACCCACACATATCAGGGCCACCTTTTTCGGGCCGTAGTCCATCAAAAGGTGGACTAACTCGTCCCGGGCACAGATGTATCCGAGTTAATATAAAATGTACGCGCAGGTCTTAGTTTGAGCTTCGGACGTTCCACGACCAGGTCAGGGCCCGTATATGTGTGAATCAACCCTAATGAAAAAGGTTCCGAGTTTGCAACACTAGATGGCACAGTCTTCCATGCGTCCAGTCACAGTAATGTTACGAGCTTCGGGTTCGTTACAATTAAAATCAGCCGATTAAATAAACAAAGATGACACTTTAATTTACACCACACTAATTACACAATAAACTCACTAATCACAAAACACAATCGCACTATTAATCACTTGAGTTCGCAGTCGAAGATCGCTCTCGAAGTTATCACTTGTATCGCAAATCCAATACTGACTCGGTCGGCACATGTGCCGGCCTTATATAGGGCGCCGAGTAGAACTCCAGAAAGTTCGCGTACATATCGGTCGCGACCGACCAAGGTCCGAGAATTCTAGCATAGAAAAATCTCGAAGGTCCCCGACTTCAATAGTTCTGCTACTCGATACTAGATGGCGCTAGTGGTACCGAATGCCGCTATCTTCCTTACTTGATTGTGGCGCGCAACACTGCCCCCTCCTAAGACATGCTCGTCCCGAGCATTATCAGCCCCATAATAACGCGCCAGTCGATCAACATGGACGATCTTAGGAGCGCTTCTTGTACCTTTCTGTATACGGTAGGTTACGTCATTGATCTTTGTCACAATCCGGTACGGTCCGTCCCATTTAGCTTGGAGCTTAGGAGATTTCCCTTTGCTGCGAACTGGATTGTGCAACCACACTAGTGAACCTTCCTCGAACCCTTTATTGTTCATTTTGCGGTCATAGCGGGTTTTCACCTTTTCAGACATTTGCTGGCCCGATTGTCTGACGTGCTCATGAATGTCGTTCATTTTGTTCCGCAAGTCATTCGCATAATCGGTAATACTGCGTGGAGCATCAGGTGGTATTCCGGTGATCAGGTCTGCAGGCAGCCGCAATTCTCTTCCAAAGTTTGCGAAAGCTGGTGTCACTGACGTGCTTTCATGAACAGCACTTCGGTATGACAGCAAAAACGGTTGTATGTGCTTGTCCCAATCCCGTTGCCGGTTTTCCACAACTTTAGCCAAATATCTCTCCAATGTCTGATTAAATCGTTCCACCATTCCATCCGACTGTGGGTGGTAAGAAGTTGTCCGCGTTTTATGAGTACCCATAACTCGGCAAGTTTCCTGGAATATTTGGGACTCAAAATTCCTTCCTTGATCGCTGTGAATCTCCAAAGGTACTCCAAAACGACAGAAGACTTCATGAACTAGTTTATCCGCAACTGTTGAAGCTTCTTGGTTTGGAATGGCGAAGACTTCCGGCCACTTAGTGAAGTAATCCATAACAACCATGAAATACTTGTTACCACTTTCACTTTCCGGAAACGGTCCCGCAATGTCTAGCGCTATCCTTTCCCATGGTGCACCAACATTGTACAATTTCAATGCACCTCTGCTACGAGTCTGAGGTCCTTTTACAGCCGCACAACTTTACACTTGCGACACCAGTCCTCAACATCGTCACGACAGTGGACCCAGTAAAACCGTTCCCGTATCTTCAGTAGAGTTCGTTTAACTCCCATATGGCCTCCTGAACAACCATTATGGTAACGCTGTAGAACATCCGGTATTTTAGCCTTAGGGACAACCATTTGCAAATGACAGTTGTCTCCCCGAGCATTTTCCCATTTACGGCACAGGACTCCATCCTGAATCACTAAGCTGTCCCATTGGGCCCAATAGCTTTTTGTGATTGAACTCATCGCTGAGACATCACTCCACGTAGGCTTTGGAGCACTGGCCTTCATCCACTCCAGAATCGGCTTAATGTCCAAATCATCCTGCTGTGCACGTTCTAAGTTTTCCTTCCACTCGTTACTAAGATCTGTCTTGATCATCCTCACAGGTACGACTTCTTTACCCTCTTGTCGAGTACAATGCTTGCAGTCTTCAGGGCAAGGTCTTCTTGATAATGCATCTGCGTTGCCATGAGATCTCCCGCTACGACCGTCGACCACCAAGTCGTACTCTTCCAATCGCTGTCCGCGATTGTCAGCCGCTCTACCTGCTAGAGGTCGGCTATCTGCCCTTTGTGCAGTTCGCTTAGGACAACTGGGCCTCAAGTGGCCCCTATCACCACAGCCATAGCATCTAGGGCTGTATCCTTTAGACCGGTCGCGAACAGTAGCCGCTGCAACCTCCCTGACGCGATGGGAACGATGATCCTGCCGCACAGCTTCCACTTCCAGAGCATGAGCTAAGGCGTCCTTGAGCGTCCCGTGATGACCGAGCCTCACAGCAGCTCTGACCTCATGGTCGCGGATGCCGTCAATGAATGCCTGCACCAGGTTCCCTTGAATGAGCGCAGGTACAGACTGGTATGCTTTTCGGACCAGCTTCTCCACCTCAAGGGCCCACTGCTGCAGGTTTTCACCGCTGCGTTGCACGCGATCCTTTAGCTGCGCACGAAACACGTGTTCCAGATGAGCGTCGCCATACCTAGATTCCAACGCCTCAAGGAGCTGCTCGTAAGTCACTTCCTTGCCGAGAGCTTCCAGAACAGTTAAGGCCTGGTCCCGCAGACCTAGTGTGAGGGCAGTCATGGCCTGATTTTTATTCCACCCGTTCGCCTGCATAACGGCCTCACATTGTATTTTGTAGGCCGACCAGGAAGATGTTCCATCGAACGGCGGCACTTTGAATCCCCGTGGCGAAGGAGTAGTTGCTACAGAGGTTGCAATTCCATCTCCTACTTTAAGGTTGTCCATTGCTTTCTTTATTTCAGCAATCTGGGTTTCAGCTTCTATCAGGCGGTTTTCATGTTGAACCACCTTATCTTTTACAACCTTTATTTCTTTGCCGAAAGTGGCGTGCAGATCCTTGATGAGGAACATCTGTTCTTCCTGGCGACACACCTGTTCCTCCTGTCGACGGGCCTGTTCCTCCCTGTCACACTGCAGCTGTTCTTCCAACCGACGAGCCTGTTCCTCCTGACGACGAGCCTGTTCCTCCTGGCGGCGGGCCTGCTCCTGCAGCATCAGCATCAGAGCAGCAAAGTCTGGTGCTGATGATGATGCTGGAGCGGCGGTGGACGGGCCGGCCTCTAAGGTCGCCAGCTGTCTCTCCGTAGCCTGCGGCGTTGCACTTCCAAAACGCCTCTGGTCCGTCTCTTGCTGGCGTTGACTACGGGTACGGATACCCTCCGTGTCGTCCTTTGGTAGAATCGGCATCTTTTAAATCCACTCTTCTGACACCAATTGTTACGAGCTTCGGGTTCGTTACAATTAAAATCAGCCGATTAAATAAACAAAGATGACACTTTAATTTACACCACACTAATTACACAATAAACTCACTAATCACAAAACACAATCGCACTATTAATCACTTGAGTTCGCAGTCGAAGATCGCTCTCGAAGTTATCACTTGTATCGCAAATCCAATACTGACTCGGTCGGCACATGTGCCGGCCTTATATAGGGCGCCGAGTAGAACTCCAGAAAGTTCGCGTACATATCGGTCGCGACCGACCAAGGTCCGAGAATTCTAGCATAGAAAAATCTCGAAGGTCCCCGACTTCAATAGTTCTGCTACTCGATACTAGATGGCGCTAGTGGTACCGAATGCCGCTATCTTCCTTACTTGATTGTGGCGCGCAACAGTAAGTTTCTGTTCTTCCTTGAGGGACGGAACCCTGATTAACAAATTCTTCAGCTGTATTGGTCAGATTTAAATAAATTTATAATTTTTCAGGTCAAAATGCATCCCTCGTACGCTCACAGAGATACTATGGGTGATGATTCAAAGGCCCAACAGTAAGATGTTGTCTTTCGCCTCAAAAAGGGACAACGATGGATACATCGGCATGTTTGGAGCCCACCCCATTATAACCAAGGAAAACTATCAGCTAAAGGTAAGAATTGATATATTTAGCTGATGCCAGCTTAAAAGGAAATAGTAAATAGTAGTGCACTGCCAAGCTGGTACAGCTGGTCGTGTAGCTCTGTCATCCGAATCCAGAAATTCCGTAACGAAAATAACCTAACACCGCTACGTCATTCGATTAGGCCCCGCCTTTTTAAAATGGTCGCTTCGTTACTGAGCTATTATGTCGCCGCCACCGAGCCGACCCGAACGTCTGCGTTCGGAAACAATCGGTGGGACAAAGTTAAGTGAAACGTAGATATGTGATTTACATTAGTACAGTAACCCAGGTGAACGAATCGAGACCATATCGCAATGACGCAGAGTACTAAATATATAATTGCATAAGTTGATAAAAAATGCTATGCAATAGCTTTACCGCGGCAGTCCCCGAGTGTCACATGTATTTTTTTTTATATTTTTCTTTTCTTCAGGTGGCAGTCGCACCTGGTCGCGGTATCTACGAAGCCTCGATGACGTACCACAAAAAGGAAGATAAATTCGAAATCCACGAAGAGGATATTTCTAGAACTAACGCGTAAGTCATGCTCGCTCAAATGTCTCGCTGATGGTGGCGCGTGTATTGGATCATTCGGTTCCCTTCAAAATAGTTGAGTTAAATAGTGCCGATACAGGTGTCATGTTCGTGAACGGGCGCCGTCGGTTGAAACTGGTCACCTCTTAACTGCCACCGATTTGTTTTAATCTTTACACTTTGAATTGTTTTATGGTTTCCTCTTTTTTCTTTGAATTGTCCTCACGTATAGAAGCATCAAAGGATGTATTAAACGTAATGTAATACAGAACATGATTTAAAAGAGTGTCCGTGGAGTTTCTTGCACGTTCTTCTCCATAGAGATCTACGCTTTGGAACGTGCAGATAGCTTCACCTCTTTCGACTTGACAATTCAAAAGCGCCTGTAAAGGGTTTAATTGAAATAAATGCTTTGAGTTTGAGTTTGAATAAAACGTGTAGCAGAATAAATACCATCCAAATTCAATAGTTTCCAATAAATCTCAGTTATAGTTTACAATTTCACGCGATATTTTACAATTTTACGGGGGTTTCGATGTTCCGGTGACAGAATTAAGATTAGGCCTGTTTTCTTTGAACGGGAAGGCGGCACTATAACCAAGTTCAGCTCGCGTGATTGTTCCAAATAGGGGTTTTATGTGGATAAAGAAATTAAAACAAAAAAGAATCGCTAAAAAAGTACAAAAAAGTTCCGATCACATGACTTTTTAAGCAGTTTCTTACTATTGGTGACAATTACTAATTCAATCACAGATTTGATGACAGCAAACCAAGACTGTTTGAAAAGTAATTATTTCGGAACTTTTTCGTATTTATTTTATTTAAAGTCACTTTTTATATTTTGTTATTATCCTTTTTTAAGTAGAAAGCATTTTCGATAATTAGTGTTACAGTTAAATTAGACCCATTTTAAATTTTCCATGCAAACATAGATTTCCAGTTATCTTTTTTTAAATAAGACATTTGGAAATTGTTTTAACTAACTTTTTAGACTTATGTATCTTGCTTATACATATGTGTGAAGTTTCATTAAAATCAGTTCAGTCATTTCGCAAAATAGTGACTTGAAAATTGGTATGAAATGCCATACGGCGTAACCTTCCGTGTTACGTTGTTCTAAGATCTAAACTTGCTTGTTTAATAAATAGCAATAGACTAATACGTATTTGCAAGACTTGCGGGACTCTCGCTGCAAGACCAAGACCTGGGCCCCAAGTCTGCTATTTTTATAAATTTGTCATTCCAACACGATCCCATTGACATTTTGCTAAAAGTTCGTAATCTGCTAAGTTCATAATGGTCGATCATTGGTCGGTCAATGATCTCATAATACTTTTTGATAAACGATCTTTTAAAAGCAATGACTACACAATGACGTTCTAATGGTAGGTCACTGATCAAAGGAACTATCAACATTCTTGCAGATCACCGCATACGTCTGTCATTCAGTTGTCATTATGTACGAGATTACCATTTATTTCAATGGAGTGTCAGTGGTTGACCATTGGAAAGTCATAGTGACGCTTTTATATTAGTAGATTACCAAACTTGTAAAAATCAACCATTATGAAATCAATGGTAGACCATTCTGACACTATTGTAATAGCAGACTCAGGGCCCTGGTGCTTTGTCGCAAGACCAATACTGGGGCAAGTCTTGTCTTGGTCTTGCATTTGGGCAACACTAATATAAAAATGTTATTGACAACCTTCTTACAAAATAAATATCATTTATCATACTTTTGGTGATATATGGAGAAGACAGCACAAGGTAAAAAAACCTGTACTTATAATATCTTTTCTTTTTCTAGGTATAGAGACGAGCCGAGTTGTATCAGCGCTACGCATCCTCATTTAAATAAGTACTGTTACTGCAGGGACTATGTACCTCCAACTGTAAAAGTCTGACCAAGTAGGAGTTAAGCAGGGAACGAGGCCACCGGGAGACGAATACCACGCAGAGAGCGAAGCCTTAGTAGATACCGAACTAACTGTAACAGTAAACTCTTCACATCTGTCGGCCGATCTCAATTAAACTCATGTACATAACTGTTTATGGCCAAATTGTACAAATCAGTGTTTCTTTATTTCGAGCAGTCTTCATTCGCTAACATATGTGTTAATAAGTTACAATTTCCACGTTGGGTTCTTAGTGATCTTTGTGTGCGTTTTCCCAGCATTCCCAGCAAGATAATGTCGAAAATAGTCATTTAAATCTTATAAATAATTAGTTGTCCAGCTTCTGTAAATATTGCGCACATTTTTAAATTTGTTGCACTTATAGTTTTTTAGTTATTTCACAAAAACATTTCCTGCTGGGGTAACGTTTATAACGTTACTGCAGCCTTTTTTGGAAGTCTGTTAAAAACAAGATAGATAACAATATTTTCATTGCAGTCGGGGACCTGTAAAGAACTATTCAAGTATATTCGGTAGTTTTTTTAGTTCATTTTTGACATAGCTGGCGTGTTTTGTTAATTCGTAAATGCTCGGGACTCGGAGGTTTTGGAAATATAAATAATAATATAATAGTAATAATTCTTTATTCAAAATTAATATTAGTAATATAGAATAATAAATCTTACATATTAATGTAGGTACTTACAACGATTTTAGAATGATTTAAGATGCCTGTAGGTACTAGGAGAGCCCTGTATCACAGGCGGCAAGGGCTCAAACGATGTATTTAGGAATCGTCTAAGAGTTTTTTTTACAATAGGTATTTACTTTATATTCGAATAGTAACTGAATTATATTAATTAATTTGATTAACCTAATATTTAATAATTGAACATATTATGCCACATAAAATTAATAATAAAGGTCATAAATAGAAGATTCTTGGTTTAGATTTATGTTTCTAACACTAAATTCTCTACTCTTACACTAGGTGAACTATTAGCGTCATCAAAAATATTAACTGGCTTTAAATCAATGTGCATAATCTGCTCAAAACAACTAGAGTGTTTTTTGCACTATGTATTTTTTTGTTGCACTATGGCTGCTAATTTACTTATTCAACAAAAATTCCGGAGAAGTAGGTCATCACAATGGTGTGTTCTTGTTGAATTAGCATGAAGTGTAAAACCGAAATCTGGCCTTGAGTATGACGCTCTAGACACCATCATAATCGACGGAGTTAATGTATCTGAGTTCTGCTATCTTCCTTGCTGGGCACTCAGCGTCTCCAGTTTTATGATTGCTGGGTTTTTTAAAGCGTAAGCAAGTTGCACATTTCGGCATTTCAGCCCCCTTAGCCAAGTTGATAATCTGCAATCGTTAACGCTAGTCGAAAACGAATAAAATGTATGAGAATGAAATCGTCTCAACGTTAAGTCACGTGGTTAGAGCAAACGAATAGAAAATTCGCAGCCAAGTTCACATCTTTCAAAATGATAGAATGAATTGTTATCGTTTCTACAATGTTCAACGCTACATCCTTTGTTAAAATGTTTAAACTTAATCTTTAAAGCATTTAAACAAAGAGTTTCAATTTTAACCTGTTTGACGTTTGTAGGATCAATCGCCAGAGACTATAGCATAGGTTGTTTTTCTAAAGACATTGTAGAACGAGCGGCCAACATGGCTACCAACTTATCGTTTTCTACAGTTGCTGACACCGAGGCGTTACCGATTGGAGAACAGAATTCGACACAAAACGTGAACACGAAACTTGGCTAGGGGGGCAGTTTTCTTAGAACTCTGACATCGAGTGCTCTGCTTCACCACAATGGCCACACATCGAGTTGACCTCTCTGCACGTTTTTGCTGCATGACCATATTGTTGGCATTTGTAGCACTGAGTTACCAATGTAAAGTCCCTCACAGGACAGGAAGTCCAATTTATATAAAGTCTCGATTGAGCTATTAGTAAAATTGATTGAGTCTGGCGTTACTTTGCGGAAATCCATTTTAAATTTGAAAATGAAAATAATATATCTAGTTTTAATTTCCGCGAATATTAGTGGGTTGCAGGTATGCACCTCCCTCCCGCCCGCTATATTATGCACATGCAAGATTACAAGGCAAATTCAAGGATTTTATGCACATGCAGGAAAGCAAAGCAAAGCAAGCAGTATTGGTGTTGGGTTTTGCTTTGCCTTCCTGCATGTGCATAAAATCCTTGCATTTTCAAATTTTCAAATTTGAGCTATTAGTACTTCCCGTATATTAGCTGGTACTTCAATGACGAGTTACAGGTCGCTGCATCTCTTTTCCTAGATTTGTGACTTAATTTTACAAAGGTCAAAAATGATTCCAAGGACATGCCGGAAAACTTGTCGGCTACGTTTTGTTGGTTTTGTTGTGATGTTTGATGATGATGTTCGTTTTCTTCAGACATGGAAGTCGGCAATCTTACGACCCTTGATCCGGGGTTTGCGCTTGTTGGGTTCGCCTGCGGTAAGATCAGAAGTAGAGAGCTGGACTGCTTGCTTTAATTTATCTGCGTCGTGTTTGGTCTCATTGTCAGTACTGATAATAACGCCTCCATTTTATGTTTTGCGGACACCACGAACGTGCAGCGTCATTTGCTCCAGGCGTATGATTTTTTGCACGAGATCTTTTGTTTCATCGCTAGATTTGAATTTATCGTTGGGATAAATGGCCACAGATCTAAAATTATTCGGTCGAACATAATTACTTGTTCCCTTCTTCACCATGTCGGCAAAAGATACATTTCCCGAAGAGCGAGAGTGCTTAATCGTCTGCTTGAGCTCCAAAATATGTTCCGACAGGTTCTGCTTTTCTTTTTAAGTCATCCACCATGTTATATGCTTGAACGGCTTTCTGCGTCAGGGATTGATACAGGACTGCTATCTGCGAGGTGCCAGATCCTATTTTGCGGCATAAATTGGATATTTTTAATTTCTGGTCTGAGCTCAGTTTTCCTTCCGTGGCAATAGAACAAACCTCATTTAAGTGCTGCTCAATAGATGACATCCAGTTTTGTATCTCGAAGGTAGACGCAACTTCAACTGATTGGGCAGGATTTTGCGTGGTCGTCTTTCCCTGCGAAGCGGAGGGGTGCACTCGTGCACTGTTATCCATTATATTTTATAAAAAAAAGTCCACTATTTCTAAGATTCCATTATATTTACTAAAACTAAAAAACTAAACTAGGCAAAATTTTAAAACTGCATTACAGTATTTATTAATGCAGATTACTAATCTAGGTCACTATTTTTATTGTGTTAATTAAATATTGCTAATGATTAAATATGAACATGCTACGAATGAGCGAACGCGATTATCCTTCTTTTCTTAATTCAAACAAGTATGAGGTTATCATTTTATCAAATTAGCCAACAAAGCTGTAGTTTTCTCGGAAAAAAAAATATTAATGAGATAATTAAATGATGAGTTAATAATGATTTGATAATACAAAATACTGACAACTAACTAATACGACCCGTAAATGTTTACAACAATAACTGCGTGTAATAAAAAACTAATCATCCATATTTGATTCTAAACTCCTGCATTTTAATACGAATACTGTTCAGAATAGATTGAGTGTCTGTTGTAATCCAACCTCTTTGACGGCCATACTCTTCAACGTACGTCAGTAACACTGTTCTTGCGTTTTCATCTAATCCTGGTCTGATAACTGTTTCTTCGACATCGTAAGCTCTAGCTCTTGACCTGGTAAATGAACATATGCTCAATGCATTTATCGTGAATATTTCGACCAGCAACATTCGAGCCAATGATTTACAATCTTTTGACAATCTCTTGCAATGACTAAGTTTTATGGCATTGATGTACACGTTCGTATGGGGCATGAGTTCTACAAGTCCCGGAGCCGATTCGCGATGCTTTAGGGTCCATCTTGAGTCATATTTCTCGTATTCTGGAGGTGCATCATTACGATCGCCACCATGATCATCGTATTCTTCATCTTGTTGCTTCTGTTTTCTTTGGTTCTCTTCGGATATCTTCTCAACTTCTATTGTGGCGTTTGATAATAGAGATGTGGTCGGAATATCGCTGCTTGAACTACGACTATTCATAACAAATTGTTTTACTTTTGACCGTTTCAAACCAGCCTCTGAATCTGGATTTGGCTCTGCCATTCGCTTGGATTTTTTTGTTGTTGTAGAGTTGTCATCTCTGTTTGGTGTTACGACGAAATCCACAGGTTTGTCTATGTCATGATTTGCCCTTAGTTTTTGTCTGGGCCTGCGTGTCTTTGCCTCCACCGCTGCTGATAATTCCTTATCTAAAATTAAAAAAAAAATATGCATATTAATTCACTTGTTGTGCAGAAAAGACATTCGGAGCATCTTTTGAGAATGCTCGTAATGTTTATTTGAGCAATAAATTTAAATTACTGACGTATGAAAACACCATTCAAAAAAATTAATGTGAGAACCGCTTTTTTTCTGGATGGGAAATCATCAGATGACTTCTTCTGCTCTGGGTGGAGCTGAAGGGAGTGTCAGACTCTTACTGACTAAAACCCATCCGTGTTCCTCCTACTGCCCTTTGCGTTCCAGAACCGCGGCGACCCTTTCGAACAAACTCCACAACCCTAGCAGGCCCTGACCCTATGAGGCCCCATCTTCTATAGGACGGTAGGCCATAACACATAGTTGTGGTGGCTGTGGCGTGGCGTCCCCGAGCATTACTGGATCGCAGAAGGAGGTAACCGCTTCCCATGCCTCCTCGCTTCGGACCATGGATTGAACCAGGGCTGCACGAGAGAGGTCGCTGCCGCCGATCACTTCGACGAGGATACGGCGTTGTTCCGCCCAAGCAAGGCAGGCCTCCACCGTAAGCTCCACCGTGTCCTCCGGGCGATCCATATAGGTTTGACACTCGGACGTGTCCTCTCGCTGAATCCGAAACATATACTTACGAGGCCGTGGCGTCTCTCCAACCACTCCACAAATAGGAGACTTAGGGGCCATCCATAAATTACGTCACACGAATCTCATGATTTTTAACCCTCCCTAGTGTGACGTCACATATTTTACAATTTAATTCGTGTATTTGTACGTGTTTTACTTAACACATCTATTTTGAAAAGTGACGTCACGAAATTTAGGACCCCTCCCACCCCCTTGTTACACTTCATCCACCCCCTCCGTGTAAGTGTGACATAATTTATGGATGGCCCCTTATCGTCGCAATGGTGGCGTGCCCAATGTAGGCGTGCCCTATTGGTATACATTCGTATGGATTCCAATAAATTGTTACGATAATGACCTTAAACATAGATTATAGTTCACAATATGTACCTCTCTTCTTCATTCTCGAACATTTATACACACAGTCCACATCATTAATTGTTCTGTTGATGAAAATTTCCGCGTTTTCGTACAAATCTGCAAAAGAAAGTATAATGTTTTTCCAGTCGCACTTCCCAATTCAAAGTTGTTCACCATACATCAAGTTACACTGTATCTGGATCGAAACACTGAAACGCGAGTATAATGAAAATCACATATTTCACAAGCGACTGATATAATTTCCAGTCGTCTGAAGCTGAACATTTCTGCCTTTTTCTAACTCGCTTTTCTGTTTTTAATGGATTCTCTATAGGATATGATACCGATACTTTTTTATCTATTTTCCTGAGAGATATTATCCACGACCATGGTATGCATACATACGGATTTATATTTTTGTAATGTTAATCCAAAAATTGTATCACACAATAATTAAATTGATCAGTGCTTTTCATCTCGAAAGGAAAAGGAGAGAGTATTTAGTGCGCCTTTGTATAGTTTTTTTTTTACTAGTGCATAAAGTTTTAATAAATAAATAAAAATAAAATCACATATTGGCTGCCAGTTATGAACTCAAATAGATGATGTCAGAGTCGACCAAGTACTTAATTATCGCTATATCAGTTAGGTACCCTTGAGAGGTCTCGATTTGAACGAATTTCAAATAAACTGGAATAAAAATCTCACCTTGAAGTCTTCAATATCTTCCTGTCGTCCCAACATTAATGTATATCTACAATTAAGTAAATGAACCCAATATTTTCAATTTCACATGAATCATAACAAGATTCAATGCATCTAATTTATCTCCCGTAAACTTGTCCCTACAATTATCCAGTTGAATAATTGAGCGCCTTTTTTTTCACGGGACCACTCGCACTTTAGCACGCTAAGGCTGGCTCTGCCGAACTGTTTTTTTTTTTAATGACCACTCGCGGTTCAGCACACTAAGGCTGGTTACTGCTCAACCGGACAACTGCCGAACTGTATAGGTACATATGTTTATTTATATACGAGAATTGCCGCTATCACGAGTGAGTGAAACAACGATATTTCCTCCACAAATATCGACATTGCGGAGGAAAAATGGCACAACATATTTCTTAAAATAGGTCCAGTTTTAAACAGCAAACATACGGTGACTAATGCAGCATTAGATGTTGTTTACGTGATTTTTATTAATGTTTCGTACTTATTTATATGAGGACATATTGAAAACTCTTTGTCGGAATAAACTATTTTTTTTTGTTTTCTCAACTGTGTACAACTAACATACACATTGATCTATATTTAATTTGTGAAATACTAAATTAGGGTTTTTGTTTATCGTGCTAAGCAGTAGTTCACACTGAATGTAAAAATAGCATTGAGGGAAAAATACAAAGAGACAATAAAGACGTGAGCTCAAAGCAAAGTTGTTGTTTGACCAGATTATTTTATCAACGCTCGTTTAAGATAAATAGGTCAGTGGCTACTTTGAAACCTGGCGCATACACTCACACACACACCACACACACACACACACACACACACACACACACACACACACACACACACACACACACACACACAAAGGAACCTTGAGGAGGAGGAGGAGGAGTGCTCGTCTATCTTTGGCGCGAGCGTTGTTGTTATTAAGTTCTCCAGTTTTATGTGTAAAATTATAGTAGGTAGGTTAAAATAGGGGATGAAAGTTTGTATGAAACTTTATCAATTTAAAACCGATCGGGCTGAGAGTTTCAAAATCGGGGGTAAAGTAACCATTCCACGCGGACGAAGTCGCGGGCAGAAGCTAATTTGCTAATAAACTTACTTATAATCTATATACCTATTATAATATTAGAAAAAAGAGGCTCGTAGAAGCAGAACTACGAAACTTATCTTTTCAAGTTCAAACAATTTTAATAGATAATGTAGGTATGTGCTTTATTTGTATGTAGTTACCTAATAATGTATGGCACACAATAAAGCATATTTCATCGATTTACTCGTCACGATGCTTGGATAGGTACATGAAATGAAACAATTTTCAGTAATAATCAGTTTACAACAGACAAAATTAAAAAACACGTGCTGCCACAACTTATGAAGGCAAAAGGTGACATTTAAGATTGGGCAGAGTTATAGTGACATAGAAAACCATCCCAGTACTGTCCGCCTCTGCTTCTTTTAGATTTTAAACATTGACACGACACTAATAATCAGCCTTTTAACGTTCCCACTGCTGGGACACAGGCCACATTGTCACGCGGGCTCATTGCGAGTTGGTGAATGTCACATGTCTTCGAATTTTTGGTTTTAGGACATGCCGGTTTCCGGGCCCTCTATCTTTTAAACTATGAAGTTTTTATTACATACAGTAAAGTAAATACTAACATAATTATTATAAAACAAAAACATGATGAGGAAACGTACAGAGTAACGATAACAGCGACTCACCGACTGACAATGAGTCACAACAGCAGCTTCGCTACGATTGGTTGTGGGATATAAACCCAAACGCGATATCACTCTATATGGCCATGAACTAGCCGCATCATTGTCAAAAACAACTGGGTTTAAGCCATTTAATTCTCGATCAACACCGTAAGTAATTCAGCTAAGACTTGAACATAGTGACTGCCGTGAAAAAGAGTAATGGTTCAAATCTTGAATTAATAAAGACGTTTTAGGACATGCCGGTTTCCTCACAATGTTATCCTTCACCGTTTTGAGAGCAGTGGTAACGAAATTAATTACACAAAGTAATGCGCCTGACTGGGTTCAAAACCGCGACCTACAATTCGTAAGTCGGGGCCGTTACCACTCGGCCACCACTGCTCTCTACACGACACGACAATATTTCATATAAAAACTAAATAAAAGTCTTTTAATTTCAGAAGGTAAAAGGTTAAATAAGTAGGTAAAATTTAGTGTGAGACCTGTTTTTAGCTTGTTTTTTTTTTAATTTATTATATTTATTTAACTCTACATAATTCTTGACTACAGTAATGTTTGTAATATTTTAATAATGAAGTGTGCCCCTTTTTTTTTGGATGGGAAATCATCAAATGACCCCTCCCGCCCTGGGCAGAGCGGTAGGGAGTGTCAGACTTTTACTGACTAAAACCCACCCGTGTTCCTTCTTGTGCCCTTTGCGTTCCAGGGCCGCGGTAACTCTTTCGAACAAATTCCGCGCAACCCTAGCCGGCACCGACCCTATGGGGCCCCGTCTCTGGTGCTGACAGCTCCTTGAGGCGCGCGTGGAACACAACGCGTCGTCGACTCGGCCTGGTATCGGACGGCGAGCCACCCACGCTCACCGTCCACAGGCATGAGCCACTGCGCAATAGCACAGCGGCCGACTTGTCGCTGGAGGAGGCTGCAATGGGACCATTACTGGCACTCCATTTCAGCCCCCTCCCGAGTATCAGGAGTCGCAGCGCCCACAGCAGCAGCGGCAGAAGCGGCGACGGAAGCCGCGGCGGCGGCGGCAGACCTCTTGCGTTTGGTCGGGGCGGTTGGCGCGCCTTTCCCACAGCCCAGTGCTCGGCCGGCTTGCCAACAGCCGCACATGCAACGCAGTGCGGCGCGGCGTGGCCTCGCACGAGCCGGCCCGATGACCGGGCTGACCACAGAGGAAACAAAGTCCACTGCGGTCCACTTCCGAGGGGCACATAGCGTAACAAAGTGTGCCCCTAAAAGAGCCTTTTTTAACTTCTGTCTAATGCTATAGTAAACGGAGTATAGCTTCTTAGCAACAAAATGACATTTTTGTTTACCTACAACAACTTTCAGTTAGCGTCACGGTATGCTGACTAGCAGGGGCGGCCTTTACCGTTGCGAGGCCCCGGACGGCAGCCCCTTGCGAGGCCCTTGTTCTTTTTGAAACTGAATATGAATTGAAAGTAGGTATAAAAACACCTACTTTCGATTCATATTCAGTTTATATATAGATCGTTTGCGGTTTTTCTTATGATTTGATTTATAGTGTCAGTAGTAAAGGTAGTATACAAAATAATTTTACTGTTTCTTAGTCTCCGTAAAACTTATATACGGCTGACCGGTATTGTTTGTTATTTACGTTGTCAGGGCGAGGTTTATGTTGTAATTTCATATGAAATAACTGTATTTTATACAAAACGTTTAAAATGTAAGGTGTCTGAACTCGGGGCGCGCGAGTCCCCTGCCAGCGCGAGGCCCCGGGCGGTTGCCCTGTTCGCCACCCCCTAAAGCCGCCACTGCTGACTAGTCACAAAGCGACTGAGAGAAGAAAAAAAGAAAGCGAGAGAAATCTTTTTTTAGGTTTCCGTAACCAAATGGCAACAACGGAATCCTTATAACTTCTTCATGTTTGTCTGTCTCTCCGTTTGTCTGTATGTCACAGCCGCTTTACTCGGAGGCTATATTAAAGCTACATAAATGAAAATTGGTAGGAAGGTGCAGCCTGTGATATTCATATTATGGAAAAAAAATATTTTTAGGGCTGGCACTCCATACATGTAACTACAACAAACATTATAATCGTGTGGGGTGTCATTGGATAGCTCTTTCAAAATGGAATAGAGGTTTATAAAAAAGTGTATTATCTAAAGCAACAGCTTCCAAATTCGTAAAAAATGTGCCCCCCCCTCTAACTTCTAAACTATGAAGTTTTTATTTCATACAGTACAGTAAATACTAACATAATTATTATAAAACAAAAACATGATGAGGAAACGTACAGAGTAACGATAACAGCGACTCACCGACTGACAATGAGTCACAACAGCAGCTTCGCTACGATTGGTTGTGGGATATAAACCCAAACGCGATATCACTCTATATGGCCATGAACTAGCCGCATCATTGTCAAAAACAACTGGGTTTAAGCCATTTAATTCTCGATCAATACCATAAGTAATTCAGCTGAGACTTGAACATAGTGACTGCCGTGAAAAAGAGTAATGGTTCAAATCTTGAATTAATAAAGACATTTTTGCAAAATTACTGTTTAGGGATCCGTACCTCGAAAGGAAAAAACGGAACCCTTATAGGATCACTTTGTTGTCCGTCCGTCCGTCTGTATGTCTGTTTGTCAAAACCCTTTTTCTCATGAAAGCTGGAATTTATTATAAGCATATACTGGCTTCGTCTGGGTTACCATTGGATGAAAGAAATGCGGCATCATCCGCGAAGGTTGCAACATTGTAGCTTGAGGTAGGTCATGAGTGAAAATGTTATACAACACTGGACCAAGCACCGAGCCATGTGGCACCCCCGCGCGGCAGAGAAGATCTCGCGCTACGTTGCTTAACTTGAAACATTCTCTCATTCAGATAAGAGTTCATCAGAAGATAAAACGATTGTGTAAGATTTTTTTTATATTATACTACACCGCCTAGACAATGTCACATTTTCACTTACGATAACGAAATTCGATAAATCCGAAATGTATGGAATTGACATAAGCTGCCGAAATGTCACGTGATAAATCGTTTTCGATCGGTAAGTGCTAGACAATGTCAAATCGCGTAACGAAACGATGACGAAATCTAATGACTCGATCAATATTCCCATACAAATGCGTAGACAAGTTGCGCTCTTGACACTTGAAATCGCTAAGATATCGAATCGTTCGATCGACAACGAACGAACGCTTGAACCCTGTAGAAAAGCAAAACAATATGTATATATACAAAACTCGGTCGAAAGCCTTTTGGACGTCAAGCTGCTGAGCAATACTCCTTCCTCTCAAGGCATTGCCTGATGCACTTGTTCCACGGTGGAATGATCTTTTCGAAACCCGAAGTGGTGATTAGGTATAACATCATTTTCATCGAAATGTGGTTTTAACCAGGTCAAGAAGACTCTTTCCCGAAAAATGTGTATACTCGTATTTACGACATCACATTATAAACCTCTAAAATTATCAGTGTTTCTTTACCATATTATGCATGTATTATACCTACATATAAACCTTAAAAAAATCAAAATCCGTTGCGCAGTTTTAAAGATCTAAGCATACATAGGGACGGACAGACAGCGGGATACGACTTTGTTTTATACTAGGTAGTAACAGGATTTTTTTACTTTTTTACAAAACTATTTTAGTATTATTTGAACATTGTTTTCACCTTGTTAATGTTGAGTTCATACCCATTTAACTAAATATAATAATGTTCCCACTGCTGGGACTTAGGCCTCCTCTCTAGGGGAGGGAATGGACCGTCCACGCGGGCCCAGTGCGGGTTGGTGAATGTCACATGTCTTCGAATTTTTGGTTCTAGGACATGCCGGTTTTTTCACGATGTTTTCCTTTACCGTTTTGAGAGCAGTGATGACATTAATTACACAAAGTAATGCGCCTGGCTGGGTTTGAACCCATTTAACTATACCCCCTTACTAATCTTATCTTTTTCTCCCTCGGAAGTATGTTCGGGTCAATCACCCAACAATAATGAACCTGTCAGTGTAATTGCGACACCGCGCGCTATCCCTTTATTATTATGTGTATTACTTAAGTTACAACTACACACACACAACAATTACAGTCCCTACGCATTCGGATAGCACATCGGACGCGACTCAATCTCATCTTATTCACCTCATTAGTTTTAACATTGTATTAAATATGTAATTAAAGTTATCTTTATTATCTTGGTTTATCTCAATCTCACCCCAACCAATTTCTATTCTATATTTTCATATGGCAGCAAATACCGAGTAATATGAAGTCTCATGCACACTCATGTCCTGTAATCCACGCGAAATACATAGGATTTTTTACTGATAGGAGTTTAGGTATCAATACATATCAACGGAAACCACTAACCACACATGCAGATACGTATTGTAACCTTGATTTAAAATCATTGTACATACTACGTCATACATGCGGCAGCAACAAAAATAACTGAGACGCTATCTATCCTGCCAACAGCGAACTAACTGAACAAAATCCTGCATCGCGGTATCAGAGTTTACCGTGCGGTTTGAATATATAGATACAACAGTCCGAATATCAACTAGCGGCGAGTTGCCCACGGAACCAGTGACCTGGTGAGGGTCGTGGGTAGCTGGTGGATGCGAGACGCACAGCACAGTTGTTGTGGCGACAGTTGGGGAGCCCTGTGTCCAGCAGTGGACGTCTTTCGGCTGATATGATGAGGATGATGTATATGTATAACTAGCTTCTGCCCGCGACTTCGTCCGCGTGGAATAGTTACCAACCCCCCGATTCTTTGCGATATTGATTCGTTGGTGGGAGAAGCGGTGGGAGGTGCCCGACGTGACGGCACAGTGGTGGCATGCGGGTGGGCTGCGCGCGGTTCTGGAAAGTACTTAGATATTAATTTATTTTTCTAAAATAAAAATAGCCTAAGTTACTCTTTATTACATCAACTACCTGTCAATAAAAGTGTCGTCAAAATCGGTCCAGCCATTTCAGAGATAAGCCGGAACGTAGTATATTATCTGTGGCCGGAACAAACAAACAGACTGATAGACAGAAATAATTGTAAAAATGTTATTTTGGTGTATGTACCGTATATATTCATAATACATGTAGTAAAAAGCGGTTATTTCAATATTACAAACAGACGCTCCAGTTTTATTTATATGTATAGATTGTATACCTATCCTACATTTTTTTTTCTGTGATGGGTACCGAGAATAATCGTGAAATGTGCTACATTTGACCACTTCTTGACATCTTAGTAGCATCATTAGACATGTTTAAGGTACTAGCGTCGTTTTGTTTTATTTAGATCAATGTCAGACTCTATTATAGTTACTTATTCGATAAAACACATTTCATAATATGTAACCAATTGTTTAAAAGAATTGTCTGAAAAGACTTGGCTCCAAGCCAAGAACGCGGTAAATCCCCTAATAGGTTGCGAATGCTGCAGGCATGTTGTCAACTCATGACTTTATTGGATATTACCAAATAATTTTTGAATAAGTATTCGACATTAAACTCATTTTATCAGTTTGTTTACGTATAGGTGTACAGCCGATCATTTCATGAAACAAAAAGCATTTCACAATAATAATGATCTTCATATAATCAGATAAGTAAGAAATTGACTCGCGCACCCTGGGTTCTGTATAAACTCTAGTTCTTCATTAGGTTCGAGAAGCGAGTTCCGATCTTTTTGCAAGTTGAATAATGCTCTCTATGCTACATCGTTATACACGTTCAATTATCCAACTGCAAATGCAAGTTTGTAAACGCATTTTTTTTGGGCAAAGTACGAGCCAGCCCTGTGATTAAGCGTCGATCATTAGGCAAACTTTAGAACGACTTATTTTTTAGTTGGACTGCAACAATCGTAATGTGTCATTAGTCACAAGGACTATATAAAGTAGCAGCAATTTGAATCCAGAGTTATAAAGTGCGTGGTTGTGTGTTTATTATTTTATGAACAAACTGGTACTTTCTTAAGCGATACGACATAATCATACGCCTAGCCTTTTCCAAACTGTATTTGGACCGGCTTCCAGTTAAAGTGATTCCACAGGCAGTTGTCACGATACTTCTTGGTTCTTTTTAATCTGTAAGTATTATTTGATACTATTAATGTATTTACATGTACGTCACCATCAATTTTTTTTTGTATTAAAAAAAGGAGGAGGTTCTCAATTCGTTTGCTGTTGTTTTTTTTTATTTGTATATTTGTCTAGCGATATTTTTAGTCCTAAGTCATACATAAGTATTTGTGATTTGTTAACACAAATTTATAAAAAAAGTTGTTATAAAAATTACAAGTGCGCTATATTACGCCAAAGGGGGAAAATAGATTTCAGTGTTATTAAAATTGATAGCATAATTACTTTATTGGAATGCATATAGTATTAATTGATTTTCTTAAAAAAAATATACAAATGCCAACAGGCAAAATATAAAATAATGTCAAGAAAAAATAATTTGTACAGGTCGACGTCAAAATTTAAATAATGTTAAAACAATAAAGAATACAATAATACAAAATGTTAAGTGCATTGTCTATTGTGTAAGTAACATTTTTTGTTATCGTACCTACCTCTGTAGGTACTTTACTCTCAACAAAATAATATCGTTATTTTCAAAAGTAACTCTAAAATAATCGCAAAGCGCTTATTACACTATTCAATTTTTAGGAAACCTAAATCGGATTCAATTTAGGAATTAGAACTAAATCGGCCTCTAACTTCAATTACACTATCCTGTTTCCTAAATTGGCTTCCTAAAAATTGAATAGTGTAATAAGCGCTTAAGAGATATGCTTCTTTAACAATCTCGTATTTCTGATACTTTGCGGGCAAGAAGTCGGTAAGTCATATACGAACACCTTTAAACGTGCAAACATTTGGATGCTATTGGGGACCTCCACAGCTGTTTGATAATATGTACAGTAGAATCTGCTTATAATGACATCGAAGGGAACTGACAAACACACATACTAAGCGGACATCACATAAAGTACCTATAGTCATAGAAAACAAACAAAATAAATAGAAATAGCCAAAAACTTAGAAAACAGAAATCTCGACATATTAGAAACATCCGTGTTTCCGAACGCATTCAACCCTGATCTCTTCAAAGTTAGAGTGAACAGGCTTCTTCTGGGTAAGCTCATTCCATCGTCAACTTTGTCTCTGTCACCTGCGACCTAGACTAGAGTCAAGAGCATATCCATCTGACAATAAAGTTATTCAAACTTCCGGAATTAAAGTTATTTTGTACTTTTTGTTTTAAATTTTTTGGTAAAAAGTTTTTTTTCGCGACTTCAGTGTTGGACCTATAGAAAAAGTTGTTCATCATGATGAGTAGTACACTGACCCCTTTTCACATGTTGAAATCATTCTATTACACGTTATTAATGTTTATAACATAATCGTGATGCCATTATATTGACAATTTTATATTGGTATTATTGCATCGATCGACATCAAGATTGATAGTAATTGTCTAATAATCCCTCCATTGAAGGCACAATTAATTTATGTTTTCATTAATGTTCTTTATATTAACGAAACATTAACTAAACCGACACCAATTCTGTTACAGATATCAAAATGAGGATTATCCAATACCCGAAGTTTATTGACACAGAGGAGACTCGAGCATTTTCCCTAAAAAACTGTTCCGTTGTCATCGATGGGCAGCACCACCTACATAACATGTATGAAAAGAGCAGCATCCCCTTCGTATTCGGTTGTGAATCCGACAAGTACGCAGAATACTTGAAAAGGCAGTTCACGATGTACAAATACGCTAATGTCAAATGTTACATCGTATTCAAAGGCGGTGACACGGACATAGAGAAGAAAATTAGCAAGTTTCGACAAGAATTCTTCGATTTTGATACAAACTGCGTGTTTGTGCCACCTGTATTCACAAAGGATGCCACTGTACAAGTGATAGATGAAATTGGGATAGACCACGCTTTCTGCGTCGCGGAGACTAAAGATGAGTGCGTAGCCTTAGCTCTAAAACTTGATTGTCCTATCATCAGCTTTGATATAGAATACTGCTTCAGGAGAGCCTCTTATATACCCTCCCCAACAATGTCATACGATAAACACACGCGGTCTATCCAATGCCGCCGGTACAAACTTCAGGATTTCCTCCAAAAGAATTTCTTGACTGAAGAAAAGACTGCTATTTTTGCTGCGTTATCCGACACGGCAGTATTTCCTATTAACTTTTTCGATTCACTATTAGAAACTTGGGGTGTATTTACGAGCCCTCAATATCTAAAACACAAATACCTGATCATCTGGCTCGCCATGCACAGTGTACAAGAGGCGAGAGACGGAATTTCAAAAGTGTTAACAAACGATGAGGATCGAAGCAAGTTTTGGTTCAATTATTTTAAAATATTAACAAATATGCGGAACGACACACCTGGACTAGTAACAGAGTATCTTCTCAACTCGAATCTTCCGACAAAGGCACAAGATCCAGAATGGTTTGAAAAAGGAGTGGTTTGTAAACACGTACCGCCAGCATACGTCAATCTGTACAAATGGAAGGTCATTGACGGATCTTGGGTCATCTATGAAAAATCTCATGACAGTCTTTTCCTGTCGATTGATATAATAAAATATGCATACAACTTACTGACAAATTACAGCGGAGGTCAGTTCAAAGTGTACCAGGATGCCAACAGATACATAGAGATCATGGCTCATGACCCGAATGTGTGTAGACCAATTTACAACTGCGAGGCGTCGGTGTTCGAGAATGGCTGGGATGAAGTCAAGAATTTGAAGCTGTTCGAGCATTTTCTGACTGAAAATGATATTAATACTGAAGTTTTAGCTAAACTACAACCAGATTGCATAGTATTGTTTGTCGCTCTTGCATATTTTTCTCGCAAAAAGCAGTTAGAAGATGAGGATGCGACCAGAGAAGTGTATGCAGTTGTGCTTTCGTACGTCTTGCTGAACTTTGTGTTCACTACCGAAACGCATTCTAAGGATTGGAAGGATCATTCAAAAGTTAAACTTATCGCAGCAAAGTATTTCCAGTACGATCAAGATGAAGCTAGAAGAATTTTCGACGGAGAAGCATCCAAAAAGTTAGTCGAACTCCAGATCTGTATCCAACATATGAATTATTTGAACACTTTATGCGGCTCTCCGTATGAATCTACTCAGTACAGAAAGTCATACAACGGCACGGTCGTATACAAGATACTTTGTGAAATGCGGGGGAGGGATGTCAGTGATTTTGTAAACGAATTGTTTCAAACGGCTCCGACAGTACTGTCGGTCGTAAAAGATATGTTACAAGTGTACCGAGAGCTTTGATTTGTTAATATGATGTTGTTAATTTTGAAAATAAGACATTTATGTGGTTATCTTAACATAAATCTATAGACAAGTATTTTGAATGGTGCGATGTTGGAAAACATTTTTGATATTACCAAAGATATTAATATTGACACTCAAAGCAACAATGCCCACCGATTACATTTTTTATACACAATTTCGTTAGTTAATTAGCCTAGTCGATAATAATTAGTATTAAGTACTTCATGGAAACTTGTTTTGTAATAACAAGATATCAGCGTTATATTAAATAAATACTCCAAAAAGTTAATTTCTAGGTAAAGTGTTCCAAAAGTGAGTGCTCGTATTTGGGTGTTGTTCTGTATGTACTACGCAAATAAGAAAAATAAACAACAAAATTAAAAAAAAAAACTTTTACAAAAAACCCGACATAAAAACAACTAAAAAGGCGGTGTGGTGTACCTAAATTAGTTGTGTGGCGTTTAGTTATATCACAAATTTGATGCCAGCGATAGCAACAGATTGCTTGAAAAGTCTTTTTATTTACACGTTTTACGAGGTCGAGTTTTTACACGACTGCCCAAAAAAAGGAGTGGTATGTTTTCAGAGTTCATGTATGAATGTACATAAGTATGTATGTAACTTTGTGAGTTTCTTTAATCCACCATAACTTCTAAACAGCTCAACCGATATCAATGAAGCGTTGAGTTATGTTGTTTTTATTAAAATTAGACTAATGTATAATATAAAAAAAAAAAACAAATAATTAAAAAAAATAAAAACACGCCAGTCATATCAAAAAGTAAATTAAAAAAAGGTAGATAAATCTTTTCATTGCAGTTGGGGGACGGTTCCTTTGAATAGTTATTTATAGGTCCCCCGACTGCAATGAAAAGATTATTATCTATCTACATTATTTTTATTTTTTTTAGTACACACTTTTTGACATGGCAGACGTGTTTTTTTTTAAGGAGGTGTATTTATTTTTTATTCTGATAATGTTGTTTTCCATAGCAGCTACAGAAAAAGACCCTTAAGAGATTTTTTTTTTCGAAAATTGTATTTCTTTAAATTGAATCGTGCGTAAATAACGTACAGTAATTATGATATCTAAGTACGTTTAGTTTTATCAGTTATCTTCTAATTACTAGGATAGTTTTTTTATATAATGAGTCATTAAGTACCTAATATGCTTAGTACATTTTTGTTTACTATGACGAGTGACAAAGCATCGAGATTTTTAACGTTTAGTGTTTATAAGTTTAGATAGCATTTATAAAGTGTGTGTGCGACTAGGCTCAAAATGTCTTATTTTTCCATCACCAATCAAGATTTTTCAAAAGCATCGAAATTAAAAAAGAGGGTAGTGAATTAGTGATAAAGAAGTAACTACGTAGTATACTTTACGTTTCTTTTATCATTAGATTGGGATCTAAATGGAATTATTAAATAAGTAGATAATCATTATTTTGTACCTACTCTTGTGAAGTGACAGAAAAATTACCGTCATTACTCATTAATTAAGCATTAAGTTTAGTATAATTATATAAATTTGTATAATTTTCCTTTTTTTACTTTTCAACCTATTCTAAGAGATAGTTTTGTGATAGAACTATGTAGTACCTAAATATCTTTTAATTTAATATATATTTTTTGTTAATTTCTCATTTTATTTTTATTTTATTAACTGTGCTTACGTAGGTAAGTGAAATAAATTCTATCAGTAGTAGGAACTAAAAAAAAAAACCCCGTTGCATTCATCACAGACCAGCCTATACACCCCAGACTTTTTACCGTTACAAACACGCTGTATATTCTGGTCCGTTCTGGAACGCTACATAAACGTTGTTTTTTCTAAGTAAATTACTAATTCATGATTTTTTTTATTTTGAAACATAGTAATAATAATAATTTTGCACTGTTGAATGACCAGACGAATTTAGTTTCTTCCCCTTTACTGCGAATGTTTGTGGGTAGTTGTACACAAATAACCAACGGTGGCAGTGTATAAAACGGGGGGTGCCTTGTACTAATTTCTCGCCCCGGCTGGGGGCCTTAGAATCTAAGGCAACCACGGGATTGCCCGGTTGAGCAGTAACCAGCCTCAATGTGCTGAACTGCGAGTAGTCCATTCAAAAAAAAAAAAAAAAATACTAATTTCTTAGTCGCAACTCAACGGTCAGCGAGTCAACACGTCCCCTGAGGATGCCTCGTGGAGAGGCGAAACACGTGTCGGTAATGGTGTTGGGTATTGCTTTGCCTTCCTGCATGTGCATAAAATCCTTGCATTTGCCTTCTAATCTTGCATGTGCATAATATAGCGGGCGGGAGGGAGGTGCATACCTGCAACCCACTAATATTCGCGGTAATTAAAACTAGATATATTATTTTCATTTTCAAGTAGTAGGAACTATAAAAATAAAAGTATTTTAAAGGTCAACGGAACGTTATTACTAAGCCTCCGCTGCAGGTCCGACCTTCTGTCTGTCTGTCAGTCAGTATGTATCTCATAAACCGGAACCGGAAGAAGTCGTTTGATGATTTCCCATCCAGAAAAAAAAGGCTTTCATCCCGTCAGTGTGTTCGTTTGAAATAATTTTCGATATTCACGATGGAGAAACCGCGTGCAGAACTAGTCTATACTAATATTATAAAGCTGAAGAGTTTGTTTGTTTGTTTGTTTGAACGCGCTAATCTCAGAAATTACTGGTTCGAATTGAAAAATTCTTTTTGAGTTGAATAGACCATTTATCGAGGAAGGCTTTAGGCTATATATCATCACGCTTAAGCCAATAGGAGCGGAGCAGCGATAAAGAATGTTTTAAAATCGGGGATTCCACGGGGACGAAGTCGCGGGCAGCAGCTAGTAGATAATACATAGGAAAGAGAAGCTGTTAGCACTACTGTTTGATACATCAAGTAGATGCGAATGGTTCCCAGTGAAACAGAAAGGGAAGGATTAATCCTCCGTCATGCATTATCAGTTTTTTTTTTTGTCATAAACTATCATCAGTAATAGACTAGTAGGTCTAGGTAGGTGTTAGAGCCAACAAAGAAGATCAAATAAATAGATTATTATAACTAACGGCGTTCCTGCCGTATTAGAACCCAATGGCCTGGCACGCGACGATGGCAAGCGACCGGACGGTATGTCTTTATTTCCATGGAAGATGGGTAGGCCTTTAGTGTGGGACGCTACTTGTGTCGATACTCTTGCGCCATCCCATCTTCCTAACTCGTCGTGTTGTGCTGGTGCTTCAGCTGCGGCTGCTGAGAACCTCAAACGGCGGAAATATAATAACCTAGTCGGCAATTATATGTTTGAGCCGTTTGGGGTTGAAACTCTTGGTCCGTGGGGTCCACTCGGACCCCACGGACCAAGAGTTTCAACCCTCATGCGTTATTTAAATATGCATTCCAGATGTTTTACAGCAACTGTTGGATTTGAAGCCGTACAGTTAAATTGTCGAGTTTTGAGTCTGGATTATCAATTTGATTGGTAATAGGGTAGTAGGATATTTTTACAAGAGGGGCCTGGAAGAACTTGCTAAACGTTTAGTTGATACTTCGCGTGACCCAAGGGCTGGCTTTTACTAAGGATAAGCATTGCCATACAACGTGGCAATTCCGCCACTCTTTTGGATCCACTTCCAGTCGATAGCGATGCGGACTTTATTATAATATTTGTTATTTATGCCTAACAGTAGGTATTCAATCTACATGCTATTTAGATTCATTAACAAAGGTCAGGGAAGATAGCGCAATAAAACACTCCATTTATAAATAAATAAATTATTATCATTGTTTATAAACCCACTATGTAGGTCGGTACCTACTTCTCTCAATCAATCTCGTATATACGGGCTTGGGTTATTCAGTTTAACCACATTATCAAATACGACATATATCGGATCACCTTGTCTATTAAACACTAAGTGTCTCAAATTAACAATATTAGAAACTTTATCCAAAGCGTACTTATACTTATTGTACACATAAACTCCATTTGTCGTACTAATATACGGTTTAAAATTAAAATCCGTTGTAATGGCATCGACTGTAAATCTTTCGTGCGTGTTAATAGCCCTGGTTCCTAACTTCACTCTAGATAGTTTTCTGTTTTGTAAAAAAAACATGTTATACTCATCGTCAACTATCAGTTTGTCAACGACTATTCCGCTTACTTCTTGCAGAGGACTGACGAAACCGTTATCGAATCTGTACGCTTCTTTCCTTCTGTTAATGAAGAAGATTATATCTTTGAAGAAGAGGTATTGTATGTTGTCTTGTACCGGCAGTGTTTCTGGAACCTTCTTTTCATTTAAGAAGAAAAGACCATCAGCACCACCAATGTATACTCTGTTCCTTCGCTGATCGATAGCTACTCCTGTAGCATTTCTGATACCCTCAATGATACCGGTCTCTTGCGTGTTTAAGTTGAAGAATCCCAGTCCTCTCATGGGTATTTTGGCGATCTGGTCGAAGGTGAAGTATAAAGTGTTGTCATAATCGTTGAAGGCGAGCTGGTGGATGTTGTTGACGCCTTCCTTCAGGATGCTGACCTCATAGCATCGGCTGCTGAAGATGATTCCGTAACATTTCTCGGCGGATGCCGTCGTGAGCAGGGCTGTTAAGAGTAGCAGGATTGTTTTCTGGAAAGAGGAAGAAACTTTCTTTTTATATGATTTCGATTCGTTTCTGGCCGTTTTCTGGTCGAGAAAACACTAACGTTTCAGCGTGTTTACAAGAGGTCCTAACTTAAATCCTCATAAGGCTATACTGACTAGAATATTTAAGTTATTTTGATGGAGTTCGTGGCTAAACAGTTACAGACGCACGAAAAAACTGAGGAAAAAAACTGTTTACAAAAAAATACAACCGACTTTTACACAAAATCAAAAAAGTGCAAAATAACTTTAATTTCGGAACTCGGTGTTTTTGGTTGCTTTTTCGTTTTTTGAACACCGACTTTCGAAATTAAAGTTATTTTGCACTTTTTTGATTTTGTGTAAAAGTCGGTTGTATTTTTTTGTAAAAAGTTTTTTATTTTTCACTTTTTAGTGGTACCTACATCCCCTCCCCTCCCCCACCTAAACGAACCAATCACATTGGTGTAAAAAAAACGTACTGCTCCTTTGCAGAGTAAACAAAGAGGTCGTCAGTGTAGACAATGTAGATATTTTTTTAGATTTTTCGAAAACCGCTTGATTGTTTTCGATAAAATTTTCATGGGACCATTTAGGAAGTATACCCTTTCCAACAAAAAAAGAATTTTTCAAATCGGTTGACAAGCCACGGAGTTATGCGCGAACAAACATAAAAAAAAAATACAAACATCCGAATTGAGAACCTCCTCCTTTTTTAGAAGTCGGTTAAAAACTAAGCATATAATTTACTATTACTACTACTACTATTACTATACTACTACTACTACTACTATTACTATTACTACTAATACTATTACTATTACTATTATTGCTACTTGTTTTATCTACTATTTTATATACTAGCACCGCCCCGTGGTTTCACCCGCAAAAGTTTCGATCCCGTGGGAATATCGGGGTAAAACAATTGCGTGAAAGAGTAACAAATATCGCTATATAGCTTATTCTAAGACCTACTACCTACCTACCTACTTAGAATAAGCTTGTATTGTGAGGAGAAAATAAAGAATTTAAACACATCAAAAGTATCTAGGGATCAACATATATTTTTGCAATAACTTTTCTCCTGATTGATATTAATTAAAATTTTCTTTAAGGATTCATCAAATAAAGTGTTTTCGTTTGTCACAGTAACGATAAACCAAGTCACCTTTGCATTAATAAAGAAATTTGCCATTTTCCTAATAAAGGGATTTTTGACATTTGAACCACTAACATTAAAGTTCGAAAAAAAGACTGAAATAACAGTTTTCTTTAAAATTTTATTGGGTAACTTAAACAATTAATAATCCGTGTTTCTACCGCGAACACTAACAACACAAGAACATCGGTTTGGCATACTCAAAATGAGTTCATCCAAATCACGCTGTGGAATGGCCGCCCATGTTCGTTGCAACAACAAAAAAAGGTCTTCTTGCGACTGGATACCCTCCATATTCGGCAGAGCTCTTCGCTTACCTTGGCTGAGCGCCATGGAGGACGGTATCGCTGCACCACACGGAGACAAGACCGATACATTCAAATCTTAACTCGAAGAGCTCCAACAATAACCGCCATGATGTTAGCCGTGAGGCTTCATCACTCTTCAGGGAACTTAATTAGCGACCAAACAGTCAGAAACCGCTTGCATGAAGTGAACCTTCATTCCCGAAGACCGCTACGGGTACCACCTATAGCAATGCACAATCGTAGGATTCGATATCAATGGGCTCTTGAACACAGAAATTGGGCAGAAGAACAATGGCGTTTCGTGTGCTTTTCTGATGAGTCTCGTTTTGGTATGAGACCGGATACAAGACGTATACGACACTGGAGAACCCCTGGACGCCAACAGCGATTAAAATCCTGCCAGGAAGTCCATCCTTATAGTGGTGGAACCATCATAGTATGGGCGGGTATTTGGATCGGCGGAAGAACTGAGTTGATTTGGATCAGAGGCAACCTCAACGCTCAAATTTATGCTGAGACGATTGTATCAGACGTCATCGTTCCTCTACAAGTGCAAATCGGTCCCTTATTTCAGTTAATGCATGATAATGCACGACCGCACACCGCAAGAGTTGTAAGACAGACTCTCGCCGCAGCTAACATCAATGTCCTGCCCTGGCCTGCTCAGTCGCCAGACTTGAACCCGATTGAGCATGCATGGGATATGCTACAGAGAAGAGCTCTGCCGAATATGGAGGGTATCCAGTCGCAAGAAGACCTTTTTTTGTTGTTGCAACGAACATGGGCGGCCATTCCACAGCGTGATTTGGATGAACTCATTTTGAGTATGCCAAACCGATGTTCTTGTGTTGTTAGTGTTCGCGGTAGAAACACGGATTATTAATTGTTTAAGTTACCCAATAAAATTTTAAAGAAAACTGTTATTTCAGTCTTTTTTTCGAACTTTAATGTTAGTGGTTCAAATGTCAAAAATCCCTTTATTAGGAAAATGGCAAATTTCTTTATTAATGCAAAGGTGACTTGGTTTATCGTTACTGTGACAAACGAAAACACTTTATTTGATGAATCCTTAAAGAAAATTTTAATTAATATCAATCAGGAGGAAAGTTATTGCAAAAATATATGTTGATTCCTAGATACTTTTGATGTGTTTATTATTTTTTATTATTTATCCATACTTACAAACTGTCGCGTTTATAATATTAGTAGAACTAGCTTACCTACCCGTGCAACAGGGGCGTACCCAGAAATCTCGCAGAAAATTTAAGAACAAGCCTAATCACTGTCAAAGGGTAAACGGAGCCTTAATTGTGTTAACTTTTGAACAAACTGCGCAGTAGACATTGGGAAAATTCACAAAGCAATTTCCATTAAAAAAAACCGAATTAAACAATTTAATTAAATAAAAATGCATAGTCAAATTTATTTTATCTCAATTTACAACCTGTATATAGAGAAGGATCATTCGCGGCTTTTTGCCCTACACACTACATATAGGTACATAACCTACAGTTTCTTGTAGGTGTTTTTGTGTAGTGTTTACAAAAAAAAGAGCCGCGGACGATCTGACCTAAAAAAAATCTAACTTGCCCAAAAGGCCAGAAGCTGGGTACGCCCATGTATGTGCCCATAATGTTTAATGGAGTTAAGGCGAAGAGCATGATGATCTGTACCTACATATGTATGTATATTAACGCGCAATGTAGGTATGTACGTTGGTTTCAGTGATGCGTGATGTGACTCAAATATAGGACAATAGCTGCATAGTACGTTCGCCATCATTCAAAAGGCCATCAGTTGATTCAAACCAGTATTTAGCCCAGTTTAAATTTCTTCTGACGACGATAACAGTTCACCATACGTATCGATATCACAACACTGTTTTTTCTTGTTCTTGGATTGCAAATAATCATAATCATAATTCATCGTCATGGTTAATTATGTACATATACACGTAAATCTCTAAATACCTCAACGTCACTTTTAGAAGTACCATACATAATAACAACATAACGTCATCAAAGAAGCATAGTTTAAACAACGAAGGTAGATACACAAGGCCCCAAAATGCTGACCACGAAAACTTACATAATAATACTTATTCAAACACTTATGAACACATCACACACGTACAAAATCACTACAAAACCCGCTATGCAGAAAACAAAAGATATTCTGAACCCAAAGAAAACACGCCACTGAGGTCCACTTGCATTAACGATGTTATCTTTTAATTCCGAATTAGTTGCTAACCATGAGTCACTATGTATGAAATAATTATGATTTTAGAATTAAATCTGAGTCTAAACTTAACTCTGGTAAGGTGCAAACGGGCGTTGGGTCCTGTCGCACCAAAAACTTGCTTCAGAGTTGAAAAGAAGTTAAAGAAATAACAAATATTCCATACGAGCCCGCGCTAGCGACTAATTCGGAGCTAAGTTAACTCTGGCTAGTGTAACCGGGCCTTAGAATCGCAAGTAAAAAACAAAAGATTAAATTGTCTTACGTAAAACATTGTTGTGTAACACCGGCCAATGCCCACACGTTATGTCATGACGAAGGTTTAACACACACTGACGGGACTATCAGACTGCTATAAGGCCATTGGGGCATGACATTGTTTGTATTCAGACCTTATGACCTACGTATGTGTTGTGGAAAATTATCTAACCATGTTTTGTATGCGGAAGATAGGTACCTACACAACGGAAAATATAATGATTTGATTATCTGTATACTAACAATTGGTATTTTATGGATAAATTGTGGTAAAACATCCGGTTTTCCTACCGACAACAGAAGGATCAGTGGTACTTAAAATTCCGGTTGCAATATATTATCTTCTCGGCGACAATCATCTATAGGTACTAATATTATAAAGCTGAAGAGTTTGTTTGTTTGTTTGTTTGAACGCGCTAATCTCAGGAACTACTGGTCCGATTTGAAAAAATCTTTCAGTGTTAGATAGCCCATTTATTGAGGAAGGCCATATATCATAACGCTAAGACCAATAGGAGCGGTGCAGTCATGAAAAATATGACACAAATGAAGTTCAGTCAACTAGTTATCATTATTTTTGAGGTAAAATATAGGATTATAGGGAATTAGCGAGCTACCCGCCCCGGCTTCGTACGAACGCTTCCTACTACAGAATGACTTTTTATATAAATATAACAGCCTTTTGAGAATAAAAAACTTTTTACAAAAAAATACAACCGACTTTTACACAAAAAATCAAAAAAGTGCAAAATAACTTTAATTTCGGAACTCGGTGTTTGTGGTTGCTTTTTCGTTTTTTGAACACCGACTTCCGAAATTAAAGTTATTTTGCACTTTTTTGATTTTTTGTGTAAAAGTCGGTTGTATTTTTTTGTAAAAAGTTTTTTATTTTTCACTTTTTAGTGGTATCTACACCCCCTCCCCTCCCCCATCTAAACGAACCAATCACATTGGTGTAAAAAAAACGTACTATCTCCTTTGCAGAGTAAACTAAAAGGTCGTCAAAGTAGACAAAGTACATATTTTTTTTAGATTTTTCGAAAACCGCTTGGTTGATTTCGATAAAATTTTCATGGGACCATTTGGGAAGTATACCCTTTCCAACAAAAAAAGAATTTTTCAAATCGGTTGACAAGCGACGGAGTTATGCGCGAACAAACATAAAAAAAAAAAATACAAACATCCGAATTGAGAACCTCCTCCTTTTTTAGAAGTCGGTTAAAAAAAGAAATTTGTTTATTTACGACATCACATTAGAAACCTCTAAAATGATCAGTGTTTCTCTATCTATGTGAATGTGTGCATGTATTATACATATAAATCTTGAATCACTCAATCTATTAAAAAAAACCGCATCAAAATCATCAAAGTTTTAAAGATCTAAGCATACATAGAGACAAACAGACAGCGGGAAGCGACTTTGATTTATACTATATAGTGATACAAAAAGTCCTATAAATACTATTCCAAGACATGGTCTACCTTTTCAAGGATGGGAAATCATCAAATTACTTCTCCCGCTCTGGGCGGAGCGGAAGTCTACTTTATAGTCCACTTTTCTATCTCTATGCCAAATTTCATCAAGATCCGTTCACCGTTCTTGCGTGATTCGGTAAAGCGCTTATTACAATAATCGCTTTTATAATGCGCACAGCCAAGGAGTGGAACTCCCTGCCTGCGTCTGTGTTTCCGAACGCATTCAACCCTGATCTCTTCAAAGTTAGAGTGAACAGGCTTCTTCTGGGTAAGCTCATTCCATCGTCGACTTTGTCACCTGCGACCTAGACTAGAGTGAAGAGCAAATAGATCTCACGATTTAAAAAAAACATTGCATTTTTAGTAAATCGGAAGATGTACAGTCGGTGATAGCAATTAACTGACCCCCCTAAAAATTACTCGATTTTACACCCTATGCTCATAACATTAAACGCGTTATTCAATATGTATGAGTTAATCACACTAACACTACTCGTTGAACAGAAACAATAAATAATTTTGATACGCAAACTTGAGCTTTAAGAGGTTGGTATTAGGTCATTTATTTATAACTTTTCACCTTTTTTAATAAGTGGGTAGTTAGACGTCAATATGCGTATTCAACAAAAACTGCTATAGATATGACATTAGGAATATGGGGTAGAAGAATAAATTGAACAAGATATTCTATGCACAAATAGCAGTGAATACGCGCGAACATTTTTACCTTGCCTTACTAAATTGCGAAAATCCACGCTTTTTTCCTTTTTATTAGTTGTTATCAGTTTTGATAGTTTAATCATCATGTCTCAGTTGAGTGATTATTTAAAATACAAAATAATCTATTTGCATGAGGAGAATGTTGGTATTAAAGCGATTGCTAGGAAACTTAATATAGCGGTAAGTGTATTATTTTTTATGCTTAATTTATAATAATTATAGTTATTCCTTAGTTTGCTTAAACGCCGGTGAATGTAGAATAATAGACAATTAACTGTGTTTCATTATGAGTCTAATTTGAGATCATTTATAGGTCTAATTTGATTTATATAATCTAATTTGATAAACGTATTTTTTCAAACTTAATCGATAAATTATGTTAACCTATTCGTTACTAAAATTATGCTTATTGTGTTGTTTCAGAGAAATACAGTCAGATTGTGGCTAAGACGTTTTGAAGAGACAGGGAATATTCAAAAAGATCGTCTTGGACCAAAACCTACTATACTCCTGTGTCAGAACGTTATCAAGCAATTGTTAGAAGGCATACTGAACACCCATTTTTGCCTACTCATTCAACTGCAAGTGGATGTGATTGTTGTTGGAATATGGTGCGCGGTATGCGGGACCGCATGCAATAAGTAATAGAAAAAATAGTGCTCCACTTCGCTATTAAAAGCATGAATGACTTGAGTAACCAGTGTTCTGAATGAATGACTTGTGTCAGTGTGTGTTAAATTAACTATTGTTATCATTTCTAACGAAGTATTTCGAATACCTAGTTTTTTGTCAAAACCTTATTTTATAACTAAAATAACTATTCACAAAACAAATTGATATATAGTAGGTAGAACTTCAACGTATAATGCCGTTTTATTTAGTTAAATTATATTTAATGTGGTGATGTTATTGTTATGAAATAGAAATACATACCTATATTTCTAAATATTATAACATGCTGATTCACTACATTAAACTCAGTGCAGTTAACAACGTTATTAGTAAGCAGGTAAATATTATCATCTTCGTGTCGTCATCAATATCATTTATGTTATTCTTATAATAATTTTTTTATAAAATAAAATCGTTTTTAACATCATTTTGGTTTTTTATTTCTGTTTGTTTTTTCTTTTTTGTTGTTGCTAAAGTTATAATTTATTATTTATAACTTAAAACAAATATACAAAACAGAAAAAACGCGTCATTTTACGTTGGTTACGAACTTACAACCACGATTTGCCAGCTCACTACAGTCACCACTAGACCACCCGAAACACATTTAACGTGGTCGAAATTACGTATTATATTACAAGTTAAAATAATATTCAAGATCATACCTACCTTAATACTGCGTATTAAAGATCAAATTCGAATAACTATTTTATTGATCGTAGACGTTGAATCAGTGGTTCTAGTTCGACAAGCTTACTGCTAATAAGCAAAAGGTTCAAATTCGTTTAATTTTTAGGGGGGTCAGTTAATTGCTATCACCGACTGTACATAATTGAAGTTAGAACAGTAAAGCGCTTAAATATTTATACCCTATCCAATTTCCTAATTAGATTTCCTAAAAGTCTTATTAAAAGTCTTCTAGTGTAATAAGCGCTTGACAAACAACTATCCAAACATCCGCATTTACAATATAAATAGCTTCTCCCCGCGGACTCGCTCGCGTGAGTAGTAGATATTTTCATCTGTTTATATTGCAAAATTTTGAAATGTTTGTAGAATAGCACAAAAATTACATGCGTTTGACAACTTTCAATCATAATCATAAAATTATAGATATTTGCATAAATTGTGGTAGGTACAGATGTGAAACACATTCCGCAATTTAGTGATGACAGGCAAATATTTATTCAGTAAAATTGTTATAAAACATTAATTTTAGTTACTTGTATTAGTTGCCTCGGCTTTAGATTAAAAAACTACAAATACTTATCAATATCTATGGTTTATAGCATCAATAACATGCAGTCTTTGCGATGCGGCAGAGAAAGCTGTTTCTTGAATCATTAAATATGTTACGATCATGAGTTACGTCACAATGAGATAGTGTTACCTATGTAAGTTACTATGCACGCTGTTTTCAACCGACTTTCAAAAAAGCAAGAGGTTCTCTATTCGACTGTATTTTTTTAATGTTAGTTACCTCATAGGTAAATTTAAATTAGACTAGCAGCACCCTTTTTTTTCTGGATGGGAAATCATCAAATGACTTCTCCCGCTCTGGACGGAGCGGAAGGGAGTGTCAGACTCTTACTGACTAAAACCCACCCGTGATCCTTCTTGTGCCCTTTGCGTTCCAGGGCTGCGGTGACTCATTCGAACAAATAGGGTATTTTACTATAAAAATCTAATTAGTCCGTCTGATAGATTTACAAAAAATATTATACACGTATTTTTTCTTTTTTTCACGTAAACAAAAAATGAAGACGATACAGTGCGTTGAAAACTCACGTGACGTCACGTCGCTGGTAAAAATTGTAGCAACGTAGTGACGTCACGTGAGTTTTCAACGCACTGTATCGTCTTCATTTTTTGTTTACGTGAAAAAAGAAAAAATACGTGTCCAATATTTTTTGTAAATCTATCAGACGGACTAATTAGATTTTTACAGTAAAATACCCTATTCTGCAGCAACCAGACTAGCAGCGCCCCGCGGTTTTACCCGCGTAGTTCCCGTTCCCGTGGTATATGAGGATAAAATATAGCCTATGTTACTCGTGGATAATTTAGCTTTCGAATGGTGAAAGCATTTTAAAAATCGGTCCAGTAGTTTTTGAGCCTATTCATTACAACCAAACAAACAAAGTTTTCCTCTTTTTATTATTAGTGTAGATGTGATTTTGATGATTCTTTATATATTCGTAAGCTGGTGCTTGTCGTGTGGTCATTTAAATTTGATTGAGATCTGACGATTATTATATGAGTTATCCCTAATCATGCGTGGCTTAGTTTACATTGACTACGTTCTCATTCCCTCTTGTCGATGTAAAATGAAAAAATAAAATTGTTCAAAAAACGAAAAAGCAACCACAAACACCGAGTTCCGAAATTAAAATATTTTGTAGGTACTTTTGTTTTTTTATTTTGTGTACCTAGAAGGCGATTGTATTTTTTTTTTTGTAAAAAAGTTTTACTCACTTAACGTTCCTTAAAATAATGCAAATAAAATACACTTTCTTTTACACAAATAACTTAACAAGAAGAAAATGTTTGGAACTCGCAAGTTAAACATAAGTATATCATTCTGGCGGGAAACAACACAAACTCCGACATAATATGAACAAAAATATAGTTTACAAATAAAATGAAGAGCAGTAAATATGTGTCACATCCGAACAAATGCGATTCCGCACTATATCCGTTCTGAATCTGAGATTGGTCGAGAGTCGGTCCGAATACTGTATTCCTATAAAGCTGGGTTCTGACCGGTGTCACGGGGTGTAATATAACATGATACCTACAAAGCGTGCAATAAATTAAAGGTTCCGTACATCGACATCGGAACAAAACAAGGTCCTTATTATGATCACCTCGTTGTCTATCTGTCCGTAAGTCTTCAAATCAACGCAATAAAATATGCGACATATTTTGATACTTCCCAAACAAATCAAAACCTATAAGTAGAGTCGATAATTTAAAGGGATTTTTTTTTTGGATTGGAAATCATTAAATGACTTCTCCCGCTCTGGGCGGAGCGGAAGGGATGTCAGACTCTTAGGTACTGAATAAAACCCACCCATGATCCTTCTTGTGCCCTTTGCGTTCCAGGGCCGCGGTGACTCTTTAGAACAAATTCCCCAACTCTAGCAGGCACTGACCCTATGGACCCATAGGGTCGTTCGTTGCTGACAGGCGCGCGTGAAACACGACGCGCCGTCGACTCGGGCCTGGTTGCTATCGGAAGACAAGCCACCCATAGCTCGCCATCCGCAGGCCCGCGCCTACGGGACACGCAGGTCTCAAAGCATAAGCAAAGAAAAAAAATTGTTAATTTGTTGTTTCATATTAAAATATATTTGTTTATACAGGTAGCGATTTTTATTCGTGTTTACTTTTGTAAAACAAATATGTATAAAAAACGAATAGGGATGTTTCCTGAGTAAAAAATATATGATTATGTTTAGTCCGTCAATTAGATTATAGAAAAATATTGGACACGTATTTTTTCCTTTATCAAATCTATAAAAACTGACGAAGATACAAAGCATCAAAGATCAGGAGTGGGGGCTTGTGACGTCACGGCTCGGTAAAAATTGTAGCGAGTAGTGACGTCACACGTGTTTTCAACGCACTGTATCGTCTTCATTTTTTGTTTACGTGAAAAAAGAAAAAAATACGTGTCCAATATTTTTTGGAAATCTACCTGACGGACTAATTAGATTTTTTTAGTCAACTACCTATTCGGAAGTTGCATTCAATGTATAGGTATCAAATCAACCCTTCTTTGGAATAGCGATCTCATGAATGACTTAGACTTATTTTTGTCCGAAGTGGCTATTTAGTTTATTTAGTTCTAATACTTATATTGACTACACATTTCTGTATAAAGTAAACCAAGATTGTATTTTTTTTTAATCTGCCTGGAAAGTTGTCAGTCTGCTCTCGCCAAATATCGTAGGCAACTACAGTAAAAGTAGGTTGAAAGTCAAAGTAATAAGGGGAAGTAATAAAGAGATACAGGATTTTCTTTTTAACTGTGAACGGTGGTTTTCCAGATCGAAAGTACCTTTATTTATAGACCTTTAAGTTTACCTCGAGGTATTTTTTTAAATATCTCGGTAATACTAATGATTGAAACAAAAACAAAACATTTTTTGATCATTAAATCAAAGTTTATGATTTTGCAATGACAACAAAACTATTTGCTGTGCAGCTAACTTCGTAAACACTCAGAGTTATGTCAAAGTTATCAATGTCAAATTGTCAGTGTTAAAGAAATTAGGATTGAATTTGTTTTCCACCATCTACCACACGTATTTTGTTATCGGTAATTCTATTATAAGTTAATGTGTCTGGAAAACGGTCTCAAATTGTTTATTTGTATTTTATTTACCTTTAAAACATCCGCCGATTAAGTTTACATATATCGTGAATAAATAGGGAATCTCATTGTGAAATCGACGCATAGTGTTTTAATAAGTAGCCAGAGTTTAATAGTTTTCAAATCAGGTGAGCATTAATATAGCATAATATGTATTAAAAAAAAAAACAATCGTTACAAAATACAGTAAAACTTGGTTAAGTGGGATCTGGTTAAGTGAGAAACCTCCATAACTGGAACTCATGCTTAGATCCCACTAAATTACCTCTGTTAGTGGGACAAAACAAACTCCTGTATCTGGGATTGGTTCTTTCCATTTTATCGTCATAATTACCTCTATAATTGAGGCTGCGAGTGTACCTTACCGTTACCTCTTTTACTGAGACTATATATTAGGGATTCGTTTTTTCGATTTTATTCATCATAAGCACCTCTATAGTTGAGACAGTGAGTGTATTTTACCTCTTTTGCTGAGGCTATATTTTGTGTATGTGGATGGAACCCTCTGTAAATGAGACAGATATTTATTTATACCCGGATATCTGAGACACTGGGTAAGTAGCACACCTCTTTAAGTGAGATAAATTAGCATATCCCTTAAGGTCTCAGTAATCCAAGATTCACTGTAAATACTTTAACAAGAAGCCATTTTGTGTTATGGGAAATTGACCTCGGCAACTGTGTGGCCTTATCATCCTCAAAGTTATTGAGAAATTTCCTTAAAAACATGTTTAAAAATTAAAACTAAGTTTATTTCGAATTGAGGACGAAAGAGTACATATTGACTCTTTCATCCTCTGTTCGAAATAAACTAACATTTTGTGCGTGTGGAGTGAGTTTAATAATTCTCAATTAATTACAGTTGGTAAGTGTTTAAAAATCACGTTTTTTTTAAGAATTACTTCTAGTATTTATAACTTTTTTGGATTGTTTAGGTGAATTTAATACTGAGGTAAGTGGAACAAAATTATAAGGAGTATGCAAAATGTGAAATGTGTGTGAAAAAGTACGCCAATCAGCGTAGGCAAAGATGAAAGAAATACAAAATTTATTTGGATAAATATGCTTGGCAGGCTTGAAAGAGGTTGCACAGGATTAGAACTAGCGAAAGAGGTTGACATTATAGAGATGTGATAAAGTTTGATGGTACTCATAAGTGCTGACTGCATTCTATAAAACAAGTCAATGCCCATGTATAGCCTGTTACCGCTTTTTGTGGCTGTAGATTGTGCAGCTCAATAATTCAAAGTTTTATGCAAATCCTAATTTTTTATCTCCATGAATGGCAAAAGTGAGCAATTTACAAGATGGATTTGCCCTCTGGTGTATATTTAGCATGGCACCTGGCCACTCTCTCTCTCTCTGGGTCTCTGATATTGTTGGAATATGCCTCCTGGCTCTAGATCTGTCTGGTGATAAAACACACCCTTAACACTCGGCATGTGGGTCAAATAATAATTTGTTTGTGTGCCCATAACTTACATTCCAGTCGTCAATACATTAACGGTACAGTATACAAACACACAAATTACAAGAGGAAATCACCAGAGTTTGGAAAATGAATAGAGTTACAATAATTCCAATAGTTGTATCAACAACAGTTGACATTCCAAAACAAATATTCAACAGTTTTAAATCATACACATCAATCTTTCTAAATATACAAACCTAAAACCACAAAATGCTGCCACATTAAATACTTGCCGGATAATTATTTTTTTTTTTACAAATGGATTTGGATAGCAATTTTAGTGTAGTACAGAATAATTTACTCATTCACCTTGGTGAGATTCTAGCAAATACCAGGAAGTTGCCTAAAAACCAAAATAATATACCTATTAGTTTTAGTTTATTTTTTATCACTATAATTGTATGGGAAATCATAATACTGTTGGCACTTTGGTAAATGTTTTATTTGAATAAAAATATATAAAAAATATAGTATAATATAATGTTGCGCGCCAGAATTAAACAACGAAGATGGTTGCATTCGGTACTACTAGCGCCATCTAGTATCGAGTAGCAGAACTATTGAAGTCAAGGACCTTCGCGATTTTTCTATGCTAGAATTCTCGGACCTTAGTCGGTCGCGACCGATATGTACGCGAACTTTCTGGAGTTCTACTCGGCGCCCTATATAAGGCCGGCACATGAGCCGACCGAGTCAGTATTGGAATTGCGATACAAGTGATAACTTCGAGAGCGATCTTCGACTGCGAACTCAAGTGATTAATAGTGCGATTGTGTTTTGTGATTAGTGAGTTATAGTGTAATTAGTGTGGTGTAAATTAAAGTGTCATTTTTGGTTTAATTTAATCGGCTGATTTTATTGTAACGAACCCGAAGCTCGTAACAATTGGTGTCAGAAGAGTGGATTTAAAAGATGCCGATTCTACCGAAGGACGACACTGAGGGTATCCGTACCCGTAGTCAACGCCAGCAAGAGACGGACCAGAGGCGTTTTGGAAGTGCAACGCCGCAGGTTGCGGAGAGACAGCTGGCGACCTTAGAGGCCGGCCCGTCCACTGCCGCTCCAGCATCATCATCGGCACCAGACTTTGCTGCTCTGATGCTGATGCTGCAGGAGCAGGCCCGCCGCCAGGAGGAACAGGCCCGCCGACAAGAGGAACAGGCCCGCCGACAAGAGGAACAGGCCCGTCGGTTGGAAGAACAGCTCCAACGTGACAAGGAGGAGCAGGCGCGCCGCCAGGAAGAGCAGATGTTCCTCATGAAGGATCTGCATGCCACTTTCGGCAAAGAAATTAAGGTTGTTAAAGATAAGGTGGTTCAGCACGAGAACCGCCTGACGGAAGCTGAAACACGAATCGACCAAATGAATAATCGAGTTGACAACGTGATTGCTGACGTGAAGAAAACGCTGGACAACCTTAAAGTAGGAGATGGAATTGCAACCTCCGTAGCAACTACTCCTTCGCCACGGGGATTCAAAGTGCCGCCGTTCGATGGAACATCTTCCTGGTCGGCCTACAAAATACAATTTGAGGCCGTTATGCAGGCGAACGGGTGGAATAAAAGTCAGGCCATGACTGCCCTCACACTAGGTCTGCGGGACCAGGCCTTAACTGTTCTGGAAGCTCTCGGCAAGGAAGTGACTTACGAGCAGCTGGTTGAGGCACTGGAAGCTAGGTATGGCGACGCTCATCTGGAACACGTGTTTCGGGCGCAGCTAAAGGATCGCGTGCAACGCAGCGGTGAAAACCTGCAGCAGTGGGCCCTTGAAGTGGAGAAGCTTGTTAGAAAAGCATACCAGTCTGTACCTGCACTCATTCAAGGGAACCTGGTGCAGGCATTCGTTGATGGCATCCGCGACCTTGAAGTTAGGGCTGCCGTGAGGCTCGGGCATCATGAGAAGCTTAAAGACGCCTTGGCACATGCACTGGAGGTAGAAGCTGTGCGGCAGGATCATCGTTCCCATCGCGTCAGGGAGGTCGCAGCGGCTACTGTTCGCGATCGGCTTAAAGGATACAGCCCTAGATGCTATGGTTGTGGGGAAAGGGGCCACCTACGGTCCAGTTGCCCTAAGAGAACTACAGACAGGGAAGATAGTCGATCTCCAGAGGGTAGGGCGGTTAACAACACCGCCCAGCAACAGCAGGGAAACGAGTAAAAGCCAGGACTGCGGGGCGGGTGCTGGCTGATGTTCAGAGAGCCCCAAGGATTTCGATCTCACAAACCCATGACGGGAACAGCCTAATCATCAAGGGCGAGGTCAACGGAACGCCATGTAAGCTGACAATAGACACTGGAGCCTCTCGCACGGTTGTCAGTTCCCAACTAGTAAGTCGGTTCTTTGGGGACTCCGCATACAACCGAGACCGCATAAATTTGGTGACGGCCACCGGTCAGCGCATACCCGTCCGCGGAGAGAAAGAGATGGAGTTGAAGCTAGGAAACAGGATCTATCTTCACAATGTTATCGTGGCTGATATAATGGACGATTGCATCCTGGGCCTAGACTTTATGAGGAAGAATTGTTGTGAGATCGACGTTAAGCAAGGAGTTTTGAAATGTGGACAAGAGGAACTTTTCATGGAAGGGGCATTACTAGGAAATGTGTACAGCCTAAAGAAGATTGTTCTTCCTCCGAGATCGGAAACGATTGTGCCGGTTAGGCTTCCTCGAAATCCTGGGCAGACTCATCGGTGTGTACTTGTGGAAAGGGTAGACAGTGACCTTCCATGGAAAGTGGCACGTACTTTGGTTAGAGCCACTGACATCTCAAGAGTACCTGTGCTGAACCTTTGTGATAAGGAACAGATGATAGATAAGGGCACGCTGATTGGTACATGTGAGGAAGTGGACTGGTTACGTCGAAGCCAATATGTATCGACTGGGAACCTTAGCAAGGATGCACAAACGAAAGTGACCACACTTTTAGACGACTGTCGCAGCGTTCTGTCTCAAAATGAAATGGTCAAGGCGAAGAGAATGTTACTGAAGTATGCCAATATTTTCTCTTCAAATGATGCTGACATCGGGAAGACTGATTTAGTTCAACACAAAATAAACACAGGAGATGAGTTGCCTATCCGTCAGCGGCCAAGGAGATTGCCAGTAGCACGTGAAAAGGAAGTGGAAACCATGATTGAGGGAATGGTGAAGGATGGTGTCATAGAACCTTCATCAAGTCCATGGTGTTCGCCTGTTGTACTGGTAAGAAAGAAGGACGGCACCATGCGGTTTTGTGTTGACTATCGTCGTCTGAACGACGTTACAAAGAAGGACAGCTATCCGTTGCCAAGAATTGATGACACGCTGGACATGCTTACTGGAGTAAAGTGGTTTAGCACGTTGGACCTTAAAAGTGGCTACTGGCAGGTCCAAATTGATCCTAAGGACAAGGAGAAAACTGCGTTCTCGACAGGAAAGGGTCTGTGGCAATTTAAAGTCATGCCGTTTGGTTTGTGCAACGCTCCGGCAACGTTTGAAAGGTTGATGGAACTAGTACTAACCGGGTTAATTGGCGATGCTTGTCTGGTCTACTTGGATGACATCATCATCGTAGGCCGTACGTTTGATGAACATCTGCAAAACCTGGAACGCGTGCTCATGAAGATCCAGAGTGCAAACCTCAAGTTAAGTCCGAAGAAGTGTTCATTCTTCAAACGGCAAGTTAGCTTTTTGGGATATGTAGTGTCGGAAGAAGGTATCCGCACGGATCCAGAGAAAATCGCCGCAGTCAAGGACTGGCCAATTCCAAAAGACAAGACGCAGGTCAGAGCATTTTTGGGTTTGTGCTCCTATTATCGGCGATTCGTCAAGAACTTTGCAGACATAGCCAAACCCCTGCACAAGTTAACCGAAGAGAAGCGACATTTCTGTTGGGATGAGAGTTGCGACATTGCATTCCAGGAGCTCAAGGAACGTCTGTGTAAAACACCCGTTTTGGGGTATCCTGATACCCGCAAGGAATTTATAGTTGACACAGATGCAAGCGACATAGGACTTGGCGGTGTGTTATCTCAACGGAATGGCGATCAAGAGGTTGTGATAGCGTACTTCAGTAAATCTCTGTCGAAGCCAGAAAGGAATTATTGTGTCACGCGACGGGAATTACTTGCTGTGGTCAAGTCATTGCAGCATTTTAGCAAATATCTGCTGGGGCGGAAATTCCACTTACGGACTGACCATGCTGCACTGAAATGGCTATTACAATTCAAAAATCCAGAAGGACAAGTTGCGAGATGGATTGAATTACTTCAGGAATACGACTTTGTGATTGAACATCGCAGCGGGAAAACTCATGGCAATGCAGATGCATTATCAAGAAGACCTTGCCCTGAAGACTGCAAGCATTGTACTCGGCAAGAGGGTAAAGAAGTCATACCTGTGAGGATGATCAAGACAGATCTTAGTAACGAGTGGAAGGAAAACTTGGAACGTGCACAGCAGGATGATCTGGACATCAAGCCGATCCTGGAGTGGATGAAGGCCAGTGCTCCGAAGCCCACGTGGAGTGATGTCTCAGCGATGAGTTCAATCACAAAAAGCTATTGGGCCCAATGGGACAGCTTAGTGATTCAGGATGGAGTCCTGTGCCGTAAATGGGAAAATGCTCGGGGAGACAACTGTCATTTGCAAATGGTTGTCCCTAAAGCTAAAGTACCGGATGTTCTACAGCTGTACCATAATGGTTGTTCAGGAGGCCATATGGGAGTTAAACGAACTCTACTGAAGATACGGGAACGGTTTTACTGGGTCCACTGTCGTGACGATGTCGAGGACTGGTGTCGCAAGTGTACAAGTTGTGCGGCTGTAAAAGGACCTCAGACTCGTAGCAGAGGTGCATTGAAATTGTACAATGTTGGTGCACCATGGGAAAGGATAGCGCTAGACGTTGCGGGACCGTTTCCGGAAAGTGAAAGTGGTAACAAGTATTTCATGGTGGTTATGGATTATTTCACTAAGTGGCCAGAAGTCTTCGCCATTCCAAACCAAGAAGCTTCAACAGTTGCGGATAAACTAGTTCATGAAGTCTTCTGTCGTTTTGGAGTACCCTTGGAGATTCACAGCGATCAAGGAAGGAATTTTGAGTCTCAAATATTCCAGGAAACTTGCCGAGTTATGGGTACTCATAAAACGAGGACAACTTCTTACCACCCACAATCGGATGGGATGGTAGAACGATTTAATCAGACATTGGAGAGATATCTGGCCAAAGTTGTGGAAAACCGGCAACGAGATTGGGACAAGCACATACAACCGTTTTTGCTGTCATACCGAAGTGCTGTTCATGAAAGCACGTCAGTGACACCAGCTTTCGCAAACTTTGGAAGAGAATTGCGGCTACCTGCAGACCTGATCACCGGAATACCACCTGATGCCCCACGCAGTATAACCGATTATGCGAATGACTTGCGGAACAAAATGAACGACATTCATGAGCACGTCAGACAATCGGGCCAGCAAATGTCTGAAAAGATGAAAACCCGCTATGACCGCAAAATGAACAATAAAGGGTTCGAGGAAGGTTCACTAGTGTGGTTGCACAATCCAGTTCGCAGCAAAGGGAAATCTCCTAAGCTTCAAGCTAAGTGGGACGGACCGTACCAGATTGTGACAAAGATCAATGACGTAACCTACCGTATACAGAAAAGTACAAGAAGCGCTCCTAAGATTGTTCATGTTGATCGTCTGGCGCGTTATTATGGCGCTGATAATGCTCGGGACGAGCATGTCTTAGGAGGGGGCAGTGTTGCGCGCCAGAATTAAACAACGAAGATGGTTGCATTCGGTACTACTAGCGCCATCTAGTATCGAGTAGCAGAACTATTGAAGTCAAGGACCTTCGCGATTTTTCTATGCTAGAATTCTCGGACCTTAGTCGGTCGCGACCGATATGTACGCGAACTTTCTGGAGTTCTACTCGGCGCCCTATATAAGGCCGGCACATGAGCCGACCGAGTCAGTATTGGAATTGCGATACAAGTGATAACTTCGAGAGCGATCTTCGACTGCGAACTCAAGTGATTAATAGTGCGATTGTGTTTTGTGATTAGTGAGTTATAGTGTAATTAGTGTGGTGTAAATTAAAGTGTCATTTTTGGTTTAATTTAATCGGCTGATTTTATTGTAACGAACCCGAAGCTCGTAACAATAATAACATTAAATTCTGAAGTTGGTGTCATAAAACGACTAAAAACACCGAAATTAAAGTTATTTTATACTTTGTATTGTCTTTATTTGGAAGTCTGTTGTGTTTTGTTTTGTAAAAAATATTTTTTCCAAAAATCACACACATACTAATTGAAATAATCAGTATTTTTATAGTGGGATACCTAGTTATTGCATGTAAACCAACTAAGTTTAACTATATAGGATACTAGCAGCGAGCCGCAGTTTTACCCGCGTAGTTCGCGTTCCCGTGGGAATATGGGGGATAAAACATAGCCTATGTTACTCAGGGTGAATGTAGCTTTCTAATGGTGAAAGAACTTTTGAAATCGGTCCAGTAATTATTGAGTTTATTCGTTACATACAAAAATACAAATCTTTCCTCTTTATAATGTTAGTATAGATTGAGTAAAACTCATAATATTTTAATACTTTTTTTTTAATAACATCGAAAGCTATTAAAACAGTTATTATGCTTGCCAATGTTTTTTCAATTATTTGAATAGTGTTTCATTGTATTGTATGCCAACCATTTACCACAAGGAAAAGTGAGCAGATAAGAGTCCGTATCATGAAATCTGCCTATCCTTTATCCAATAGGGTATTTTACTGAAAAAATCGTAATTATTCCGTCAGATAGATTTCCAAAAAATATTGGACAGTTATTTTTTGGTTATTTTTTCTCGGCAAACGTAGTGTAGGACGTCCTCAGGCACGGTGGAGTGACGATTTGCGCAGGACGGCTGGCAGAAACTGGATGCGAGAAGCCGAAAATAGATCTAAGTGGCGTGCAATTGGAGAGGCCTATGTCCAGCAGTGGACTGCAACAAGCTGTTGATGATTTTTTGGAAGGCGGACTCTTACTGACTAAAACCCGTTAACCGTCAACCCGTCAAACACAAGAGAGTGTCAGACTCTTACCAACTCTTACTGACTATAACCCGTCCGTGTTCCTTCTTATGCCGCATCCCGTATGCGTTCCAGGGCCGCGGTGACTCTTTCGAACTTTTACATTTTAATTGAAGTTAGTATGAAAACTTATATGAAAATTCAGTATTTAGTACTTACTCACGGTAGGTATATAGTTTCAACAATCCAGTAGATTATTTATAATCTATACCTACTAATATTATAAAGCTGAAGAGTTTGTTTGTTTGTTTGTTTGAACGCGCTAATCTCAGGAACTACTGGTACGAATTGAAAAATTCTTTTTGGGTTGAATAGACCATTTATCGAGAAAGGCTTTAGGTTATATATCATCACGCTTAAGCCAATAAGAGCGGAGCAGCGATAAAGAATGTTTTAAAATCGGGGATTCCACGGGGACGAAGTCGCGGGCAGCAGCTAGTATCTAATAAGTACATAGAAAAATTTAATACATGTTGTATGAAGATGCGATCTGTGACCGTACTACGAAGTGCCAATGCTATCATGATTCATTGTGAGGGAAAGGGATAGTGCTATTCGTCTTGTATAATTCCGTCTCTCTCTGACACAGGAATCATGATGGATTTAAGAGGTCATGGTAGGGCTGCTGATATTATTAATTTTTTTTTTTATTTAATTCCTAAGGTAGGTACCTACTAGTCTCAAAATAATTATTTTTATTTTAGGTATAACTACGGTATGTGACAATGTAAGTGGGTGTCACTTGAATACCAGAAACTTGGTTGAGTATGTCAGAATCCTAACATTATTGTGTTACTTGACTAAAACTTTTTAACAAAAAAATACAACCGACTTTTACACAAAAAATCAAAAAAGTGCAAAATAACTTTAATTTCGGAACTCGGTGTTTGTGGTTGCTTTTTCGTTTTTTGAACACCGCCTTCCGAAATTAAAGTTATTTTGCACTTTTTTGATTTTTTGTGTAAAAGTCGGTTGTATTTTTTTGTTAAAAAGTTTTTTATTTTTCACTTTTTAGTGGTACCTACACCCCCTCCCCTCCCCCACCTAAACGAACCAATCACATTGGTGTAAAAAAAAGTACTGCTCCTTTGCAGAGTACACTAAGAGGTCATCAATGTAAACAATGTAGATATTTTTTTAGATTTTTCGAAAACCGCTGGGTTGATTTCGATAAAATTTTCATGGGACCATTTGGGAAGTATACCCTTTCCAACAAAAAAAGAATTTTTCAAATCGGTTCATAAGCGACGGAGTTATGCGCGAACAAACAATAAAAAAATAAAAATAAAAAAAAACACAAACATCCGAATTGAGAACCTCCAGGAGGAGGTTCTCAATTCGGATGTTTGTATGTAAACGCTTTTTAACCGACTTCTAAAAAAGGATTTTTAGAAGTCGGTTAAAAAGCGTTTACTCCGTACGGCATTTCATACAATTTTTCAAGTCCTTATTATCCGAAATAACTAAACCGATTCTAATGAAACTTTACACACGTAAGCAGGATACATAGGTCTAAAAAGTTAGTTGAAAACATTTTCGACAAATAGTGTTACAGTTAAATTAGACCCATTTTATCCATACAAACATACTAGTTATCTTTTTTTAAATAAGACATTTCCAAAATGTATCTAGACCTATGTACCCTGCTTATATGTGTGAAGTTTCATTAAAATCGAATCAGTCATTTCGCAAAATAGTGACTTGAAAATTTGTATGAAATGCCATACGGCGTACACGCTCATAATGTAGTTGGCACTTTGGACAAAAGACCCATTGTGTCTTGTTACTGGGAGAGTAACAAGAAATTACTGTATTCCAAAGTTGTTATTGTTGATACGTACAATACCCACTTCATCGATTTGGATATATTCGCGCTTACTCACTTTAAGTTCAAAAAGTTGGCTATTGAATCTTTAGAATAGCTATTTTGTACTCTCTTTATAAAAATACGCACGAGTACTTCGTAATTTAATGTAATAACAACGCACGCATTAAATCAATCCTTACACCATTATTTTGCGGGCATTGATGTGGGCTACACGTTTACCTAGTTTTTAACTTTATCATGTCACACTTATATTGTAATGTCTAACTGTTTTATGTTCCAATAAAGTAAAATAAAAATAAAGTTACTGTTGTAATTTTTCATGGTGTTAAATGAATAGTATATCTGTCTATGTATTCCATCCAAAACAATGACTAAGAACCATAGATATAATAAACAAGGAGATATGCCCTGTAGCCGAAAATGTATCGGAACCTGTGTCTCCTGTTTTGCCCTACCACCCGGCAACTACTACGCATGCAGTTCAGTAAAAGCAATAGATACGCAGCCGCGCACACACCCGCATTTCTAAAATCGGACTGTACTACACAATCAATTATAAACCTTATCCTAATAAACACAGCGTATATTTACAGTACACCGTGCAACTTACTCACACAAAAACAACGGTGGGTATCATTGTGCTGTGCAAAAGCAATTTATTTTACATATACGCTAGTGATTGACTAATCGGAAAGTTATCGATTCTGGCATTTATTACACACACTATGCTGCCCATGTATAACAAATAATTTTAAGCAAAGGTCACTAATATATTATCTTAAACATGCCGATTACTATAATGCATTCGAAACTTTATCGAAAGTAAAATACAATTACCATAAAAAGTAAGGAAGTAGCACGAGGATAAGGCATAAATACGATAATTCAAAGCCAAAAACACTTGAACGATTATTTACCAAAAATTTAATGAAATCTAAGAAAGTTTGGTACACTTTTGTAATATTTCATTCAACAATCGACATTGTTGTCGACAGTGTATCTGCACAATTACATCACTAACTCGCGGCAAGAAGCAGCGGCCGTACTATGCGATACATCGGCTTGCTAAAGTATCGTTTTGTGATTTTTACATTGCTCATCCAGTCACTTAGCGACAAACTTAGGTAGTGGTTAAGGAGCAGTGTATTCATAGTAATATGTTATTGTCGCTTTGACATTTGAAAACAAAAATAACATAGTATAAGCAAGAAATATTTTACGATTTGTTGTTTTTCATGATTTTAAAGACAAATATAGTAAAATACTTGTATTTTGATATGGTAAGTGATTCCATAATTAACAAAGTTTTGGTTTAGGCTTCGGTTTTTACAAGAAAACACTGAACAACACGGAATTCTTATATCTTATCACGCTCACGGTCGGAAGCGCACTAGTTCGCGGATTCGACCATTGCGTAAGACATGCTCGCCCAGACCATGTCGCGTGGACACCGACACGCCCCCTTGCCACTTCTCCTGTATTTTATATTTCTATGCTAAGAACAAAATAAAGTGAATAATTACCGACACCAACTGATGAACCATTAGATTGTTTTCAAGCAGTGTTTTAGTTGTTTCTTGGTTTCGTGTTTTTTGGTACAACTATTTAACTTGGCAAATGGTTCTACCGACTGTCTTAACTGATGGGTAAAGTTGGGCTGCGTGTTCCCTCCTTCACCTTCGAGAGGGAACATACAGAGGACGATGGTTCCTTACTATCGACCTCTGTATGTTCCCTCTGTGCGGTGCATATATCGACAAAACTCTTACTTATATAATAAGAGCTTGCAGGGCATAGAACACGATGTGTCAGAGTGTTGATGATCTTGACTTGTTCTCTACCAGTGTTCCGAGATTTAAAAAAATACTGTGTAGTAGCTTCTTTGAAGTTCACTAAAACCCTTTCTTGATTCTCTCCGAGTGCTTAACTTAATTCTTACTTTCTCTCGCCTGTCTATTGTTTCTTGTGCTACCCTAATATTGTTAGTGAAAACTTTTAATTGGCCTTCTTTCAGTAACTTACTGTAAACTATCTGTATCCTAGCTGTAAGTTTTCTTAAGAAATAAAATAAAATAAAACTCTCTACTGTACATGACTATAGAGAAATAGAAAACCACCCTTAAATAGGTACAAGTATCAACACGAACTTCTGAAACACCCAGTATGGATAGAGAATCTATCTTATTAATATTATCGCTGCTCAGAACTCAGCATATGCGTCCATGAATAACTTTGATCGTGTGCTGACATGAGCAGTGGTGGCCAAGTGGTAACGGCCCCGACTTACGAATTGTAGGTCGCGGGTTCAAACCCAGCCAGGCGCATTATTTTGTGTAATTAATTTCATCACCACTGCTCTCAAAACGGTGAAGGAAAACATCGTGAGGAAACCGGCATGTCCTAGAACCTAAAATTCGAAGACATTGACATTCACCAACCCGCACTGGGCCCGCGTGGTGGATTACGGCCCATTCCCTCTCCCAGAGAGGAGGCCTGTGTCCCAGCAGTGGGAACGTTAAAAGGCTGATTATTATGCTCACAGCTCGCCATCTGAGTCGTCGGTACACATTGTGCGAACTCACATCGGAATGGGCTCGGAAAGTGTAAAAAGTACTAACTGTCATGAATACCTTATTATTGGGTCATTTTTTCTTTTCTAACTCATTTTTTTTTAACTTTTTCAGTGTCCTGCTTAGCCGCAGCGTTCATCTGTAAAGCTGGTTTGGGTACGCCTTGTTTCGGACTGCACGGGGCGGCATCAAGGCAATTGCTGTTTGCACAGAATATTGGTAATATATATAAAGTACTAGCTGACCCGGCCCAGACTTCGTACTGCCTCAACCATAAATAAAATACCTAAACTTTTGTATAAAACGATTTTAAAACAAACAAATCTAATCCGTAATCCGTATTTAATAAAAAAGCATTTTTTGCAAAAAAGCATATCCTCTAACGCGCATGCGAATTTGAACTTTATGCAGCGGTAATAAATTACAAATTGACTCTCCATTTTATATAGAAAATGTTTGTATATGAAATAGAAAAGAGCTGTTTTGAGGGTTTTCCCAGCAATTATTCGAATTTTTCTCAACTTTTAAATCTTCCCTAGACCTCCACGAGCATTTCAAAACCAAGATAAGATAAATCCGTTCAGCCGTTCTCGAGTTTTAGCGAGACTAACGAACAGCAATTGATTTTTATATATATATAGATAGATAATTTAGCTATACTTTTGCTGAGGAGCTCGTGTCTAAATAATAAAAGCCACAAGGGTCGATCTTCGAGGATAAGCGAGGCTTCGCCAGGGATGGGTGACCATATTAACATACTTAGACCCGGCTGTCATTTGACAGGCGTTACGGACCATCAATAGCCAGAAAAACCAGTCTAGCCAAGGGGTATGCTGTTGCCTTTTTTATGGGAAATCATTAAATGACTTCTCCCGCTCTGGGCGGAGCGGAAGGAGTGTCAGACTCTTACTGACTAAAAGTTGCGTTCCAGGGCCGCGGTGACTCTTTCAAACAAACGCAACCCTAGCGGGCGTGGAACACGACGGGAAAGATGGTCTTTAAAATGTTTAATTTTTTAACCGACTTCTAAAAAAGGAGGAGGTTCTCAATTCGGATGTTTGTATGTTTTTTTTTATTTTTTTTTATTGTTTGTTCGCGCATAACTCCGTCGCTTGCCAACCGATTTGAAAAATTCTTTTTTTGTTGGAAAGGGTATAGTTCCCAAATGGTCCCATGAAAATTTTATCGAAGTCGAACAAGCGGTTTTTGAAAAATCTAAAAAAATATCTACACTGTCTACATTGACGACCTTTTAGTTTACTCTGCATTGGAGCAGTGCGTTTTTTTTACACTAATGTAATTGGTTCGTTTAGGTGGGGGGAGGGGAGGGGGTTTAGGTACCACTAAAAAGTGAAAAATAAAAAACTTTTTACAAAAAAATACAACCGACTTTTCCACAAAAAATCAAAAAAGTACAAAATAACTTTAATTTTGGAAGTCGGTGTTCAAAAAATGAAAAAGGAACCACAAACACCGAGTTCCGAAATTAAAGTTATTTTGTACGTTTTTGATTTTTTGTGGAAAAGTCGGTTGTATTTTTTTGTAAAAAAATTTTTATTTGCTCTATCAAATAGTTAAATAGGCCAAAATTTTGTTTTCTTTGTTACTTGTTGGAAAATGGCGTCAGTAATAGCTTAAAGATTGCTTGGTCCTGATAATGACCTGATAATGCATCAAGTAATAATGTGACACAAGGTCGTTGACCCTTTTGAAAATCGTTTCAGTAGATCCAGAGATTACCCCTACAACGTCACAAACTCACAAACGTTACCTCTTTATAATATTAGTATAGATACCTATATATTTTTTTAAATATAATTATATACTCTGCGAAAACCTATCACGGTTTATGAGTATAGGTTACCGTTGGTGACCCCATGAGTACGGAACCCTAAAACTGTCGCGTATTATCATTAATGTAATTTCCTATAAATGTCATTATTTCCGCCTGTTATCAATGCGTAAGGTCTATGTGGTTTCAAAAGTCATTATCATTGGCCTCGGAATAGCATAGAATAGGTACTCATCCTAGTAATATTTTAAACGCGAAAGTTTGTAAGTATGGATGTTTGTTACTCTTTCACGCAAAAACTACTGATCGGATTTGGATGAAATTTCGCACATAGATGTTTACAACCAAGATTAACATATAGGGTAATTTTTTACCCCGATATTCCCACGGAATCGAAACTTATGCGGGTGAAACTGCGGGGCGGTTATGTACTGTGCCAAAGTTACAGAGAAGATACAAAAAAATAATAAAGAATCAGCTAATCAGTTTTTATTCTTAACTAATCTCTACTAATATTATACAGAGGAAAGATTTGATTGTTTAAGAAAGAAATCATTTATTCGCAAAGAATGTGGGTACAAAATAAGATGTCACCATTGTAAAAACAGTTCCAACACACTCTACCTTACGGCATGCAAAAGTAGAAAATATTACACAATACATATTATCTTTTCAATTATCCGACCACCCGAACTTAGACAGAAAAAAAATCTTACAAACGTTTGACTAACTGATTAATAATTTTACTTAAATTCAAGATTCAAAGCAAGATTCAAGATTCAAAGCATTTATTTCAATTGAACCCTTTACAGGCACTTTTGAATTGTCAAGTCGAAAGAGGTGAAGCTATCTGCACGTTCCAAAGCGTAGATCTCTATGGAGAAGAACGTGCAAGAAACTCCACGGACACTCTTTTAAATCATGTTCTGTATTACATAACCTTGGTTACATCCTTGGTCGCTTCTATATGTGAGGACAATGCAAAGAAAAAAAAAAATAGAAAACTATAAAAACAATTCAAATTAACAAAGGATATAAAAAAAATTGAAATATAATAAATTAATATAACATTATACACTCTTGTCATTTAAAAAATGTTGAATTGAATAATAACATTTATCTAAAAGTAAGGACGTCAGCCTCTTTTTATATATACTTAATGATTCTTCTTTAAAGGCATAAGGTATTTTATTATATATGACGGGCCCCATTGATAGTAAGCTTTTTCTTAATAATGCTGTTTTGTACCTACCTGTAAACATTAGATTTTTGTACTGCGATCTAACAGATCCCGGACGTGTTCTAATATCGTCCCTTAGGGTAAAAAGGTGTATGTTTGTTCTAACAAAAATTGCAACTTCAAGTATATACAAAGAAGGAAAGGTGAGTAATTTCAGAGATTTGAACACAGGTGCACAACTGTCGGTATTTTTAAGACTAGTCATAGATCTTATGCAACGTTTTTGGACTTTGAATATTCTCTCCCTCTCAGTACAGTTACCCCAGAATATAACTCCGAATCTCAAAACTGATGCCACTAGACCATGATAAGCTTCCAACACAGTGCGAATGTTAACTTTTTTTGCCAGGTTATAAAGTACGTACGCTGACTTGCTTAACCTCTTACATACATCATCTGAATGCGGTTTCCAGGTCAGCTTGTTATCCCCACCGACTGTGTCCCCACGTTGTCGTCGTGGTGGGGCTTGTGCGTCTCAATGATCTTGCGAGCTTTCCCGGTAGAGCTACTCATGCCGGAAGGTCGCAAGTGAGGGATCAGACCAAGAGGGATACGGGAAGGGCACACCGTTCGGAGACCTGAGCAGTGTTCGGGTTTGCGGACGGTATACGATTCATTTGTAGGAAACTTGCTCGCTGCTCTCTGGTACGCGTCTGATCATCAGACGTGACTGTGAGGGCAGCGAGTAAGTAAGTAGAGAGGCGAGGAGAGGGGCCCTGAGAAGGGGCGGAGAAACAGGGACCGCACCCTTTAAAAGGAACAAAAAAAATGGATCCAGGCTTTTGCAAAATAAGTCCCCAGGTGGGTCCCGACTGCTCAGCGGTCGGGGAATCCCACCCCGCTTCGGCGGGCTGCCCTCCGTACTCTGGGGTGGGCAACAAACGCCTTCCGATTGCCAGTGGCAACCTGAGCCGAGGAGGCTCCAGCGGGTCAGCGTCCTTCGAGGACCTGATCCGCTACGATTACAAAGCGCCCGACAAAGTGTCGGGTGACAGTTGCGTGGATGCTCGAGCGAAGGCTCCTTCCAAACTCTGGAGGAGGCCATCACTCGAACGTCAAAAGGGTCCGGGATCGGATGCCGACTCCGGTTCCAGCGCCATGAGCGCGGAGCACGCCGAAGAGGAGATTGTTGGGGCCGCGGGGAATGCTAAGTTCCTCCGCAAACGCCCCCGACCGGAGGATGACCAGGGGTCGTCCTCCGAGGGAGAACTGGCCCGGAAGGTCCCCACGAGCAAGCGGGGTAAGGGGAGAGGAGGTACGAGCAGGCGGCTCGCCTCCCAGGAGGCTACTCAGCGGGCTGCGTAGCTTGCTGAGGAGGGGCAACACCCCGGAGGGAGCAATCCCAAGACCGGTGCCTCGGTGCCTTCTGGCAATGGGCCCGAAGCCGCTGACGGCTCCAGCGAGAAGGCCAAGTTTGTGGAGGTTGTGGAGGCCGTGGTCCGCAGCGTGGCCCTGAAGAGGACGCAAGCTTCCAAAAACAGGGCCATTAGCGAGGCGGCGGCCTCCATTTTGGCGGCAGCGGAGGCGAATTTTCGCCGGCCTCCGTCGGACGCAGCGTCTGAGCTGCGGGCGGAGGTCGCCCGCTTGACAGCTGCCATGGAGCTTCTCCAAAAGGAGAATGAGAGGCTCCGAGCAGACCTGGCTGGGCTCCGCGGAGGCAGCGCTCTGGGGACGTCTCAAGGGGGGCGCAAGCGTGAGTAAAGCCAGCCCTTGCCTGCGCCGGGTCCGGCACCTGAGAACCAGGTGCTGGACCTGGTCCGGCAGGAGCTGGCCGCCTTCCGGGAACGGTTTTCCGTCCTGGAGGGCATCGTCCTGCGCCCCCCGCTAGCGGCAAGCCAAAAGGCCTCGGGCCAGAAGGCAGCCTCGTATGCGGCCGCCGTCGCTGCCAAGTCGAAGACGCCCGGCCAGGCCCAGCAAGGGGCCGGGCCGGCGAAATCGGCAACTACAAAGCCTGCACCGGGAAAACCGGTGCAGGCCAAGCAAAAGAAGTGCGGAGCAGCTGCACAGGCGGCGCAGGCTCCAGCGTCGGCGGTGCAGCCTCCACCTTCCCAACCGCCTTCTAACTCCCCTGCCGAAGCCGGATGGCAAGTGGCCGGGGAGAAAAAGAAGGCGGGCAAGGCAGCCAGGGCGGCCAAAAGGAGGGCAAGAAGGCGGCGACAGAAGGAGCGACGCGTCGCTAACATGCTCCGCGCCCCGAAGACCGCAGCTGTAGTGCTCACACTGCAGCCGGACGCGGTCAAGAGGGGCGTGACATATGGCGACGTGCTCGCGAAGGCCAAGGAGACGGTTAACCTCCGGGAGCTCGGCATCATCGGGGGCCTCAGGCTAAGGGTCACCATGACTGGTGCCCGGATGCTGGAGGTCCCTGGGGCAGCCAGCGGCCCGACCGCTGACGCTCTGGCCGAAAGGCTCAGGGCGTCCTTGAATGCGGACGATGCCCGAGTGTCCAGGCCCATCAAGTGCGTCGACATGCGCATTTTGGGCTTGGACGACTCCGTCACGGAGGAGGAGGTTGTGGCCGCCGTGGTCAGGACGGGAGGGTGCTCTGCCGAGCAAGTCAAGGCAGGCACCGTACGTCCTGACTTCACGGGCATGCGAACCGTAGTGGTGAGCTGCCCAGTGACGGCGGCCAAAAAGATTTCGGAGGGCCGAAGGCTCCTGGTGGGCTGGGTGTCGGCGCAGGTCAAGCTGCTGGAGCCCAGGCCTCTGAGGTGCTACCGCTGCCAAGTGGGAAACCACACGGGAGCATGCTGCACCTCGGAGGTTGACCGCAGCGAGCTTTGCTTCCGCTGTGGTCAGCCCGGTCACAAGGCTGGCTCCTGCAACGCCGCGCCGCACTGCGTTGCATGTGCGGCAGCTGGCAAGCCAGCCGAGCACTGGGCTGGGGGCAAAGCCTGCCCTCCACCCACAAAAGCCGGGGGTAAGAAGCCCTCCTCCGCCGTCTCCGTGCCAGCCGCCGCCTCTGTCACCGCCGCTGCCACTAGCGCAGCTGTCGCTGCCGATGCTGCGACTACAGCGCCAGAGCCCACACAAGGGGCCCGGGAGGAGGCCGAAATGGAATGCCAATAACGGCTCCATTACGCCTCCTCCAGGCGAACATCAACCACTGCGCCGCCGCTCAGGACCTGTTGCTCCAGAGCATGGCGCAGTGGTTGATTAATGTCGCCGTGGTCGCTGAGCCGTACTACGTCCCGCCCAGGGATGACTGGGTGAAGGACCTGGACGGCTCAGTGGCCCTAATTTCCTCGGCCGCCGCCGGTACCCCGTCCCTCGAGAGTGTTAGGAGAGGACAGGGGTGCGTAGCAGCACGGTTCGGGGAGATTGTAGTGGTGGGAGTCTACTTCTCCCCGAATCGAACTCTCGCCGAGTTCCACAACTCCCTTGGAGAGTTGCGTAATGTCGTCGTCGGGTACCGTCCCCTCCCCGTGTTTGTTCTCGGGGACTTCAATGCCAAGAATTTGGCTTGGGGTTCCCGTTATACGAACGTACGGGGTAGGATGGTGGAGGACTGGGCCCTGGAGACAGGCCTGGTCGTCCTTAATCGGGGTTCTGTCCCCACGTGTGTGCGGATGCGGGGTGACTCCGTGGTGGACATCTCGTTCGCCAGCCCCGCTCTGTCGCCGCGTGTCGTCGACTGGCGTGTTGTGGAGGAGGTGGAGACCTATTCCGACCACCGGTATATCCGGTTCGACGTCTCCGCCCAGACCTCAAGCGCGCCAGTCCGACAGACCCCGAGTGGTCCGCGGTGGGCGCTGAAGCAGCTGGACCGGGAGCTTCTCCTGGAAGCCTCGATTGTGCAGGCCTGGGTGTCACCACCGGACAGGCCTGCTGACATCAACGATGAGGCGGAGTGGTTCCGGGAGACCATGTCGGATATATGCGACGTGGCAATGCCCCGGGTCCGGCCAGGATGCGCCCGCCGTCAGGTGTACTGGTGGTCGCGCGAGCTGAAGACGCTGAGAGAAGCGTGCGTTGCTGCGCGTCGCCCGTACACCACGCATCGCCGGCTCCGCATTCGCCCTCCGAATGCGCAGGCCAGGGAGGCGGAGCTGTACGAGGAGTACAGAGCGGCGAAGACCGCCCTCCAAGCGGGGATCTTGCGGGCCAGGGATCTGGCTCGCAGAGATTTGCTGGAGTCTCTGGACGGGGACCCGTGGGGAAGGCCCTACAAAATGGTGCGGAACAAACTCCGCACCTGGGCCCCCCCGTTGACGCAGAGTCTCCGGCCCCAGCTAGTGGAGGACGTGGTGAGCGCTCTGTTCCCGTTGCGAGGGGACCATGCTCCCCCGCCCATGGCTCCGCCACCCGCGGTAGCCGATTCGGACCACACCGACGACGACGATACTCCGGAGGTGACCGAGGTAGACCTGAGAGCGGCGGTTAATAGGCTCAAGGCCAGAAACACCGCCCCAGGACCCGATGGCTTACCTTGGAAAGCATGGGTCCTGGCCTCGGAGGCTCTCGGGCCTCGACTACGTGGGCTCCTAAGCGCGTGCATGGAGAGGGGCCAGTTCCCACGTCGCTGGAAGACGGGGAAACTGGTCCTCATTGGGAAGCCAGGGCGCCCTGCGGACTCTCCGTCCGCATACCGGCCCATCGTGCTGCTTGACGAGGTGGGCAAGCTCTTTGAAAGGGTAATTGCAAACCGCCTCGTCAAGCATTTGGTGAGAGTTGGGCCGGATCTGGCGGAGAACCAGTTTGGTTTCCGCACAGGGCGCTCGACGGTGGACGCCATCATGCGCGTAAGAGCCCTCACGACAATAAATATTATACACGAAATTTCATAATTTGGAAATGTGTCTTCTGCAATTGATAATATTTTGTTGCTTTTATTACTGCTTAAGATACAAAGTTTGTGCTTTTTATTTATGTTTCTTTGTTTAGAAAATTGCGTAAAATTGGGCGAGTATCCTGTTTACTATTCGAGATATCCGTTACATTAGTGGCAAGATGATTTTCGGACATGGGTTGGAACGTATTTATATCTCCAGTTTTCAACTTAGTATCTGAGGTAGATATGAGCTCCCCTTTATGAGAGCTGAATTCTTGCGCTAACTTCGGAGACAGCTTGGTGAGTGGGATTGCCTCTGAGCTGCCAATTGATAAGGCTGAGTTGAAAGAGTCATTCCCTGTATCGCTTATTGTCTGCGTTTGTACGGCAGAGTCTAGTAGTTGAGTCACTACAGGAGAGAGATTCAATGTAGTCGGTGTGGAAAAACCGCTCGTTCGATGTTTATTCCTTTTACTTGAGGATCTCGGTGAAAATCTTTTCGAGTCTAATATATTCACCTTCTTATAAGTTTCTATAAGTTTCTGGTATTGTCCGATATCCATTTTAAGGCGAAAATTTTCGCTGTTCAAATTATCAATTTCTAGATGTGCACTTTTTAGCTCCATGGTTAGCTTACTAATAGTGTCTTTAAGATTTATAATAGCGTCACTGTCATTTAGTGACGTATTTGGCAAACTCATCATCGTTGTATCCAATAGTGTGGAATTTGTGCTCAAGTTGACATTAAAAATACTTTCCATTGAACTCGACCTCGGTGGTTTACAGAAAGTTATATTTTCCATTTCAGACTTGTCCATAGTGTCGGCAGATAGAAACAAAAAGTCGTTGATGGTTTTACAGGTCAGGTGTTTGTTTGTATTGAATAGGCTCCGAAACTACTGAAACGATTTGAAAAATTCTTTCACTGCTGGGAAGCTACACTATCCCCGGGTGACATAGGCTATATTTTATCCCCGTATTCCCGAACGGGAATTATGTGGGTGAAACCTCGCGGTGCTACTTATTCTATACTAATATAAAGAGGAAAGATTTTTATTTTTGTATGTAAAGAATAATCTCGAAAACTACTGGACCGATTTAAAAAATCTTTCATCACTAAAAAGCTACATTCACCCTGTGTAACATAGGCTATATTTTATCCCCGTATTCCCACGGGAACGAGAACTACGCGGGTGAAATTTATACTAATATTATAAAGCTGAAGAGTTTGTTTGTTTGTTTGAACGCGCTAATCTCAGGAACTCCTGGACCGATTTGAAAAAATCTTTCAGTGTTAGATAGCCCATTTATCGAGGAAGGCTATATATCATCACGCTAAGACCAATAGGAGCGGAGCAGTCATGAAAAATGTGACACAAACGAAGTTGTGCGGACAGCTAGTGTACTATAAAGAGGAAAGATTTATTCGTTGGTTTGTTACGATTTGGCTCAAAAACTATTCAAGCAATTTATAAATACTTTCGGCATTAGAAAGCTACATTCTTAACTTAAAATATAAGCTATATTTTATTGATATAAAATATAGGCAATATTCGGATTGCAATAATATAATATAACTCAAAATATTTTGACTATAAGTTCATTATTTGGCGTGCGCTGGGAAACTATTGATGGTACATAAAATAATTTACGACATGATTAAAGACATACCTCGCGGAATATTTTATAGGTAATAATGAGTTTATTACCTATAAAAAATTGTCCGCGGGGTTGTAATATGTCTAACTATTATGGTTAAGATATTTACCGATTTTTCAACTATTATATTTACCGACTTCCAAAAAAGGAAGAGGTTCTCAATTCGACTGTATTTTTTTTTTGTTCATATTGTTCAATCAAAAGCCGGGGGGTGAGTGTAGTGGTGATTTTGGATGATATTAATCACTAGCTGCTGCCCGCGACTTCGTCCCCGTGGAATCCCCGATTTTAAAACATTCTATATCGCTGCTCCGCTCCTATTGGCTTAAGCGTGATGATATATAGCCTAAAGCCTTCCTCGATAAATGGTCTATTCAACCCAAAAAGAATTTTTCAATTCGAACCAGTAGTTCCTGAGATTAGTGCGTTCAAACAAACAAACTCTTCAGCTTTATAATATTACTATAGATTATACATTTATAGTATACGTTAGGTGTATAAAGTCATAAATAATAACAAAGTTATTGAATAAAAAACATCTATGTGTCTTCTCTAGTTTGATACGCAAGTCTAGGCGAACTAAGTTTTCACAATATGACGCACAAATATTCCTTCACTAGTAGTTCCTGAGATTAGCGCGTTCAAACAAACAAACAAACAAACAACCAAACAAACAAACTCTTCAGCTTTATAATATTAGTATAGATTTCATATTATAGCCTGACGTGTAACATTACGCTTTTATTATGAAAATATTCAAAACTAGGCGTTGACGTTACGATAACGTGACTGCACCACGCCACAGAGCATGTAAGACAGAAGTTTCAATACACGAGTTCAGATTTTTTTATTTATTTTTTTAAGTGAGTGTCCTCTCACGACTCGACTCGACTCGACTTTAATATTGCTGACATTATATTTCTGTACCTACTATTTTATTTAAGTTTTGACAATTTTTATATCAATTCAATTCAATTCAAATATTTTATTTCAGATAAACATCCATATGTGTTAGTAGTAGTACAACTTAAGCTAATGTTAGTATTAAATTAAATTATCATAATATGCTGACATTGTTTTTTTTTTTATAGTATGAGATTTTTTACAAATAACATAATTTTGATCATAGCGTCACTACTTTGTATGCCTTTCGGCGGAACATAGGTTGGACCAAACATTATGTATAAGATCATTTTTTTGCCCTGTGTTCACAAAAATGAATAAATGAAAATAAATGAATTATTCACAAACTCCTAGGATTTGTCCTCTGCGTAACCAATCTTGACTGTGGCCGTCTGCTTACAAATGATTACCTCCAGACATGACTGATAAAAAACTGAGCGACTGCATCCTTTTTTTTTTTGTATGGGACATCATCAAATGACTTCTGTTCTGGGCGGAGCGTGTTTAAACAATAACAGCCGCACAGGTTGATCTTCGAGGATAAGCGACTCTTGCGGAGGTTGGCTTGGGATGGGTGACCTTCTTAACATACATAGATCCGGCTGTCATTGGACAGTCGTTACGGAGCATCAATAGCCAGAAAAACCAGTCTAGTCAAGGTGTATTCTGTTGCCTATTTTTGGATGGGTAATCATCAAATGACTTCTTCTGCTCTGGGCGAAGCGGGAGGGAGTGTCTGACTCTTACTGATTAAAACCCATCCGTGTTCCTCCTAATGCCCTAAGGGTTCCAGGGCTGCGGTGATATTTCGAAAAGATTACGCAACCAAGCGACTACACCCTACGGGTACAGCCATCGGTTCAGAGCGTCGCTGGTGGGATGGGAGGATAGCTAGGGACAGGCTGGATCAAACAGGGACTATTAACAAGAGACGAATTAGCATAATAGCATAACCAGCCTTTTAACGTTCCCACTGGTGGGAACGCACCAACCCAACCCGCACTGGGCCCGCGTGGTGGATTACGGCCCATTCCCTCTCCTAGAGAGGAGGCCTTTCCAGCAGTAGGAACGTTAAAAGGCTGATATGCTTATTATAAAACTAAAATAGTTTTTCAATTCGAACCAGCAAGTGGTACAAACTAACTCTTCAGCTTTATAATATTAGTACATATAGATAAATTAAAGTTTTTAATTTAACAAAATCATTGTACAGCATTTGATCCCAAATAGCAGGACTTTTAGAACAGTTTTGGATTTCTGAACATACTTTTATTGCTATACTGTGATAATTATGTCAGCTGTAATCTGTCTGTCACGCATCATTCAATATTTACGCCCATTGATGTACTTTGAATATAACGCCTATGTTTCGCAAGGGTATGGGCAGAAGTGTAAAAGCCGCCCACATTTTGTACGATAAACATTACTACCATACCGTACGATAATATAGACCCCTATGGTGTATTCCTATCAGCATAATTTATCTATTGTTCGTGGCTAATTGGTAACAGCCGAGCTCCGAAATTAAAGTTATTTTGTACTTTTTGGTTATTTTGTGTAGAAGTCGGTTGTATTAAGCTATTGCATAGCTTCTATCGCGGGCCTTGAGCGTGGCAACCGAATCCAGAAATTCCGTAACGAAAATAACCTAACACCGCTACGTAATTCGATTAGGCCCCGCCTTTTTAAAATGGTCGCTTCGTTACTGAGCTATTATGTCGCCGTCACCGAGCCGACCCGAACGTCTGCGTTCGGAAACAATCGGTGGGACAAAGTTAAGTGAAACGTATGTGATTTACATTAGTACAGTAACCCAGGTGAACGAATCGAGACCATATCACAATGACGCAGAGTACTAAATATATAATTGCATAAGTTGATAAAAAAATGCTATGCAATAGCTTTACCGCGGCAGTCCCCGAGTGCCACATGTTTTTTTTTCACTTTTTAGTACACCCCCCCTCCCCCACCTAAACGTACCAATCACATTGGTGTAAACAATAAACAAACATGCGATTTCAGCCATCCCGAAAGATTTGCTATCATTTATTGAAGAGTTCCGTTTCCTATCATCTCTATTATTCATCAGACGTTGAAAATGAAAAAAATCGGTACACCCAGTACATAGTTGTGAGGTAACACGACACACAAAAAAATACAGTCGAATTGAGAACCTCCTTCTTTTTTGGAACTCGGTTGAAAAACACTCTTTAAAGAATTTATTGCAACGGCGTTATCTTTCCCTTAACTTTAGGATAGGAAAATAAAACACATCACATAATTGTAACTAAAATAATAAATTAACTAATAATAATAAAAACTTATTGTACGAGACATAATAAAACGTTAGTAGGTAGTCAACCCTAACTTATTATAAATGCTAAAATAAAATTATTGCGCTTTATCTTGTAAAACGGTGAACTTTTTTTTATAGAGACAGATAGGACAGTGGACACGATTATACATGGTTACTTTATTCGAGTAAAGCCGCGGGCTCAAGCTGGTATAGTAATAAATTTCAAATAGTTAAATTTTATTGCACATATTAAATAAATGGAATAATAAAAACTGATATTATTTACGATCATGATTATGTTGCCACTGCCACTGACCTTATCGATATTGAAAATGTATTTATTACTTTATACATGATGATTCGATCCAGCCCGTCCCTAGCTGTTCCCCCCGCCGACGCCCTAAGCCGATGTCCGTACCCCACAGTGGGTGCCCTTAGCCCGTAGTCGCTTAGATTGTATTATTTTTTTAAATAAGTCCTGGCTGGTTGCATTAATATTTATATTAAGGCCGCCACAGGCAAGTCCGGTTAAGCATTCGACAACCTTAGGTTGAACTGTGAGGGTTGCGGAATTTGTTCAAAAGAGTCACCGCGGCCCTGGAACGCAAAGGGCACAAGAAGGAGCACGGGTGGGTTTTTGTCAGTAAGAGTCTGTCACTCCCTCCCGCTCCGCCCAGAGCGCGAGAAGTCATTTGATGATTTCTTGAACTCGGTGTTTGTGGTTGCTTTTTCGTTTTTTGAACACCGACTTCCGAAATTAAAGTTATTTTGCACTTTTTTGATTTTTTGTGTAAAAGTCAGTTGTATTTTTTTGTAAAAAGATTTTTATTTTTCAGTTTTTAGTGGTACCTACACCCCCTCCCCTCCCCCCACCTAACGAATCAATCACATTGGTGTAAAAAACGCACTGCTCCAATGCAGAGTAAACTAAAAGGTCGTCAATGTAGACAATGTAGATATTTTTCTTAATTCTTAATTCTTTATTGTACACAAAAACAACTAAATTAACCATTTTTTTTTAGATTTTTGTTGATTTTTCGAAAACCGCTTGTTCGATTTCGATAAAATTTTCATGGGACCATTTGGGAAGTATACCCTTTCCAACAAAAGTTCAAATCACAAATCGGTTGACAAGCGACGGAGTTATGCGCGAATAAACATAAAAAAAAAATACAAACATCCAAATTGAGAACCTCCTCCTTTTTTAGAAGTCGGTTAAAAATAATGTATTTAGACCCTTACAATGAGCCTTCTCGTTCGATTTGTACCTCGATACAGTTAAAAACAGTTTTATAAATGTATTTACTTTGTTTAAGCGTTTGGGTACACAGAACATTTTAAAGTCAACTGAATTGGTGCAATAGATTCGGAAAACATCGCCTGTGACTGACATACAGACAACCGACTGACCTTATGAGTATTCTGTTATATCATACAGAGGTACGAAGGAGGAAAATATTCCTTCAAAATCTCTAGAAATAACGGGCCGTTATTAAAATAATTACCCATTATAACTATATCATGTCGATCGATTCGCAAAGAAACCTTGGAATGTCTATTAAACAGCTTTGTCAGGCGTCATTAATTTTTGCAAACATTCTCCTACTTTCTTGTGTTTACGAATTCAATTTAATTAAGTATTTTATACGAGTTTTTATTTTCCATGCATTCAATTAAAGTTTTCATTTAAATTCACGCCACCAGATGGCGTCACTTCGGCGGAAGGTCCTTTGAAAATGTTATGTACAAGTGTCATAACATATACATGGCGTTTACATCAATTTGACTAATATCGGAAAACGTATGAATTTTTGCGGGTGCCTGGACCTGATGCAACAGTGCTGCCATCTGGTTTACATTCAGAAAACTCTCATAAAAAAATAATTAAATTTAAAATTAACGAAAAAAAATCGTTTGTGAATATGTATTTTTTTTATAAGTATGCTTAATATAAAAAAATACATGTTCATTTCATATGTTCCTCACTAATATTATAAATGTGAAAGCGTGGATGTTTGTTACGCTTTCACGCAAAAACTACTTGACGAATCATCATGAAACTTTGTACACATATTCTGGGAGGTACTAGAAGTAACATAGGATACTTTTAATCCCGGGATTATGTTCCCTTGGGATAATTTCCGACATTCACGCGGGCGAAGCTGCGGGCAGCAGCTAGTATGTTTAATAAATATTCTTAACAATTTGATAAATAAATTAACAAACTAATATAAACGTTTTCAGCTTGTAATGTGCCCAATAAACTGGCGGCAGTGTCATTAGTATTAGTACTATGTAAGTACGTTTCTCCTTGCTTTATGCCTTGAAGATATGGAACTGCTCATTTTGAACTGATCGGTTCGGAGAAGTTAGAAAATCTGACACCTTGCTAAGAAGTATCTACCGTGTTACCCAGTTAATGTGTTGTGGAGGTCTGGTAGGCAGCCGGTCCACGTAAAATACTGGTATTCAACTCCTGTTTGACTGGGAGCCGACCCCAATTTAGTTGGGAAAAGGCTAGACGGATGATGATAAAGTGGCGCAACAAATTCCCCAGCAAAAAATCGATAAGTTAAGTTTTAAGGTCCTAAATTATATGTTTTTCTATTACGGTTTATCGAAATATCCCAATAGCACTTAGTTTTAGGGCTCACTTGGATTTGTAATCGGTTAAAATATTACTAGGCATGGCAGTTCCTGGCCCACAGGGAGCTTTTCTATAGGTGTAGTGCATTTCTGCGTAGTCAGTTGTAATAACGACGCAACCTTTTTAAGCTATTGCATAGCTTCTATCGCGGGCCTTGAGCGTGGCAACCGACTCCAGAAATTCCGTAACGAAAATAACCTAACACCGCTACGTCATTCGATTAGGCCCCGCCTGTTTAAAATGGTCGCTTCGTTACTAAGCTATTATGTCGCCGTCACCGAGCCGACCCGAACGTCTGCGTTCGGAAACAATCGGTGGGACAAAGTTTAGTGAAACGTATGTGATTTACATTAGTACAGTAACCCAGGTGAACGAATCGAGACCATATCACAATGACGCAGAGTACTAAGTATATAATTGCATAAGTTGATAAAAAATGCTATGCAATAGCTTTACCGCGGCAGTCCCCGAGTGCCACATGTATTTTTTTCTATATGTGAAATCATCAAATGACTTCTCCCGCTCTGGGCGGAGCGGAATCGGGAGTGTCAGACTCTTACCGACTAAAACCCACTCGTGATACTTCTAGTACCCTTTGCGTTCCAGGGCCGCGGTGACTCTTTCGAACAAATTCCGCAACGCTAGAAATAACACACCCTATAGATTGTTTAAATTTTATGCGAAGCACATACCAACAGTACAGTAAGTTGACAAGTTGTTCAGTGTTAGTTGTATATACTTGTAATTTATATAGAATGGTGCGTTCCAGAGTTTTACTATTGCGGGTAAATTAATCCTATACTCTTTATTTATTACTAAGTTTTGTACGTGGCTGCGCTTGCTCAAATGAATAGGCTATAGCCCCCAGGTTCCCAAAATTAGTTTAGCGATTTATTACAAACAAACTAACTTTCACATTTATAATATTACTAGTAGCGGCCCGCAGTCTCATTCGCGTATTTCCCGTTCCCGTAGGAATACGGAGATAAAATATAGCCTATGTTACTCGCTGATAATGTAGCTTTCTATTGGTGTAAGAATTTTTAACATCGGTTTAGGCGTAAAAGCGTAACAAACAAATATTCGCATTTATAATATTAGTTATGATAAAGAGTACTCTGGTGAATATCACTGTCAGGTTGTAGCTGTCACTTAACAATATTGACATTATACATACTGTTGAGTTACGTTAGACCATATCAGAAACTGACAAGTCTCAAATACAACTAATATTATAAAGAAGAAAGATTTGTATTTTTGTATGTAACGAATAAACTCAAAAACTACTGGACCGATTTCAAAAATTCTTTCAACATTAGAAAGCTACATTCACCCTGAGTAACATAGGCTATATTTTATACCCGTATTCCCACGGGAACGGGAATTACGCGGCTTAAATCGCGGGGCGCTTCTAGTCTCAAATACAATTCGAAGTTTCAAACTTCAGGAATAATTCTGAGGTTTAAAATAAATGGGAAGCTTTTCTAACAGCTACCATGTCCGTTCTAAGTCTAAAAATATATTTAGTACTCAAAAAATCTAAATAGTTGATTAGAAAACATTTAATCGGTACAACAACAAAGCTACAGCAACAAAGATAAAGAACTATTATTTCTTATAGTAGGTACAGAATACATCCTGGGTAAAAAAACATGTTTCTATTAAGTCCGTCATACAAATTATCGACAAATATTGACACGTATTTTTTGCTTTATCAATTCAATAAAAAAACATCTGGTGATGATGATCTGACGTGACTTCACGATCAGGAGTGGGGTCTCCTGCCCACTCCTGATCGTGAAATCACGTTGTGGTAAAATTGTAGCACGTCATCAACGCACTGTATCGTCTCCTTGTTTTGTTTACGTAGAAAAAAACATGTATCTAATTTTTTTGGACATCTATCTGACGGAATAATTAGATTTTTATCCTCTCAAGTCTTCCTTCCTTCTCTTTCTTGTCGTGCTCATATCGCTTTAATCGAAAGCGATATGAGCACGGTCAACGCAATAGTGTTCATCTTAGCATTTGCTGGGCGTCAGACACACAGCGCTGGTTTACAAACGGTTAGCCTGGGCCCCAAGTCTGCTATTACAATAGTGTCAGAATGGTCTATCATTGATTTCATAATGGTTGATTTTGACAAGTTTGGTAACCTACTAATATAAAAGCGTCACTATGCCTTTCCACTGGTCAATCACTGACACTCCATTGAACTACTGGTAATCTGGTACACAATGACAAATGAATGACAGACGTATGCGGTTATCTACTAAAAAATTGACAGTTCCTTCGATCAGAGACCTACCATTAGAACGTCATTGTGCAGTCATTGCTTTGAATAGCTCGGTTATCAAAAAGTATTACGAGATCATTGACCGACCAATGATCGACCATTGTGAATTTAGCAGATTACGAACTTTTAGCAAAATGACAATGGGATCGTGTTGGAATGACAAATTTATAAAAATAGCAGACTTGGGGCCCTGTACTTGCGTCCCACTGCTGGCTAATTCCTCCCCTTTCTTCTTTCAAAACCGTCTGTCGTGGGCGATCCGTGGCCAAATTCCCCCCACAAACATGATGTGATCGTCACACCATCTCCTCCGCCGTAGACCTCGACAGCGACGTCCTAACCAAAGCTTAATTTTATATTTTCTTTATTTACAGATGTCAGTGATGGTAAAACGATGGTACCGTTCACGGAGAAATCAGTTTATCATATTAACAATAAGTATTGTTTGTATAATATATTATGTTTTTACCGACAATATGCAACGTGAACCCGATCTGGATGTAACAAGGAGGTAAGTCGTATATTTTATTATATAAGTATCATATAGTTTGAAAAAATCACTTTAGAGGGATATTTTTTTAACACACAAATTCACGCAATTCATCGCAATGTCTTCCATTTTGACAATTCAACAGGTTTCATTGCGCTTTTTGATGTAGTCGAGCATACGAATTTCAAACATATGAACCATTGGATCAGTAATTTTCTTTGGTTGTGATTTACATGATTATGTGTTACAGTTTGGGTACAGTGTGATTTTTTATCATTCTCTACAAATAACTACAGTGTAGATTGTAACATTATCAATTCTATTGTCAACATCAAAATCTTAGTTTCAATGAAAAACACTTTCATTGCAACAGTTCAACAATATTCATTGCATTGCTGTTGTGTTGACAATTTTCAAACACATGGACAACGGCCGGTCTATTTGGTAAGCACTTCACCGTGAAAGCCTAGAGTTGATTGGCTTGAAGCGAACTGTCATCTCATCTTCATTTGATGTACTAAAAGCTTACTTCATGTTCACTACTTCTGATTCTGAGTTTTCAGCGTGAGGTTTTTACAAAATAGTACCTACTACAGATTTTGTTGTACTGTCAAAATTAAAGCGATTGTCAATTCATGCGTGTTACTCATTATAGATGCAGGAAATCTATGTCAAAACTCATGTAATTTGTTTTGATTTTTTTTTTGTTGTTGTGTATTCTTATCTTATATTACATATTTATATATCTCTATCTTTTATATCGGCTTGGAAATTGACCCTATCTAAGCTGACATAAACTATACAATCTTAGTATCCGGCCACAAGGGTGTATGGTCGGATACTCAGACGCAACTCAATCTCATCCCCGAAATCTGAATTAAGACTTTGAAAATGTGTGAAACTGTAGCATTAAAGTAAGGTTTGATACGTTCTTGACCCCAAAAATTTGATTCAGAAGTTGGCCGCAATATCCCAAAAGGTCGGATACTAGTTAGTATCCGACTTTGAACAAGGGTATTTGAACAAGCCAATACCCGTTGTAACACTACAATAAATTCTATATATCTGCGCAGTTTGTAGGTATGTAATAGACTAGGCTTACTATAGTAGAAGTCATAGTTGATAGAAGCCAAACCACTTGAACGTGGATATAAACATTATCAGCACCCCTATTCTGAAAACATCTGCAGTGCGATTCTGCAAATCTCTCACCGTGTAAACTTAGGTGTGGTAAGTGGACAGTAAGTGAGCCGTCAAACACTACGAACAAAATGAAATGACAGTTCGCTTCATGCACACTCCAACTAAGTTTACACGTTGACATGTTTACAGAATAGACCAGGCGACCTATTATGACGTCTTAAATTCATCATGATTTCTGTGTCAGAGAGAGACGGAGTTACACAAGACGAATAGCATTATCCCTTTCCCTCACACGAATCATGATAGCATTGGCACTTCGTAATACGGCCACTGCTGACCATAAAAACTAAGGTGAAGTGACCACGGAGTAAGCTATCAATCTTAGAATTAATTCCCGTAGTTCCGTAGTTCCCGTTCCCGTAGGAATACAGGGATAAAATATAGCCTATGTTATTCAGGGTGAATGTAGCTTTTTTTTTGGGTGAAAGAATTTTTGAAATCGGTGCAGTAGTTTTTGAGTTTAATCGTTACATACAAAAATACAAATCTTTCTTCTTTATAATATGAGTATAGATTCCTCTCTCAATCCATCTTTTCACGAGCCTTCTTTTCTAGCCATCCACATTTGTGATCCTCTTTTACATTTAATTAATTTCAATAATAAAAATCTCGGTATAAAATATCGTTCTAGATAGCTCGAATCTTGTTATGTTAAAAAAAAAAAAAGAAAAAAGATAGCAATGGTTTGGAAGTTCACATAGTGGTTCAAGTTCAAATATTATTCTTATCGCTATTATCGCCCTAGCTATGACCGCGATACCATTTTTTTTAATAGTTCACGTAGATTGACTACGTTCCCTAACCTACGTCGAACATACATAACTTGTTACTTAGCGGCATTCGTTACTATAGCGCCGTCTAGTGGCGAGTAGTAGAACTAGAAGAGTCAATCAATTAAATTAAATGATTTATTTGCTATGAATATAGATACAAAAATATGGTGTTAAGCAAGAGAAGGATTATTTTTTATATTAGAATTAATCAAATTATTAAATAGTCAATAAAATCATTCAATTTGTAAGTTTATTCAGTGGTAAACAATGTCAATAATAAGTTAAAAATTAGTCAATATTACAATGTCAATAATAAGACAATAATATTATTAATTAATACAATGTGAAATAGGGAATGTGCATAGCGTAGACCATGCCATCTAGTGTTGCAAATCTGAAACTTTTACGTTGTATAAATTTTTGACCTAGGCTGCCACCTATACTTCCTGCACCCTCCGTTTAGGGAAACGTGCACGAAGTAGACTGTGCCATCTAGCGTTGCAAATTTGAAACTTATAAGTAAAATATACTTAACATTGACGCGTCTGTGCTGCCACTTATAGTTTCTGCACGTTCCCTATAACCTTCGATACTTATCCGCGGTAGAACATTCTATAATTCTCGACACCTTGTATGTACGCGAACATTCTAGACCACTCTACAATAGAAGGTTCTGGAATTCGTGTTTAAAGTATTAAAATGTAATTGACTGTTGTCACGATACCCAAGCACGTAACAGTAGAAACGACTAGTGGACATGGATATCTTAAAACTTGAAAGCCTAGAAGCATGTTTTTTTCTTTTTTTTTTTTTTCTTTATCTTTTTCATTTTCTGTCTTTGTCTAGACATGCACGCTTGACTGTTCCTACTAATGTAAGCAGCTCGCTTTTGGTAAAAAAGGTTACACATAAAGATGCTAATTTAAAAGACAGGTAAGGGTATTTTTCTGTGTGTTTTCCTTTGGAAATAGTCTTTGCGGCCAATTGAGAGAGCAAAAAATATTTTCTAGAGCTCTAGATCTGGCAGGATTTTTTTTTTATTTTGGAACTTTTAATATGCATTGTTAGCCAGTTAAAATAGTTGCGGAATTTGTTCGAAGGACTCACCGCAGCTCTGGAACGCAAAGGGCATTTGGAGGAAAACGGATGGGTTTTATCCAGTAAGAACCTGACACTCCCTTCCGCTCCGCCCAGAGCAGCAGCAGTCATTTGATGTTTTCCCAATCCTTAAAAACAAGTTTAAATAGCTTAAATACATGAAAGAAAACACATTGAGACTCAAACTTAGCATAAGCATAATCAGCCTTCTAACGTTCCCACTGTTGGGACACAGGCCTCCTCCCTAATGGGCCGTAATCCACCACGCGGACCCAGTGCGGGTTGGTGAATATCACATGTCTTCGAATTTTTGGTTCTAGGACATGCCGGTTTCCTCACGATGTTTTCCTTCACCGTTTTGAGAGCAGTGGTGATGAAATTAATTACACAAAGTAATGCGCCTGGCCTGGTTTGAACCCGCGACCTATAATTCGAACGTCAGGACCGTTACCACTCGGCCACCACCGCTCCCCAAACTTAGGCATCGGCGTAATATAAATCGCACGGATGCACGATCGTCGCGTTCGTTTGTACGGTAAACCACGCGACGTTGTACCAACAGACGCCAGTTATGCCGAACAAATTGACGCGAATTTCGCGTTTTCGTGCGATAGTCGCTTTGCTTCTGGCCGACGCCATGCCCTTTAAGCACATCAGATGTATCAGCTTTGTTTCTGGCGTTGCCTTGAATGTTTTTGGGGGAGCAAGTACACATAATCCCCTAATATATTTACCACATTATTATTTCCCCGAAATATAACATGAATATGAAAATAAAGTTTTTATTTATAAGTTATCGCTTATGTGACTTCATTATGGTTCCACCTCAATTTGTGTTACCAACCCCAAAAATATTTCCTATGAATTAAAAGTCATTCAGTGTTAAAAAAAAATATCCTGCTGTGCCAAGCTGCAAGAATTTTGTCCCTAAGTTTCTTTAAATTTGAAAAACAGTTTGTTTCGGTTTGCGATTAAAAATATCTCAATTGGTATCAATGGCTATGAATATGCATGGTTTTATTATTTTCGCTTATGGTATGCTTTTTTAGTTCTTTTCTGTCTGCACTTCTTAACTAGGTCGTTGAGAATACCATCCTAAAACATATTAAGAAAACTAATTCACTCAAAGAGAACTACGCCAAAGTACGTTAATGGTGAATTTAATATAAAATTTGTGTTTTTTTTCTTCTAATTTTAGAGAATCAAGAGCCAGAGGTCTTCGAAGGTTTAGGTCGGTAGCATTATGATAGGTTAATAAAGGCTAGTTTTTATCTGTACCTCGTAAGAAGCGAAAAAATTTGATTCTATTTAGCCCGTCAGTTGGATTATCGAAAGGTACTGGAGACATATTTTTTGCTGGGAAGTTTGTTGCGCCACTTCTTCTTCCTAGCTAAAACACTAGGAAGTGGTGACGGGTGGGCGTTTTGGGGGACTGTCTTTATGTAAAATTTGACGTTCAAAAAGTGCTGTCTCTCAGCCTAGTTTGAATAAATGACTTTTGATTTTGTTTTTTTTTTTTTTAAATTTTATTTGCTTTATCAAATCCATAAAAAATTAAGATAAAAGCATCAATGTTCAGTGGGGGATTTGTGACGTCATGTCGTAGTACAAATTGTAGCGAGTAGTGACGTCACACGAGTATTCATCTCATCATCATTTTCCTTTTTATTCACGTGAATAAAGAAAAAAATAGCTGTCCAATACTGTTTGAAAATGTATCTGACGGACTAATTAGATTTTTTAGTCAAGTACCCTATTGTTAAACTAATATTTTTATATAGTACTTATTTATGTGACCCTTGGTCAAGCTAAAAAAGATCAAAACCAAACTTTTACAAAATTTACCACAATTTTTGTCTATTTTAAATATTATAGTTGATTTAATTACAGATAAAAAAACTGGCCCTTATTGTCAGTATTTTTATTCCTCAAATGTTATTAAATAAACAAGAAGATAGACCTTGAACTTTTAAAGATATTTTCGCCCTTCCCTACTCATATTCAGGCTTATTTACAAAACAAATCTTACCATTTCTCAGCTTAAATATTGATTAACAGACTCTAAATTTCAATTCTCCATAGAAAACTTTAATAAATATATAATCATATAAGTAAATTTAACAGCTTTTTTACGAGTAGGGCTGATTATGAACAATATTTAGGGCTGATTTTTCAATAATCACATAATTCTTAACTGCAGAATAATTATGACTGTTTGACATATTTTTGTATACAAAAGCTGTCAAACCGCCATTTTTATTTTACAAGTAAAAGTTACTCGAGTGAACACAACAGCTCTTGAAGTTCTAATTTCTAGATTTTAAGTCACGACACTTGATGCCAACTCTATAATCAGAAAGATTCAGAAGCTTCATCAATAATTATTTTCACCAGACATTAAGTGTCTGTTAATTTATTTGGATCTCCAAAAAAGGAAACACAGATATAAAATAAATTAATGTGCTTAAATTAAGTGTGTTCTTTGCTCTTTCAATCATAAGATACCGCAGCATGCACATATAACGTCTAAGTGAATTAAATGTTAAAAATTATAAACGTGTACACAACAAAAAATTTGAAAATAAGATAAATTGAATTTGCTCTTTGAAGTGTTTCCTATACTACAGATTGAGCATTAACAATCTTTTAAAACTATTCACATAGAGAATGGACGGAGCAATCCCTCATGAGATATACAACTCGGTAGAAAGAGACAAAGCGACTGCAACCTGTCTCTTTTAGACGCAGTGATGATATATTATTATTAGTCCATCATTTAGATTTGCAAAATATATTGGACATTTGGAAAACAAATTGGAAATATATTCGACAGTAAAAAGAGACAGACACATAAATTCATGTGTCTGGCTCTTTTGATGTCGATGTTGGCTTCAAGATCTTGAAGCCAACATTTTTGGAAGTTTCACTTCTACCACGTGTGAATTGCACACATGTATTTTTTTTTAACTCAACTATAATTATTACTAACTAAAAAGACAATTTTGAGATATGTCGAACTTGTAGCCAATGAGCGATATATTTCGGCAATCTAAAGCACAGTCCATTCTCTATGTCATTGAACATGTTATTTAAACTAGATCAATATTGCTGAAGTGCAGCGCATGCTAGATAAGCTCTTATTATATTTCCGTATAAAAAGCTTTGAAAGAAATGCTCTCAAATGTGCTGTTAAGGGTGTTTACACGATGCGAGTTTGCTTGACGAATGCTACTTCATTGTATTCGCAAGAGAGTAGCTCTGCTCGCCCTGGACGGTAGAGTAGCTGCCATATCACTGGCAGGTATCGCCCCCTTGTGGTAGTATGCATTAGTAGGTCGGATGCGAGCGTCTAACCGACTCGCATATGCCAGTAACTCGTATGCTGATGTCACACGATGCGAAAGCATTGCAGTAATTGAAAATGTATATTGATATCTTTCTTTATAAGTACTGGTGTTGACTAAGTTGATTTCAGATTGACAAACAATTTTATAGTTCTTGAACAAACTTTTTTTTCATTTAACTCATTGTTTCGGGTTTTTATTAACAGAGACTTTAAAAGAGTTTGTTTCCGTGTTTCTTCTCCGGGCAGTCGGCTAGAAAACAGCGGCCTTATCATGCTTAAAATGATCACAAAGAGATGAAGTGTAATTTAGAACCTATTTACGATAAAAATATCGTTTGTCGTTTAATATGTTAGGAAGATAAATTTTGAAAGTTGGATAGGCCATCTGGCATGCTAGCTCGTAACGTGTAAACGCACCTTTTAAGCGCCATATTTCAACGCCGCAAAGAGAGCATGAGGCATGTATAAACCCTATGTTACATTTAGTGCCAGATGTGTAACAAGCATGCCTGCTAGAAGCAAGGTATCTTTCCTCTCTTTTGATTTATCTTTCCCTTACCTTTGTTTTTATCTTTTCAGAAACTCTGTGATTGAGTAAGTAGATAGTGTAGTAAGTAAAATTTGCATGTTTTTTTTTGCATGTTCATTGGTTTTGGTGGTTTATTTCAATACTTATACCGATGCCTCCCACTTAAGTTGTCAGCCACAAAATTATGATTTTGTGTTATTAAATTAAAATTGTCTAATTTAATGTATGTTATCCATCATGTATACTATTATTTTGTGGGTTATAACTTACGTGAGAGAGGTATCATAGTAAATAATCACATTTCCTCAACTCTTGAAATCCTACATTGCTTAAATAACTCTTGGTGTCATTCTACTCACGAATTTTGTAATGTTGTGTAGTTCATCAAGTCCCATTTGGCACGTTCTTGTCATATTATTTGCATCTAATTATGAACTGAAGTTGAAGCGAGCTGCCGATCCTTAGTATTAGAAGAAGTATCAGCTCACTTTACCACTTTTCACGGCGAGTATAACAGAATCCACTGCCTGTACTCATATATTAGACCAGACAAATTACGCAATGAACTGAGCTAAATTTTCTGTTGTGTTGTGTTTGGGCTGTTGGACCCGAACCCATAGTTCTACTCCCTTTCACCCAGCTGCGCATATGGATACAAGAACATACCCACACACAGGCTGAGCGATGGTGGTCCTCGGCACCAGGCTGTGTACAGTCCAAGCAGTTGATGCCAACCCTGGACAGGAAACTGACCAGGCGCTTATTGCGCTTGGATAGAGGCAGCCTACGAATGGTGGCGTGGACTATCACCGGGCACTGCTCATTGAACAAACACACACGATAGGCATTAGAAAGAAAATACATTTATTTGGCACATACAGATACACACAATTTAGACACAAATAAAAGGAAACTTAATTTTAAAACAATAACATTGTATGACCCGCGGCTGCGCCAAATAGGTCCGGTTCAGCAAAATGCCAGACAACTAGGAGCTGCCTGACGCTGGTTTTCAACTGAACCTAACATTGTAGTGTGCATTACGGACAGCCCTCTATACAGAGCATGCGTGGAGGAGGAGGAAACGGTATCGCACGTGCTCGTTGAGTGCACAGGTATAGCCGAAATACGGAGGCAAACAATAGGGACACCAAATTCACTTACAGAAATCCTGAACACACTGAGTGGACTATCTGTTTCTGGAGAGAGTTTGGCTGGTTGGAGTGACGGCCGCCATGGCTCACGCACAATGGTCCCAAAACTAGGACTAAGTGCGGAAACCAAACCCAGATAGATAGATAGAGCTAAATTTGCAATAATTCATAATTGGCTTAATAGATTAGATGAAAAATGAAAATTCCCCCCTTATCTCTGAACATACTGAGCCAAAAAATTTGAAAGAGTTGCAGGTAATTAGTCTTTACGTGTAGTTTTCTCGTCAAACCTTTCGGAAGTCTATGGTTTAAAATTATATGTTACAAAAAATGACATTCGTTTTCCCTTCACACTCGAGCCAGCTCGCACTTGGCTGGTTTTATTTTTTTAATTGAAATGGGTTTGCTCTTGACTCTAGTCTAGGTCACAGGTGACAGAGACAAAGTCGACGATGGAATGAGCTTACCCAGAAGGAACCTGTTCACTCCAACTTTGAAGAGATTAGGTTTGAATGCGTTCGGAAACAGACGCAAGCAGAGAGTTCTACTCCTAAATTGTACGCTTTATTTATTATGAGAAGAGCTAATATCAAATACACGTTTCAAGAAAAAGTCGTATTTAGGATTTTTTGCAAGATTCGAAGGTAATTTGTCTGGCCTATGTGGGACAAAATATCGATGGTCAAATTAGTTGTTACATGTACACACCCTTGATAATAATTATTATTTAGTTACTGCTTAATGGTACTAACGTTTAGATGTTTAACAAATCGTATAAATGGGACTTCACTGTCAGTCGCTTTTTAATAAATGGTTTGCTTTCCAGGGCCCCAAGTCTGCTATTACAGTAGTGTCAGAATGGTCTGTCATTGATCTCATAATGGTTGATTTTGACAAGTTTGGTAATCTACTAACATAAAAGCGTCACTATGACTTTCCAGTGGCCAACCACTGACACTCCATTGAAAGAAATGGCATAGAATGGTAATCTCGTACTTACATAATGGCAAATGAATGACAGACGTATGCAGTAATCTGCTAATATTTTGACAGTTCCTTTGATCAGTGACTTACCATTAGAACGTCGTTGTGCAGACATTTATTTTAATAGCTCCGTTATGAAAAAGTAAGTATTACGAGACCTTTGACCGATCAATGATCGACCATTATCAATTTAGCAGATTACGAACTTTTAGCAAAATGACAATGGGATCGTGTTGGAATGACAAGTTTATAAAAATAGCAGACTTGGGGCCCAGGTGATTTTAACCTTATAAGTGTAAAATATTAAATCATTTTAACTAATGGTACAAGGAAAGCTATTTTCAAGATATTTGGATCAACAAGAATACTTTTAATTCATTGGCAATGTATCTGGGGATGAAAGTAAGTAATCATGTACTTAAGTGATTATTTTTTAGAATGGGATTAAATTGAAAAAAATCATCGAGGTGAACATGAATGTACTGATTTTTTTTTCGTAGTTCATAGTTATGGCCATACCATAAGAGGTTTATATTCACGACTACTTTTACACCTTGAAATGTTGCCAATACTAATTAAAAGTCACCTTTATATTCGGTACGAATAACTCGGTTCGACGCGGAACCTTTGGAATCTACGCTCATATTCAAATATGTAAGAAAAGAAATTAAAAAAAAATGTGCGCTTATCAAGTTTACAGTCGATAAGCGGTGGCTTACGGGAACAAACTGCCCTTACAGCCAAATAACTTCTTTAAGCTTAGTTTCTTGAAGGATTAAAATCGCCTGAACAAACACTGTATTTAAGTCTTTCTCTGTCAGATTTATAGAACGTAGGATTGAGGAAGCTTTGAAAGAGGACAAAGGGAGTGGATGTGAGATCCCTCAGCTGGATCCCTTCGCTAAGGAGGTGATGCAATTCGACAAGAGTTATTCACCACTCACCTGCAGTGGCAAGGACTGGGTGAAGTGTTATGTAAGTACGAATTTCATTTGCTAAGTCATCTAAAGGTGCGTTTCCACGGACAACTGATATTGTGCAATTTTTGGCAAACTCAAGGTACAGGTCACGATAATAGCGTTATGTCGCAAATTTTCAGCGACATAAACCTATTACTCCTCTCACGCTCTCCATTATGTTTTTTTACAACAGAGATTTTATTTTTACAGCTCTCCGAATGTAGGATAGTCGATGAAATATTAGCTACGACCAAAAATATAGTTTGTACCTACCAAGATATTATACATGTCAGCGACAGTAAGTACTACTTGGGTGAATACACAACAATAAAGGGCAATAAACCTTACATACTGGACGCCAGTGACCATGTAAAAATAAAATGTACGGGCACTCACCGAAATAGGTAAGCTTCAATACAATTTTTTTTTTTATCCAAACTGTATTTTTTTTTTCTTAAAGCTTTTCGTCCCAGCTGTTATTTGTAGATCTTTGCCTATATGTAGGTAGACAGATACCAAGAAATGTGACGCCAGCCTTCCGGACAAACCGTATTGGGCTGAATACCAGTGTTTTGCGTGGAGCGACTGCCTATCTGTCCTCCACAAACAGTAACTAGATATTTACTCTGTTATGATGGTCACCCATCCACAGATCGACCTTGGCAAGCGTTGCTTGGTCAACGTTGAAGATTGAACCATGCGGCTGTTAGCCACGAGCTCCTCTAGTAAAATACAAAATATATTAACGATTTCTATTTTATGATGAAAACTTTTATAAGTTCAGATTCTAATTTACCATTATGTTTTGTTACAGCTTCCTCAGCTCAACTTGGGTGGGCCATTCCTTAGGGTTCCGCAAGTCAGTGAAACGGTTCCATCCTCCACCGAACCGAGAAGACACCCTCAATGTCCTTATATTCGGGTTCGACTCCACATCGAAAAACGGCTTTATACGGAAAATGCCGAAGAGCTATAAACATCTCAAGGATCACCTCAAAGCAACGATACTCAATGGGTATTTATCCTACTAATATTGTAAACGCGAAAGTTTGTAATTATGGATGCATGGATGTTTGTTACTCTTTCACGGAAAAACTACTGCACAGATTGTAATGAAATTCCGATGTTCCAAAGAGGTAGGCCCAAGACCGAGCCCTGTGGAACACCGCACGATATATTGCGATGACCCTCGCCTTCGCGTGCGTCCTCAGAAGGTGTCACACCTTTCCGCCAAATAAGCCCTAACGATGTGGCGGAGGTTACGGGGCATCCCATGATACCTCAGTGCCTCCCGAATGCAGCTCCAGGGCAGGGTGTCAAATGCGTTGGAGATGTCCAAGGACACCGTCAGCATCATTTATCCCCATGTTCCCACGGGCATAGGAACTACGTGGGTAAAACCGCGGGTTGCTGCTAGTAAAATATAACAATGTTACAGATACAACATCGTTGGCGATGGTACTCCAGCGGCCTTGTTTCCAATACTCGTGGGGAAGACGGAGCTGGAACTGCCTGATGTTAGAAAAACGGCGAAGAACAATGGCACTCTCGACATCATGCCTTTTATATTCTACAAGCTTACGAACGACGGGTGAGTTCATTAATAATATTGCGTTTTTAAATATGAGGCTACTGTTTGACCACTATCTCACATGACGGGCGATGATGGTATGGTCGAAGACAAGCGTGTTCCATCTTCGACCATAAAAGTAAAGATTTTAAATCATATGAGAACCATGTAGGTTATTGTATATGCATGTGGGTATTTTGAGTGAACCTGTTCGAACAATGCAAGCAGTCAACTATCCTGTAGCTTAGTATTCGTTGATAATAAGAACAATACACAGCACATAGCAGTACAGACATCTCGGTTTGCCGCCTCGTGTACTCAAATTGCTAGACAGTCATGATAACAACCTTTAATATACGACCTACATAGTCCTCACGTTCCCAACACGTTATTTGAGGACCATGTAGGTTATTATCTGAAATATAGACCATTTTTTGAGGACACCACTCATTTTTTGAGGACAGAACCGCGAAGATTTGAGTCTGCCTGTCCATTTAGTACAAGCGTTTGTAATTTATCATTTAAAGGTCTGCATGGTTCTCATATTACGTATTGTGTGTAAAGACCTTGTAGATCGCCATATTAGGGTCTCATTTTAGTTAGTCTAGCAGTTTGAGTGCTCTATGCAGCCTACCCAAATATCCTTTGGTATTGTTCGTCAAATCGTTGAGCTTCTTACAAGTTCTAAGTTGAGCTACACGATAACAGACAAATGCTTGCACTGTCTGGACAGGTCTACTCGAATCTGTGTGACACTTTCCTCAAATGGTCACCTCAGACATTAACCTACATGGTTCTCTTATGACTTGACCAGTACGGATTGTAAGGACTTTAAAAGAGATTTTGACCTCTGAGTATGTTTCGGTGTTTCTTCTCAGGGTAGTCAGCTAGGAAACACCGGCCTCATCTTGCTTAAAATGAATGAATTGACTAAAAAGATTGTTCGTGTAAAAGTGTAATGTTTAAACTTCTTACAAAATAAATATAATTTATAATATCATTTTGCAGGACAGCAGCACACATAGTCTTAGTTTTATAGTAAATAGTGAGGGACGTAGTATTTTTAAGAAACGAATACTGTTTAGTTAGAAACGTGTGTTTAGAAAGTAGCCAGATGTTTGGGATTGTTGTTGTTTGGGATTGTTTGTTGTTGTTGTTTTTGTTTGTTTTGCTACGAGGCTCGGGAACTTTCAGGTTGTATTATCAATATTGTTATTGTTAAAGTTATGGCCGAGCCCCATAGTAAAGATCTCTTGTTTTATATAATTTCTGTGAAAGTTTTTGTCTGAGCCAATTAACAGAATTGTATATTTGTTTCCATTATTCCGACAATAAACGTTTGTAACCCGCGCCGAAAATAGTTTCTAATTTGTGAATAAAAACTAGGGTAGCGAGTACCGTTCTAGCCCCACTAAGCGAGGTGAAACTGACGCCTGCAGATCCAAACACATCAGCTCCGATTTAAAGTTCCTATATCGCAGTTCCATCTTATAGTTCCTGGTCACAGTTCCGTCTTACAGTTCCGACTTGAGATCTGCTACGAGACAGAGGACTTGGCTCAGCAGCCACAGTACTCGCTACCATCGATAGTGGAAATAGTATTTTCATTTGAGTACTTCCAACATTGCAGCATTTTCACAGTTACAGTATCTTGTCGCTTTTCCACTCTCCAATCCAGCACACTTGTACGACCTATCGTGCAAAATCATCATCATAAATTAATCTTGTTTCAGCTACCGTACAGCATACTTCGAAGACATGCCCTGGATAGGTACCTTCCAGTACCGCTTTAACGGGTTCCGTCGCCAACCGGCCGACCACTATCTACGCTCATTTTACCTCGAAGAAAACAAATCTGGAAAGCAAAGGTTTAAAAAATCTAGGTACTGTGTCGGAGATACTCCGCAGTTCGAACTGATGATGAATATTACTGATCAGGTAATAATAAGAACATCCCTACTTCACTATTATTAGATACTAGCTTCTGTCCGCGACCTCGTCCCCGTGGAATCCCCGATTTTAAAACATTCTTTATCGCTGCTCCGCTCCTATTGGCTTAAGCGTGATGATATATAGCCTAAAGCCTTCCTCGATAAATGGTCTATTCAACCCAAAAACAATTTTTCAATTCGAACCAGTAGTTCCTGAGATTAGCGCGTTCAAACAAACAAACAAACAAACAAACTCTTCAGCTTTATAATATTAGTATAGATTAGATTAGATATTATAAAACGTTTTGCCAATCATTCTACACGAGTAGCCTGTGGGTAAGGAGCATACCAAATTCTGGATGAGAAATCATCAAATGACTTCTTTTCGCTCTGGGCGGAGTTGTAAGGGAGTGTCAAACTCTTAAAACCCCCGCGTGTTCCTAGGAGGAAGGCACCTAAATGTCCTTTGCGTTCCAGGGCCGCGGTGACTTTCGAACAAATTCCGCAACCCCAGTAGGCACTGACCGTATGGGGCCCCGTCTTCTTTGCTGACAGCTCTTTGAGGCGTGCGTGGGTCTTGACGCGCTTTCGACCCTGGGCTGGTTGCTATCGGACGGCGAGCCACCCATAGCTCGCCATCCGCAGGCCCGCGCAGTAGGTGGCCGGGAATCGTCCTGCGTTTCCCGACGCCCGGGGCGTCTTCTTCTGTTGTGGCGGCTGGGGCGTGAGGTTTCCCTCTCCCGCATTCGTTCTGCCTCCTCCTTCGCTGGTATTACTGCTTCGCAGAAGGAAGTGGCCTCTTCCCATGCATCCTCGCTCCGGACCATGGATATGAACCAGGGCCGGACGCTCAGGTCGCCGCCGCCGATCGCCTCGACGAGGACACGGCGTTGCTCCACCATATGCTCCACCGTGTCCTCCGGGACGAAACATCTTCCTTAATCGTTACATTTTGACGTACTTACATTTGTTACGTTAACCCAACGTTTGGAAGAAAATGAAAATAATATATCTAGTTTTAATTTCCGCGAATATTAGTGGGTTGCAGGTATGCACCTCCCTCCCGCCCGCTATATTATGCACATGCAAGATTACAGATTACCGGTATGTGGATGGGTGACCATCTTAACACACCCGAGTTTACTCCGTGCGTTTCCTCGGTGCGCACGCTAAGCCGTTGGTCCCGGCTGTCATTTGTAGATCTTTGATAGTCGTTACGGATTGTCAGAAGCCAGAAAATCTGACACCGGCCTTGCGAAGAAGTACCGAGTTAACCAGTTAATGTGTTGTGGAGGTCTGGTAGGCAGCCGCTTCACGTAAAATACTGGTATTCAGCTGAATCCGGTTTGACTGGGAGTCGACCCCAATATATACTACTCAAAACAAAATAAGGGCCACGAGGTTTTTTTTTTCATTTTGGTGTAATTTATTAAACATTTACATATTGAAAGTAGTAAAATATTGAGTGTACACAGTCTTTGATACCTAAACTTTTTAAAATTGTATTATTCATCTAATGCTGGCAACAATTTTAAATAAAATTTGATTTAAAATCCTTTTTGAAAATTTTGATTCCATTTTCTTTGATGTTTTGCTTTCCTTAGCTTCTTGGTTTATTAGAAATTATCAGAGTTCATTGATATCTCGAGTCAGAAACATCTTTTGCAATATGCCACAAGCACGCAGGCGTCATATGGACTCGCTGACAGCAACCAGAGCCGTTACGATGATTGAAGAAGGTCATTCGCAGCGATCTGTGGGTTTGCAATTGGGATTTTCTCGAAGAGCTATTCAAAATCTATGCAATCGTTTCCAAGAGACCGGCAGTGTTAGAAGAAGACCTGGTTCGGGTAGAGTTCGCATTACAACAGCTCAAGAGGATCGTTACATTCGATTAAGTGCGCGCCGAGGTCGCACAACGACGGCCCGCAAGCTGCAAAATCGTTTACTGCTGACAACGGGTACTCGTGTCAGTGACCAAACTATTCGCAATCGATTGCATGACGACCAGCAGGCATCAAGAAGGCGAGTTGTCCGTGTTCCATTAACCAGGAATCATCGTGCAAATCGTTTAAGATTTTCCCGTCAACATTTGGACTGGGACATAAACCAATGGGGCATGGTGCTCTTCACAGACGAATGCAAAGTTAAATTTTTTAACGACGATCGGCGTATTAGAGTATGGAGAAGACGCGGCGAGAGATTTTCAGAAGCCTGCATCCATGAAGTCGATCGTTTTGGTGGTCCAAATGTAATGATTTGGGGTGGGATAAGCTTACACGGCAAAACTGAGCTCGCTATTTTAAATGAGGGTATAGTTACCGGCACGGTACTTCAGCGCTGACCTTGGCGTGCGCAGAAGTCAAATATTGGGTCTCTTTAGTGGAATGAAGAGAGACGCGGGAGCAGCGAATGATTACGCCGTACGGTGATTGGCCTGTTGCGCGACGCTTTATAGCTACGGCTCGGGATTCGTTGTATCTTCATGTTGCATTAACGCACAACAACGAATATACTGCAGGACAATGAAACTGACAACAATTTTTAAACTGCAGTGGTTTTAGTTCTACACTTTTTTTATCAGCAAACATTATATTGTTATAATTATTATTTTTCACTCCTTGTTTTTGAATGTGAAACTTACTTTAAAACTAATAAAATTATTTCGTGCAGATTTACCAACCAAGCCAATATGGCCACTAGAAAGTTGTAAAACAGGCGGGGGCCTGTTTTACAACTTTCTAGTGGCCATATTGGCTTAGGCGAAATAAAATATTTTGATCGTGAATAAATAATAATATATAAAACCTTATTTATTCTCTACTTCCCAAAATTAGAGAATGTTAGGGATAAGATATAATGGTGTGTCGTTTTCTTTTGTCATATGTGTACGATGCGCAAAGCTATCCCCACCCTAACGCCGGGCGCTCAAGATCCGTGCCGGTACCTGTACTGTTACTGCTCAGCGGTATATTGAGGAAGTTGTCAGACCACATGTGCTCCCATTTGCACAGCGAGCTCGTGCACACACGGCTCAAGCGACTCGGTTTGTACTGGAAGACTCTCAAATTCAAGTCTTGCCGTGGCCGGCGAACAGTCCGGACTTAAATCCAATAGAGCACATGTGGGATCAGTTGAAACGAAGAGTTAGAGACGGTAATCAGGAAATCCACAACCAACAGCAACTCATCAACGCTGTGAATAGGGCCTGAGAGATTCCAATGGAAAATGTCAGGCATTTGATTGAGAGCTTGCACTCCAGGCTTCAGGAGTGCGTAGCTAAACGAGGAGGGCATACCCATTATTAAAAGATGGCATGGAGTATTTTCTTTTGTTTTCAGTAACTTAACATTGTTTTTATTTTTAACCTAAAATGTGTTTTTTCTTTCAAAAGCAAATAAACTTTTTAATAATTATTATTTGAATTAATTTTTTGGTCTACATGGTAAAAACAACATTAGTTTTCGTTATGGAGACAAAAAATGTGGGGCATTTCACGTGAAGCGGACAACTAAAAAAAAATGAGGTTGTGGATTTCGTTTATATTTTGGTCAGTTGTACTTCTAGTAGACATGGATGTGTACACACAATTTTTTTTTCGTGTGATTTTTTATTGCTGAGTTATAAGCTTTTAAAAATTGACTAAGAATAAAGTCATGATTTTTTTATTGCTTATTAACAGTATCAATTTATTTGTAAAATAAACTAAAAACTATTGGTTCTTATAGATAAAAGGTTGAAGTTTTTAATTTTTTTGACGAATTCTAAATTTGATTTTTTTTACGTATAGTAAACCGGAAGTGAACATTTCGAATCGATATTTGAGTAACGTCGACACGTTATTTTTTCAATTTTTTAACATTGAATTAAAGCTTTAAATGTCATTATTATTCACCAAAAAAATTAAAGCATGATCTTCAATAGTTGTAGACTTAGAGCATATAGAGTACATACACATCGGTATGAGCACTTTCTAAACATTCGGCTTTATGCGCTAACTTGCTAATATACTACGCTATTGATATTTTATTCCTTCATTCTAACATGCAAAAATATAAAAATAAAGGATTTCTTCAATTATTCACAAAAAAAAAATGAATCTTGATCGCCAATGGTTTTAAACTAAGAGCGGTTTTGTTAATTGAGATTGAAACAACAACAATAATAAAAATAGGGAGATTTATTTTGTAATTTTTACAATTTTACTATTTGCACTAGCACTAATTCTCTTTACACATAAGATTATATGAATGGGCCAAATCATCATTGACTGAGACGTCTATTTACTGCTGCTCGAAGGATAGTATTCAATTAGAGCGAGATTTTCTACGAGTCCGTTTTGCTTCCGCTATCACCGTTCCAGGAACTAAACAACTACATGCTTTTCTTCTAACAAACGAGTAGTTTTACTAGTGCAAATATTAAAATTGTAAAAATTACCAAATAAATCTCCCTATTTTTATTATTGTTGTTGTTTTAATCTCAATTAACAAAACCGCTCTTAGTTTAAAACCATTGGCGATCAAGATTCATTTTTTTTTTGTGAATAATTGAAGAAATCCTTTATTTTTATATTTATGCATGTTAGAATGAAGGAATAAAATATCAATAGCGTAGTATATTAGCAAGTTAGCGCATAAAGCCGAATGCTTAGAAAGTGCTCATACCGATGTGTATGTACTCTATATGCTCTAAGTCTACAACTATTGAAGATCACGCTTGAATTTTTTTGGTGAATAATAATGACATTTAAAGCTTTAATTCAATGTTAAAAAATTGAAAAAATAACGTGTCGAAGTTACTCAAATATCGATTCGAAATGTTCACTTCCGGTTTACTATACGTAAAAAAAATCAAATTTAGAATTCGTCAAAAAAATTAAAAACTTCAACCTTTTATCTATAAGAACCAATAGCTTTTAGTTTATTTTAAAAATAAATTGATACTGTTAATAAGCAATAAAAAAATCATGACTTTATTCTTAGTCAATTTTTAAAAGCTTATAACTCAGCAATAAAAAATCACACGACAAAAAAATTGTGTGTACACATCCATGTCTACTAGAAGTACAACTGACCAAAATATAAACGAAATCCACAACCTCATTTTTTTTTAGTTGTCCGCTTCACGTGAAATGCCCCGTATATTGGTTTTATTGTTTTCATGGTACAGACAAAATACCTTGTGGCCCTTATTTTGTATTGAGTTGTATAGTTGGGAAAAGGTTAGGCAGATGATGATGAACATAGATTTGTAAGAACTGGTTATTGTTTCAATTCAACAGTTCCTGCGTCTCGATGGCAAACGGTTTGCCTTCACATTCATCGCTGACATCACACACGATCAAAGCATGATTTCGGTCGCAGACGACTCTATGGTGAACCTTCTCCAGACCCTGGAGCAGAGGAACGTCTTCGAAGACACGTTGCTCATCGTCATGGGGGACCATGGACCAAGGTAAGGGAACATTCGAGAAGTTTTTAGAATAAGGAATTTATCTGTTGTCTCAATAATGCCAGGTTTCTGAGGTGATAGGATGATAAACAGTAATAAAGGACAAAACAAACAAAAACCAAACGAACCATTAACAACACAACAAAGAAAAAAAAGAACAACACGAGTTAAATAAGCGTAACCTCGAGTTTATACACTTATCAAGGCTATTAGACCATAACCTTCATTGTTATCATAAAGATAACAGGGAATACTTAGGATAAGCACCCTTTGTGTAACCATAGCATATAAGATTTTTATAACGAAATAAAGTTAGTCTTAATCCGCTCTTCAAGCTGAACACTTGTCTTTTTAAAAAGACTTTCGGCTCCGCCTACAACCTAACTCACGGCAAAACAAAGAAGTTTAAGAATCAGTAGGATTCAGTAAAATTTGAAATAAATCAAGTAGTCTATATATTCTACTAATACAAAATAATAATCAGGAATTTATTTATATAATTCCTATTTTCCTGGGAATCATCAATCGTATATCGTACTTAGGTTACGTAGGAGAATCAATTGCGTTGCTGAGATGGGGGGGAGGTCTTGAAAAAATGAAACACTAATGATAAATGATAAATGATTTATTTTTGTAAGTAGGTTGTAAAAAACACTTTTACACGTCAATCTTTTTTAGGCCGTTATAAAAACTAGATGAGGCCGGTGTTTCCTAGCTGACTACCCTGAGAAGAAACACCGAAACAAACTCAGAGGTCAAGGTCTCTTTTGAAGTCCATACAATTGTACTGGTCAAATCATATGAGAACCATGTAGGTTGGTGTCTGAAGTGGTCTTTTGAGGAAAGTACCCCACAGATTTGAGTGGACCTGTCCAAACAGTGCAAGCATTTGTCAGTTATCGTGTAGCTCAAACTTAGAACTTTAAGGAGCTCAACGATTTGACGAACAATACCAAAGTAAGGACATTTGGGTAGGCCACGTAAGGAACTCAAACCGCCAGACTAATATGAATGAATGAACCCCCGACGTAGCGATCTACATGGTCCTCATATTCACAATACGTTATATGAGGACCATGCAGATCAGTGTCTGAAATGGTCTTTTTAAGAAGGAACCACACCGTTTTGAGTGGACCTGTCCAGTCAGTGCAAGCCTTGGTCAGAGACAAGTAGCTCAACTTAGAATCCACAAGGAGCTCAACAACTCGACGAACAATGCCAATGAAAGGACATTTGGGTAGGCCACAAAAATACTCGAAACAGCCAGAAAACGTTAAAAAAAATACTTTGAAGGGGAAAATGCTAATAATAACCCATATAGTCCTCATATTCACAATAGGGAATAAAATTAAAATAATAAAATTAAAATATGATACTTTACAAAGTAGGTATTCATGTCAAAATAAGAAATTGTAATGAAATAAAAAGAATACTTTAAAAAGTAAACATTCATGTCAAGAGTAAATGAAAATGAAAATATAAAAATGTCAAACTGTATAAATATAAACAAAAAGCGCACAAAAGAGTACAAAACAGGAAAAAAAAAACATTAAAACATTGGGCCGTGTACAAAACTGAAGCAGCTCAATCCCAAGCCTTCTTGTCCTCAAGATAATCTTTCACTGTATAAAAAGCTTTCTGGCATAGCTTACGTTTTATAAATAATTTGAATTTATTTATGCTTAGTTCTTGAATAGGGCTAGGAAGTTTATTATAAAAATGTATACATTGGCATCGAAACGAACCACCTATTTTTTTGAGCCTGGTTTTAGGAACGACATAATTGTGTTTGTTCCTAGTATTTATGCTATGGATATGGATATCACTGTATTTTTTAAACAGATTAATATTTTTATGTGCATACAAGAGGTTTTCATAGATATACTGGGATGGCACAGTCATAATATTAATCTCTTTAAATTTGTCTCTGAGGGACTGTCTGGGACTCAATTTGTAAATTGCACGAATAGCCCTTTTTTGTAAGACAAATATTGTCTGAATATCAGCGGCATTTCCCCACAGCAGAATGCCATATGACATCACACTATGAAAGTAGCTAAAATATACTAAACGGGCCGTCTCCAAATCAGTTAAGCCACGAATTTTCCTAACAGCATATGCTGCAGAACTGAGCTTTTTTGACAGTTTGTCTATATGGGGGCCCCACTGCAGCTTCGCATCTAAAGTAATGCCTAAGAACACTGTGGTATCTTCGGGTTTCAACTCTTCACCCTTTATCGATACAACAGTGTTCACTTGTCGCACATGAGGTAAGGTAAACTTTATACATTTTGTCTTTTTCTCGTTTAGTAAAAGATTATTAGCATTAAACCAGTTAACTACAGTTGCTAGGGCAGAATTTACATTGTCAGTAACTATCTGCTGGCGTTTTAGTTTAAACAAAAGCGATGTGTCGTCTGCAAATAACACTATATCGTGTTTGTCTTTTATGAGGAACGGCAAGTCATTAATATAAACGAGAAACAAGAAGGGACCTAAAATTGAGCCCTGGGGGACCCCCATCCTGATTACAGATCCAGGAGATCTTTTACCGTTGACATCAACTCTCTGAATCCTATCACTCAAGTATGAAGTAAGAAGATCCAGAGAGGCGTTCCTGATTCCGTAATAGTGTAATTTCCTGATCAATGTCTCATGGAGAACGCAATCAAACGCCTTGGACAAATCGCAAAAAATCCCCAAAGCATCGCATTTGTCCTCCCATGCATTATAAATGTGTCCTAGAAGTTCAACACCGGCATCAGTTGTTGAACGACCCCTTGTAAAACCAAACTGCTTATTATGTAAAAAATTATGTTTATTAAAATATCTTTGCAATTGATTTAAAATCAGTTTCTCAAAAATTTTACTAAAAGTAGGCAAAAGGGCACTACCTACCGTTATAGACAAAAGAAACTTTATTTGGTCTAAGTATATACTTAAACAACAGATATTTATTTCACACAAATTAGTATATTTCACTTACATAAGAATTAAATTCGAAAAGCATACAAAGATTATAATAAAATTAGTAACACACTACTCTAAAAAAAACATTCAGTTACCCATATGATAAATGATTTGCAAAATGAGGTTGCTAAAAACACATCATCATCATCATTAAAACACAAAAACATGAAAATAGTTAACAAAATATAATTACTCATTGTTGAGCAATTCATGGTAAATTGAAATGAGTCTCCTTATTTCGACTAAAATATTCGGACTCGTCTCAAATAATTCATTTATAAAATCTCCCGAGTCTCTGTTCCGCATTTCATTAAAAATCTTATATATAAACGTGCCGTTGTACAATTTTCTGTACTGAGTAGATTCATACGGTGAGCCGCATAAAGTGTTCAAATAATTCATATGCTGGATACACATCTGGAGTTCCACGAACCTGTGTGACGCTCTTCCGTCGAAAATTCTTCTAGCTTCATCTTCATTGTACTGGAAATACGTGGCTACCACACTTTGGATATTTAAGTAATCCTCATCATCATTGAAATCTAAGTTCAGCAAGACGAACGACATCAGAACTGCATACACTTCTCTGGTCACATTCTCATCTTCTAAATGCTTTTTGCGAGCAAAATATACAAGAGCGACAAACAATATTATGCAATCTGGTTGTAGTGTAGCTAAAACTTCAGTGTTAATACCATTTTCAGTAAGAAAATGCTCGAACAGCTTCAAATTCTTGACTTCATCCCAGCCATTCTCGAACACCGACACCTCGCAGTTGTAAATTGGTCTACTCACATTTGGATCATCAGGCTTTATCTGTATACGTTTTTTGGCATCCTGGCACACTTTGAATTCGTCCCCTCTATAATTCGTCAGTAAATTGTGTGCATATTTCACAATATCAATCGAAAAGAGTAGACTGTCTTGGCTATGTTTGTCTAAAATAAGCCAAGATCCTTCAATGACCTTCGATTTGTACAGATTGATGTATGCTGGCGGTACGTGTTTACAAACCACTCCTTTTTCGAACCATTCAGGATCTTGTGCATTTGTCTGAAGATTCGAATTGAGTAAATACTCAGTTACTAGTCCAGGGGCATCGTTCCGCATATTTGTTAATATTTTATTATGACTGAACCAAAACTTGCTTCGTTGCTCATCGGTTGTCAACATTTTTGTAATTCCGTCTCTCGCTTCTTGTTCACTGTGCTTTGAGAGCCATACGATGAGATTGTGGAGTAAATACATTGGTTTTATATGCGACACTCGCCAAGCCTTGAATAGTGAATCGAAAAAGAATGGTGGAAATACTGTTGTGTCGGTTAATACAGCAAAAATAGCATACTTCTCTTCAGTGATGGAATTTTTTTGAAGGAATTCCTGAAGTTTGTACTGGCGGCATTTGATTGACTTCGTTCCGTCGTCGTATGTAATTGTGTCGCTTGGTATGTAAGGGGCTTTCCTGAAGCAGAATTCTATATCCCAGCTGATAATAGGGCATTCTAGATTTACAGCTAAAGCTACGCACTCGTCTTTAGCTTCCGTGACGCAGAATGCGTAGTCTATGCCCATTTCAGCTACCAATTGTACATTGGTGTCCTTTAATAGCACCGGAGGAATAAATTCAATATTTGTATCGATATCGAAGTTTAAATCTTGAAAATGTTTAATTTTGTTCTCTATGTCCGAGTCACCGCCTTTGAATACGATGTAGCATTTGACTTTAGCCTGTTTGAACATTCTGAATTGCTTTTTCAAGTGTTTAGCGTACTTGTCGGTTTCACTACCGAAGACGAATGGGATCTTGCTTCTCTGATACAAGTTGTGTAAATAATTATGTCCGTCTATGACAACGGAACAATTTTGTAGGGAATGTACCTGCGACTCCTCTCTATTGATCAACTTATAAAATGGGTAAATCCACATCTTGATTCCTGAAACAGAAACATCAATGGTTTAAGTGTGATGCATAATAATGCTATCGACTACAAAGCAGAAGATTAATGTTTCAGTTAAAATAAACTTGGCTCCGGCGAAAAAGTTTTGTACTGCATACTACTCTATCCAGAAAATACCGGGAAAAGATCAATAAATAATACGCAAAATGTTATTTATTCATCCAACTTTATTTTATCACCTTAACTCAATATATTTATTTACATTCCACAATGTGAACGTAACAACGATACACTCCTGTCTCACTCCAAAGCTTGTTGACTAGTTTGCATGGCAAACTCGTAAACCCACGTCTCGACACCAGTATCAATGCGTTTCATGAATAAATAAACATAATCAGCCTTTTAACGTTCCCACTGCTGGGACACAGGCCTCCTCTCTAGGAGAGGGAATGGGCCGTAATCCACCACACGGGCCCAGTGCGGGTTGGTACGCGGGCCCAGTGCGGGTTGGTACACGGGCCCAGTGCGGGTTGGTTTCATGAATGTTGGGTCGAAATTTACTCGTTCTAGCATGACTTCAGCGACTCTTATCCGGTATTTTGGGACGGGCCGAGCGACAACATGCCATGACAACTATGACTTTTTTAAATTATTTGACTTTAGATATGACTAATATTATTCATTGCATATATGACATAGATATGAATAATAATTGTTAATTAATAGCTCTTATAATTTACTGAATATCTGCTTTTTTATTTTTTTTTATTATTGACACTTTTATTTTTCTTTTTTATCTATTATTGTACCTGATTTTAATAGATGACATTTTTAATTTTAATATTTTATCAATTATTGTAATAATTTGCACGCCGTAAAGTAAAATGTAGCTGATCTCATAAAATTATGTATATCTTATACTGTACCTACATTTGGAGCTAATAAAATTCTGATTCTGATAAAAACCAAGTGATTAAGTATTTAAAATGGTACCGATCGACTCGTGAGACCCCGAAACTTTGGCGGCTACCTTTCTCAAACTTGAATAAGGATTTCCAGTCACGATTTCCTTCACTTGCACTTGCAATGGTAACTTCATTTGCAGACGTTGATAGCCTATCAGAACGAGGCAAATCTTCCAGCACATCTTGACCGCTTTTGAACGCTTTGTACCATTCATGAGCACGTGTTTTTTTTTTACCTTCTGAAGCATTTGCTGTGACTCCTGAACACGACTCTCCATTGGCGATGCAAAATTTAAAGCGAACTCTTATTTCGATGTTTTTAATTTTCCAATATGAAATTCACAATACACACTAGATATGATATGACTAAAAACAGATTTAACTCAAAATTCCGCGTCAAAATGGAAAACAGTAGTGCCAACCTAACAAAAAAAAAACCATAAACAGATCCAATCACGATACTTTTTTTTACTGAATGTATGTCACATAATTTTATAGCGTATAGTATTTTTTTTTTAATACATAAGATTCAAGAAATCCGGTCTTGATAGCTAGTTGCTTATCGTATTAAATGGTGTTGAAGCTATTAGTTGATTTTTTCATTTGTTACCAAATGTTTCTTGATACTGTAAATTCAATTTAAACAGCGTATGCTATGATTGCTGTAAAATATCCTCACAAAGTCTCGTCAGTTTTGTATAGATTTGATAAAGCAAAAATTATGTATACAAGGTTTTTTGAAAATCTATCTGACGGGCTAATTAGATTTTTTAAATCAAATACCCTATTATTAACGATAAAACCCTATTTCAGATATCGAAGAGAAAAAGGTTCGGTTACTTATTATTTAGATAGAAACAGTAGTTTCACATTTCGGTAAAAAATAGTGTAAGCAAATGCAATTAATTTCTGGTGGGATTGAGATTTTGGATTATTAGAACTAAATTAGACCATTCAAATCGAGTCAGTCAGCAGACATAATAATAAGTATACTAATATTATAAAGAGGAAATATTTGATTGTTTTTTGTTTGTTTGTTTGCATTCAAAAGGCACCGAAACTGCTGAACCGATTTAAAAAAATCCTTCACTCTTGGGAAGCTACACTATCCCCGGGTAACATCGGCTATATTTTATCCCTATATTCCCACGGGAAATACACGGGTGTTACCGTGGGACGCAGCTAGTTTTAAATTAAATTACTTACAATTTATTCTTCTTTGCTTCACTGGAAATAAACACAATACGACTATACTTGCAGTTGATTTAGCGAATGTGAATGGAGACGATAACATCACTTCCGCAGTATAAGTACTCTTCTAATTCATATAATTGCTACAGTCAAATTATAAAATAGACATTCCAACTCTTGTCTAACAACTTATACATCTTATGCTTATCCCGCTTGAAAAGTATTTCTTTGGGTTTTAATTTTTAACACGGAACCCTAATCTTTTATCTAAAATAAACGTAACCTAAGGTACTCCTAATAATACAAGCTATCTACCAGTGTAAGTCACATCAATACCGGTTCAGCCGTTTTAGAGATTAACCGGGACAAACAGACAGAATTTTTTTTAATGGATTATTTTATAAGTTTTTTATCGAATATACTTTGATGTGCATTCAGTTAAAAAACTGTTGTTTTGACATCACAAACAGACACTTCCATTTTTAAAATTGATTGAGTCAGGCGTTACTTTGCGGAAATCCATTTCAAATTTGAAAATGAAAATAATATATCTAGTTTTAATTTCCGCGAATATTTGTGGGTTGCAGGTATGCACCTCCCTCCCGCCCGCTATATTATGCACATGCAAGATTACAAGGCAAATGCAAGGATTTTATGCACATGCAGGAAGGCAAAGCAAAACCCAACACCATTACCGACACGTGTTTCGCCTCTCCACGAGGCATCCTCAGGGGACGTGTTGACTCGCCGACCGTTGAGTTGCGACTCAACGGTCGCAACGGTCCATTTTTTTTTTTGGAGATTTTGATGAGATGTTGGCGAACCTACGCTTTCTTATTGTGGGGCAAAGGTACATATGCTCACGGCCTGCCAGGGTTGCGGAATTTGTTCGAAGGAGTCACCTACATCCAAGACCTTAGTATTAATAAATTCAAATTGATGGTAAAACGTAAGCTATGCCAGAAAGCTTTTTACACAGTTAAAGACTATATTGAAGACCAAAAGGCTTGGGATTGAGATGCTTCAACGATGTACATGGCCTACTATTACGTTTATCTATTGATACTTTTCTCAATTTTAGACTTTGACATTTTATATTCTCCTGCATGTAAATTCAATTTTGCAATTTTGACATGAATGTTTACTTTTTAAAGTATTATTTTATTATTGTGACATGAATATTTACTTGTTAAAGTAATATATATTTTTTTTATTATTATATTATGTTTGACATGTATACTTACTTTGTAAAGTATTATATTTTTACTTAATTTATTTTGTGAATATGAGGACTATATGGGTATTATTTTCTTTTTTCTTTCCTTAAAGTATATATAACGACGACGTCTGGCAGTTTAAGTACTTTTACGGCCTACCCAAATGTCCCTTCTTTGGTATTGTTCGTCGGGTCGTTGAGCTCCTTATTGTTTCTAAGTTGAGCTACTCGACTACTGACAAAGGCTTGCACTGAATGGACAGGCCCACTTAAATCTGTATGGTTCTTTCCTCAAAAGACCATTTCAGACACAGATCTGCATAGTTCTCATATAACATATTATGAATGGGAACTATGTAGATCGCCATATTAGGGTCTTGTTTCAGTTTGTCTGGCAGTTTGAGTAATTCTTGCGGCCTACCCAAATGTCCTTACTTTGGTATTGTTCGTCAAGCCGTTGAGCTCCTTAAAGTTTTAAGTTTGAGCTACACGGTATCTGACAAATGCTTGCACTGTCTGGACAGGTCCACTCAAATCTGTGTGGCACTTTCCTCAAAAGGCTACCTCAGACATTAACCTACATGGTTCTCATATGATTTGACCAGTACGGATTGTATGGACTTTAAAAGAGACTTTGACCTCTGAGTTTGTTTCGGTGTTTCTTCTCAGGGTAGTCAGCTAGGAAACACCGGCTTCATCTAGCTTAAAATGACAAGAAATATTGGACGTGTAAAAGTGTTATGTTTAACCTACTTACAAAATAAATATCATTTATCATTTATCATTTATCACCGCGGCCCTTTTTTTTTGGATAGGTAATCATCAAATAACTTCTCCGGCTCTGGGCGGAGCGGAAGGGAGTGTCAGACTCTTACTGACTAAAATCCACCCGTGATCCTTCTTGTGCCCTTTGCGTTCCAGGGCCGCGGTGCCTCTTTCGAACAAATTCCGCAACCCTAGCAGGCAATGACCCTATGGGGCCCCGTCTTCTTTGCTGACGGCTCGTTGAGGCGCGCGTGGAACACTCGGCGCCGTCAACTCGCGCCTGGTTGCTATCGGACGGCGAGCCACCCATAGCTCGCCATCCGCAGGGTCACCGCGGCCCTGGAACGCAAATAGCATTAGAAGGAACACGGATGGGTTTTAGTCAGTAAGAGACTGACACTCCTTTCCGCTACGCCCAGACTGGGAGAAGTCATTTGATGATCTCTCATCTATAAAAAAGTAAATACAGTTCAGTCCAAAATCCTAACAGCTAACTTGTAATAAACAGTGACCGTACTACGAAGTGCCAATGCTATCATGATTCAGTGTGAGGGAAAGGGATAGTGCTATTCGTATTGTGTAACTCCGTCTCTCTCTGACACAGGAATCATGATGGATTTAAGACGTCATGGTAGGGTTGCTGTTCGCACTTATTCACAATTTGCCTGTCGCATAGCTGATTTTGTCTAACGTTACATTTATAAACAAACAAAAAGAGCTGTGCTGCATTCCCTATCAGTACTTTATAACTAATTCATACTTAAGATAAGTCCTTTCAGATAAGTTTTTTATCACTGACTCATCCTCAATTTTGTATTAAGAATTAAAGTGGGTATTGACATAAAAATCTGTCAAACAGATGTAAAAGGTTTTGACACTTTCTAAAAAACGGCCGCTACCAGTGAACGCAAATAAAACATGGAAGCATTCCTAACTCAAAAAAATGACCCAAAGCACATTGCGCCGCGGTAGGCGGGGCTTACCGATTGCGCCGCTCACGTGTTTAGTTACACGGCCTATTCGTTACATGGTAATTTAAATAAGGTCAATTTTTAACTGTGCATCGTATTAGCAATAATGTTGTTGGTGTGGTTCGGCGAATCAGCGACGAGGTTTGGATGTGTGAGTTTGTTTGGATTTTTGGGTCGATTCGCGCTTAGATCACTTGAAGTAATGCTTCCATGTATTATTTGCGTTCACTGGCCGCTACAGGGTAATTGCGTAGAACAAATTACACAATCATGATAAATTATTTGAATTTTGTGTGTTGGTTAAAAAATTATTACTTTATCCTTCTAAACAATTTTAACAAGATTAGGCCGGTGTTCACTATTTGAAGAAATCGGAAGACAAAGTCTCTTTTAATGTCCACACAATTCGAACTAGTCAAATCGTTACATTTTTTTTTTTACTTTGCTACTCGCAGTCGCAGTTCAACACTTTAAGGTTGATTACTACTCAACCGGACTATCCTTTTTTGTTACGGGGGCAATCCTCATGGATGTGCTCCACCCTGGGGCGGGCGGAGGGATCTGTTAGACTCTTACTGACTAAAACCACCCCGGTGTTCCGACTATGGTATAGGTGTATGCGACTTCCGTAATCCCTGGCTGGTACCAGCCCGCCTCTGCGAGCAGCGGAGGGAGTGAGGTGTTTGACTCCCCCCGCGACGTCAGACGAAAAGGCGCACGGGAACACCACGCGCCGCCACCTCGGGTCCGGCTGAATGGGGGGGTGACGGACGTCCCCAAGGCCGCCGCCCCTGGACCCATTTAGGGGGGCCGGAAGAGGGCACCGTACACTCTTCTCCGACGTCCGGTGCGCCTGCCTCGGCCGCGGAGAGAGATCAAGATCTCCCTTTCCCTTCATCAGCCTTTTTAGTGAACGGAGCCTTTTAATTGGTTATATGAGTTCACTAGCTTATGCCCGCGACTTCGTTGGCGTGGAGTTCCATACAAAATGTTAACCCCTTTTTCACCCCCTTAGGGGACGAATTTTCAAAAATCCTTTCTTAGCGTATGCCTACGTCATAATATCTACCTGCATGCCAAATTTCAGCCCGATCCGTTCAGTGGTTTGGACTGTGCGTTGATAGATCACTATGTCAGTCAGTCAGTCCCTTTTGAGTTATATATATTTAGATATAACATTGTTGTAGGTCTATCTGTTTTTACTTTACTGAATTAATGTAGTCTTTACAATGTTTTATAGTGAATTCATTTATAATTTCTATATTGGATACTATTTTTTTCTTCTGTGTCATGTATTAATGACTTGGCATGCTATTGTATAAATTCAAGTTCTTAAAACGCAACACACAGATGTGTTGCTGGAGAGTTTGTTGCGCCACTTCTTCCCTACTAAAACACTAGGAAGTGGTGACGGGTGGGCGTTTTGGGGGACTGTTTTTATGTAAAATTTGTCGTACAAAAAGTGCTGGCTCGTTTTAGCCTAGATTGAACAAATTACTTTTGATTCGATTGATTGAATCAGCGGAAAGAAGTTTTCGAACGATCCATAGAAATATGAGTGTCCCTATCTATCCCATATCTTGCACAATTATCTAATCAGATATTCTAACAACTTAGGAACTGATTATTTCCTTAAAAGCATTTACAAGCACTTTCGAATTGTCAAGAACTCTTGACAAAAGTGCCTTTAAATGATTCAATGGAAATTTTATTATTAGTTGCTAATGCATCCAATCATCCAAAAGATTATATTAATTTTCCACCGTTTTTAACTAACTTCAAAAAGGAGAAGGTTCTCAATTCGGCAGGCATGTCTTTTTTTTCTGTGTATTATATATACAGCGATTACGCCGAGATTTCTGATCCGATTTACGTGGTTGTTTTTTTTTTTATTCGATGAAGAGTAGTTGGCATTTGGTCCCATAAGAATTTAGTTCAGTTTCGTCGAGTAGTTTTTATTTTATGAGCATTTTTGTTAATTTCAATAAATGATAGCATATCTGTCGGGATAGCTGAAATCGCATGTTTGTTTATTGTTTACACCAATTTATACCACGTACGCTGTGATGGGTATGTTTAGCTGGGAATGAACCACTAAAAAGTGAAAAATAAAAAAACTTTTAACAAAAAAGCAAACAAAAACACCGAGTTCCGAAATTAAAGTTATTTTATACTTTTTGTTTAGAAGTCGGTCGTATTTTTTTATAAAAAGTTCTTTTTTTTTATAGTAGGTATCTTAAATTTGCAGTCAGTAAAATATTGCACGTTTTTATCGAATAAATTCCTGACGCAGTATAAACCCTGCCTCCCATCGGGAAATACATTCATGATTATTTTAACAGGTTCGCAAAAGTTCGGGACACATTGCAAGGGAAATTAGAAGAAAGACTGCCTTTAATGAGCATTCTTTTACCAGAAAAGTTGAAACGTATGCGTCCAAACGCTCAAGCAGTGTTAGAGGCTAATGGCAATGTTCTGACCACGCCCCACGACATCCATGCCACTATACTGGATGTACTGGATTGGTCAGAGCACATGAACCCATTCAAAGTGAAAGGAGCTGACTTCCCGAGAGCAATGTCTTTGTTGGAGCCGGTAAGTTTATTTTCCCCTTTTCAAACGACTTCAAAAAAAGGAGGATGTTTACAATTCGACTGTATTTTTTTTGTTGTTGTTTGTTCTGCGATATTTCCGCCAATTTACAACCGATTTGAATGCTTCGTTTTTTTTTTTTTGGAAGAGCATTTTCCGGACTTGGTCCCATTTGGTGAAGATCTGATGAAGAACATCGAAGATAGGCTTACGCAACCTTTAAAAAATCTGCTACGATTTTTAAAGGTTCCGTAAGCCTAATCTTCCGAAATTACTAATTGCATGACCGTTCTTTGTTTACACTAGTTTATAACATAAAATCACGCCTGGGCCCCAAATCTGCTATTTTTATAAATTTTTCATTCCAACACGATCCCATTGTCGTTTTGCTAAAAGTTCGTAATCTGCTAAATTCATAATGGTCGATCATTGGTCTGTCAGTGGTCTCGTAAAACTTTTTGATAGCCGAGCTATTAAAAAGAATGACTGCACAATGAGGTTCTATTCTATTCTATTCTATTTTTTATAAATGGCAATCAAAGCCGATGTCGACTATTCTGCCAATGTCCAAAGTAGGTTGGAGAAGCAAGTGTGCAATATTTTCCTGGTTAGAGGAGAACGACGGTTGCTGCGAAAAATAATTATGTTCTTCTATCTATACAGTTGAATACTTGTTGTGTTAGTAATGGACTGAAACAAACAAAGAATAAAAATACATAAATATTGTTATAATTGTTAAAACATGAAATATTCTTAAAATTATTACGCGCCACATCGATATAGAAATTGATTTGGGAGGGTTTATAATTTTATGTTGTTGTGGCGGATGAAAGCCATCAGCGCCACAAACAGGTCAGGGGAGGAAAATGTTAAAAGAGAGGGAAAGTTAATTGGGAGAGGGATCTTAAATTTAGGGAGGCGACTATATAAATCAAAGGGAGGGACGTTGTTTGTACATTCAAAAAAGATGTGGTCTAAAGTACCCTCTGCCAGTCCGCACTCACAAAGTGAGGAATCGCGTACACGAATTTTGTGGAGGAAAACGGGAGTACAGCAAAAACCTAAACGGATTCTGCAGAGAACAGATACAACAGTTTTGGAGACCTTTTTGAAACCAAAAAACCAAGGTTTGGGATTAATAGACGGCTGGACAGCATAGAAAAACCTGCCTCTCTTCTTGCCAGTCTCATTCCACTGTTCCTGCCAGGAAGACAGGAGGCCCAGTTTTGGGAGAGACAGCAGGTCGTAACTCTGATGAGTATTGTGAGAGAGATCAGCCGTTACAGATGTGCACGCATCTTTAGCCAGGGCATCCGCACATTCGTTACCCTTGATCCCGCAATGACTCGGTATCCAAACTAACTGGACATCCCTTCGACCATTGGCACACGACAGCAAGGATTTTTTAATTTTTAAAATAAGTGGACTGAGCGTTTTGCTTTTAAATGGATTTTGAGCCAACGCCTGCAAACAGCTAAGGGAATCGGTAAAAATAACCGCCCTCTCAATGTTGGTATGCGACTCGATAAACTGGCAAGCTTCTAATACAGCCACACACTCGCCAGTGAACACAGATGACTGTTTTGGGCATTTAAACTGTAATACAATTCTAGAGCTTTGGTAGTAAACCGCGGCTCCAGTGTTGTTCTCGTTATTTAATTTCGAAGCGTCAGTGAAGAATAGTTGGAAACCATTCCATCGCTCCCCCACCACCGCATTGAAGGTCGAGTTCGCAGCAGGGGATTTTTTGGATATACCAATATTATAAAAGATTTTTGGAGAGAAGCAGATAACTTCGTAAGAGAAGTTATAAAGAGAAAGTTTAGGACACTGGTAAATCGGGCACTCTAAATTTTGGGACTGTCGAAATGCTTTTAAAATTAATGGGATTTCTTTATTACTCCAATAGTTTGAGCTTCTACATAAGTTATCAAATTCCGTTAGTCTTGCAATGAGGGGATGGGATGATCTGGAGATTAACCTGAATAAAAAACGGGAGGCCAGATATTGCCGCCTTAGGGCCAGAGGAGGATCAGCACACTCGACCTGCAATGCGTTAATGGGAGAGGACTTCATGCAGCCAGAGACGATACGAAGACACTTGGCCTGAACCCTGTCTAGCCCCGCCAAAGCACCCTTGTTACAAGGAATCAGGTGATATGTTCCATAGTCTAAAACGCTGCGCACTAAAGCGTTATAAACTAACTTCATGGTGTAGGGGTGAGCTCCCCACCAAACACCCGCAAGAACTTTTAAAATGGAGATGACCCTTTCACATTTTTGAATTAGGTAATTTATGTGTGGTTTACCTGTTAATTTAGAATCCAAGTAAACACCTAAAAATTTTACTTTATTTACTATAGGGATGTTATGGCCTAAAATGCTCACTGAAACCTGAGGAGGTCGCCTTTTTCGAGTGAAAATTACTGCCGAACTTTTGGGGGCGGAAAGTGACAGGCCATGGCTTAAAAGCCACTGGTTCAGAGAATCCAGAGACAGGCATAGAGAAGCGGCAGCGTTAGTAATGGAGGATTCTGTCACATACAAAACTATGTCATCGGCATATTGCAAAATCTGACAATTATTGTTAAGACAGGACCCAATATCAGCCGTATATAGATTGTATAGCAGCGGACTGAGGACAAATCCTTGAGGTAGACCCTTCCACGCCCGCCGCACGTCAAACTCCTCCCCCTGTACTCTCAGAACCAGTGACCGGGACATGAGGAGACTACATATGCATTGAACCATCTTAGCCGGAAGACTCAGCTGTTGCAATTTTTGCCTGAGAACGGGAAGAAGAACATTGTCATATGCAGAGGCGATGTCAAGGAAAGCAGCTACAACGGACTGGTTCTTGGAAAAGGCCAGGCGAATGTCCGTTGTCAGGATTCCGACACTGTCCATCGTGCTAAGCCCCTTCCTAAAACCAAATTGGGAATTCGGCAGTAAGTTTCTCGATTCGACTATCCACTCTAGACGATTTTTTATTAAGTGCTCCAGTAGTTTGGCTAGGACTGAAGACAGGGCAATAGGCCTAAGGCCATTCGGATCGTCAGGAGCCTTGCCTGGTTTCACCAAAGGGATAATAATTTGAACTTTCCACTGATCTGGTACCCAGCCGTGACTGTAACAAAAGTTTAAGATATTTAAAAAGTACATTTTTGCCTTTTCACCTGCATGACAGATGAAGGAATATGGGATGCCATCAATGCCAGGAGCAGAGTCCCTGACCTGACTAAGAACCACATTCAATTCATGCAAGGAAAATGGTTCATCAAAAGGATCATTAGCAGAACTAGGAAGAGGGAAATTTTCACATTCAGAAGGAAGAGGAACATAAGGGGATGCAATTTTGTCGAAAAAATGTTCAGCTGTTTCCCTAGCAATAGGTGAAGCGATTGAGGGGGAACAACCACGTCTAAATCTATTAATATTTTTCCAGACGGCTGAGATTGGAGTGGAAGGAGATAAAGACGTGCAGTATTTCACCCAACCCGCACGCTTCTTCTTGCGTAGAAGACGTTTGGATCTGGCGTTACACTCTAGAAATGCCAAGAGGTTTTCTTCGTTCATGGCTTCATTAAAACGTTTCTCAGCCTCATCCCTTGTCCTAATAACAGATGTGCATTCTGGATCCCACCATGGGGGTGAAGGAATTTTATTTTGAGCACTATTTTTAAGTGGGAAACTGGAATCTGCACAAGATGTAACGGCCGAAATAAAGCTCTCACAGCAGAGCTTGGCATGGAGGTGATCAATTGCATCTGGTAAATTTGAATTTAAATTTGGAAGATTGTCAATTTTGTCCTCCAATAATGATACATATTTCGTCCAGTCTGGTTTGGACAGGTTATATTTCAAAAGTGGAGGAGAGGTTTTTTCTAAATAAGTCTTGTTAGCCAAAGATATAACTATAGGGTAATGGTCACTACCATGCGAAAGCGCCGTACATTCCCAGTGAGCTGATGCTGCTAGGTCCACCGAACAGAATGTAAGGTCCACACAACTTTTCTGCTGACCGGGAGGGGATCTTCGGGTTGGACTGCCATTATTTAAAATGCAAAGATTAAGGTCGTCCAAAATCTCCACCAGAGTCAGTCCAAAGGCATCACAGCGTTCTGATCCCCACCTGTAGTGATGACAGTTAAAGTCACCCATGACTAGTAAAGGGCCCTGGATGTTAGACAAAATATTTTTTAAAATAACTAAAAAATCAACATGCGGATGAGCGATATAAACAGAAAACACTGTGATGCCCTCGAACCTTCCCGCTGTAATGCTCAAATTGCCCTCAAGAGGGGGCAAGGATATGGGGGAAAATGGGACACGATTATTGATGAATAGAGCTGACCCTCCATACCCGTCGGCTCTATCGCATCTGAGTATATTGTACAGTGGCATGCGGAAGCTGAGATTTGGAGTGAGCCAAGTCTCAGCTATAGAACAAGCCAATGGCTTGTATTTATTTAGGAGGAATATGAGGTCGTGCTTTTTATGCCACACGCTCCTCACATTCCACTGAAGGAACACCTGGCGGGACGCCATTTTTAAAATTTAATAAGATTGATATAAGTTGGTCGGCAACGTTGGACGGTGATTTTGGAGAATTAGAAGAAGAAGAAATTATAATTGGAATAAGCTTTATGAATAGATCAATAACAGATAAATTATTGTTTGAATCACTATTTGTAGAATAATTGTTATTTGCTAGGGCACAGCCATTAGGCTGTGAAGATTGGGGAACATTAACTATTTGATGGTGAGAAACTTTGTCATATGATGGTGAAAGTGGAGCATGAGTCTTAGGCTTGAGAGTAACCGTTTTTTTGTAAGAGACAGGAGTCCTAGTGACGTTGGCATAATTGCTTGAAGTCACAGGAACGATTTTGCTTGCATCAACATATGACATACATTTTTCAGCCATAATTGTCTTGATGGCCTTCTGCCTACCATGCTCAGGGCATGACCTGCTATTAGCAAAGTGATTCCCCGAACAAAGTACACAAAACGCCTCACTCTCAGAGATGTTGCAACCATCACCGGGGTGATCGTGGCCACATCTGCTGCAGCGTGGTCGTGACCTACATACATTGGCAATATGCCCAAACCTGCAACACTTACGACATTGGACTGTAGGAAAGATATACTGTTCCACAGGAAGAGATGTGTAGCAACAGAAGATCCTTTTAGGTAAAACTTGGCCGTCAAAAGTAATTGCACATGTTTCAGTAGGTTTCCATTCTGTCCTATCTTCTCTCTGCACCTTCCTGTTGAGCCTACGTACTTTTAAAATTTTGCCGCAGCCTGTAGGAACCGTCAAATAATTTAAGGCTTCTTCTTCAGTGATATCACAAGGAACACCGGTTACGACACCCATCCTTGTGATATTGTAAGTAGGGATTGATGCTGTGTATCCATGTTTTGACAGCAGACTGTTCACTAAAAAGGAGTTGGCATCCTGAGGGGATGCGAACTCGACGGAAACTCGATTTCTTCCTACTTTCTTAACACCATCACGTATCACGTTTGCTACGTTGTTGAGCCACAGAAATTTGCCAAAATTGACAGGATGTAGTGTGGTGCCAGCGTTAACTTGAGTTTCAATGCGTGAAACGTGAACTAAATAAGGAGCCTTGTCCAAAACCGAGTACTTGACACGGCCTATTTGGCTTTTAGGCTGTTTGCTAGGAGGTGATGGAACAGTGGTTTCTTCGTGGCCGGGTCGTTTGCGCGTATTTAGTGGGGTTTGTGTAACATCCATTTCTGAAATACTACAAACAACGTCAGCAAACTGCGATAATGGGTTCGGGGTCGGAGGAAAAGGAGTCAGGGAAGCTGGGATATCTGGGGGGTCAGGATCGGGTGGTTTATTTTTGTCCATTTTATATGGAAAAAAGTACAAATACGACAAACACTATACAAACCTGATTACGGACACAAGGACAACACACTTAATATATAACAAGATCCAAAAGTAACAATATTAACACCGAAAAACTAAAAAAAACACGAGACACACGTGCTACCCAAAACACTCTCGTGACAGCTCTCCTAGCAATGAGGTTCTAATAGTAGGTCACTGATCAAAGGAACTGTCAAAATTTTAGCAGATTACTGCATACGTCTGTCATTCATTTGTCATTATGTACGAGATTACCAGTCTATGCCATTTCTTTCAATGGAGTGTCAGTGTTTGACCATTGGAAAGCCATAATGACACTATTATGTTAGTAGATTACCAAACTTGTCAAAATCGACCATTCGACCATTATGAGATCAATGATAGGCCATTTTGACACTATTGTAATAGCAGACTTGAGGCCCTGTACGCTGTGAACGATATGAAAATGTGTGTGAAAGGGTAGCAGACGCCATCTTTTTGGACATAATTTTATTGTTTATGAACCGGTCTTAATGATTATTTTTGCTTTGAGTAGTTACATAATTATATTGAATTTGCATTAGACTTCAAAGATAAAATAGTGATCTACTCAACTTAAAATCTAGTCAAGTTAGGTATTGTAAGGTTTATGTAAATCCCAAAGCAAAGTAGATATTTAACTATGAGCTGGTGAAGATTTGATCTACGAAGGCACACAAAGTAATTAATTAACGGTAAATAGCGCAACCACTCATGTAAATAATGTCAAATTAGTAGTAGTAGGGTATTGTACTACTAAAATATGAAAAAGAAAAAAATAAAAATGTTATTTTTTTATTTTTCATAAATTCCGCCTTGTAAATAAAAAGATGTAAATGATTTTAATTTCGGAAGTCGGTGTTTTCGGATGTTTTTGACACCGACTTTCGAAATGAAAGTTATTTTATACTTTTTTAGTGATTTTTTATTTCACAAATTATGTATGTAGGTATACATTTAATAAAAAGATAAAAAAGCAAACAGAAAATACATAGGTACAAAGATGATGCTTACTTCTAAAGAAATTACTTTCAGCATACCTTCGAAAGGAGAGTAAGTAAAAAGAGATGTAGATATTGTATATAAAAGTTTTATTTAGAAGTCAGTTGTATTTTTTCCTTTGTAATAAAGTTTATTTTGCTATTTTTTTTTTATCGGAAATATGAATCTGTTTGGAGAAATAAACTAGGTATTTTTCTCTCCTTTCTTTTCTGTTGTTTTCATTCAATAAGTCATGGAAGTATCTAAACTTTTCTGCCATTTTTCAGATCCCCAAGAACAGGTCTTGCAGCGAAGCGGGTATTGAACCTCACTGGTGTGCTTGCGTTAACTGGAAAAATGTCACCGACAGCGAAATGGTTCAAAAGACCGCTGACTCGTTCATCAATTATCTCAATGAACTGACGGAAGAGCAAAGGTAATGACATTTTTATTACATACTAGCTTCTGCCAGCGACTTCGTCCGCGTGGAAACTTCACCCGTTTTCCCAACATTTTCCTTCACTGCTCTGCTCCTATTGACTGTAGCGTGATGATAAGTATAGTATAACCTGCCCAGGAGTATGAAGAATAATTGCACCAAGTTTCGTTAAAATCGGTCGAGTAGTTTTTGTTTCTATAAAGAACATACAGACAGACAGACAGACAGACAGACAGACAGACAAAAATTTTACTGATTGCATTTTTGGCACCAGTATCGACCACTAATCACCCCCTGATAGTTATTTTGAAAATATATTCCTTGTACAGAATTGACCTCTCTACAGATTTATTATAAGTATAGATAGACTAGCGATCCGCCCCGGCATCGCACTGGTGCAGTGCTGATACTAAATCTCTACTATATTATGCATGTATTATACATATCCTTTACCTTCCTCTTGAATCACTCTATCGACGAAAAAAAAAACGCATCAAAATCCGTTGCGAAGTTTTAAAGATCTAAGCATATATAAGGACAGACAGACAGCGGGTAGCGACTTTGTTTTATACTATGTAGTGATTAGAATCGTAAACTTACTTTGAAGAGCTTGTAGCTAAATAATAAAAGCGGCACGGGACGAAAGTTAAGCAACGCTTGTCGCCTGTGGATGCCCACCACATCATTCCGAGACTCCGCCAGCCTCGGGAAGCATGGTAAGTGAAGGTCTCTGCTGCCACTTGTAGATATCTGGCATTCGTTATGGTTTATCAGAAACCAGAAAATCGTGTACCCAGTTACTGGGTTGTGGTCTGATAGACGCTCCATGTAAAATACTGGTGGACTGTATTTTTTTGCGCAGGACGGCTGGCAGAAACTGGATGCGAGAAGCCGAAAATAGATCTAAGTGGCGTGCAATCGGAGAGGCCTATGTCCAGCAGTGGACTGCAACAGGCTGTTGATGATTGATGATGTATTTTTGTATTTAGTTAGTTTCAAATCTGGTGGAAGGGGAAACTGTCAAGTCACTCCAAAAGGACGCAGGTACTGACATGCGACGTGACAGTCGCCCGCGTGTTCAAAAACCAAATCAAGTTAAGGTTTACCCACACACGTCAGGGCCGGCCCGGGACCTGTTCCGGGCCGTGGGCCGTCACAAGGTGGACACACTATGTTAAATAACAGAGGGCGTTCCCTTAAACTCGTTAATCTATATCATTAATAGATTAAAATAAAAATATCAGAATAGAAAAATAAGCATAAAATAATCAGAATAAAAAAAAATTGACAATAAATTCGAATAATCCTGTTTAAAATCAAAATAGTAGAGCGGAATAGTACCTACTCGTAGTAGCAATGCCTAAACCGGCACATTTTTAGTGAATATTTTAATATAAAAAAAATAAAAACATTTTGTTTTTGAATGGTAATATTTTTTTTATCATATATGGATGCTACACTATTGCGGGTTAACGGGAACGCCCTCTGTTAGTTTACATACTGTATAATGTACGAGCAGGTCTTAGTTTGAGCTTCGGACGTTCCACGGCCAGGTCAGGGCCCGTACATGTGTGATCATCCCTAATGAAAAAGGTTCCGAGTTTGCAACACTAGATGGCGCAGTGTTTCGTGCGTCCAGTCACAGTGAGATTCCGTTATTCCGTTTTAAGTACGGAACCCTGATTAACAAATTCTTCAGCTGTATTAATTAGATTTTTACGTACGTTTATTATTTTGTAGGTCAAAATGCATCCCTCGTACGCTCACAGAGATACTATGGGTGATGAGTCAAAGGCCCAACAGTAAGATGCTGTCTTTCGTTTCAAACAAGGACAGCGATGGATACCTCGGCAAGTTTGGTGCCCACACCAAAATAACCAAGGAAAACTATCAGCTAAAGGTAAGAATTGATATATTTAGCTGATGCCAGCCGCTCGTTCTACAATGTCTTTAGAAAAACGATTAATTCTTTAATCTATGGCGAGCGTTTCTACAAACGTCAAACAGGTTAAAATTCAAACTCTGTTTAAATGCTTTAACCATTAAGTTTTAAACATTTTAACAAAGAATCTAGCTCATAATATAATTCATGCTATCATTTTGAAAGATGTGAACTTAGCTACGAATTTCTATTCGTTTGTTCTAACCACGTGACTTAACGTTGAGATGATTTCATTCCCATACACTTGATTCGTTTTCGACTTTCAACTAGCGTTAACTATTGTATACCTCGGGCGGATATTGCAGTTAGGTAGAGACAACTTTGAGGGCGAGGTGAATAGAAGATTTCAGTTAGGCTAGGCAGCATTTGGGAAGTTACGTCGAGTCTTTACATCGTCGATCCCACAGTGCCTAAAGACGAAAGTCTTCAATCAGTGCGTCCTACCCGTCATGGCATACGGAGCCGAAACGCGGACACTGACGGCTCGTATGGTCCACAAGCTCAAAGTCGCTCAGCGGGCTATGGAAAGGGCTATGCTCGGTGTGTCTCTGAGGGATCGCATCAGAAATGAGGTTATCCGTCAGAGAAGCAAGGTCATCGATATAGCCCACCGGATTAGTAAGCTGAAGTGGCAGTGGGCTGGCCATATTAGTCGTAGAACCGACAACCGTTGGGGTAAACGAGTTCTAGAGTGGAGACCGCGTCTCGGCAAACGTAGTGTAGGACGTCCTCAGGCACGGTGAAGAGACGATTTGCGCAGGACGGCTGGCAGAAACTGGATGCGAGAAGCCGAAAATAGATCTAAGTGCAGCAATTGGAGAGGCCTATGTCCAGCAGTGGATTGCAATAGGCTGTTGATTGATTTTTTTGAAACGCAACAGACAGATGTGTTGCTGGGGTGTTTGTTGCGCCACTTCGTCTTCCCAGCTAAAACGCTAGGAAGTGGTGACGGGTGGGGCGTTTGGGGGACTGCTATTATGTAAAATTTGACGTTCAAAAAGTGCTGGCTCTCAGCCTAGTTTGAATAAATTACATTGATTTTTTTTTGTATTTCAGTGGTCAATCTCATAAGTGTTAAGATAATCATAAGTGCACAAGAGAACTCTCTGTTCCTTTTCTTCCATCTGTTGGTCCAACCTATATTTCTTTATTCCTTGTTTCTTCTTTTAATATTTCTCTTTTGTTCAGGTGGCAGTCGGACCTGGTCGCGGTATCTACGAAGCCTCGATGACGTACCACAAAAAGGAAGATAAATTCGAAATCCACACAGAGGACATCTCTAGAATTAACGCGTAAGTTATCAGCCTGCCTCATCTTGTTTTGACAATAAAACGTGTGACAGAATAAACGCTAAGACAGGGGTCATTGTACTCATCATGAACAACTTTTTTATGAGAACCCTGAAATAACGATTACATTTATTTAATAAACAACGGTTTCAGGGTTGGTCCCATACTAGAACTGTTCGTCTTTGGGTTTTTTTACTATGTATAAAAACTTAATTCTATTAAGTCCGTCCGTTGGGTTTCCAAAAGATATTGGACACATTTTTGTCATTTCAAATCGTAAAAAAATATTAAGATAAAGCGCATCGTAGTTCTAGAGCGGGGGCTGGTGACGTCACGGCACTAGTAAAAATTGTAGCATGTAGTGACGTCACGTGAGTTTACGAGAAAAAAGCATAAATACGTGGCCAATATTTTTTGGAAATCTATCTTTCGGACTTATTAGATTTTTTCAGTAAAATACCCTATTATAAGTGCAATAAGGGTCATTGTACTGATAATTATGAATCACTAGCAGCGCCTCGCGGTTTCACCCGCTTAGTTCCCGTTCCCGTGGGAATATGGGGATATAATATAGCCTAAGTCAAAAGGATAGTATAGCTTCCCAACAGTGAATTTTTCAAATCAGTCCAGTAGTTTTTGAGTTTATTCGTTACATACAAAAATACAAATCTTTACTCTTTATAATATTAGTACAGAAGTAGGTATAGATTATAAAATTCAGGTTTTGTGTGTATCCTGTAACACATTGGTCCACATTTAACCGTGAACGTAAAAAAAACGTGTCTAGAATAAATCCCATCCAAATTCAATAGTTTCCAATAAATCCGAGTCCGAGAGTTTACAATTTTACGCGATATTTTACAATGTTACGGAATTTGCGATTTAACGGTAACAGAAATAACATTAGGCCTGTTTTCTTTGAACGGGAAGGCAGCATTATAAATAAGTTCATCTCGTGTGATTGTTCCAAATAGGGATTTTATAGCGACAGAGACAATAAAACAAAAAAATCAACCGCTATAAAACTACACAACTTTTCAAGCAGTTTCTTACTGTTGGTGGCAATTAATTCAATCACATTTGATGACACCAAACCAAGGCTGTTTGAAAAGTAATTATTTCGGTACATTTTTATGTTTTGTTCCTTAATGTATATCAGCTATCTGACATCACCCTGAAATATGAGCAAACTCTTCTGGAACACCTGTATAGGATAGTTAGAATTCTAGTTCTTACTGTCCATGTGTTTATTGTCCAATACGGATTGTATGGACTTTAAAAGAGAGTTTGACCTCTGAGTTTGTTTCGGTGTTTCTTCTCAGGGTAGTCGGCTAGGAAACACCTGCTTCATCTAGTTTAAAACGACCAAAAAAGATAATTTATCATACTTTTGGTGATATATGGAGAAGACAGCACAAGGAACATATTAAACCTGCATTTATAATATCTTTTCTTTTCTAGGTATGGAAACGAGCCGAGTTGTATCAGCGCTACGCATCCTCATTTAAATAAGTACTGTTACTGCAGGGACTATGTGCCTCCAACTGTAAGAGTCTGACCAAGTAGGGGTTAAGCAGGGACGAGGCCACCGGGAGACGAATACCACGCAGAGAGCGAAGCCTTAGTAGATACCGAACTAACAGTAACAGTAAACTCTTCACATTTCGGCCGATCTCAATTAAAAATGTAACTGTTTATGGCCAAATTGTACAAATCAGTATTTCTTTACTTCGAGCTAATTTGTTTAAGCCGGCGTCATTGTGCTTGGAATATTTTAATTGTTGTTGTACCTCGTGTTAGCAAATAGCTCGTTAGTTAAATTATGTTTTGCTCATGCGGACCTGAATAACTTCTGTACTGTGTTAAATTAAATTTACTGGCGAGATGATATGTTACCAACTCTCAAAAATATTTATCCCTAAAGTTTGTGGCAAAAACCCCTAAAATCGTCTTAATTATTGAGTTGTCCCCCTAAAAAATATATAAATATAAATTCATAATGATTTAGAAATAATATGCTGTAATATGTTTAACATTTTAAACAATAACCGCCATATGCACAGCCCGCCAGTGGCGCCTATTGCCGCCAGTCACCACAGATTAGTTGTAGAATTACGTACTAGATGTTATAAGTCACTAGGTCAAGAAATAAAAAATTAAAGAGTCAAAAAGTCCCTGAAAATACCCCTAAAAATTACAGTCCCCTAAAAAATCCCATCTCACTTATTTACACCCTAAATCTGGGGGAAAACCCCTAAGTTGAGAACCGTGATGTGTTGAGACAGTTGACGGGACTTCTTAAAATTATTTTCTCAAAACCCACCATTTTTTGTGAATTTTTCAACCAAGTTACAAGTGAAAATTTAATATTTTCTTGTTCCTGTTCAGAAAATTTTGTCGAGTCATGAAAATATAAAATGCATGAGGGTTGGTTCAAACTTAATGGTCGAAATGAATCGACAATGGTATGGTTTCCAAACTCGAATTTAAAAAACACAAAGAAAAACTCACGCCTCAACCCCATGGGGAATAGGCAGAAACTACTCGAAATAAAATATCTCATATTTAAATACTACGTTCTTTCTACCTTTTTTAAGATGTGTTCAGATTTTTTTTTTCATAAAAAGTTGCTATTACACCTTTTTTGGAGTTCCTTATTAAAGCACCGAATATCTCATAAATAGTTCCATAAGCTTTTTGCGTTTTTTTTTGTTTGTAAATAGTTATATTCGGCGATATCTGCCAAGTTTTAACTGATTTTGATAAGACAATTGTTTTGTTTGAAAAGAAAAATCCTATCTGTTTTGGTTAATTAATAAAAAAGAACTTGTATTCATTTGTCCAAAGATTCGAATTTATGATATTTTGTGATATACGAAATTACTATGTTTTCCTAAATACTTAGAATTTAATCAGCGCAAATTTGGTTTAGAGCGATAAAAATTTTATTTTAATTTTGAAATTCATTCTTATAAAAAAAAATACCAAAAAAAATCTCTACTAAAATCCTACTTAATCATCAGCTTTTGTGATTGTATGATCTGAAAACAAAATCCTTCATACAAATTCATAAGTTGCTCATTATTCTTTTTTAACTCGAATGCCCCTGAACGCTCTATTTTTTTTAAAATTATTTTTAACTTTACTAAGCCTATTAAGAAAGAAAAACTGAAATCGATAATAAGGTATTTAACTAGATATAAAAATTATAATTTTATTTAGTCCGACCGTTGGGTTTTCAAAAAATATTGGATACGTATTTTTTGTCATTTCAAATAGAAAAAAATAAAAAAATAAGATAAAGCGCATCAAAGTGTTAGAGTGCATGGGGGCTGGTGACGTCACGGCGCTAGTAAAAATTTTAGCACGTAGTGATGTCACGCGAGTTTTCAATCATCTTCATTTTTTTTTAACGTGGAAAAAAGAAAAAATATGTTCAATATTTTTTGGAAATCTATCTGACGGACTAATTATTGTTTTTCAGTAAAATACACTATATTGCCGGGCGGTCCAGTTTTTCATAGTATAGTAGATTCAACTGGACCATCACTTCTGAAACTGGTATTTTAAGAAAAAATGGATAACTGTTAAAGGTCTGAAAAATTTGCAATGGGGGTGTAAGTGTAACTATGACTCACACCCCCATTGCAAATTACGACCCTGTATATTAATTAAAATCTAGTCTTATAGATAATGTCGATGAAATTGTAATGGTAGTATCCATATTAATAATAAATTAGAATTTTCTTTTTTATAAAAATGCTGGTTGCTTTCATATCTACATTTTTCTTTACTGTTGATTATTACAATGTAAGATTTTTAGTTTGCTATATTTATTGATATTCATTTTATTTTCTTAGAGAAGATTTTTAATTATACCTAGGCTAACCTAGGTACTCACTCTAATTTATATTTTTTATTCCTCAAATGCATTTCGCTGACGAAGTATTTTTTATAATCATTTTACTGCCACAAAAATATAGGCTTATTATGATTTTCCTCAGAAAACGTACACCGTAAACTTATTTATAGAAATACTCGCACTATTCTCGAACTACTTAACGAAAATCGATATTACGGAAATAAAATTTGAATCTTTAAAAATGTGGAGACGACAAAACGACAGTGAACGTAAAAATGTCGTCTAAATTAAAAATGAAACAAACAACATCCGATTGTAAAAACGGATAAGAAGCTTCAAACAGTGACTCAGTTCATGGTGCCATATTTTTTTTTTTTAATTTAACTTAAACTTTAACCAAGTGCGTCAAAGTGATTGGAAAGCTTTATTTCGATTTAAAAAAAATAATAATAGCATAGTATACGTAGCTTACTTAAAAGCTCTTTATTGTGTACATAGTTTGTAATATTAAAAAAAGGTATTTAAAATACATAATATAGGTTCTTTGAAAGAAAACATTTGGGCAGAGGTTGTAAAAAAATCTTCCTGTACCTATCTTACCATACTTAAAAAAGAGTAAGAGAGACTTCAGGTAGTTTGATGGTTTCAAATTCAAAATATTCCAATTTCCAAACAACCGTCACAAAAAATAACATAGCGCCATCTATACCGCCAGATCAGAACTAAAGACCTGACAAACCCTGCATCGCGGTATAAGAATTTTCCATGCAATTTGAACATTTACAACATCCCAAATATCATAAACTGGGCGGTTGTCCATTGGACACAACATCCATCTGGGCGGAAGATCCTTCCTTTTTCTAAGGAAGTTTGCGGGACTTGAAACCCTGTTCTAGAACTAGTTTTACTTGAGTTTTTCAACTATATTTAGTCGTTCCGTGGTCTCCACATTGTATCGTATATAATAAAGCCAGTGCCACGTATATCTCATATTTTTATATTTAATCTTTTTTAGATTTTAAGTTTGTGATCTACTAATTATGATAGATTTTAAGTTATTTAAAATTATCTCACATTTGATTACTATTTACTTGTCTCTCATTATAAAGACTCACGATTGATAACATAAGCCACTCAAGCTAAATAATCAATACGTACATCTAGGCAGTTGTCAAAATACTGTTTATACTGATAGGAACTGGTAACCATGGCAACGAATACGCTGATATACTATCGAAACAACGTTTGGCGCAGTGATTGAGCGATTGGCGGCTGCTCTGCTCGCGGATTCGATTCCCGCACGGAACAAATACAAATATTTTTTTGTTTTTCGAGTCTTAGTGGTGCATCTGTGAGTTAAATGTTTGTTATGTGTTTATTTGTTTGTATACGATACAGTAGTAATTCCTAGTGTGGGGATTAACAGCTAAATTAAATTGAGATTTGTCTTGTTTTTCTTATTCATATATATATCAGCCAGCGGCTTCAAGAGAGCATTCTAACGGGATAAAACGTATCCTGCCTTATTCCAGAACATGGTCTACCCGTTTACTAAGTACTATCTAAAACCATTCAGTTTTTAAGTCCTGAAGAGGTAACAAACAAACAGACAGGCATTTATAATATGAACTACAAGCAGCGCCCCGCGGTTTCACCGTAGTTCCCGTTCCCGTGGGAATACGGCGATAAAATATGTCGTATGTTAGTCTCTGATAACGTAGCTTTGCATTGGTGAAAGAATTTTTAAAATCAGTTTAGTGATTTAGGCGTAAATGCGTAACAAACAAACTCACATTCACATTTAGAATATTAGTAGTCATGTATTATTTGAGATTTACTTTTCTAGTTCGTGTATTGATTTTCAAAGGTCACCGCGCCGTTCGTTCGCTAAGCCAATCAGAAATGTCGAGATGAACCTATTCAATAATTAGGAGATCCGTGGATCATAACTACTCATTACATACGAGTCTATATCAGTCGACCGCAACGTTGGGCGTTACCGTATCGATCCATCAAATTAATCCGGTCGATCTCATAGTATCGATTCGATTAGGCGTCAATCGGCGTGATCCTTAGATATCTCTCAATATCGATTTCAATTATTATGTATTGAATTAAACATTTTTGTACAACCCAAAGTTTTAAGTCTCAGAATCTGATATTTTCTACACCTAAGATTACTTTTGTAGCACTAATTTGTCTGTGAATGTGATTATATTATTAAACTTTTAATTTTAATATGATGTTGGTGCTGTGTTTAGCATATACTAATTGTTTGTCTTGTTTTCAAGCCGACCCAGTCATTACGACAGCTCATTGTAATCCTTAGGGACATAGGGTTGGACTTCGGGTCAACTCATAGAGAGGCGAGCGAAAAGTATCAGCGGAACCTTTAGAATTTTTTAATAGGAATATTTCCTGAGTAAAAAATAGATTATGTTTAGTCCATCAGTTAAATTATCGAAAAATACTGGATACGTATTTTATACTTTATCAAATTAATAAAAATTGACGAAAATAAAAAAACACCAAAGATCGAGAGTGGGAGCTAGTAACGTCACGTCGTGGTAAAAATCGTAGCACGTAGTGACGTCACACGAGCTTACAACATACTGTAGCGTTATCGTTTTTGTTTACGTGAAAAAAGAAAAAAAAATACGTGTTAGCACAATAAATAGATTGCTAGTTAGTGCTATTAAAATTTTAAAAAGGTTTTTTAGTTTATATTCCGTAACGATTTCTGTTACCTTAAAGTTGTCTAGATCTTAAAAACAGACTCGTCTTTGTAATAAAATACAAAAAAAAAAAACTATATAGATGTATCCGGCCGCTGATATGACACATGTGGTATCCCTATATTCCCTTATGCTAAAGTAAACTTTATAGTCTGAAAAATAAGGTTCACATTTCAGTGAGAGAAATCTAAAAAATCACTGCGTCGAGCTAAAAAGAGATTTATAATTAGTGACACAGACTACATAGGTACTGTGAAACCAAAAATCTTCATTTTATAGGAAACTTGCACGGCGTAGCCTATGCCATCTAGTGTTGCAAATCTAAAACTTATAAGTAACATATAATTGACATTGACTTGTCTGTGCTGCCACCTATAGTGAATACTTCTGTTCTGCCAAGCAGAACTGTCATTGTCAAGTATATTTTACGTTAGTTTTGAATTTACTACAATAGATGGCGTACTTAACGTCGTGCACGTTCCCTATTGTGCCATATTTTCGACCGGTTAGTTTCCGACGATATTCCATGTATTAGCGCCAAACAAACAATAAATTAATTGTTGTCTGTATACAGCGTGTTCCACTATTGCCTTCACTGTAGAATTCGCGTAGTAAGTAAGTTCTTGTTTATTTTGTTATTGTTTCAATAATCTATATTAGCTACCCAATATAACCCTATATGCCCACGCACATCTGGAACGCGCTGTATACAACATGATATTGTGTAAATTGTTAACTTTTTAATTATAAGAAAAGATTGAAAGCAAAATTGTGTTTTATTTTATTAAAAACTAACTTCTGCCTGCAGTTTCACTCGAACGAAAAATATTTATTTTTGCATGAGATATCATCAAATGACTTCTCCCGCTCTGAGCGGAGCGGAAGGGAGTGTCAGACTCTTACTGACTAAAACCCACCCGTGATCCTTCTTGTGCCCGCCGCGTTCCAGGGCCGCGGTGACTCTTTCGAACAAATTCCGCAACGTAACTAAATACCTGGGGGTAATACTGTACAACCACTTCACCTTCGCGGAACACATAAGGCAGGCCCTATCCCGTGCGCTCTAGGTAGGCTATGTATGCGTTTTTCTCAATAACTGTATCATCATTCAGACAAATATTTACGTAATTATTGTTCCATAGGAGGCTCGCTGCTAAAAAGTTCCAGGCTTGGGACATAAATTCATCATCAATTAAATACCGAGATTCCTCTAAGCCTCAGAAGACACCGGAATAATAATAATTAAATCATTTGTATGATACAAAAAATATTTTATATCTTCCAACACACAGAATATTATTTACAGTAAATGTACAATTATTAAGTTACAATATTATTTATAGTTCAAAGGCCAGTCCGCTTTGCGGGGTTCTATAAAATAAAATACATAATTATAATAATATTTACATAGGCTTGCAGTCTCTTGCTAAGATAGTTACAATAATTTGGCTCCTCCAAAGGAATTCTTGAAGTTAAATACATAAAAAACGATTGTATTAAAAGTTTTACTCACGATGTTACATATAAACATCAAATTTTCTTATTTTAAAAAATGGAGAGAATTCAACTCAAGTATTTCTCCCTATAATAATTTAAATATTATATATTATTTAAATATTATAGGGAGAAAAACTTGAGAGTGATCTCATCCGTAGTAAATACATAGTTACATTTCCAGGACATAAAATTGTAAATATGGAACTAACTGCATGTCAGGATAGCGCTTATTCAGTCTTATAAAACAATCAAATGAATATTATACTTGTCGATCGTGTTCTGGGTGAAAAAAAAAAGTTACATTTGGTCCGTCGCGTCAGTAAGATTATCAAAATAGGCTAAACTTTCCATTATGGGTCGTCGTTCGAAGTTCTTTTTTTTTGTAGATAGAACTCATAAATAGAGGGCTTTACACAAAGTTTTGAGTTGCAGAAACTCAAGGTTTACGAGATATAATTTTTTAAAGTTTCCATATAAATTGAAAAATAACACGTCATTTAGGTTGGATAAATTGTCATGTAGCTGTCAAATTTGACGTTTCACGTTCCGTTGACGGTGGAGGGTAGTAAATTTGATATTTAATTAATGTGCACTAAAAACGTGCTGTACTCTGCAATTACATTGACTTTTTTTGCATAAGAAATAACGAATATTTGTTTACACTGTGGGACGGAACGTGAAGCGACGCCATTTTGTTGTTTAATTGTCAGTGTCAGTCATCACAGTACTTTTTCAAGTATACAAATATTACACTCATAATTGATGAGGATTTTCAGTACAAGAGCGAACACAGAGCCCGCCACGTCCTTCGAGGTTATTTTTTTTTAAACCCACCCAGAAGTATAAGCCGAGCGGGGCTCCGTCGAACAATCTTGACAGGTAGGATATTGTTAAAATAGTTATCAACCTATGGAAATTAGATTCTAATTGATGGATGTTTTAACCTAACTTAACCTCAAAACTTTAACCATGGATATCTCCATAACCATGGGTTTCCGCGGCGTGGGCATGGTACAGGGGGGTATTCAGCTGAATCTGGTTTGACTGGAAGCTGACACCAATATATTTGGGAAAAGGCTAGGCAAATGACTATTAGTTAGGATAATTTGGTAATAATCCAACTGACGGATAGACCATTAGATTAAAAAAAAAAATATTCTACCCTTTTTGGGGTTTCTGGTGAATTACATAAGATACGAAATGTGACCTTAAAATAAATTCCATATAAATAATATAAAACGTGATTTTGTAATAACTTGATTTATATGGGAGTTTCTTGACAGCTCTACAGCATAATTATGTTTTGGAATAAGCAGTTTCAACTTTCAGTTAGTGGGTTGCACAAGTTAGATAGGACTTGGCCCAATATATCTTATTTATCATCTATCCAATCAAATATCATCACGGGCCATTAATTTCGATGACATTTACCGCTTAAAACACTCGTTTTATATAGAGAGTACTAACAATGCTCTGCAGAGATGACAGTTCTTATGTTCAGCGGTTGATAGCGACCCAGCCGTTGTTCCCGTCAGGTAACTTGATTTGTATGAGTCGCACCATACCGCCGTTTTCGTCGTTAGCCACGATCTGAAATGAAAAAAAAAAAAGTTATGTTAATATCATGTATTTGGCTCATGTGAAAAGGATTTTTCAAGAAAAAGAAATTGTTTATTCCTCCCCAACAAATGCATTTGACATTATTATACAAATAAAAAATACATGTGTACAATGGGGATGTTGCCTGAGTAAAAAATATATGATTATGTTTAGTCCGTCAGTTAGATTATAGAAAAATATTGGACACGTATTTTTTCCTTTATCAAATCTATAAAAACTGACGCAGATAAAAAGCATCAAAGATCAGGAGTGGGAGCGTGTGACGTCACGGCCCGGTAAAAATTGTATAGAGTAGTGACGTCACACGAGTTTTTAACGCGTTGTATCGTCTTCGTTTTTCGTCTATGTGAAAAAAGAAAAAATACGTGTCCAATATTTTTTTGAAATCTATCCGACGTACTAATCAGATTTTTTAGGCAACTACCCTATTCACACGTGGTAGAAGTGAAACCTTCAAAAATGTTGGCTTCAAGATCATGAGACGAAGCGACAGTAAAAAGAGACAGACACATGAATTTATGTCTCTGTCTCTTTTTACTGTCGCTTTTTCGTTTCAAATCACAACGATGCTAAAGAAGTTTTCACTTCAACAAAATGGAGAAACAATAAATAAAAGTCTAAAATGGCATGTTAGAAAACAGAGCCATTCATGAAAACCCTCAACCACGTTCAACCCACACAGCTATCAGTAGATTCAGATTCAAACTCTCTTTACGGTCGAAACCAATAACCGATCTATCTCCTGGAGATAGAAAAACAAATGAAACAACAGAAAAATTACATAGGTTTTCTGTTGTTTCATTTGTTTTTCTATCTCCAGTATGTGATAGATCGGTTATTGGGTTCGGCCGTTAGAGAATTATAAATTTGAACCCGCTAACCAGGATCCAAATCCAAAATGACGACACGGTTGGTGCAGTGGTTGAGCGTTCAGCTGTTGCGCTACGTGTTGCGGGTTCGATCCCCGCACGGAACATGTGTGTACGGCCTACATATAATTGTTCCGGGTCTGGGTGTGTTGTGTAAGTGAGTTTACATGTTTGTGAACGACATAGAAGTAAATTCTAGTATGGAGAAACGTTTTATTTAAAAAAGAAAATAAACCAATTACTGGTATATACATACATATGAATTTTCAACATGCATCCAGGGCCTCAAGTCTGCTATTACAATAGTGTCAGAATGGTCTATCATTGATTTCATAATGGTTGATTTTGACAAGTTTGGTAATCTACTAATATAAAAGCGTCATTATGACTTTCCATTTCTTTCAATGGAGTGTCAGTGGTTGACCACTGACACTCCATTGAAAGAAATGGCATAGAATGGCAATCTCTTACATAATGACAAATTGAAACATATAAACATATAACATATGCATGACTAAATGTTCAAATTTAGTAGTAGTTTTTCGAAAATCACTTCTACTAACGAGTTTTATAATATTGGCAATACGACAATGTCATTCTGCCACGATTCTATTACGAGACCATTGACCGACCAATGATCGACCATTATGAATTTAGAAGATTGCGAACTGGAATACTGGATACTGGAACTGGTGTTGGAATGACATATTTATAAAAAATAGCAGACTTGGGGCCCTGGTCCAGTACCGCATTTTCGGTACTCCTTCATAAAATGATGTTCACAGTGATAAGTACAACGACCCCTTTTGTTCGCTACGTAATACGTCACAACGCCATCTAGTGAATCCGCCCGACAACTCGCGGCCCACTCGATACTCGGCGGTGAGCGGCGAGCGACAAGCTTCGCAACCAGGCGACCTATTATGACGTCTTAAATCCATCATGATTTCTGTGTCAGAGAGAGACGGAGTTACACAAGACGAATAGCACTATCTCTTTCCCTCACACGAATCATGATAGCATTAGCACTTCGTAATAGGGAACGTGCAGAAACTATAGGTGGCAGCACAGACGCGTCAATGTCAAGTATATTTTGCTTTTAAGTTTCAAATTTGCAACGCTAGATGGCACAGTCTACTTCGTGCACGTTCCCCTAAATGGAGGGTGCAGGAAGTATAGGTGGCAGCACAGGTCAAATATTTACAAGGTGAAAGTTTCAGATTTGCAACACTAGATGGCATAGTCTACGCCGTGCACGTTCCCTATACGGCCACTGCGCGCGCAACCCGCTCGCGAACGAACTAAACAATGTCGGTCGGTTCATTCTATGTAAAACTATTTTCTCTTCCATTCCTTCTCTTGACTGCTTGGAGTAAACGCCTTATGTTGAAATTTACAAGTCTTGATTTTTATTTCAATATCCAAGTAGACGCCCAAACACCTTTTTTACAACCAAATTCACTTTATTATATTATAAGTTAGGATAACTGACCTCAGTCTGTTCACCGAGTTGATCGACATCAACCGCTTCGAGAATAGTGCCTTCAGCTCTCTCTCCTATGTTATCTGTGAAAAAAAAAACATACTAAACATCCATTTGCCAGGCGCGTGCAGTGGTTCGAGTTAGGGTAGGTCAGAGAAAATGTCCAAATAAATTTTAAAAAATAACCACATTATTCAGGGTTGATTTTTAATGAAATGAGTTCTCTTTTTAATAGCCTATTAAAAAAAAAACACCACATGTCAACCCTGAATAATGTGGTGTTTTTTTTATGGACATTATTTTCTGGCCTACCCAACTCGAACCACTGCACGCCACTGCCATTTGCCGACTTTCCAGTTAGTGCACAGAACTCAGCACATAAGTCCAACTAGACTTTCTGATTGCTTTTTCTATACAAATATTATACAGCGTTATTTGTAAAACACCAACAACCTCTTAAGTGGTCATTGTACTCATCATTATGAACAACTTTTACTATGGGAGCAAACCTGAAATCGCGAAAAAAAAGTCAGGTGCCCCCTACATTTTGATGAGCTATACGAACAGCGAAGGACCAGCTGATTTTTCCTTTTTTTTAACCTCTTAAGAGGTTGTTGGTGTTTTACAAATAACCCTGTAAAGATGAAAGATTTGATTGTTTGTTTTTATTCAATAGGCTCCGAAACCACTAAACCGATTTGAAAAATTATTTCATTGTTGGGAAGCTACACTTTTCCCGGGTGACATAGCGTTTATTGTTACAAAAAAATAAAAAAATACAAGACAGTTGCAACTCAAATACGACAACATAAATGTATGTTTTTTCGAGTTTTTTTTTTTAATACAAATTGTCAGTGCAAAATCAACTTAAAATATTATAAAATTGATACTTGAGTGGCGATGGATTGGAATGATCTCGAACTTTCTTTTGCAATAAAAAGGTATCCTATAACCATCTTCAGGTTCTAAGGACTAAATTCATCAAAATAGGTTCAGCGATTTAGGCGTCGAAGAGTTACAATAACTCACTTTCGCGTTCATAATATTAGTTAGAATTGTTAAGTAGTGTATTTTATTGTTTAAACTTACGTATGGTTAGTAACGTTGACTCGTCGCCCTCTTGTATTAGGTTCAAAGTTGTTTTATCTGAAAAAAAAAAGAAATAACGTTCTGCATAAATTAACTGTCAAAAACAACAAAAACAAAATTAACCAATTGTTTCTTTTTTAGGGTTCCTTAAAAAACAGAACCCTATTATTAAGCCTCCGTTGTCCTGTCTATTTGTCTGTCCGTCTGTCTATCAGCGGGCTGTATATCAATAACCGTAATAGGTAAATAATTGAAATTTTCACAGAATGTATATATATTACCGCTATAACGCCCCATAAAACAAACATTAAAGGTAATAAACATGATTATTTCGGTTTACCTCTTAAGGGGTCATTGTACTCATCATTATGAACAACTTTCACTATGGAACCAACATTGAAATTTAAAAAAAATATTTAATAATATATAAGAAATAGTCTGCCCCATCCCATACATTTCTGTGCGCATAACTCGACAAGATGAACTGATTTTTAGTGATTTCTGATTTCTTCCCAATAGTAAAAGTTGAAGCTTTTTTGTGCCAAAAATAAGTCGTTTCCCAGCAATTTAATTTGACGTACATAGTAGATTTTGGTATTTTTACACCCTGTTACGTGGTTTTTGTTGTTGTTATGGTTCGCATATGTATAAAGATCGAAGAATGTCATGCAAAAAGTTTAAAATGAATAGTAAATACTAACCGGTATCTTGTAATATTAACTTCTTGTCTTCCGTGATGTAGAATTTGGCGTCTGCTAGATTCACTTCCGTTTCCGATTTCACTGAAAACATATTTATTTTGATTTTAATAAAGTTATTGTAAAATATACTTCTATATATATTTAGACTAGGTCTACATATATATATTGGTTATATGGTAATTTATTATTTAATACAGTGTCCCCGGTATCTGCATTTAGAATTTGAAGTTCAGAATCAAATTCAAAACGTTTATTTCAATAAGACCATTAAACGGCACTTTTGAACTTCATAATTTACGTTAAAATAATAAAATTGACTCTGTGTCCATTCGCAAAGGTAGATTTTTTTACAAGAAACTCCACAGTTACTATTTCCAACTGAAAGTTTTACAAAATTTGGTACACAAAACGGGTTTAAGAATTAAAGTTTTATTACATGTGGGTAGTTTGATTTACTTTACAAAGGGTTTTCATGAGAAAATGAAAATACACGTACCGACAGATTTCACACTCGCCTCCAATTCACTGGGGTCAAATATCTACAAGCAAAAGACAAACTATTAGTAATTTAATCACTGTTACGAGCTTCGGGTTCGTGACACTAAAAACAGCCTATTAAATAATCAAAAATTACACTTTAATTACACAATCGCACTACTAATCACTAAAGTTCGCAGTCGAAGATCGCTCTCGAAGTTATCACTTGTATCGCTTATCCAATACTGACTCGGACCTATATAGAGCGTCGGTTACTTCCAGAACCTTCCATCGTAGAAAGACCTAGAAAGTTCGCGTACATATCTGTCGCGACTGACTAGGGTCCGAGAATTCTAGAATGTTCTAGCATAGAAAAGTCTCGAAGGTGGACTTTACTAGTTCTGCTACTCGATACTAGATGGCGCTAGTGGTACCGAATGCCGCTGTTTGCGTTTTTTACGCAAGTATTATTTTAATTATGTATGTACAGCACACATGTTTGTGCAAATAAAATGTCTTATTCTTATTATCGTGCTCGTTAGCTAAAGAATAACAGCCGTACAGGTCGATTTTCAGGGTAAGCAAGGCTTGCCAAGTTTTTGCTTGGTCTGTGGATGGGTGTGCCTCGGTGCGCACGTTAAGTCGTTAGTCCCGGCTGTCATTTGTAGATCTTTGGCAGTCGTTACGGATTGTCAGAAGTCAGTAAATCCGATTCCAGTCTTGCCAAGAATTACCGTGTTGCCCAGTTAATGTGTTGTGGAGGTCTGGTAGGCAGCTGCTCCACGTGAAATACGGGTATTAAGCTGAATCTGGTTTGACTGGAAGCCGACCCCAATAAAGTTGGGAAAAGGCTAGGCAGATGATTCTTATTATCATAACTAAATAACGTTTATAATTACTTATTATTGTTACACCACACAATGTTGAAGGCAACAGGTGGTCAAAGTCAAAACGTTTATTTCAATTAGGCCATTAAACGGCACTTTTGAACGTCATCATTAAAAGTTATCATAATTAAGTTACTAGCTAGGTGGACTATAGGGAATGTGCATAGAGTACTGTGCTATCTAGTATTGCCAATTCGGAATTTTAACTGAATTCAATTCAATTCAAAGCATTTATTTCAATTAAACCCTTTACAGGCACTATCAGGAAAGAGGTGAAACTATCTGCACGTTCCAAAGCGTAGATCTCTATGGAGAAGAACGTGCAAGAAACTCTACGGACACTCTTTTAAATCATGTTCTGTATTACATAACTTTGGTTACATCCTTGGTGATTCTATATGTGAGGACAATGCAAAGAAAAAAAAAAAGAAACTATAAAATCAATTCAAAGTATAAAGATTAAAACAAGCCAGTGGCAGTTAAGAGGGGACCAGTCTCAACCGACGGCGCCCGTTCACGAACATGACGCGTGTATCGGCACCATTTAGCTCAACCATTTTGAAGGGAACCGAATGATCCAACAACCCTTCAAATACTAGACCAACACTCCTGTGCTGCCACCTGCCTATATCCTGGTGAAGCTTGCAGGATTCTGCTGGACCAGCTCAGCACAGGACATGTCGATGTGGCGATATATAGATCAGGCCTATGTCCTTTATTTCTGGATGGGAAATCATCAAGTTGTTGAGCTCCTTGTTGATTCTAAGTTGAACTACTTGTCTCTGACCAAGGCTTGCACTGACTGGACAGGTCCACTCAAAACGGTGTGGTTCCTTCTTAAAAAGATCATTTCAGACACTGATCTGCATGGTCCTCATATAACGTATTGTGAATATGAGGACCATGTAGATCGCTACGTCAGGGGTTCATTCATGTTAGTCTGGCGGTTTGAGTTCTTTAGGTGGCCTACCCAAATGTCCTTACTTTGGTATTGTTCGTCAAATCGTTGAGCTTCTAAGTTTGAGCTACACGGTATCTGACAAATGCTTGCACTGTCTGGACAGGTCCACTCAAATCTGTGTGGCACTTTCCTCAAAAGACCACTTCAGACATCAGCCTACATGGTTCTCATATTATTTGACCAGTACAATTGTATGGACTTCAAAAGAGACTTTGACCTCTGAGTTTGTTTCGGTGTTTCTTCTCAGGGTAGTCAGCTAGGAAACACCGGCCTTATCTAGTTTTATAACGGCCAAAAAGATTGACGTGTAAAAGTGTTTTTTACAACCTACTTACCAAAAATAAATCATTTATCATCAAATGACTTCTCCCGCTGTGGGCGGAGCGGAAGGGAGTGTTAGACTCTTACTGACTAAAAGCCACCAGAGTTCCTCCTACCGCCCAAATTCCATAACCTTGGCAGGACTATGTCCTAAAGTATTTCTTCGAGAGTTTGAGGTTTTTTTATAATATCAAACTTTCACTAATATGGCCCCCCAATGGGGGTGAATTTTCAAAACTTATTTCTGTAACTCACAGTTTTATGCGCTTACGCTTAGAGGTAGGTCTTACGCTTAAAGGTAATTTACATTAATTATTAAAATACTAACAGCGCCCCGCGGTTTCACCCGCGTAGTTCCCGTTCCCGTGAGAATACGGGGATAAAATATAGCCTATGTTACTCAGGGTGAATGTAGCTTTCTAGTGGTGAAAGAATTTTTGAAATCGGTTGAGTAGTTTTCGCGTAACAAACAAACTTACATTCACATTTAAAAATATTCAGTTAGTTGGCTGTCTTACCGATTCAAATTTACTATTTTTCGCTTCTATGTGCGTAACTTCAGTTGGTTGATTCTGCAAAAAAAGAAACAATAAATTTTTTATGCATCTGTTAGTAGCAAATGGTCAGCAACGTGCACAACAACGCGTGACGTTGCCAACATGCGCGAAACATTGACAATGATACTAAAAAAAAACTTTTTTTAAAAACAAGCTTTTTATTTTAATGCGCTAAAAAGTTTTCGCTTCAAAACTTTTACTATCTACTTATGTAGTCTTTACATAATTTATATCATAATTATAAAAGCTTGTCACGAGACTTACTTGTCTAGATAAACAAGTAAGCTAAAATTAAAAAAATATATATATACAGGGCACACAAAAACCTTGCTCTGACAAATTACGAGCTATTCCTACACAAAGGTAAAAACAAAGGTAAAACTTCCCCATATCATCATTTAAAATTAATTAAATACTTACATTTTCAGTAACTTTGATAACCCTAGGTTGATTGACTACTATCGATTCTGCCAAATGTCCCTGCAAAGAAAATAATAATTTAAAAATAATAATTTATTAATTTATGTACACACAATAAACTTAAAAAAGAAAATTTTGTACAAAGGTAATGCTTATTTCAAAAGAAATTTATTCTTTCACTTAATCCGAGGATTTACAGCTACTAAAAACAGACGAAAAAGCAAACCATAGTCTCCATTATATTAATTACTAGCGGCGCCCCGCGGTTTCACCCGCGTAGTTCCTGTTCCCGTGGGAATATGGGGATAAAATATAGCCTATGTTACTCAGGGTGAATGTAGCTTTCTAATAGTGAAAGAATTTTTGAAATCGCTCCAGTAGTTTTTGAGTTTATTCGTTACATATAGAAATACAAATATTTCCTCTTTATAATATTAGTATAGATTAGTATATTAGTATAGACTAGCAGCGTCCCACGGTTTCACCCGCGTAGGTCCTGTTCCCGTGGGAATACGAATATAAAATACAGCCTATATTATACGCTGATAATGTAACTTTCCATCCGTAATCAATTGGTTTAAATCGGTTCAGTAGCTTAGGCCCTTATTCGGTACAAACAAACAAATCTTTCCTTCTTATAATATTCGTAAAAATATAAAGAAATGGAAAATTGAATACGTGTCAACAGGCGCTTTCGTCAAACTGAAGGTCATAGGAATTAATATCAAAAGACGAATAGTTTATCGTGATGGTAGGTTATGTTGTAGGCATTGACAACATTTGGAAGCTCTATCAACTAAACTCGAATTCCGTCCAAACAAATTTACATCAATTTTTCAATTTGAGTCAAAGTGATGATATATAACAAATAGACTGAGATCACAGAGAGACTTCACTTATTTTGTTGTAACAAAATAGTTAGTTTATCCTTTTACATACCTGCTAAAATGTAGTCAAAGTGGTAGTTTTTGAGCTATTTTTGTATGTTGTGTTGTGAAACGTACTGGTGTTCATGTGCGCGTAGAGCAGCTGTTTGCGCATGTAGCCGGCGCCTCACGCGACGCACTCGTAAGGCTTCTTGTGTGTTGTGTTGTGTTGTGTTGTGATACGTACGCTGGTGTTCATGTGCGCGTAGAGCAGCTGTTTGCGCATGTAGCCGGCGCCGCACGCGACGCACTCGTAAGGCTTCTTGTGTGTTGTGTTGTGTTGTGATACGTACGCTGGTGTTCATGTGCGCGTAGAGCAGCTGTTTGCGCATGTAGCCGGCGCCGCACGCGACGCACTCGTAAGGCTTCTTGTGTGTTGTGTTGTGTTGTGTTGTGTTGTGATACGTACGCTGGTGTTCATGTGCGCGTAGAGCAGCTGTTTGCGCATGTAGCCGGCGCCGCACGCGACGCACTCGTAAGGCTTCTTGTGTGTTGTGTTGTGTTGTGTTGTGATACGTACGCTGGTGTTCATGTGCGCGTAGAGCAGCTGTTTGCGCATGTAGCCGGCGCCGCACGCGACGCACTCGTAAGGCTTCTTGTGTGTTGTGTTGTGTTGTGTCGTGATACGTACGCTGGTGTTCATGTGCGCGTAGAGCAGCTGTTTGCGCATGTAGCCGGCGCCGCACGCGACGCACTCGTAAGGCTTCTTGTCCGAATGCACGAAGCGGTGTGTGTTGCGATTGTCGCGAGAGTTGAACGATTTTCCGCAGATCTGGAAATAATAACAAGTTTTTTAAACCGCCAGCAATAAGGGTGAAATTACATTATATGTCATGCAAATTTAACGTTAAGAGAGTCAAAACTGCCAGGCAGGTTATAATTAAATTATAATTAACTAGCTGACCCAGCAAACGTTGTTTTGCCATATAAAGTACAAACAATATTTAGGGGTATGAATGATGTTCTATAAATATAAAAGAAAGTCGCCGGTGAAATGTAGCTTTCTATTGGTGAAATAATTTTTAAAATAGAAAACTTAAAGCTAAAATACTTCTTAGCTGTATCCCATGGTTTCACCTGCCTGCGCCATTTATTCTTTCTGGCTCAGTGATCTTTTTTTCGTCTGCTAAGGAATAGCTTGATGTTAAATAATTATGGTTTTGGTATCCTGGTACTTTGTAAGTCTTCACTCACAATTCCAGCCCCAGAAATGCTTCGACATGTTTATGGTCTGCTGGTACGCGTGAATCCTTACTTCTTAAGTTTTCGACATGTTTCTTTCTGGTCTTCTAGTACTTGTGAATCTTTAGCGCATGGAATTTTTGACAGCTACGAAAATGATTCATCTTTCATAATTATGTATTCGTTGAGTTTGTTAAGAAAGCACTTCCAGCCTTATTCTATGATAAAGATAAAGATAAAGATAATTTTATTTTGCAAATATGGGTAGCAAAAAGATGACAAAAAATAAGAGTACAGCCATATTTTACCAAGTAGGCATGCAAAAGATTTAAAACATCAACTTATTACATAACTTAACTTAACAACCTACAATTTTAAATATTACAAACTAATACAGTTTTAATTTTGGTATTATTATTTATTATACATAACTACGCACTAGCAAAATTCTTTCTCAATCAGGAACTCCTTACTATTATAATATGCTTTCGCCACCAAAAAGCTTCGGAGTCTCTTTTTGAATAATGGAAGCGGAAGCTCTTTCCATGTCTTTGGCAATTTGTTATAAATGACTGGCGCCATGCAGTAGACACTTTTGCGCATAAGTGCTGTCTTGGCCTACTCCAGACATAACACACTATTATCGCGTCTATTGCGGGGTACTATATCTGATAGTCGTCTAAATCGACTGGGATTTGCCTTTACAAACACAGCTACTTCAAATATGTACAAACAAGGTAATGTTAATATTTTGTAATTTCTAAAGTATGGTGCACAACTGTCCGTAGGTTTTAGTCTAAACATCGCTCGAATGCATCTTTTTTGTACCTTGAAGGCGGTCTCTCTTTCAGTAGAGTTTTCCCAAAATATGATCCCATATCGTAAATGTGATTCTGCTATCCCATAATAAGCAGTCAGAAGAGCATCTGTATTCAATATAGGTGATAATGAGTGTAGAGCGTATGCAGACTTACTCATTTTCTTGCATAAAATATCAATGTGTGATTTCCAATTTAGGTTTTTATCAATTTCAAGACCCAGAAATTTTGTAGCTTCAACTTCTTCTATTGTATCATCATTATAGTGTATATTTAAGTTAATACTAGAGGTCTGTTGTCTAAAATGAATTACTTTAGTTTTACTCAAATTTATTTTTAAATTGTTTGCATCTAACCAGTTTACCATCTGTTTTAGACTATTATTAATTTCACACTCATACGTATCTATATTTTTACAAGCTATTGTGATCGTGCTATCATCTGCAAATAATGTTATGAAGTGTGAATGAATGTTATGAAGGTGCGACCTTTCTAGATTTTATTAATCTTTTTTTTGGTTGCTAGGTTACACTCTTGTTAATTTTGAATTATCTACAACGCACTAAATATATTTCACATAAAACCATTTTCCACTGCGTTTACTTTAATAGAGTTTTCATTGTTTTTAAGATGTATTCTGCTATTCGGGGCGGAGACAAATCCAACGAATCAAAAACCAAGAAAATTGGTTCAGCAGATCTCGAGTTATAAGTGTTGTAACAAACCCGACTTTGTTTTATATACAGTGTGAAATCTTAATGGTTGTTTTCCCGCGGCAGGACGATTACCCATCAGTAGTACTATCGAAACAAAGTTAAACTAAAAAAAACAAATGTTTTTTTTTTCAAATCATTAAAAAATTGTTCATAAACTCGAAAGAGCGAGAATTAATAGTAGGTAGTGCACTAGACATAACGTAGGTAGATACCTACATAAAGACGCACGTGCCGCCGCGTACCTACATATCGCGCGATGCACTACTGTTGGTTCAAATCGCTTTCGAGTTTTGTTTATCACAATTGTTAATCTACCATTTATGGAGTCTAATATTTTTTATATATTTAAATCGATTGTATTACCGATACAAACTCATTTCGCTTCGGGAAAACAACCATTAAAATTTCACACTGTATATAGATTTATCATCGGTGTGTTTTATTCTAAAGGACGTTCTGATGTCATGAAATGTACTGACCTCACACACGTACGGCCTCTCCCCGCTGTGTATGCGCACGTGCTTCTTGTAGTGCTCGGGGTACACGAACGACAGCTGACAGATGTACTGACCTCACACACGTACGGCCTCTCCCCGCTGTGTATGCGCACGTGCTTCTTGTAGTGCTCGGGGTACACGAACGACAGCTGACAGATGTACTGACCTCACACACGTACGGCCTCTCCCCGCTGTGTATGCGCACGTGCTTCTTGTAGTGCTCGGGGTACACGAACGACAGCTGACAGATGTACTGACCTCACACACGTACGGCCTCTCCCCGCTGTGTATGCGCACGTGCTTCTTGTAGTGCTCGGGGTACACGAACGACAGCTGACAGATGTACTGACCTCACACACGTACGGCCTCTCCCCGCTGTGTATGCGCACGTGCTTCTTGTAGTGCTCGGGGTACACGAACGACAGCTGACAGATGTACTGACCTCACACACGTACGGCCTCTCCCCGCTGTGTATGCGCACGTGCTTCTTGTAGTGCTCGGGGTACACGAACGACAGCTGACAGATGTACTGACCTCACACACGTACGGCCTCTCCCCGCTGTGTATGCGCACGTGCTTCTTGTAGTGCTCGGGGTACACGAACGACAGCTGACAGATGTACTGACCTCACACACGTACGGCCTCTCCCCGCTGTGTATGCGCACGTGCTTCTTGTAGTGCTCGGGGTACACGAACGACAGCTGACAGATGTACTGACCTCACACACGTACGGCCTCTCCCCGCTGTGTATGCGCACGTGCTTCTTGTAGTGCTCGGGGTACACGAACGACAGCTGACAGATGTACTGACCTCACACACGTACGGCCTCTCCCCGCTGTGTATGCGCACGTGCTTCTTGTAGTGCTCGGGGTACACGAACGACAGCTGACAGATGTACTGACCTCACACACGTACGGCCTCTCCCCGCTGTGTATGCGCACGTGCTTCTTGTAGTGCTCGGGGTACACGAACGACAGCTGACAGATGCCGCACTTGAGGGGCCGCTCGCCCGTGTGCGACGCCTTTATGTGGTACTCTAGTAATCTGTGGAAGGAAACAGTTCGTTTGAGTTAAAGCGACGTCATATAGAAGAGCAAAAAGGACTGAAATAAGTGGTCACTGTTGTAATTTATTGTATTGTGCATTAACAGGAGGTAAAACAACTAATAATGCCAGAATTAATTACTAACCAGTATTACGGTGATGTTAAGTTTAATCAATTAACACAGCATACAGCAATAATTTTTAAAATTCTCGGGTAGCGCGATATTTAAATATATTAGTTTCGAATCTTCTTGGCAAAAGATAATACCATCACTATTTGCGACACCCAAATTGTAAATATAAACAGCCACAAATCGACAGTTAATCGAAAAAAATTAAATTAACAAAAATTAAATTACTGTTTCCTTTGCCATCCGCTATTCGCCAAACTATAATATCACATATGGGTCTAGCCTGTAGGGGTATTTATTTTTAGAGTGAATAAATAAATAAATTACATGTAAGTACTGTTCTCCTAAACTTCTTACAGTCGTATTGGCTATAGGGAACGTGCAGAAACTATAGGTGACGGCACAGACGCGTCAATGTCAAGTATATTTTACTTATAAGTTTCATATTAGCAACGCTAGATGGCACAGTCTACTTCGTGCACGTTCCCCTAAACGGAGAGTGCAGGAAGTATAGGTGGCAGCACAGATCACATATTTACAACGTAAAAGTTTCAGATTTGCCACACTAGATGGCATAGTCTACGCCGTGCACGTTTCCTATCGTCGAGTACCGCATATGTCTCACGAAAATGATCCTTAGCAACAAATTTAGCCATTTATTTATACATGTAAATAGATCAATATATGTACATACCTTCTCCTCTTAAACCTCTTGGGGCACTGTTCGCAGTGGTATCGCTTATCGTCGAAGTGCGTAGCTCGGCGATGCGAGTGCAAGTTCGAGCGCTGCGTGAAGCGAGCGCCGCATATGTCGCACGAGAATGGACGCTCACCTGGAGGTAAAAGGACGCTTTTATTTACCCTGTTATGCGGAACTGAGAGCAGTGGTGGCCGAGTGGTAACGGCCCCGACTTACGAATTGTAGGTCGCGGGTTCAAACCCAGCCAGGCGCACTACTATGCGTAATTAACTTCATCACCACTGCTCTCAAAACGGTAAAGGAAAACATCGTGAGGAAACCGGCATGTCCTAGAAGCAAAAATTCGAAGACATGTGACATTCACCAACCCGCACTGGGCCCGCGTGGTGGATTACGGCCCATTCCCTCTCCTAGAGAGGAGGCCTGTGCCCCAGCAGTGGGAACATTAAAAGGCTGACTATAATAAATAATAATAATAATAATATAACTTTTATTTCGGGTAACAAAGACCCATAACATATATACCTTACAGACTAACATACATATTTATATAAAACAAACACTATTTTATTTTACACGAAGCGTCGGCGTCGTGTTACGCTGCGTGGCGTCGCGTAGTCTTCCGCGGAATCGCCGATACACGACACCCTTCGGCCAAAACTCCGCCTTGAGGAAGGTCTCAATATGATGAGTCGGAACTCGCACCACGAACGACTTGAAATTCGTGTTATGGCGCGGCTCCAACTTCTCTACCCTTAAGGTCCAGCTGGTCTTCGCTCGAACATACTCCACGATTTCCTCAACCTTCGTGGTGTGATGTAAACGAGACACATAGAGCTGCGTCGTAGGTATTGCCGGACGCAGCATATTGGGATCTACCAGCGCGGTCCCGCACTGGTTCCGACTAGGAGGCATCTTTCTCTTCTTCCTCTCCACCTTCACGAAGCCATCCTGGTCACTCGTGCCCGTAGCTGGGCCTAGCTGTTTCGAACCCCTGTTGGCAGGTTCACAGCAGCTCTTCTCATCCCCCTTCTTCGTCTTCGACACATGCTTATTCGTGGCGACGATAGCAGCGTAGGCACGTTTAGGGGTCGACATACCTACACGAGTCGCTACCTCGACCGGCGTCGAGTCAGCGACGGCGGCGGCGCATGTTGCAACGCGTGCAGTTTCAGCAGCGGGTGACGCAGTGGCGCTCGCCGAATCAAAACTGCCGATGCTTGCATTTCTCGCACCGTGACGTGAGCTCACGTTGGAGGCATCAGGCGCCCTATTTACCGAAACAACGTTGCGCAACAACTCAACTTGCTATGCTAGTATTTTTTCCGATTATCGTCCTTAAAGATCTCCTCGTGTTATTATGAAAATGGATTATCGTATCCGTACCAGTGTGTATCCGAATGTGGTCCCTCAGTTCGGCTCTCCTCGCGAACGCCTTCCCGCACACGTTGCATACGAAAGCTTTGTTCCCAGAGTGGACTACGCCATGTACCTCTAAGTTGTGTTGTGTGCTGAACGCTTTGTCTGGAAAATGAACAACATGTGCTAAGTAGTCTTTAAGGGAAGGTTCATATCTGACGGAATATGCGTCGCGTATTATCGGTCGCGTAACGCCAGAACAGACAAATGTATCTAATAGAAAAACACTTGACCGTTCACACTCAACCGATGATACGTTAGTGCGTCGAGTGTGAACGCTCGAGTGTTTTTCTATACATTTGTCTGTTCTGTCGTTACGCGACCGATAATAGGCGACGCATGTTCCGTCAGATATGAACCTTCCCTAAGAGTGAATAAGTTACTTCTAGGCAGACCTGCTCCATCCTCGCTTTCTAAGATGAGATTACTTGCCTATCACATTTTTTTTTTGCTTTTAATACATGAAGAAGATGGCTGGTTTGGGTACTCATCAAATAAACTTTTGCGCGTGGAAAAAACGCGCCTTCAAAGTCAGAAGTGCGTAGCTCATAACTAAATAGACAATGTATATTTCAAGTGTTATCAGTATCGAGGAAAAACGAGCAAAAGTCGCGTTTTTTGTATGTGGCCGCCTTTAATATTTACTTAATTCTGTTTTTTAATATTTGCTGTTATAGCAGCAACAGAAATACATTACAAAAATTCAACTGTCTAACTATAACGGTTCATGAGATACTGCCTGATGACAGACGGACGAACAGTGGTGTCTTAATAATAAGGTTCCGTTTTACCCTTTGGGTACGGAACCCTATAAATTTCTGAGCGCAGACACAAGACTACTTGGTGTCATTAAATCTCTGATTGAAGCGAAAAAAATGTACAATTCTTGAAACCTGTTTAAGATAAGGGAATATCTACTTACTACATATATTACAGACAAAGTCCTTGACGCCCGAATGCGTTTTCTCGTGCTGATTCAGATTCTGTTGCGTGAGGAATGATTTTCCGCACTGGTTGCATTTGTAGGGTCGCGGTCGTACCTGAGAACGAGTAGAGCACACCATTATTAGAAAACACACTCATATCAACCTGCCGAGCTTGCTCACTATCTAATTCCATCGTCGACTTAGTCTCTGTCATCTGTGACCTAGACTAGAGTCAAGAGCAAAGTGTAAACTCCATGTGACGTCACTCGATTTAACGACAAACTCCCATTTTGTTGTTTTTTTTGGATGGGAAATCATCAAATGACTTCTCCCGCTCTGGGCGGAGCGGAAGGGAGTGTCAGACTCTTACTGACTAAAACCCACCCGTGTTCCTGCTAATGCCCGCCGCGTTCAAGGGCCTCGATCAATCTTTCAAACAATACCGCGACGCGCCGATGTCTAGTCTTCCTTGAGATTTTTCGCCATAGCCGAAGTCGTTCAAGAAGTCTTACTGCACTAGCGACATCTATACAACGAGAAACGAACTACTTCAAAGTTAGAGTGAACAGGCTTCTTCTGGGTAAGCTCATTCCATCGTCGACTTTGTCTCTGTCACCTGCGATCTAGACTAGAGTCAAGAGCATATCCATAAGACAATAAAAAGAAAACATATCCTGCATCGCGGTTTCAGAGTTTTCCGTGTGATTTGAACATTTAAAACAACCCGAATATCAACCGTTAGCCAGTTGCCCACCACACACCCATCTGGTCTCTCCCTTTTCAATGGAGATTTGCGGGACTTTATACCCCGTTCAATATACCTTTGATGTACTTTAACAGGGGCAATTTACTAAAAAAAATTAAATTAGTCCATCAGGATATGTTTCAAAAAAAAATATTGGACACGCATCATTATTTTTTCACGTATAGAAAAATCCGGGCAAGGGCGAATCGGATTCACACACAAAGGGTTCCGTATCCTAAATAAACGTTTCTTATATGGAAGCTGTCTTTAATTCAATCTTCATTAAAGCGGCAATAGAAATACACACTGAAAATTTAAACTGTTTACCTACAACGGTCCTTGAGATACAGCCCGCTGACAGACAGACAGATGGACAGCGGAGGCTTAGAAATAGGATCTCATTGGTATTTGGTTACAGTACTCTAAAAATGAAGACGATGCACTGCGTTGAAAAATCACGTGACGTCAGCAATATTTTTTATCAGCGATGTGAGGTTACCAGCCCTTGCTCATGAACTTTGATGCGCTTCTAAATCATCTTTATAATTTTGAAATTATCGATTTGAAATGGCAATAGATACGTGTCCAATATTTTTTGAAAATCGATTAAGGATATATATCCGGATAAAATATAATTATAATGTAAGTATCTGGCAAAATAGGGTATGAACTTACCGCATGTGTCTTGAGATGCGCCTGGTAGGTGTACTTGGAGGCGAAGGCCTTCCCGCAGTGGGCGCAGCAGTGCGGGCGCGCGCCCGAGTGCAGGTTGGCGTGCTCCGCCAGCAGCGTGCGCGAGCTGTAGCTCTTGCCGCACTCGGCGCAGCGGTGCGCCAGCCGCGCGCCCGGCCCGCTCTCCGCGCTACCCGCCGCGTGCGACGCTGCGGGACACACCCATCACCCGTCACTACACGTCTACAGCTCTCCCACAGTGATAGTGCGCGAGCTGTAGCTCTTGCCGCACTCGGCGCAGCGGTGCGCCAGCCGCGCGCCCGGCCCGCTCTCCGCGCTACCCGCCGCGTGCGACGCTGCGGGACACACCCATCACCCGTCACTACACGTCTACAGCTCTCCCACAGTGATAGTGCGCGAGCTGTAGCTCTTGCCGCACTCGGCGCAGCGGTGCGCCAGCCGCGCGCCCGGCCCGCTCTCCGCGCTACCCGCCGCGTGCGACGCTGCGGGACACACCCATCACCCGTCACTACACGTCTACAGCTCTCGCACAGTGATAGTGCGCGAGCTGTAGCTCTTGCCGCACTCGGCGCAGCGGTGCGCCAGCCGCGCGCCCGGCCCGCTCTCCGCGCTACCCGCCGCGTGCGACGCTGCGGGACACACCCATCACCCGTCACTACACGTCTACAGCTCTCGCACAGTGATAGTGCGCGAGCTGTAGCTCTTGCCGCACTCGGCGCAGCGGTGCGCCAGCCGCGCGCCCGGCCCGCTCTCCGCGCTACCCGCCGCGTGCGACGCTGCGGGACACACCCATCACCCGTCACTACACGTCTACAGGCAGTGGCGTGCAGTGGTTCGAGTTGGGTACTCGAACCACTGCACGTGCCTGTCTACAGGTCTCCCAAAGTGATAATGCGCATACAAATCTTCGTCACTGTTCGGCAACGGTCGTATTCCCCGAGCGCCGGAAGACGATATATTATGTATACAGGGTTATTTGTAAAACACCAACAACCTCTTAACCCAGATATTACTGAAACTATTTTTTGTCTCGTATCACCGTAATTTTTTGATATTGTTACCTTGATGCAAGTAATATGCATGGAAAAATAGGATTAAAAATCGGAGTTTTCTGGAAAACCCAGAAAACGTGGATCTTTTTAACGATCAGTAGTAATAGGCGGGTAGCTTAACTTTCATACATCTTAAGCTACCATTTTATTGATCTCATACCACTAGCCACGAATAGAAGTACGATAAAGACTAATGATTTGATCGGTTCTATCCACTCCTCCCATATTTTGATTATGGGTTTTTATAATTGCAGGCTGCTGCGAGAAACGTTTTGCTTTGTGTAACAAGGGTTCCACGGTTTCTGAGTTGGATGCTACTGTTACCGAACTATTATCATTCCATTTGCAAACCAGAATATTCTCTGGTTGGCTAGACTTGTACTGGAAAGTGCCTCTTTCTGTTTTCTTGAACTCTTTATTGGATGGCAAAGGACACTTTTTTGTACGGTCCTCGCAAATTCTCCCAGTGACTTTAGAGTCCTTTGTCTATTCGTGAAAGAGAGGAATAGAAGAAAAGAAATTTTCAAAAAGTGACAAGGCGCATCTGGGTGACGAAATTATAAATGATCAGCAAAACGCAAAATGGCACCAGCTCATAAACCTTACCGCTTATAAACCGGTGGAATAATTTCTGCATGGCCCTGGTCTGGATTGAATCACAATAAATATCCCAATCTAGTTTCAGCAACCCAGAACTTATAACCCCATCGAATTGGTTTTCGACGTACCTATAAATTGCTTACAGCTATGTCCTCCATAGTAAAGGTAACATAGCCTTGTCAATGCTGTACATTTCTTCAGGAATATCTCGTTCTTCATTTAGAAGGGGTCGTAACTTTTTTAAATTTACATATTTATTATGCTTATTATGAAGAATTTCATCTGTGACGTCATCATTCGCGTTATCCGGTGGTAAAATGCTTATATTTCTTGGAAATTCGTCAATGATTTCATTGAGAGTAAGTGGTTTATTTCGCCGCCTAGAAAGATAAAACACATCCCCTAATTACTACCGATCGCTATAACGATCATTAAATGTATTACCATTTTTTATTTAAATAAATAACATGAAAATCAAATATTATTTCATAGTTTTGTTCGGCAGATCGTAAATTTATAAAAAACATGCATAAAATTAATTTGAATCATAGGCAAGTTCGTAAAATCTTACCTTTTTGCAGACATTGAGAAAGATTATTCCACTAATACAAATTAAAACGCAAAAACACTTCGATATTACGATTAAAAGATAATATTATTTGCGCCGAAACACTGTCAAACTATCACTGCAACGACTAGTCAACAACAAGCAGACGTGTTCCGCCCATTTATATTTTTAATTTGAGGGTAGTTGTGACACAATTTTTTGATCTTTATAACGATCGGTAGCTGTAACTGGGTTAAGAGGTTAAAAAAGGAAAAATCAGCTGTTCCTTCGTTGTTCGTATAACTCATCAAAATGTAGGGAACAGCTGTTTTTTTTCGCGATTTCAGGTTTGGTCCCATAGTTAAAGTTGTTCATAATGATGAGTATAATGACCTCTTAAGAGGTTGTTGGTGTTTTACAAATAACCCTGTCTAAAGTGGTTAAGTGCATTTTGTTCATGCATCATTTAGTAGAATTATGTGTTTTGATTCGGGTGTTTCCGGGAATACGAGAATTAGCGAAGATCTGCATGCGCATTATTAATTTGCGAATACTGTATACGTAACCTGCCAGGCGACCGTCGTGCTCCACGCGGGCCTCAAACAGGTGTCAGCACAGAACACAGAGCCCGCGAGGGCTACGCTAGTTACGGCGGCCTTGGACCGCAAAGGGCAGTTAACACGGGTGAGTTTCTAACCGACTTCTAAAAAAGGAGGAGTTTCTCAATTTGGATGTTTGTATTTTTTTTTATGTTTGTTCGCGCATTACTCCTTCGTTTGCCAACCGATTTGAAATATTTTTAAATGGTCCCATGAAAATTTTATCGAAATCGAACAAGCGGTTTTCGAAAAATCAACAAAAATCTAAAAAAATATATTTTAGTTTACTCTGCATTGGAGCAGTGCGTTTTTTAACCGACTTCTAAAAAAGAGTAGGTTCTCAATGATGTTTGTATTTTTTTGTTCATCAGATCTGATGATGAAGCCAAGAGACAGGCACTGGAACTCCAAAATAAGACAATGTATCCTAGCCGTGTTTGGGTTTGTTGGAATTGTAACGGTATGCACTTTCCAGGTGAACCACTGATAATATTATATTTAAAAGAAAATTTTTCTTCATTCGAAATATCATTCTCCGGATATATTGATGTTTGTACATAATTCCGTTATAGGATGATCATAATCTTCTTAGCTTTCAGTGGCCAATCGAGTACGAATTAAACTAAGACGATGATCATAACCTTCTTGGCTTTCAGTGGCCAATCGAGTACGAATTAAACTAACGGCCGAACCCAATAACCGATCTATCACATACTGGAGATAGAAAAACAAATGAAACAATAGAAAACCTATATAATTTTTCTGTTGTTTCATTTGTTTTTCTATCACCAGTATGTGATAGATCGGTTATTAGTTTCGGCCGTAAGACGATGATCATAACCTTCTTGACTTTCCTATTTCAACCTACGTAACATATAGGTCCTCTGCTTTGCAAGTCTGTTTTCGCGCTGGTCAGGGTTCCCATTCGAAATACGTTGAGCATTTCTTTCTCTAATTTCTTTTAAGCGTTTTCCTTTTTCATTCTCAGTTTCAGTTCCACGCCGCTTTCTTATACGAGAAGTATCTTTACTAGGCCTACCCATATTTTAGAAGTTTAAAAATATGTCTGTAAAAATTAACAAATAAAATTATTTTTTGCAAAAAAAAAACACCGACTTCAAAAACCCTAGAAGTACTAAAAAGTTAAAAATAATTCTTTAACCTACCTATATTAATAAACCTAACCTAACCTACGATTAACCTATAATAAAATTTAACAATATCTTGGAGTCGGTGCCAAGCTATAGTCAATCGTATATTGCTTGGCACCGACTCCAAAAACTTGTTAAATTTTATTATAGGTTAATCGTGGGTTAGGTTAGCTTTATTAATTTAAGTAGGTTATAGAATTATTTTTAACTTTTTAGTGCTTCTAGGGTTTTTGAAGTCTGGGATTTTTTTTGCAAAAAATAATTTTAGTCAATAAGTTTGACACTGCCCTACAAAAAAGCATCTAAACATTTCTCAGTTATTTTTATACAAAAATATTTAAAATACAGGCGAGTCAACGATTTCTTGTTAACTGTTATCTAACATTTTGGCACACATGGTGCTTACTTGTAAAAAATTGTAACACTACACCATTAACTTTTAAGCTAGGTATTTTTAACCGACTTTCAAAAAAGGAGGAGGTTCTCAATTCGGATTTTTGTATTTTTTTATGTATGTTCGGGCATAATCCGTCAAACATAGACGGTTCATTTATCTGATGATGGGTTTCGGAGACAGACAACGGAACTCTTCAATAAATGATAGCAAATCTTTCGGGATTGCTGAAATCGCATGTTTGTTTATTGTTTACACAAATGTAATTGGTACGTTTAGGTGGGGGAAGGGGTTACCACTAAAAAGTAAAAAATAAAAAAACTTTTTACAAAAAAATACAACAGACTTCTACACAAAAAAAAACAAGAAGTACAAAATAACTTTAATTTCGGAACTCGGTGTTTTTGTTGCTTTTTCGTTTTTTGAACACCGACTTCCGAAATTAAAGTTATTTTGTTCTTTTTGTATTTTTATTTTTATTAAAAATATTACAATAATAAAAATAAGTCAGGTTTTCCTTCCTGACGCTATAACTCCAGAACGCACGAACCGATTTCCACGGTTTTGCATTCGTTGGAAAGGTCTCGGGCTCCGTGAGGTTTATAGCAAAGAAAATTCAGGAAAAATTTCAACAGAAAAGCGGAAAAATCTTTTTTTACAAACGAAGCCATCTGGTGGCGAAACGGAGTTCGCCAGGTTTGCTAGTATTACAATAAAAAAAACTTTTTACAAAAAATACAACAGACTTCTACACAAAAAAAAAACAAAAGTACAAAATAACTTTAATTTCGGAACTCGGTGTTTTTGGTTGCTTTTTCGTTTTTTGAACACCGACTTCCGAAATTAAAGTTACCTATACCCATATGCGTCGCATATTCCGTGCGTCACCGCATGACAGCGCCGCAGAAGCGACACAGGTATATTCTGGCGTAGTGAACTGATTTAATCTAAAATAGACCTTATAACTGTTAAAATAAATACCTATATGCGTCGCATATTCCGTGCGTCTCCGCATGACAGCGCCGCAGAAGCGACACAGGTATATTCTGGCGTAGTGAACTGATTTAATCTAAAATAGACCTTATAACTGTTAAAATAAATACCTATATGCGTCGCATATTCCGTGCGTCTCCGCATGACAGCGCCGCAGAAGCGACACAGGTATATTCTGGCGTAGTGAACTGATTTAATCTAAAATAGACCTTATAACTGTTAAAATAAATACCTATATGCGTCGCATATTCCATGCGTCTTTGCATAACAGCGCCGCAGAAGCGACACAGGTATATTCTGGCGTAGTGAACTGATTTAATCTAAAATAGACCTTATAACTGTTAGCATAAATACCTATATGCGTCGCATATTCCGTGCGTCTCCGCATGACAGCGCCGCAGAAGCGACACAGGTATATTCTGGCGTAGTGAACTGATTTAATCTAAAATAGACCTTATAACTGTTAAAATAAATACCTATATGCGTCGCATATTCCGTGCGTCTCCGCATGACAGCGCCGCAGAAGCGACACAGGTATATTCTGGCGTAGTGAACTGATTTAATCTAAAATAGACCTTACAACTGTTAAAATAAATACCTATATGCGTCGCATATTCCGTGCGTCACCGCATGACAGCGCCGCAGAAGCGACACAGGTATATTCTGGCGTAGTGAACTGATTTAATCTAAAATAGACCTTATAAATGTTAAAATAAATACCTATATGCGTCGCATATTCCGTGCGTCTCCGCATGACAGCGCCGCAGAAGCGACACAGGTATATTCTGGCGTAGTGAACTGATTTAATCTAAAATAGACCTTATAACTGTTAAAATAAATACCTATATGCGTCGCATATTCCGTGCGTCTCCGCATGACAGCGCCGCAGAAGCGACACAGGTATATTCTGGCGTAGTGAACTGATTTAATCTAAAATAGACCTTATAACTGTTTGCATAAATACCTATATGCGTCGCATATTCCGTGCGTCTCCGCATGACAGCGCCGCAGAAGCGACACAGGTATATTCTGGCGTAGTGAACTGATTTAATCTAAAATAGACCTTATAACTGTTGGCATAAATACCTATATGCGTCGCATATTCCGTGCGTCTCCTCATGACAGCGCCGCAGAAGCGACACAGGTATATTCTGGCGTCGTGAACTGTTTTTAAATGTCGCATCATTGTATCAGCGTCTTCTACACTCGGTGGGGTTTCGTCTGTAACACAAACAATCATAGAGAATATGGCTCCACACGGAAATATTCGTGGAGAGAGGTCTATAGGGAACGTGCAGAAACTATAGGTGGCAGCACAGGCGCGTCAATGTCAAGTATATATTACTTATAAGTTTCAAATTAGCAACGCTAGATGGCAGTCTACTTCGTGCACGTTCCCCTAAACGGAGGGTGCAGGAAGTATAGGTGGCAGCACAGGTCACATATTTACAATGTAAAAGTTTCAGATTTGCAACACTAGATGGCATAGTCTACGCCGTACACGTTCCCTATAGAAGTATGCAGTACAGAGAGTAAAGTCCCGCAAATCTCCATTGAACAGGAAGGATCCTCTGACCTGACGGTTACGGCCCGATAGATGATATACAAAAATCAAAATCAAAAGTCATTTATTCAAACTAGGCTGATAGGCAGCACTTTTTGAACGTCAAATTTTACATAAAGACAGTCCCCCAAAACGCCCACCCGTCACCACTTCCTAGTATTTTAGCTGGGAAGAATAAGTGGCGCAACAAACTCCCCAGCAACACATCTGTCTGTTGCGTTTTAAGAGCTTAATGATAAATGATTTTTATTTTGTAAGTAGGTTGTAAAAAACACTTTTACACTTTTTTTTTGGCCGTTATAAAACTAGATGAGGCCGGCCTTGAATTTATACAATACTATGCAAAGTCATTAATACATGACAAAAGTAGACTGACATACTGTTGTATAATTATGTACAAAACGCACGGTAAACTCTGATACCGCGATGCAGGATTTCATTCAGCTAGTTCGCTGCTGGAGCGATAGATGGCGTTGCACTTAATTTTGTTGCCGTACAAATTTCTTAGATTTAAATACAGTAGGGCCTCGTTTATCCGCAGAGGAAAAAGAGGAGAGACTTTTTTTGCCATAATAGGGTAGTTAACTAAAAAATCTAATTAGTCCGTCGGATAGATTTCCAAAAAATATTGGACAAGTATTTTTTCTTATTTCACGTAAACAAAAAATGAAGACGATACAGTGCGTTGAAAACTCGAGCCGTAACGTCACAAGCCCCCACTCCTGATCTTTGATGCTTTGTATCTTCGTCAGTTTTTATAGATTTGATAAAGGAAAAAATACGTGTCCAATGTTTTTCTATAATCTAACTGACGAAGCAACATCCCTATTAGTCCGTGCACGTGCGGTCGTTAGTTGGAATTTGTTTTAACTTCTTGTATTGTATTGAATGTTATTGTTTTTTTTTTATATAGTTGTATTTTTGACTGAACAAACTCCGTGGTGATTTTTTTTTATGAGAATGCAGGTTAATATGTGTAAATTTGTGTGAGATTTAGTAGTTAAGTCTTTTCGTATATTTTTTTGTTGGATTTAAGTAGTGGTAGTGAAATAGTATCTTAATTATTTTGTTCAACTGATCCTCACACTTCGATTAGATATTCGAGGTTTGATTTTACTAGAGAGTTATATACAGTATGTTAATTAACAGAGGGTGTTCCCGTTAACCCACAATAGTATATCATCCACATATGATAAAAAATATTACCATTCGAAAAAAAAAATGTTTTTATTTTTTTTAATATTAAAATATTCACTAAAATGTTAAATTGATAAACACTCTGTACACGCTTTGGGCGCGCGCGGTTTGGGCATTGCTACTACGAGTACCATTCCACACTACTATTTTGATTTTAGACAGGATGTTTCGAATTTATTGTCAATTAATATTTTTAATTTTGATTATTTTATGCTTATTTTTCTATGCTGATATTTTTATTTTAATCTATTAATGATATAGATTAACGAGTTTACGGGAACGCTTTCTGTTATTTAACATACTGTATAATTAAACGTACTATTTTCGGGATACATTTTGTAAGTTTTCGTAATGCTCCTAGATATTAATTCTTATTTTTATTGATGTCGCTACAGATCTATGCTCAGCAGTAGACGAAGTCTGGCTGCGGATAGTGATGATAGTGTGTGTACGACGACGGACGACGGTGACATGTGTGTGTGTGTGTGTGAATTTTTTTTATTTTTCTTTATTCAGAAAACCAACAGCGATACTTATAAAATATTACAGAAAATATAAATCAATTTTGTATGGCTAATAATAGGTTTCTGGTTTCCCTGTTTATCATAATGAGTATAAACTATGCGAACGGACTTCAGACAATATGTGGTTAGTGATTTTAAAGACATCAAAATCTAAAAAAAAAAATTGATTGAGTCAGGCGTTACTTTGCGGAAATCCATTTTAACTTTGAAAATGAAAACAAAATATCTAGTTTTAATTTCCGCGAATATTAGTGGGTTGCAGGTATGCACCTCCCTCCCGCCCGCTATATTATGCACATGCAAGATTACTAGGCAAATGCAAGGATTTTAAGCACATGCAGGAAGGCAATGCAAAACCCAACACCATTACCGACACGTGTTTCGCCTCTCCACGAGGCATCCTCAGGGGACGTGTTGACTCGCTGACCGCTGAGTTGCGACTGAGCATTTAGTACAAGGCACCCCCCTTTTATACACTGCCACCGTTGGTTATTTGTGTACAACTACCCGCAAACATTCGCAGTAAAGGGGAAGAAACCAAATTCGTCTGGTCATTCAACAGTGCAAAATTATTATTATTACTATGTTTAAAAATCTCTAATTGTTCCAAAACACACAGCCGGAAACCCTTATCACAAATATGTAGTATATTAAAACTATTGTTGTCGCGCAAAGAATGGCCGGTATCAATTAAATGTTTCGCGAAATTCGATTTGTCCGAATGGCCATTTCTATACGCGGCAACATGTTCCCCATACCTTATGTCAAAGTTTCGGCCCGTCTGACCCACATACACCCCGTTGCATTCATCACAGACCAGCCTATACACCCCAGACTTTTTACTATTTTCTAAAATATCTTTTCCGTTACAAATACGGCGTATATTCTGGTCCGTTCTGAACGCTACTTAAACGTTGTTTTTTCTAAGTAAATTACTAATTCTATCTGAAATGGGGCCCATATAGGTCAGACTGGTCACATATCTATTAATATTAGTACGCGGACATGCATATAATAGTGAACGAACCCTTTCTTTCTGCTTTTTACTAATTAAACTGTCTACCATTGACTTTGAGTAACCGTTAGAAATTGCGATCTGGTAAATAATATTAAGTTCTTTTACATAATTTTCTGCTGAAAGGGGGAGGGCAAATAATCTATGAATATAGCTGCGGAAGGCGGCTAATTTATGTTGAAGAGGGTGACAAGAAGAGGCTGGTATTGTCGTGTCAGTGTGTGTCGGCTTTCGATAAATTTGGAAATCTAAGTCACTATTGTGTTTTGTGATAGTCAAATCCAAAAAGTTAAGGGAGTTTTGGGACTCTAATTCTAATTTAAATTTAATTTTTGGGTGAGTTTTATTTAGTTTTTTAACAAAAAGGTCTATTTGTCGAACGGTACCATTCCAGCAGATAATTATGTCATCTACATATCTATAATAAAACAGAATATTAGGTTCGTTCACTATATGTTTACATTCAAAGTTATCCATAAAAACCTCCGCCATTAGTGGACTCAAAGGCGACCCCATAGCCAACCCTTCCTTTTGAATATAATATTGGTTATTAAATCTAAAATAATTTTGTTTCATGCAAATACTAGTGAGGTTAAGTTAATCCGCAATTTCCCCAGGATGTAACCGTTGCTTCTCAAATTGGATACCCAGAATACGTAGACAATCATCGATTGGAACATTCGTGAATAAGCTGTCAACGTCTAAGGATAACAACTTTGCATTGGAAGGAATTTGGATATTTTTTACTTTTTCAATTAAATCTAAACTGTTCTTCAAACTATATTTGGGATTAAAAGAAGTTCTACTTCTCAACAAAGTGTTGAGACGTTTAGCTAAATTGTACGCTGGGGCACCAATGTAAGAAACAACTGGACGTACAGGCATGTTATCTTTATGGGTCTTGGGTAGACCATACAACAAAGGAGCCCTCGGATTCATAGGAACAAGGTTTTTTAGTTGGTCTTTTGATATGTATGACGTGTTTTTAACGGCATCCTTTATCTCGAGGGCAAACCTCCTTGTAGGATCCGCACCAAGACGTTCAAAATCCTCCCCCAGGATGATGTCATTAACTTTTTGAGTATAGGCAGTTTTCATATCAAAAGACCAACTAAAAAACCTTGTTCCTATGAATCCGAGGGCTCCTTTGTTGTATGGTCTACCCAAGACCCATAAAGATAACATGCCTGTACGTCCAGTTGTTTCTTACATTGGTGCCCCAGCGTACAATTTAGCTAAACGTCTCAACACTTTGTTGAGAAGTAGAACTTCTTTTAATCCCAAATATAGTTTGAAGAACAGTTTAGATTTAATTGAAAAAGTAAAAAATATCCAAATTCCTTCCAATGCAAAGTTGTTATCCTTAGACGTTGACAGCTTATCCACGAATGTTCCAATCGATGATTGTCTACGTATTCTGGGTATCCAATTTGAGAAGCAACGGTTACATCCTGGGGAAATTGCGGATTAACTTAACCTCACTAGTATTTGCATGAAACAAAATTATTTTAGATTTAATAACCAATATTATATTCAAAAGGAAGGGTTGGCTATGGGGTCGCCTTTGAGTCCACTAATGGCGGAGGTTTTTATGGATAACTTTGAATGTAAACATATAGTGAACGAACCTAATATTCTGTTTTATTATAGATATGTAGATGACATAATTATCTGCTGGAATGGTACCGTTCGACAAATAGACCTTTTTGTTAAAAAACTAAATAAAACTCACCCAAAAATTAAATTTAAATTAGAATTAGAGTCCCAAAACTCCCTTAACTTTTTGGATTTGACTATCACAAAACACAATAGTGACTTAGATTTCCAAATTTATCGAAAGCCGACACACACTGACACGACAATACCAGCCTCTTCTTGTCACCCTCTTCAACATAAATTAGCCGCCTTCCGCAGCTATATTCATAGATTATTTGCCCTCCCCCTTTCAGCAGAAAATTATGTAAAAGAACTTAATATTATTTACCAGATCGCAATTTCTAACGGTTACTCAAAGTCAATGGTAGACAGTTTAATTAGTAAAAAGCAGAAAGAAAGGGTTCGTTCACTATTATATGCATGTCCGCGTACTAATATTAATAGATATGTGACCAGTCTGACCTATATGGGCCCCATTTCAGATAGAATTAGTAATTTACTTAGAAAAAACAACGTTTAAGTAGCGTTCAGAACGGACCAGAATATACGCCGTATTTGTAACGGAAAAGATATTTTAGAAAATAGTAAAAAGTCTGGGGTGTATAGGCTGGTCTGTGATGAATGCAACGGGGTGTATGTGGGTCAGACGGGCCGAAACTTTGACATAAGGTATGGGGAACATGTTGCCGCGTATAGAAATGGCCATTCGGACAAATCGAATTTCGCGAAACATTTAATTGATACCGGCCATTCTTTGCGCGACAACAATAGTTTTAATATACTACATATTTGTGATAAGGGTTTCCGGCTGTGTGTTTTGGAACAATTAGAGATTTTTAAACATAGTAATAATAATAATTTTGCACTGTTGAATGACCAGACGAATTTGGTTTCTTCCCCTTTACTGCGAATGTTTGCGGGTAGTTGTACACAAATAACCAACGGTGGCAGTGTATAAAAGGGGGGTGCCTTGTACTAAATGCTCTCAATCAGACCCAGCCTGTCCCTTGCTGCCCCCCCTCAATGACCCCGCTAAGCCGAGGCCCGTGTCCCACAGGGGATGCCCTTAGCGAGCGGCCATTTAGTTTTAAGTAGTTTTAAGCCCCGGCTGGGGGCCTTAGAATCTAAGGCAACCACGGGATTGCCCGGTTGAGCAGTAACCAGCCTTAATGTGCTGAACTGCGAGTAGTCCACTCAAAAAAAAAAAAAAAAAAAACTAAATGCTCAGTCGCAATTCAGCGGTCAGCGAGTCAACACGTCCCCTGAGGATGCCTCGTGGAGAGGCGAAACACGTGTCGGTAATGGTGTTGGGTTTTGCATTGCCTTCCTGCATGTGCTTAAAATCCTTGCATTTGCCTAGTAATCTTGCATGTGCATAATATAGCGGGCGGGAGGGAGGTGCATACCTGCAACCCACTAATATTCGCGGAAATTAAAACTAGATATTTTGTTTTCATTTTCAAACATCAAAATCTGCTAATTAAATACTAAAATCTGTAATTAACAATTCATCATATTGAATTCTTAAAGATGATGATGAACAGAGCGTAGTCGTAGTTTGTGCAGCTTGCTATTCCTTTCAGAATGATATTTTTAACCTCAGCTTTAAAACTGGGTTTTGTACAAATAAATAAGTCAACTTGAGAGAAATTACTGTTATAGGTTCGAGCAATGCGAGTTAGGACACAATGTTTAGCTTAGTTAGTTCCATGCCGAGGCACATGTAATAATGGTGTGTGACGAGTGCGTCGTAAGGGAGCGTTAAATGAGATCTGTGCAACCAAATCCGGGCAGTCCAGCCTACCATTAAGAATATCGTAGAGTAAACATGTAATGTACACTAGGATCCAGAGGTTGACATTAGGAAAGAGTAACACTAAATTACACTGATATCGGCTCGTAGTAAGCGTGCACGTCTTCTCTCTCCGGCGGTCGGTTGACAACTGTCTAGTCTGTGGTAGGCAATGCCCCACCCGACCCCGTGTCACCGCGCGTACGCTACTCGAGACGACAGAGCCGCTGTCTATATGCTACAAAACACATATCCAACATGGCAGCTTACCGTTCTTCTCGCACAGCAGACACTTGAAGGCGTCGCCGTGCTGCGCCACGATGAGCAGCGGGTCTCGTGGACTGGCGCTGGACACTGACTTCACTCGGAACATCTCTCCAGACTCCACCTTTATGAAGGCACCTCCTGAAGACAGAGTTTGAACAGGGTGTTTCAGAAGTGTGTGTGCTCATATTTTTACACTGTCGGTGGTTAGAACTCGGCATATAGGTCGAACAATAGTTAGTTCGTGTGCATACAACTCGTCCTTATATGTAGCGACAACTCGGATGCGAGTTGTGTGGCCGAACTAATTATTGCTCGGTTCTGTACCCAATATACAAAAAAAAAAAACTCGGCTGCCATGTCAAAAAGTGAACTAAGAAATTAAAAACAAGATAGATAATAATCTTTTCATTGCAGGCGGGGGACGGTTCCTTTGAATAGTTCTTAACATGTAATTAATTTTTTAGTGCACTTTTTTGTTATACTTTTTTTTCAAGCTTTAGATATTGTAGTCTTAATTCATGAAAATCAAACTTTGGTTATTTTTATTTGTGAAGTATTTTTAATTTAATTTTTAAATTTTAACGCTTCTAAAGATACCACATACATTGATATCCGTTAAGCCGTTAAGAAACTATAGTGAAATAAAGAAACTCACAAACAAACATACATACATGATCCCTGAAAACATATTTTTTGGACAGTCGTGTAGAAATGGTCTCGAACCTCTCATGGAATATAAAAATCCCATGCAGTAACACAGTTGTTCGATATACACTAGCTAAATTTTATTTAATAATGAAATGTTACCTTGTTCTTGTGCTGCCGCGATAATAGCGTTCGCCGTTTCTTCATCACCTGATACTTGCAACTCTATCTGAGACTCATCATTAGAATCTGAAATTAGAGAACAAAATTATAGAAAACTAGCTTTTTCCCGCGACTTCGTCCGCGTGGAATAGTTACTTTACCCCCGATTTTGAAACTCTCAGCCCCATCGGTTTTAAATTGACAAAGTTTCATACAAAGTTTCATCTCTTATTTTATCCCCTTGGGGGTAAAATTAAACAAAATCCTAGCGGATGCCTACGTCATAACATCTACCTGCATGCCAAATTTCAGCCCGATCCGTTCAGTGGTTTGGGCTGTGCGTTGATATATCACTATGTCAGTCAGTCAGTCACTTTTGAGTTATATTATATTCAGTCAGTCACTTTTGAGTTATATATATTTAGATAGATAGATATGATCATTACAAACAAATTTATTTTAATAATAAGTGCATTACGAGGCACGGAGGGTCTCAATATGCAACGGATGAACCGTTGCACATGTTAATATATTGTGTTAGTATATTGTTTTCACCAACCTTGACTATCCCCGTTGTCTCCCTGCTCAGCATCGTTGTCAGGCTGCTCATCCTCGTCAGGCATCACCAGCGATATCTCTCCACCTTCGTAGATAAACTTCTGTCCGGCCACCATTCGAAGAATCGAGCCGTTTTCACTGTCCACCACTATTGTGTCTGTAAATGGGGAAATGTTGCTGATATTGAAAATGTATTATTATTATTATAAGCTTTTTATTTTTCCATACTATGTACAAAACAATTATGTATATAGACTATTATTGTTGATTTTAACTTGTTGTATGGCCCCTGTAGGGTGAAAAGCCTCCTCCATCTCTTTCCAAAGTTTTTTATCTTGGGCGGTGCCCATCCAGTTGTTTCCAGCGGTTTTGACTATGTCATCGGCCCATCTTTTTCTTTGTCGTCCTTTTTTCCTTTTTCCAGCGGGACCCTGCCATTTCATAATTTGTAACGTCCATCTTTTGTCTTGGTATCTGGCTAGGTGTCCTGCCCATTTCCATTTCGATGACATTGCGTATTGTAGAGCATCTTTCAGTTTTGTTTTATTTCGTATGTCAACATTTCTTACTTTATCTATTCTTCTTAGCTGCAGGATGCTTCTTTCCATGGCGTGTTGGCATGACAGGATTTTGTTTTTAATCTTATTAGTAAATGTCCAGGTCTGACTTGCGTACGTTAGTGATGGTAGAATGCACGAGTCCATTACAACTTTCTTGAGCCTCAGACTATGATTTCCTTTGAGAATTTCTTTTTGTGCCCAGTATTTTTTCCAGGATATGTTTATTCTTCTGTCTACTTCTTTTTCATTTCTGTTGGTATCAAATGACATTAGTTTTCCTAGATATATGTATTCTTTTACATATTCTATCGTCTTGCCTTCAACATTAATCGGGGTTTGCGTATGGTTTGTCATTATTTTGGTCTTGTTGGTATTCATATCAAGTCCTACTTTTTTGCTTTCAGATGCGAGGTTTTGCAGCATTATTTCTAGTTCTTTTGGAGATTCACTGAAAATAGCTATGTCATCTGCGAAGCGTAGATGCGTTAGACGCCTATTATTAACACATACTCCTTTATTTGCCCAATCGATGTTCTGAAAGATATTTTGCAGGACTGCTATAAAGAGCTTTGGCGAAAGTGGATCGCCTTGTTTTACGCCTCTTTCTACGGGAAACTCTTTTCCAGTACTTTCCAGTTTTATTCTGCTCTTGCTTTTGGAGTACACGCTTTTTATAATTTGTATATATTTCTCATGTATGTTGTTGTTTTTTAGTGCCTTCCATATGGATGTATGTGTTATACTGTCGAAAGCCTTTGTGTAGTCGACAAATCCTATGTATAGTGGCTTGTTGAATTCCTGATATCTCTCCATAAGTTGGTCAACAGTGTGAATATGGTCGATGGTTGAGTAGCTTGGTCGGAACCCTGCCTGTTCGGTTGGTTGGTTTTTATCGATATCTAGTGCTATTCTGTTAAGTAGGATTGAGGAGAACAGTTTATATATAGTTGATAGCAAGCTAATAGGCCGGTAGTTACCTACTTCTTGCGGGTTGCCCTTTTTATATAGTAGTATTATATGTGATAGGCCCCATTTTTCTGGTATTTGTTCAGACTCCATGACCTTATTAAAAAGTATTGTTAGGTATGGGATTAGTACGCGTGCTCCGACTTTTAGTGCCTCATTTATTAGGTTATCAGGTCCAGGGCTCTTTTCCGTTTTTAGTGTTTTTATGTCTTAATATTTCTGTTTCCCTTATTGGTTCTATAATGTTTTGTGTTTGACCTGTTTCTTTTGTTTCATTGTTGATGCTATCATTTGTGACTGGTTCTTCTGGTGATCTTCTGTAGAGTTCTCTGTAGAAATCCGTAGCGCAGTTCAATATATCTTTTCTGTTGTTTGCTTCCCTCTGTCCTTGTTTTAGGTTTTGAATCCACGTCTTGTGTGTTGATAATTCTTTGTTGGCTCTTTTTGAACTTCTAAATGTTGTTAGGTTTTTTTCGATAATTCCTTCTCTGTATGTATTATAGTCCTCTTTGATAGCTTTCTTTGTTTTCTTAAAAAGTTGTGTCAGTTCTTCTTTTTGTTCTTTAGTTCTGTTTTTTAGTTGTAGTAGTCTCCCACGTTTCTTCATGAGGTCTAACGTTCCTTTCGTTAGTATTTTATGTTTGTGCGATTTTGTTTTATTATCTATTTTGAGACTCTTTATTATCAACTGTTCTATTCCACTGTTTATGGTTTGTACGTCATTAGCTGTTTTTAGCAGTTCTACAAGTGTTTTAGAATGTTTCTCTAGGTTTTGCTTATATATTTCTCTTTCAGTTATAGATTTGAGTAAACTTGTTGATTGTGTGTAGTGTTTTCGGCTCTTTTTTGGTGTATTTATCATTATGGAGCATCTAAGCATTCTGTGATCTGATGGGAAATTGATTAGGTTTAGTACCTCTACATTTGTTACGGACTTAGGAATGTTAGTCAATATATAGTCGATTTCATTTCTTGTTTTCTGGTCAGGAGATCTCCATGTCCACCTACGAGACTGTTTCTTTTTAAAAAATGTGTTCATTATCGATAGTTTGTGTTCGTTAGCATGCTGTATGAGGCGTTCTCCCCTATTGTTCCGATTCCCATATCCATATTTGCCCATTATCATGTTTTCTTCGGGCCTTGGTTGGCCGATTTTCGCATTGAAATCGCCCATTATCAACTGGTGTTTATCAGAGAGTTCTTGTGCTGTTTTGAGATCGTGATAGAATTTGGTGATTTCTTCATCGCTTGAACTTTCAGTAGGTGCATATGTTTGGATCAAGGTGAGTGGGTAATGTTCAAATTTTAGTTTTAGGATTGCTATTCTTTCTGATATTCCTTTAAAATGTATTATATTTTTTTGAATGTGCTTTTTACAAGGAAGCCTACACCATACAGGCCTGCAGTTTCACCCATATAACATAGGATGTAGTTTTCGTATTCTTCTATGTTCTGACCTTTTCTTCTTACTTCTGCCAGTCCTATAATGTCCCAGTCTATGTTTTCAATGGCATTGTTTAGCTCTAGCAATCTTTCTCTATTTGATAGTGATCTAACATTATATGTGCATATTTTTAGCTTTCGTGTGCTATTCCTTTTTTCTTTAGTATTATTTTCGCAATCAATTGATGGAGGGTGTTTGTCTTCTTCCCCCACGGTGACAAGCCGGCTTGGGGTGCAATTTATCGTTGCGTTTGGTAATGTGGTTGTTGTGGTTGTTTGGGTCCGGTTGTTGCATGTTAGTTTTTTGAGAGATTTGATAATGAGGCTGCTCTCCCGCGTTCTACATAGTTCAGTATATTTGGTCTGACTATTTCCTTTGTCTCATTTTTAGACAGGGCGTTGTTCAAGGTGGTCAATGTACACTGGGTGTTACATGCATTGACTTTCTTTTGTGATGGTGTTTTCGGTGACCCAGAAGTCTCTCTTTTCCTCTTTTCTCTGTTGTTTTCCTTTGTTTTCTTTATTATCAGTTTGTCGTATTTTATAAACGCTATATTCCCTTTTTTCTTTTCCTCTTCTACTTGCAGCTGTAGTTGTTTACGTTTTTCTATTATTTCTTTAGGGTAGTCCTCTTTGATAGTTATACCTTCTTGTAGGTTAGATCTGTTTCGCAGAATCATATGTTTCTTCCAAGTAGTGGTGAGTGAGGCTACAACCGGGCGATTTTTATCGACTTCTTTTTTACCGATTCTGTAGATATTATTAATTTCGAAGGCTTCAAAATGTACTCCCATTTCTATTATAATATCTTTTACGTAGTCTACTAGCTCCGCTTCTGTTGTGGCATTTCCTTCCTCGATGCCAAAGAAGACAAGGTTGTTTTTGCGTTTATCCTTATCAACGAATTTGAGTTTTAACTCTAGCTCATTTATTTTATTTTTAAGTTGGGCGTTTTCTTCGGTTACCGCTTTAAGCTTTTCGTCTAATGCCGCCATGACATTTTGTGTTACTGCTGTTGTTATAAGTTTAGTTTGTTGATCGAACTTTTCGTCTAATTTTGCCAATAGGATTTCCATATTTTTATCCATTTTTGGTTTTTTTATTTATAATGCTATGGCAACACTTGCTCCGAAGTAACAACACTTGTTTTATTGTGGCAACACTAGTTTTTCTGTGGCCACACTTGTTTTGCTATGGCAACACTTGTTTTGCAGTTTATTATGTTGGTACTGCAGTTTCTACTCTGTAGTCTATGCACTGTTTGCGTGATGACACTTGACAGTATTTTTGTAGGTTAGAATGTTTACGATATATTGTGGTTGATTTATTCTCACTGATTATCACTTTTGGTTTGTTTTTTTTTTTCACTGATCACGTAATTTGTTCTTAGTTGTGGTCTATAGCTCGTATGATACACTTTTTCGCATTTTTTTACACTGATTATATTTAATTTCCGCGGAGCTCTCTGACGTGCGTATTGACAGATTGGCAACCGGAACCGGAACATGAAAATGCATTACAAAACAAAAAAAGAACAAAAAAGTATAAAATAACTTTAATTTCGGAACTAGGTGTTTTTGGTTGCTTTTTTGTTGTTGAACACACCGACTTCCGAAATTAAAGTTATTTTATACTTTTTGGTTTTTTTGTTTAGAAGTCGGTTTTATTTTTTGTAAAAAGGTTTTTATTTTTCAATTTTTAGCGGTTCACTCCCAGCTAAACATACCTATCGCAGCGTACGTGGTACAAATTGGTGTAAACAATAAACAAACATGCGATTTCAGCTATCTCGACAAATTTGCTATCATTTATTGAAATTAACAAAAAACCGCTTGTTCGATTTCGATAAAATTTTCATGGGACCATTTGAGAAGTACACCCTTTTCAACAAAAAAATATTTTTTCAAATCGGTTGGCAAGCGACGGAGTTATGCGCGAACAAACATTAAAAAAAAACATACAAACATCCTAATTGAGAACCTCCTCCTTTTTTAGAAGTCGGTTAAAAACATGAAGTGGTGTTTTTTTTACTATGTAATGGATTTGCTCTTGACTCTAGTCTAGGTCGCAGGTGACAGAGACAAAGTCGACGATGGAATGAGCTTACCCAGAAGAAGCCTGTTCACTCTAACTTTGAAGAGATCAGGGTTGAATGTGTTCGGAAACACAGACGCAGGCAGAGAGTTCCACTCCTTTGCTGTGCGCATTATAAAAGACTAGCGGTGCCCCGCGGTTTCACCCGCGTAGTAGTGGCATGCAGTGGTTCGAGTTAGGATAGGCCAGAGAAAACGTAAAAAAAAAAACACACCACATTATTCAGTGTTGAAATGTGGTGTTTTTTTAATAGGCTATTTAAAAAAACTCATTAAAAATCAACCCTGAATAATGTGGTTATTTTTAAAAATTTATTTGGACATTTTCTCTGGCCTACCCTAACTCGAACCACTGCACGCCACTGCCGCGTAGTTCCCGTTCCCGTGGGAATATGGGGATAAAATATAGCCTATGTTACTCAGGGTGAATGTAGCTTTCTAAAGGTGAAATTTTTTTTTGAAATCGGTCCAGTAGTTTTTGAGTTTATTCGTTACATACAAAAATACAAATCATTCCTCTTTATAATATTAGTATAGATGTATTACAAAACATGATGTAGTGTTTTTGAAATAAGTTTTTTCGTCCAAATCCTTGGCCATAAAAGTCATAGAAATTTTACTGTTTGATTTGCCAAAGAAATAAAGTAACTGACGACGTAACATCAGAATGCTGAAGTGGATGTGGGCCGGCCATGTTTGTTTGAACGCGCTAATCTCAGGAACTACTGGTTCGAATTGAAAACATTTTAGTGTTGTTGTTTTTACTTGTATAATATCATGCTACGACCAATAGGAGCGGAGCATCAATGAAAAATGTTGCATAAATGAGTGTTTTTTTTTTATCTTTTTCTCTCTCGTTGGAAGCAAACGAAGTTGTACTGACCAACTAGTGACATATTAAAAACACTAACACTATATTTGAACCCAAAATTCGACCTAATTTTAAGATTTTGTAACAACAGTGTATGTGAACACAAAATTATCAAATATCATTGCAACAAATATTTACTAAGCAATTTTTTAATAACAAGTTATCAGTCAAAAATTATTTTAAATTCAAAATTTATTTTGAATACACAACGCAAAATGTTAGTGGCAGAGGATTGAAAAGATTTATCATGAATTAAAAATCCAAGTACATACATTATCATCGGAAAATTAGATTCGTAAGATTGTAATAAATATTCACTAGATTATAATTTCTCGATATTTTATGAAAAAAATAAAAATGTTTTGTGTAGAATAAATTCCATCCAACTTCAATATATCCGTGTATGATTAAGAACAAATACTCTACAATTTCACGCGATGTTTTATAATGTTACGACGTTTGTAATTTTCCGGTGATACATCATGTCCGTAGTTTGTCATCACTTACGTCCTTCATCATCGTCATCGTCGTCGTCCGGCTCGTTGAGTATCTCGAGCTTGCCGAGGATGTACTTCTGAGCGTCAGTGAGCTCACCGTCAGCGCCGTCAGCGCCATCAGCGCCGCCCAGCGACGGTAAGTTCAGGTACTCGCTCACCTCGGGAGCCGGCTCCTTTTTAGACTGGAAAACAATTTCATATTTCATTTTTAGTTACTTGACTTCAGAATCGAAGATAGCTAGTACTGTAATACCATGGACACATCACGAACAAAAACTGCCCTAACTCAATTTCTTTTAAGATAAAGTTCAAATTACATTGCATTCTTTTAGGATCAAAAATCAAATGGTCATCCAAAGTACACTTAAAATAAATTAAGCTAAAGTTGATAGTAAAGTAGTGAAGATAAGCTAAAAATTAACACTTTCGGGATTTAGAACTGCACCGACAGTGTTAAAGTTATTGACAGTTATGCATGCAATAAGTTAATTTGTTTTAGGACTCAAAATCCATCTTACCTGTAGGTACATAAATTCTTGGAAAATAACTGATTAATTAACTAGCTTTCAATATAATTTGAAAAATAGCCTATAACTGTCTACAGGTTCCTAACTATCTCTGTACTAAAATTCATCAAAAGCGATTTAGACGTCGCGCGTCGCAGCGAAACGAAACAAAAAAAACTCTCTTTCGTTTTTGTAATATGTATTAGTTATAATTTAAAAAAAATGCAGTCGGCAGATATTTACATTATACACAGTTCGTCGGCAAATTGCAAACGCCGTAAGATTGTAAATGTAAAAAATCAATGCGTGAAAAATATACTGGAAGCTATCGATTTTGCATGCAGATTAATTTTAACATTTTTTTTTAATAATACATTGAGAAATTACAATCTAATAAATATTTCCACAATCATACGGGCTCTGCAATTCGCCTGTGACACATACAAATTTGTCTGACTAAAATAATGAGTGATATCCAGCTCACCTGCAGTCCATCAACTTGTAAAACCAAGTTTCCACCGGAAGCACTCGTTACCGGAACCACTGAAAGACAATCTGAAAAAAAAAAGCAATGCTATATCTAACTTTTTACACTAAATAACGTACCTACCTATCAAATCCCACACACTGCCTTTCCTTATATTTTCCTAACCTTTTCAACACCAGTATTTATTTATTTTCATGTAGTGTAATTTTTGTTTTTGTTTACTTTTTTATTTGTCTTTTGCCAAATAAACATTTTTCATTCTTTCTTTCCTTATATTTTTATTTCACAATCGAAGTTCGCAAGAGTCACGGAATTTGTTCGAAAGAGTTACGCGGCCCTGACACACAAAGGCTATTTTTGTTTTAGTCTAACTACTAAAAGAAAATGTTTTTAACGAACTTTTTAAACCTATGTATCCTGCTTATTTGTACGAAGTTTCAATAAAATAAGTTCAGTCATTTCGCCAAATAGTAACTTGAAAATTTGTATGAAATGCCGTACGGCGTACACGCTCTTAAATCTAACTTTAAGAAACGGGCGTGGGTTCTTGTATGCACTGATACATACCTTCATCAATCTCCATAGGTTGGTCATCATTCGCTTCATCCGCTTTATCTTCAGCATCATCCTCCTTTTCATTAATTTTCGTCAAAATAGCCCCAGAAAGGAAATCTTTCGGCAAAGAGTTCACGTTGAAACTCAATATAGAATTCTTTTGGTTCATAGAGTCCATATTCCCCTGCGTTGTCTCCATGTCATCTAGGTCATCTTTCAATGCGTTTGTTAGTGAATTGAGGATGGAATTTGAGTCTAAAGTGGGTTTTTCTATTGGTTTGCTTGTTGAAGTTTTTATTGTCTGTGTGAGGACTGATGATCCCACGGTTACTTTTAGGTTCAATGTTGATGCTGTGGTTGGCTGAAAAGATCGATTAAATTCATTATAGGCGACACCAAATAAATGTGCAATAACGGTCATTGACCCACCTACATTTATTGACAACCTTAATTCTTAAATCAGAAATAATGAATTAATGCTATATTGAATCGACATCCATCGTGATCCTTTATATTTACTAGTAATGGAAAACGATTCATTTTTTTCTGTCCATGTACCTACGAAGAGATATCAAGGAAAGGGCAATGACCTTTATTGCACATTTATCTGGTGTCAACCATAGTACATTATTGCCTAACTGCACATACCTAATAAGATAAAGTGTACTATTACATACTCGGAAAATAGCGGCATTCGGTACCACTAGCGCCATCTAGTATCGAGTAGCAGAACTAGTGAAGTCAAGAACCTTTGAGACTTTTTCTATGCTAGAACTTTCTAGAATTCTCGAACCCTAGTCTGTCGCGACAGATATGTACGCGAACTTTCTAGATCTTTCTACGATGGAAGGTTCTGGAAATATCCGGCGCCCTATATAAGGCTGGCACATAATTATACCGACCGAGTCAGTATTGGATAAGCGATACAAGTGATAACAAGCGATTTTCAACTGCGAACTTAAGTGATTAGTAGTGCGATTGTGTCTTATAGTTTAAAATGTAGATTAGTGTTCTGTAATTAAAGTGTCATTTTTGGTCATTTAATCGGCTGTTTTTACTGTCACGAACTCGAAGTTTGTAACAATAGTAAGGTCTCCAAATGTCAGCCGATATGTTAAGATGGTCACCCATCCCAATTTACAAGTGTTGAAGATTGACTCATACAGCTGTTATTATTTAGTCAAGAACTTCTCGGTTTTACTAAGTATAGATCACAATTAAAATTCCTCCCTTCCTTCTTTAAAAAAAAAACGTTGCCCCACACTAGGATTTACTCCTGTATCGTGGGTGCGTTCACAAACATGTAAACTCAGATACACAAGACACCCAGACCCGGAACAATTATTTGTAGGCCATACAAACATTTGTTCCGTGCGGAGATCGAACCCACGATACGTAGCGCAGCAGCTGAACGCTCAACCACTGCACCAACCGTGTCGTCAAAATTGCAAGAACCTTACCTTAATTTGTGGTAGAATTATGTTGGGTTTGGAAAATGAAGCTAATTTCCCAACTTTAAGCAATAAATCCGGTGGTATAGGTTGTAATTTTGATGCTGGCAACACCAGCTTCTTTCCCAGAAGCGGTTTGGGCTTTGGCGGCGAACAGGCATTCTTCTCATAGTTATCATAATCTAGATTATGACTAGGTAACGACTGTTTGAATTGTCCTAGTAAATCTGTCTTTATTGTTTGTAATCTGAAAATAAAATTAAACCAAATGTTTTTACTTAAATAATACAGAAGACTACACAGCCAAAATAAACTGATCAAGGATAGTAATTTAGACTTACAACCGATTGCAAGTCTACTATACTATTTTTTGTATGTACCAAATAAGCTCCGAAACTACTGGACCGATTTTAACCAGTTTGTCACCAATGGAAACCTACACCATTAACGACTAACACATCAGTTTAGGCGCAAAAACGTAACAACGTGAAAGTAACAAGCTATCTGTTACGTCTTAACGGCTGTATAGTTAATGATCAAACTTGGGACACAGGTAAAACATCACCTGGATTAAGACATCTCATTGTCAATATCAGCTTCCTCATCCTTTTGTTTATATGTTTTCTAATACTGCAGAGAACAGCTTGGGAGATAGAGGGCCCTCTTTTGAAATCAACAAAAATGACCTCTTCCGCTCTGGGCGGAGCGGAAGGGAGTGTCAGACTCTTACTGACTAAAACCCATCCGTGTTCCTACTAATGCCCGCCGCGTTCCAAGGCCGCGGTGACGCTTTTGAATAAATTCCGCAACCCTAGCCTAGTACCTATGTCCCCAGGATCCAGGCATAGGATAATTTTTATCCAAGCTTGATCCTTGAGACAATTTCCGGGTTCCGGGCGAATACGCGGGCAGAAACTAGTTAATAATATTAATTTGTATAAGTCACGTACCTGACTTGAATGCTGTCATACTCTGAGCAAGTCTTAAAGCACTTCTTACATAGTATATTTGTATGCACTTTATTCTCTACAACTGGCTTGCCAACGATCTCACCCACGACATCTGATACTGTCCTGCCGGATTGTAATGTGTTCTGAAAATTAATGATTAAATTTTTTTTAGTGCACTAGAAAGGGTTCACTGCTTCATTCGTCTAGTAGTCGCAAGCGCAGGACTAACGGCTCTAGGCACTTTCCAAGGCACAACGGTGTGACACCATCAGGTCTGCGGATGGCGAGCGATGGGTGGCTCATCATCCGATAACAACCAGGTCACTGGCACTGCCCTATGGTGCCCCGTCTTCTTTGCTGACGGCTCTTTGAGGCGCGCGTGGAACACGACGCGCCGTCGACTCGGGCCTAGTTGCTATCGGACGGACGGCGAGCCACCCATAGCTCGCCATCCGCAGGCCCGCGCCTACGATGTTCGGGAATCGCCCTGTGTTTCCCGACGCCCGGGGCGTCTTCTGTTGCGGCGGCTGGAGCGTGAGGTTTCCCTCTACCGCACGCGTTCTGTCTCCTACTTCGCTAGCATTACTGCTTCTCAGAAGGAGGTGACCGCTTCCCATGCCTCCTCGCTCCGGACCATGGATTGAACCAGGGCAAGATGCGAGAGGTCGCCGACGCGCCGGTATTCAGCTGAATCCGGTTTGACTGGGAGCCGACCCCAATATAGTTGGGAAAAGGCTAGGCAGATGATGATATAAAATTTTAAATTCTAAATTGGTAATTTTTAAATTCTAATTTGGATTGTAATTATTTGACTAATGGATAAATTTATACCTATTTGTACGCCGTTAAGGCAAAACATCACTGTAATACATTTTTTTAGTAACATCTTGCATTTTATGTATGTACGTGTTGGACAAATAAATGATCTTTTCTTTTTCTTGATGAATGATTTTTTCTTTTATCTTTACATTTCTATGGAAGCCTGAACCAGGTTCTACAAGCAATGACAACAGAGTAATCTGCCCATCTTGCTGCTGGATAACAGACACTGCTCCATTTGCTGGGTATCTGACGCCCAGCAAACGTTGAGATGGTAACCCTTTCAGTATGGGCACACTCAAGTAAAATTCTGTACCTACTATTATTTCTGTTTGTTTGTTTGTGTCTGTGCCAAATAAATGTTTTCTATTCTGTTCTCCAAGTGTCACCTAGCTTCTAAATCTCATTTGAACTAGTTTTTTATACTTACATGTTCTCCAAACAGGCTTGAAGCATTCCTAAGTGAAAGACCAGCTTTGTTGTTGCAGATGAAACAACAGAGGTTCATGGCTGAAATTGTTACAAATTTGCATGAGATTTGTATCTACTGATATTCATGTTAGCATCAGCAACGCAATGCTAAAGTGACATCAAAGTTGGTGAAAATAAATACTAATTATATTGAATAGTAAATCACTACATAGTATAAAACAAAGTCGCTATCCGCCGTCTGTCCCTATGTATGCTTAGATCTTTAAAACTACGCAACGGATTTTAATGCGGTTTTTTAATAGATAGACTGATTCTTAAGGAAGGTTTATATGTATAATACATGCATAAGTATTATAGTAGAGGAAACATTAGTATCTACATTGCACCCGTGCGAAGCCGGGGCTGGTCGCTAGTTTTGTATATAGTAAATAGTAAATTTTATATTGAATAGTAAATAGAAGGGTGGATGAAATGGCGACAGGTCACTGGAACAGCAAAGTCCGTGATAAGACCTGTCGTACTGTATGGATCAGAATGTTGACAGGACAGAATGGAAGAAAAAAACATGTTGTGCCAACCCCAAGTAACATGGGATAAGGGCAGGAAGATGATGATGATATTGAGTTTAGTAAATATCCAAGCAAGTAATAATTTAACCAGTCAGATGCCGTTGGTGGCATCAAATCTGAATAAATAAATGCTAACAACTGCATCAGACTTTTTTAAAAGAGATTTTTTTTTTAACTTTTGAGTATTTTTTTGTGTATGGGTTTTTTGAATATCATTTTTTGTTTTGTTTTGCTATTGTTTCTTATCTGTATATACCAGAATTCAGATATAAAACACTACACTTGAATAAGAACAAATTCTAAAACACCCCTTATGAAATAAGAGTAACTATTTCCTTTTTTTTGAGCCTAGAACACACTATTCAGTCATAGCAAGTGATATGTTGTATTATTAATCATTATTTATCTTATAAAATTATTAAGTATGATATTAATGTAGGTATTGTATGTTATATTTAAAATGTATTGTTTTCATTTTTCTTTCTTACTTAATACTTTTACACACAATGTCTACATCTCTTTTTACTTGACCCTTCTTTTGCAGGTATTCTGGAAGATATTTCTATAGAAATAAGCATCACCTATTTTCTGTTTCCTTCTTATTGGGTGTACATTTTTTTTTAATGGGCCCTCTCGCAGTTCAGCACACTAAGTATGGTTGCTGCTTAACCATACTAATGTGTACATAAATTGTTAAATAAATAAATATAAATGGTATGATAGAAAATGCCCAAGGCACAAAGCCCACCTTTATTCAGCATACTTTACTTGTTCATAAAGTTAAATAAACATTTTGTCCGTATGGTAATTAAAAACATCCTTTGTGTCAATGGTAATTGTGCCTATAGCTATCTATTTCTGTAATAGTTTTCTGAATTGAACCTGAGACATCATTATTTGCATGCAATGCCCTGTAAAATCAAAATGTTTATTTAAATTAGGCCATTAAACAGCACTTTTGAACGTCATCATTAAAAGTTATCATAATTAAGTGACTCTAGCGTCCATTTGCAAAGGTAGATTCTTATGGAGAAGAACGGACAAGAAACTCCATAGTTACTCTTTTCAAATAAATGTTTTACAATATTTGGTACTTATATAAAAAATACTTCATAATGTGAAGACGATGCACCGAGTATACTAGTTATAGAACCAAGTATAACAGCAGACCAGCATGCCAGCCAGCATGTTTCCAAGCATTCTTGCCCTGAATGTAATCTTCTAATTTGTAATATGCTTGTTTACAAAGTGTGCTTTTAATAAAAGTTTTTTAACTTTCTTTCATTTAAGTAATTCTAATATGTTACAAGGTAATTTTGTTGTAACACTGCAGATTCTATTTCCTGGTAGGTACCACCTGGTGGTCTTAAGTCAAGAGTGAATTGGTAGCAAGCATGTCTATTATTTATCACTAGGTGGAAATCAATGTTTCCAGACTATCGCTGAATAGTGGTCAGGAAACACAGATTGTGGCTTTGTATGCACACAATCATAATAAAACACATACCTAGTTGAAAATTAAATAGGTATCGTCTCCATTGTTATTTCACACTGGTTTTGTTATTGTAAATGACATGATTGATAAATGGAGAAGGTAGGTAAGTTGTTATTATCTTGTTCTGCTGAACTTGATACATCTTCATTTCAGCGGAATTTGAATAACACTTTCGCTAACCCGAAATAGGTACCGTAATCTCATGTAAGACAAATCTTAGTTCTCAAAGTTAGATTACAATTTGAAGTACTTAACTGAAATAAACATGGATATTGACCAAGAAAAGTTGTCTATCTATGAGTCTATCAACTTTTGTTTATCCCATTTTTTACTTAAGGTTCAATTAAATTGAATAATTACAATAATTTAATTTACAAATCAACTTATATTCTGACAGATCTTATCATGGTTTTACAAAACTCATATACTTAAAGTTTGTTTCTACTTAAATAGATACAATCATGAACAATACCATGTTTCAATAAACGGAACACCCATCGCTTAATTCCTCTTATGTAATTCCAATGACCTAAAAATGCAAATTCGTCTGATATCACAAAGATATTTCAATGTTTACATCGTTATCAGTTGCCGATAATTTCAAATTTACTACCACCATACACAAAAACATTGCTAGTTTTGTCACTGAAAAATTGTATAATTTGGTATTTCGTATAAAATGGCAGCCATTTTGCTACTCCGGTTATCATAGATTCATAATTAAAGCGAAAAAACACGACGAAATCCACTGAAATCCACATACCTGACCAATTTTCCCAATAATCTTCGGGTATTTTATTAGTTTTTGAAGGTTTTCACACGGTTTTATAAATAATGTTGTCAGCAATGGATCGCAAGCAAGCAGCCACCATTACGTTTTAATAATTTTGGTTCACTTTCGTGCCGTCAGGTGGCGCTTTGCAAATGTTTCCGGTAAGTTTGTACTCTATGGCTTTGTACAAAATGTAAAATAAGCATTTGTTTGAAACATAAACTTTTAAAAAGGGAACTCGGATAGACTTCGCTACCACCCTGAATGAGACATATCGATCGAATAATAGCGTGTGGCCAAAAGCCGACTACAGTCAACAAGCTCGTACCTATTGGCAGGTCGTATGTCGTATCATCATCAGCAGCCTGTTGCAGTCCACTGCTGGACATAGGCCTCTCCAATTGCACGCCACTTAGATCTATTTTCGGCTTCTCGCATCCAGTTTCTGCCAGCCGTCCTGCGCAAATCGTCACTCCACCGTGCCTGAGGACGTCCTACACTACGTTTGCCGAGACGCGGTCTCCACTCTAGAACTCGTTTACCCCAACGGTTGTCGGTTCTACGACTAATATGGCCAGCCCACTGCCACTTCAGCTTACTAATCCGGTGGGCTATATCAATTACCTTGCTTCTCTGACGGATCACCTCATTTCTGATGCGATCCCTCAGAGACACACCGAGCATAGCCCTTTCCATAGCCCGCTGAGCGACTTTTAGCTTATGGACCATACGAGCCGTCAGTGTCCACGTTTCGGCTCCGTATGCCATGACGGGTAGGACGCACTGATTGAAGACTTTCGTCTTTAGGCACTGTGGGATCGACGATGTAAAGACTTGACGTAGCTTCCCAAATGCTGCCCAACCCAACTGAATTCTTCTGTTCACCTCGCCCTCAAAATTGTTTCTACCTAACTGCAATGACTGCCCGAGGTATACATGTTTTTGAACAACTTCGAGAACGGCACCGTGAATCGCAATCGGTTCCGGTAGAACATGTTCGTTGAACATGACCTTGGTTTTATCCAAGTTCATCCGTAGGCCGATGCGTACAGAAGAGTCAGCCAGATCATTCAGCATCTGTTGTAGTTCCTGCAGCGTTTCTGCCATAATGACGATGTCGTCTGCAAATCGCAAGTGAGAGATGTACTCGCCATTGATGTTAATGCCACGTTCTTTCCAGTTCAGCGTCTTGAACATATCCTCCATTGCGTTAGTGAACAATTTCGGGGAAATAACATCCCCTTGTCTCACTCCTCGATGCAACGGTATGGGACTTGTTTGCTGATTCTGTACTTGAACGGACATGGTGGCGGCCTCGTAGAGACATCTCATCACTTGGATGTATCGCCAGTCAACTTGGCAGCGCTGCAGGGACTCCAGAACAGACCAGATTTCAACCGAGTCAAAGGCCTTTTCATAGTCCACAAATGCTAGACACAGGGGCTGATTATACTCTTCGGTCTTCTGTATAATCTGCCGCACTGTGTGGATGTGGTCTATGGTGCCGTATCCGCTCCGAAATCCAGCCTGCTCCGGTGGTTGGAATTCGTCGAGTCTTCGCGCAAGACGGTTCGTGATCACTCTTGAGAACAGCTTATAGACGTGGCTTAGAAGGGATATGGGTCGATAGTTCTTCAACAGGGTCTTGTCTCCTTTTTTGAAGAACAAGACGACCACACTTCTACTCCACGCCTCTGGAGTTCTCCCTTCAAAAAGGACAGCGTTGAACAGCTTCTGGAGCTCCCTCAGTACGGGGTTACCCCCAGCTTTCAGCAGCTCTGTGGTAACGCCGTCTTCTCCAGGGGCTTTTCCATTTTTCAGCTGCCCAAGAGCGATCTCGATTTCGCCAGTACTGACTTCTGGCAGGTCTTCGGTGAAATGGCGTGTCAATGTGGCTCTAGGACCCTCATTTTCGGGATCAGGACGAGATGCATGCGATGCGTATAACCGGCTATAGAAGTCCTCCACTTCCGAAAGGACTGCTGGCTTCGAAGAGACGACTTCTCCACTTGCTGTGGTCAACTTCGTCAGGTGGCTTCTTCCAAGAGATTGTACGAACACCTTTGACCCCCGGTTCTGCTCGATTGCTCTTTCAACCGAAAGAGCATTGAAGCGCCGGAGGTCGCGTCGTACGTGCTTGTTGATCTCTCGGTTTAGAAACCGCTTTGCCGACGAAGTGACGGGTGGGTTTTCACGTCGTTCCTTCATTAGCCCTAAAGTCCCTTCTGAAAGCTTAGACTCCTTGCCCTTACGCTGCATACCACAGAATCTTGTACCTTCTTCCCTGAGGATCCGAGTCACATTTTCGAGGTTCTGGTTTACGTCTGTTGTGGTTTCCACGGCAGCGAATCGGTTTTCCAGGTTTGCCTGGAACGTTTCAGATCCAGCCATGGTCTGGAGCAGAGTTGGTCGGAGTCTGGACTTCATCAGAAGGACACGTTCGGCCTTGAAGTTAATATTCAGAGAGCCTCGGACAAGTCGGTGATCGCTACCGGTATTGAACCTGTTGATCACGGAGACGTCTCTGAATATATGCCTCTTGTCCGTCATGATGAAGTCGATCTCATTTTTGGTCATAGTGTCGGGGCTTTGCCACGTCCACTTCCTTTGGGGTTGTTTCTTGAAGAAGGAGTTCATCAAGAACAACCCCTCCCGCTCGAGGAAGTTGACGAGCATTTGCCCCCTATGATTTCTGCTTCCAAATCCATGGTGTCCTACTACCGATTCGCAGCAATTCTGTACTCCCACTTTGGCGTTAAAGTCCCCCATGACAACGGTGTACTGTGTCTTTGTAGTGAAGTGGAGGGCTCTCGATATGTCATCGAACATATCCTCCACTTCGTCGTCCGAGTGTGTCGAGGTCGGTGCGTACACTTGCACTACCTTGAGGCTATACCTCTCGGTGAGCTTCACAATAAGGTACGCTACCCTGTTCGACACACTTGACATTTCCACAACGTTGTCAGATAGGGACTTGTTTACCAGAAACCCAACGCCGCCTTGGGATTGTTGGTCTCCCTCTCGGAAGTACATTAGGTGACCCGATTCCAGGGTTATGGTGTCCTCCCCCTTTCTTCGGACTTCACTCAACCCTAGTATGTGCCACCCAATTTTCCCAAGTTCCACCTCGAGTTGCGCCAGATGCGAGTCAAGCCGTAGCGTGCGTCCGTTGTACGTCGCCAGGGTCAATCTGTTATTGTGGTGGCCTCCCGTAGCCCGGAGATTCTTGGCACCCCCCGCCCCGCCGTTACCATGGTCGCCACCATGACCAGGAATAGCGGGACCACCGGGAACTGGGGGCCGTGGCTTTTTGTTGTACTGCATTTTTGGAGGAGTTGCCCATAATCGCCACGCTGGGCAGGCGGGTTGGCGATCGCAGGGCGTAGCTTCTCGCACCGGTGACGCTGCTGCCCATCACCGGCCTGTTACATTTAGCTACGCCTATTTGATGGATATACCGCCATCGGTCGGTCGCCAGAGCCTCGTTCGTCATTCAGCAGGATGCACCACGTGCAGGTGAGGTTGGCTTGGGGCGAAGGATGGTAGTTCGCCCCTTACATCCCATGTATCCTTTCATCCCTTATATCCCGTGTATGTCGTATGCGCACAAACAACCCCAGAGATCCTTATAAGAATCAGATTCTCGTCAGCCCCACTACGCGTATTCGTAAGCTGTGTAATAGCTGCCTCGGGCCCACGGGTAGACTGAGTCGGAAGGATTGACCTCGATACAAAAGCCATCCACGAAGCGCCTAAGATAAAAATAATGTATATTGACGCAATAGCGGGCAAGAATTGCCCATAAAATCGTCGAACACCTTCCAATCAGACATTATACAACCACCATACCCCATAAGGAATGTCTATTTAAACATAATTTGGCAAAATATCTTAATCATATAGGTATATTTATCTAATCAATATTGATATAGAGCGATCTTTCAGTCTGTCTTAGGGAGACAATACATTGCTCTCTAACAAATCATGGACTACTTGGCGAAGTCTTCAAAGTATCTATTTTATATCTGTATTCACTGCTAAAATTTTCTACATTTATAGCGCAATATTGATTTTTTTTTTACGAAAAATTTGCGTCTGTTGAAACATGTAATTAACGTAGATATGTATTTATTGTTGTGTAAATGTTACCGCCAAACTGTCTCTGTGCGACGTGTCCTGAATCCGGTAGATAATTTGAACTTATATAATTGTATAATTAGTGATGGTGATATTAATGATTAGCAAAAACACGTTAGAAAAATTAAATAGTAGGACCAATCTGGATTCTTGGATGCTGTTTGACAGTCAGCGTGACACTTTAAATGGCAACACACAAGATGGCGACCTGTGTTAGTTCATTTTTTGGTCTACATTGGCGCCAGGCGCCTTCGCGAACATACTTGACGCACTATAGTAGCGCGGCACTAGAGACTACAATCGCGGCAAACACCCTGCACGCTATGGATGGGACATAGAGTAAAGTAATATATCGGGATGAGATATACTTGCAAAATTTAATACCAGGGCTTCCAAGTACGAGTATGAAAAAATACCAGGGTCGAAAACCAGGTATAAAAATACTTAAAAGCATTTGGTGGTATTCGGTCTGGTTCATTTCCCAGTGTTATTATTCCCCCCTCTCCGTATGTTCCCTGCTACAGAAAAGTGAAAACTAGTAAAACAAAAAAATACCTGCAAAGGAAATCGGTCCATAACATTATAAAAATAAGGATCAGAAAAACTGAACTTCCAAGTATATTTTCACTGATACGACTATGCTTCTTATTGATAAAGTAACAAGAATCAATTTCCTGTGCAATTATTGTAAACTCTTACTTCGTACGCTAAAGACGCGGCCGCAGGCAGCGAGAGGCTTGCGGCGTTGGCGGCGCTTCCTAAATACTAAAATACTTGCATAGGAAATTTATTCGTATTGTTTTTTCTATAAGGAGCATCATCGTATCAGCAAAAAATACTTGGTAGTTCAAAGTTTTTTTTTTTTGCAAATAGGATACACTCCTTATTCTTAAGGTAGCAAGAATCAATTTCCTATGTAAGTATGTATTTTGCAACTCTGCTTGTGCCTGATACCATAGCAAATACGAGTATTTTCACACTTGCAAGTTTTTCCTGCCCGCACCAGGGCGCCGTGCTTTGAAGCAAAGCCCTAGTTTACAAACATGGTATGGTAAATATACGTACGTCTTATCTCTACTGCACGCATCATTATATTGGACGCGCAGACGCGTTAAATTGTGTGCGAGCGGTCGGAATTTGACACGTGGTCGGCAATCCTCGGGAGATTTCGTGTATGTGAGTGAGCATGAGACATTGAAAATCCTTTTGTGGGGTGACTAAGCAAGCGTTCGTGCCTAACATAAATTTACTATATTAAATCTATAGTAGGTAACGCCCAAGGGGGGGACACTACACTACTTGACGTAAGTGCCCAATTTTTGACAAAGATACCAGCGTCATCTTATACTAAATCCACGTAAACTTGAGAGATTTAGTACGTAATCATGACATAGATGGTGCTTACACCAATTATTTCCAGTTTGCTTAAATTAGCTTGTTGATTTTAATGAAAAGTGAACCAAAAATAATAAATATCGCGGGTCTCAAACCATAGGGGCGTATCCACAAAACCCCTACTTTTCAGGAGAGACAAAAAACTTAATAACTTTTCTTGTGATTAAGCCAGCTTGTTGTGTTTTTGCATGTAGCTATATATTTGCACGGCAGTTAATATGGAATGCTTGATTTTAAGTTATTCCTTCTAAAACACTAGTTTTTAGCTGATACGGCTATTTGCCATGACGAATATATGGTAAAACTCTGTCAAAGTTCCCCCAAAAATACCTGAAATTTATGGACGTAAAACCCTTCTCCTTTAATTATTAATATTTATACTTACCACTATATTTATTTTTAACAAGTTGGTAACTCAAGATATTGCAATTTAGGAATGAGAACCAATCAAAATTAACGTTATTTGCTCGATTTTTAAAATTCATATGCCTGTCTGGCTTGTCATTTATATTGAGAAGTATTTGTTCTACAATTTAGACAAAAAGTAACCAAATGGTAGTTACACAATGTTTTTTGTGTGAAAAGATAAATAAGCATACCTATATAAAAATAAAATTGATTCATAAATCTGAACATAATTATTTTAAATCACATAAAATCACAAAAATTTAAAATTGTGCTCAAGGCATATTAGAATAAACAAAATAAAACTGAAATCTTAAAAAAAAATCTAATGAACACAATTCTTTTTACTTAAAAAGGCACACAGAAAAATAAAATCATAAAGAATAAATAATCGTTTTTTTTTAAATAAACATAGTCATAATAAAAAACCATGGAGATTAAATTCACAAAAAAAAAAAAACAAATAAAAGACATGAAAAATAAGAGCAGAGGAAACATTGCACAAGTGATGTATAAAACGTGTATTAGAAAACACATCTTTCCGATACATGATCGCATCAGAAATTTATTTTATTATTTATTTGTGTTTGTAACCGTTGTGCTGTGTCTGTTCTGAATAAAAGTTTTTCTATTCTATTCTATTCTATTCTATTCTATTCTATTCTATTAATATTTATTTATTCAGATAACCATTGATCCATTTTATTGTTAGTGTATACTTAAGAACTATGTTAATATCTAATAACTAAAAGAGATTTGGTCCTCTGGCTGAGGCTCCACACCAGGGGGCTGTCCACCTTATTGCCTATCGCATTCAGGATGCTGTTACTGCTCACACGCAGTCTGCTTAGCAGTGAGGCTGTCTTATTGCGGCAGGTGGCATCAAAGCCATCTGTGCGTGACTCGGCGAATATTGTTGATGCACTGCAGAAGCGCGGCAGACGTAACAGCGCCCTGAAGGCATTGTTAAACTGGATGCGCAGAGAATTGTAAGCCCTTTGGGTATAACTGAACCACAGGCTTGCTGAGTACAGGGACGTGCAATACGCTTTGAATAAAGTAACCTTCACCGCGTCTGTACATCGAGCGAACCTGCGGGCCAGCATGTTCGCCCGGACTGACAATGCCCTGCGCTCCCTCTCCATGTCTACATAATCTCCAAGATTTTCGGTAACCACGTGCCCAAGATATTTGAATTGGTATACTCGATTAAGAGGAATACCGTTGAGAAGCACTGGTGGAACCTAAAAGGTGGTGGAAATAATTGTTTATTGGGCTAAAAATGTTGTACAATCAAACACTTACGAACAACTATTATGCAACAAGAGCAAAGACAGATTGGGGAATAACAATCGTGTCAGTAGTATTTGTACTGGTATTAAAATTCTGGTACCCAAGGAAAGATTTAACTTGTGTTATGGGTAACAGGATTCTTACGCTAGTTTATATAATACATCAGAAGGTCAGAAGTTGGATAAGTGATAGTTTGAACGACAGTCCGTTTATGTGTGTGAGTGTGGTGAATGAGGAGTTGTGACTTTCTGAGGTTGTGTGTTGGATGGTGCACTGAGAAGAATTCATGGGTAGGTCGTGTATTAGAGAAATGATAACTTAAGCAGCTTTTCTGTTTCATCGTAGCTCTGCATCTGTAACCAGCCATACACCGTTCTCTTACATTTCTGTAGAGTTGTGGCATAAATGGAGCAGTGTTTGTTGGTTTTGTTTTACAGGTGACTTCTGATATCATAAAACTGCCAGTAGGTATAGCCTAAGTTTTCCATTTCAACTATTACCACTTATTGTTCAACTGTTAGAGATGAATCCCTGGATGTATCACTGGTGATGAATGTTAAATTCGAATAGGTTGTTCGACTGCAAGTGGTAACTCCAGTCATCCATAGTCCGAGACGTATCATTGTTTAGTGCTAAACGCAGGATATTGTCGCTACGCTTCATTATTTACAGTAAATTCACTAAAGCTATTCCAAGCATTAAAATTACATCTAGTCGCTATGGCAGCTCACTGCCGAATGACTGTGATTCCGTGGTGTTGACATGACAATACGTCCGCGTAATGACGAAATCTTGAGACAGCAATACTAAAATATGTAGACGTATGAGCATACGTCCGCAGTGATGACTAAATGTCCCCAGGATCATGTAGACATTGATGGTCGTATGCGCATACATCTATATGGGTTGGCACAGTTATTTCAGGTTAAAATAAAACAAACAGTCGTATGTGCATACGTCTTTATGGCCTGACTGGATTTCTTTGGATCATAATACAATTTAAAAAGTCGTAAGTGCATACGTCTATAAGGCACGTCAAAACTGCATGAATAAGCAATAATATTGCTCTTACGTCTATTATACGGCTATATGGCCTAAAAATAATTGTAGATTGTCTAACTTACGGTAAATAATATTTTGCGATTTGTACAAAAAGTAATTAGTCTAAAATTATAAGAAAAAAATTGGTTATGTATTGCTTATAGTAGAATCCAATTACATTGAAAACGAAAAATCGCATTTTTGCATATACGCCCCTATGGTTTGAGACCCGCGATATATTATTCAAAATAAGAATAATCGATTATTAATTTATTTAAGTTTTTGCAAATTCTTATTTTTTTTAGGTTTGGCAACATTGTCCTCGCACTAGCTCATAATAAACATCGCTATAAATGACTTTATTATTGACATAATCATGTTTTTATTTTGTGCATTAAGTATCTGTATTTGTTGTTTATTTTTATTTCGTAAATTGTTATTTTATAAGTAGTTAAGTTAATCAAGAACTAAGCACGAATCGCTATGGAACAAATACAAAATGTTAATAAAAACAGGTTTTTATACGGCGCGCGGCGTACATTTCAAATAACCCGCCTACCCATAGAAAACATATCTAAAGATATACATAGATGTATACAATAGTTTTAGGGATTAGTTCAGCGGATATAGAATCAGATGGCGACACCGTTCTATTAAGGATTTTACCTACATATTACTATAGTCTTTGGTAACGCCATTACGCCGCGGAACTTGCAATCAACATCGCTACCTACTGGGCTCAAACAATATATTTACTTAGTTGAATCATCGACACGAACAAACGACGAATAACACAATCTATCTATTAATCTAGCCTATTTTGTCCCACATCTGGGCAAAGAACTCCCTCTCATTTTTCTACACAAACTCTGTCCTTTGCTAGTTCGGGCCAGTCTTTGCGGTACGTCTCAAACTCGTCCCGCCATTTTCGTTTTGCTAATTTATAATAATAACACATTGAACCAAAAACATTCTTATTGATGTATGAAATATATTTTTAAATATTTCTTTAAAAAAACTCCAGAGAAAAGAAACCTTCTCACTATACGAGTCTTATCGAGGAATACTGCCTTCTGCATCAGGCCCTTTTTCCAAACGCGTAACGCCGGCTTCGACAGATGGCCGTCGAAGCTTTTGGTCATCAGGCCATTGGCCGTAACAACGATCGGCACAATGACAGTCGAGTCTACATTCCACATGTCGACAACCTCGTGTGCTAAGTCGAGATACTTGATTTGTAATAAACGAAATAACACAATTATTTAATCAAAAACATTATTTATTTTTTCTATACAATTTTACAATTTCTTGCGTCTCGAGTGCAGCTCTCTATAATAATAATAATTAATCTTTTGATAATTCTAAAAATTTACAATAAAACTATTTTTTTTGGGATTTAAAATAATATACTTACTATTTACATATCAACATATTTTTTCGCCATACTTTAAATTATTTATACAATTACATAATTTCTTTAAATTTTATATATTTGTGTAGTGCAAAAAATTGAAATGCATTTTTGTGACATTTATAGGAGTTGTCATAAATGTGGGATACTGCATCAGTTTTAATAAATTGTATTTGATTTTTCTAGAGGATAATCATTTTAAAATTTGATGATTTAAATAGACTACTTAAGTACGCAAATTGGACTACCAAAATTGTATTTTAGAATATAGCGTGTATGAATGTAGCAAAGTTTAAAATACCGCTTTTGGATAAAAGCAAGTGCTCCAAGGAATCGAGTGGTATTTCTATAATAAAGAGGAAACATCTTTTTGTTTGTTAGTACCGAATAAGCTACATGGAAGCATTCCTAACTCAAAAAAATGACCTAAAGCACATTGCGCCGCGGTAGTCGGGGCTTACCGATTGCGCCGCTCACGGCGGTGCTGTGAGCGGCTGTGCATCGTATTAGCAATAATATTGTTGGTGTGGTTCGGCGAATCAGCGACGACGTTTCGATGTGTGAGTTTGTTTGGATTTATGGGTCACGATTCGCGCTTAGATCCCTTGAAGTAATGCTTCCATGTTTTATTTGCGTTCACTGCTTGCGGACATTCTTTTCTTCCTGTGAAACTATCTATTTTTGGTAATATTTTTAACCGACTTCTAAAAAAGGGGGTTATGCATTCGTCGGTTTACAAGGATTACTAAAAACTGATGCAGTACTAGATTGTAACATCCTACGTGTCGCGTAAGCTAAGTATAAATGTAGACTGCGTCAATATAATTGTGTGAAAGTTTATCAGTTTCACCTGAAGTTTTAGTGACATTGAGCAATTTTATATTTTTTGACAGAGAATGTTAGTAAATGATTGATACTTATTCAATTTAATTTTGTGCATTAAAATCCTTTGTAGGTAGAAACAGGATTGTCAGTTAAAAAAAAACTCCATAACCTCCACTTGAAGAAAATATAAATCAGTGGGATTTTTTTTCGTCACTTTATATTTTAAAGATTAAATTTAGTTTTTAATTAACAAGAAGTCGTAGAGAAATAGCTCATTCAATATTAAAGTGGTAAATAAATGTCTTAATGTAAATAAAAAAGCATTTTGGTTTTGACAGGCATGTAGGTAAGTGGGATGTACAGTCGCCAACACAAGTTTTACAAACCAATATAAATCATTTTTTTTCCTTTTTTATATTTCAATTAAGTAACGCAAATTATTATAAAATTTTATATGTATAAAAGCCAACCCTAAAATATTTAGTTTAGGACAGGCTTGGTAGATTGATTGATATTTAATTTCAATAGTGTGAAAATATTCTGTTAGTTTGAAAAAGCCGTGTTGCCATGTTTTCTGCAGTGGTAGTGTTTGAAATGAAAGAATTTGTTGTGTTGACATGTATTTTAATGTTTATAATGTAACTACAAGACCTAATTCCAATAAAATGTAGGCTAGAAATGAAAATAAAATACAATATATTCACTATGTGCCACCGTGCTGTTTCTCGTGTTCTGTTAAGCATCGTTTAGCAAAATTACGCGAATAGACAGTAAAACTGACCAAAGACAAATATTATATTTTTAATAATTTAATTTAGTTTTCCTGGTCAATTTTCTTGCCTACAACGTGTGTAATTTGATTATTGCGTTCATCTGAGTAGAATAGTGTCATTTCGTCAGTAATACAACATCAAAAAAATTAATTTACCATTGACAATGTTAAAAACAAAAATAATATTTTTCTTTTACATATATTTTCTCTGTACATTCAACACAAAAGAGGTAAGCTATCACGACACCGAGGTCCTAATACTAGAACATTTAGTATTTTCCATTCGAAAATATTCCTAGAGAAAAAGATATGCATCTATTTACCTGATAACATTTATTTACTTCAGCTATATTTAGGACTAGTCGAATGCTGGCTATAACACTGTTTATGTAATTTGACATTAGTAGTTCACTAAGAAGGTTTGCAAAGAAATTTAAAGGAAAGGAGACTAAGTTCTGCTATTCATAAACAGTAATATAGACAAGCTACCACAAGGTCACACCATACAAACATCTATTCCTAGACACAAAAACAAAAAAATATTTTTTTTAAACAGCGCGATTATGGTGTCTCCAATATCATCTGACCTTATTATTCTAAATCCTTGTGCAAGGCTTATTACTCAAATTTTAAGTCGAATCATCGCTATATTTTTTAAGAAAAATTTTTAGAAAACTTTACTGTTTTATTTTTTCCACTAATCGAATATAATTGACATTGCAATGACACTTACTACTAACCTAAAGAGTGCTAAACTATTTCTTACATTTAGATAATTTTGGTTCTTAAAATATTTAAAAAATGGTCGATAGGTCGCCACTAAAAACTAAACTGGTGCAAACTTAAGAAACAAGCACATAAGCGTGGTCTAATAAAAACCAAAAATAAAACAATTTCTTCTATAATATACCTCAGTTTCTTTATTTCTTGTACATTTCACAACTGTCACGTTTTACAAAACAACCAAGTTTTTAGATAAATTACAAATGCGCGCGGACATTATTTCCTTGTCCGTTTTTGCGCGCACAGGAAAGGGAACAAGAAAGAAAACTAAGCACTTTATCAACATTACTCACAAACTAATATCATTGTTTTTTACTAAAACTCCTCACTAAAACCGGAAACAGTGCTATCTTCATTACTCGTCACAATTACATCTATGTCCAGTTTATGAGGATGAAAATAGCACTGGTAAAATAATAAGTAACTAAAAGCTAATTAATCAAATTAAATGGGAATATTACTTATCGATACCTAAACCGCTAAGTCCACAAACGAAATGCAGACGCATTCAACGGAGCATCGCTCCTAAACAAAAAAAAAGAAAACAAAGAAAAAAATGGAAATGTAATAATGTGTAATAATATGAAAAAAAAAACATGTTACTGTGTCTAAAATTATATTAAAAAACTAACTGTTAATGTCTTTATAAGAGTGATCTAGATCACAAATTGTAAAAATAAGGAATTATTCAAAAAAATTGCCGTCACGAAAAATTCGACCGCTTCCCGATTTGTGTGGTAACTTTATCGAATATGGGTTTTGTGTTGAAAGCGGGTGAATTTTTCGTTTTTTTTTATATCGGCAATCCCCCATTGTCCCCCCATCGCACTCGTAGTGGTGTGCCTGTGTGTGTGTGTGCCATCCGTCTTGATATGTGTGTGTATGTGCGCCACCTCATCGCCGTTAGCTAGAAGCAAATAGTTTTTAGTGAGTAATGAATGTTTTGAAGTTCCAGTTCTGACCGAAAAAGACTTGGGAAGGTTTTTTACTGGAGGGAGTTAGTGAAAGTACAACACCAGGACGTTAAATAACACCTTGAGTAAACGAGGAAGTTCGGTTTGGTAAAGCACCGTCTCGCTCACTTCTTTCTGCTACCTCTTTTAAAAAATATATTATCGCCCTGGTAAGAAATATGTTCAGTAATAAAATATTGAAAAAATACAAAGGTGGGTATTTTTTTTGAAATAGTATCTTTTACGGTCAAACTGTGAGATGTTAAGTACCTAACCGAATGTTTCGTCAACCAATGAGTAGAAAAAGATATAAAAATGAAAAAAAAATTAGAAGAAAAAACAACAAACTGAAAATTGAGCAAAAACTGTGACTAAGTGAAAAAGACATGTAGTATTTAGTGTTTTTTTTTATACATTTCTCTAATTTTATTATTTGTCACTGTGATATGTAGTTTCGAAGCATATAATACACATACGGACGTACGCTAGACGTAACTTAAAAAGAAATTGACATTTCCGATCGGACAAGCGACTGTACAATCGGGCACAACAGGCTTAATCTTACAATAATATTTTATTTTATTCTACAAATCTAAATCAGCGTATTTTTAAGTACAAATCTATTATTAGTAAGCTTAAAAGCATTGTGTTGTCACACAAAAAATATAAGATGTTGTGCACGAGTGTACATGGGATATACACTTATACATATCTACATGTGTACATATATATAGCTGTTTATAAATTGACATAGCACATAATACGATTTTATTATCCACATAAGATATGTCATTCCTCTCAATAGACACAATTATAAACTATCTTTACTACTACTTGCTGGCGCGAGATTTGAATACAGAATTTAAATTTTATACAAATAATTACTTCTACTCTACATATCTCAGTAGAAAAGCCTTAAGGAAAGATGTATTTTAACTGACTTCAAAAAAGGAGGAGGTCCTTAATTCGTCTGTATGTAGGTATAATATTTTTTTTATGTATGTTCACCGATATTTCCGTCAATTATAGACGGATTTTGATTCTTTTTGTTTAGTCTCATATTTATGTCGGTTGAAATAAATAAGATACATCAAGTGCACATTTAATATTAAGTCTATTTTACTGAGACAAGCAGAATATTCAGAATAACTAGTACAAACACAATTTCATAGTTGACGGCGTCATTAAAATAAACCATTATAATAACATTCAAAATTAAATCTCGCGCAAACAATTTAATATGGAAATAAACTTATTAAATTTCTTAAACATTTAACACCGCCATGTTATATCCATGCTTTTAATTTATTATATATTTTTTATTGAACATGACACTTGAGTACCTGATTGTACTTTTATAACTAGTAAACTGCTGGACTAATTTTGGAGATTTATATATATTTTTTTTTGTGAAAAACACCAAGTATATATATTAAAAATAACTAACAATGAATACTTAAATACTCCTTTAAAATTATTTAGAATATTAGTGCCGTCTAGTGGACAAAAGACAATTTTTCCCCAATATTATGTCCAGCAGTGGACCGATGCAAAATATGTATAACAGCACTCATATGTACATACAACAGTATTTTCTATACATATGTTTTATATATTTAAGATCTAACTTTCTCAATAGACTTTGGCTTAATTTTTGGCTCAGATAAGTCAAGAAACGAAAAGCAGGTGTTATTTGAACAAAAAAAAAGTTTTTTTTTTTAGAAAAATGTCAAATTTTTGTCATAGATTCTTATAAAGTAGAAAGTTTGGTTTCTTTAGAAAAATCTTTAAAATTATCTTTTAGGAAATTATGTGTACAATATTTTACTATAAGAATAGAGAATATTTTTTTCATCAAAATAATTTTTAGGTCGAAATACAGCAACGTTTCAAGCTTGAAAAACAGCCATATAGCAGAATTTTTAAAAGTAAAAATTCAATATAATGATGATTGAGGTTTGGATAAAATTCAATCTTTTAATAATAAAAATATATCTATTTAGAACAGACTAAACTTCAGCTGCTAAACAGCTGAAAAAAACAGTTAGTAAATTATTTAAGAAATATTGATGAGTAAGCGAACAAATATTTGGTCGAATTTGTTGCTATATTTTGACCCGTTAGGACTGTATAAAAGCTGATATCTCTATATTTTTGCTTTTGATGATTAAATCTTTACGAATTTCAGTAAAGTATTCATTCAAAACTTTTTGTGTGTGTTCAGACAGGTTAAATTGAATTTTCTCGAAAGAAATTAAAAAAAAAACGAATCAGTCAGAAATTACAGTTTATGGCCAAATCGAATCGCATTTTTTTTTTAATAATTTGGAGTCACGGTAGTCTATTGTTAAAAATCCTTCGAGGTACCTACGAGTATTATAATAAATTATAATTTACTTTTTTAGTATATATATTTTTTTATTTTATTTTCCAAATCTTCATTATGAAACAGATGAAAATATAATGGTAAGGCATTACCTATATTATTATCTCTTGAAAAACTGTTGAACAGAAAAGTTATTAACCAGAAATGTTTGCAAGATTACTTTTTTTTCGTGTGATCTGAAACAGAGGTACTTTCAATAAATAATATTTTCATAACAATTCACCTGTCCGATAATTAGTTTAAAACCCAAGCAAATATAGAGATGATCAATATTAAAATCTATGGTCCCTACTATCGAAGAATGAGAAACACATTTCGATAGGAAATTATTTTAAAAACCTCTCAAAACCGGATCAGTCGGTAACATTATGCAATAGAAATTTTGACTAGAAAACGAAAAAAAAAATAGCATTTTTATCAACATTTAGAAGACGCCTATTTTTACAAGGCCATTACTCTAAACAATATAAAAAAAAATCGAAAACAAAAATGGCAGGATATTCTGAGATTGAGAATTAACATTGACTAATATATGCACTCAACTACTTTGTGCAGACAAATACTCGACATAAACTACGAATAACTGAAAAACTTAACATATAATTTTTCCACGCTGGTAACACTTAATCTTTGGCTTGCCAACAACGAAAACTAATGCACAATATGACAACCCGGGGTTGCCATTTTAAAATATCAATCCGATACAACATTGGTCCGTCACCTTTTTTAAAACAAATGTACATGTCTTTTTAAACACTTTGATACTATTCTTTTCTATACCCATAGTGAATTTTATCTCTTACTAGTAGTCGTGTTCTGCCATGCCATTGTTCTGGCCTTGTCTCTGGTTGTTCTGATCTTGGTTCTGGTTTTGACTCTTGTTGGGGTTCTGGCCCTTCCCCTGTCCGATTTGCCGCGACGAAGAGAAGCACAGCTTCATTACGAACGGGAATTTCGCACCTGAAAATGTTAAGTAAAATATTAAATATATTGCATTTGTAACATTGAGAGTAGATAATTACAATAAATAAATTGTATTATTTCTCAAGAAACATTATCTTTTAAAAAATTGCTGATCGGGGAAATCACGTAAGTCTAAGAAAAGACTACTAATAATAACCAAGCAAGACATGTTTTAGATTTTCTGGCTTCGTAACTACCATAATGACTGTCAAAGATCTGTAAATGACAGCCGGGACCAACAGCCAAGAGACACGGAGAAAATTCCGTACTTATAGTATTTCATAAGTGCGGAATTTCCATCCGCTAACCAGGGCACCAAGTCTGCTATTACAATAGTGTCAGAATAGTCTATCATTGATTTCATAATTGTTGATTTTGATAAGTTTGGTAATCTACTAATATAAATGCATCACTATGACTTTCCAATGGTCAACCACTGACTCTCCATTGAAAGAAATGGCATAGAATGGTAATCTCGTACATGATGACAAATGAATGACAGACGTATGCAGTAATCTGCTAAAATTTTGACAGTTCCTTTGATCAGTGACCAACCTTTAGAACATCGTTGTGCAGTCATTCTTTTAATAGCTCGGTTATCAAAAAGTATTATGAGACCATTGAGCGACCAATGATCGACCATTATAAATTTAGCAGATTACGAAATTTTAGTAAAATGAAATAATGACAAAATAATAAAAATAGCAGACTTGGGGCCCTGATTTTATGTCGATATATTTTCCACCCAGCACCTACATTTATTGGGGTCAGCTTTTAGTCAAACCAGATTCAGCTGAGTACAAGTAATGGTGTTATATTCACCTGGATGCTGTATGGTCGCGTGGTTGCACGCCATGATGGCCATCACGGACTGAGAAATGTTCTGGAACTCCATAAGGCCTGACGACGATCTGAAACATTTACGTTTTATACATTAAAATTTGGTACGATAAAAAAAGACTGAAGGCACCCTCTGTCGGTGCGATGTCACGATCAGGGTTTGCCGTACAAACGAACGCGACGATCGCGTAAACCCGCGATGATCGCTTTGTATTAGTACGAAGCCTGATGACTCAAATTACTTATGAAAAAAAAAATGTTTTATTAAAATTAGATACCATCAGTTGAGCAACTAATGGCTGTCGTACAAGTAAATCATTGGAATATGAGCTTAATGAGCAGAGAGGGAACTGCTCTCACCTCTCGCTCTTCAGCGGGAACTTGGAGATGGTATGCGGGGGGGTGACTCCGTAGTCCTTGAAGACTTGCAGCAATTGTTCGTCTGATACGTCGGGGGGTGTGTTGAAGAAGTGCAGCACCTGGAAATGTGGAGTTACAGGTTTAATATGATGCAGTTGCTTGACAAATATAGGACCTTTTTTATAGATGGGTAATCATAGCAGATTTGAGGCCCAGATATGAAGCGACTACCTTTCAGACTCCCCCTTTGTAAGACCAGTATCAGATTTTCTGGCTCCAGAGTAATTAAACTCTTTAAGTACAACTTACCTTAGAAGGCGGCTGTATTCTGTTCTTGTGTATGGAGGCAGGGGTCAAAAACCTGTTGTTCTTGTTGCCAACGTAGTCTTTGAACGAGGGGCTCTTGTCCGGCAGCGGGTACGGGTTCATCACCTCTGATAGGTACGCTTGTTTCGAGAAACTGGAAATAATAAAAGTTATGAGTACCTAGGTACCTAAAATTTGAACTCTCTGCGGTCGTGTCAGATTGCCGTGCCATCCAATGAAAAAAAGAGGGATGTTGCCTGAATCTATACTAATATTATAAAGCTGAAGAGTTTGTTTGTTTGTTTGTTTGAACGCGCTAATCTCAGGAACTACTGGTCCGATTTGAAAAAATCTTTCAGTGTTAGATACCATGTTTTATGCAAATAAATATATAATTATTATTATTATTATAGCCCACTTATCGAGGAAGGCTATATATCATCACGCTAAGACCAATAGGAGCGGAGCAGTCATGAAAAATGTGACAAACGAAGTTGTGCGGACAGCTAGTAAAAATATATATGATTATGTTTAGTCCGTCAGTTAGATTATAGAAAAATATTTGACACGTATTTTTACCTTTATCAAATCTTTAAAAACTGACGAAGATAAAAAGCATCAAAGATCAGGAGCATGAGCGTGTGACGTCACTGCCCGGTAAAAATTGTAACGAGTAGTGACGTCACACGAGTTTTCAACGCACTGTATCGTCTTCATTTTTTGTTTATGTGAAAAAAGAAAAAATACGTCTCCAATATTTTTTGGAAATCTATCTGACGGACTAATCTTTTTAGTTCTTCTTTTAGTTAACTACCATATTATGACTAGAGACACAGAGAGTCTAGATGTGTTGTTGTGTATGTGATGTGTTGTGTTGTGTGTGTGATGTATGTGGTAGATGTGTGTGTTGTTGTGTATGTGATGTGTTGTGTTGTGTGTGTGATGTGTGTGGTAGATGTGTGTGTGTGTATGCATTTGCGTACAATATCTTCGGCTTTCGAGGCTAATCTCCGTTGACTTTGGCCATGATAGTAGAAGCTTTTTAAGCAAAAGAGTTGGCATTTTGATCAAAGACCTCTGCATATTAGTGTGGGATACAAGATATAGCAATATTGAATAGGTAATTAGCGCGTCTTCGTGTCTAAAGTGATCTCCTCATGGCGTCCTTCCAATCCCTTCTCCCTTCCGTTGTCTATCGTTCTCTCACCCACACATAGCACTATCTCTCTCTTACTTCTAATTACGTTCCATTTCCCAAATAAGGGACCACCTATTCCGTAGCGAAAGGGATTGCCAGACTCTTACTGACTAAAACCCATCCGTGTTGGATTCTGCGGTCCTGGAACGCAATGGGCATAAGGAGGACTTTGCGTTCCAGGTCCGCGGTGACTCTTTCAAACAAATTCCGCAACCCTGGCAGATTTGGGACCTCAAGAGGGATCATTTTGACGACAACTGGAACGATATTGAGCCATACTATTTCTTAGGAAGGTACTGTACAAGCATACTGTTGCGCGCCACAATTAAGCAAGTAAGATAGCGGCATTCGGTACCACTAGCGCCATCTAGTATCGAGTAGCAAAACTAGTAATGTCAAGAACCTTCGAGATTTTTCTATGATAGAACATTCTAGAATTCTCGGAGAAAGTTCGCGTACATATCGGTCGTGACTGACTAGGGGTCAGTCACGACCGATATGTACGCGAACTTTCTGGAACTTTCTACAATGGAAGGTTCTGGAACTATCCGGTGCCCTATATAAGGCTGGCACATGTACCGACCGAGTCAGTATTGGATTTGCGATACAAGTGATAACTTCGAGAGCGATCTTCGACTGCGAACTCAAGTGATTAATAGTGCGATTGTGTTTTAAATTAGTGAGTGTATAGTGTGATTAGTGTTGTGTAAATAAAGTGTCATTTTTGGTTATTCAATCAGCTGATTTTATTGTAACGAACCCGAAGCTCGTAACAATACTTACGCCAGCGTCAGTGTGTAGTCTCCAACGGTGACATTGTTGAGGTTCTGCACGCATCGCTCCACCGACACGCCGTCACCCATCTGTACCATGGCCGTGCCTTCCTTAGTCTTCAGGAATTTTATCTAGAACCAGACCAGTTCCCATCAAATGAAGATTCAAACTGCAGGATCATTTGAGTGCTATGAAATATTGAAGTGTATGTAATGCTATGATTTATTTCCGACGTAAAATAAAATTGAAAGAAATCATAGATCAATCAAATATGTAGAAAACAGATAAGCATATAAAATATTATACTCAAAAAGGTGGTTTAGTTTTAGTCAAGTGTTGGTCTCAAGTCTGAATTGCTTTAGGTAGTCAAAATTGATTAGGCTTAACCTTGATTAAATCTTGATTAAAACTAAACTTAGTCAGTTAGCTTAGTTTAAAGTCCGATTAGATAAGTGGGTGAATTGCGCAAGCAAAAAAAATACACGGCAAACCTGAGAACGGTAGTGCAATGTGCTGGTTTTTTATTTTATATATTTTTTCTCAACAACGTAAGTACTTCTCTACCTTGGCAAAAAAAATCATTGATTTCTACCCTCTAATATACCAAAAAAAAAAATTACAAAGTGTTATTTTATCATCACGGTGGCCTGTCCTGAACCCAATTCCGCTCATAAAATACCTTCCCCTGCCAATAGATTCATAATATGGATTTAAATCAATTCTCTTATCATTAAATTATAATATATTCGATCAAATAAAACTATTTTTGTTTGTTTATCTTCTTTCTCATGGATTTGACAGGCAGTCAACTTTTGTCTGGAAAAAAGTTATCATTTCAGAGGACAGTAAGTTTTAGTAGATTATCCATGTCAACATTGCGTTGTTACGCCCCTCTCACCTTTCCTCACTTCGGATCAGTCCGGCTCAAGCTCTCGGCGCGAACGCAGCGGTCCCAAAGCTTGCGGTTTTTCCGCCAAAAAAGTAAGTTTATCATTTCAGTAACATGGGGACAAAAATAGTTTCATTTCGGTGTCACAGTCCACCGGAATGAAATGTATCTCCGAAATGATAAAACCATAAAGTTTTAGAGATCCTTTATCAAATATAAAGTCATAGTTTTGTAATGTAAGTAAGTGTAGATTAGATTATTCGGGTGTATTTGTTGTGTAATATTTGTGTTTAAGATTAAAGATATATAATATACACATATTTCTATGTAGCTAGTACCTACATGTATATATTGGGTTGGTAGGAAAGTAATGAGCGTTGCAAATAAACAAAACAATTTTAAATTATATTTTTAATTTACAATTACTTGTCTTTATAGTAGGCACCGTTGTTATCTACAACCCATTTCCAGCGATTAGGTAAAGCATGGATACCCTCAGCGTAAAAACTTGGGAGCCGTGAGGCAAAAAAGCTTTCGAGGAAATCTGTTAACTGTGCTCTATCATCAAATTTTTTGTCCTGTATATGATTACTGAGAGAGCGTAACAAATGAAAATCGGTTGGCGCTAGATCGGGAGAGTAAGGTGGATGTGGCAGTAGCTCCCATTCAAAATCCAATAGCTCTGACGAACGACTTTGGCTATGTGCGGCCGAGCGTTGTCGTGAAGGAAGTAGGTATATCTTTGTTTGTTCACGGCGCTTTTTGTTGATTTCTGTACGGAGTCGGTCAAGCTGATGACAGTATATTGTCGAGTCCACGGTGATATTATCGGGTAGTAGCTCCCAGTATAAAATATAAGAGTTGATTTAATTTTAGAAGTTTTGAAACGAGAACAGTGTTTCTACAGGTATATACCTGTAGAAACACTGTTCTCGTTTCGTTACCAATTTAACTAAATTATACCTAGCATTTTTCTCTTAGTGCAATGGGTACACATTATGTATTACTATTAATGGCATAACTTACAAATGCAGCCATCATATTAATCAGAAACTTTAAGCTTTCTTATCGCGCTTCGTTCACTCTTTTGAAAATATATCAAGTAAATTAGTATTAGTTCATAAACAAACAAAAATATTTATTTATGGTTACCAGCATTTACGATAAAGTTTTCCAACATTTTCACACAACAACAACCAGAAAAATTACCAAAGGTTATTTAAGTGAAGAAACAATTCATTCATATCATAATAAATATTACAATAATATCATTCTTTGAGGTTATTGTAACCTCAAAGAATGATATATGTAATACTAACTGTAATATGTATATATTAATGATGATATTAAAATAACTGTCTACTGTCCTGTCTCAGTGTTTATCTAAAATTTGTGGAAATCAAACCTAACAAAGTACGGAACCCTGGCTGCCCGGCACGGTTGTTCTTAGCTGTATCATATCGGTGGATTTATTTCATTCCGGTGCACAGTTTATCATTTCGGTGGTCATTTTTATCATTTCGGTAGACACTTTTCATTTCAGTGGACTCTTAAAAATTCATCCTTAAATATTTATGTAAGTTTTGATGAAATTTGATGTCCACTCACGCACAATGTTATAAAATAGGCTAAAGTTTTATTTGTCACTAAAAATATGTAGATAGCATTGAAATTAAAAAATCCCACCGAAATGACATATAAAAATCACTTGTTGAAATTCACCCAAGTTTAGTATGTTCAATCATCAGATAACATCAAACTGAGGAACGACATTTTGACAGCTTTTGTATAGAAAATCTTTCAAGGAGACGGCAAGGGTGTGGGGTCCTCAAATCAACCGGAGGTTCCGCGTGTAGTCAGCACTCAGTGAGTGTATTCATATACCTACTCAAACCCTAGAGCGCACTGCTTAGCCATTGCGGATAAAAAAAATCCTGAAGTTTGAATTTTTAAAAATTCTCGATTTAACAAAGTATAAAAATTGAAAAGAAGTTGTTTATAACGATTTATTAAATTTTAATACAAATTAAAAAGATTTTTTTTTTCAAATTTCAGGATTTTTTGCCGTATCCTTGTTTATTTTTCTCATAAGAATACAGCAGCAAAAATCAGTCAAGTTCAGCTCAACTAAGTTTGGTAATACTCACCCTCACAACGTTTCCGTAGAGACAGCACAAGTTGAAGAGCCGGTCAGCGTTCACGGTCTGCGGATCCAGTCCGTACACCATCATGACCGCGCCTTGCTGCGGGGGACCACCCTGCGCCAGCAGGGGACACTTTAATGGCATCAGACAACACAAAGGGACACTTTTAATGTTACTCTACACGTATCCGGAACGTGGAGGAGTCAGGAGCTCAAAAATATATCTTTGCGTACATTTTATTTGATCTCTTTCATTCACGTCCGTATCCGCGGTCTAGTGTCACGGACCACGGCCCGGATGTGTGTGGATCATCAAATTTAAATGTTAGCACGAGTTATACAGTATGTTAACTAACAGAGGGCGTTCCCGTTAACCCGCAATAGTATAGCATCCATAAATGATAAAAAAAATATTACCATTCGAAAACAAAATGTTTTTTTTTTATATTAAAATATTCACTAAAAATGTCAAAATTGATACGTTAAAGAAACACTCTGTACACGCGTACTTGCCGGTTTGGGCATTGCTACCACGAGTACTATTCCGCGCTACTATTTTGATTTTAAACAGAATGTTTCGAATTTCTTGTGTGTTGGTACAGATGAACCGGGTATTTACTCAAAAAAGCCTATTTTTCAGGAGAGTGATTTGAAGTTTATAAATCGGTATTTAAATCTGTAGTAAATGTTTTAATACTACCGTGCACCCCCGCCAATTTTACGTCATAACGTTAAGCAACCATGTTTGTTAGAAAGATCGCATGATTTTTAGTATGACTGTATTTTTAGGTTAAAAATCGTAAATTTTGAGTTAATACCCTGGTTCATCCAAACGAAAGATATGTATGTGATACTGGCGTTCAAAAGTTTAAGTTCTTTCTGAAAAACTCATTCTTCCCTTTTAATCCCTCTTGTAGATATTTTCTTTTTTATAGTCGAGTACTATTTTTTTTGTAATAGTTTTAGTCCAATGTGGTAATGATTAATCAATCAATGTTTATGTTGAATAATAAAGAAAAACAAAGTGTAGTAGAGATTCGAATTAATTTTAACGGAGGACAACTTGGAGGAATAAACTAAAACGTTGTGTTTTTATTTAATAAATACAAATAATATTGAGTAATGGAGAGTGAATTTGCCTCTGTTTATAAATATTATAATAATATTGTAGGTTTGAAGAACCAATCAGGAAAATAATAACTTAATTTAAAACACAGAGGAAACCCCCTTCTTTTTTTTTTTTTTTTTGGATGTGAAATCATCAAATGACTTCTCCCGTTCTGGACGGAGCGAAAGAGAGTGTCAGGCTCTTACTGACTAAAACCTGCTTCTTGTGCCCTTTGCGTTCCAGGGCCGCGGTGACTCTTTCGAACAAATTCTGCAACCCTAGCACAGGCACTGACCCTATGGGGCCCCGTCTTCTTTGCTGACGGCTCTTTGAGGCGCGCGTGGAACACGACAGAGGAAAGAGTTTGTCAATACGTACACCCCCAATGGGAATGTAATTACCTGGTTCTGTGGCTGCATGTTGGGGTGGTGCATAGGCGGGGGTGGGACGAACCCCTCGCCACCGTAGCCTTCAGGGCCGTAACCGCGACCGTCACGCTGTGAAGAAGAGGACTATCATCAGAACAACGTGAATGATAAATGGTATTTCTATACTAATATTATAAAGAGGAAAGATTTGTATTTTTGTATGTAACTCAATAACTACTGGACCGATTTAAAAAATTCTTCACCATTAGAAAGCTACATTCACCCTGAGTCACATAGGCTATATTATATACCCGTATTCCCACGGGAACGGGAAGTACGCGAGTGAAACCGCGGGGCGCTGCTTGTATTTTATAAGTAAGTTAAACATAACCACCATTTAATAGTTTATCCCCATTTCATTTAATACTTTATTTTTAAATGTTTCCAGGCGATACCTGGATTTTGGGTTTACAGTGATATCTTTTTTTGGCTTTATTTTGTTTACATTTGGAATAGTAATTAATTGTATGCAATAATTAGAATCCATTACGTTAAAATTTTTGTGGGTAGATACAATACCTGTATAAATATTATCTAGGCATGTGGCACTAGTGGGCGTTATTCGAGTAGGTTCCATAAATAGGCTTGCAAGATTGTATCATTGACACAAACTAACAATTATTTTTGTACTTAAATCAGAATTTTCTAACAAATTAACATCCACAAATAATAACAGACTTACTAGAATTACAAATTTTGTGAGAAATAATGGATAAACGATTAATTTCTAAAAAAAAAATCATACAATCTTAAAGGTGGCCTGTACATCACTACATAGTATAAAACAAAGTCGCTTCCCGCTGTCTGTCCCTATGTATGCTTATATCTTTAAAACTAAACGGATTTTGATGCGGTTTTTTTTTAATATATAGAGTAATTGAAGAGAAAGTTTTATATGTATAATACATGCATATTATAGTAGAGGAAACATTAGTATCTACATTGCACCCGTGCGAAGCCGGGGCGGGTCGCTAGTATTTGATATAATAAACTGCTCCAATTCAATACAATACAGGCTATTTCAATTACCCACTCAACAGAGAGGCTCACTATTATATATCCTTACGGTCTTTAAATGTATAACGATTATTTATTAAAATTAACGTACCACCATGTATAGCATTGTTTGCTGCTGAAGGAACTACCAACCTGGTGGTTAGCAAGATGGAGCCTATCCCGGGCGTCAGACTCTTACTGACAAAAACCCACCCGTGATCCTTCTAGTGCCCTTTGCGTTCCAGAGCCGCGGTGACTCTTTCTAACAAATTCCGCAACCTTGGTAGGCACTGACCCTATGGGCCCCGTCTTCTTTTCCGACAGCCTTCTCCCACTCTGGGCGGAACGAAAGGGAGTGGCAGACACTACCTATAAGCCATCCGTGTTCCTGCTAATGCCCTTAACGTTTCAGAATCGCGGTGACTCTTTCGAACAAAATTCCGCAAACCTGGTCCTATCGGAATACTGTGCTAAGATCTCGTTAAAGCGCGCCGTCGTCCCGGGCCTGGTTTTTATAGGACAGCGAGCCAGCCCACGCTCGCCATCTGCAAGACCGCGCCTATGGTGGTCGGGATACGCAACAGCTTAACACTGCCGTCCAACCTAGATATCGTAACCGGTCTGTCTATTGTGTACAAATTTCACTGGGAAAAGGAGGACAGGGGATTGACACCTCACTTCACCTAATTTATCACGGTGATGTTTTTTTACAGAAATGCACTACAGGACTACAATAGAACCCACCACTCGCGCGTTCAATCAGTACACAATGGAGCTGTTTTCAGCGTTGTGTATTTCTTTATTAAATTACTTGATTCCCTTCCCATTTTCCACAGTAAAAAACCATATCCTACCATAAAAACAATGTGATTTTCGTAGCACCAATTTTTTATTTTTTTGATACATTAATTAAGGAAATGGAAATGGGCCTGTTGATGCCAATAAATGATTCGCGTTCAATAACGATATTAATTAGTACGAAGCAATACCATTTCGACATTAATAACTTTCGATTTGGCTTCGTATAATGATAAGCAAATATTATTACTTGGAATTTATTTCAAAATTCAACAAGCCCTTTATACACTTTTTAATTTTCCGTATATTTTAGGCAAGATACGTTTTAAAGTTGTAACTCGATAGTTATTGATTTCAGATTTATCTCCTTTTTTGAATATTGGCTTTATTAAAGATAGTTTTACTTTTAGGAAACGTTCCAGTTAAGAATAACATATTGATTAGAGTCAGAACAATTCATAACATCAGGCTTTTATGATTTTGGTGCTTATTTCATTATAGCCTTCTAATCTGGTGTTGGACAGAGACTTTTTACGATTCATATGCTTAGTTTTTTTGAAAACTGAACCCTCTAAGAATAAGGACTTAAGGAAGTAAACGCTTTTAAAGGAGTCTTGTTTTCAGGAATGTTCCAAGTTATTTATAACATGGTTGCTTTGGCAATACATAAGAGAATGACAATTACCGGATGATGTGGAGGTGGGGGCCCATGTCGATCTTTCATCATGCCCGGTGGCGGGGGCCCGCCGCTCCCGTAGTCCATATCTGTGGAAAACAAACAAATATTCGTTAATATATAAACTTTCAAAGGGATGAATCAGAACAGAAATTATGGCGAGCCATTCTACGAGGGCGACACTGAAAATTTTAAGAACTGGTCACTTGCAAACGATATAGTAAAAATGTAAGTTTAAATTTTGAAAATGGAACTCTTTGTCAATACACGTATTAGCAATGCGACTGTTGCAATGCTAAAGAACAGGGGATTGATCACGTGACGATTCGACAGCGTTTGTCAATCCCATACATACATGTTTGACCTTTTGACAATCACCTTAGCGACGTCACTATTGACAGACTGTTACTTGTCGAGAACCTTTAGTCTATGGGTAAAGAAGACTGCAATGGAAACCAATGATTGATATTTTAGACCAGTTAAAGAAATGGAGCCTATGTCATATGTAGGTAAGATTTCCTAACGTGTAAAACAGAAGAATCCAAGTTCTCACATGTGTTTTGTTTTATTTGTTAAAAACGTACAGAAAGAGACATCTGAGGGAAGGTGATACAAGATCGTCATGCACAGGAATTGTAAAAAGATCGTTGATTATTTTTATTTTTTTATAAGTAAGTACTTCAAGAATTGATATCAATTCAATCCTCAATGTCGCGTAGTTGCGAAGCCCATGAGCTTTTTCGTTTGCTTTTTTAACTTTATAATTTTTTGGAGAATCTATTTGAAATACATCCATAACAGTTATCATCAACACAGATATGAATATCTGCCTTACTTCATACCCTTGAAAATACTACGTCTGGCGCATTTGGTGCCCCAGACTTCAAGACTTGAAGAAAGTTTAACCATAACCTGTTAAAAATGGGAATGACAACGAAGTACACGATAACGGTCTTAAAAATAAGAAGGAACACAAATCTTCTTCACAAGAGTGCTTTCAAGATGCTGTGCCATTCTTCTATCAAACACACAGGTGCCATCGACATGCAGGGTAGGTATCAAATGAAAGTCGTGTGGGAATCAATGTATTTATTGTTTAGATGTTTGACAATAATTTATATGTATTGTAAGCTCTGTTTGTAGGTTCTAATGCCTATTTTTACATGGCTAAGAATTTACTGGATTAGAAGAATTCATATGAAGGTGATTTTAAGAGTAAATACTAAAATGTCTGTGATATTGTATTAGTTAAGGTATTACTAACAATATTTTCTAAAATTAATAAGTTGTGTGCAAAATGTACTAGAAAACTAGCATTCGTATATGTCGAGTACTAAAACAGTTTTCAATAAATAACCTTAGCCACGTAAAATCATTACTACAAGATATAGTAAAATTTAAATAGATAATATCTTATCAAGAGTAAGAGTATTTGTAAGTATGTATGTAGATTAGCTAATAATTTACTTGTATATATGTAAAACTATGTATCATCAATAACATATGGCGATTAAAATACTTAATATTAATGATACGATAAGATTAAATTATTAGTTCAGTGATGTCAACTGTTGGAAATCAATTCTTAAAATGAATTTTGTGATGATTAGTGTGATTCTGATTACAGATTATTCGCAAGGATAGTGTTTCTGTTACAATTACGTGGACACACAGAAATATATTATTGGAATAACAACATTAGTACTAACACAACATTTTATTAGCTAACAATCAATCAAACTTATTTGGAGATATCTTTTATCCGATAGGAGGTGAAAGTTTGATAACAAGTTAATAGAAAAAGGATTATTTGGAAGGTTTTTTTATAGTTATTTGATTTTGAAATATTTTTGCGATTACCTTCAAATAAGTCCGATAGTCTGTACAAGAACTTTCGTTGCGTTCATTCGACATGCTTTAAGGAAACTTCCGCGCAGAAAGTTCTCACTAAACATCATGCGGTCGTCCATATACGTAGACAACATAACGTCTAAGTCACATTCGTGTAAGTTCAACAGGAAAGTTAGCTCTTTTATACATCAAAACGGGTTTTAGGTCCAATCAGGGTCTATACACACCGTTCTGCGAGTGTTCGCAGGAATGCTGGCTGTGTTGGCTGCAAGAGTCCTCGCTGCACGATCTGGTTGTAGGCGGAGCTGTGGTCGATGCATCTGTCGACGAGCCGGAGAATCAATCCAACAAGCCTTTGGTACTTTGTTCCGAGTGTTTCTGTTTTGTGTTTTTCTAGTATTTTTGTTTGGTAGTCAAGTGTTTAAAAAAGCATTGCGTGATTTGGTCAAGTCTCACTTTGTTTTCTGCTTATGTATGGTATGTTGTAAATTGTTTGTGTTCACGTCGCAAAAACGTAGTCCAATTAAATGAAATCTATGTAAGCCGAATCCATATTTTTATTGAGTTTTACTTGAGCTGTCGCAAAACACGAATGAAAAAGTAAAAAAAAATTCACCACCAATATTCGAAGCACTGAAAATGTTTAAATTCCACATTCATGCATTTTATAGTCCGCATTAACCCCATTAACGGATATCAATGAACATTTTAAGGGGCGCCATTACGAGCGTAATTGTTTAAAAGTGTTCGTTTTACACGTGGTTGACGCATATAGCAGAAGTTTAACATAATAATATGTATTTTAATGTTTTCGCTAATGTCAATTTTGTGTTTACTGTTTACGGTGTTTTTGTGAATGAGGTTTTGTTTTAGGTTAAAGAAGAAACATAAAGTATGCTTTTAAAACACAACGATAATAACCATACCAAATTTTTGTTGACACATGATCAAAAGAGAGGCCTTTGTGAGCAAAACAGTTCACAATCATTCTCTTTTTAGATGATTTTCTTCCCCTCTTTTGGCAGTTAAATTATGGCATGGACTCATTTTGTCATTAAATTGACAAATACTAGCTTTTGTTAGTAAATTCTTCTCTTGTATTCGCGTAGGACGTTGTAGTTTCGTTAAAGGAAGGAAGCAAAAGAGAAGTCAACAATACCTATCTGACTGAGCTCTAATGAAAATATAATGATTCTGAGCGTACGCTAAAACAAGTATAAAGTTTGTGGAAACATTGGCTTGCTATATTTAAAATTTTGTCTACTGGTTGTAGCTGATATAATTGATTAAAATAAATTATTCTGGCACCGGCAAACGCTTATTAGCATAAATTTCGGCTACCTACGCTTTTTACTCAATGTTTTAAAAATATCATCACAAAATATTTCTTCTGGACAAAATGAAACGAATAAAAATATTTTAGCAAGGTTTTTCACACATCATATTTTCCAATTTTTTAACTGCGTACAGCGAGATATGTATGTGCTATGACAAATTAGTATGCAACTGAAGCAATTGGAATAAAGCGAGATCATTTAAATAGGAATAGCTAATTTAGTACCTATACTATAAAATAAATAACCATATTATCTGTATATGCAAAATCAATTCGTTAGTCTCACTAAATATATATTTATATATAATTATATATTTTTTATTATTTTCGTATTCACTCGTAAGCCAGGTAATGTATGAATGAACAATTACAAAAAAAAAATGTGAAGCCGGTCCAGGTAGTATCTATTTGACTAAACCAGTCTAAAATTTAAATCAAGTAACAAATAATATCCCCAACAGAGCCTGCTATGCGATATAAATGTTTACCATCACAGGTGGATGAAAAAAGGGGAGAGAGCGCTACCCATTCATATTTAAACTGTACACAAGCAGGTGTGAACGAAAAACGTTGCATCCATCTCCTATTTTAGTAGGGTTGCGTTAAACGAGGATCGCATAAGGGTCAGCGGAGATAGAGCAGGAATGATGCAGAAGCATAGATATTATCTGATGTGAAGCTTTAAATCCCTCTATCACTCTTTTTTAATCTAGCATTACCTGATTTGTTAAACTCTCTCTAGATTCCAGCCTTTTAGGCTCCAGGAACTAATAATACATATACAAACATATTCTCGTAAATATTACCCGTTGAATACCAGTATTTACTAACTGCCCCAGAAAGTTAGTAAATACCGGTATTCAACAACATCTCACTAGCACTAACATAGTTGTTAAATAGCTAGACAGATGATTTTATTTATTGTTTAATTATTTTGGAAAAAATACATTTCGTTTATCAGTCTGCGCTGAAACTACATGAACACAAGTATCTGCAGTGCGATTATTTAAACCTCTCACCGAGTAAGCTCAAGTAAAGTGGACATGAAGTAAGCTGTCAATCCATACTAACAAGATGGAGTGACAGTTCACTTCTCACTTCAAGTTTACACGGTGAGGTGTTGACAGAAAAGATCGGCTGTAAGTCGCTCTGTCAATGAAAGAATAAGATGAGATACAGAACTAAATATTTCATAAGAACTGAGATTTCTTTGGTTCATTTCAAGAACCCCATCCTTGAGTAAGAGTCCTATATCTATACTAATATTATAAAGCTGAAGAGTTTGTTTGTTTGTTTGTTTGTTTGAACGCGCTAATCTCAGGAACTACTGGTTCGAATTTAAAAATTCTTTTTGGGTTGAATAGACCATTTATCGAGGAAGGCTTTATATTATCACGCTTAAGCCAATAGGAGCGGAGCACCGATAAATAATGTTTTAAAATCCGGGATTCCACGGGGACGAAGTCGCGGTCAGCAGCTAGTATTTCATAAGAACTGAGATTTCTTTGGTTCATTTCAAGAACCCCATCCTTGAGTGAGAGTCGTATATTGTGGAATAAAGTGGAAGGTTTTTTTTAGCCGTTTCTTTCGTTTCTGTTTATCAGTGAGGTAAAGTAACCTCAAGGGAATGAATCTAGTGTGCAGATCTCAGAGGTTGTGAACAAAAAGAACCGCAAATATTTATACTTTTCTCCAAAAACACAATTTTCAAAATGTACCGTAGTTTTTCGGGTTGCTAAATGGTCGGTCGGGGGAAAGATGGCTATATATAGGAAGACCGAAGAGGCAATGGCTGACCCGTAACATAAAACGAAGAAAATATACCAAGGATTTGACGAGGCTGAAATGTGAGAGAAGACATGTTATTTCGACCTCAAATAAATTGGAATACGGGCACCATAACCGTTTGATGGTTCTATGGAGGTACGCGGCACAGGGTGTTTAGTCCGTTAAACCCCCATTGAAAAGGGAGAATATTCCGAATGGATAGCAGTTGGGTCCGGTGGAAAATTGCCCGATAATTGATATTCGGGATGGAACATGTTGTAATCGCACGGAAAACACTGATGCCGCGATGCAGGATTTCGTTCAGTTAGTTCACTACTGGCGAGATAGATGGCGGTGTGGTTGTTTTTGTTGCCGTACAAATTTGCTTCGTTAGTTTTTCTTGTGTGGCATTGATGCCGCTACAGTTTTTACCGATACAATACAAATTCATCACTAATCGTCAAGATATATCCTCTGAGCATCAGGACGGCAACCAGTCGGTTGTCCTTTAAAGTGAAGGCGCGTGAGCACATTCGCAAGAAGTTGGAAGAATCATCACAGCGTATTTTTTTTGTAATTTTATTTGTATGTATGTATCTATGTATTTATGATTTTATATTTTTCCTCTCCGTTCGTTTTTCATTTATGTTGCACCTGCCATGTTGTCTCTGCACTACCCTAAGGTCGACTGGTAGAAAATGCCTAATGCATTATGTCCGCCTATGTACAGTTTTTTACTAGTGCATTAAGTTTTAATAAATATATAGCAAAACATTTAGGTTAGTATAAAATTGTATGTGCACCTCTTAATATCTTCAAAACATTGTATGAGTCATATTAATTACTGTTGTACAGTACCTTTAGAGCAGTAAAAAATGTAAGATAGATCCCAACTTCTCGAAAACACCATAATACTCTCTCTTTCCTTCACATTTCCAAACTATACAAGTACCTTAGTACAAAGTACATACGCAAGAAAATCATTGAGGGCACGCTATGAGCGGGGCTGGCAGTTTATGAATTATTTAGAGCTAGCAACACCGGCGTAGGTAGTTCGTGCCAGGGTTGCCACGGATCGATTTTGTGTGCATTTTGTAGTCGTATGGTGGGCTTCAGTGCTTTTACATGGGACTGAGTATTTTACTTGCTAAACTGATGGTCGATAAATGATTAAATACTATATGGTGTTTGAGGTACTCCATTGATACCTTTAGCAATGTACAATCAAAGATTCGTAACAATAAAGATAACCAATTTAGTAATAACCAAACATGACTCTTTAATTAAACAACTGAATACAACTTTAAATTCACTAATAACAAAACACAATTGCTCTAATAATCACTTTAACATGCAGGTGAAGATCGCTCTCGAAATTATCGCTCGTATCGATTGCAGGTAACGATTACCACTATCTTCCTTGACTTGTGACGCGCACAGAACAAGTAATGACGCGCAACACTAATATTAAGAGGAAATATTTTTTGTTTGTCCTGAATAAGTTCCGAAACTACTGGACTTATTTCGCCCATTGTGGCACCAATGGAAGGCCACATTATCAGCGAGTAATATAGGCTATATTTTATCCTTGTATTCCCACGGGAACTGGAACTGCGCGGGTGAAACCTCGGGGCGCGTAGCTCACTGGCGCCCAAAGGAATCGGATGCCCTGTTTGTGTTTGAACGGCAAGAAGGCATGCAGATGTTGGCTTAAAACCAAGAAAAAAAGCCGTGGTTCATGGAAAATATAAAAAAATAACAATTAGAATGGCCTCTACGATACCAACACTTCATGGAGGCGGATTGGTCAAATGTTGTGTGGTCTGATAAATCAAACTCTGAGGTAAGGTTTTATACTATTTCCTAAAAACAATAATACTGATAACTCTTATTTTAGTCTGCTTTTATTAAAATAATGTGCACACGTCTTTTTTCTATTGTTACAGCTGAACTGCGTGTAACCTACGTAAGTTAGATCAGGATTAATACTGTGATACGAATGTCATCATCTTTCGATTCTTCAAGTGTTGTGTCAATTTTTTTATCTGAGTCATCAACAGTCGCTAAAGAATGACTTTTATATGCAATTTAGTGAAAACCGCCTGAAAATCCGTCCAGGATTTTTTGAGTTTATCGCGAAAAGACGGACAGACAGACGCGGCGGGGGACTTTGTTATTTATCTTATAATATGTAGTGAAAACACACCACACACAATCCAGTTAGCATAGAATCTAATTTCCACCAAAAACACGTAGCAATATCATGTTTAGCAGTTACAGTCAACGGTATTGCCAGCAACATTGCAGCATTTAAATTTTATCGTCTTGCAACCCTGGGCATTATTGCAATTCCCGACGGTACGAAGCGTATCTCCCATTTCGCCGCCGGATTTCAACGGGGACGGACGGTTTTCACTCTCTCGATTTTAAATGACTACGATTATTTTTGAATTGAGGTCGTTTTGAGGTTTTCTTGTTAAGTGTTTTTTTATAAGTTTCTTTTATGCAAAGATCAGAACTGAGAGTTTAATAGTGTTGTTTAAGTTTGTTTTGTAAATGTTATTCTCCCTATGTTGACACTCTTATTTATTTCAAGTTTTAATATAATTAACTACAATTACTGTCTGGTATATGGATACTAGCTCTTATTCATGAAAACAGCTTTGAGAAAAAACTAAAGCATATTATAAAAGGAAATATACTGACTAATGAGCATGGAATCAGCATTCCTTAAAAACTACAAAGTATCATGAAATTATTTTATCTATTACTCATATATAAAGCTGAAGAGTTTATTTGTTTGCTTGAACTACTGGTCCGATTTAAAAAACTCTGTCAGTGTTAGATAGCCCATTTATCGGGGAAGGCTATATAGGCTATATATAATCACGCTGAGACTAATAAACTGGAGCAACAATGAAGAATGTTTCATAATCGAGGGGTTAGTAACTATTCCACGTGAAGTCGCGGGCAGAACCTACTAAACTCATAAATTACTTTTTTAAACCTTTCCATATCAGAAACTCGACCGGCAGAACCACTCATTACCGTTTTTAATATTAAAAAGGCTAGGAAATAGAATTCAAAAACGTACGGTTTTGAATTCAATTTCCAAACCGAGGTCGGATTGAGCACCGTTTTGTGAATCGTTTAAAACCAAATTTCACTTTCATTTGGTAATATGTGATCCCCATCTTTTATGCATGAAATTTTTCAATTCTGAGCAAATTTTCATGTTTCTCAGCAGGGTTTTACGATATTTTTATAGTGTTACAAGAGGATTATCTTATTTTGCGACTCTTGGGGAATTTTTAAGAATTCTTCCTGCCTCACTTTAGGAATTAAAGAATGGGAATGTTTTTAAATGTTTTATGTTTTCTATTTTATTTTGAGAAAAATTACCATAGAAAATACGGAAAGTGCCTTTTGTAATTAAGTCAGTAGTTTGTTGTGTTTTTATTATTATTTTATTGTGAGGCTTCATCCATCTTAACTAATATTGGTCGACAATAAATACTACAATACTCACTCTTAGCTTAAAGAAGGGTATTCCGCTTTTCAGCATAAGCTTAGCATAGCATATACAGACTTTTTAACGTTCCCACTGCTGGGACACAGGCCTCCTCTCTAGGAGAGGGAATGGGCCGTAATCCACCACGCGGGCCCAGTGCGGGTTGGTCGATTCTCAGCGCTACGCATAATTAACGTATGTATTTTCCATAGATATAATAAACAAGGAGATATGCCCTGTAGCCGAAAATGTATCGGAACCTGTGTCTCCTGTTTTGCCCTACCACCCGGCAACTACTACGCATGCAGTTCAGTAAAAGCAATAGATACGCAGTCGCGCACACACCCGCATTTCTAAAATCGGACTGTACTACACAATCAATTATAAACCTTATCCTAATAAACACAGCGTATATTTACAGTACACCGTGCAACTTACTCACACAAAAACAACGGTGGGTATCGTTGTGCTGTGCAAAAGCAATTTATTTTACATATACGCTAGTGATTGACTAATCGGAAAGTTATCGATTCTGGCATTTATTACACACACTATGCTGCCCATGTATAACAAATAATTTTAAGCAAAGGTCACTAATATATTATCTTAAACATGCCGATTACTATAATGCATTCGAAACTTTATCGAAAGTAAAATACAATTACCATAAAAAGTAAGGAAGTAGCACGAGGATAAGGCATAAATACGATAATTCAAAGCCAAAAACACTTGAACGATTATTTACCAAAAATTTAATGAAATCTAAGAAAGTTTGGTACACTTTTGTAATATTTCATTCAACAATCGACATTGTTGTCGACAGTGTATCTGCACAATTACATCACTAACTCGCGGCAAGAAGCAGCGGCCGTACTATGCGATACATCGGCTTGCTAAAGTATCGTTTTGTGATTTTTACATTGCTCATCCAGTCACTTAGCGACAAACTTAGGTAGTGGTTAAGGAGCAGTGTATTCATAGTAATATGTTATTGTCGCTTTGACATTTAAAAACAAAAATAACATAACTTTGAAAATGAAAACAAAATATCTAGTTTTAATTTCCGCGAATATTAGTGGGTTGCAGGTATGCACCCACACACATTATTTGCCCTCCCCCTTTCAGCAGAAAATTATGTAAAAGAACTTAATATTATTTACCAGATCGCAATTTCTAACGGTTACTCAAAGTCAATGGTAGACAGTTTAATTAATAAAAAGCAGAAAGAAAGGGTTCGTTCACTATTATATGCATGTCCGCGTACTAATATTAATAGATATGTGACCAGTCTGACCTATATGGGCCCCATTTCAGATAGAATTAGTAATTTACTTAGAAAAAACAACGTTTATGTAGCGTTCAGAACGAGCCAGAATATACGCCGTATTTGTAACGGAAAAGATATTTTAGAAAATAGTAAAAAGTCTGGGGTGTATAGGCTGGTCTGTGATGAATGCAACGGGGTGTATGTGGGTCAGACGGGCCGAAACTTTGACATTAGGTATGGGGAACATGTTGCCGCGTATAGAAATGGCCATTCGGACAAATCGAATTTCGCGAAACATTTAATTGATACCGGCCATTCTTTGCGCGACAACAATAGTTTTAATATACTACATATTTGTGATAAGGGTTTCCGGCTGTGTGTTTTGGAACAATTAGAGATTTTTAAACATAGTAATAATAATAATTTTGCACTGTTGAATGACCAGACGAATTTGGTTTCTTCCCCTTTACTGCGAATGTTTGTGGGTAGTTGTACACAAATAACCAACGGTGGCAGTGTATAAAAGGGGGGTGCCTTGTACTAAATGCTCAGAGCCCCGGCTGGGGGCCTTAGAATCTAAGGCAACCACGGGATTGCCCGGTTGAGCAGTAACCAGCCTTAATGTGCTGAACTGCGAGTAGTCCATTCAAAAAAAAAAAAAAAAAAAAAAAAAAAAAAAAAAAAAAAAAAAAAAACTAAATGCTCAGTCGCAACTCAACGGTCAGCGAGTCAACACGTCCCCTGAGGATGCCTCGTGGAGAGGCGAAACACGTGTCGGTAATGGTGTTGGGTTTTGCATTGCCTTCCTGCATGTGCTTAAAATCCTTGCATTTGCCTAGTAATCTTGCATGTGCATAATATAGCGGGCGGGAGGGAGGTGCATACCTGCAACCCACTAATATTCGCGGAAATTAAAACTAGATATTTTGTTTTCATTTTCAAAGTTAAAATGGATTTCCGCAAAGTAACGCCTGACTCAATCAATTTTAAAAATAACATAGTATAAGCAAGAAATATTTTAAGATTTGTTGTTTTTCATGATTTTAAAGACAAATATAGTAAAATACTTGTATTTTGATATGGTAAGTGATTCCATAATTAACAAAGTTTTGGTTTAGGCTTCGGTTTTTACAAGAAAACACTGAACAACACGGAATTCTTATATCTTATCACGCACACGGTCGGAAGCGCACTAGTTCGCGGATTCGACCATTGCGTAAGACATGCTCGCCCAGACCATGTCGCGTGGACACCGACACGCCCCCTTGCCACTTCTCCTGTATTTTATATTTCTATGGTATTTTCTAAACATTGAGCTATTTTTGTCTTCAAAATCAAAAGCAACAAGTTGCTTTTCCGGTAAATTTGATGCCTACAAGTACTTAAGTAATAATAAGAACACATAAAACTTTTACTCGAATGTTGCAAAAACATAACATCGGTATAAACATCACAAATAATATTCAAAACCAAATGTTTTAAACGCGAAATTCGCAACCAAAAGATGAATACATTAAGATACGTATGCAGAACTCGTGAATTTTAAAATTGTAGTACTTTCTTAGCATGAAAACGTTCACAGATATACATATTTTGTGTACATATTCTCATGCATTTTTTGTGTTATTTTGTTTGTTTTTGTAGGTGCATAATACATGTTGTACTGAAGTTGGATTTGTTGAAGAAATATACAAATACTTACTGTGATTTTTTTTAAATATTTTCTTGCTATTTCGATGATTCCAGAAATTGAATATATCCTGCTTATTTCCCTTTTAAGAGGACGGAGGAAGTAGTATTGAAAAATGTGCTAGCTTAACGCAAGTTGGCGATCAGAGTGTTCGAAACAGCACACCAAACCAGTTGGGAATACGAGTATACTGACTAAATTGTAAAAGATTTAACACACACAACCTCAATAACTACGATTTTATGACCAAAGCATATCCTATCAACACCCCTCTATTTGCGTCGGGGGATAAAAATACTGTTTACATATCTCTTGTAAAAGATGAATAGAAAACACATTCAACATACAGAATTGTAAACAGAACTAAGTACCTACATTATATAATATAAGTTTTAACTATAACAAATAATTATAAGTAGTAGGTATATACCTGTGGTTCATTGTTATGTAAAAGAGCGTCTCTAGCCATCAAAAGTAAGACTTTGGCGAGTTTAGTACTCTGTATTATAATTTCAGTAAATAGAATAGAATACTCTTTATTATGTACACCATCTAAGTTACAGAAAGTATAGATGAAGAAAACCACCTTCCTTATCGCTAAAATCGATCTTTTCAAGACATCATTTGGATGGATTGTAAAGAGAAAAGGAAAGACAATACTGTAGGTAGTCTTTGGTGTACTATTCATAAATACTATATAAATAATAATTATGAAACAAAAAGCATAGAACATAATTAAAAACGATTAAAGAGAGAGGTAGTGATTTTTGACCATTGTTTAAAAAGTGGACAAAAATTGAGCACGCCTTGCTGACACGGGCAAGGCATTCCATAACCGCACCGCTTGAACCGTAAAAGATTTCAAAACCTGGATTGCTTCGGCATTTCTAGTCAAGTTTTCCGATGACCTCATATATCTATTTGATTGATAAGAGGTTTGTTAAGAGGGGGTTGTAGGATTTAACAGAATACTATAGAGCAGAAAATGAATATGAGAAATAAATAAACATAAGCATCATCTTTCCTCTCATCCCTGTTGCAGTGTTATTCAGAGTCGTCGCAACATGTTCTCTGTTCCAGTTCTGCGTGTCAACTGCCACGCTATTCATTTTCTTCTATGTCATTTCTTACACAAACCTATGTCATTTTAATATATTCCATTCTGAATTAAAAAAGAAAATAGTCTTTCATCATTTAACATTTATCTAAGAAAATTTGCAAATAGGTTTTTAACTGTAGATTACAGAAAAACCTACTTATAAGAAGTCAATGATTTTAAAGGAAAAACAACGATATTCGTTCAGAACCCTCTTCACGCGAGTACGACTTGCCGAAAAAAACCGGCCAAGTCGGTTATTTTTTCAACGGCTTAAGTTCTCCATCAACATCCATGATTTATTATAGTCTTGAAACTGTTCGGTTCAAAATCAAAACTTACCAAAATCAAGCGGTTCGAAGTTTCGCATTGGAATGAAGCAGCAGGAATTAGAAGCCTTAAACTGAGATAAAGCCGGGAGCATCGACGGGTTCGGACACTTCCCAAGCAGTTGGATTACTGGACGTGGGTATTTGGAAGATAGGACTGGTTAGACAAAGAGCGATAGCGGTAGATGACGCGATTTCACCAATAATTTTATTAACCTTAAAGCGGGCGCGTGGGTTTTTGAAACGACAGCGGTCGCGCGTAACCTAAAAGACCTATGTCAAATTTTAGGAATTTAGAAAACTGACATATTTAATTAATATTTACTGTTTAAATTTCTTCTTTGAATTAAAACAAACTATGTACGCCAATCCAAAGATTTGTTCTCTTGAGAGAACCGTTTGTGTGTTCTTTTTATTTAGATATTTTTATTTCTTATTAGTTCTGTGTGATTGAATAATTAGAATAAAAGTGTTTATTATCAACTTAGTTCTAGTTTACTTCAGAATCAGTCTTCTCGTCAAGGTAAAAGTAAGAGACAGGCGCGTGTAGTCCTTTAGACGCCTGCGCCGTGACTTAAACAAATGCATTTTGTAACTCTCTGGAAGCTTGGAGAAGAAGGGAATGCTGTATTTTTCGTGCATAGTGAACTAATGACAAGCTACTGGAAATGAGAAATACTTGTGACTAGAAATCTCGATGTAATAAACGAAAACATATCGAGCGCAGACGAATGGACGCCGCGCGCCCGCTTGAAGACAAAGACATTGTACATACACCATAGTAAATATCGTGATAATGATAGTAAAACAGAAAAACATAGGGGGCTTATGCCTACCAGTACAGCCTAAAAACGCTTCAGCTATATATGCCGTGAAATGATAAAATTACCTTTCGAAAACTAAGAAAAAGAACAAACTTCGCATATGCATCATATACTACATTATGTAATCGGTTCAGTAGATCCAGAGATTACCCCTTACAACGTCACAAACTCAGAAACGTTACCTCTTAATAATATTAGTATAGATAATGGCTACATTATTATAACATGAACATTTGCTAACTGCTAGCAGCGTAACAAAATATATAAAATCGCTTTCAGTATGACGTGTCGTAACTCCTGACAGAGAACTAAGTTTGATTGCTCAATGCTCAAGAATCGCTGTTGTATGTTTGACAACAAAATGGCGCATGCAAGGGATCGATTCCCGCAGTCAAGGTTATTAGCAACGTAATTGATGGCATTTAGAGGACCTTTTTTTTTCTGAATGAGAAATCATCAAATGACTTCTTCCGCTCTGGGCGGAGCTGTAGGTAGTGTCAGACTCTTACTGACTCAAACCCACCCGTGTTTTTCCTAGTGTCCTTTACGTTCTAGGGCCGTGGTGACCCTTTCGAACAAATTCCTCAACCCTAGCAGGCACTGAACCTATGGGGCCCCGTCTTCATTGCTATCTCTAACATTCAGAGGACCTTAGATTTTTAGTAATTAGGTGTTTACCATGATATCGGGAGGCACAGCAGTGCCCCCACGAAGTCGAGCACAAAGCGTACACTGCCGTACCATCCTTTACTGGAACCATTTCGCCCCATTTTCAGGCCCCTATTTGAGAACCTCTGGATAAGACCAGAAAGCAGAAATTTTCGTCATTCAGTAAGCTATAATTACATAGGTACTTTAAATCCAAAATTTCAAGTCAACCAATACCAGTATGGGCTATTATCTCGCTTAACAAACATACGTATAAAGAATGTTCAACGGCCAAGTCACACAACATTCACTATAATAATAAAGAAATCGCAGTAAGGAACCTTAGACTTGGCACGACTTTGTCTAGATTTAATTACTTTTTAGAGATAAACAAGCAGCTCCATCGAGACTTGGCTAGTTTTTTACAGAATGTTTTTGGTGGGATAAGGTTTTCAAAAAGCAATTGAGCACAGCATTCTGAGCGCAACAGCTGACAGAATAAGAATCACCTACACATATAGACGTACGAAAATAGGCTGCCAGGCTAAAATGGGATTGAACAGGTGGCTACTTCCCGTTATGTCACATTCCCGATTCGTCAACATGTCATAAGTAGAAAAAACAAATGAACACAGGTAGCGTTTGGTCAAGATTTTGATCTTCATACATTGTCATGTTAGACACACGTGACTGCGCGGGGATATTCTCCACAAAGTCAATATCTTACTTGGTATTTAACAATATTACATCTTGTTGGCGTGAAATATAAATCATATTTCTAGACCCTTTTTTGGATGGAAAATCATCAATGACTCCCATTCTGGGCGGACTAGGCTTCAGACTAGTATCGTCATTTAATGAGTATCGTGTTGCTCAGTAACTGGGTTGTGGAGGTTTTAGGTAGCCAAAAAGTTGAGAAAAGTCTAGGTGGAGGATTAACTTAAGTCTAGAACTAAGTTACTTAGCTAATAAAACCTATCCTTTTGCTTTATTTCTATAGAGCTCATTTTAAATTTGCCCTTTAAAGAAACTTCGTGCTTGACTGGTTACATAGAGCGCTTAGCGACCTTCATTGAGTCAATATTGATTTTATAAGCACTTATTTATTTATTTGTTCCGATCACGAAGTTTCTGTTCAAGTTCTTTTGAGTGAAGACTAAAGACTTTCAAATAGAAAAGTTGGGTAGTAATTTGTAGAGGTTATAATAATGAACATGACTGAAGTTCAAAGATAAAAAAAAAAAAAAACAATTTACTTCTTTAGTTTGGCTTTGTCGTCATTCTTTGGAAGGAAATCACATTCCGATATTTATTACAAATTGAATTAGTTGTACTCTTAAATCTACCACAACAGACATTATTTTTTTATCCCTTTTTAAAAATAAACCAAAGAAATTCTTCCCATGAATTTCTCATATTAACATGTCCCAAAAATCGTACAAAGCACAAGTTTTCCAACTATTTACCAGCACCGAGTTCAACTGAGCTGTGAAAAGTACTGGAAAGTTCCACAGATCGTCTAACTTTAGACTAGATTGTCACAGTTTGCAGAATGTTCAACAAAATGAACAGGAAGGTCGTTCCAACTGGATGCTAGTTTTCGAATGCAGTCAGAAAACCTGAGTAGTGCGATTCTGTAAATCTCTCAACGTATAAACTCAGCTGAAGTGAACGTGAAGTCAGCCGTCAGTCCATACTAGTGATGGGTCGTTGACTGTTTTTCCGTTAACGAAACGTTAACGTTAATTTACGTTTGTCCGTTGGTTAATCAATTAGTTACTTTTTTTATTATGAAATGGATTTGCTCTTGACTCTAGTCTAGGTCACAGGTAACAGAGACAAAGTCTACGATGGAATGAGCTTACCCAGAAGAAGCCTGTTCACTCTAACTTTGAAGAGATTAGGGTTGAATGCGTTCGGAAACACAGACACAGGCAGAGAAGTCCACTCTTGCTGTGTGCATTATAAAAGATGATTCAAAGCACTTAGTACGAATTGGTGGAATTGCAACAAGGTAGGGATGGTAACCTACAGAGCGTCTAGATGTCCTATGGTAGAAGGGGGCCGGTGGGATGAGGACGTGGAGTTCATGGGCACACTCGCCGAAGTACAATCTGTAGAAGACTGACAAGCAGGCGTCAACTATTAGTGTTAACTTGCAATGTAAACCGTTCATTCGTTGAACGATCCCTAAAATAAATATTTCGAAAATCAACTCTACAACGCGCATGACATGGCCGTCGCTCGCAATCTATAGCGTTATTTTCAACTTTAGTTTTTTAATTTACTTAATACCCGATAAATAACATCTATTATGGGTTAGTAATATGGGTTTATAACTAGTATACTTGGTGCATCGTCCTCACATATATGAAGTATTTTTTGTATACCTACCAAATATTGTAAAACATTTATTTGAAAAGAGTAACTATGGATTTTCTTGTCCCTTCTTCTTCATAAGAATCTACCTTTGCGAATGGATAAATTTTTTCTGGCCTAATTGAAATAAACGTTTTGACTTTTGGTTATTTTTTTTAAATTTAATTACATGTACAGAACCAGGCGGTCGTAGATAGAGCAGTAAGCTGTACTTACCACTGCCTGGCTCAATAATATCATCACAAAAATAAAAAGAGTAAAAAAAAACCGCGAACTTTCATTGTAGAGTATAGGTAATAACTCCAACATAAATATGAAAACCAGCGCAAACACTTTCGGTACTGATAGTACTAGTACTGATGTACATAGTAGGTACTACCAATACCAAAAGTGTTACGCACGCCGCAGTAGGTATAAGTCCGCGGTAATTACATTTGTTTTATGGTGCCAGGTTAACTTCAGCGATATACTTAGTGCGCATTTTTATTCCATGTAATCAGTATCATAAACAGAAAAAAATGTATTTTTTTTTATTTTTAAGTTAAAGGCATCACTTGTCTCATTTTTAAATATCAAAAAGCTAAGATTTCCTTTAGTTTTTTTTTTTGTTCAAAACACTTTTATTTTAAATGATCTTGCTAAACGTAAAATTTACGAACTGACTTCGAAGTAACAATGTATATCATTCCGTAGATGTAACTCTTTTCTTCAATGGGCATACTGAGGGTAAATTCTACTAATTTTTAAGCAAAATTCTCATTAGCATGAATCAAATTGCAATCGGTCAAAAATGTATGGAAATTGAGGCATTTTTGCTAGATTGCCACTGAGATGCGAATGCGAAAGTCGCATAAAAAATAGTAGAATTTTGATTTTGAAGTTGACTAAAAAAATCGAATCAGTCCGTAAGATAGACTTTCCAAAAATATTGGACACGTATTTTTTATTTTTTCACGTAAACAAAAAGCGAAGACGATATAGTGCGTTGAAAACTCGTGTGACGTCACTACGTGCTACAATTTTTACCGAGCCGTGACGTCACAAGCCCCCACTCTTGATCTTTGATGCTTTGTATCTTCGTCAGTTTTTATAGATTTGATAAAGGAAAAAATACGTGTCCAATATTTTTCGATATTTTAACCGACGAACTAAATAGAATCATGTTTCTTTTTCTCAGGAAACATCCCTATTGTCTCTCTGGTAAAATGATGTACTTACTGTAAGGCTGTGGCCTTCCACCGGTGTACTGTGGAGACTGAAGAAGGGGTGCGCTTCGCTGTACTGGGGCCACTTCATCCGCCACTGGGAACAACGGAGACATGAGGATAAATATAATTTTGTTACCATCATAATACTGTAGCGCACAGGAATCACAGGATCGGTCAGGGCAGATGGTGCAGCGATGTCAGACTGAGAGCTGGTTGTATTTCAGAGAGGATATTTTTTTGATCAGGTGGACAAAACTGTAAGCTTTTTATACTGCAAGGCGGATATACGAATCTAATTCAATAGTCCAACTCCGCCCAGAACGGAAGGAGTTAGCTCAGTTCAGCCATAAAAAGGAGGATTCTTTTTTTAAACTTGCCTTTTTATGACGTTTTAAACGCATCATGCTGACGCCTTGCCAGATTGATATTGTGAGTGGCAAACGCAATAGCTCAAAAGAGTCTGAATGCTTTTTCTTTACTTTATTAGCTCCTCTTGACTTGCTCCCATTGTTAGTGAATGTAGATAACTGTTTGCGATATTATATTTTCTAAGGTTAGGTACTCGTTTTTGAATTGCTTCTCGCTCCCACCCTTTGACTTTTATACCTGCAATTGCTGTCCCACTGCTGGGAAAAGGCCTCCCCAAAACATTCTAGATACTCTTCTCCCGCGCCGTCTAGGCCCTTATAGCATTCCAAATAAAATCCTGCTGTATAATAAATGCAGAAGCCAGACCACAGTCTAAAAAACCTTCCACTGTAACAACACAACTTTCAGTCTGACAACAACGAAAAATAAAATAATAATTGACGTACTGGTATTTGGAGTTTCTTGCTAGACTGGAATCCGCATACTTTTGAAAAGGACTAGGCTGTTTCTGATAGCAGATTTTTGACAAAGAGCTTTACTTAGACCTTCTTCTTAGCGTGTCGATGACAAACTAAATAGCCCAGACCTTAGCTTCAACTTGGTATTTTCAGTATTTAGCTTCCATTAGTCTTCCTTTGTCCTGCTATTTGTAAGGGCATACAATACATTTTAATTTTGCCCCTTTTTTATTGTGGGGCAATTCACATGGATACGCTCCGTCTGGGGAAGACGCAGTGTATGTCGGACACTTACCGACTAAAACCCCACAGTTCCTACCGTTGCCATAAGTCGGGATCCCGGGATATAAATAAATTGACGCCCACCATGCGGCATGGTAACTACTCTTGCATTCCAGATTATTCTTCAGATGTAAATCTATTCGTGTTAAAATGCCCAAAAAAATGTCTAACAGCTAGGATATATGGCGGAACCAAAACACATAGGCCTGTCTGCTCCTGGGCCTTTACGGCTCAAGAGACTCAAAACTCCAGCCGGATAAACGGTTTAAGTAGCTGTCAAATTGGAAACATCATCATAATTTCCTTCATAGATATGACAATGTTACCGGACTATTTGTAAACACCGTAAGTTTATAATTGTAAGTTCCTCAATAGGGACACAGATATATCGTAAATTATTGAATTTGGTAATAGATGAATTATAATCTGACGGTGTTTGCAATAATTCGGTGTCAACAATAAGATCACGTTTATAAATCAGAACAAAATGATGATGAAGCTTAAGGATTTCAAATGAGAGAATTTTATAAATACAAACAAACTAAAACCGTGTGAAAATTATTACAATCTCCTATTTAAAAGCAAATAGATAATGTCATAAAACGTTTTCAATATTGCGAAAAATAATTCAAACTCTCGGAAAGTTTTGGAAATGAACGAGTTTGTGCAGTTTCAACAAAATGTTCATTGAACTGGAGATGCATAGTGAATATAGCATAACTTGAGTACCTCTGAAAATCACATTAAACATAAAATTGATTGAGTCAGGCGTTACTTTGCGGAAATTCATTTTAAATTTGATTTTCAAATTCACATTAAAAATATCCAAATATTTCAATGCACCTGGACGAAATTGTAAACGATTTTATCAAAAGTATATATGTATGTATTAAGGTTATTTTTTTTTTGTTAGTGAAGTTTGTGGTATATTTTTTCGTATGTTTATTTTACAAAAAAAAGTTATTGTAAGTGTATTGTGTGTACATAAATAAGTAACATATTGATAGTTTGTTTGATGGGTTGACGCATGAATTAAGGAGAAGCTAAATATCACATGCAACCATGCAAGCATTTTCGGAGAGCATTCGCTAACTGAGTTGTGGGTTAAGTTTTGGAAAAAAAGTCTAGAAAGTAAGTATTAAATGACTAATATAGATTTAGAAAAATAATTACACGAAGCAAAATGAAGCATTACAGAACCGGTAATTTAGCAAAAAAATGACGAGATATATTTATTGTAATATCATCCACTGACAATAATAAAAGAAAATATCGTCAAGAAATCTGGTCTATAGATTTTTTTTTATTATAACTGATAGGCTCGCAATATTGACCACAATTTCACCTGATGTAGCAATTATGTGATCGAAAATGGGGAATGTCGGCTAGGATAAGTCTGGATTAATACTTGTGCTTTTGTATAAGAAGTGGTGTTTGGCCATCACTGGGATAGTTACAATCAGGAATTTCACTCGCAAAAACTCACGTAAGATCTCATGTTCCACTTCAATATCCACTCTAACACCACAGGGTGACATCCAAACGTATGGCTTACACTTCATAATCGGTATGTGAGTTTTCTCATTATTTGCTTTGTGGAAAACTGATTGGGCAGAAATCGCCCGGACGAGCGGCCGACGCTCCATCGGGCTAGTTGCTTGTACAGTGGTCGTAATAACTAATTCAATCGACTGGCAATCAATACTGTCTATGTTTGGACGTGGCCTTCTATGGCGTAAGCAAAAGAAGGGGTGGCAGAAGGTGAAAATGTCTTAAGAGAGTTGCTGAAAGAAATTTTGGTTATTCCACCAATTTGCAGAAAAAGAATTGAGTATAAATTCTTTTTTTTTACTATTTTATGGGTTGAAACAGACATTTTAAAAAGCGTTCCTAGCTTCCATCGAACGTTAGTTGTCAAACAAGCCTTTGTTGAAAATCGCCTAATATTTCCTGATTCATATTAAATTGGAATTTGCATATCATAGGAATTTGTTTGATTTATAGATATCACCGGAAAATGGCAAACTCCGTAAGATTACAAAATATCTTGACAGATTGTAAATTCTCGACAAATTGTCAATTGAACATTTCAAAATACTTTTTATGCATCTAAAGAAGCCATTCCCGAAAAATGTGGCATAGAAAGTATCGAAACAGTAAATATGTATTATAATTTTAACATTCTAATTGACGATCGGCCCCGCTGCTTGGGGATCCTGATTGTGTCTGCAGGGTCTAAAAAAAACATTAATGGCATGACGGGGAGCTTAGTTTATTCGCTTACTGCAGCTCCCATTATTCGAACCTAATTTGTCAGTTCACAATTTCTCGGAATGACTTCGACCGATTGTTGATTATCAAACTTATAAAAAAGTATTCCAAACAACAATTTATCGAAAGTTTACAATCTCTTAAGATATTTTACAATCTTACGCATTTTACAGTTATCCGGCGACATAGACACCAAAGGAAACTAAGGAATTTTCCGAGATTCTTCCATCTTTAAAACGATATTAAAATGTCTCACATTACTATTAATCCACTGGCACCAATATTATTAAAACCGTAACACAGAAATGCAGCTTGTTCACAGGATACGCACCGGTCATACAACTTTATTCAAATAAAAATAAAAACGCTTTTTCCTACAACTTTTACAATAGTTATGCTTCTGCATTTGCTTGAGCTGTGCCATTTAAAACTAATGTTCTATGTATTGGATTCATGCATATTATAGTGTAAGTTAACTGCCATATGTCTGTTCTTATGTCATATTAAACACGGAAATTACTGCATTGATTTTTAATGCGATTTGGAACACGGATATTCGAAATGCTTTTAAAAATGTTTTTCAATTTTGTTAAATGTCATGTGAATGGGCAGTACTTTTTTTCTGAAAGGTTACTAGTTTGTTAGAGGTTCGCATCCAAAGGGGTATCCAGCGGAACCCTGTTAGAAAGCCTACGATGTCGGCCCGTCTGTCTGTCGGCGGGCTGTATCTCATGAACAGTAATATGTAGCCAGTTTGAGTGTGTATTTATACAGGGTGATTAGTAATTGAATGCATTCCTTCTAATGCGATGTTGTAGTGCTAATATGCATTTTTTGTTGAAGAACCAGCCAGCAACCAATCAGGGCCCCAATTCTACTATTTTTATAAATTTGTCATTCCAACACGATCCCATTATCATTTTGCTAAAAGTTCATAATCTGCTAAATTCATAATGGTCGATCATTGGTCGGTCAATGGTCTCGTAATACTTTTTGATAACCGAGCTATTAAAAGCAATTACTGCACAATGGCTTTCTAATGGTCACTTATCAAAGGAACTTTTAAAATTTTAGCAGAATACCGCATACTTATGTCATTCATTTGTCATTATGTACGAGATTACCATTCTATGCTATTTCTTTCTATAGAGTGTCAGTAGTTGACCACTGGAAAGTCGTAATGACGCTTTTATATCAGTATGAAATCAATGATAGACCATTGTGACACTATTATAATAGCAGACTTGAGGCCCTGGGTGAACAACTTTTGCCTAACCCTATCGGAGGATACAGGCGTGATATTGAGTTTTCATAGAACAACGAAAATGTAATAGTCGTGGCCAAACTATGATGAAACACCACTTTAGTTACATGATTAAAAATATACGGGTTTGCAGACGAGCAACTTAAACCGATTCTTGCAAATTAGTTGGTCAATTAGGCTGTGGTCACACTTGTAAAGGGTTACATGTGACCATACAAGAATCAAATTATCGTCGCTTATACATACATGTGATGCGTCTCCCGCAATGTATGTGGACAATTGTTTTACCAGTACAGCCGTAACCTTTGAACTAGTATGCTATTAAGCTGTGAGAATAATGAAAGTCGGTTTTTATATCTGGGAATTTTAAGATTAACAGAATTTCATACAAATCTCAACTGAAATTTCGTTTGTAATCAAAATTCATGCCTGAATGTGTAGCCGTAAAATATAAAAACTAAAGCTAAAACTTACCGTGGTAATGGGATGTGTCCGCAGTCGCCCATCGACAACCCACACCAGTGCCTTCCCTGCACATATAAAAGACGAACACACTCTTTATTTCTTTCTCAAAAAACTCAACAAAAGTTATCTATGGTCACCACGCGTAGCGTTAACGGTGCATGCCAATTTTATTACAGAAAAAGCTACAAAAAATAAACATAAAAATACTTTTTTTGGAAAGTTTAAAACATCGCTTTGTATATCGTGATTGAGACAAATGTGTCTGTGTTTTTTGATTTCTCTGTCTGTTTGTTCGGTGATCAAAACGATATACAAAATGTAAAATTTAAATAAATCATATATTTTTTTCAGAGTGTGTTTGTCATTAGTCTTATATGTGCATGAAAGATATTATTAATATAATAACATTAGTATCATAAGCTGAGGTAGTACAGTCGAAGTTGAAAGCTGACCGCTAATCGTCGGCGACTTTTAGTGGCGCCACTTTTTATCGTCCGACGCAGTCGCGATCGCTAGACTGCGACGCGCGCCTCTGTCAAACAGGTCATTTTAATTGCTCATGTTAGATTAAACAAAGTTTGATAGCAGATTGGTAATTAAAATGTATCTAAATGAATAAGCTGAAAAGAGTAAGAAAGTGTGATTAGATCTAATCTGCAATTAAACTTTGAAATTATTAGAAAACAAACGCGGTTACAAAAAAAAAACATGCTGATTTACGTTTTTTCCGCGACAATGTAGCGGTCGACTTTCGGAGAGTGTACTTATGTATGTTAGCAGTATATAAAACGGTATAGTGGTTGGATGGATAAGGAATATATTATATAATTAAACGTATTTGAATTGTTTTACAGATAGCTTAACTTATTATACTGTAAAGTCATTCATAAGTATAACATTCAGATTGAATAGTAAAATATTAGCAGCAAAGACGACGAATCAAATTACCTTTAGGAATTGACATTAATTACAGTAACTTAACATGTGTTTCAAGAAACGAATCGAACACAAAAGCATGTCCGCTATCTTTTTATCAGCTGATCTGAACGCAGCCATTCCATTCATTTCATTACTGCGAAAGCATTGTATGTCAAAGTTACACGTCGTTTTTATAATTGAGCAACTGACATGAAATATGAAAATATTTACATTATTTTTCATAAGATGACATGTGATGAACGGGACCCATCCGATATTAATTTAAATATCGAACTCGATTTTCGCATTCCTTTTCGCATTGTTGAAAAGATGGTGTCCCTTCTCGTGAAAATCTATGGCAACTGAGACACTAATTAATGTTAATGTAAGCTGTACGTACCAGAGTTGCTGAAGCCCATGTTTCTGTGTTTCATGACCTGTTGAATATTATATTATGTGTTCCATGTAATGTCGTTGGAACCTTATCAGAATAAATTTATGTGATACCAAAAAAATGTTCTGTTTTTTATTTTTTTCTGATTAAATTCCACGACAGTTAAAGGTCTTTAGTTAGTAGCGATGTTTTGTTGTGTTCCTATTAAAACAAGAAATACATGCAAAGCTGACATAAAAGAAAGATTTTTTTACATAAGCGTCCTCTGTTTACAGATAAAGAAGCAAATCAAAATATGTCAAGTTAAATTCACCATTTACATATACATTACATTACATACCATATATATTACTTAAATTACCCGATAAATTATGTGAAAGAAATCGTGGCTACTTTCATCCTAAATAATTTATGTAAGATTTGAGTGGAACACTTGATAAATGGCGCTCTACTAAAAAATAAAACATCTTATGTACATCCCATCTTGGAAATAAACATTTTATGGGTCCTACCTGATTTAAAGTTAAATAAATTAAAATGTAAGTATATCCTGAACAAAATATATTGATTTAGGTATTACTTGAACAGATTTTTCGTAACGGAGAATAATTTGAAATGAAAGATTACTACACTTGGAGTAATGCAATTCTTTTTCAACAGTTTTATTTTTATTTCAGCCCAAAGTGGTTGATTTCACGGCCAAATGTATCACCGCGCGCGCTCATTGGTCAAATCAAATAGCCCGCGTTCCATTTAACGGCCAAATCTACAACCGCGCGCTCATTGGTCAAATCAAATTGCCCGCGTTTCCCCGGCTTCCTGTTACACAGTTCCGTCCTATTTCACGAAATCACTCCCACAGATTGCAGGAAAGTGAGAGAAAAGATGTTACACATCAAAAAAATACAATACCGATATCAGAAAAGTTTCGAAAGCTTCGATATAGTCCATCGATCAAGAGCCGAGAGAAGACAAAAGTCCAAGTCTAAATTGTCTTTTGAAAAAACCACGCGTCTCATTTCGCATGACGCATGCCAATGCCATCTCATGCCATGGAAATGATCGTATCGAATCGGATCGATCGTATTTTGGACTTTTTTTTATTAAGAATATTTTTTTCCTTTACGGTAAAAGCTCCGCTCCGATAAATTCGAAAACGACGCGAAAAACTGTTTTCATACAAATATACAATTTTTAATATTTTCTACAGTAAGAATCCTATAAAATATCAAAATACGCTCAATAATTTCAACCCCAAAATTCTTCTACACATGTCCATCTATTTGCCTACACGAAGTCGTTTTAACCCTAAGAGGTAACAAGAGCCCTCAACCCGTCAAACGCTGGGCTATTTCCTACCCCACTCGAGTTAACGCCGAGCTATTTGTTGTCTAACCCGTCTCGTTCTATCAATCGGTCTCGGTTGAGATAACATTGTAGTACGGTCAGTTAGATCCCAGTAAATTTATATTCAAGAGGTATGTTCGGTTGAGGGTAGTTGTGAATTCTTGGTGGAAATATTTAATAAAACTTGGGATATTTTCATCTTCATTTGTGTACTAATATAAATAACCTTTAAAGCTTACCTACAATCTTTAGAAATAAAAATATGTATTGTGAAAAAAAAATACAATCTACACCTTATTTTTCTCCGGCCATACGCCTGCCACTGAACAGCAATATACATATTGAAGTTGAATCAATATATTAATATATTGAATTGACTTAAATATCCATTAAATTCCAGTTTAAAACGCCCTTTTAAGTAATAATTTCAATAAAATAAAACAAAAGTATATAAGCGATTGGTAAAAACATAAAATGTTAGTAATAATGACTAACAACTGTCAAATAATTTCAGCAAATTATAAACACAACTTAGTCAAGTTTAACAAAACAAACAAATCGCTCACAAAGAAATATCGAATATCAGAAAGATTGGATATCTAAAAGATATCATAAAATATATCAGTGCATGAATACGACACCCCATTTTTTTGCTGTCGCTACTGACCCCATTTTTACTGTCGATACCGTAAATGTAACTCAATGCTTAGTACAAAGATGTATGAAGAATACGCGCAGATGACAAATAACGGTGATACTCATAGAGTAGTGGCAGCAAATAAATAATTGCTCCAAACTGAAATATACACGTACTTGTGACCAAGAGATAATTAGGGCAATAGGGTAGTTGACTAAAAAAATCTAATTAGTCCGTCAGATAGATTTCCAAAAAATATTGGACACGTATTTTTTCTTTTTTCACGTAAACAAAAAATGAAGACGATACAGTGCGTTGAAAACTCACGTGACGTCACGTCGCTGGTAAAAATTGTAGCAACGTAGTGACGTCACGTGAGTTTTCAATGCACTGTATCGTCTCCATTTTTTGTTTACGTGAAAAAAGAAAAAATACGTGTCCAATATTTTTTGTAAATCTATCAGACGGACTAATTAGATTTGTACAGTAAAATACCCTATTGTCACCAATAGAACTTGATATATATGGCGAAATAACGTATCCAAACTTCAACCTGTTTTTACAGGGTTTAAAAGTCAGATAGTGTTTTTACTGCACATACAGGGTGTTCTAGAAGTGCGTGGTCATATATGTAGCGAGTTTAAAAAAAAAATACTATACAAACAGTTGGTCGCATCAAATCTGTGGGTAAACTAAAATCAATTTCACAAATTTCGCGAAACTGCTTAAAAAGTGCTTTATTTTTGAGTATTATTTTGGGGTGGAGATTTTTTTGAAAATCGTAGTTTTTTTATGTTTCGTTTTTATTTCTTGACTGTATCGCAGATACAGAACAACACCCTTAAATATACCACACAAATCTGGAAGCTTTAGGTCTTCTGTAATGTGATTGCCTTGTACGATTGTACACTTGTTTTTATAAATGTTTATCCTGTACTTAGGGATCGTTCATATATTACGTAAGACGATTTAGGGGGGACCGATTTTTTTCTTGCAACGGGGTGGGAGGGAGTCTCTGTAGTTCTTACGTAAGATCACAATAAAACGCAAAGTTAAAGTTCTACTTTGAAATTATTCAAACCACAGTTTATTACTTACCAAAAAAAAAAAAATTAGAAGCTTTGTAAGTACCTACAAATTAACATTTCTAAAATTATGACTTTGAAAAAGAAACATTAAAACAAACCAAACTTGTATTAATTTGCTTTAGATCCTTACGTAATAAATATTAAACGGAAGAGGTCGGCTTATTCTTATATTTTATTATAATAGAGGGGGGAGGGGAGGGGTTCAAAAACTAGCGAAAATAGTCTTACGTAATGAATGAATAGCGCTTCATTATGAGTGTACAATTTATTAAGAACATAATAAATACATATAAGTGACACAACGAATCTTAAAAGTATAACTGTCATTTTGTCAACCGTACTTCAGTGTCCTGGTATGGTAGATATCAATCGTCAGTTGTTTTTTTATGTGACATAACGGAAAGGCTTCAGGTGATGTATATACATACTTCACACATTCTTAATACTTAGGGGTGTCAAACGACCGAGACTCATCAGTGAACAGTGCGATTGATTGCAGGATTAAAAGTTAGTAAAAAAGTTTGTTTGTTTGCAAGACGGTTAAAGGAAACTTTAACGCGAGTGAAACCGCCTGGAAAAAACTAGTTAATACTGAGTTTTTCTAAAATATCAGTATTCTAACAGAAATCTTATTTCATTGTAAACTTTTGCTGACCAAAGCACCATTTTCAGCATATTATAATGTTCCCATTTCTGGGGCACTGACCTCTCTGTGAGACGGATTAGGCTATATTAGAAACCCCTTGACAGTTTCCCAGGGATGAGCTCTAACATGCGTCAGGTCGCACAGAGGGGGTTCCGGAGAGTTGTTTTAAGAGGTAACAGGGCTCCCTTCTTAGTGCTTATGATGATCACCGGGGTGGTTTTAGTGAGACAAAAATCCCACAGTCCTTGGTCTTTTCCCCAAAAGTCCAGGCGCCTTTTGAAGGTATCCCCCGCGAAAAAAGAAAAGGTCCGCGTGATGGAATATCCAGGCAGACCTAGTAAGAATTGGTTGATGTCACGGCTTCAAATATTTGGTTTAAGACATGCGTCACTCACTAACTATAGCAATCCAAAACTTCCTTTTGATAACTCCATCAAAAAAATTCAACACGCCCTTTTTCCAACAAAAGTCGACGCTCAAATGACTGACAACCCTATATTGCATCAAATTCGTCACCCCAAAGGCGAGTATTTTATATTATACGTGATGAGGAAGAGTTCACTGGATTGACTCCAGAGACGAAATTTTAGCAGCATCGTGTATGCAGCTTGTTTCAGCTCCCTTGAGAAATGGAACTACTATTACGTGACTAAGTTAAGTTGGTAGGTATAGAGAATTCGTTTGGAAAGTGACGAAAATATACACTATATTTAGTTAGTAAAGACTACCTATTGTACTGTACTGTACTGTATTTCCTTTTTCTCTTTCAAATCCATCCAAAGGTTGTCTTGAAAAGATCGCTTTTAGCGATAAGGCCGCCCATTGTGTCACCCCATGTAATGTTTTCTTTGTCTATATTTTCTGTAATTTGTATGGTGTACATAATTAAGAGTATTCGATTCCCTATTCTATGCTATTTATAATCAGCTGAATACCAGTATTTTACGTGAGTAGCGAAAATGGCCCAGGCGATGATCACCAACTACTCATAGGTAGCCGTTATGGACGTCTGAAATAACACAGGCATCGTAAGTACGACGGTAAAAATGTTTTGTTCTGTCAGCGATATTGACTGTCGAAAAAATGTCGACAAAATGTTTGGGAGTATTGTCCAGTACAGAAATGTCACGTGATCAATCCTTAACATTGTGGACTTTTGGATGTTGACTGCCACAGAAGGAGTTTGTCGCAGAAATCTTCCTCTGCTGCAGAAGGTGAGTTTCGGGTGATGCACTTTCTATGAACTAGTGTCATATTCCCAAAATATACTGGTCACAGGTAGGTAGTCGAAAGAATTTATATAGATTTACTCAGTACGTGTCCTGAGATGGAATGAAGAATTTCAAGAGGGAACTTAGGAGTCGTTAAATCAATTGAGGTTTTTGACTTTGTCTAAGAGCCGAATTTTCTACACAAGAATATTTTATAGGAAAAAATGTACATTTTCATTTATCTCAAAAATTACCACATAAACGACAAACCTTCGCTCAATAAACTCCAAGCAATTCTCGACCCCCAACCACAGGTCAAAGACACAAAGGTCCTAAGAAAACAATAATTCTCTACATTTAACCCTTAAAAAGTGACGAGGGGTCGAGTTACTACATCGTCGCATGGGGTCGACCTCAAATAAATAATACCATTAGGAAATGAGGTAACGCACCCTCAGGGATGGATCGTAATGAATATAAATTGAGTGTCTTATCGGTGTTGACTTATTCTGAAGTGGGACGGGCTATGCGTATTTTAAAAGCAGAAGTGGGATACTTTTAAAACTTTGTTAAACTTTTGAAAATTATGTAGTTTGAAGAGTTTGCAATATGGGATGGCAATGTGATGGCTGAATATTATGGTGATCTGTAAGCCGCAGTGCTAAATTTAATATGATTGCATTTTACAGAAGCAGTACATATGGCCTCAGCAGCAGTATTAAAGGCCGCCCATTGTGTCATCCTATGAAATGTTTTCTTCATCTATATTTTCTGTATCTTATATGCCATATGGTGTACATAAAGAGTATTCTATTATATTCTATTCTATTCTCGATTTGTACCTGGTTAGTGATAGTAGACTCGCATCATTAGATCTACATTTATATCTGTAAGTGTTCGTAAACATCTAACCCGACTATATACACAAAAAGTTTTGAGGACATATTTATAATCAGCTAAGAAGTAGAATTCCATGCCAGAGTCTGTGCTTCCTTATCCATAACCAGATAGTCTTTAAAAAAAAAACAGTGACCTTTAGTACTTCTAAGCAAACGTCCTACATCATCGTTAACTTAGATGAGATTTTGCTAAATGAGAGCCTATCAATAATAAACACATCTCTGTCCATTCCTTCGGGAATCCAGGCCTGAAGGTATGTTTTTTTAGGAAGCAACATTTCTTTGTGTACCTCATGAGTTCATGTCCCCTCCCTTCGCTACTCAATATGCTTACACTAAGATAGCACGCGGTACAATTGCCCAGGATTCGATTGTATCCGTAGGGAAATCAAGATTTCGTAGCACTGTGCTGTCTACATTTGAATGTTTCTGGTGACTTCCAGTAGATTACTAAGAAAATCAATTGGCCAACGAATTAAATTGCTAACTTATTTCTATGAAAATTTCTTCCCAATCCGTACTACTTACTGGTCCGGAATTTTTTTTTTCACAAGCTTTATCAGGGGCACGAAATTACCTTTTAATTTAGCATGTCTTGTAAGTTATTTATTATGTATGGGTTTCATCTTACAACCGAATTTTAAAACAGTTATCCAAAACCGATTCAGCTGAAATTGGACATAGACGTTTTGTTTCGATGAAAATGCACGGTTAGCTAAGTGACACTATTCTAAATCCAATATGGCGGACTCTCAAAGATGGCGCAATAATTATTTTTTATGCATACGATATGGGAATCAAAAAATACAATTATTTTAGAGAAATATGAAAAAAAAAACTGGTTTTCAAATAGTTTTCATTAAATTAATAATATGTATTTGATCGATCCAAACGATAGGATGTTTTTTGGACTCTTCTTATAGCAGGCAAGCTGTGTAGCTACATAATAAACGTTTAGACTTTAATAACATGGGTAAGTCAATCTATCGTTATTAATAGCCCGTACTGTCCCACCGGCAGGCAAAGGCATTCCTCCATTCCTTCCAATTCTTACGGAAGAAACCCTTAAGGGAGTTTAAATAATTTTCATTAAACCGGTACATCTACCTTCTACTTGTATATAAAACTTTTTACGTAAGATTTCAAAGCAAAACCCTTAACTTGCTTATATCTTTAACTCACCGGAACACCGTGTTGATTTATTTTTAACTTTTCATTCAAAGTTTTCTGACAAAAAATCGCGTAGATTCGAGACGTTGTTTCATTATAAGTTTTAATAAGGCTGCCTCGGTTCATTATTGAAGTGTTTTTTTTTTACTTTTAAAGATGGATGCTGATGGGCTTTTATTTAAATTATGGAAGAACAGCAGTTTGTTTGAAACTTCAAACGCCATTTAAGCCTTTTTTTTCTAATGAGCAGGAAGTCAATATATTTAAGAAGGTCGGTTTATACTTAATTAGATTTAGAATTATCTATGACCCAGTTTTGTGAATAAAGAGTTAAGATAGATGTTTTATTATTCCAAAGAAACTTCCTACAGGGATGAAAAATGTCTGTACTAATCCAGGTCAAGTCTAACCGCGTGAACACCCTAACCTAACCTAATCCTAACCCTTGAGTGGTTTGGACGGCATAACTTAACAAACAATCGGACAAATGTTAGAATTTCTTATAGTATAATGGATTTATCTAATAGATTCGAATGATATATCTACTTAGTTATCACAGACACATTAAATAATAATCAGCGAGCCCATTTTATTTTAAACAGATACTTTACAATTAATGACATTTCGACAGATGCAGACTTACTATTTCACAAACGAGAGGTCCCACGCTGGGCGCCAATAAAGCTTCCCCAATTTCCTTCCATCGTTTTGTTTGAAGAAATATTTAATTTTAATTAAAAGTGAACGCTCCACCACCCCTGTTTGTTATTCTTCACACGTATGTGTTAATTTGCATGGTTCTGTTAAATTCCACTTTCGGTAGAGTGCTTTGTTCTCTGATTTTTGTTTCGTTCGCAATGTGACGGTAGTTGGATTTTTTAAATTTAAGGTCTACGGAGTATTTAATTGAGCTTGTTTTTTCTCTGAAAAGTTTGATGATTATAATGTTTAGGATTATTATTCACAACACACACCATATTTTTATTTATAAAATACACTGTTTCAATTTGTACCTTACTAGTAGTACCCCGCGTTTTCAACCACGTAGTACCCGTTCTCGTGGGGTTACAGAGATAAAATATAGCCTATGTTACTCGCTGACAACGTAGCATTCCGGTGAAAAAATCAAAATCGCTTCAGTAGTTTCGGAGCTTACTCGGTACAAACAAAAAACCGTTCCTCTTTATAATAGAAGTATAGAAAAATAAGGACTTGAAAGTTTGTATTAAACACTGTGACGAGGAAACGCTCTTACGTAAAAACTTTTTAAACTAATAACAGTTCCACGCGCGAATAGCAAATTGCAAAAGTAATATTTAGCAAAAGTTTCTCGCCAGGAAAATCCATTAAACAATAAACTACCCTCCAACATTCAATATTCGCAAACTACCCACTTTTACATTACACCTTCTATCCCCGTTCACTCCACAGCACGGCTATTAATTAATTAAAATCTATTTACAGAACAAATCTCGAGTGTTGGTACAAAACAACAGAGAAGGGTTTCGCCATATAATTGAATAAAATATTGAGGATAGTGAAAGTCAATATCGACCTCGGGACGTAGCGCTATGAATACTAACACAGTCGACATACGAGCTAGAAGGATGGCTAGCAGATTGGCCCGTAAATATCTTACACATTGAGCTTCCGAAACGTTACTTGATAGTTAAGCTATAATGGGATTAACGCCACGATAGATAAGGGCATTATTTTATGCAGGAGTTCAACGTTTATTTCCTCGATAAATTACCAATTGTAGGTCACGGGTTCAAATCCAACCCAGGCGCATTACTTTATGTAAATAATTTCATCACCACTGCTCTCAAAACGGTGAAGGAAAACATCGTGAGGAAACCGGCATGTCCTAGAACCAAGAATTCGAAGACATGTGATATTCACCAACCCGCACTGGGCCGCATGGTGGATTACGGCCCATTCTCTCTCCTAGAGAGGAGGCCTGTGTTCCAGCAGTGGGAACATTAAAAGGCTGATTATTCTATAAACGTTTTCCAAAAATATTTTAGATTTCAAAGTTCAAATATGGTTTCCAGTCATGCCAGAAAAGATACTGTCGTAGTTTTTGTTTTTGTGACTTCATCGTCTGACTTAAGAAATTGACTTTTCTCCATGACTAATTAAAGAAAATGCATCGAGGAAATCTTGGCACAAACATAAAATAATTTATCGATTGTTTTTAAAGTTGTTAGTTGTCCTGGCTTTTGTCCAGTTCAATTCAAGGCAGGAACATTAAAATTGTTTCATTTGAAAGAAAATAAGAAACTTAACTAGTTTATTAGGCACACACAATGTACATAGGTACAAATAAAACGAAAATTAATTTTGAAACAAAAACATTGTGTACCCCATGGCTGCTATTAGAACGGCTGAAATTTTAAAATACTAACTTATGAATTAGGAATAGGTGTCGTAATTTTGAAGTAGCAAACTTGGTCTTTCTAATCGTTTCTTCTCAATAGGAAACGACTGAAACGACCACTGAAAGCCGCGCATTAGTTCCTAACGCTATATAGTTAGCCCTATCTATACTATAATATTATTAAAAAAAAAAATATTTGTACAGAATAATCTCCGAAACTACTGGATAATTAATCTATCCCCGTATATCCACGGGAACGGGCACCACGCGGGTGAAACCGCGGGGCGTTGCTAGTGTTAAATAAAATTTTGATCTTTAAAAAAAAGCGTGGCGGCTGACAGGTGTGAAAATTAAAAAAAAAAATGTTCCGTCCATGACAACAGTGTGTATCGGAATATTAGCGTCTGTTTCGAGTATATATAGGAAATTGTTTTATATACGTCCATTTAGACCTCACTAAATGCATTTTCAGAGGAAACGTACGTTATTGGTTTCTTGCGAAGGGTCGTTATTAGAAATTATGATAGTAGTAATACTCCTGATATATTAAGCTAGCTTTGACCCGAGACTTTCACCCATGTAGCCTATATGCCCCCTCATGAATATCATATAATAACCGCGAGATGTGCAGTCTCAGAGAATATTTTCTCGAAGCCGATGTGGGTATGCACCGCGATGTGGTCGCAGTGGACAAGGGACTCACTCCGTTGTCCATGGCAAAAGAGAACTGGCGCAAACCTGTAATACATACTACAGATGACCGCAAGGAGGTATGGAAAGGCAAGGAGCTCCACGGGCGCTTCTATCGGGCTCTCTATGGGTCCGATGTAGATTTCTCAGCGTCCGTGGCCTGGCTACGTTTCGGTGATCTTTTCGGAGAAACTGAAGGTTTTGTGTGTGCAATTATGGACGAAGTCATCCTAACGAACAACTACCGGAGGCATATTATGAAGGACGGGACGGTTGACGTGTGTCGGGCATGTCACCGTCCGGGTGAGTCCATCAGACATATTATCTCTGGTTGTTCTCGTCTGGCTAACAGCGAGTACTTGCACAGGCATAACCAAGTAGCCAGGATTATTCACCAGCAACTTGCTTTAAAATACAAACTTGTGAATTCTGAGGTACCGTATTACAAGTATGTGCCCGACCCAGTTCTCGAAAATGACCATGTCACGATGTACTGGGATCGGTCTATCATCACTGATAGGACTATTGTCGCCAATAAGCCTGACATAGTGGTGATAGACCGATTAGCGCGCCGCACAATGATAATCGATGTAAGCATTCCGCATGACGAGAACCTCGTGAAGGCTGAGAAAGAGAAGCAAATCAAGTATCTTGACTTAGCACACGAGGTTGTCGACATGTGGAATGTGGACTCGGCTGTCATTGTGCCGATTATCGTTACGGCCAACGGCTTAATGGCCAAAAGCTTCGACGACCACCTGTCGAAGCTGGCGTTACGCAGCTGGGTGAAGGGTCTGATACAGAAAGCAGTACTCCTTGATACGGCTCGTATTGTGAGGAGGTTCCTTTCTCTGGAGCCCTAACCACCGGTAGCTTGGACCCTGCTCCCGATACCGGCGGACGACTATTTTTTATATTTTTAAATGTTTTTTTTATGCTGTTTTAAGAAATATTTAAAAATGTAATGAATAGGTATATAATATGAATAAACGGAATAATAATAGAGCTTTATTTATTTCTCACAGTTTAAAATTACAAATAAAAATTACATGCAATAGGTACTACAGTCTCACCATCATTCAAAATAAATTAATTAATAAGGTTACAGATAGCCGGCTTTCTTTGATTAAGGGATGATAACAATATTCTATTTAAAAAAATAAAACTTATTCGAAAAGCAATTGAATAAAATAAATATAGTAAGTAAATGATTAAAAATAGGAAATGAAAATAATTATTGGAATTGATACAATAAATTATTGAGCATAAATTATAATAAATAAGTGGATAATTTCACATGTAATTATTCCTAATTAATTTTGATATCCTGAGATCAGTTTAGTGTCGACCCCCTTCGACCTTTTACATTTAGGTACAATTGATATCTACAGCTATTGTTAATTAATTTTTCTAGTAGTTATATTTTAATTTTTTTGTTTATTATTTTGTTTGTTTTGTTCGAGTCCCAAATAAACATTTTTTTTCTTTCTTCGGTTAAAAGCAATTATATTTCAGAATCTTAATTGTCACTGGGTTTTATTGAGTATGTTTTTCACGTTCAGTTTTTGCAAAATTATAAGTAACAGTAATTTTGAGTCAAACCCCTTTCATTCAGAGAGTGCGTTAGTGTCCAATGAGCAGTGTAATCGCACAGGGCAATCTGAACAACCTCTGGATGGACTGTTCGTATTGCTTTCGCTTCCAAAGTTACTGAAGTCCTAAAACCATTGGAAGCAGTTCCACATGGTAACTTCTTTAAATTGAATATCAACCCCTTTCATCCAAGTCCATTCTGGTATGTTAAGATCGGTTCCCAAACGAACCAGTCTCACAGAATCCTAGCATCTTCCATAAACTGAAATCCTAAACCAGTGCGTACTGCCTACGAATTACTTGCTTTGGGTAAGAAAAGCCTACAAGATTACATAGAAAAAGATTTAGGGTATTACTCCAATATCTGGTTATTTGGTTTTGTTAATATGTTTCCCCAACATGGAACGGGTTATTTATTTGTAGCTGTATTGTAAGGATCATGCCAGGTGGCGTTCTGTTGTTTCTGCTTATACTACGTGAAAAAGGCGTGAGATTATAGAGCTGTTGGTATAACAATTTGATTGATCGGTTTTAAAAGTTCAAGATATTTGACTTTAAAATAAACTATAAGAATATCCATAAATATAAGCCAGTCGAAAACACTTATCTTCCAAAGTCAAATCTTTAATGAATCTGGCACATAGTAACTACGCACACAAAACAATAGCCAAGCATTACATAAAAAACAAAATGGCAGTTCCGAGTCCCGGTCCCTCGTGACGTCATGGCCGCCATTAAACCGTTTGGCGGGAAACAAACAATAGGGTCAGGATGGCCGTGCAATTTCCTCGGTCACCCTGACTTACCTTGCTACCACGAGTCCATAGTAACGTAGCATATAAGATCTCTTTGAATTGCAACCTATTCATTAAGTTTCTGCAGTTGGTAGGTACTGACCGAATGAATGTACGTTCGGTATTTGAATAGTTGTTCATTCATTGGCGGTCCAATTGGATGTTTTGGCGGGAACACGGCGTTAGTGTTTGGTTATAGTTGGCACGATGCGCCATTTAATTCAAATAATCATTTAGTTACTTAAGTATATCTTATTTAAATAGTTTTTTTTTACAAAAAGCATAACCTATAACCTAGAGGAGCTGGTGGCCAAATTATAACAGCCGCACGGGTCGATCTTCTAGGTTAAGCAACGCTTGCCGAGGTTGGTCTGTGGATGGGTGACCATCTTAACATAACGAGACTTCTCCGTGCCTCGGAAAGCACGTTAAGCCGTTGGTCCCGGCTGTCATTTGGAGGTCTTTGGCAGTCGTTACGGATTGTCAGAAGCCAGAAAATCTGACACCAGTCTTGCCAAGAAGTACCGTGCTCCCCAGTTAATGGGTTGTGGAGGTCTGGTAGGCAGCCGCTTCACGTAAAATACTGGTATTCAGCTGAATCCGAAAAGGCTAGGCAGATGATGACAAAAAGCATAACCTAGGTTCTTCCAAATAAAATCCACTACAAAGTACACAATAACTTTAATTTTGAAAGACGGTGTCCAAAAACGATGAAAATACACCAGAAACATCATCTTTCAAAATTAAAGTAATTTTGTACTTTGTAGTGGTTATTATTTGGAAGTCAGTTATATTATATTGTAAATTTTTTTTTTCACTTTATAACCGACTTCAAAAAAGGAGGAGGTTATCAAGTTGTAGGTATATTTATATATGAATATTATATATGTTCGAACATAACTCCGTCATATATAGACAGATGGCTATGAATTTTTATTTTTCACTGAATGAAGTGTATTGAGAACCGACTGTAATGTGCAGAATATTGTGGTTATCAGTACTAAAAATGATAAAATTATCACATTTTAGTGATGAAACCCAACAACATTCCACAAAACAAAAGCAAAACAAGCTCAAAACCAATTGTAAAGTCCTTGGAATATTTCCAAGATGGTGTCGGAAATACACGCAGTTATCTCAACCATGTTTAAAGGTTGATCTAGTTTAGATATGTATGTGAATTACTGCTTATATATGCTTTGGTTGTTGGGAAAGAGGAAATCTCGGGCAGATAAGCTGTAAATTCGTTTTTAATTTCCAGTGAAAAGTTGTGCTGAATTGGCGGGACTAATAATGTTGAAGTGAAAAAGAAGCTTTAAGCTACTTTAACTTGAGCCAAGGGGAGTCATTATATCGTAATATGTGATTTCTCACATGTCCAGTCTGCGATTTTGTTAATAAAAAATAAAGAATCAGATCTAACAATATACAAGCTGAATTTTTCAAATGTGCGTGGATGGCCAATCCAAAACTATAAGGAATAGCGAAAAGCGCTGAAAAGAGTTTCGAAACCGATTTTGATGAAAACTAAAACTGCGATATTGGATTTTTGTAAAATCGGTATTTCTAGCCTGGAATCGAATCGGTTCATTATGAAAAAGAAACACACTGTATTATTACAGTATTTGAAAATGTCGCTAATAAGGATCTAATTCTGAAAGTTAAAGATTTAAAACTAAAGGAAAGCGCTAATTTTTAAAGAAATTACGAAATTTGGCCATCCACGCACACTTGAAAAAATCATTCCTGTATACATAACAGGTAAACGACATAGTATGTACAGGTAAACGACATAGTATGTAGTTTCTTAAATTCAGTTTTTTTAAGTGCAGATAAAGAAGGTCTCTTCGAAAAAAAGAGAAAAACATAGTTACCCTCATATTGTAATTCACCTAAACATTTTGGAAGCTTATCGCAATGACGGAAAGCCTACATTTTGATGACATGACAGCCTGCCTCAACAAGATCGTCTTCCATAAATCCCAGTTAGCTACTCAGAATTTTATTAAACTATTGCATAGCTTCTATCGCGGGCCTTGAGCGTGGCAACCGAATCCAGAAATTCCGTAACGAAAATAACCTAACACCGCTACGTCATTCGATTAGGCCCCGCCTTTTTAAAATGGTCGCTTCGTTACTGAGCTATTATGTCGCTGTCACCGAGCCGACCCGAACGTCTGCGTTCGGAAACAATCGGTGGGACAAAGTTAAGTGAAACGTATGTGATTTACATTAGTACAGTAACCCAGGTGAACGAATCGAGACCATATCACAATGACGCAGAGTACTAAATATATAATTGCATAAGTTGATAAAAAATGCTATGCAATAGCTTTACCGCGGCAGTCCCCGAGTGCCACATTGTTTTTTTTTTTTTCTGTGTCATGGACCTCTTGGACATCAGTGTAGATCAATGGGGTCCAGATGGACTATTTCAAGAATCTCGAATTCAGATTGCTGATAATTCTGAGTATCTGAAGTTAGTTTTGTTTTCCATTGTTGTGGCTTCCAAGTCTTAAAGGACCAAGTTACCAACAAGGTAAAACAATTTAAATATTCAACGCAGCACATAAATTCTGCTAACTACCCACTTGTAATTAATCATTTCAGAGTATTAATTCCGTCTTGAAGAAGAGAGAAAGAGAGAATTTTCATTAAGTTTAATTAATGAGCGCATGGTCCTTATCTTTAGAATTACTTTCTTGCGAACAGAACTAGAGAGTCCTTTTGACACATTCTGAATTCTGAGTCCCCGAAAGACGCGCTCAGTCGTTGCCTGCATTTAAAAGACTTGTAAAGGAATATTACCTGTCGCTGTGATTATCGATAGTCCTCCGTATTTTTACTGCCTGTATAGTTGGTATGTATGTATTTATGTATCTATTAGGGTCAATGAATGAGGTAACCTTTTGTTTCTAAGGTTGGTAAATAATCCAATGACTTCTATCCGCTCTGGCTTTAGCGGAAGGGAGTTTCAGAATCTTATTGACTAAAACTCATCCGTGTTCCACCAAATGCCGTATGCGTTCCAGGGCCGTAAACCCTGTAGCATCAATCAACTCGCGACTTCATCTCTCGATTGTTTTTGTACTTAACCAAATGTTCAAGGACGTCGAAGGGTGGAGAAGAGGAAAGTAAAAAGCGGCTCTTGCCCTTCTTAGCATAATCATAATCAGCCTTTTAATGTTCCCACAGCTGGGACACAGGCCTCCTCTCTAGGAGAGGGAATGGGCCGTATTCCACCACGCGGGCTCAGTGCGAGTTGGTGAATGTCACATTTCTTCGAATTTTTGGTTCTAGGACATGCCGGTTTTCTCACGATGTTTTCCTTCACCGTTTTGAGAGCAGTGGTGATGAAGTTAATTACACAAAGTAATGCGTCTGGCTGGGTTTGAACCCGCGATCTACAATTCGTAAGTCGGGGCCGTTACCACTCGGCCATTGCTGCTGCTTAGGTTGGGTATAAAAAATGTCGAGCCCGCTTCGCTCGTTGTGGTATTGTTTAGTGTCAACATTTTATACATAAGTCGACAACATTATTTATGCCTTTATGAACAGTTAAAAGAGTATCTTACCTATCTGTGAGCATTGTGGAACTCGTTTTCGCATTTTTAGTTGTAGAACTTTCGTTTATGTCGACAAACTAACTTCTGTACATGTACCTACTTCGTAAAAATATCAAATCTAACACACATTCTCAGGTGGTATGCTAAACATTTTCGAGACTGCAACGGGCGATAAACGGCTTAAATATAAATTTTTGATTTTGATCACCGATTGTGGTGTGTGTGTGTGTGGGCTTCGCATCTCAGGCAAGGGGCCAAGCCCTCCTGGTTACGCCAATGTGCACCGACCCTCAATAAATCGGAATAAGGACAGTGGAATATTGAAACAGAAAATCACTAGCTCAAGAAAAACAAACAACACATTTGATTTAGATCCCAACCGTTACGATGACACTGTACATACAATAAAGAACATAAGCCCTCCACTACATCTTTAGCCCAAAACATACATATTTCCTAGATCCAGAACCTATGTAGAATCATAACTAGTAGTCCAGTACATTTGGCAAGCGGTCTTGTTTACCGAACATCGAAGCGTGGATGCACGATGAAAATATTTGCTCAGCACTCTGTACTGTTCGGATTTATTGTGCTATTATATATTTGTTTCGTAAATAAAGAGAATTTTGTGCTGGAATTCGTAAAGGTATTAATCAAGGTTTAACTATGGATCGTTTAGAGATTTATTTGGAACATCTACCTTGATTCCTGAAGCTTGTTTGTTTGGGAATCGACTTTGGTGTAATGTGTAATGGCGGTTTTTTTTTGTTTAAATCTTCATGCGCATAGGTACACTGGCACACTTAATGCCTTAGGCATCCTTCAACTCCGCTGATTGCCTGATAGAATTCCATCAGTTAACCAAGAGTGCTGAAATGGCATGGCAGGTGTAGCAAGAAAGCTAGCAAGCTTTTAATTATTTGTTTGTTTGTTTTATGCGAGTCCTAAATAAACAATATTTCTTTCTTTCTTTCTTTCTTTCTTTCTTTCTTTCTTTCTTTCTTTCTTTCTTTCTTTCTTTCTTTCTTTCTTTCTTTCTTTCTTTCTTCTTTCTTCACAAAGATACAAAATCGCGCTGAACGATTTATCGTACAGCTCTATCTTAGACCAATGTATTTCTTCCATGAGAATACAAAAAAACAATCCATCTTGGTTCACTGGAGTCGTGTTCCAGTCTAAGCGAATGCAGTTGCATACCAGAATTTTACATGGATCAACTTCCTCTGTAATCTCCATAACTGTTATTGGGTAGCACGGTATAAATTGTTAAAACTGGCTGCCCGAATTTTAGACAGGTTTACTGTTTAAAATCACTACGTTATATTCTTGAAGATGCTCCCAATTATATGTATTCAAATGCAGCTTTAGCTAAGATTTTATGTATTCAAATGTAATCTTAACTTAGATTTCCAACCTCTCCTTATACATTGCACAGAACTGTTTTAACTTAGCACAAAGAATAATCACTTCTCATTATAATTGCATTCAAGCGAAAAGAAACCTGGAAGTTATAATTCAAGTAGAATTCAAATTAACAATGCAGCGTTTTAAACGTTTAAGAATTCTAGTTACTTTATCTTTGCTTCAGGACTTGCCTAGTGTGCCTGCTAGGGTTGCGGAATTTGTTCGAAAGAGTCACCGCGGCCCTGGAACGCAAAGGGCACAAGAAGGAACATGGGTGGGTTTTAGTCAGTAAGAGTCTGACACTCCCTTCCGCTCCGCCCAGAGCGGAAGAAGTCACTTGATGATTTCCCATCTAAAAAAAGGACTTAACTAGAGCTATTCAAGTTGCATTGGTCTAGTTACTAGACCAATGCAACTTTAATAGCCCTACTTACCGCAATAATCTCCAACTACTAGACTCCAGTAGTTGGAGATTATTGCGGTAAGTAGGTATATAAACTCGAAGTTTAGTAAAAGGAAATTCGGATCAGAAATAAAACTTGCTCCTGGTTTCACAAAAGAAACTATGTGAATGTGTGGAACTATGTGCTCCTTATCATCCCGTCACCCTCAGCCCTCAAAGCAAGAGTGATCAGGCATCTTCTAGGATCGCTCGCTCCATCATATACCACATCCATCGCTTACCATCAGAGATCGAGGTCAAGAACGAGATCATCTGGAAACCTTATTTAAAAAAAAATGGTTGCCTGTAAAGTCAGTTAACGGACGATAGTTTAACGTAACAAAACATTGATGAAATGATCGTGCATCTCGCTCGCTCATGCAGCGTTCTCGCGCCGATCGTAACGTTACAATGAGTCATCTTTTTTCGTGCGTGCAGCCGGCGTTCATCGATTTATGAGAAGATGTCATGTCAGTCAAAAAAAGAAAAACAACTACCGACGCGTATCACGCGTAACAATTGAACACTAGTCAAAGTTTACCATTGGCTGCTAAAAATTAATTCGACCAGATACATAAGCAAACGCGAGTTTGACAATTTCAAATCACACTAATTTTCGTTCCAGAAACTGATCCAGATAATCTGAATGTGTTCGGTTCTGTTACGAATTTCCGATAATAGACCATAATGACTACTTTTTATATGACCCCTCTTCCAAATTAGCGTGAAAGCGTCAAGAACCTTTCTCCAGTTGTAATTATGAATATTACAGCCTTCCCTTATATTCTGCTTTATCTTATTAATCCGATAATTAATATCGTTCATTAGACGTTTCAGGACGTAAGAAACAATAAATTATATTATTATATGTTTGTGTCATTGTTAATTGCTGTAATTAGCAGCAATTGGAATGTTTTGGGAATACATATTTCGTTTCTTTAAGTCAAGAGTAAAAGGTTACTTCTAGGCAAGTGTGCAGTAAAGTAGCTCAGGACCCGCAGAGATAATGTAGCTTCCTATCAGTAAAATAATTTTGCGAAAACGGTTCAGAGATCCCGGATACATATTATGTACATATCCTAACGTGTATCATTTGATGATTTCCCAACCAAAAAAGCGTACTCCATCGTCGACCACCAGTTGTCCATGAACAAGAACAATAAAAAATATTTATTTATTAATATGTGCTAAGCAAAATTCAATTCTGCCTACCAAATACCTATAGTATGTTGAAAACTGAAACGACCGGTGAGGAAAATGTCGAATCAAAACCCATTGAATAGACTATTTAATTTCATTATTTACTCTACACTGATATTCATAAATTAAACAAGACGGAAAACCAATTAAAAAAAGCAATGAAATCAGAAATAAATATAAAAATTGTAGTCCCGTGCTGGGCGCCAAGATTCAAGAAAACCTCATGCATTAGATTTGTTGTAGCGAGGGTAGTTCCTGCAAACTAGCGATACATATAACAATGTATTACTGAAATGACTGGTCTAACGACCCGAGAGGGCTTCCTCCGTTCGCCATGCGTCGAGCCAAGTCAGACGTATCTCGACCAGAGTGATGAGCTTACGCGGGTGCTAAGAAGGGTGAACATAATTATGAAACCACCGACAATGGCGGGTGCTTACGTAATGTTTTTGTGTTGACTATCGAATCGATAAGAACAAGAACAGCAGCCCTACCATGACGTCTTAAATCTATCATGATTCCTGTGTCAGAGAGAGACGGAGTTATACAAGACGAATAGCACTATCCCTTTTTCATACTGAATCATGATAGCATTAGTACTTCGTAGTACGGCCACAGCTCACAATACACTGTGGCCATTTAATTTATCCGCTCCGCACTCTCACCCGCTCTAGCCACTGCGCGTTACTCTGGACAAGGCATCAAGGGAGGTGCACACTGAGATTAGGAGATACGGTTTTATTTTGCTTATCTGTTGTGTCTAATGTGAAAGAGGATCAGGGAATTGGGATTTAAAAGTCACAGTTGGATAAGTCTTGTGAAATTAAAAGTAGGAGGTTGATTTTTGTTTGTAAAAGTAGGAGTTTTGTTCTAAATAATTCCCTGGTTGCACCTATCGGGAGACTCAGGCAGGGGCTCCACTCCGTCCATATGGATGAGTCCTAGCATTATGCTGAGCGACAGCCATTTTGCGCAAATGTGACGCATACCTTCCGAACTTTTATCTAGGTATTATTTTTGTTGTAGTTTTAAGCTGTATTTTAAATTCTTTGGTGTGCGTCATGCTTGGCGCAAATAAACAGTTTTTCTTTCTTTCTTTCTTTCTTTCTTTCTTTCTTTCTTTCTTTCTTTCTTTCTTTCTTTCTTTCTTTCTTTCTTTCTTTCTATATAGATGTAGATTACGTACCAGGTCTTGTAGACCGAAGGCGGAAGGATCTACTGACATTTCAAATGATAATATTTACCAAATACTCCTATTCTTATTCGTGCACTTAGAACCAACCTACCCAAAAACTGTTTCTACAAAGTCTCTTTGCCTTTACAACGAAGCCAGGTATATTGCCATCAAGTAGATTTTATTGCATCGGAAATAACTTTTCATTCCCATAATATAAAATCTTCTTCAGTAAAATGGAAATTCTTTTCATGAACTTTTCTTTTGATGCCGAAATTGCCAAAGTTGTCGATTTAATAGGAGTGCATTAAAACTTGGGATTTTTAAAGTTGTTTCAATTGATGAATTTGGTGTTCGCGATTGAGATGGTAGTGGTTTTTCAGAGTAATGACGGCTATCGCGTTTTCTTTTGTCTATTTTTCGATTAATTAGTTTTCTTATACTACACGAAAAAAAACTGCTAACTATGAGAAAGCTTTTCACTCTGGAATCAGTTTTCTGAACGAAAAAATCCCTCACATAATCCAAAAGGTGTTGGGTATTTACTGATAAATTATTTAAAAAAAATATCCTATACTTTTAAAGAAATCAACCATGCGTCATAAAGTTATGATTTTTTAAACTTTTCTTAAATGAACATAATTTCGATTACTAGAAATCGATCTAATTTGCCCCTCAATTTACCGAGATGAAAATCATTGCACGCACATTATAGTCGACACCATATAAATTTGGTATAACGGTAATTGACCTCCCTAGATTTAATGACATTTGTATTTAATTCCGAAAACAGAAATAATGACATAAAACTGTCATGCAACAACATCTATCGTGATCAATTTACATTAACTAGTAATGAAAAACGATTCATATTTTTTTGACCAGATACCTTCGAAGAGGTATAAAGGAAAGAGCAATTACCGTTATTCGACATTTATCTGGTACCAACCATAGCTCTAGAGCACCCCATTTGATGGACCACGAACGAACGTACCATCTACAAAGTTCCATTTTGAATCATGTCGAAACTCTTCACTTCATCAATCATCAACAGCCTGTTGCAGTCCACTGCTGGACATAGGCCTCTCCAATTGCATGCCATTTAGGTCTATATTCGGCTTCTCGCATCCAGTTTCTGCCAGCCGTCCTGCGCAAATCGTCACTCCACCGTGCCTGAGGACGTCCTACACTCGTTTGCCGAGACGCGGAAACTTTTCACTTATTTACATCTAATTATTTGCTCAAAGCTGCATAATCAGCCTTTTAACGTTCCCGCTGCTGGGACACAGGCCTCCTCTCTAGGAGAGGGAATGGGCCGTAATCCACCACGCGGGCCCAGTGCGGGTTAGTGAATGTCACATGTCTTCGAATTTTTGGTTCTACGACATGCCGGTTTCCTCACGATGTTTTCCTTCACCGTTTTGAGAGCAGTGGTGATGAAATTAATTACACAAACCCAGCAAGCCTTAACAATGTTAAGAATCTCCATGCACTGAACGCTACGGATAATAAAATCATTGCACACGTCCTTCCTAACTCAATTCCGAGATAACACGATTCCTTTTGTACGGGGAAACGAAATCGTGTGGGAATAAGATGTAGCGGTTCTGAGTGAATACGAAGGCTACATACTTCTTGGAATTCTGTTGTAGTTTCATTCCAGGATGCAAGTGCGGACAGATTTGTCAGATAGTTTAATAGGACCATTTTTGAGAAGTAGGAAAGCGCTTTAATCAATTTGCTGAGTTATGTCATTATGTTATGGTCTGCTTCCAGTCCATCATTCTGACATTTTTTAAAGACTATCAAAGATGTTCAGATGACAGCGGGGACCAACGGCTTTACGTGCTTTCCGAGGCTTGGAGGAATCTCGGTGTGAAATGGATGGTCACCCACATATGGACTGATCTAGGCAAGCGTTACTTAACCTGGAATAGGAACCGTAGCTTATTGTTTAGTCACGAGGTAATACAAGCGAAAAATCATGGAAATTTCAAATCAAAAGATACCTTCCCTTTTTCTCGATGGAAAATCATTAAACGACTTCTCCCGCTCTGGGTGGAGCGTAAGGGAGTGTCAGACTCTTACTAACTAAAACCCACCCGTGATCCTCCTAATGTCTTTAGCGTTCCAGGTCCGCGGTGACTCTTTCGAACAAATTTCCAAAAGAGACCTTAGAATATATTCTTAGACCTTTGTATATATTCTAGCTATCTATTTACGTAAACCAGAACTAATTCCTACTCCAATGCATAAGCATAATCAGCCTTTTAATGTTCCCACTGCTGGGACACAGGCTTCCTCTCTAGGAGAGGGAATGGGCCGTAATCCACCACGCGGGCCCAGTGCGTGTTGGTGAATGTCACATGTCTTCGAACGAATACATGTGACATTCAATCTTACTAGTCCAGTGAATCCAATATTACTAGCAAAAAACACGCCCAATCCGTTCCAGATTCCATCCATTCAAAAATTCCATTAATCAATAGCAAAAAATACGATTACCATTGGACTAAGGGAACCAACAGTCCGATAAGTGATTTAAAATTCACGCCGACTGAGAATTTATGCAAAATGCATCAACATTTGGCACCTCCCCCCACTCAGATTTTTAGGGATCCGTAGACTAGCGGCGAGTTAAAAGCCTCCTGTTTTATGTATTAGGATGAAAGTTTTCAATGGTTTGATTGAAAAAGTTGGTATTCCGATTAGGTGGTAGGAATTGGAAGTGATTTCGTTTTCAGGCTGAAGAAAAACCTATCGGGATTTTCAGATCTAGAGCACATGAATTTTAATACGTTTCTGTTTTAAAATTGGGTTAAAAACCTTTCATTCCACTGGCGGTTTTCTGGAATAGTTATGAAGTTGAGGAAAACTATCTGGTGTTCAATTTGTTGTCTAGTTGGAATATATCTTTTAGACGAAAACTTTTTAGCGATTGTTAGGTGAAACTAATTTACAATGGAGGTTGACAAGAAACATTTTGATAATTCGCAATAACACATTTCTAACTTTAATATGTCTCAGTACCAGTGCTTTGACGAAACTGTTGGCGCAATGGTTGAGCGATTGGCTGCTGCGCTACATATTGCGGGTTCGATTCCCGCACGGATCAAATATTTGTATGGCCTACAGTTAATTGTTCCGGGTCTGGCTGTTTGTGTATGTAAGTTTGAATGTTTGTAAACGCATCCACGGCACAGGAGAAATTCCGAGTGAGGGGCAACGTTTCTTTAAAAAAAAAAAAAACAGAACAAAAAAAAGTGTCGACGACATATATGTGGAGAAGGTATGCGGCATCCACAAGAACTTTATGAAGATGGATATGGCAATGAAAGTTTAAAATACCCTAAACACATGAAAACTTCCAAAAAGGAGATGGGAAGATGGTTTTCGCCTAGGTTTGGTTGCAGCCGCCAGAGAGCAATCGAAGCAGTTCGAGGGCCCATATTAAAAGACTCACTGACCTGACGGAACTAATACCAACTACACTACACTACTAATAACAACATTTTTTTAAGGATGGGAAGTCATCAAATGGCTCTAGACGGAGCGGAAGGGAGCGTCACACTGACTAAGACCCATCCGTGTTCCTTGAAATGCCCTTTGCGTACCAATGCCTTGCTGACTATTTACAATACATGTATACATAATTAAAATAGATTAGGTACCAGTTAAAACCAAGATCGAAAGTCAATTACGCAAACTAGACTGAGAGCCAACACTTTTTGAACGTCAAATTTTACATACAAGTCATTCCCTCAGAACGCCTACCCGTCACCACTTCCTAGTGTTTTAGCTGGGAAGAAGAAGTGGCGCAACAAACTCTTCAGCAACACATCTGTCTGTTACGTTTTAAGAACTTGAATGTATACATTCGGTACGATGGGCTATATAAGCATATTAAGCATTATCAGCCTTTTAACGTTTCCACTGCTGGGACACAGGCCTCCTCTCTAGGAGAGGGAATGGGCCGTAATCCACCACGTGGGCACTGTGCGGGTTGGTGAATGTCACATGTCTTCGAATTTTTGGTTCTAGGACATGCCGGTTGCCTCACGATGTTTTCCTTCACCGTTTTGAGAGCAGTGGTGATGAATTTAATTGTAAAAAGTAATGCGCCTGGACCCTGATTTACGAATTGTAAGTCGCGGGTTCAAACCCACCCGCGACTTAAAATTCGTAAATCAGGGCCTTTACCGCTCGGCCACCACTACTCTCAGGGCTATATAATTATTACTTAACACCACCAACACTCCGCTATTTTTTAAACTGATTTTTTTACAACCGAACCCATTCCTTAATTACAGTTTCATTTTAATTCCTTTTTGCACTGAAAGCATTTTACTCATTACGAACGGCTCCAGCTATTAAGTTTTGAGTCCATCCCGATGATTAATAGCGAAAGCGAAGTATTTGCGAACGATTTTCTGCATTACAAAGGACCATGATTAATTAACTTGTTTTTCAAGTTTGCGAAAGTATTCTTGCTTTTGTGAAAGATAGTTATTGTTGGAGATTTTAATTGGGTATCGAAGAGGATTTGCTTGTAATGAGGCACATAAAATTTCGTGTGTAATTTAAGAAAAAAAAAATACTACCGACTTCTAAACAAAAATATATAAAATTACTTTAATATGGAAGTCGGTGTTTTTGTTTCATTGTTTTTAGAACACCAACTTCCGAAATTAAAGTTATTTCATCCTTTTTCTGTTTGTACAAAAGATTTTTTATTTTTCACTTTTTATTGGTGATACCCACATAGCTAGACGTACAGACTACAACAATCCCAGAAGATTTGCTATCATTTATTGAAGAGTTCCGTTTCCTATCTCTGTTCTTCATCAGAACTTCACCAAACCAGAAAGGGGCCACCTCCATATGCTACGATAATCTTCCAAACCATAGTTAACAGTTTTTTTTTTTCATTTTAAATGGACAAGTAAGAAAAAACTGGTGACGTCATGTCGCTAGTAAAAATTCTAGCACGTAGTGACGTCACGCGAATTTTCAACGCTCTGTATCGTGTTCGTTTTGATGACGTGTAAAAAGAAAAAAAAAACGTATTCAATATCTTTTGGAAATCTATCTGACGGACTTATATTGACCCTCAGACAGGAACAATCATCATCTATTACGACCTTTGATTACACAAATTTAAAAAAAAAGCTGAACTAAAATATTTACCCCCACCGCTAATCTGAACTATCTGTTCACCGCCGCCAGCCTTTCTCTACCTAGCATCCGACGCCAAGCAGCGCGCCTCACGCTTCTTAAGATAATACACTATTATATATATTCTTAAGATAATATACTATCTTATTATGTGCATAATAATGCACATAATAAGATAGTACAGAAGTCCTACTTCCAAATCGAGACAGTAAGGAAGGCTATAGGCTATACGGGAACGGGAAAAACGGGACAAGAGCATACGAAGTCTGGATCTTGAGGGTAGAGAAGTTGGAGCCGCGCCATCACACGAATTTCAAGTCGTTCGTGGTGCGAGTTCCAACTCATCATGTTGAGACCTTCCTCAAGGAAGAGTTTTGGCCGAAGGGTGTCGTGTATCGGCGATTCCGCGGAAAGTTACGTGACACCACGCAGCGCAACACGACGCCGTCACTTCGTGTTCAATAGTGTATTTTTGTAGTTTTTATAAATATGTATGACAGTCTGAAAGGTATATATGTTATGGGTCTTTGTTACCCGAAATAAATGATATATTTTATATATTATTATATTAAGCATCAAAATATTCAAGGATTTATGAATAAGGACTTAGAAGTTGAATTATTCCTTAATTTTAACAATATTGATATTCTCTGTTTAACGGAACATTGGCTTAAAAGCCATCAGTTTATGTTCAATTATAGTAATCACCAGGTTGGTAGTTCGTTCAGCAGAGTAAATGCTATACATGGTGGCTCATTAATTTTAATAAATAATAATCTTAAATTTAAGGACCGTAAGGATATAGTGAGCCTCTCTGTTGAGCGGATTATTGAAATAGCCTGTATTGAATTGGAGCAGTATGTTATATTAAGTGTGTACAGACCACCTTCAGGATTGTATGATAGTTTTGAAACAGTAATGGATGAAGTTTTGCACAAAATTGGTAATTCAAGCAAGTCTATCATTATCTGTGGTGACTTTAATGTTAATTTGTTAGAAAATTCTAGTTTAAGTACGAAAATTATAAGTCTGTTTCAGTCATACAATCTTGCAAACCTTTTCATGGAGCCTACTAGAATAACTCCCACTAGTGCCACTTGCTTAGATAATATCTATACAGATGTTGTACCTACCCATACAAAAATGATTAATTTAATAGATTCAGATCACTGTGGACAATTTATCTCTATACCAAATATAAATAAAACAAAAACAAAAAAGGATATCACTGTTAACCCAAAATCAAAGTTTCGTTTAGAAACATTTAAGGCTAAACTTTTAAATAAAATGCCAACTTTGTCAACGAATGATGACCCTAATCAATATTATAATGATTTCTTTAAAATGTATTGCGCAGAGTTTGATACAACATTTGTTCCCAAAACCATTTCAGTTAACTGTAACACTACCTTCAGTGACTGGGCCACCATTGGTATTTATAAGAGTAGAGAACGGCTTTATGAGCTGTATGAAGAAAGAACTTATATTAATACAGTAGAGTTTAACTTATATGTTAAGAAATATACTAAATTATTTAAAAAGGTTTGTTATATAGCCAAGTCTAGGTACTTGGGTTCAAAAATTAAAAATAGTAGTAATGTAATTAAAACGACATGGAATATTATTAATAGTGAAACAGGAAGGTCTGTCAATCGAAGTAGTGATTATAGCCTTGCTATTGATGACAGTATTATTGAATCAGATTCCCAAGTCGCCGCGGCATTTGAAGATTTCTTTGCAGAGATTCCCGTATCGACAACTAAGTATCTAGATTCATCACCCAGTGCTGCAGAAGCTTTACTTAAAGAAAACGTTCCAGTTTGTGATGCTGAATTTAAATTCCAATATGTCACTTCTACTGATATTGTAAAGACGTTTAATTCACTGAATGTTAAAAAAACTGCAGATCTATGGGGTAATTCTGTTGACCTTGCTAAGTCTATAATACACATTGTAGCTCCTACTTTAGCTGTTATTTTTAATAATTGTGTAGACCGTGGTGAGTTTCCTGATCTAATGAAATATAGTAAAATAATACCTTTATTTAAATCAGGTAGTACATCAGACCCTTCCAATTATAGACCCATCTCAGTACTACCTACTTTTAGTAAAATTTTTGAGAAACTGATTTTAAATCAATTGCAAAGATATTTTAATAAACATAATTTTTTACATAATAAGCAGTTTGGTTTTACAAGGGGTCGTTCAACAACTGATGCCGGTGTTGAACTTCTAGGACACATTTATAATGCATGGGAGGACAAATGCGATGCTTTGGGGATTTTTTGCGATTTGTCCAAGGCGTTTGACTGCGTTCTCCATGAGACATTGATCAGGAAATTACACTATTACGGAATCAGAAACACCTCTCTAGATCTTCTTACTTCATACTTGAGTGATAGGATTCAGAGAGTTGATGTCAACGGCAAAAGATCTCCTGGATCTGTAATCAGGATGGGGGTCCCCCAGGGCTCAATTTTAGGTCCCTTCTTGTTTCTCGTTTATATTAATGACTTGCCGTACCTCATAAAAGACAAACACGATATAGTGTTATTTGCAGACGACACGTCGCTTTTGTTTAAACTAAAACGCCAGCAGATAGTTACTGACAATGTAAATTCTGCCTTAGCAACTGTAGTTAACTGGTTTAATGCTAATAATCTTTTACTAAACGAGAAAAAGACAAAATGTATAAAGTTTACCTTACCTCATGTGCGACAAGTGAACACTGTTGTATCGATAAAGGGTGAAGAGTTGAAACCCGAAGATACCACGGTGTTCCTAGGCATTACTTTAGATGCGAAGCTGCAGTGGGGCCCCCATATAGACAAACTATCAAAAAAGCTCAGTTCTGCAGCATATGCTGTTAGGAAAATTCGTGGCTTAACTGATTTAGAGACGGCCCGTTTAGTATATTTTAGCTACTTTCATAGTGTGATGTCATATGGCATTCTGCTGTGGGGAAATGCCGCCGATATTCAGACAATATTTGTCTTACAAAAAAGGGCTATTCGTGCAATTTACAAATTAAGTCCCAGACAGTCCCTCAGAGACAAATTTAAAGAGATTAATATTATGACTGTGCCATCCCAGTATATCTATGAAAACCTCTTGTATGCACATAAAAATATTAATCTGTTTAAAAAATACAGTGATATCCATAGCATAAATACTAGGAACAAACACAATTATGTCGTTCCTAAAACCAGGCTCAAAAAAATAGGTGGTTCGTTTCGATGCCAATGTATACATTTTTATAATAAACTTCCTAGCCCTATTCAAGAACTAAGCATAAATAAATTCAAATTATTTATAAAACGTAAGCTATGCCAGAAAGCTTTTTATACAGTGAAAGATTATCTTGAGGACAAGAAGGCTTGGGAGTGAGCTGCTTCAGTTTTGTACACGGCCCAATGTTTTAATGTTTTTTTTTTCCTGTTTTGTTCTCTTTTTGTTTATATTTATACAGTTTGACATTTTTATATTTTAATTTTCATTTACTCTTGACATGAATGTTTACTTTTTAAAGTATTCTTTTTATTTTATTACAATTTCTTATTTTGACATGAATACTTATTTTGTAAAGTATCATTTTTTTTATTATTTTAATTTTATTCCCTATTGTGAATATGAGGACTATATGGGTTATTATTAGCATTTTCCCCTTCAAAGTATTTTTTTTTAACGTTGTCTGGCTGTTTGAGTATTTTTGTGGCCTACCCAAATGTCCTTTCATTGGCATTGTTCGTCGAGTTGTTGAGCTCCTTGTTGATTCTAAGTTGAGCTACTTGTCTCTGACCAAGGCTTGCACTGACTGGACAGGTCCACTCAAAACGGTGTGGTTCCTTCTTAAAAAGACCATTTCAGACACTGATCTGCATGGTCCTCATATAACGTATTGTGAATATGAGGACCATGTAGATCGCTACGTCGGGGGTTCATTCATATAAGTCTGGCGGTTTGAGTTCCTTACGTGGCCTACCCAAATGTCCTTACTTTGGTATTGTTCGTCAAATCGTTGAGCTCCTTAAAGTTCTAAGTTTGAGCTACACGATAACTGACAAATGCTTGCACTGTTTGGACAGGTCCACTCAAATCTGTGGGGTACTTTCCTCAAAAGACCACTTCAGACACCAACCTACATGGTTCTCATATGATTTGACCAGTACAATTGTATGGACTTCAAAAGAGACCTTGACCTCTGAGTTTGTTTCGGTGTTTCTTCTCAGGGTAGTCAGCTAGGAAACACCGGCCTCATCTAGTTTTTATAACGGCCAAAAAAAGATTGACGTGTAAAAGTGTTTTTTACAACCTACTTACAAAAATAAATCATTTATCATTATCATTAATAAGAATCGATTTATGCATGACTATATTTTTGACTAGCAGTGACCCTCGGTTTCAACTGCATAGTTCCCGTTCCCTTAGGAATATGGGGATAAAATATAGCCTGTGTCACCCGCCGATAGTGTAGCTTCCCAACAGTGAAACAATTTTTCAAATCGGTTCAGTAGTTTCGGAGCCTATTCAATTCAAACAAACAATCAAATCAACTCAAAAACTCTTTATAATATTAGTATAGATTTACATAACTAATATTATGAAGAGATAAAATTCTCGCTTGTTTATAGGAGGAAATCTCAGGAAGTAGGTACTGATCCGATTACGAAAAATCAGTATCACTTACGGCCGAAACCAATAACCTATCTATCACATACTGGAGATAGAAAAACAAATGAAACAACAGAAAACCTACATAATTTTTCTTGATTTTTCTGTTGTTTCATTTGTTTTTCTATCTCCAGTATGTTATAGGTCGGCCGTTAGGAAAGAAGCCACAGGAAAAAGCTAGTCATACATTTAAAACGGTGTTCCTTCTGCACAAATACTTATAGTTAGCAGTGTCGTACCACAGAGGTCGCTGCGGGCGACTTTCACCTAACGACGCGGCGATCGCAATTTCCTTAGCCATGCTCCTCTCGAATGAATGGAAATTCATTGTGGGTACGTTATTGCTCGTTTATTTTTAGTCGCAGGTTAACTGGTTTTACCGGCCATGGTCCGGAGCGAGGAGGCATGGGAAGCGGTCACCTCCTACTGCGAAGCAGTAATGCTAGCGAAGGAGGAAGTAGACTGATCGAAACCTCACGCTCCAGCCGCCGGCGCCGTAACAGAAGAAGACGCCCCGGGCGTCGGGAAACGCAGGGCGATTCCCGGCCACCGTAGGCGCGGGCCTGCGGATGGTGAGCTATGGGTGGCTCACCGTCCGATAACGACCAGGCCCGGTCTTTTCACGCCTAAATCGCCGAACGGATTTTGATGACTTTTGCTACAGAGAGAGCTGAGATGAGGCCTTGAAGAGGGTGATAGGCTTTATTAGCGCAAGAAAAGCCACAAGAAAAATCTAGTTACGTTATAAACTAGCGACCGCTCTGGCTTCACACGGGTGCAATGCTTGTAAATAAACCTTCCTCTTGAATCACTCGTATCTATTGTAAAAAAACGCATCAAAAACCGTTACGTAATTTTGAAGATCTAAGCATACATAGGGACAGACAGCGGGAAGCGACTTTGTTTTATACTATGTAGTGATAGTGAAAGTGAGTCTGGCTGCTTATTTGTTAGCACTGCTGAACGAATTTGAATGAAATTCGGCAGACGGGAAGACCATATCCTTGAACGGTACATAAAACACTTTTTATTCCGGGAAAATGTTCATTTCAGTAATAATAAGAATTCTGAAAGTCGTCATTATCTTCTAGTTCACTCAGTTTGCAAGTCCCTCCATGTTCCAACTCCATTCCTTTGTTGGACAGCATATAAATGAACCATTAGCATTATTATTGATGACGACTATCGTCGATTGTAACCGTACTTGATTTCCGATAGTTCGTGTATTAATGGCGTCGCGCTAACGAGATGAGCAGGGGGTTGGTGGAGGGAGGGAAATCCATAGACGTGTTACAATTTGATTAGATGCCACTCACAAGGCGTATCTTCGATTGTCTATTACTTATAATTTGTATAGCGGTATTTAACCGCCGTTTTAATGGATTTGTTAGTGTGTCGAATTCGTGCGTGCGCTTACGTCAAGATCGGGGGTCACCACTGTTAGTGTGTAGGGTTATCTATCGGGACAGTAATGAAAGGCTCGAGAGTCACGAGGTGTCAGAAGACGCGTCTCGGCCACTGTTAAATATGGGCGTGTGTCCCCACAGATCTTTGCATTCGGATATTATTATCATTTTAATTTTGTCAGTACCGAACTAAATATGTGTATGGATCAATCTAAATATATATAACTCAAAAGTGACTGACTGACTGACATAGTGATCTATCAACGCACAGCCCAAAACACTGAACGGATCGGGCTGAAACTTGGCATGCAGGTAAATGTTATGACGTAGGCATCCGTTAAGAAAGGATTTTGATTAATTCTACCCCCAAAGGGATAAAATAGGGGATGAAAGTTTGTATGAAACTTTGTCAATTTTAAACCGATCGGGCTGAGAGTTTCAAAATCACTATACAAGTAAAGTAACTATTCCACGCGGGAGAAGTCGCGGGCAGAAGCTAGTTTATTCTATAAATATTAAAGATGCATTCTATTAATACCAGCATATTTACTAACTAAACTTAGTCGGAAAATCTCCTTTGATATTCCAAGAAAGTTTGGGTCATTTAATTCAAAAACTCATAAAACCTGTTCCTCTCGATTGAACCTACACCATCTGGCGGCAAGCCCTTTCCCTCAAGTTTCAAACTGTCAAATCATAAGAAATTAAAAAAAAAACTTCGCTGAAACGTCAAATTTAAATTAAGAACGCAACAACGAACCAAGCTGCTACCTTTTGTACTAAAAAAAAACCCTTTAAATTCAAACTTTACAATTCTAAAATGGCGTTTTGCTATTCGAGACGGTTACTTGTTGTTACTCAGAACTGGCGGTAACCGGATAAATCCGGTTCTTTTGCATATGAAAAGGCGCCTTTTAGACGTGCTAACCGCCCTTTGTGAGAGTTTTAAGTTGGTTTCCTTTAATATTTAAATGAAACAGACTCCCATTTTAATGGAGAAATAGATATTCATGGTTGGGTAATTATTTTTGATCGTGAATTAAAATGAATGAAAAAAATTCTTGGTACTGGAGAGGGTCAAACTCTGGCGGCTTAAAGTCAAAAATGATTCTCTATACATATTATAATAATATTGAGAGCTCCGATATCCTGATATACCTATAGTATTTAGGTACTTAGTGATTGACACTTTGTAAAGTCAAAATAAATAGTTTGTGTAGGTAGGTGTATTGCCTGTAAGTATATGTAGGTACAAAGTTTTATGGTAAAAACATTGACATTGATTTTCATGCAACAGAAAAAGCTCACATGCCTTAAACAGTCTTACATAACTGCTTAAATGTAAACATTCTAACCAATTATCAACTTATTTATTTAAAATATTATCATTGAATAATATACTTCCGAAATACCTATACAAAAATTAAAAAAAAAAAACACTCGAGGCAACGCAACGTACGGACGACATAAAACATAAGGCTTCGTCCTAATACATCGCGATTATCGCGAGAATACAAGATCAATTTCAATTTTTTCGGCATAGCTGAAAGGCGCCCTCTGTCGGCACGACAAAGATTCCGGGTACGCAGAAAAATAACGCGCGCATGTAACAGGACTAGGTCCTAGGCTCCCACAGACAAGTGCGACACGACAGTGCAATAACCCTCAGAACAGAATATTTGAAGGGTCTACTGCAGTAACGATAAATGTCCTTGTTACCTCGTTTTGAGATAATTGCGTTCCAATAGTATTAATGGTAACAGGAAAGTCGTAAATTTGAAAATGAAAATAATATATCTAGTTTTAATTTCCGCGAATATTAGTGGGTTGCAGGTATGCACCTCCCTCCCGCCCGCTAACCCACCTGCAACCCACTAATATTCGCGGAAATTAAAACTAGATATATTATTTTCATTTTCAAATTTAAAATGGATTTCCGCAAAGTAACGCCTGACCCAATCAATTTTTTTTTTTTAGGAAAGTCGTGTTTAAAGGTATGAACATAATACTCGTACATTATTTGTTACAGCACATTTTTATTATATTGTATTGTTCCTTTACTCAAGCTTTATTTAAAAACTGAGTAAAAAATATATTATTCAGAGTTATTTTTAAAAAACCAGGACTTTATTGAGTACTTTTCATCTTAAATAAGCGTGCATTGTCTAAAATATCGGGATTTTAAGTGATATTGCTAAGTTTGTTAACGAGAATACCAACTACAGATATCTAGTGGCTGAATGACGTGCTTACTTAAAATTTTTACAAAAACGGGCTTTCATCATTATTGTACTGGATCGTCCATATTCAATTTTCTTAAAAAGGTCGCGTAGACCATGTCTTCGGTGGACCTGCAATGCGTCACCATAAATCCCATATCTCATGTTTAGCAGCCAGACTAAAGTGCAGAGCTTTTGGCAAAAGACCTAGTTATTACAACTGAGATTGGGACGTAATGGGATGTTCTAGATGTGATAACGTGTGTTCATTGTCTTATTTTTGGCTCGAAATGTGGTGTCGTTAGAGGTTGAATCGCCTATCGTGCTTTTGGGTTAAAGAATAAGTAAGCTTTATAGAAATTTTACCAGTGTGGTTCCGAAGTGGTTCTTGCATTATTGTAAAACACACGGGATTTTAATACAAGATCGAAATTAATCCGAAAAATCCGAGAGTTAATTCTATTTAGGATTGTAATGATTTAACTAAGGGTTTGATTATAAGAATTAGACAAAATCGCTTTTGGCATGTTGGATAATTTTTAAGTTTTGAACAGAACAAAGCGATTTAACTAGTTAAATCTGAGTTTGACTACTTAAAAAGTTTATCAATAACGCAATGTCAGCCATTTAGCACAATAGACATATCTTCCGTGAATATTGTTCCACATCATATTCTATAGCCTATATATATGTATATTACATATGCCTGTATGTTCAAGTTATAAGAAATTCATTTGGCGGTGGATAACCGTTCCTCTGCTAGAATTTTATATTAAGGTTTAAAAAACATGGCACGCATGAAGAAGATAATATCCACATTACGGTGCGAATATCGCTTTTGTTAACATTTTCAACATTGAGACACGAATCTTCAAAAACGCATGCAACTAGATTCTGAATTGAGATATTAAACGTTAGAACGTGTCAAACGTTTTGTTCTCTTTAAATTCTTGAGACATGGGGTTATCTCCGAATAACGAAAATATTAATTTGAAGCTGAGTATTGCTTCTTAAATATTAAATTAGGGTTTCAAAATGTACTTAACTTAAAATATTCAAGTTCAAGAACCCATCTAAATACCAGCAGGAGCGATCATGTTTATTGATAACTTGGAAAGTATACGTTCAGCTCTATGTAACAAATGTCAAAATTGCAAAAAGCGATATATCGGAATCATAGCATGAACTGATATAAAAAAAAACAGTACAATATCAACTTACATGTGTAATCCCAGCTGTCCTGGTCATTTTTAAACACGTTCAATCTTTCAGGCTGAAAACAGAAAAGATACAGGTTAGTAAAAAAGGATAACTTGCATAATGCATACGATGTAATGTAAAGATGTGATGATTTCCAAATGTTTTGACGTTCAAAAGTGCCGTTTAATGGTCTAGTTGAAATAAATGAATTGACTTTGACTTTGATGAAATTCAAGACCATACCATCTCTACACAAAGTTACATTTTAACAGCAGTAGCGATTGCTTTGGAGGAACACAGATGGGTTTTAGTCAGTAAGAGTCTGATAGAAGCACCAAGGATGTAACCATGTCATGTAATACAGAACATGATTCAAAAGTGTGTCCGTAGAGTTTCTTGCACTTTCTTCGCTATAGAGACGCTTTGGAACGTGCAGATAGCTTCACCTCTTTCGACTTGACAATTCAAAAGTGCCTGCAAAGGGTTTAATTGAAATAAATGCTTTGAGTTTGATTTTGACACTCATTGCCCATTGCGCTCCGCCCAGAGCGGGTGCATTTGATGATATCCCATCCAAAAAAAGCGAGTGTCCAAATCTTCGATCTTTGAGATTGTAAACGTCACAGTTGGGTAGCGAATGTCGATCCTACACATTCTGGACTATCGTTATCGCTGGCAAAATGCCACTCTGTCTAGACCAAGGGTTCCCCGATGCGACACACTACGGGGTGTTATTTTTTTTTTGTAATGACCACTCGCTGTTCAGCACGCTAAGGCTGGTTACTGCTCAACCGGACAATCCTGTGATGGCCTCATAAGAATTAAAGCTAGGGCTGCTATGGGGCGTAAAGTGATACAAGGCTGGGTGCGGCGACTCACGGCTTTAGAACGCAAATATGTGGTGTTGAAGAAGCCTACTTATCGCAATCAGTACAGTACCGCATTGTCCGAACCGAACATATTGTGGCGTTCTGCTATTTAGATGAAGCAGCTGTAAGTGTCGCGGCTGCATCACACCACGAGGGTAGAGGAGATCGTGGAGTACATAAAGATGAAGACCGGAAGACCTTGATAGTCGACTTCTGTGGTGCGGGACTCACCATCCAGAGACTTGTATGAAGGAGGAATTTTGGCCGATGGGTGGCGTGTACCGGCTTTCTCGCGGAAGGCAACATGACTCGGCGCAATACGTCGCCAAACCATCGTATTTAGATTTCTTTGTACATTATTTTGTAAAATTATATTGCGTATTTTTTCTATACGCCTTAATTGCCTGACAATAAAGCATTACTATTATTATAACAATGCAGAAGTAACATTGACCAGAAAGTAACCGAACAAGTTGCTTAACGGATATCTATTAAGCTTCTCCCTTTCCTAATGTTTTTAGAAGAAAATTTTTTGACAAAATCAATAGTATAAATTCTTCTGCCCGCGACTTCGTCCGCATGGAATAGTTTCTAACCCCCCGTTTTTTAAACGTTCTTCATTGGTGCTCCGCTCCTATTGGTCGTACCGTCATGTTATATAGCCTATAGCCTTCCTCGATAAATGGGTTATCAAACACTGAAATAATTTTTCAAATCAGACCTCCTTCCTGAGATTAGCGCGTTCAAACAAACAAACAAACTCTTCAGCTTTATATATTAGTATAGGTATAGATAACATAAAACGACACAAAGGTATATACCCTCGTGTCGCCTTGTAACGTGATTTTATCAATCGTGAGTCGATCAATAATTAATTTCCCTGACAAATTTACAATGATAGAAGTCGGTTGAAAAGTTAGTAATAAAATAACTGAAGATTCTGTTCTAGTTTTTGAAGCGAATTAGCGAAAACTCGCCTAGTGTAAAACAGTGCTTTTTAAATACTGTGTTTATTCGATGCTATGAATACAAAAGAGTGATCACAGAGGAAAACAAAACTAACTTGCCAACATTTTATCGGTCAGTGGCTTGTACGGAACGGACATAGAATAATTGTAGAATGCATTCGTTTGTCGAAAAACGCATATTCTTTTGAAACTACATAGTTTGACTACCATGATCGTATATTGGAAACTAGAGAGAGGTCTTGGGTTCGATACTTAAATTTAACATAACATGTTTAAAAATTATTCATTTAACTAACTGACTCCCTTTTGTGTCACAAAAGAGCCAGAAAGAAAATCCCGTTTTCACAACATTTTTCATTAATTCTTCGCACCTATTGGTCGTAGAGAGATGTCTGCTATGCCTTCGGAAAAATGGGCTATCCAACACTAAAACAATTTTTCAGTTCAAACCAGTAGTTCCTGAGATTAACGCGTTCAACCAATCAAACAAAAACACTCTTCAGCTAGATAGTGTTCGAAGGGCGAGCTCATTTTGGTAATAGGCTCGTCCTTTTTTATGTACCATATCATTCTCTTGTCCTAATCTCAATTTATTTTTGGTGGACCGCAATATGTTTTCTCCTTCCTCTTTAAGCATATTTTTCACACAGTCCGTCTATTGTTTTTAGGGTTCCGGAACCCTATTACTAAACCTCCGCTGTCCGTGTGTCTGTCATCGAGCTGTATCTCAAAAATCGTAATAGGTAGACAGTTGAAATTTGCACAGTGTAATCGTATTGCTCCTATAACAACACGTGATTGAAAATTTGAGGAGGCTCCCATAAAAAATGTTTTTTTTTTTCGGTTTATTTTTAATTGTGTAAAAGTCCGGCGCGCTAAAGAATTAAAAAACTGACTAAGAGTTTTTTAATTCTTTTATAGTTCCAAAGTTATGGATGTACTCATTATTCGTTCTTCAAAACATGACATTTTGACAATTAAATACCCATTTTAAAAAAAGAACGTGATTCAAAGTACGACAAACGTTTTTATTCTTTCGGTACAGAACCCTAAACCCATAGGATTCATAGAAACGCGTATGTAGGGTAGTTTTGTATTGCGATCCAAGCTATTTTAATATATCGCGTCTTGTGGCGCTTGCTGGCAACAACCTTTTTTGTTTGGGGCTGTAGAGCCAGCGGATTAACATAAGCGGAAGCGGGGAACAAAATTTTCATGTCATTTATCCTTTTTCTTTCTTATCGGTATGAGGAAGAACAGGCTGACAAACTGACAAGCTGAGCTTATTAACTTCAGTACTAGTAATGTAGCGAAGCTAACTTAGTCTACCTACCCAGGGGGATAGACTAAAAAGTACAGTTAAAAAAAAGTTATTGTTTATTAATTTATTTATAAAATTTTACAATAATTTGACTTATAGCAAGAAGATATCCTTAAAACCTATTCTGCTATTCCGGAATAGTTGGGAAAAGTCTGATGATGATTCATCTCATGATGATATGATCGAACATCATAATTGTAACACCTGCATTCAATAAAAACAAAGAAATTTTTATTATTATTATTATTATCTGCCTAGCCTTTTCCCAACTACATTGGGGTCGGCTCCAAGTCAAACTGAATTCAGCCGAATATCAGTATTTTACGTGAAGCGGCTGGCTGTGAGTTGTGGAGGTACCAGACCTCTAATCAAGATGGAACAATCTATCTAATCAAGATGGAATGACAGCTCACTCCAACAAGGTTTTTCGTGAGATTTTTACAGAATAGACCGGCTGTGCACAAATATGAAAACAGCCTTCTATATTTTCCACCTTTCATAGAAACTAAAGAAATAAATCAACGTAAGTTTTTCCAAAGCATCACGCTCATTCTATGGCCCAACAATGATAACTTGCCAAAAACCCTACGCACGGGATTCGAACCCGCTTTTATTGTTTCATGTTTAACGTAGCGTGACCGGCGACGCAATACGAATCGCTGGTTTACCTTCAACTACCTCTAATTTACGAAATAAACTTAACGTAGGTCGCAATTCGAGCAAGTTTATATTTCCAGTGTTTTCATTAAGTACTACTCCTCGTCTTGGATTGGTGTACATACATAACTCTATAAAATGTTTAATTTTAGGGTTGATCCCAAAGTAAAACTTGTTATTACAACTCTTCGTACTCTGTTACACTAGAAAGGCGGGTAACAAAAATCTATACTAATATTATAAAGAGGAAAGATTTGATCGTTTGTTTGTATTGAATAGGCTCCGAAACTACTGAACCGATTTGAAAAATTCTTCCACAGTTGGGAAGCTACATTATCCCCGGGTGATATAGGCTATATTTTATCCCCGTGTTCCTACGGGAATGGGAACTACGCGGGTGAAACCGCGGGGTACTGCTAGTTTTAAATAAAAAATCCTAGTAAATCCTCATCATACAAAGCCAAGATATCGCATCCAGCAGCATCCTTCCTTTTCCAAGTAAAAAACAAAACAGAAACGAGTATAGTTTCTCGTCTGCTGGATCCGCGTGCATCCGATTGCCTTACAAAGGCTGAGACAATCCAGCGCTTACCGCGAGGGGTACTTTGCACTCCAGCGCTCCAGCGCTTTGAGGGGAAATGGCTCGCTCTCTGCATTATATATGTATCGCTTTACTGAGATCTTTGTACTGTTGGTTGTTATATGTTGTGTTGGTATCGCTTTATGGTATAGTAAAATGTGTGATTATGCTTTGAATAATCTAAAGTTTTTTTTTTTATCACTGATAGGGTCGCGTTTAACCAAAATCTTACCTAATTAATGGTAAGCGATGATGTGGTGAGCGATGAACACGCTTGTCTAGAAGTAACCAGTTCAGTCTTGACTTTAAGACCCCATTTTTTATATTTTCTGGATGGGAAATCATCAAATGACCCCCGCTCTGGGCGGAGCGGAAGTGAGTGTCAGAATCTTACTGACTAAAACCCACCCGTGATCCTTCTTGTGCACTTTGCGTTCCAGGGCCAAAACCCCCTGGTTGTAGCTATCAGGAAACACATTCCGGATTTCTCATCAATTTTCTGTAAAGGCTGTATAGTTTGGTTAACGTGTGATAGATCAGAGTAATTAAAAATGAAACATTATAAAGTGTATTTATTATAAATGAGTACCCAGGTCTAAATTAACTTAGAGCTAGACTGTTTCAAATTATTAATTTCTTTAGCGAAGGTACTCTTAATTTCATTTAAAAATCTCATCGTGAACTAAAACAACAACAAAGCGAGCGGTTTTTAGAGAGAATAGCTCTCGTAGATATTCAAAAGATTGAAAGAAAACAAAATCTTTTCGTTATTTTACAGAACTAGGTATGTAGTTTAGTCCTGTGAATGGCGAGCTATGGACGGCTCGCCGTCCGATAACAACCAGGCCCGGGTCAACGGCGCGTCGTGTTCCACGCGCGTCTCAAAGAGATGTCAGCAAAGAAGACGGGGCCCCATAGGGTCAGTGCCTGCTAGGGTTGCGGAATTTGCTCTATATAATCACCGAAGCCCTGGACCACAAAGGGCACTGGGAGGAACACGGGTTGTTTTTAGTCAGGAAGAGTCTGACGCTCCCTTCCGCTCCGCCCAGAGCGGGAGAAGTCATTTGACTATTTCCCATCCAGAAAAAATTGTAGGTAGTTTATTTTACAGACAACATTTAACTAATCCGAGCTTTGCCTTTTAAATAGTCCAAAAAATCTATCACCTAATTTTTTAAGTCACAAAGCTATTGTGTCTACTGAAAAACGACGAAACGCAAAAAAAAATAACTTATTCGTATGCAAGGGTCGGCAACATTTCGACTTCATTTAGAATTTTAACGTGTAAGTCTTGCATGGCCCCATTTGTATGGCGAAAGAAAAATGCCGAGTTTTTTTAAAAGGTTCCGTACTAAAATAATTGTGATTTATTTTTTAAACCCGACACTTTTAATTTTATTCTAAACGAATTTTAGATTATTTGCTTCCGTTTTAATTATTTGTTTATACAGATATTCTGGAAGTGCTGGAACTATTTATTCTTTCAGTGATCAGAAACTATTGTTTCGATTCCAAACAAATGAACGTTTATGTGAGATAGACCTCGAGAGCAAACCCGCGGGAAAATATTGGTATAACTTTCAGTACTATTCCGATGTTGAGCTAGAATTGTACTTTAAGCATTATTGTTTGAATAAACTTAAAAAAAAATCAACTGTGAACATACTAGTCTTGTGTAGTTCGCGAACGACCTAGTTCGGAAGACCGCTCTTTCGTACGAACTACGCGAACTAGGTCGCAGAGAGACCGCTCCTTAGTTCACTAGTTCCGACGCGGCGCGCGGAGCGCGGATTTTTTGTGAGCGAGAGCGGGCACTGACTGAACTATCGTTCGTTCATTTTCGCTCTTTAGCTCAGTCAGTCAGCGGTGCGCGCGTGGCGAATGTTTTGTTATGGTAAATACAACAATAACCGATAACAGGTAACTACTTAATATACTGAAATAGTAAGTAATTTACTACTGCAAGCTGATTGATGAACATTATAATAATAAACAAAACAGCGCGACGAAGCGAACGCCGAACGACTGATCTATTTAACCGGAATTTGTGAAAGGAGCGGACGAACTAAAAGAACGACCTAGTTCGCCAAAGACCGGCGAACTAAATTGATCGCTCCCGGTCGCGAACTAAAGTGCGCAAGACTAGAACATACAGTCAATGTTTAACCTTATTATGAAAGTAAAAAGTTAATTTTAACATTGTTAATTACTTTTAAGAATTCGTGATAAAATTCAGGCGAGGACGGTTTGGATTAAAATATTATGAAGAGCGGCAGAGAGAATTTGAAATGTTTGTACATTCTTTAATCATAGGAAACAGAAAATAACAGTTTTTGGCTAAAACATAGTATTTCGAGGAAATATTAAATAACCAGGATCAAGTTAGCAAAGTTTATGACAGAAACACAGATTAGATTTGAAGAAAAAAATTACGTGTTCTCGTACATTTAAATTCATTTCATTTTATTTTTTTTCTCTTTCGTATTGCACCTACCGCAATTATTCTCTGCATTACCCAAAGAGTGACTGGTAGAAAATGCCTGAGGCATTAAGTCCACCTGTGTACATTTGTGTGCGTAAAGTATTAAATAAATAAATTAGGACTTAAGCTTACTGGAAAATTACTAGATTTTTTTTCATTATTGAGTTTTATTATTTTAAGTACAACTATACTTTGGAAGATTTAATTAATGACACCGACGTTGCAATTAATGTAGCCACATAATGGACCAAAATAATCGAAGGAGTTAAGTTCCACCGCGAAAAGCAGAAGGATTAAAAACTAAATTTGACTGAGGAACCCTAAAATCAAACCCTACGTGCCCGCGGACCGAGGCGAACTGACTCTCTTTTTATTTCAACTTAATCGGATGTTAAATAGTCAAGTTTTTCGTTCCGCCCGCTTTTCACGTTTTAAATGTCATCCGTTTATCGCTTTTACTTTATATGCGAACTGAATTTTAAACTGTATTAAACATAAGTGCAGTAAATTAAAGCAGTATGAGGTAATTAGTGTTGCGCTTTTGTTTTTTTTTTTAGGAAATTTTGCTCTTCTGGGTATCGTAAAGGTGATTGAGGAGTAATTTGATCAAGGAGAGTATTGGCTCGAATCGAATGAGAATGAAGCCCAAAACATTATTATTGTTTACAACTTTTTACAAGTTGTTTTACGGGTGTATAACCAATATGAACAAAGAGTAACGAAAGTTTTTTTGTTGTGCCAACTATGTCACCTTATACCCAGCCACTGAAACTACTGATAGCCAAAATCAACAGTGGCTACCACCGGAAAAACACCCGAGTTACGATTCAACTGTCTTTGGATCCAGCATCGAAATTATCAGAAACGAACAGCGGAGTAGAAATATACATATGTTAATTTCTAAAACTACCTCATAATATTCAGATTTTAAAAAAAAACCTGAATAAATACACCGATTAACAGCGCATACGCCGAACGACATTTCATGCAAATTTCGAACGACATTTCATACAAATTTTCAAATCGTTATTTTCCGAATTGACTAAACCGATTTTAATGAAACTTTACACTATGTGTGTAAAGTTTCATTAAAATAGGTTTAGCAAGATACATAGGTCTAAAAAGTTAGTTGAAAAATTTTTCGATAAATAGTGTTACAGTAAAGTTATACCCATTTTAAATTTTCCATACAAACATAAATTTCCAGTTATCTTTTTTTAAATAAGACATTTCGAAAATGTTTTAACTTATTTTTTTAGAACTATGTATGTATCCTGCTTATATGTGTGAAGTTTCATTAACATCTGTTCAGTCATTTCGCAAAATAACGACTTGAAAATTTGTATGAAATGTCGTTTGGCGTATGCGCTCTTAATCACATGAAGTTTAATTTTTTTTATAACCTGTGCTCACCATTATGGTAAAAAAAAAACTTTTTACAAAAAATAAAACCGACTTCTAAACAAAAAAACCAAAAAGTATAAAATAACTTTAATTTCAGAACTCGGTGTTTTTGGTTGCTTTTTTGTTGTTGAACACACCGACTTCCGAAATTAAAGTTATTTTATACTTTTTGGTTTTTTTGTTTAGAAGTCGGTTTTATTTTTTGTAAAAAGTTTTTTTTTCACTTTTTAGTGGTACCTACACCCCCTCCCCTCCCCCACCTAAACGAACCAATCACATTGGTGTAAAAAAAACGTACTGCTCCTTTGCAGAGTAAACTAAGAGGTCGTCAATGTAGACAATGTAGATGTTTTTTTTTTAGATTTTTCGAAAACCGCTTGGTTGATTTCGATAAAATTTTCATGGGACCATTTGGGAAGTATACCCTTTCCAACAAAAAAAATTTTTCAAATCGTTTGACAAGCGACGGAGTTATGCGCGAACAAACAATAAAAAAAATAAAAAAAAAACATACAAACATCCGAATTGAGAACCTCCTCCTTTTTTAGAAGTCGGTTAAAAATGACAAAAAATATTGACCTCCACCTGACGTGACATTATAAATCTGTATAGAAAACAGTACACCCCAAAAATATCCCATTAACGTCCCAAACACGAGGGGTGTGACAATAATGGAACGTTTAGCGGTCTATTGTGAACCCTATAATGTTGTGTACGGAACCCAGATCGATTGTATAAGGGTCCAATTGTCAGGGCTGCCACGTGCCAGAAAGTTACGTTATGGTTTTTTTTTGTGTACTTAAAAAAGGTGTTGACTCGTTGTTGTAAGGTCTTTTATGGAAATAGTACAGTCACGGTTGCCGTGTTGCTATTGAAAGATTTTATAAAGGCTTTTTTGCCTCGTCTCTTTTACTTTACACAAAAATTATAAATCATTATTGTTACAGTGAGGGAGCTTATGGACACAAAACCAGTAATTTGATTAATTTAAGCACAGCAGGTCCTTGTCAACAAGAATTTGTCGGAAGCAGCTTGGAGTCACATTACCCTATTGTCGTCATATGACTTAGTTATATGCTGTCACGGCGTTTTGTATTATTCATTTTTATACAGACCGCTTCCAGTTTATATACTGTCTTCCTGAGATAAACCGTAAACCGTACCCTCTATAGCAGTTTTAAGTTTTCGTATAGTGGACGTATTTTAAAGTGAAAACTGCTGCAACGTTTTTTTTTTTCTGGATGTGATATCATCAAATGACTTCTCCCGCTAGGCGCGGAGCGGAAGGGAGTGTCGGACTCTTACTGACTAAAACGGTAAAACCCACCCGTGTTCCTCCTAGTGCCCTTTGCGTTTAAGTGCTGCGGTGACTCTTTCGAACTAATTCCGCAACAAACTGCTACACCCCTACTTATGCCTCTTGACGAACAACAGCGATAAGTCATCTGCCTAGCCTTTTCCCAACTACATTGGGGTCGGCTCTCAGTCAAGCCGGATTCAGCTGAATACTACTACTAATACTACTACTACTAATATTTTACGTAAAGCGGCTGCCTACCAGACCTCCACAACCCATTAACTGGGGAATACGGTACTTCTTGGCAAGACTGGTGTCAGATTTTCTGGCTTCTGACAATCCGTAACAACTGCCAAAGATCTCCAAATGACAGCCGGGACCAACGGCTTAACGTGCTTTCCGAGGCACGGAGAAGTCTCGTTATGTTAAGATGGTCACCCATCCACAGACCAACTTCGGCAAGCGTTGCTTAACCTAGAAGATCGACCCGTGCGGCTGTTATAATTTAGCCACGAGCTCCTCCCAACAACAGCGATCAGTAGCATCATAAAATTGCCTTCAGTGACAGTATGAAGTAAAAAAGATAACGCTGTACAAATCATCATCATCTGCCTAGCCTTTTCCCAACTAGATTGGGGTCGGCTTCCAGTCATACCGGATTCAGCTGAATACCAGTATTTAACGCTGCACAAATAAAGCCAAGTAATACAAAACGTCTGTGACATATTAATCTGCATACCCCAGTCTTTCCGATGTTTTTACAACAACTTTTTGTGCATAAACCAACAAAGGAGATGTTTTGACGTGTTGAAAAGATGTTGGACGTGTAAAAGTGTTATTTGGACGTGTAAATTTGTCTTGGACGTGTAAAAGTGTTATGTTTAACGTACTTACAAAATAAATAACATTTATCATTTGATTTTGGGCTAGCACTATGTAAACTACATAGATAAAAAGGAAAAAAAAAATAGATTCTCATAAAAATATAATTAAATTAATTGGAATAAAAGTACAGGTGTACTAATTAATTATTTGAAAAGTGTTTTAGTGACATAACCCTTTTTTTAAGGTAGCCATGACAGTGGTTATGACGTTTAATTGACGACTTTGACAGTTCTAAGTCTCGTTTCCGTTCAACTTTGAATCATCGTGTTCATAACCGTCGTTACTTGCGCCTCATAACGCCAATGTAACTAATCTAGCTGCAATAATAGGTTATATAAAAGACTAGCTGCTGCCCGCGACTTCGTACCCGTGGAATCCCCGATTTTAAAACATTCTTTATCGCTGCTCCGCTCCTATTGGCTTAAGCGTGATCATATATAGCCTAAAGCCTTCCTCGATAAATGGTCTATTCAACCCAAAAAGAATTTTTCAATTCGAACCAGTAGTTCCTGAGATTAGCGCGTTCAAACAAACAAACAAACTCTTCAGCTTTATAATATTAGTATAGATATGCTGCCGCAATCAAATAGTACGTTCGGCATTCGTGTTTTGTTTTTTTCTCGCAGTTATAAGGTGAACACATGACACATCAATCAAATGTCATTGTCAAAATCACATTTCGCTTATTGCTGACCACCATATTTATTAGTAATTGTGTTGTTCTCTTTGAACTAGTTAAATTGGATGTACATAAAAACGAAGCCAAACATCAAAAGACGTTAACTATACTGCATAGTGATATTGATTTACATCAAGTGTACACAGAGCGGGCCCAAGCTCCATACATTTCTGGAACATCTCCTTTTCGCCCGTTGCCTCATAGCAGTTGGCAACCCTATTGCCTACCACACAGGAACGTGCTTCTTACACCGACCTCTTGAAACACAAGAGCTTTTAGCGACTCGTTACAACATGTTACACGATGCGAAAGCTTGTGGCTGCGCAAAGAATATTCAGATTAAAATTATAGAATTGCATTGTTAAGGCTACTTTTTGAAAAAGGGCTTGAAATACCAACCCAACAGAACCAACGGCTGTAAGAAAATATGACATGAATTCGCGAAAGTTTTTATATGATCGATCGCTACCAAAGATTTTTTATACCTTCAAAACATTCAAGGCTTTTCTTCGAAGCAATTGGAAATTGAACTATTTTTAGAAAAAACAATGTATGATATTGTTTGTGTAACAGAGCATTGGCTAAAGGATTCTGAAATGATACTTAATTATAATAATTATAGTTTGGGCAGTTGTTTTAACCGTAAATCAATGCTGCGCGGGGGTTCACTTATCTTAATTAAGCACTCTATTAAATATAAAACTAGAAAAGATATAGTTGAACTGTCAGTTGAACATAACATTGAACTGTCCTGTGTTGAGCTAGATAAGCATGTCATAGTGTGCGTTTACAGACCCCCTAATTATCAAAACTATTCTATTTTTGAGTCGGTGATGGAAGATGTTATGGCAAAACTTGCAAGTGGTAATAAACTTTTAATTATCTGTGGAGATTTTAATATTAATATTGTTGAAGATAATCCAGATAGCAACCGCTTTTTAAGCCTCTTTAGGTCATTTAATTTATCAAATGTCTTCATTGAACCAACCCCAATTACGTCAACGACTGCTACATGCATTGATAATGTTTTTTGTTGCTGCAACTACTTAGAAAAAGCCATTGTAAATTGTCTCCCTTCTGATCACAGTGGGCTAACGGTAACTTTTGAGTCCACCTCACCTATACAACAAGTGCAGATACAATCAAGACCAATAACATCAGGTAAATTAAATAAATTTAACAGCACTTTAAGCAACAAGCTAAGTGATCGGGATTTCACAATGAATAATGGCAATATTCTATATAAAGAATTTTTTTCTGTTGTCCAAACTGAGTTCAATAATACTTTTAAAAAGACAACTAAAACTATCTGCCCTAAGTTTTTATTTAGTGACTGGGCGACTAAAGGACTCAGAAAAAGTAGGGAAAGACTTTACGAGCTATACGGCCTTAAGCCTTATATTAATACTGAAGCTTTTAATAAGTATGTAGCTACTTACTCAAAAATTTATAAAAATACTTGTAAGGTAGCTAAAGCTTTATACATAGGCAAAAAGGTAAAAACAGCAGACAACAAAGTAAAGACGGTTTGGAAAATTATAAATAACGAAACTAACAGGAATAAAAGACATAGTACGGATTTCACATTAGAGACTACTCAGGGTCTTATTAGTGATAACCTAAAAGTTGCTCAAGAATTTGTAAATTTCTTTACCAGTATCCCTATTAAAACTACTGAAGCTTTAAATTCTTCGCCTTCGCTTGCTTTTGATTTATTACAGTCGAATGTGTCAGCCTGCCCGACTGAATTTAATTTTAAGCATATAAACCCCTTAACAGTAATGAAAGCTTTCAAACAAATAAAAATTAAACTGACGGAAGATTTATGGGGATTGTCTATCAAAGTTTGTACCTCAATTATTGAGACTGTAGCCCCTTTCTTAGCTTTAATATTTAATTTGTGTGTGGATCAAGGAGTCTTTCCGGACCTAATGAAATTCAGTAAAGTAATACCACTTTTTAAAAACGGGGACAGTACAGACACAAATAATTATAGACCAGTATCCGTGTTGCCAGTTTTCAGCAAGGTATTTGAAAAAGTGATGCTAAATCAAATGCTTTATCATTTTAACACGAATAACATCTTGCATGATAAACAGTATGGTTTCACCAGAGGACGTTGTACTACTGACGCTGGTGTCACCTTACTGAAGCATATATTTAATGCGTGGGAAGAGGCACAAGATGCCATAGGCATCTTCTGCGACCTATCTAAGGCGTTTGATTGTGTGGATCACGAAACATTACTCCTGAAACTTGGGCACTACGGACTGGGCAAAACAGCTTTAAGCCTTGTTAAATCTTATTTGAATGATAGACAGCAAGTAGTGCAAATAAATGGTGTTAATTCATCGGGCTTAAACGTGAAAATGGGCGTTCCACAGGGCTCAATTTTGGGTCCTTTTTTATTTTTAGTTTATATAAATGATTTACCCCATTTATTGCAAAACAAGCTAAACATGGTCTTGTTTGCTGACGAACTTCTTTGATTTTTAAAATAAATAGACGTAGTAATAATCTTGACTTCGTAAATAACGCCCTTTTGCAGGTCCAAAATTGGTTCACTGCTAATAATTTGGTTTTAAATGGGAAAAAAACGAAGTGCATAAGATTTGCTTTACCAAATGTCAAAAGTAGTGATTGTGATATAGTGTTGAACAGGGAAAAACTAGAATTCGTCGATAAAACGGTTTTCCTGGGGATTACGCTTGACTCAAGGCTACAATGGGGTCCTCATTTAGCATCTCTTGCAGGACGACTAAGCTCAGCAGCATATGCTGTTAGGAAAATCCGCCAATTTACTGATGTTGATACCGCGAGACTAGTCTATTTCAGTTACTTTCATAGTATAATGTCTTACGGTATCTTGTTATGGGGACGGGCTGCAGACATCGAGTCAATTTTTATTCTGCAGAAAAGAGCCATCAAATCCATTTACAATCTCCGCCGGCGTGATTCTCTACGGGAACTGTTTAAGGAAATTAACATCATGACGGTACCTTGTCAATATATCTATGAAAACATAATGTACGTTAGAAAAAATCTACATCTCTTTAGTAAGCGAGGCGACAGACATAATTATGCTACTAGAAATAGGGATCAATTAGTTCAACCAGGTTTCAGACTAGCTAAAGTAGCCACATCTTTCATGGGGTATTGTTTAAAATGTTATAATAAAATTCCTCCCCATATATTAGAACTGAATGAAACGAAATTTAAAACTTGTATTAAACGCACATTATGCAGGCAAGCATATTATAAGTTGGGGGATTACATTGAAGATAATAATGCTTGGCTAAATGCCGGTCCTGCTCCACAGCCTCAACCACTTGGATAAACAAGTTAGGATTTTATATTTGGAAGAGATGCTCGCCTTTTTTTTTATTCTTTTTTTTTATATAATATTAGTTTGATGATAAATCATTTCTCTTTTTTTTACTTGTACTTGCTTGGTTTTTGTAAACCATAGTTTTGTATAATGTAGAAGCATTTATTTTCAAATATTGTAAATGTGAGTACCATGGAGCCATTTACATACATGTTATAAGTTATAGTTTACCTTGTGACTTGAACTAAAATGGCAGTTGAGAGCATTTCATGCTCGCTCAAATGTTTCGCTGATGGTGGCGTGTGTGTTGGATCATTCGGTTCCCTTCAAAATGGTTGAGCTAAATGGTGCCAATACACGCGTCTTGTTCGTGAACGGGCGCCGTCGGTTGAGACTGGTCACCTCTTAACTGCCACTGACTTGTTTTAATCTTTATACTTTGAATTGTTTTTATAGTTTTCTATTTTTTTTTTCTTTGCATTGTCCTCACATATAGAAGCGACCAAGGATGTAACCAAGGTTATGTAATACAGAACATGATTTAAAAGAGAACTTTCGACTTGACAATTCAAAAGTGCCTGTAAAGGGTTTAATTGAAATAAATGCTTTGAATCTTGAATCTTGAATCTTGTCTTTAAAAGAGACTATGACCTCTACAGATAATATATCTGTACTAATAATATATAAAGCTGAATAGTTTGTTTCTTTGAATGTTAAATAGACCAATAGGAGCAGAGCACCAATGAAGAATGTTGCAAAAAAGGGGTTATTTTTTGCTCTTTCTCTATATATGACGCAGACAAAGTTGCACGGGTCAGCTAGTGTATTTATAATTATTATTAATTTATGTGACAAAGATACTCAGACTCACTTTGACACAGAGCCAGCTTAAAAGCCGTAACTACAAATTACGTAAATACAAATCTCCAATTTTAAATGAAAATACAAAATTTAACGAAAAATTTCGATTCTTGCGATCGCGACACACGTCCAAACAGTGCGATGGTTGTCAAGCAAATAGCTCGCATTCGAAATTCGAATCGGAACGACATTTTTATTGGATCCTCAGCCGCGGCGCGTGCCGGTAAACTGCCGGGATCTTTATTTTTCTGAATTGCTAAATAGGACAGTAGTGTGGTCCGGTGTGATACAGGTTCGGATGAAATCCGTTTTATACGAGTTTTTGGGCTCTGTAGTCAGATTGATAAAATGGAAGCCTTTCTAGTTTGTAGGTAAGTTGACGGTATGGACGCACAAAACGTAAACTTATTTTAAAAAAAAAAACCAGATGCTTTAATGAGGTTTAGGAGAACATTGCAAAGACTTTATTTGAATTTGGAATTTCTACGAAGAGAAAAGGTGTCATACATTACATCAAGACTAACAGTCAGAACTGAACAACCAAACAACCAGTAGTACATTTAAAAAGAAAATCTGTGTTTTCTGATAGCTATAATCTTGGTGTCAGTAAGTCAATGGTGAATAGGTTACTTCTAAACAAGTGCGCTACTTCGTCGACCACATCGTCGCTTTCAATCAAGTTAGATCGTGGTCAAACGTAAACCTACCTATACTATTATAATAAAACTGAAGCATTAATTTGTTTGTTTGAACGGGCTAATCTCGCGCTGTTACTATAACTACCAGTCAGATTCCGAAAATTATTTTTGTACCTAATAGCCACATTCATGATGAGGAAGGCTATAGGCTATACGGGAACGTGCAAAAAACGGTATATTAATGGATATAAAAATCATAATTCAATTTTGTCCGTCCGTTGGATTTTCAAAAAATATTGGCCACGTATTTTTTGTCATTTCAAATCGTGAAAAAATTATAAAGATCAAGTGTTTGATACACTTGATCAAGAGTGGGGGCTGGTGACGTCACGTCGCTGGTAAAAATTGTAGCACGTAGTGTCGTCACGCGAGTTTTCAACGCACTGTATCGTCTTCATTTTCTGTTTACGTGAAAAAAGAAAAAGTACATATCCATTACTTTTTGGAAATCTATCAGACGGACTAATTAGATTTTTTTTTAGTAAAAACCGTATAACGAAAAAAAAAGAAACTCAACACGAAGTCATCAACAAACATTCGCCCCAAAAACTAAACGAAAACGCCCTCTAAATACCCTTGCTTCACCAAATCCACAAAATCATCTGCAACTCAATGCTAGCACTATTACCGGCTCGACGATTGTTCAAACCGAAAAGCAGTGCGATTGCTATGAATGTAAAAACTTCATTGCATCCTTCCTTTCCTATGGAGAATGAAAACGAATAAAGAGATGGGCTACTTCGAACAATGCTGTCAAATGAAGCCCCCTACCTAACTGTTGGGTAGGGGGTCTATGAGGCTATGGTTGAAAGGATACTCCAGTGGCCGTATTACGAAGTGCCAATGCTATCATGATTCGTGTGAGGGAAAGAGATAGTGCTATTCGTCTTGTGTAACTCCGTCTCTCTCTGACACAGAAATCATGATGGATTTAAGACGTCATAATAGGTCGCCTGACAGTTATAACTACAATCTCATGCAATGTTTCCGAACCGGGTAAATAATTTTACTGAAAAAAATCTAATTAGTCCGTCAGTTAGATTTCCAATAAACATCGGATACGTATTATTTCTTTTTTCACGTAAACACAAAGTAAAGACGATCGAGTTTGTTGAAAACTCGCGTGACGTCACTACGTGCTACAATTTTTACTAGCGGTTTGACGTCACCAGCCCCCGCTCTTGAACTTTGATGCGCATTATCTTTGTTTTATTTTTTACGATTTGAAATGACAAAAATACGTGTCCAATATTTTTTGACAATCCAACGGACGGACTAAACAGAATTATCATTTTTATATGGATTAAAAATACCCAATTTGAGAGGCCCAAAATTTTGAAGTGGCTTGATCACCGCCTTTTGACGACAGTCCATCAGTTCATCAACAGTCCATCAGTGTAAGTTTCCTTGAGAACCTTGAGATATCAGCCTTGCTGTCTTGGTAGATATCAGGTTGATATATGTACATACAGTTCGCGAGATGAATTTGACCAAATGCACTTTGCACCTCTCCCACAGAAGAGGGTATTTCCCCTAAACGCCTGGTCACCTCAACAACCCTATCATATCGTTCCACCGCTACACGGACACGGGGCGTAGTGGCGGCCATGTTCTTTTTTTTATTTCGCGCGCAAAATCCCCGCTGGCCGAGAAAATGGGCGAGTAGGCAAAATTTGCAGGAACACCCTTACTTTTGAATGTCGTGTCGTGCCTCCGTTGGCCGGCTCGTTTCGATTGGTTCTATTTGTAATGGGAGTTTAGTTAAATTGAATAAGATTTTATATAACTGTTTAATGTTTAGGGTAATTTAGTGATCGTATTGAAAGGTTTTAGGGATCTTTATGTACTTCCTTTTGCTTCGTTTACTATATACATTAGCGTATTCTATAAAATCGTACTGTGAATACTTCAGTGCATTGGGTTTGAAGTAAGCTCTCAATCCATACCTTCAAGTAGCGTGACAGCTCAGGTCAAGCTCACTTCACGTAACATTCGACAATCAATTTTTTTTGACGTGACAACGTCGAATACATCGATGAACGCCGGCTGCATGCACGAAAAAGGATGAATCATTGTAACGTTGCGCTCATTGTAACGTTACGATCGGAGCGAGAGCGGTGCACGAGCGAGTGAGAGGCACGATCATTTCATCAATGTTTTGTTATGACGTTGTCACGTTAAACTATCGTCCGTAAACCGACTTATTCATATACACGCACGCGGTGAATAAGCAAGAAATATTGTCTGATACGACTATTTAAATAAACGGTCCAAAGAATATTATCAAAAAGTTAATTTAAGTTTCAAACACAATATACTATGCTAATATTATTATTGCATTAAGTAACCCCTGGGGTGAAATTAAAACCCCTACCATTCACCCCTTTTTAAAAGCAGAAGTTAACCAAATCATTGTCACTTAAAAAGTCTTAAAGTTATACCTACATTATCAGCAAATAAATTATTTCTTTCTTTCTTTCTTTGAGATGAGACACAAGACTTTTTTACGTGGCGTCTGACTATCTGACCTCTCACTCACTCAGTAACACAATTACCCTTAGCAAAACTGGTGTCACAGTTCTGCTGACTACCCGTAACGTGTATGCATAAAATCTATTTTTTTAACTTTTAATTATTTGGTTAGGTATTGAAATACTTTGTACAATGGAGAATCATGTTTTTTTTAAAATATTGTTAATGTGAATACCGTGGAGCCATTTATGGTATTTAGTTATAGTTCACTTTTTTACTTGAACGAACATGGCAGTCGAGAGTATGTCATGCTCACACAAATGTTGGATCATTCGGTTCCCTTCCAAATGGTTGAGATGAATGGTGCCGATACACGCGTCATGTTCGTGAACGGGCGCCGTCAGTTGACACTGGTCACCTCGTAACTACCACTGGCTTATTTAATACTAGCTGCTGCCCGCGACTTCGTCCCCGTGGAATCCCCGATTTTAAAACATTCTTTATCGCTGCTCTGCTTCTATTGGCTTAAGCGTGATGATATATAGCCTAAAGCCTTCCTCGATAAATGGTCTATTCAACCCAAAAATAATTTTTCAATTCGAACCAGTAGTTCCTGAGATTAGCGCGTTCAAACAAACAAACAAACAAACTCTTCAGCTTTATAATATTAGTATAGATTTATATTTTGAGTATTTCATTCAATTTTTTTGAATTGTCCTCACTTACAGAGGCAACAAGGATAATGTAACCAATTACAAGTTTAATCAATTTGAAAAATTCTACTACTGTTGGGAAGCTACACTATCCCCGGGGTGACATAGGATATATTTTATCCCTATATTCTCACGGGAACGAGAACTACACGGGTGAAACCGCGGGATTCTGCTAGTTTGAAATAATTGCTTTAAATCTTGTATCTTATTAAAGATCTACAAACACCAGCTTGGATCAACAGCATAACATATTTTTTAAGGCACGGACGAGTCTCGGTATGCCATGGATGATCACCCATCCACGCACTGGCCACACAGTATTGCTTAACCTTAAAGATCGGCCCGAACGTGGTTGTTACTACGAGATACTCAAACAAATTTGGTAATAGCGCTTCTAGTCGCTGCGATTCTGTGTTTAGTGGGGTGAGAGTACCAAAACTCGTCATACCTATAATATAAGTGGTGGTAACTTTAGACAAGTGCAAACGTTTCGTTGTTGAGAGCTCACTTAGCGCCCCCTGGCGGATAGAGTTACTGACCGATGGACGAGAATTGTGTGGCTACCTATTATGTCTAGACGTGCGTCTTTCTGAAGGTGTCGTCAAGAATTTGATAAGAAATTTTTTGTCGAAACCATTTTTTTTTGTGACTGTCTTATTATTATGTTTGATGCTACAAGCACCATATTTACTTGTCTTTTAGTACTAGTATACAATGATTGGGCATCAAACTCACAACCTCGTTCTCGCTTTATTACATGCTTTTATTTTACTCGCCCTGTTTGAAAGTTGCAAGATGTGACCCATACCCAATGGGTCACATCTTGCAACCGAATTTTAAAACACTTATCCTTAATCGATGGAGCTGAAATTTTGAACACACGTTTGATTTGGATGACAACACACGGTGAACTGAGTGACATGATTCTCAATTCAAAATGGCCGCCTCCCAAAGATGGCGGACCATTTTTTTTTTTCGGATCATACTAAGACTAACCAGGGAGATACGTGGAGGATGCGACTGGGCGTGACCTTCCTCAGTTTAACCCGGATCTCTATACAAGTCTGTGAGCGGTCGTATAGCGAAGAAGTTTGTCAAAACGTCAAAAATTTACTAGACTGACAAACGCTGTCAAACTGTCACGTGATCAGTCCCTTATATTTTGGGATTTTGACAATCGCATTCGCTATTAGCATAAGATCTGAAGCTCTAGACACTTTGTCGACTGCCTTAGATCTTATGGCGAGTTTTTCTTAACCTTTAAAAAAGTAAATAGTTAATACATACCTTTGCGAACTCAATTTTGAGTGTGCAGCATCCGGAGTATATGTCGCAGCCGTGTAGCGCTTCTTTAGCTCTTGTGGCCGATTCTACGCTTTCAAACTTGTAGCCAGGAGTTAAGGAAATAGTTTGCATAGTATTTTGGAAATAACACAACAAAATATAGAATTTAACATTAAAATAATAAACATCACCATAATCTTCATGTTGCATTAAAATAATCCTACTTAATTAACATTCAAGGGTAGGACAGTTACTGGGGCGTCTCCCCAATAGTGTTGCAAAATGATTTTTTTTTCTATTGGGTAAATTTTATGGCAACTAAAACACTTTTTTAATGATATTTTGTACTTATTCAAATCAGCATCAATCTTTACAAAAAATATTTATTTAAACAAACTTTCACTTTGATTCTATTTCATCTCTTATTCATTATTTGATTCAATCTATATTAGGAGTAATAATAATATTATAAAGAGGAAAGATTTGTATTTTTGTATGTAACGAATAAACTCAAAAACTACTGGACCGATTTCAAAAATTCTTTCACCATTAGGATGCTACATTCACCCTGAGTAACATAGGCTATATTTTATCCCCATATACCCACGGGAACGGGAACTACGCGGGTAAAACCGTGGGGCGCTGCTAGTAATGTATAAAATCTGCCGAGCCTTTCCCCAACTAAGTCAGTGTGGGCATGCAGTCCAACCGGATGCACTGAGTATCAGTAATTTACATGAACTATAATCCTATCTGACCTTCAAAACCCAGTTCCTGGGTAGCACGGTAGGTGTCTTGGCAACACGGCAAGATGTTTCCGACTCCAAACTATCCGTTACTACTGTCAAATATATAAAAATGACAGACCAACGGTTTAAAGTACTTTCCGAAGCACGAAAGGAGACTCAGTCTGTAATAGATGGTCACCCATCTACGGACCGACCTCAGCAAGCGTTGCTTAACTTCAAAGATACAGCCCTTCGGGAACTTTAACTTTAGCCATGTAGTTCTTGATTCTAAGCAAGAATAAATTCTCATTTTTTTTTAAGATATCTCTAAGTACCATTTGACTTCTGCCTACCCCTTGAAAAACAAAATTCTGAAGACACTAAGATCAGATTACGCTTCTCATAATGTTATTGAACGATTAAGCCGGGGAGACATCGGTATTATTCAAATATCTTCTGAACGAAAGCCATTTCATGTAATAAAGATAAGGGTGAGAGCATTGTGATGGGAGAAAGCGGTTTTAAAATCTTTGTTATTTTTTTCCGGAACTTAAATGGAGTACTCGTTTATCGTTGTGTACAGTCTAAGATAAGTAAGTTTGTGTAGCTTAGTTGTCTTTTCATCATCATAAGCATTAATAAAACAACATCAAAGTTTGAACTAAAATAATATAAATAATGTCTTGATCTACAATCGGTTTTTAGTTTTGGGTCATAGTAATAAAGCAGTGTTATTGAATTGTTCCATTAGGATGTTTTTACCATTCCAGAGTTTTGGATACCGTGTGACTTTAAAATAGCATGAACATTAGGGTAGTTAACTAAAAAATCTGATTAGTCCGTCAGATAGATTTCCAAAAAATATTGGAGACGTATTTTTTTTTACATAAACAAAAAATGAAGACGATACAGTGCGTTGAAAACTCGTGTGACGTCGCTACCCGCTATCTTTGATGCGTTTATCTTCGTCAGTTTTTATAGATTTGATAAAGGAAAAAATACGTGTCCAATATTTTTCTATAATCTAACTGACGGACTAATTAGAATCATATTTTTTAAATCAGGAAACATTCCTATTGGTGCAACGAATAAATTAAGCACCTTAAAAAGGCAACCAATGGTTAAATTCCACGATTGTGTGTATCTATATCATAAAATAATTCGCTTCTTATACACCTAAATCGCTTCTTATTCAAATACAAATGAACATATTATATTAATAAGCTTACAACCCGTATAAGCATTGGCCATTACCACTAAAACCCCAACCAGGCCTAACTAAACTAATAAATCAATTAATTGGATAGCCACAGTGTTGCCATTAACATTGTTTGAGCAGAAAACTTAATTACTGGAACCGAGTTAAATCTAAATGTATACATATATGTATTATATGTTAAGCGAAGGTAAACAGTCCTTTTGGCTATGGAAGATTTCGACTTTTTTCAAAAGTAAGTATAGGTGTTATTCTCTAACTACTTGTTAGTTATGGGTTTTCTGATGAAGTTGTGAGATACTATTTATTTAATACACCGGTAGTGAGGGGCCAAACTAAAAAAAAATATTACAAAAAAAAACGCCTTCTCAGTCTGTTTTCTCGTGATTTCTTCGTTTTTTTAAATCGACCAAATATTGTGAGCCGAGTCCAGAAGTACTGCTTACTAAATCCACTTTTTTAGTATATAATTTAATATTGTACGCATTTTATGATTACTATGTCTAATTAATATTATTCATGATGTTTCTACTGTGACCGCCCTAAATCTAACTTTTTTCGTTCAGTCCATTCAAAGGTATGTACATAGATCCTGCCCTGTGCGATAAGACTACTCATTGTACATTTGTTTTTATAAACGTTTTTCCTGTGCTTGTTATGATATGTACAATAAATTATTAACACTATCTTACCAACTTTACAAAACGCTCATGTTCCAAATCTAATTTCTTTTTAAACGCTTCCGCTTATCACTAAGTCCGCACCCAGGAATCACAGACGTCGCTACTTATATTCCAATTTGGGTGAAAACTTCGAACTCATTTGAATAAAAGTCCCTTCGGAAAAAATATGGGGAAAGTGTAATTAAACAAAGATTTTATTACTAATACTACTCCGAGGATTCGTTGTTCGAATTCAAGATTAGGAAAGGAATTATATCTGTAAAGTTTATTTGAAGGATATAAAGCGTTTATAATTTATCAATACAATACGAACTTTTGCTTTAAGCATCATTTTAATGCTCTGGAAGGTATTATTATCACCCCAGATGTGTTTTTTGGCGATGCTCCAGTTTTAACTCATCTACGGGTCTTCGACGTATTATTCTTAATAGTCGGGAAAAAACTTTTAAATTATTTAAGACAAAATATCCAAAAGAATTATCGCAAACCCAGCAAAGAATAAAATCACGCAAAATTTAATTAACGAGAGCTATTAAAAATATCGTATTATGAAACTAAAGCGTGGGCCGACGCTCCATCGGCCTTGTGTCAACTAATAACATTCCTTGTATTACACTAATGCGTAACATGGCTTTACAAACGTAACAAAACATACATTACTAATGTTTACATGTGTCATTAATCAAACGTTTACAGTGGTGTTACATAAATCAAAACATGGTTTACAACTTTGGTGGCACTTGTATAAAAACAAGTTGATTACTAGGTTTTAAACATGAATGTATTTTCTTATTCATACAAAAAAAAATTGTTTGGTAAATTAACAGCTATCGTTGATAGTAACTTTTTTTTATTTTGTTTCCGTGTTTCATATCTGGGTAGACAGTTAGGACATATCGGCCTCATTTATTTATAATAGAATAAAAACATTACGTGTAAAAGTGTTATTTATAACAAATTTGTAATAAATATTATTTATCATTAATCTTTCACTCATAGGTACTTCATACTTTGCTCAACTTTACATATTACTCGACTTTCATTCATTTATGTAAATTTTGTTAATTTTCTGTGAACGCGACTCAATTTTCTCAAAACTTAATCAACAAGGAAAACATTTTGCTATAGATACAATACGGTGTGATACGCGCCCCGTCAAAAGCTCACGTGTTTTCAATTATTCAAACAAATATTTTTTCATGAACTGAATCATTTAAGCCGTAAATCATAATGCTATGGATTTCATTGGCCTGTTATTAATAGTTTAGGCATAGTTTTCAGATGTTCAAATGCCGTTTTGAAATAGAATTGCGAGAAACTTTTTTATGAAATGATCACGTCATTATTGGCTATATTTTAGTGTCAATTATTTCTGTGCTTTAGTATCAATTATTTCTTCTTCGAAGGATAATCAGCCTTTTTAATGTTCCCACTGCTCGGACACAGGCCTCCTCTCTAGGAGAGGGAATGGGCCGTAATCCACCACGCGGGCCCAATGCGAGTTGGTGAATGTCACATGTCTTCGAATTTTTGGTTCTAGGACATGCCGGTTTCCTCACGATGTTTTCCTTCGCCATTTCGAGAGAAGTGATGAATTAATAACACAAAGTAATGCGCCTGGCCTGGGTTGAACCCGCGACCTACGATTCGTAAGTCGGGGCCTTCACCACTCGGCCACCACTGCTTCTATTATTAAAAAGTATTGAAATATAATTACTCTAATGTGTATTGTCACAATCGTTTATTTTCTAAGGCACCATTTATCATCAGACACGTGAATTTAAAACAGTGGCCTGTCCGTTAGAACCTATACCCCATTCACGATAAGATTAGACATTGAAATACATCTTTTTTATAGTCCGTTCAGCCGATCTTGACTTCTATTTTGTTGGCGGCATGACACACGGCAGCTGCAGTAAACAGTTGGTATTATAATCACGTTTTTGCTTTTAATGCCATCCTTATGCCTACGGAATAGAAGTAAAAATCGGTTGAACGGACTGTAAAAAAATTCGTTCCAATGTCTAATCTTATTGTGAATGGAGTATAGAAGTATAGTCCACAATAGGATCCATAATAAGAGCTAAAAATTAGAGACAAAGTTCTTGATTTAGCCGGTCTCTATTCAGACTAAAGGTTTCTCCTCATGTTACAAGCAAAAAGAGAAAACTAGTAATTATCTGCTCTGTGAAATGACGCATAAAATCACTGTCAAATATTAAAATCAGCTATTTTGCCAACTGAAAAGTCTTTGAAATTCAATCCGGTATCACAGATGCGCCAAAAAGTACTCAGGCGCAACACAGAAAATATTTCTCACATTATAACGTTCTAAAAAACCGACATTAGTCATAGTTATAATAGAATTCTTGAAACGATGATATTTTCATGTTTTCGCCGATCGATCGTCATATTATTTGTATGAGTATGTTATGTATACTAAATTGTTAAGGTTATAAGGCTTAATTCGCCGAACCGATTTTGATGATTTTTGGCACACAGATATATTGGACTCTGGAAACGGGGACAAGCTTTTTTAAATCTACAGTATAACGAGTGAATCCGCTGGCAAAACATATACTTCTATTCGAATCAATGAAAAAGTCACTTTAACTACAGATAAACGCGCGTAACAACTAGAGTTATTAATATACTAATTTAAGTACAGTTGTAATAATTAATTAACCTGGCTCACTGCTAATTAGCGATCTTCAATATTTAATTTTACTAAGAAAGTGAACTAAGAACCTTAATACTAACGCAAGAAGTTAATAACTAATTAAAACACCATATATTTACCGCGTAATGTGCCATAAAATGTCATGCGCGATCAAAACAACTATGTTGTAAACATTACATGTTATAATGATATTACTGATTACGACTTTATTATAATTGGATTAGTCAATGGCCATTACTTATTATTAAACAGAGCTAGTAGCTGGAACTGAAAGAGCGTGGTAGGTATTTAAGATTTAATAAAATTGATTGAGTCACCGTCGCAACTCAACGGTCAGCGAGTCAACACGTCCCCTGAGGATGCCTCGTGGAGAGGCGAAACACGTGTCGGTATTGGTGTTGGGTTTTGCTTTGCCTTCCTGCATGTGCATAAAATCCTTGCATTTGCCTTGTAATCTTGCATGTGCATAATATAGCGGGCGGGAGGGAGGTGCATACCTGCAACCCACTAATATTCGCGGAAATTAAAACTAGATATATTATTTTCATTTTCAAATTTAAGATTTAATTGGAGAATTTCTAACGTTGCCCCACACTAGGAATTTCTCCTGTAGCGTGGGTGCGTTTACAAACATATAAAGTCACATACACCAACAGCCAGAACGGAAGAACTATCTTTAGCCAAACAAAATTTGTTCAGTGCGGGAATCGAACCCGCAACACGCAACGCAGCAGCCAATCTCTTAACCACTGCGCAAACCGTGTCGGCAAATTGGAGAAATTCTGCATCGACACTATATAAGAACAAAATCCATACTAATATTATAAATGTGTAAGTAACTACGTCCGTCAGTTTGTCTCTGCCCCTTCACTTCGTAATGTCGGTTAGAACTTGGATAAAATTTAGTACACGGGTAGAGCAGGTCCTGGGATAGGATAAAGGTCCCGCGTGAATTTGGATTTTCACGCAGGCAAAGCCACAGACAGATAGTAGTAAAATTATTACTTCAAGTTTATACTATCGCAATCGTTGACCCCGTGGTGAGATTGTAATTTTAAATCATAAGGTTTTTTTTTGTTCAGTCATAAATCTAAATATATATAACTCAAAAGGGACTGACTGACTGACATAGTGATCTATCAACGCACAGCCCAAACCACAGAACTGATCGGGCTGAAATTTGGCATGCAGGTAGATATTATGACATAAGCATACGCTAAGAAAGGATTTTTGAAAATTCGTCCCCTAAGAGGGTGAAAAAGGGGTTAACATTTTGTATGGAACTCCACGCGAACGAAGTCGCGGGCATAAGCTAGTTCAATATATATCGATACCCATCACACGTGCATACATCTATGCTTATCCCTTCGGGAATAAATTTTTTATGGATGGGAAATCACCAAATGACTTCTCCCGCTTTGCGTTCCAGAGCCGCGGTGACTATTTCGAACAAATTCCGCAACTATACCAAGCACTGACCCGATGAGGCCCCGTCTTCTTTTCTGAGAGCTCTTGAGACGCGCGTGGAACACGACGCCCAATCGACTCGGGCCTGGTTGCTATCGGAAGGCGAGCCACCCATAGCTCGCCATCCGCAGGACCGAACCCTGGTTCGGAAATAACATAAATACAGGCCTAATGTTTCACCTTTACCAAAACCAACGGAAATATTTAATAAGTTGTTAGTGCAGTGAACCAGATAAAGAATATTATACACAAATAAAATATAGAATACGTAACACTTCTTCTTTCAGTCGTAAAACTCCCTGAACTAAACATACGTAAAGACTTTTATTAACTAAACAATTTTGAATGTTTATTTTGCTTTCAGTTGTAATGTAGGAAACGGCTGAGCTGTTTTTAAAGTTCTTCTTTGAGAGTGATTAAGCTAGCAAATAAAATACCGACTTGTGAAATCGAAAAGGTTTGTATAGTACCAAAATCAAAAAAAAAAAATCAAAAGTCATTTATTCAAACTAGGCTGAGCGACAGCACTTTTTGAACGTCAAATTTTACATAAAGACAGTCCCCCAAAACGCCCACCCGTCACCACTTCCTAGTGTTTTAGCTGGGAAGAAGAAGTGGCGCAACAAACTCCCCAGCAACACATCTGTCTGTTGCGTTTTAAGAACTTGAATTTATACAATACCGTCGCTGACACTAATAAAATGTCCTAGTAATGTACAGTCAAGGAGGGAAAACGAAAGGGCACTAGGAGGATCCACGTGTGGGTTTTAGTCAGTAAAAGTCTGACACTCCTTACCGTGCCGCCCAGAGCGGGAGAAGTCATTTGATGATTTCCCATCCAGAAAAAATCCAAGCCGGCTGTATTAACAAATGTATTTTCCTTTTTCAGTCTTTCTTGGTCCTTGGTTGTTAAAATACATCTTTAAACTAACAAAGTATACAAACTTGTATACAAACTAACGGATAAACGCGAAATCGTTTCACGCCATACTTTTATTTGAGTAGTTATAAAATCCCAAAGTAAGGCTACCAGTGAACGAGTGCCGAGGTGGAATATCCAACTATGTGTTATTTATGTGAAGTTTTACGGGTTTCAGAATGGGAGCGCCGCCGCGCCGCCGTGCTGTAGTGCATCACGGATTGATAGGCAGGCGCCTTTGCGAGCGGGAAGCGGAGCCGAAGCGATTAAATTATTAACAGTTAGATATATATATCTATTTCCATTAGAACGATTGATTTAATGTGATATTTTACCTTGAAAATGACACACGTGATGAAAATTATTGAAATTCCATTCCCACAATATTACGGACAATATGTCAATCGATGTTGCGCCAAAAAGGCTAGGTCACGGCATTTTATAACCATAACGCTTTTTTTTTAGAAAATACGTTGCTCTACACTAGGAAGTTAAGTATCGTAGGTGCATTCACAAACATGTAAACTCACATACACAAACAGCTAGACCCGGAACGACAATCTGTAGGCCATACAAATACTTGTACCGTGTGGGAATCGAACCCGCGACACACGCACCGCAGCAGCTCAACCATTGTACCAACCAAGTCGTTTGTGGCACATTTTTTCTCAATGATCGTATTCATTCTTAGAGCCTATTAAATCTGCGGAATACATATATGACCAAGAAACTTTATCAACGACTGTACATCAACACAACATAAGCTATTCAGCTAAAACACTAGGAAGTGGTGACGGGTAGGCGCTTTGGGGGACTGTCTTTATGTAAAATTTGACGTTCAAAAAGTGCTGTCTCTCAGCCTAGTTTGAATAAATGACTTTTGTTTTTTTTTTTTTTTTCAATAATAAATGTGTGTAGATGGAATCGATGTTCCGCTTATGATCTGGCTCGCACTGCGACCTCATGCAAGGTGAAGAAAAATATACGACTCTTATTTTTATGTATTTGTTCTGTTTACCCAGAGGGAAGTGAATAAACACATAATTCTATACTGTATTTAATTGGTACTAACCGCAAGTTTTTGGAACGAAGTTCCTTATCTGACGGTACGGAATTGGTGGGGACTAGGCGAAAAAAAGTAGGTTAAAGAATTTTTCGTCACGAATTTCCGTCCCGATGCTTTGGTGTAAACAGTCATCCTAACGGCCGAACCCAATAACCAATCTATCACATACTGGAGATAGAAAAACAAATGAAACAACAGAAAAATGATATAGGTTTTCTGTTGTTTCATTTGTTTTTCTATCTCCAGTATGTGATAGATAGGTGATTGGGTTCGGCCGTAAGTGCGTATGATATTGGCTGTATTGACAGTCATAGGTGCGCGATACCAACAATTATTACGATTGAATATACAGATGGAGAATGTACTAATAGCATACATAAGCATAATCAGCCTTTTAACGTTCCCACCGCTGGGACACAGGCCTCCTCTCTAAGAGAGGGAATGGGCCGTAATGAACCACGCGGGCCCAGTGCGGGTTGGTGAATGTCACATGTCTTTGAATTTGTAGTTCTAGGACATGCCGGTTTCCTCACGATGTTTTCCTTCACCCTTTTGAGAGCAGTGGTGATGAAATAAACTACACAAAGTAATGCGACTGGCTGGGTTTGAACCCGTGACTTACAATTCGTAAGACCGGGTCGTTAACACTCGGCCACCACTGCTCACATGTACTAATGAAGTGGATAAATTGAATGATTTACAATATTTTTTTGAAGTGAAACTTCTTTATCGGCGTTGGAAAAAAGTTTACCGTCATTTTTTTCGGTTACGCGTCACATTTTTTCCGTTACGCGCCATCTTTTTTGAGTTTATGAATAACAGAAGAGGTTTGTCACTTTTTACTTTTTACTTTCTAAGTCTAAGAGCTCATGAACATGACCTGGATGATTCAATTGTGAAAAATTCGAAATTTCACTTCTTACGTATGTACACTTTTTATTTACAGCGATTTTCTTCCCTTCAACCAACTGCTTTTTTTTCATCGAACTCTCGAATTTCATCTAATTTCTTAGTTTAGACGATGTTGATAAATTAAGAACTATTTTTTTTTGAGTGAAGTAATTTTGAATGATTGTTGCTGATTTTTCACTGTATTCAATTGAGACCTACCGTTTAATTATTTAAAGAAATAATCACTACATGAAAATATTATTTTGCACTTCACAAGGCTTGTTGGTAAGATAACTGTGATAAAAAAAAGTATGAGAATCAATGTGAAAATCTGAGAAAACTTTGATAAAGTAGGTAATTTCTTATTGAGATTACAATATGCAACAAAAATGCCGCAAAACGACGTTTTTTTTTGGCATCCTTGTAAAATCCCCGAATATAATGAAAACATTCATTTGCAATTGCTTAAATTAATTCAGATTTTAACTTTTGAACGCCAGAGCATAAAGAGCATCGGCGTACCCCCCACGCCAAGTAACAAGTTCACCGTATTTTTTCGTCACATATTTGTAACGTTGGCGTATAGGGTAAGCTTTCGATTCGTCACATATTTGTGACACTGGCGTTCAAATGGTTAAGGACATCTGCTAACGGTTCTCTCTTTACAATCCTTGTTGGTTTACGTACGTGTTGGTTTGCCGCAGAAAACTGTGACAAAAAAGGTATGTCAGAGAGAAAACCTTCATAAACTAATTTGTATTAAGATAATGAGGAAAAGCTATGTTTTTTCTTGGCTTTCCTATAAAAATCTCCATATATTTCCCAACCGCAATTTTAAATTAACTTACAGCTATAATTAGTTCTATTGTAAAGGATATTCAACCATGGCTTGTACTCCATTTTTCTTAAACACGACGATTCTCTGTACTTGTCCGTGTGGTGTGCTGATTGTGTGTATGACGTCCTGGAACAAACAGACAGAAAATACGTTAGTTACCATACAACAAATATAATAATGTCTAAAAAAAATTCAAAGCATTTATGTCAATTGAACCCTTTACAGGCACTTTTGAATTGTCAAATCGAAAGAAATGAAGCTATCTGCACGTTCCAAAGCGTAGATCTCTATGGAGAAGAACGTGCAAGAAACTCCACGGACACTTTTTTTAAATCAATAAATTGTTACAAAGTTGTGGATACATTGTTATTCCGATATGTGAGAACGATGTAGAAAGATGTGTATGATACAGGTACCCAGAGTGAAAGGAACAATTAAATTACAAATAATTAAAATAAACCGAATGTATAGGGTACAGTGCCTGGCCGGAAAAATAGCACAGTGTTAAATATCCTTGCTTTTCAGACTTCGCAATTGAGTCTTCGGAAGTGGAAAAGGCAAGGGGCGAAGGCTGAAGAAGACTAATTATAAAAAAAAAAACAAAATGTTTTGGCGAGCTTGTCACTACCATTAATGACTAGGGCTGCCATAATCTAAATTACCAACGCCGGACAAACTCTTAAAAACCGGATATTGGGTGAAATTGATATTTTTTCCCTGACAAAACCAAAAGAGGTCATTTAAATAAAAAAATACAATATATTTTTTTAATAATAATCTTAACAGCTTTTTAACCGCCGCGCCGACGCAAAAAGAGAGGTGTTATAAGTTTTTTTACAATATAAACTGTAGTGGCTATTTTGCAGCTACGGTTTTTCGAGTAGATAGTATACCGCTTACGATCGAAGTTTTGTTTAAATATTCAATAAATGTAAAAAAAAATGCAAAAAAAATCCGGGTTTACCAGGACACCTTTGAAAACCCCGCCCGGACACTACCCGGACGCCATCCAAACTAGGACAAATAGGGGGAAAACCCGGATGGATGGCAGCCCTATTAATGACTATAATGAATGACACTTCCAAATCCAAAGGCTAATTTAATGTACATGGTTTTTTTTTCTTGTAAGATCTTGTCATTATGTGAATCAAATTGACAGTTGTAATTAGTGAACGTATGTTACTATGTGGACAATTCTTTTTTTGAAATTTACTTAGCATTTTCGTTACTTGAACATACCTACCTATAATTATCTACAAGAACAGGACACATAATACATTGAGTAAATAAATAAAGTAACGACAAATCGACAGCTAATCCAAACATAGACATAAAACTCATTTTATATGTATTTACTATTAGAAGCGATGTTACCAATAAACGTTAAGTCGTAAATTCACGTCATTGGCGGAGAATACTAAAATTAATAATATTGATTTACTGTTTGGACAAGTGTGAGTAATGAATATAATTTACAACTTCATGATTGCAGCGTCTAATGAAAGCTATAAAATGAAATGTCAATCTATTCTCATTTTCGTTTGGAGATGATATTGAGCGTGACAATTATTTATTGTCTCCGTTTATATGTCAGGCGTGAATATCAAATTATTATGCCAACAATACTGTGAGTTGAGTTGCATCACGAGTGGCATGCATCACTTTCACAGCGCAAGAAGTTTATGTAGGTTTATTTTTAATTTTAATTACCTTTTTTTACAGACGGGAAATCATAAAATGACTTCTCCCGCTCTGGGCCACAAGTCTGATAACACAATGGTCTATCATTGATTTCATGATGGTTGATTTTTACAAGTTTGGTAATCTACTAACATAAAAGCGTCATTATGACTTTCCAATGGTCAACCACTGACACTCCATTGAAAGAAATGGCATGGAATGGTAATCTCGTACATAATGACAAATGAATGACAGTTTCTCTGATCAGTGACCTATCATTAGAACGTCATCGTGCAGTCATTGCCTTAAATAGCTCGGTCATCAAAAAGTATTACGAGACCATTGACCGACCAATGGTCGACCATTATGAATTTAGCAGATTACGAACTTTTAGCAAAATGACAATGGGATCGTGTTGGAATGACGAAGTTATAAAAATAGCAGACTTGGGGCCCTAGACGAATGAAGGGAGTGTCAGACTCTTAAATGACTAAAACCTATCAGTGTTCCTCCTAAAGCTTTTTGCGTTCCAGGGCCGCGGTGACTTTTAAAACAAACAGGTGACGATAAACACCAACAGTAAACAGTCGTCCATATACACATCGAGTTTAGAAAATGTTCGGCTTGGTAGATTTTTTTCTCTGTCACACATACAGTCAAGCTATTTTGTTTCCTTCTCAAATCGATGTTAGGAAACCGGACATCTTCTGGACCGGACTATTTCTAAGGAATTTTCGCAATCTATCAAAAACATTATTAAGTTCTCTACATTTAGAAAAGTATACAGGGATATGTTTAAAACACCAACAACCTCTTAAGTGGTCATTATACTCATCATTATGAACAACTTTTACTATGAGACGAAACCTGAAATCGCGAAAAAAGAAAATCATTACCTTACCTTACATTTATGTTCGTATAACTAATCAAAATGTAGGGAACAGCGATTTCAGGTTTGGTCCCATAGTAAAAGTTGTTCATAATGATGAGTACAATGACCCCTTAAGGGGTTGTTGGTGTTTTACAAATAACCCTGTATAACATAGATTGTCACTGAGATAGCGTTGACAATTGAATTGATATTGAACGTATTTAAGTGGGAGATTTGATCTTCAGATCGTCGTTGATATCTGCTGTCTATGCAAATTTTAAGCGTCGTATATTCATTCAAGACTACTTGAATAAATTGAACAAACGAACGAACACTTAAGGTAACAAATCAATTTATTTTTTAAACGATATCAATAAAAAAGATAAACTATCGAGCAGAACCAATATAAAATCTATCACCACTTTACAATGCACGGCAGTGTACATACAGTGGGGGCGCAATATCGCTACCCACTTGTTGGAATTGGAATCGTCGTACACTGGCGGCCGTAATAACATTTTGCATTTGACATTAGACGGCGGTAGTTTTAATAAAAAAAAAATATTCATTCGGATACGGTATTATTCGATACGGGGTGTGTTCTTGTTGATATTACTGGGGATTGCTGTATATCGTTGTGTGGTAAACAGAATAGGTACATACATACGTAAGTGATACGGTTGTATTGTATTGAAGATACAAGAGGTCGAAGTTGTCATAGCAACCGAGCGCAATTGGTTTCGAGCGAATCATAACTCTTAAAAGTACACGGAAATGAAACCTTTTTAAGATCGTGTGTCCGGCACACAAGAGTAATCCTATGAAGGTGTCATTTTAAATGAATAATATTTTTAGTAATATGTGGAAACGTTGTTGATTGTACATTAACCTACTTTATTGTATACCTAGATTTGTATGATATATTATAAAATGTACAATTGTTTGTTTTCCCTAATAAAATAAAATACAATTACATCTTTCGGATGAACTGAACCTTCTTTTATTTAATTTTAGGTATCCTTTGTTTTCTTTTTATCTTCGTGTGCAAAAATTTATATTTCAATGTAAATATTTTTAAGCTTTATGGCTAGCTTATTTTTTAAGCACGTCTTTTTTATTAAGGTTGGAGAAGCCAAATCGCTCTCCAGTCTAATATAATAAAGCAAATATGGAAAGTAAAATAAACTGACTTTAACCTGTACTCTGTGGTATATTTTACACCTACATGTGTAAAATATACGACTTTATAAAGCTAAAAGCAGTAAATAAAAGCCAGTTTTCGAGTAAGTGACTTGAAAAATAATAAGTACTTACCTATACTCCATTCACAATAAGTTTAGCCATTGGAACAAAATTGTTTACAGTCTGTTCAATCGATTTTTACTTCTATTCCGTACGCATAAAGATGGCATTAAAAGCAAAAACGTGATTATAATACCAACTGTTTACTGCAGCTACCATGTGTCATGCCATCAACGCAATAGAAGTCAAAATCGGTTGAAAGGACTGTAAAAAGTTTTGTTTAAATGTCTAATCTTATCGCGAATGGAGTATAGTAACTGAGTGTAATAATATAAAATGTAATGAAATGTATGAACTGTTTTTATTCCCTTGCAAAACGTAAAACCTGATTGAGAGAAAGGAGATTGGTGTTTTGCACTGAGAATGGTCTTGCAAAATGCAGAGTAAAGGTATCTTATTACACATAAGCATAAAACTAACTTGTACTTTAAACATAAAGTAGTACTTTCGTTTTCTTTTAGATTTTCTATTAGTATATGTTTTGCTTGTAGTGAAAGTCAGGCGTGTACATATTATAAAGGAGCTGATAGAATCACATTTTGAGTATTTGTAGTTAAATAAAAAAGTGACTTTAATAAATATACCAACGGCTTAATTGTACTTATAACGTGTTTTGGCAGAGACAATGCAATTCCTTTGCCTACAATTCGCTTCAAATAATGAATTGTTTAATGCACCTAATTGACCAACAAACTGTGAATGTGATTTATAAATAACTACTTTATTCATTATGACCTTTCTGAGATATTTCATTTAAATACTAAATTATACTAAACTAGCGACCCGCCCCGGCTTCGCACGGGTGCAATGCTGATACTAAATATACTACAGAAAAGTAAAGGATAAAAATGGTTATTGTAGGTTATCCCTAAGAGATAGACATATACCATCACGGACTTTTTTGTCGACCATTTTAAGGTGTACAATATTGTAGTACATTATTTTTATCTATCTCGTTGGGTTCAGCCAGCGTTTGCAATGTAAGCCCAAAAAATGCGTTTATTTGCGACATCACAATAGAAACGTGTAAAATTATCCTTTTAATTTTGAGGAAATTAGTGTTCCTCCAATATATTATGCATGTATTATACATAAAAACCTTCCTCTTGATTACACTTAAGTATTTAAAAAAACCGCATCAAAATCCGTTGCGAAGTTTAAAGATCTAAGCATAGGTACTAAGGTACATAGGGACAGACAGACAGCAGGAAGCGATTTTGTTTTATACAATATTGTGAAGCGGCTGGTGTTTCCTAGCTATGCAAAAAAAATACATGTGGCACTCGGGGACTGCCGCGGTAAAGCTATTGCATAGCATTTTTTATATAACTTATGCAATTATATATTTAGTACTCTACGTCATTGTGATATGTTCTCGATTTGTCACCTGGGTTACTGTACTAATATAAATGACATACGTTTCACTCAACTTTGTCCCACCGATTGTTTCCGAACGCAGACGTTCGAGTCGGCTCGGTGACGGCGAGCGACCATTTTAAAAAGGCGGGGCCTAATCGAATGACGTAGCGGTGTTAGGTTATTTTCGTTACGGAATTTCTGGATTCGGTTGCCACGCTCTAGGCCCGCGATAGAAGCTATGCAATAGCTTAAAAGGTACAAACTCAGAAGTCAAAGTGTTCATACAGTGGTAAGCTTGTGATTGTTCGGGTCGTTGGCTAAGCATCCTTAACCAAGAAATTATGGATGAATAGATTATTCAATAAGCCGATCCAATACTCTTACTACAAATCATTGTGACAAATGATAACGAGCGAATACATTGGCAGTATTGAGACACAAATTTTCTAACGTTCTTTAAGACATATTTACAGTGTACCAATAATTTTGGCCGCAAGAACATTTGTAACCTTTTTAAACTACTGACTTGCCAATATTCAATCACCACCGTTGATTTGTGAGAAAAAAGAAGAGCTTTTAAAATGTTTGCTGATACAAAATAAATTAGTTTCCAATTGGGTATACTCAGAAAAGGTCATGGGATCGATTTGGAATGGGAAGGTAGATATTACTCGGCGCTCGGTTGGCGCAGTGGTTAAGTTATTGACTGCTGCGTTGCGTGTCGCTGGTTCGATTCCCGGACGAAACAAACATTTGTATGGCCTACAGATAGCAGTGCCGGGTCTGACGGTATGTGTATGTGAGTTTATATGTTTGTAAACGCACCTACAATACAGGTAAAATTCTTAGTATCGTTTTTTAAAGATACTAACTCGGTGTTTTTGGTTGCTTTTTTGTTGTTGAACACACCGACTTCCGAAATTAAAGTTATTTTATACTTTTTGATTTTTTTGTTTAGAAATCGGTTTTATTTTTGTAAAAAGTTTTTTTATTTTTCACTTTTTAGTGGTTTACTCCCAGCTAAACATACTCATCACACCGTACGTGGTATAAATTGGTGTAAACAATAAACAAACATGCGATTTCAGCTATCCCGACAGATTTGCTATCATTTATTGAAATTAACAAAAAAACCGCTTGATCGATTTCGTGGGACCATTTGGGAAGTACATATACCCTTTCCAACAAAAAAAAAGAATTTTTCAAATCGGTTGGCAAGCGACGGAGTTATGCGCGAACATTAAAAAAACATACAAACATCCGAATTGAGAACCTCCTCCTTTTTTAGAAGTCGGTTAAAAATACACTTTGTAATACTCACTATTTTGCTATGGCTTTTACTCCATTTCCAGATTCTTTGCATAACTAACGTTTATATCATTAGTAAAGAATTTTATTATCCGTAGGCACTTATGACTACGGATTATCAGCATCATCTGCCTAGCCTTTTCCCCAACTATATTGGGGTCAGCTCTCAATTAAGCCGGATTCAGATGAAGCAGTATTTTAGGTGAAGCGACTGACCACCAGATCTCCACAACCCATAAACTGGGGAACACGGTACTTGGCAAGACTGATCAGTCAGATTTTCAGGCTTCTGGCAGTCCGTAACGACTGCCAAAGATCTCCAAATGACAGCCGGGACCAACGGTTTAACGGGCTTTTCGAGGCACGGAGAAGAATCTCGTTATGTTAAGATGGTCACCCATCCATAGGCCAACCTCGGCAAACGTTGCTTAACCTCGAAGATCGACTCGTGCGGCTGTTACAATTTAGCCACGAACTCCTTATATTATACAATCACACAATATTATAAAATAACACAAAAATCTTCTACACCAAAAACATTTCAACTTTAAAGCACAAATCCACTCTTGAAGCGTCAAGAAGTTTTAAGATGTCGAGTGTCCGAAACAATTTCGTATGAATGTAAAGAACCAGAGCGAGATTGGTCGTACTCACGAGATTGTCTGAATATGAACAAGTATTGTTGGAAGTTTTTAGATATATTCATGCCTTTGTTTAGACGCTATAACAACTGGAAAGAAATGATGGACACGTCACAAATTAAACGCAAATTAATAGGATTGGCAGCTGCAAATTAATTAAAACATTTACTATTTATCACCTGAGCTTCTTTTTTGTTATGGTTGGAACTCATTACTGTGGCACTTTCCTCAAAAGGCTACCTCAGACATTAACCTACATTGTTCTCATGTCATTTATGATTTGACCAGTAAGGATTGTATGGACCTTAAAAGAGACTTTGACCTCTGAGTTTGTTTCGGTGTTTCTTCTCAGGGTAGTTGGTTAGGAAACACCGGCTTCATCTAGCTTAAAATGACAAGAAATATTGGACGTGTAAAAGTGTTATGTTTAACCTACTCATCAAATTACTTCTTCATCTCGAAGCGGAGCAGAAGGGAGTATCAGACTCTTACTGACTAAAACCCAATCGTGTTCCTTCTAAACCCCTTTGCATTCCAGGGCCGCGGTGACTATTTCCAACAAATTCCGCAACCCTGACAGGCACTGGACCTATCAGGCCTTGACTACTATGCTGTCATCTCTTTGAGGCGCGTGTAGAAAACAACGCACGCCTGGACCGCAGTCCCGCGCCTGGCTTGGTCGTGAAAGACTCCCGACGCGGTTTAAGTATGAATGTGAGTAGCTCCAAAACTATAAGTAGATCTAGACTAGAGTCAAGAGCAAATCCATTTCACAATAAAAAAAAAGATCGAGAGGACGATAGACAAGTGTATGTCAGATGATATTCAACAGATCCTGCTAAGATGGCAGCTGATAGAGATATCGGGAAGATGACAGTGAGTACCATGAGCATGAGATATTTAGAAGTTTACCTCTGCTGGTAATACTTTGTTCTATAACTAGTATACTTGGTGCATCGTCCTCACATATATGAAGTATTTTTGTATACCAAATATTATAAAACATTTATTTGAAAAGAGTAACTATGGAGCTTCTTGTCCATTCTTCTCCATAAGAATCTACCTTTGGGAATGGGCGCTAGAGTCACTTAATTATGATTAATTTTAATGATGACGTTCAAAAGTGCTATTTAATGGCATAATTGAAAAATAAACGTTTTGACTTTAACATGCGATGCTGACCACTGATCAAGATGTTGGAATCGGCTTCTGGTCTAGCCGGGTAGCTTAGTACCAGTATTTTAACTGGACCCACTGCCTTCTCATGTCCACTATCTAATAATTGTGTATCACATAACCCTAAACAAGACATTAGAAGATATTAACGAGACCCTTCTTTTTTTGTTGGATGGGAAATCTTCAAATGACTTGTCCCGCTACGGGCGGAGCTGAAAGAAGTGTCAGACTCTTACTGACTAAAACCCACCCATGATCCTTCTTGTGCCCTTTGCGTTCCAGGGCCGCGGTGACTCTTTCAAACAAATTCCGCAACCCTAGCAGGCACTGACCCAATGCACCCTGCAGTCATTTTAGACTCCTTTAACAATAAAGCTTTTCAATGCTCGAATTTACAACTACCCTCCAAAAGCACAGCATGAAAATACATTCCGAGATATACACATATAACAAAGCTTATTGTAATAATTAATTCTCGCCCTTGAGCCAAGGGGCGAGAATTAATTTTGGGTAGTAATAATTAAAACCCCCAACGGGATGGTCCTGAATGTATTTTTTAGCTAGCAAGTATTAATTTTTAATTCCCTATCTTACACACGGAAATATTTATGGGAATTCCGAGGAATAAAATGGTTTTCGGGAATTCGGATTTTTTCCACGTTATCCAATGTAGGTGGTAAGATTTTAATTTAATTTAATTAGACAGTTTAGAAGAATTTATTTCATTAGGTAACATTTCTTTGTGAGGTGTTTTTGTGGCGTAATTTTAGCTAGGTGAATAAAAAAAAACTTTTTAACAAAAAAATACAACCGACTTTTACACAAAAAATCAAAAAAGTGCAAAATAACTTTAATTTCGGAACTCGGTGTTTGTGGTTGCTTTTTCGTTTTTTGAACACCGACTTCCGAAATTTAAAGTTAGTTTGCACTTTTTTGATTTTTTGTGTAAAAGTCGGTTGTATTTTTTTGTTAAAAAGTTTTTTTTTATTCACCTAGCTAACTAGCTAGCTAGCTTTTTCTTGCACCGTGGGCGCGTTTACTAACATATAAAACACACATACACAAACAGCCAGCCCCTGAACAACTGTCTGTAGGCCATACAAATATTTGTTCTTAGGTTATGTATTCCTTTGTCTATCTTTGTTACACTTAAACATCTAAATCGCTGAACCGATTTTGATGGATTTCGGTGCGGAGATAGACGGGACCCTGAAGACGATTTTCTTTTCCTTAGGAAAAATCTATAATAACGCGAGCAAAGCTCGAAAACTTGTTACAGAATAAAATGAAATTCCCTCCCTCCCCTCCCTCCCCTATCAAACACATAATAACTTCTCCAGCCAGTCCCAACTACCCGCAAGTCAGTCGAAATGAACAACACGTTGACGTGCACGTTAGTGAACTCGCCGTCAATTACAGACTGCATCGGGAATGAACCTAGGCACCTTTAGGGTAACAGTGAGGTTAAACTCGGCGACTGCTGGGTAATTGTGTAACTAAATGGCAGCCGCTTGGGAGTCGAACTGAAGAGTTTGGGAATGGGATGTAACCTTACCAAGTTCGAGGTTGTGTTAGTTGAGTTATAGGAATTAGTTAAATTCAATTTCAGTACCGTCTTATACAGCATGAAACGGATCCGGATGAAAATGATGATTACAAAAGATAATTTTAATTGGGACCTCTAATACGAAAATCTCTTATCAATATTCTTTTAACATTATTATTTTTTCATTCCAACAGACTACTTATACCAACTCACTGTTTTTTTTAAATTGGTGTTTGTATTGTTACAAAAAAACTCGGTAGCATATATTGTACTATGTTTTTTCTATGAATTATTTTTAAATTGTTGGAATGTACCTGTGTCAGAGATGAAGATTTTTTTGAAAGGAGAGAGAGAACATTTGGGTGCAGGATGCTGACATTGAGAAATTAGTCTAAACTTATCTAACTTGATGACTGACTAAATTCTTCACTATTTAAAAAAACAGACAACGACGTGCAACTGTGAAGTTAGTCCAGTTTACAGACACGCTGATTTACAAAATCAATACATTTAATGCATATTTGCTTTCGCGCTCAAGTGGGTGCATGAAAAACGAGGCGACGTCGGAGAGACGTGCCGCCTTACTTTTTTTACAGGTGGCTTGTTGGCTAATGAGGTGACCACGATGCTGGATACTTTAGGAGAATAAAATATTTAGAATATATATCTAGAAATCAGACAGTGAATTTGATACAGACTCTCTTTGGAGTTTCTTGTCCTGTCTTCTCCTTAAAAATCAGGGGGCACGGTAGTGCCCCAGTTTAAGACGAGACAAAACGGCATGGCCGTACAGTTCAGGCCATTTTCAACCCATCAATCTATTTATTTAAAACATGAAAGATTTATGTTTATTAAATAAAATTATTATATAATTATTTTATATTATAATTATATTATTATTAAATAAATAAAAGATTTATATATATTTTGTTTTATAGAAGAAATAGCATGTAAACTTTAAACTTTTGTTTCTAATCTAATAGGTCTCTCCTGCCCTATTCCTGATGAAAAGCCACTTCTTTGTCGATACAAGTCCATCCTCGGGTATTGTGGGCCAGTCTTCTTGATACGGCTCCAGCCACGTTTGTATCTGTCCCGATTTCACTTAGAATAGGGTATTTTACTGTAAAAATCTAATTAGTCCGTCTGATAGATTTACAAAAAACATTGGACACGTATTTTTTCTTTTTTCACGTAAACAAAAAATGAAGACGATACAGTGCGTTGAAAACTCACGTGACGTCACGTCGCTGGTAAAAATTGTAGCAACGTAGTGACGTCACGTGAGATTTCAACGCACTGTATCGTCTTCTTTTTTTGTTTACGTGAAAAAAGAAAAAATACGTGTCCAATATTTTTTGTAAATCTATCAGACGGACTAATTAGATTTTTACAGTAAAATACCCTATTGTATAAAACAAACCCGAAATTAACAGAATCATAAAAACAGGCAAACCCATAAAAAAATAACTACCTACATGCTTAGTTCAAATGCTAATTAGCAGATTCTTTATTCAAATTTTCTACAGAGAATTTAGAATCCGCTTACCAATATTTTAACTAAGCATATGGTTTGATTTTTTTTTTCATTTTGAAACTGTCCCACATTTCTCGATTCCCATGGTCACCCTACCCTTCTCTGGTAATATTGACGTTGCGCAAGGAGGGGAGATGATACCATTTCACTAAGGGGGATGAAACTGCAGAGTTGGCACTATCGTATAGATGGCGCCGTTAGCCGGGCGATTCTTGGCGGTCGCTTTTTAAAGCAGGACCTTTTTTATGGTTAACCATCCACTATGTTCGCGAACTTTTTGCTCCTGCAACTATTCCACATAGTGGATACGTTCACGAATTTGGTTCGCAAACGTATCCAACCAAGTGCGAACCAAGTTTGCAAACGCATCCACTATTTATGGCTTTGGTATTCATATTTGGCATTAGAGTTTTGGTATTCCGTTTTGTACAATAGAAACATCTTTAGTATCATCTACACCTAGGGCTTTGGTATTTATCTATGGCATTAGAGTTTTGGTATACCGTTTTGTATAATAGAAAAATCTTTAAAGTTGCTTACTGGATATTTGTAATTTCGTTGTGTTTTCTTTTTAATTTTAATGTGATTATTTGTATTTTCTTTTGTCAATATTATAATAGCTAGTAATAAGCCAGTGTTATTTTGCTCACTTGAATGTTGGTCGACCTATTATTGGCGACTGTATAAGTCTGATGCTTTTGCTAATATTATTCATATGTAATGCTGTATACAGAAGCTGTTGGTTTGCCTTTTAATAAATACATAAATAAATTTAGTATCATGTACCTACACCATATCATCATCTGCCTAGCCTTTTCCCAACTATATTGGGGTCGGCTCCCAGTCAAACCAGATTCAGCTGAGTACCAGTATTTTACGTAAAGCGGCTGCCTACCACTCCTACCAGACCTCCACAATCAATTAACTGGGGAATACGGTACTTCCTGGCAAGACTGGTGTCAGATTTTCTGGCTTCTGACAATTCGTAACGACTGCCAAAGATCTCTAAATGACAGCCGGGACCAACGAGGAAGAGTCTCGTTATGTTAAGATGGTCACCCATCCACAGACCAACCTCAGCAAGCGTTGCTTAACTTTGAAGATCAACCCGTGCGGCTGTTATAAGTTACAGACAAAAAGTTAGGACGAAACAATAAGAAATAGAATGGCATTATAATATAGCTAAAAACGATATTTTAAAGACAACCTTCAGATGGATCCTGAATGGTTTTCGATGCTTTTGATTGTAGAAACTAGATAAAGTGATATTATATGTATCTGCGATAATAATTTATTATTAAAAAAAAATCTAAAATGTCTATGTATCTATGATGTTTCAGTAGCACACATCCATAACGTGAACTACGGAAATATCACGTAGGCAATTCCAAACCTATAAACAATTACTATCTACATTTACACTAATATTATAAAGGGGAAAGACTTGATTGTTTTTTTTTTGTTTGTTTATTTATTTTCATTGAATAGGCTCCGAAACCACTCCACCGATTTGAAAAATTCTTTCACTTTTGGGAAGTTACAGAATTTTTCCTTGTCTTGCACTGTAAAATTTCATGACTGTAGGTCAACGGGAAGTCCCCTATAGTTCATGCCTCCCCTGCAAGCTTTAAAACATGCGCCATAAACGGAACATAAATGGCCTTATCATTAGATTGCATTGACTTAGAAGTTTGATATTAATTCCAGCTTGATTCCGCCATGCGTTACTGAGAAAAAGGGTCTTGACAGACAGACAACAGTGATCCTATAACGATTCCGTTGTCGATTGTCGCCAAGTGAGGTACGGTACCCAGCTGCCCTACAATGACGTCTTAAATCCATCATGATTCCTGTGTCAGAGAGAGACGGAGTGACACAAGACGAATAGCACTATCCCTTTCCTTCACACACATCATGATGGATTTAAGACGTCATGGTAGGGCTGCTGTTGCGGAATTTGTTCGAAAGAGTCACCGCGGCCCTGGAACGCAAAGGGCACAAGAAGGATCACGGGTGGGTTTTAGTCAGTAAAAGTCTGACACTCCCTTCCGCTCCGCCCAGAGCGGGAGATTCAGTCATTTGATGATTTCCCATCCAGAAAAAAAAGATACGGTACCATAAAACACGTTGAGTTTCTCTGCTTCCTCTAATCTTGAAACACTTTTAAAGTGATTCTGTCGCTAGTATAAAGAAATAGAAATACCCACAAGAGCACTTGGAAAAAAATTTGAAAATACCTGCCAAATATTGAGATCAAAGAAAATTCAGCGTGACTTGCGAACGACTTGTATTACCGATAGCAGAAAAAAGCAATATTGGCAAAAAACTTAGAATTAGAGCTTTTTATAAAACACGATCGTAGAGGTTTCAGGAAAATCTTTGAAGTTTTACTTCACTTTTTTTACACTGAAAGTATTGTGGGCGTAAGGGAAATTTATATTGAAAATTATTTTTGTTATGTATTGCTAACGCAGAACAAGCAAAGATTTAATTCAATAAATTTATTTCAAAATGTTGGAAGCGCAAAAACTTCATTTAAATTCTATAACGAATTGTTAAAACAACAGCATAACCACTGTACAGATAACAATTCTGTTATCACTATCAAAAAAATCCTTTCAGCTTCACAATTTAAAAGAGTACTTTTATTTTAAAAAAACCACTGAACCAGTTATACACATTCAGAGGAAAACAAAAAAAAATAACACAATATCTGATATTCACTGATCCCTTTTTCACAAAAAACAGAATAACCACGCGTTTTTGCGAACTGTATCTACTATTCCACATTATTTCTGCCGACAAACCACTTGTCGACATTAATAGGCACTTTATGTCGTCGCAGTAAGACTGGTTTTCGAATTGCAAGTATTATTAGTATAAAAGGAGCTCATAGCTAAACAATAACAGTCGCACGGGTCGATCTACAAAGTTAAGCAATGCTTGCCAGGGTTGGTCTGTGGATGGGTGACCATCTTAACACACCAAGTTTCCTCCGTGCCTCACAAAGCATGTTAAGCCGTTGGTCCCGGCTGTCATTTGTAGATCTTTGGCAGTCGTTACGGATTGTCAGAGGCCAGTAAATCTAATTCCAGTCTCGCCAAGCTACCCCGTTACCTAGTTAATGGGTTGTGGAGGTCTGGTAGGCAGCCGCTTCACGTAAAATACTGGTATTCAGCTGAGTCCCGTTTGAATGGGAGCCGACCCCAATATAGTTGGGAAAAGGCTGGGCAGACGATGAAGTGTTGTTAAACACTAGGAAGTGGTGACGGGTGGGCGTTTTGGGGGACTATCTTTATGTAAAATTTGACGTTCAAAAAGTGCTGTCGCTCAGCCTAGTTTGAATAAATGACTTTTGAAATGACTTTTGATTTTGATTAGCAAATAAAATTCAATTGGTAGAGCACTTAAGTTAATTTGCTATCGCTACACAGGCTCCACAGGTTAGCTGCGACTGTGCCAAATTGATTCACTTGTATGAAACTATTATTTTTTTTGCTTATTTTTTGTATGGCACCGCAATATTATATGATTCTGGAAGTTGGGGAGTGTTTTTATTTTATTGGAGTTTCATAATTGTACTTTGTTCTTTAGTTTTTTTTTTTTTATGTCTTTTTGGCTCATTTATCATAGAATAGACAAATGATAAATGTTTTCTCCTTTTGGCTGGAATCTCTATAAATAAAATACCAATTCCTACTGAAACACGTAATAAGTCCACTGTTTCTTATCAAATTAATTTTTGTTTAGGTAAGCCTTTTTCCACTTAGCTATAAAAGATAATAGGTATATGTTTCATCGTATAACGTACCTCTTAGAAATATTCATAAAATGACTAGCTTCTGCCCCCAGCTTCGCTCACATAACCGTCTTCACGGTCTTCAACCTCTGTACTAAAATTCTTCAAAATCGGTTCGGCAATTTAGGCATGACAGCGTAACAAACAAACTTAAGCCCATATGCCAAAACGTGAACTCCAACTTAACTCCAACATGGACACGAAAATCTTAATTAATGCTTGTCTAATTGACGTTTTCGTACTCGAGAGACGAGCAAGCAAATGCGTAAACGCGATTGCTAAAACTCTCTCGAGCACGAAAACTGCAATGTAAGACAAGCTCCGAATTGGTGTTTACGTTTTGGTATATGGACCTTACTTTCGTGTCTATAATGTTCGTTGTTAAAGTCAAAGTCAAAAGTCATTTATTCAAACTAGGCTGAGAGACAGCACTTTTTGAACGTCAAATTTTACATAAAGACAGTCCCCCAAAACCCGTCACCACTTCCTAGTGTTTTAGCTGGAAAGAAGAAGTGGCGCAACAAACTCCCCAGCAACACATCTGTCTATTGCATTTTAAGAACTTGAATTTATACAATAGTATGCAAAGTCATTAATACATAACAAAGGTAGAAAAAAAATATCCAACATGGAAATCATTCACTATAAAACATTGTAAAGAGTAGATTGAGTCAATAAAGTAAAAACAGATTGACCTACATAGTCATCAAAAAAAAAAAAACAATATTATATGAACTCATATAACCCGTTGGGATTGAGATATGCAGTATGTTGCAATGTGGAGCCCTGCCACGAGGTGTCGCGACAGACTACGCAGAAGTCTGTAGGACGAGCTAGACAAAATGAGCAGCCAACTAACTCTTGACCTAAACAAGTCATTAGGTCTTTGCCCACAGGTGGAGGTGATAGATACAGGCTGACAACAACCGTGGATCGCCCGGAGGACACGGTAGAGCATACGGTGGAGGTCTGCCCTGCTTGGGCAGAGCACCGCCGTGTCCTCGTCGAAGCGATCGGCGGCGGCGACCTCTCGCGTCCGGCCCTGGTTCAAACCATGGTCCGCAGCGAGGAGGCATGGGAAGCGGTCACCTCCTTCTGCGAAGCAGTAATTCTAGCGAAGGAGGAGGCGGACCGCGTGCGAGAGAGGGAAACCTCACGCTCCAGCCGCCACAACAGAAGAAGACGCCCCGGGCGTCGGGAAATGCAGGGCGATTCCCGGCCACCGTAGGCGCGGGCCTGCGGATGGTGAGCTATGTGTGGCTCGCCGTCCGATAGCAGCCAGGCCCGAATCGACGGCGCGTCGTGTTCCACGCGCGCCTCAAAGAGCCTTCAACAAGGAAGACGGGGCCCCATAGCCTCAGTGCCTGCGGAATTTGTTCGAAAGAGCCACCGCAGCCCTGGAACGCAAAGGGCACAAGAAGGATCACGGGTGGGTTTTAGTCAGTAACAGTCTGATACTCCCTTCCGCTCCACCCATAGCGGGAGAAGTCATTTGATGATTTCTCATCCCAAAAAAAGGCTGATAACAACCGGAAGATTTATTAGGTTCTTTTGTAGACCTTCATAAAAGCTAAATCACAAAATAGCATTATTGGAACATCTGCATCCAAAAGGGTCTAAACACAAATACGTATCCACACCACGTCCATTTGAACAGAAAAACATTCCAATTACACAGAGAACCCATATCCGCGTCAATTAATTAAATTTTAAAAAGTCCATTACGAACAGCCCTAAGCCCACAGGGCTGGCGCGGGGGACTTACTAATTGATGTGTTGTTAACCCCGGTTACTGGCATAATTTCAAATGCACGAGTTCGGACAATATCGCGATATTTGGCACGGGTTTTTGAGCATATTAAGTGCAATGGCATATACGAAAATGTCGAGAGATGAAGGCATAGAGTCTTTTCTTGGAATGCACGCTAAGCCGTTTATCCCGGTAATAATTAAGTCTAGCCAGAATACAGAAGATATGACTTACTAAAAAAAAATTACATGATATCAAAATTCAACATGCGTTTTGGAAAAATAAAAAGCACGACATAAACTATCGAGCAGTTGCTTACCAGACACAAAAGTTGCTTTTTTTAATGAAGGCTTATGTATGGGACTTTATACGCTTTGTACTACACAGTAACTTATTTATAGAAGTCTGAAACTAGTATTGTACATAATGTGACTGCAAAACTAGTCACATTATGTACAATACTAGTTTCAGTTGCATCCGGATACACAAGAGGCGTACGCATTGGTAACACACGACCAGATAATCCGGTGTTCATTTAGCAATCGCCACGTCCATTTTGTAAAATCCTACTACAACCTGACAACCCTGAGTGAAATCCAGAAGGGCTGCCACAATAGGGTAAAGCACATTATTGATGAGCTAATAATTCCCATGTCTTTGTCTTTTTTTCCGCTCGTAGTAGGTATGAGGGTCACAGATGATATATGAGCGTCATTTGTTTTTTTACTCTTTCTTTAAACATATATTTCGATTGTATTTCGTATATAAAGACAGGTGAAATTGGAGGAGACTGTCACAGCAATTTATCTACACTAATATTATAAAGAGGAAAGATTTGATTTATTTTTTGTTTGTTTGTTTGCATTAATAGGCTACGAAACTACTGAACCGATTTGAAAAATTCTTTCACTGTTGGGAAGTTACACGCGAGTGACATTTAGGCCATATTTTATTTCCATGCTCCCACGGGAACGGGATTTATGCGGGTGTAATAAAGAGAGCCGTTGGTACCGGCTGTCATTTATAGTTCTTTGGCAGTCGTAACGGATTGTCAGAATCTAGAATATCTGACACAAGTCTTGCCAAGAAGTACCGTGTTACCCAGTTGTTGCGTAAAATACTGGTATTCAGCGGAATCCGGGTTGACTGGAAGCCGAGCCCAATATAGTTTGAAAAAGACTAGGCAGATGATGAATCAGAATCTCAGAATATGCTAACTTTAGAGTTAGCAATATGATCAACAGTAACAATATGATAGAGATTATATGATGTCCTTAATTTAGATTAAGGACATCATATAATCTCGATCATATAATGAAAGAAACACAATAAAATACCCTATTTATGTAGAGAGATGTAGATATCGCAGTCAGTGATAAAACCGTCACTTTTCCCACACAAGTAAGTTTGCATAAAAATATTGTATCTGTCAGAGTTGTATTCGAAAAAGTCACAGCGGCCCTGGAACGCAAAGGGCACTAGGAGGAACACGGATGGGTTTTAGTTAGTAAAAGTCTGACACTCCCTTCCGCTCCGCCCAGAGCGGGAGAAGTCATTTGATGATTACACATTCTTCAACAAAAAAAGTTGTGTAAAACTATTGTTTGTGTGCAATCTTCTGTGTGCAATAAAAAACAACTAAAAATATATTTACACACACCATAAATATCATTTTTACCCAGTTAAGGGAAGGTAACGTTACCTAAGGAATACTTCAGGTTACTCTTAAATTAACTAAGATATATATCTCGGGTAATCTGTGATGTTACTCAGGATAATGATGCCATTTTCTACCTTTGAAGTGGGTTTTAGGTTTTATGTCATCTTTTAACCTTCCATTTATCTATGCTTGGTATCAAGAAAGATGCCAGGCTTTTATTAAGTAAAAGACTGTTATATTCTTGAGAAAATGTGTAAATTTATTATTTATTTCCGTATTTTATACGCGCGAGTTGAGCGTACGTTTTCTGATCTCAGCCTGTCAAAACATATCTGTTTTATTAACAATTTTCGACGTCAATAGAAACTATAATGCATTATAGTTTCAATTGACGTCGAAAATTGTTGAAACGCAAATAAAACAATAATGTGAACGTACCAAAATATCGAATTTACGCTTTACGAAAATATTTAAACGATTTTCTTTTTGTTAATTATGTAATCGAATATTAGGTAGGAGATTAAAAAAATATATATATCGCTAACACAGTTTCATCAATAGTACTACGAAATAGTAATACGAAAAAGTACACTCGCAAACAAAACACATCACATTATCCTGTTCCTTGGCAATCAGAGAACAATTCCAGCATCGGTGGTAGCTTATGAATTTTTCACACATTTTCGGGGGCCCAGCCAGTTTCGTTCTCACTGTACCATTGTTTCATTTCGTCGCGATTAAAAAATTCACGCACCACGCCCGCCCAGAGCCCGATAAAGTCTTATAAATAAATAAAATGCTGCGTTAAAATATTTTGTTGGCGATTGTACTTTTCGTGAGAATTGGATAGGCTACTGGATAATGTTCTAGTCGTTTTGGTCTTGTTATTATTTTTATGTTACTCAAGTTGCTGCCAAAGCCTTGAGTTTTTTTAATTAATTCTTTATTGTACACCAAAAATCAACTTATATTATATTGGACATAATAAAGTGAATGTACAAAGGCGAGCATAACTCAAAGTTGAGTTTTATCCCAGCAAACCTTTTTTTTTTTCTGGGTGGGTAATCATCAAATGACTTCTCCCGCTCTGGAAACCCACCGTGATCCTTCTTGTGCCCTCTGCGTTCCAGGGCTGCAGTGACTCTTTCAAACAAATTTCGCAACCCTAGACATTGCAGATTTCTGCAAAACATATCTGAGTGACGACTGATTTAACCAGTAAACTATGAATGATTGAATTTATGAATTTACAGAATCACATAAATAACCCATAACTGGTAAATCAAATATATTCAATACCAGCAGCGACCCACGGTTTGACCCACTTAGTTCCCGTTCCCGTGGGAATACGGGCATAAAATATAGCCTATGTTACTCGCTGATAATGTAGCTTTTCATTGGTGAAAAAATTTTAAAAATCGGTTCAGTAGTTTAGCGAGATAGCATAACAAAAAAACTTACATTCGCTTTAATAATATTAGTTAGGATAGAATAGAAAATCACACGAACTTACCTTTAAGTGACGTTCGATGATTATTAAACGATGTGGTATAACATAAAAGTTACAGAAAATATAGACAAAGAAAACATTACATAGGGTGACACAATGGGCGGCCTTATCGCTAGAAGCGATCTTTTCAAGACAAACTTTGGATGGATTTTAAAGAGAAAAGGAAATACAGTACTGTAGGTAGTCTTAGGTGTACTAATTATATATATACAATAAATATATAATAAATAAATATATACAATAATTAAATTATGAAACAAAAAGCATAGAATCCAAATAAAATCGATTAAAGAGACAGGTAGTGATAATATTGCATTGTCTCCAAAGTTATATAGATATTCCAAGTTCAACATATTTGTAGCTTTCTAAAATAGCTAAAACTCGTTCTTACCTCTGCATTTACCTCACAAAACAATCACATACTTAGATACTTGCTAACAAACAATCACATATTTCGTCCTAGTACACTGAGATCCCCCGAGAGTGAGCAAAGCAGCAAAGCTGCGGATTTCTGCATATTTCTGAACGAAGTCTAATGTACCGGTAAATTGTGTCTACTCTATACGATATGATGCTAAAACTGCTCCACCTCCGTCGAAACTAATTTGGGTCGAATATGGAACGGGGTAAGACGGTGAGAGTAACAGCGAAATGCAGAGCAGTTTTCTTGATGGCTTATGAAAACTGAGATAGAGCACGCTTACGTGAAGTTTGCCTTATGTACGGTAGGCAAAGAAAGTGCCATCTGTTTTGACAACATTGCATAAAAAGTAAGAAGATTTTTGAAAATGAATTTTACTTTTTTGCTGACTATATCACCGGATGAATACTACTTCAGAAATGCAAAAAACATAAAAGTAAATAAGTTTTTTTTAATTTTCACTTTTTAGTGGTGACAGACCACAGATTAACGTAAAGGTAGATTTGTTATCATTTATTGAAGAGTTGCGTTTCCTTCACATTCAGATATTCACCAAACTAGAAAGGGTTTTACTTCGAAATACTAAGATGCTCGAGCGCGAAAGAGGGTTAGAGTTATACACCCTATAATTATAGCTCCATCCATTTTCTCGCTCGGAAGACTCACGTTTTAAGACGTCATGGTACGCCCGCAGATCTCAAATTTAAATGGGACCACAAGTACCAGCTTTCGAATATAAAAATAATCATCAAAATCGGTAAAATCGGTTTTTGGATGTCGGTTAAAACGTAACTCGGTCTCTCCGTTTGCTACCTCTGCACATCTTAACGGCTGACCCGATTTCAATGAAACTTGGCACACGGGTAAACCATTTCCTGGTGTAGGACATAAGAGACGTTTCATTCCGGGAATATGTTTTATTGGTATCGTTTTTGAAGACCACAGCAGTCGAAGTAGCTTGTAGGAACTTTCAACAAACAACAACAACAATGTTGTAAATATGGAATTTATTTCTGAAATAAATTTATTATTATTATTTATTATTATATTCCTTCCATCTGCCTAGCCTTCCCCAACTAAATTGGGGTCGGCTCTCATACATACTGGACTTAGCTGAATACGTATTTTACGTAGAACGGTTACCTACCAGACTTTCATAACCCATTAACCGGGTACTTAACACGGTAGGCACTCCTTGGCAAGACTGGTGCCATATTTTCTGGCATCTAACAATCCTTAACGACTGCCAAAGATCTCCAAATGACAGCCGGGACCAAACGGCTCAGCGTGCTTTCCGAGACACGGAGGAATCTCATTATGTTACGATGGTCACCCATCCATAGACCAACCTCGGCAAGCGTTGCTTAACCTTGACGATCGATCCGTGCAGCTGGTATTGTTTAGCCACGAGCGCCTCGAACTTTCATATCCATAAATCTTGGAAAATCATCTCAATAGGGTAATTGACTAAAAAAATCTAATTAGTCCGTCAGATAGATTTCCAAAAAATATTGGACACGTCTTTTTTCTTTTTTCACGTAAACAAAAAATGAAGCCGATACAGAGCGTTGAAAACTCGTGTGACGTCACTACTCGCTACAATTTTTACCGAGCCGTAACGTCACAAGCCCCCACTCCTGATCTTTGATGCTTTGTATCTTCGTCAGTTTTTATAGATTTGATAAAGGAAAAAATACGTGTCCAATATTTTTCTATAATCTAACTGACGGACTAAACATAATCATATATTTTTTACTCAGGAAACATCCCTATTAGGTATGAAAAACATTTTAGATTTTAATTATATTCGTATCGTGCTGCTAACATTGCACGATTGCGTAAAAGTAATCATTGTATGATCTTTCTTGCCTTAATTAAACTCGTTTTGGGTAAACTGGCTCAATTTTAACAAACCACAAACGTGACAATTTTCTTTTATGTTAAGTAATGACGAAACTCCAAATAAGAGAGACTGCAACATTTTTCCAACGAAAAAAAATCTTCTACCATTTTAATAAAATAAATTCTCATTGTAACAGTTGGTATGCTACTTCCAAAAAATCTTGTTAACCCATAATTTACAAGGAAGGCGGAGATTAAGGAATTCAGGCTTATCCCGTCTATTAGGACTTATGACTACTTAACATTTACGAAAGGACCCATTTATCTTTCTTATTACAAAAAATCCTTCAACACGGTAAAAAAATAGGTAACAAAATTATTATTCACATCCAAATATCTTATCGTGAACGAAATATAGCTTAAAATCGTTTGGCACGGCAGTAAATGAATTTGTAATCGTAAATCACAATTGTCTGACGCATAGCTGGCTTCGCAAACGTCAAAACATAGGTCACAGATGTGTAAATCAAAAGATTCCTCGAAATGTTACAATTTTAACTGCACACTTATCCAAATACCACTCAAACCTTATTCCCACGTTACTAAGACTTATTTTCAAACAGTTTTAGGTTTTATATTGGTGTATTTAAATTGGTAGTTGCACCATCTGTTGACGGGATAATTATTAAACGCGTTTACGAAGCAAGTGTTGCGTGGATTTGTGCGACATTACACTACATGTGTTTTGTCGCGTGCCGAGTCTGTCTATATGTTTGTGTCCTCATTTGTAGTAATTAGTACTATTTCGGAATTCAGTAGGTAAAAAACGAAGGGTGTTTTTTGTAGGGTACAAGTATAAAAAACATATAGGCCATTAAGGTCGGGAATGAGGGAGTTTTTTTAAGAATGTGTGCAGTCATTTCAATCCATTCAATTTGACTGCTATTTTAACAACGATCTTTGAAGTTGAACACTATCGAAAATGTACTTTCTTGATTGATTGTTGAGCAAGAAGTTAATTTAAAATTGAAACAAACAATCAGCTTTTGAAACATCGATACTAGCTTTTGTCCGAGACTTTGCTTATGTTTAAGTAGTCTATGCCCGTCTCCAGGTTACTATCTAATTCTATACCGAATTTTATCGAAATCGATATAGAGGCGTAACAAACAAACAAACTCAGCATCGCATTAATTGTGGTATTATAATAAGTACATTTATTAATATACTTACTAAGTATATCTATACTAATATTATTAAGAGGTAACGTTTGTGAGTTAGTGACGTTGTAAGGGGTAATCTCTGGAAATACTGAACCGATTTTAATCGATCAAAATTGTTTCACCAATAGAAAGCTACGTTATTGTGGAGTGTCATAGGCTATATTGTATCCCCGTATTCCCACGGGAATGGGAACAACGCGGGTGAAACCGCGGGGCGCTGCTAGTATTACAATTTAGAAGGAAAGAAAGAAAGAAAAATGTTTATTTAGGAATCGCACAAAAAAAATAAAAGCTTATTATTAATTTAAAACTCTTTCTTATCTCAGCATACACTGCATATTAAATGCCACGAATACACTCACAAATAAGCACACCAACAGTACAGTCACCTATAATTGAAAATATATAACTACTAGCTGCTGCCCGCAGCTTCGCCCGCGTGAATGTCGAAAATTATCCCAAGGGAACATAATCCCGGGATAAAAAGTATCCTATGTTACTTCTAGTACCTCCCAGAATATGTGTACAAAGTTTCATGATGATTCGTCAAGTAGTTTTTGCGTGAAAGCGTAACAAACAAATTTACATTCACATTTTTATTTATATGGTGTACATAATAAAGAGTATTCTATTCTATTCCATATATTAAATACTAGCAGCGCCCCGTGGTTTTACCCACGTAGTTCCCGTTCCCGTAGGAATATGGGGATAAAGTATAGCCTATGTTACTCGTGGATAATGTAGCTTTCGAATGGTGAAAGAATTTTTTTAAATCGGTCCAGTAGTTTTTGAGCCTATTCATTACAACCAAAAAAACAAACAAATTTTTCCTCTTTATAATATTAGTATAGATAAAAGTATAGATTAAAATTGGCATTTCAGTAACCATGCAAATAACAGGTATGCATGGCATTAAAATTATGAGTATTAGAGACAAAGAAAACAATTAAAGTGTGTAAAAGACCTAAATCCTGAACACTACAAAAACAAACCAAATTGAGCTTCATAGTCGTATACTACTCGCACTGTTCAAGTAGGGAACACCGGTATGAAGCTTTTTTTTATATTGGACCACTCGCAGTTCAGCACATTAAGGCTGGTTACTGCTTAACCGGACTTTCCTGCGGTGGCCTCAAATGAATTTAAGGCCCCCAGCCCGGGCTAAAAACTAAGCTTACAAGCTAAACGACTGCTCGCTAAGGGCTGTGGGACACGGGCCTCGGATTAGCGGGGTCATTGAGAGAGGGCAGCAAGGGACAGGCTGGGTCAGTTTGGTATTAGTTACGGGGTTTAACGCTAATGGCTCAGCGGCGCGGGCTGGCTCGTTAAGCAAAAGTCACGGAGGGGCCGGTATGTAGCGAAACTCATGGAGAATATATCAATAGGGTAATCTGTCAGGTTAGATCTTTCATTATATCTGAAAAAAACAGTAACCCAACAGCTCAATGCTAGCTTCGCGTTACACAACATCGTTCGCAGTGCTTCTGCAATTAAGAGAGCATAATTAGTCCAGCATACAACTTTAGCACAAAAACTTATCACATAATTCACGCTGAATTATTGAGAAGACCTCATCCTCAAATGGATTTGATCTTGACTCTAGTCTAGGTCACAGGTGACTGAGACAAAGTCGACGATGGAATGAGCGTACCCAGAATAAGCCTGTTCACTCTAACTTTGAAGAGGTTAGGTTTGAATGCGTTCGGGAACACAGACGTAGGCAGAGTTCCACTCCTTTGATTTAATTATCCTTTAAGTTCATTTTGTGTTGGACTTCAATTGTGTTCGTTAGGATGAAATATAGAATAGAGATTGTTTGTATCATCCTCTTTTTTTTCTGAATGGGGCATCATCAAATGACTTCTTCCACTCTTGGCGGAGCGGAAGGGAGTGTCAGAGTCTTACTGACTAGAATCCACCCGTGATCCTCCTAGTGCCCTTTGCGTTCCAGGGCCGCGATGACTCTTTGGAACAAATTTCGCTACCTGTATCATCCTCCTGGACTACGGTTCTATTAATTGGACGTGCCATATTCACACATACTTCCAGAACTAACTCCATCCTTCAAGAATCAGACCTAATTCAACGCCCCAAGATACAAAACCTCTATAAAAATGTTCTGTTTTGGACACTACCTACCAGAACGAACTCAATCATTCAAGAATCAGACTTAATTCAACGCTTAAAGACCTAAAACCTTTTAAACAACGTTAAGGGCTTGTTCTGAAACAATATCAAATCGCAATCCGGTCCCTTAAGACTTCTGTCTCAATGCCAAGTGCTGTTAACGACAGCTCTTAAATCGTCGAAGAGCTTTGAAGCCAAGTTCCAAAGTTACAGATAACTTTTCTCCCTTAGCCCTTCATTATAACTCCTTGATTTCAAAATAAAAGCGAATGTTTTATAGGAATTATGCAAGTCCGATTGTTTGAGGGGACTCCCCTTCTTTGAGAAATCGAATTTGAATGAGATGATCAGTGTGGGCGATATAGCTTCAGACTAGGCAAGCTGAATGGGTGGTATTGGATCAATTCTATAATATGTAAAATGTCAATGGAAAATTGCAGGCTTTCTTTCAATTTACAATCTTACGATATAATAACTCTCAATCTTATACATAAAATTCTCGTGTCACAATGTTAGTTACCATACTCCTCCGAAACGGCTTGACTGATTTTTATGAAATTTTATATGCATATTTAGTAGGTCTGAGAATCGGCTACTATCTATTTTTCATACTTGTTGTGCACCCTTAACATTTTTTATATGACAAAACAACGTTTGCCGGGTCAGCTAGTAAGATTATAATTTCTCGATACATTATGAAAAAATCGTTTTGTATAGAATAACTCTCATACAAACTCAATAGTTTCCTATAAATCCATGTCTTATTAAGAAAAAAATATATTTCACAATCTTACGGTGTTTGCAATTTTCCGATGACATGGTAATTTGACCATAATCCCATTTGATGGAAAGCAATGATGTGTTATACAAAGTAATACGCTTGCTTAGAAGGATGCTATAGACGACTTAAACACCCCCTGGTTGAAGCCACCAGGAAACAGACTGGCAAGGAATTCCACCCCTTAGTTACACGCACAATGAAAGTATTTCCGAAACTTTCTGTGCTTTAGCATGGCCTGTCCAACATGTATATTCTGTAGCGTTGTCAAAAGTCAAAAAAGTCAAAACGTTTATTTCAATTATGCCATTAACGGCACTTTTGAACGTCATCAATAAAAATTATCATAATTAAGCGACGCTAGCGTCCATTCACAAAGGTCGATTCTTATGGAGAAGAACGGACAAGAAACTCCGTTGTGTTAAAGTTGGTCTTTAGTTAAGAAGGTAAAAGTAAGATGGGACGACATTGCATAATCAGCCTTTTAATGTTCCCACTGCTGGGACTCAGGTCTCCTATCAAGGAGAGGGGGAAGAATGGGCCGTAATCCACCACGCGGGCCCAGTGCGGGTTGGTGAATGTCGTCTTCGAATTTTTGGTTCTAGGACATGCCGGTTTCCTCACGATGTTTTTCTTCACCGTTGACGACCTTGGTTGAGCGACAATCTTCGAAGAATGGTTGGTTTAAATAGAAAGAAAGTTACCGAGGAAACGGCTAAATAACTTGCCATTGAACCACTCAGTATGCCCAGCAGTGAATTACTAAAGGATGATTATAAAAGACCCCTTATTTTTCAAATAATGATTAAGCTAGTGTAGCGATACTGGCGATGTGATTGCTGTATAAAAAACTAGTATAAAAACTGGACTAATAAAAGAATAAATCTCACAAAATCTAACGTGGAACGTCCCAATAAGCCCTAAAGATGAATCATACAAACGAGATCCTCAATTCCCCTGCGGTTCCAACATATTGAATACTTGGACGTTCGGGTAAGTTCGGAGCCGACCAACGATAAACGATAAAACCCGAACTGTAATAAAAATCTAGCGGTTCCCGAAATCGTCCAGCCATTTAGTATTTGATGCTCGAATGGATATAAAAATGTATATGAAATTTTAAAATTCCCAGTTGGACTCATTTTTCGAATCGTCCCTTTCTATACCGTGTGGTTTTTAGAAAAGTTGTATGGCGACCATAAAATCTATGAGAAAATAGTCGTGACGTTTCAAATTCGTGAGTTATTTTTTGGAAAACACACTAAACTCGGGTCCAGCATTTTAGTAAAAAAACACCATGTTAAATCACAATTTTTATTTTTTATTAGCACTTCGTGTCTAGATTTTTAGTAGAAAACCCCATGTTAAGTCACTATTTTTTGTTTTTTATTAGCATGCACTTAAAAACGCTTTTCGTGCGTGATTTTAATACCGGATGATTAATAAAAAGTGCTTAAAAATATTGAGGTCATAACTCTGAAATTTGCTGAGTTTATTCCACTTTTCATAGTTTCAGTTAAGCTTCAATATAACCCCCAATATCTAAAAATATATTCATTCTATATTTCCAAAGAAAAATACTTCATATTCATTTTGCTACAAAAATGAAGCCTGTATATAAAGTTCACATTTTCAACGATATAATGGTGTCATTCGTTTTAAAACTGTTTCAATAAATATTGCTTAAAGAACAAGCGCTATATTGTTTTTTTGTTGTGTACATCAATATGGATTAAAATTTTCTAGTCAGTATTTTTATTTGAATAGAAATACAAGATCCTAGGTTTTAAAAATAAATATAAGAAAAATAGTTTATTCCTCCCAAACAGATGCACATGCCATTATTAATATAACAAAAAAGATAGAGACAAAATAAATTAAAGTTAAAAATTTAAGTTTAGCATATCGACAATCGCCATCGCTGATAGAATGACATTTTGTCTAAAGCTTCACGTTGAAACGTGGCCCGAGACAAAATTAACAATTAAACCTATTACAAGTCATATGGACTTCACACGGATGGACATAAATTTATTTGAATAATCTATGTTACTCAGGGATAATGTGGCATTCCAATGGTGAAAGAATTTTTGAAATCGGTCTAGTTGTTTTTGAGTTTACCCTTTACAAACATACAAAAACACAAATCATTCATCTTTATAATATTAGTGTAGAAAACATAAGTCATCCACCATCTGAGTCGCGCACATTTACATTTAGGTATAATTGATATCTACAGATTTTGTTAATTTATTTTTCTATTCGTTTTATTTTATTTTTTTGTTTGTTTTGTGCGATTCCCAAATAAACATTTTTCTTTCTTTCTTTCAGGACATAAGTTAGTGCGGAACTAAGGCCTGTGTGGCGGAAACCAGACGAGTCCTTTGCCTTGACTAGTGTCAGATTTTCTGGCTTCTGACTAGTAACGACTGTCAAAGATGTTCAAATGACAGCCAGGACCAGTGGCTTATCGTGGTTCCAGAGACACGGAGGAAACTTTATATGTAATGGACACCCATCTACGGGGCAACCTCGGAGTGCATAGTTTAACCGCGATGTTCCAACTCTTTTTTACCTGAATAGAAAACCATTCACAAACCAGCTGAAGGGAGCCTCAGACTCTTACTGACTAAAACCCACCCGAGTTCCCCCTTTGCGTTCCAGGGCCGCGGTGACTCTTTCGAACAAATTCCGCAACGAAGTTCAATCCCTGCGTCTGTTATTATTTAACCTAGACGTCCTCCGCTTTAGTAGCAAGTTGACATTTCCATAGAAAACGTAAGCCATCCACACCAGTGTCCCGACCATGAACAAACAAGCACAATAACTTCTAGAGCACACATAAAACCCCACGCTTTGTATATGACATAGAACTACAGAACATCAACTAGTGTGGAACTAGGGCTTGTGTTGCGGATACCACGTCCGGCCAAGTCCACACTCGTTTCCCCACAAACTTGCTTAGTGGAAAATGATAGTTTGCGAGGTTATGTGGCTGTATTGGTTAGTTAACAAGAGTCTGGTGGGGCAGGTTTCAGTAATTCGGTCAAAACCTTGACCATATTTGGACTTTAGACGTTAATGTCAAAGATGGTGCATCGAACATTTTCAGCTCATCAACTTATGACTAGGGTTCTCCTAACTTTATTGGGATCGGTTTCCAGTCGAACTGAATGCTGCTGAAACCAGTGTGGAGCGAATATTTGACCTACAGAACCCATGTCTATAAATAAGGTAGTTATATAGTACTAAAAAAATCTAATTAGTCCGTCAGATAGATTTCCAAAAAATATTGGACACGTATTTTACACACATATACAAAAAAAGAAGACGATACAGTGCATTGAAAACTCGTGTGACATCATTACGTGCCACAATTTTTACCACGGTGTGACGTCACAAGCCCTACTCCTGATCATCAATGCTTTATATCTTCGTCAACTTTTATAGTTTTGAAAGAGCAAAAAATACGTCTCCAATATTTTTCGATAATCTAACCGACGGATTTAAAAGAATCATATTTTTTTACTCAGGAATAATCACTATTACTGAGTAACAAGAAACCCCTTGGTAACCCTAATAGGACTTTGTCAGACTTTTGCTGTCTGGATTCTAACACATGACAGCCGGGACCAAAAGCTTAGCTCTCCAAGGCAGAAGGAACCTTGAAGGTCCTTCCGTGAGGCTGTTATAATTTAACCAACGAGGCTGTTCCAAAAACATCCGATTCTTCGAGCTATGACGGTTTTTTTAAGGACAGGAAATCATCAATGACTTCTTCCGCTGTGGGCGGAGCGGAAGGGAAGTATCAGACTCTAACTGAATAAAACTCATCCACGTTTCTCCAAATGCCCTTTGCGTTCCAGGGCCGCGGTGACACTTCCGACCAAATTCTTCAGTCCTGGCTGGGAGCTCTATGCCGGTAGCATTAGTTCATGTGCGGTCATGCTCATATCAGATTCGATCATGCAAAGAAACTCCGACCTCCTTCCATTGCCTTTTGGGTGCCTTAAGCCTTCTGAAGAACTCCATAATACATACTACGCTGCATCTTATTTCTGCATAATTATAAATGAGGTTTGGATGGATAAATGGACGTTACTCAATCACGCTGGAACAGATGAACGAATCTGGATTTCTGGCACAGAGATAGATTATACTCTGGATTAGCACATAGGCTCCTTTTTATCCCGGGAATATTTGGTATAATTTCCAACATTCAGGCGAGCAAAACCGCTGGCAAAACCTAGTTAGACAATAAACTTTGATGTTGACATACGTAGTACATCGGAAGCTGGGCTCGTCCGGCCGCATTTCCCCTCAAACTTATACATTGGAAAATTATAGTTTGTGCTTGCGGTTGCGGCGCGAGTCTGTTGTTCAACATGAGTACCTATGTAATAGCTATATCAACGGCAAATTGCAAACTCCGGCAGATTGTAATAAATCTACATATATTCAATTGTTTTTAGTCTTATTAGAAAAAAATAGTTTACAATTTCACGCTATATTTTCCAATCTTATGGCGTTTGCAATGTTCCGGTGGCAGCTAGGTATAAGTTTTAACCTTTCATTAAGTAACAGAGGGTCTAACTTAGAGCTTACTTAACATTACTTTGACTTTCACTAGGACAGGGAATGGGCTTTAATCCACGTGTGCCCAGTCTCATCACGACTTCAACTTTTTAAGCTATTGTATAGCTTCTATCGCGGGCCTTGAGCGTGGCAACCGAATCCAGAAATTCCGTAACGAAAATAACCTAACACCGCTACGTCATTCGATTACGCCCCGCCTTTTTAAAATTGTCGCTTCGTTACTGAGCTATTATGTCGCCGTCACCGAGCCGACCCGAACGTCTGCGTTCGGAAACAATCGGTGGGACAAAGTTAAGTGAAACGTATGTGATTTACATTAGTACAGTAACCCAGGTGAACGAATCGAGACCATATCACAATGACGCAGAGTACTAAATATATAATTGCATAAGTTGATAAAAAATGCTATGCAATAGCTTTACCGCGGCAGTCCCCGAGTGCCACATGTATTTTTTTATTCTGGATGGGAAATCATCCTGATTTCTTCCGTTCTGGGCGGAGCGGAAGGGACCGTCAGACTCTTACTGACTAAAACCCGCCCGTGTTCTTACTAATGCCCTTTGCGTTCCAGGGCCGCGGTTACTCTTTCGAACAAATTCCGCAACCCTGGCTGGCACTGACCCTATGGGGCCCTGTCTTATTGGCTGATAGCTCTTTGAGGCGCGCGTGGAACACGACGCACTCAGTCGGCTCCCAGTCAAACCGAATTCAGCTGAATACCCGTATTTTACGTGAAGCGGCTGCCTACTAGATCTCCACAACCCATTACCTGGGTAACACGTTACTTCTTGGCTTAAGACTGGTGTAAGATTTTCTGGCTTCTAACAATCCGTAACGATCTTCAAATGACAGCCGGGATCGACGGCTTAACGTGCTTTCCGAGGCACGGAGAAATCTCGGTATGTTAAGATGGTCACCCATCCACAGACCGAACTCGGCAACCGTTGCTTAACCTTGAAGATCGATACGTGCGGCTGTTATACAGTATGTTAACTAACAGAGGGCGTTCCTGTTAACCTGCAATAGTATAGCATCCATATATGATAAAAAAATATTACCATTCGAAAACAAAATGTTTTTATTTTTTTTAATATTAAATTATTCACTAAAAATGTTGAATTTATACGTTAAAAACACTCTGTTCACGCTTACTTGCCGGTTTATGAATTGCTACTGCGAGTAGGTACTATTCCGCGCTACTATTTTGATTATTTTAACAGGATTTTTCGAATTTATTGTCTTTTTTTTAATTCGGATTATTTTATGCTTATTTTTTATTCTGATATTTTTATTTGAATCTATTAATGATATAGATTAACGAATTTAAGGGAACGCCCTCTGTTATTTAACATACTTTATTTTAACCACCACATCCAAAAGCTAGTCTATAATTATCTGGTTCTAAAATATCTACTTGTTTATGCTTAACTCTTCTCGAATCAATATTCATCAGCAAACATAACTTTCACCAAACATAAAATAGGTCAGCTCTCCAATTTCCCAACACCCATGCATGTAAAACTTTTCCGAGTCCGGCCACCGGTTCTCAATCTTCTCGTTAAATTACTTACAGCTTCTCAAAGTTGCAAGTAAAGTATCTAGAATGATGTATCGTTGCCGGCTAAAATTAATCTGCTGGTAACTTGGCCCCCGGGAAAGTGAGAGATTATGTCAGGTAAGTTTAACTTGGCTTTATGAAGTGTTTTACTTAACTTATTAAGAGCGTATACGCCAAACGGCATTTCATACAAATTTTCAAGTCACTATTTTCCGAAATGAATGAACCGATTTTAATGAAACTTCTCACAAATAAACAGGATACATAGGTCTAAAAAGTTAGTTAAACACATTTTCGAAATGTCTTATTTAAAAAAAGATAACTGGTAAATTATGTTTTTATGTAAAATTTAAAATGGGTCTAATTTAACTGTAACACTATTTATCTAAAATATTTTCAACTAGCTTTTTAGAACTATGTATCCTGCTTATATTTGTAAAGTTTCATTAAAATTGGTTCAGCCATTTCGGAAAATAACGACTTGAAAATTTGTATGAAATACCGTTTGGCGTATACGCTCTTAAGTTAAATCGGATACTAAAAATGGCTTAGTTAATAATCTACACATTGAGGAAACAATTTGATGTGGTGAAACTTAGTAAAGGCTCATTACTAAAATGGACATGGTTTGGCTGAAATGACTGAGAAAATGGTTTAAACTTACGGTTGAAATATAATCCAAGTTTTGTCAGATCTGTATTTAATGACTACGTAGGTAAGTACAAAATATATATTTCGATGGTAACGGTTCCCTTGTTTGATTCTTTGAACATCTGAAAATTAAGTCTGAATCGGTGATAAGGGCTGTCCACCCTTAACAATTATTTTTTTATTTTTTTTTATAGTGTGACATTAAAACTACGTACAACCCTAAATTTTCACCCTCCTTTCACCGACTCCTATTTTTGGCCAACATCTATTTTTAAATTTTATAATATGGCAAAACAACGTTTCCTGGATCAGCTAGTACCTAGTACCTATAATATAAATTTTGCAGTAGTAGCATTTATAGCTATAACAAGTTTTTATCCGCGATATTTTAAAGAAATAAACAATCTCTCTTTACCTAATAACAGAATTTCTCTCTTAATGCTGAAAACTATAACTTTGCTAATAAAACGTTATTTTAGTACCTACTTTGCGTCATTTCAACAAAGACTCTGCCCAAAATAAAGGTACAAACAAAAACTACAGAACACTAGAAACGCAAGCACTTACCTTTTATACTCCTGCCTTTTGTAACTGTATAAAGTTAAGAAAACCGCTTTATCTAAACCCAGCTTTACTTTGTAACTGCGCTGTGTCACAGAGTAACAAAATATACAAGCAGAAGTACAACTTCGAGACGATTTTTCAGATTTTGTGGGAACGGATAGAATCAGAGAAAAAGGATGTGAGAGAGGCGGAGGAAAGATGGCGAATGGACGAATAAAGTATTATAGGTTTTTGCGGCATTAATCACGTGAGCGATGCCGCGGGACATAGCCAGTAGGTACCAGAGTTAACCTTCTGAAATGCCTTAGTGCATTGTTGTACACAGACTTAACAATCTCAAGATGTTTGCTAACGTCTCAAGTTTGGATGGTCCTTCTAAACTTCTGCGCGGATGACCATTTGAATAAGAGCGGCGTTGAAAATTTATTATTGACCTACTTTTTGGGGTAGCTACGTTTCTCTAAATTGCGTTGGAATTGTTAAAGAGAACGCCATCTGGGTTTTTGGACGTAAACGATAAAATTCGCATTCTGAAAAGAAATTAATATCATAAGACTTGACTAGTATTTCGCTTATTGATTATTAAAAAATAAAAACAGATGTGAGCTACAGATGACGTGACCTTTTATGTATAAAAAACTTGATTATGTTCACCACCTTTATTTTGATTGGTAGAGAATGCCTAAAGCATTAATTCCACCATAGTACCTTTGTGCATGAAATTTTTAATACATTCAAAGAAACGACTGTATTTTTCCAAAATAATTTTAAAGAACTTTTTGTTTAGTAAGTCAAATTTAATCTAAAATGCTCAGAATGACGCCCAAACGATCCTTCTGTTCACGCTTCTACTCCTAATTCAACCTAAAATTATGAAGCAACAAAATAATACTTTATAAAGATAAAAATGGCTGACCTCTCTGAATCCTAACTTTTATAAAAACAAATATAGAACGGACAGGTTTCGGCTATTGATTGCACCTAAAATAGTATGTCTAGACTGCACGCTTCACTCCCAGTGTGGGTCACCACCGGTGCAGTTCAAATGTTAGTTTTTTAAAGAGTTGTGGAACTGGTATTTTGGGTCGCTTTTTTAGGCTGTGGTAAAGGTTTATATTATAGACTTTAAAAAAAAATTTGATTGAGTCAGGCGTTACTTTGCGGAAATCCATTTTAATTTGAAATTGAAAACAATATATCGCGGAAATTAAAAGTAGATATATTGTTTTCAATTTCAAACTCTTTTTTTTATTGAAACATGTTTTATTTAGTTCTTTTATATACAAGGTTATTTGTAAAACACCAACAACCTCTTAAGGGGTCGTTGTACTCATCATTATGAACAACTTTTACTATGGGACCAAACCTGAAATCGCGAAAATAAAAATCAGCTGTTCCCTACATTTATGTTCATATAACTAATCAAAATGTTGGGAACAGCTGATTTTTTTTCGCGATTCCCATAGTAAAAGTTGTTCATAATGATGACTATAATGACTTCTTAAGAGTTTGTTGGTGTTTTAAAAATAAACCTGTATTTTAGTTCTTTATCAATGATCGACGTTGAATAGGTGATCGATAGAAGTTGATTATCCTGACTAACTGAGTTCAAGGGTACAATAATCCCATTTTCTTTTTTTAGTTTATCGCTTTATTGAATTTTTTTGACAGCAATTTAAAGTGTATTTAATCGATAGACGTTGATTGTCCTGTCTGAGTTCAGGGTTACAATAATCCCATTGTCTTTTTTTAGTTTGTCAATGTATTGAATTTTTCTGGCAGCTATTCAAAGTCTATTTATATTTATCTTAGAATTAGCTTCATTCATAACAAAACGTAAACAAAATCGGTCCTGACGTTTTAAGTGGAGTGCTTACCAAAGAATTTGATTTCTATTTCTCTTGATGCTTGTCTATGTGTAGACAAGTACATATGTGCCATCGACTACCTATTCTCACTTGACTTGAAGATGCCCAGGTAGTAATAAAACACTGACTAGGGCAGGGGATTCCACAGAAGTACCGGGTTGACGGTTATATCCTTGTCATTATCATACCTACTGCTAATTTTGCTGAAACTTTCACACAACACATAGCGAATTTGTTACATATTCACCAGTTAACAAAAAACACTTTTTGTTTCAACAAGAAAACGTTTAACAAATTATGTTAAGAACATGTTTAAGTGTCATAGAACTGGAATTAGAATTATTTAGACACGCACAGTTTTCCTGTAATAAGATTTTGAAGTGGAGCTTTGAGGCGCAAACTAAAGTTTTAGGTGGTTCTAGTACAGGTGCATTATCAATTTAAAGGATCGGTTGTGTAGCAGATACTCAGACATCAGGATACTCAACTATCCTTTTATATTAGCACTAGCTGCTGCCCGCGACTTCGTCCCCGTGGAATCCCCGATTTTAAAACATTCTTTATCACTGCTCCGCTCCTATTGGCTTAAGCGTGATGATATATAGCCTAAAGCCTTCCTCGATAAATGGTCTATTCAACCCAAAAAGAATTTTTCAATTCGGACCAGTAGTTCCTGAGATTAGCGCGTTCAAACAAACAAACAAACAAACAAACAAACTCTTCAGCTTTATAATATTAGTATAGATAAAGCATAATCAGCCTTTAAACGTTCCCACTTACACACACAGGCCTCCTCTCTAGGAATGGTCCTTTTATATTAAACTTGCTAAAATAAAGCTCTTTTTTTTAAACCGATGTAACAATTTTTTTCTTGTGTTTTAAAAATACCTTCACCATAAATGTAAAGAAACTTGTCAGAATCATTTGAATACTTTTTCCACAATTTATTTATAAGAAGAAAAAACTTAGTACTTAAATTGTTTTTTTTTTTTTTCAGTTTACTATATACGTTTATTCTTCTTATTTACAAATATAAAAAAAAATCAATATAAAAAATCTACAAAAAGAAAACACAAACTGAACTAACAAGGTAAAAGGAAAATGATAATCCTGGTAGCAGTTGTAACACAAAAAGTAGACGTGATCAAAACCAAATAAATATGATTTTGTAATAAGGGTTAGGTAATTCAAAATTAGTAATCACATTCCTTGTTGCAAAATCTTGTTGACTAGTGAACCTAAAATAATTATTTGAGGTGTCTTTTGCCCTAATTAAACTACGGCAGTTCACACGAAGATTCAAAAATAAAATCACGTCCTGCCAACGAATCATGCAGAGAAGTGTCCCAGGAATCAGGAAACGTCAGCAAATTCGTCGTCCATAGTTGTAATTTTTATCTTTTAATTTTTCCCTATTTTTTTTTTTTATATCTTTGTTTGTATATTTGTATAAACCTATGTACATCAAATTTTATTTACATCAGATCATTCATTTTCAAGAACAAGCACTTCAACTTCAAAGTTTGAAACTCCACAAGTCCATAAGACAGCGTTCTTAAACAAGTATAATCCTTACTAATAGTATAAACGCGAAAGTTTCTATGTATGGATGTTTGTTAATCTTTCTCGCAAAAACTACTGAATAGATCTTGATGTAAGAACAATGGCGAAATTTTAGCTGACTTGAATTTAAGCGTCTAAAAGTGACTTATATACGACGGAAGTTCCATTATTTTTCTATATTTTTTCAAAGTATCACATTGACTAGATCAGGCCGGAGAAAAAAGATATTTTAAATGAAAAGTTATTTGACTTTTAGATTACCGTGTAGTGTTGCCATTTTATATTTATCCTGCCAAGTGACAGTAAGTACAGCATTATTGAATTGTAACCAGTTTTATTTTTCTATTACGGAGTAAGTGAATAATTAAACGGAGTAACAATATAGTTTATTTTTAAGTGTAAGTGTTCCTTGCAGTGAGGTCAAAACACTGTGATGAAAAAATAAATAAATAGCTTTTAATGACTGGCAAAAAGACTAGTATCCCGAATCTAAAAAACATAGTTTGATTACTGCCGATTGTTGTTGGTTGATACCATATTCAATCACTGCTCTCTATTGTTTTTTCCCGTATTTTTTTTTAATTTTCATTTGTATGGACTGCTTATTATGGACTGTGATATGCCCCTGTGTGACCCTGTGCGTGTTTAAGGACTCGCGAGACTTTCCCTGTGACATTGAGCTTTTTCTATACTGGACGCCGATCTTGTCTAATTGTTTTGGATTACTTATCAGTGAACTAGTTGTTTGCTAGATACCGCCAGATGGACGGTCGTAGAGCAGACCGACACGAATCCTGTGTATCAACTGAATGATATTACCTACCAAGTTACCATAGACATAACCTACAAAAGTTCATGACTGAATATCTATTTTTCTCGGCCTTCTTGAACCAAAATTCTTGCATATACTAATTCAGAAAGTGACGCTGAGTTAAACAAGATATTTTTCATTTAAAGACGTAAGAATTTAACCTCAGCTAAAACAATGTATGCGCGGCTGCCATTGTCCTTTGGCACAGAGGTAGTTTTTATTAGATTTGGAGGATTTTTTTTGTATGGAAGAGTATGTTACCGGTTTGGTCCCTTTATATTTTGTTGGAGATCAACAAAAAACAACCAAAAGCACCGACTTCCAAATAAACTTTTTTTTTTTCGATTCCTTAAGTCATTAATGCTCATGAGCATTGTTTGTGGTAATGTCGGGTGACTACAAATTGTTATAGCAGCATAAAGGGGGAGGTTAACACAACGTGGCCATTATTGGGCACTATTACAAGAAATCAACCGCACTTCTCACGCATATTGCTCTTTTATGGTTCAATCAACATTAATATTTGAGGAAACTATTATAGTATAGTAATACTGTATAGCTCACAGGTGGCGTTCTTTGTTTTCTGTCTAACCCCCCATCGGGATAAAGCGGTTGATAAAGTATGTATGGCTGTGTGCAGCTATAGATCATAGGCGGATTGAATAGGGTAGTCAACTAAAGAAATCTAATTAGTCTGTCAGATAGATTTCCAAAAAATATTGGACACTTATTTTTACTTTTTTCAAACAAAAAACGAAGACGAAACTCGTGTGATGTCACTTCGCGCTACGATTTTTACCACGCCGTGACGTCACAAGCCCCCAGTCATGATCTTTGAAGCTTTTTATCTCCGTCAATTTTTATTGATTTGATAGAGCAAAAACTACGTGTCCAATATTTTTCGATAATCTAACTAAACAGAATCATAATTTTATTCCTCAGGAAACATCTCTATTAAGTCATCAGAATTGCCTTAATGTGGACGTAAAATGAGGGTCCATAAGCAATATATAATATGCAGGAGAAATCTGATAAGATTCTATGTGACGAGGGCTTGGTATTGGTTAAATAGATGTGGGTCAACCAAAATAAATGCTAAACATGGACACAAGGTTTTAACAAATTCCAGAACAAAACAGAAATCCGTACAAAAAACAACGTCCCTCTTTCCTGGCAACGCCGATGACTCACAGCCCGCCTGTCGCGCGCGACAAGTCACAACGCCCCGCGACAAATGACACGTGTTCGAGCTATTCCTGTCGCGTCATCGTTCGGCTATTTCCGTCACTCCCCCGACCGTTGACGGACAGCGATGCGTAGACGCATCTTATTTTAGCACCGTTTCTATTGCAATAAATACCTAGTGCTGTGTATTTTGCCAGGTCAGATGATTGCAATTTGTCATTTTGGTTTTATTTATATTTTCTGTCACATATCTGTAAGAGAGATGTTACAATTTTTAAGCAGGATGTTATAAGGTCGAATCGTGATGACTGAAGATATTATTTGACCCATCTTTTAGAATTTTTTCTCAATACTCACGACAGATTTATAACCGGAAAGTTATACTTACGAATCTTTTACTTCATAATTTTGGTGTCGTCATACATACCTGAAAAGATAGAATACAAATTATTAATACAAATATTCTTAAGGCGTTTCTTCATACTTATACAAAAAAAAAATCAGACCATAAAAAACCCTGTCTTACATTGCAAAATCGCACGAAAAGTAAGTGACCCACTGACTCCAAAATCTGCTAACACAAAATCCATACCATCTTCCGCTCGATAGCTCTAAAACCTAATCACGTTCACGTCGAATCTAGGCAAAAAACTAGGTAGACTGAAAGGCGCCTAAGCTGCGATTTATTCCAGTCTCACTGAGGATTAACCTGGCGTTTAGAAATACGAGAAAAAAATAGTAAAAAAGACGGTAGGTAAGGCTATCAAGCCAGTCAGCTGGAGGAGTGGGGGATATGCAACGCTTTTGTTTTTATTTTTAGGATTGAAGTCGTACGGTACGGACGTGTGGGTGGTACAAGATTTACGATGTTAAAATAAGTAGCGTCACCAGTTACGTCGGCTGTTACGTTTTGTTTATTTATTAAGGATTAAAGCGTCGGGTTTTATGAGGATGTTTCATGTTTAATGACCTAATTTTACTAGAGTATTACTTGAATTAATAATGCAATTGATGCGTGTGTATACAGAAGCAAGCCAGAAGGTGAAAAATATAGCTAAGAATAGTTCTTTTCCACCAATCTTTTCAGGAAATATTTAAGGTACTTTCTCGGCGAAAGAGTACTGAAGAACTTTACCAAACTGAACGAAGTCGTCGCAAAACCCACACTCAAAATTTCATACCTAAAAAGACAGCGTTCCTAGGAAGAAGGCTTTAAATTTTCAAACACATCCGACCTTCCCGCTGCCCCTACATTTGGGGTTGAATTTTTGGCTACTTCCCGTTATGTCACATTCCCGATTCGACAACATGTCAAATTTTTAAAAACAACTGAACACAAGTGGCGTTTGGTCAAGATTTTTGTCTTCATACATCCATTCCCGATTCGTCACCTTTTTTTTAAACTAGTTCTTTGGACGTTACAGTCAACTACAAAAGTTACCAAGTCCTTTTTGACGCTCTTTTTATCACCCCACTTTCGCAGAGGTGGGTATATTGTTTTCTTATCATATGTATAATCCTAAATTATATACGTTACATGCATAGGTATGTATCATGGCAATAAGTTTGATTGCCATGTGCAGCTTTCATCTATTTACCTTTGAAAACCGATAGTCCTAACCTTACTGAGATTGAATTAGACTGCGGAAGTGCAGAAAATCCAACAACACAGTTTTGTGGCGAGCTGTAGTGACCCTACGTAGAAGTCTTGTTTTTCATCACTTCAGGATATGTTGTCTCCTTCGACGCTTTGACGCTAATTTGCTAGCTAACTTTACTGGGCCCATTCACTAAATGAGTCACTCCCTGTCATATTTTCCATGAATATTTGAGTGACATTGGTTAGGTAGGGGCTATAGACCTCTAATAGTTGTTGGTAACCATTCCACTTTAGCCAAATTTATAGTCGGATTACTATTCGGCAATTATAATATTTTCCATTTGAAATGTCCGCCGAGGCCTCTGTTAGTCGGATTTGGCCCTTCCTTCTACCAAAGGCCTCACCCCCACCCCTCTACCAATATTGTCAAGAACATAAAAATAAACCAGTCCAAAACATGCAAAGTATTTCAGTCAAGATTCACAAGTACCAGGAGACTAGAAAAATGTTGAAGTATTTTCGAGGCTGGAATTTTGGGCAGCAAAGGCTCACAAACTACCGAGATACCAGAATCATGAAGATATATTTCCGGGGCAAGAAGTATAAGTGTTAAAAACTCAAAAACTACCCGGATACTTTACTGGTTTTTTCTTGGGGCTGGGACAAATATTTAATCAATCTATGACCCTTAGGAGTCGAGGAAAAAGCAAAATAGCCAGAAAAAAGAAATAATGCACCAGCCTCAAATACCCGAAATTACTGAATTGCGATACCACGGGATTAACTTTCATAATGTTTTGCCTTCCTGAAGCCAGTTCTAAAGTTCACGCAGACAAAGTAGCAGATAGAAGCTAATTAACAAAATACAAAGAGCTAAATACACTGGGATAACAATATGCTAGTATTACGAATGCAATACCGATCTAGAGGAAACTGAAAGTAATAATCAAAATACTTTTGACGCGAGCGAAGCCGCGGGTGGCAGCTAGTAAGTAGATAGAACATGAACGGAGGCATTTCTTTTTGCTCCTGATTGTACTTTCTAAACAAAAGGTTGACCAAACGGGAAAGAATATAGGCATTCTCAAATGTTGACGAATCGGGAATGAATGTTTGAAGATTAAAATATTGACCAAACGCCACTAGCGTTCAATTGTTTTTAAAACTTTTGACATGTTGTCCAATCGGGAATGTGACATAACGGGAAGTAGCCGAATTTTTGATGCCACCCTCCAGATAGGGCTTAAGGGGGAGAGGGGTGCAGTAAGTACCTTTGTACCGGTGGATAACAAGAAGCGCGTACTACAAAGAGATTTCGTTATTTGGTTAGTTAGATTTGGGACCAAATGTTTGTTTTGCCGTGTGCTTCTTTTGGAATAAATAGGTACGTGTAGTCAGAACGTGATCACGGTAGGTTTAACGAAATACTATTTAACCTTTGTACAAATAGGTCTTTGTGCGGAGATTCTAAACTACATTAAACAAAAAAAAAAAAACGTTGCCCCACACTAGGATTTACTCCTGTATCGTGGGTGCGTTCACAAACATGAAAACTCACATACACAAGACACCCAGACCCGGAACAATTATCTGTAGGCCATATAAATATTTTTTCCGTGCGGGGATCGAACCCATGACACGTAGCGCAGCAGCCGAACGTCCGACTACTGCGCCAACCGTGTCATCAATATTATATAATAGTACGATGGACGTAAAATACAGCATCAGTTGACGGTCGACAAGGGCTATCGCTATGAGATGTTTTCGGTACTTAAAAACGACTTGAAAAATAATTTCTGTTGTATCATTTCACCGGCACTCCTTAACTTAATAGTAGCGGCCCGCGGTTTCACCCGCGTTGTTCCCGTTCCCGTAGCAATACAGGGATAAAATATAGCCTACCAATACTGTCCCAGACTCGCTGCCCAGAAGAATTCCATAACGCTTTTGCAAAATTAAAAATAAAGTTCTATTTATAATAAACATTATGAATCTGCCAAGCCTTTTCTCTATTATGATGATGGTCTAGTGCAATCGCATATCGCTGGAAACCACTAAACGTCCTTTGTTTACATAATACACAGAATACAGCAGTTCACAGCCTGGGTCATCGCCGTTAGGTCACCTGCTTGTCAGTCTTCTACAGTTTGTACTTCGGCGAATGTGCCCATGAACTTCAATCCCCCTTACCCGAACGGCCCCCTTCTACCATAGGACATCTAGACGCACTGTAGGTTACCATCTCTACCTTGTAGCTATTCCACCAATTCGCACCAAGCGTTTTCAATCATCTTTTATAATGCGCACAGCAAAGGAGTGGAACTCTCTGCCTGCGTCTATGTTTCCGAACGCATTCAACCCTAATCTTTTCAAAGTTACAGTGAATAGGCTTCTTCTGTGTAAGCTCATTCCAACGTACACTTTCTAGACTAGAGTCAAGAGCAAATCCACTACATAATTTAAAAATTAAAAACCAGAATACAGGAAGCTCATTTGTACCTATCCCAAAATAACTCTTCTAGCTAGCCTATGTCATCCCACTGCTGGGCAAAGACCTCTTTCTCCCTTTTCCACACAATTCTTTCATTTGCTAGTTCAGGCCTTTCTTTTCAGTAAAGTCGATTTCGCCATCATCGCTTCGGTCCGCCGCGATGTCTTCTAGCATTTAAAGGGACTCAGAAAAAATAACAAAAATCACACATCTGACATCCCTCTAATTAAAGCACACAAAGAAACCGCAAGTAAACATCTAAAACTTCACATAAATCTCAGTTCAAACGCGACACGTGTAGAACTAGTAAAAACTACTATAAACACACAAACACGAGTAGTTTCTGTTGGTAGTTAACTTGAAAACTCCGCGCTACATAATAAAACGCACACGCAATCTCGTACGGAACCGTGCGGTTGTGTTAAGGGACGTCCCTGGAGGGATCGGGTAGGGTCCCACTGGTAGCGATACGAACTACAGGCGGCCTATACATACTTACTCGCTTCTGAAGGAAGTTTTGGTCGTGGCAGAGCCATCTTAACAATCAAGTTTATAATTAAAAGCAATACAACTCAATTAAGGTATAGTACTTTGCAGGCCTGCGGATGGCGAGCGATTGGTGTCTCGCCGTCCGATAACAACCAGGCCCGAGTTGACAGCAAAGAGATGTCAGCAAAGAAGAAGTGCTGCCATGGGATTAATGCCTGCTAGGGTTGCGGAATTTGTTCGAAAGTCACCACGGCCTTGGAACGCGAAGGGCATTAGGAGGAACTAGGTTGGGTTTTAGTCAGTAAGAGACGGACACTCCTTTCCACTCCACCTTGAGCGCAAGAAGTCATTCGATGATTTCCCATCCATAAAAAAAAGTATTGTATTTCCTATATTTTGTTACGTTACTTGAATCCTTAAAAAAAACTGCAACCAATAATTTCCAAAATGTACTCAATAATACACATTTTACAACTAAAGTTTAAAACCTTCTTGATAACTACAAACTGGGAGTTATTTCAAGGCAAGCACGCTCCACACATCATCACTTTTCATCAGACGGTATTGAGATCAAACGCGAACCTATCAGTAATCATTAAAAAAAAAAGAATTATGTAGAAAACAAAAAAGAGCAGCGGTGGCCGAGTGGTAACGGCTTCGACTTACGAATTGTAGGTCGCGAGTTCAAACCCAGGCAGGCGCATTACTTTGTGTAATTACTTTCATCACCACTGCTCTCAAAACGGTGAAGAAAAACATCGCGAGGAAAGCGGCTTGTCCTAGAACCAAAAATTCGAAGACATGTGACATTCAGCAACCCGCACTGGGCCCGCGTGGTAGATTCCGGCCCATTCCCTCTTCTAGAGAGGAGGCCTGTGTCTCAGCAGTGGGATGATTAAAAGGCTGATTATGCTTAAGCTTATATATAGTATGCGAACCATTTAAAAAAAGAATTAGGTAGAAGACATCTGTTTCTAAAACCACTATTCTATACTTTAAAACCTAATTCTGCGGTTACAGCTGTCACTCACTACTGTCAAACACGAGCTACTGAAACAACAGCTCCATATCTTATTTACTACAAACCCTTACAATTTATTCGCTCTGCATAACTTATAGCCTATCGAGCTTGTGGTGCGAAGGTCTTCAGGGTAACGGGGTGCTGTTAGTCGTTTCGGTATTCAGTTCATTAATATTTTATGGGACTAGAATATTAGGGTAATTTGGTTTTGTTTAACGAAAAGGTTCGGGGATGGAATAAGATCAGATCAGCACACTTTACTATCCTAGAAAGGTCCTGTGCGTACAAAATATTATAGCTATAAAAAAGGATTCTTAAGGTCAAAATAGAAGAGGTTATTTCAATTTAAGAATACTCTATTATCGAGCAAATAATACGTGATCCTATCAATAATAATAAAACAAAAGCCTGTTCTGTCAAACTGCAAGGGGGCCCCCTTTCTTCCTTCCATTCCTCCTAGCCTTGGGCAAGCGTGGACCAATCATTTCGATAGGCATCAAGCTCATCCCGACATCTACCTGGATCTTTCGCGATGTTGCAGGACAATAATTTCACAATGTGGGTGATTTCGCCCATGGACTCGACTTTTTGACATTTTAACTGGTCTGTATCAGCTCGACGTCAGTATGTCGCTACTGGAATCCAGCAGAATACCAGACTCAGGTATATTTGCCTGGCACATGCTGAATTGGACTCCCATTTGGTGCAACTTAGAGACATAATCGCTCGGTGAATGTCACTCGCTATATGTCACTCGCGTCGGTAATGTCGCGCGCCACAATTAAGTAAGGAAGATAGCGGCATTCGGTAGTGAGTTTATAGTGTAATTAATTAAAGTGTCATTTTTGGTTATTTAATCGACTGATTTTATTGTAACGAACCCGAAGCTCGTAACAGTAGTTAGCCGGGTATTATAATGGATTGCCACAATTTCAGACTATTTTTTTTTAAATGTATTTACTCATATCTTAAAATTAATCATTTCCAGTGTTATGATTCATGTAATTGTACGTTTTTGTGTTGTGTCCTCTATCCTTGCGCTGAATAAATGTTTTATCTATCTATCTACACGACAAAAAAAAAAGAACTCGCTGACACTAGCGCCCAACCCGACCCATCGAGGCATTTTCATAGGCTCCCGCATTAATGTTTGACGAGGGCCCAGATCTTTAAGACACGTGATTAATTCCAAGTTCAAGTCATAAGCAAATAGAGGCGTGTTTCGGCTGAGGTCGTGTATGAGACTAAAGTACCTTTGTACATGGATAGAAAACACATTAAGTTTCTTGGCGAAATTAAGAGGCCCTAGGCCCCTTATTTTTAGGGTTCCGTATGTAACGTAAAATGTCACAACAAGAAAATAAACATTGAAAATATTAAAAAGGTGATTTTATATTCAGTGAAATCGTTTAGAATCAACGCTTAAAGCATTCAATAACGAATTCCACTACTAATACAAGCACTTCATTAATTTCAGTATATGTAACTGTGAAGATAATCTAAAATTCAAAGATAAATCATGTGAACATAATGAGATGTTACAATGGATAAAAGGCATAAAATACCTAAAACGTAAGTGTTTAATAGTACAATATGATAGAATCTGCAGTATTTAAAGTACAGATACTATACGTACTCGAAGGGTAACCAACGGAACCCTATTAATAAGCCTCCGCTGTACGTCAGTCTGCTCATCTGTCCGACAGCGGGTTTTATCTCAAGAACCGAAATAGTTAGATAGTTGAAATTTTTACAATGTGATTTTTTTCTATTGCCGCAGTAATAAACAAATAAATTAAGGGTCCGATACAATAAACCTGTTTCCTGTTTAAGGTAGGTACGGAACCCTTCGTGTCACTTTTTTTTATTAAACTTTCAATGGTAAAGTTGACGGTTTGTATAAAGGACTAAGGCATGATTTGAAAGAAAAGAAAGTTTTAATTTAACTTTGAACAGTCATTTATTCGAATTAGGCTGAAATTCAACAATATCGGAACGTTACTTATACATACGAACAGCACTGAAATCACTCACCCGTCACCATTTCCTATCTTTTGGTTGAGAAGAAGAGGCGCAAAAAAAAACTTCACAGACAGTCAAGTAGGTAAATGATAGCGTCACGGTTAACAAGAGATAATGGAAGAACAAAACGCGTATATCAGAAACCAAAATCACAGCTTACTTTCCCTCTCGCCTCCTTCTGCGAAGCAGTAATGCTAGCTAAGGAGGAGGCGGAACGCGTGCGGGGAAACCTAACGCCCCAGCCGCCGCAACAGAAGAAGACGCCCCGGGCGTTGGGAAACGCAGGGCGATTCCAGACCACCGTAGGCGCGGGCCTGCGGATGGCGAGCTATGGGTGGCTCGCCGTCCGATAGCAACCAGGCCCGAGTCGACGGCGCGTCGTGTTCCACGTGCGCCTCAAAGAGCTGTCAGCAAAGAAGACGGGACCCCATAGGGTCAGTGCCTGCTAGGGTTGCGGAATTTGTTCGAAAGAGTCACCGCGGCCCTGGAACACAAAGGGCACAAGAAGGATCACGGGTGGGTTTTAGCCAGTAAGAGTCTGACACTCCCCTCCCGCACCGCCCAGAGCGGGAGAAGTCATTTGATGATTTCTCATCCAAAAAAAAGGTTACTTTACCTCAAGTCATATTTTTTATGTAGGTACCCTACAGCGTGCGCCTACCCTACCCATCTGTACTCAATCAAACAGCATATAATAGTAAAACAAAGCAAGATTCAGATTTATTATCTAACACAACACCTTATCAGCTCGCAACCTACTAAATATTGATGCAGTCATAAATACGGAATAGATCTACGGAAAACTACTAAATAATAAATGATGCACAGTCGGGGAATAAAAATGTTATACACCATTAGTTCCTGTCTGAATGTTGATGATATTTTTCCGACATTATTCTGAACTAGCTCACCCGCGCAACTTTGTCTGCGTTACATTTTGAATGACTGCTCTGATCCTATTGATCTTAGCGTGATGATAGCCTTTCTCGATAAATGGGGCTATGTAACACTGCAAGAATTTTTCAAATCGGACCAGTAAATCCCACGATTCGCGCGTTCAATCAAACAAAGAACTTTTCAGCTTTATCCTACTAATAAACACATCAAAAGTATCTAGGGATCAACATATATTTTTGCAATAACTTTCCTCCTGATTGATATTAATTAAAATTTTCTTTAAGGATTCATCAAATAAAGTGTTTTCGTTTGTCACAGTAACGATAAACCAAGTCACCTTTGCATTAATAAAGAAATTTGCCATTTTCCTAATAAAGGGATTTTTGACATTTGAACCACTAACATTAAAGTTCGAAAAAAAGACTGAAATAACAGTTTTCTTTAAAATTTTATTGGGTAACTTAAACAATTAATAATCCGTGTTTCTACCGCGAACACTAACAACACAAGAACATCGGTTTGGCATACTCAAAATGAGTTCATCCAAATCACGCTGTGGAATGGCCGCCCATGTTCGTTGCAACAACAAAAAAAGGTCTTCTTGCGACTGGATACCCTCCATATTCGGCAGAGCTCTTCGCTTACCTTGGCTGAGCGCCATGGAGGACGGTATCGCTGCACCACACGGAGACAAGACCGATACATTCAAATCTTAACTCGAAGAGCTCCAACAATAACCGCCATGATGTTAGCCGTGAGGCTTCATCACTCTTCAGGGAACTTAATTAGCGACCAAACAGTCAGAAACCGCTTGCATGAAGTGAACCTTCATTCCCGAAGACCGCTACGGGTACCACCTATAGCAATGCACAATCGTAGGATTCGATATCAATGGGCTCTTGAACACAGAAATTGGGCAGAAGAACAATGGCGTTTCGTGTGCTTTTCTGATGAGTCTCGTTTTGGTATGAGACCGGATACAAGACGTATACGACACTGGAGAACCCCTGGACGCCAACAGCGATTAAAATCCTGCCAGGAAGTCCATCCTTATAGTGGTGGAACCATCATAGTATGGGCGGGTATTTGGATCGGCGGAAGAACTGAGTTGATTTGGATCAGAGGCAACCTCAACGCTCAAATTTATGCTGAGACGATTGTATCAGACGTCATCGTTCCTCTACAAGTGCAAATCGGTCCCTTATTTCAGTTAATGCATGATAATGCACGACCGCACACCGCAAGAGTTGTAAGACAGACTCTCGCCGCAGCTAACATCAATGTCCTGCCCTGGCCTGCTCAGTCGCCAGACTTGAACCCGATTGAGCATGCATGGGATATGCTACAGAGAAGAGCTCTGCCGAATATGGAGGGTATCCAGTCGCAAGAAGACCTTTTTTTGTTGTTGCAACGAACATGGGCGGCCATTCCACAGCGTGATTTGGATGAACTCATTTTGAGTATGCCAAACCGATGTTCTTGTGTTGTTAGTGTTCGCGGTAGAAACACGGATTATTAATTGTTTAAGTTACCCAATAAAATTTTAAAGAAAACTGTTATTTCAGTCTTTTTTTCGAACTTTAATGTTAGTGGTTCAAATGTCAAAAATCCCTTTATTAGGAAAATGGCAAATTTCTTTATTAATGCAAAGGTGACTTGGTTTATCGTTACTGTGACAAACGAAAACACTTTATTTGATGAATCCTTAAAGAAAATTTTAATTAATATCAATCAGGAGGAAAGTTATTGCAAAAATATATGTTGATCCCTAGATACTTTTGATGTGTTTATTATAAACGCAAAAGTTTTGTAAGTATGAATGGATGTTTGTTACTCTTTCACGCAAAAACTACTTAACGGATTTGGATGAATTCTGGCACACAGATGGGTTATAACTAGGATTAACATATAGGATAATTTTTACCCCGATATTCTCACGGGATCGAAACTTATGTGAGTGAAACCGCGGGGCGCTGCAAGTGATCTTATAAAGCTGAAGAGTTTTTGGCTAACTTTTATCTGAAAAATATATTTCGACAAACAAGTCAGTTGAATCGTCTCTCCGGGACCCTCGTCCAGTTTCATCAATTTGGCGATTTTATCGTCTATGTACGGCTATCGAGAGTTGCAGTGGCTGGAAATAATGGTTTGGTCTACTCGCAAAAAAAGTTCTTAGAGATGACAGCTACCTGGGCCAAAGTTCGGCTGTGTACAGATTTCTGATGACTGCCGCCTTTCTAAACCTCCCTATAGTACAGTAGGGGGAGGGGGGGGGTACTGTACACATGTAACTGGGTTCTTTGTTCACAACAAAAGATAGAAAACCTACTAAATATTTGCTCACACATAAATACGGTACAGCGGGTGTTACAAATAGCTCATGCTGTATTATTCGCCCGGTCTGTAGCTGTGACGGCCCAACGAATCGTTATAAAGCATCCTTTTCTATTATTTAGGGGTAATCCGCGGTCTGGAGGAATGGGGACGTTTAGAGTTGACGATACGATTCGGAAACGATGTGCGTAGTCGTGCGATACAGGCACAAGACAGTTATGACAAAGTGCAATATTATCAGCGGCCGATCACAGATAACAAAAGTTCAACGTTTTTGGATTGAACATCGGCAGCGCATGTAGATTTAATCAGATTAAAAATAATAAAATCATCATCACAGGCCCTATCAGAATACCAGCGCTGTGGTATTTACTAAAAAGTTTATTTTTTTAAATATCGCAGCATATGCTGAGATGGGGACTTTTTTTGGCCTCGCACAGTTTTAAATTAATAATACTTTTATTTTATTTTTCTTTGTTTAATGTGCGAGTCCTAAATAAATATTTTTCTTTCTTTCTTTCTTTCTAAAAAAAACTGACGACTGATTTTACAGAGAAACTGTACGCGAGCAGCACATGTAAAGCGCGTTTATGAGTTGTGTTAATATTTCACAATGATGACGACAATGAAATGTTTTGGAATGCGATTTGAAGCCTATCACGCCCAGTTGCTGTTGTTAAAATTGGCCTTAAAATGGAAACGTACTTTTGAACATTTATTCATTCTGTAACACATGAAAAGAAAACAGTACAAAGATCACAGTTTCAGTGAAGTTTTTAAGCTATAATTTACTGTTCCATTGCAGGAAAGACACCATTCGTTTCTTATAAATCCATATTTGTCTTGAATTGGATAATGACAACTAAACCAGTACTATCACCAAAAAAAATATAGTATTTACACGAAACGTGTTTGCCCATCGGTCTCATCTAATCGTCCACTGTAAAACAACCCATCCAAACCGCACGGCTGAGCAAATTATTATTAAACACACAATACACACTTTTCTCGGGCGCGGTCGCTCGTTAAATAAATTAGCCCTACCACCCTGTGGGGGTTGCCGGCGCAGCGGTGGGTGCTTTTGCATTTTTTAGTACTAAACATGTTTAAGGAAGGAAGTATACGATGTAGACACAAAAGCATTCATTCGGAAAACAGTTCATGGAGTGGACGGGCGTCAAAACATTGCACAAATCAAGCTAAAACTTAAATTGAAAAAGCAGAGCAGCGCGGTCTCCCAACGCAACGTATTCTTTTTAGAATTATTAATACATACTTAGGTACTTTAAGATTGAGTTTTTTTTTTATTATTTTTTACTTTTTAAAGGGAATTAGGTTTTTGTATCGGTTTTTTTTTAAATTTATATTTTTATTTTATACTTTTTATAGGTACATACTTATAAGAATGCTCTCGATTAAGTCGCCATCAATATTCTCTTTCAGTGCGCTTTCATTTGAGACCCCACTCCAGTATATTTGCAGACATTCAATTAATCTTCCCCGCTGTCACCCCCCACAACTTTTAAACGACTCAACCGATTTTCATCAAACATGTCTAAGAACAGTCGCCCGTAACTCACCTTTCATACAAAAAAAACTAAATTGAAATCGCTTCATCCATTCGCGAGCTACGGAGCCACAGACAGACAGACACGTCGAACTTATAACACCCCTCTTTTTGCGTCAGGGGTTAAATATGGAACACGTTGGGCTCGAGTTCACGGGCGTGTCTTCCGAGAGTTGAATCCTTAGGTTTCATTCCCAGGTCAGGCTAAAAGCGTAACTGCGTAGCTGGGTTTTTCCACTAGGAATTTCGCAGTAGCAGCCGCAGTAGAAGTTTGGAAGTTGGTAGTGCGAAACATCCGTGTCTCGGAAGGCACAGTATACCTGAATATGCGCTGACAATTGTGCAATAAATTATCTCCTACGTACTTGGTTATTCTCTGTTGAAAGAGGCCACCGTGTCTGAAATTCGTTCAGGATAACAAGTAACGATCTTACTGTAAACCTGCTTGTTAGGGATTCGTAGCCTCGGCCTGTGGTCGGCATGCTATGGGTGGCTCGCCGTCCGATAACAACCAGACAACGAACGCTTCGTGTTCCACGCGCGGCTCAAAGAGACGTCAGTAAAGAAGATAGGGCCCCATAGGGTCAGTACCTGCTATGGTTGCGGAATTTGTTCGAAAGAGTCATCGCGGCCCTGGAACGCAAAGGGCACTAGGGGCAACACGGGTGGGTTTTAGTCAGTAAGAGTCTGACACTCCCTCTTCCGCTCCACCCAGAGCGGGAGAAATAATTTGATGATTTGCCATCCATATATAAAAGGGGGCAAAGCAAAAGCGTATAGCAAAAGTGATTTTTTTTGCTCGATATATATAACAGCAACAGGTAGACGCTTGAAATATTCACAGAATATTTAGTTATATATTCACTTAAAAAATAAATGTTTTTTTTTAAGTATGTTTAAGGGCCTCCCATACAACAGACATGTATTTTTTTGTCTCACATTTGGCCGGTTTTATTTATTTAATTTTAGATATAACAACACTTTCGTCATCTTCCTTTTATTTTACGAAAAATCACAGAAAAATCTTCACTAGATACATAACTATTAATTACAATCCTGATCAATGGATGCTAGATTGATTGTTCCGAGAAACTTCACAGTCCTATTGTCGACTGGGCCTTTATGTCGTCCGCTAGTATATTGCACGTTAATGTTCGTTAATGGGCACGCGGCTCAATGAACTGGACGAATCTATACTAATATTATAAAGCTGAAGAGTTTGTTTGTTTGTTTGTTTGTTTGTTTGAACGCTCTAATCTCAGGAACTACTGGTTCGAATTGAAAAATTCTTTTTGGGTTGAATAGACCATTTATCGAGGAAGGCTTTAGGCTATGTATCATCACGCTTAAGCCAATAGGAGCGGAGCAGCGATAAAGAATGTTTTAAAATCGGGGATTACACGGGGACGAAGTCGCGGGCAGCAGCTAGTGTATCATACATATGTATTGGGAATTCCTTGAAAGGTCTGAATTGGGACAGAATGAGACTGCATTAAATAGGAAAATTTTGAGAGAGCAGTGGTGGCCGAGTGGTAACGGCCCCGACTTACGAATTTGTAGGTCGCGTGTTCAAACCCAGCCAGGCGCATTAATTTGTGTAATTAATTTCAACACCACTGCTCTCAAAACGGTGAAGGAAAGCATCGTGAGGAAACCGGCATGACCTAGAACCAAAAATTCGAAGACATGTGATATTCACCAACCCGCACTGGGCCCGCGTGGTGGATTACGGCCCATTCCCTCTCCTAGAGAGGAGGCCTGTGTCCCAGCAGTGGGAAAATTAAAAGGCTGATTATAGGCAAATTTTAAGCAAATGCGGGTTATATTTATTTAGATTCATAGCAATTTTATGACCATGTGATTTGAAGTTTGGATTGGAAAAGAAGCTCGTGGTTAAATAACAGCAGCACTGATTGAACTTTGAGGTTCAGCTACGCTTGCCGAGGTCGGTCCACAGATGGGTTAAAGCACGTTAAGCTGTTAGACCCGGCTTTTTTTTTGGATGGGAAATCATCAAATGACTTCTCCCGCTCTGGGCGGAGCGGAAGGGAGTGTCAGTCTCTTACTGACTAAAACCCTTTGCGTTCCAGGGCCACGGTGACTTTCGAACAAATTCCGCAACCCTAGCAGGCATTGATCCTATGGGGCCCTGTCTTCTTTGCTGACATCTCTTTGAGGCGCGCGTGGAACAAGCCAAAATCCCGAGCCTGGTTTTTATCGAGACTCCCATGACTCGCCATACCCAACATATCTGACATAACTTGGCAAGGCACAGTTACTGGGGGTCGTATCGTCATCGGCATCAGCATATGCTGGGATAGGAACCTCGCACTTATTTATTTATTTATTTATTTAAATTTAAGTACAGCCACATCATATACATTGCACAAATTAAAACAAACTTAATAACAGAAAAAGAACTAATGCACATGACAATTAAGGCGTACATAGCGCTCATTACAACAAAAGTGCTGCCTTGAAATAACAAGTTTTTTTTTTTTTTTTTTTAATTTATATCTAATTTAAAACATAAACTCATTATAAAACATTGTATTTTATCTTTATTCCTAATAGTAATTTTAAAAGAAATTATTAAAACATGTAGAAATCATTAAAATTTAAATAGTAACAATGTCAATTAATTAAAATTAAAACTGGGTTAATAAAATGTCAGTAGTTAAATTGAATTGAATTGAAATAATTTAAAAATATATATAAAATAAGTTCAACAAGACACTAACAATGACCTGGCAAGGATAGTGTGATCTTTTTCCGAAACCGCGGTAGCTTGTCATTGAATATGTCTAATTCAGGCATGTTCATGACTACATTATTGTATTCATTGCACATTCTTATTATGGGAGACTGTAAGCCCAGGTTGCTTTTGACACATGAGGTGTCAAAAACCTTTTTAATTTTTTTGGCCCGTGGGTAAGTTCTTGGAACTGTCAAAGAAATGTTCTGCAAGAGGCAACTGCATTGAATATTTCCATTAATTACTTTATGGAGAAAGCATAAATCCAAAAGACGTCTACGATCGCGAAGGGTAATCATTTTAAATTTCTTCAAACGCTCAGTGTAAGGTTTTCTGTGTGAAAACCCCTTGGCATAGTAAGCAAGGTGCCTCGTAAAGGCTCGTTGTATGCTTTCCAGTCGTTGTGAGTGGACTGCATAAAAAGGGTTCCATACACAGCTTGCATACTCAAGATTGCTGCGTACTAGGGTATTATAAAGTAACACTTTAGTCTTTTCTAGCTTAAATCCTCTGGAGTTGCGCCTCAAAAACCCAAGCATCCGGGCGGACCTTGTCACTGCTTCCGCAATGTGTGAGGTAAACTTCAGCCTACTATCAACAATCACACCCAGATCTCGAATTTCATTCACTTGGACAAGCATTACACCACCAATGTCATACTTTGTATAAACTGGTGTCTTTTTCCTTGTGAATGATATGTGATGACATTTTTTTGCATTAAGACTCATACCGTTGATGTTACACCAACGCTGAATATTATTCAAGTCAGCCTGAATCAAATCAGCATCAGTACGGGAGTTTATCACTTTGTATATTTTTAGATCGTCAGCAAACAGGGAAATTCTACTATGTTTTATGTGATTGGTGATATCGTTGATAAAGATAAGGAATAATAGCGGCCCCAAGTGAGACCCCTGTGGAACTCCTGAATGCGCGTAATACACTCTAGATTTGAAGCCCCTATCTCTACATATTGTGGTCTTTTTGATAAATATGATTTGAACCAATCCAGCAATTCACCTCCGATACCAAACCATCTCAGTTTTTCCACTAGTATGGATTGATTTACCTTGTCAAAGGCGTTGCTGAAATCAGTGTATATTGCGTCTGTCTGCATTCCCTTGTCAACTTCACGTGATACTTCAGAAACAAAGGGTACCAGATTAGTCACCGTTGAACGCCCACGTCTGAAGCCATGCTGATAATCCGAAATGCTTGAATCAACCATTTGTGAAATAATGGGGCATAACATTGATTCAAACAGCTTAGAAAAACATGAAAGAATCGAAATAGGGCGGTAATTAGCTGCGCAGCCTTGATCACCCTTCTTAAATATGGGTACTATACGAGCTTTCTTCCATTCTTCAGGGAATTTGCCTTCCTTCAAGGACTGGTTGAATATCAGCATTAACGGAAGTGCCAGAGCAGAACGGCATCTTTTAACAAATACTGGTGGAATAAGGTCAGGTCCAGCACCCTTTGATGGATCGATTTTTCCAATGGCTTTAAAAACATCGGATTCATCAAATTTTACGCTAGAAATAAAGTTAGAAGTTTCACGTTGGGTTTCAAAGCTACATGATTGGGAACAATGAGAATATGAGTGTTTGCACTGCGGGGTATTTACCGTGTATACAGATGAAAATTGAGTTGCAAATAGGTTAGCGATTTCAGGACCAGTTTTAGCAATTTCATCTCCTAGCATCATTCTTGCAGGAATCGATGATTTACCACCACGCTTGCCATTGACAAAGTTCCAAAAGGCTTTTGGGTTTTTAGGTATGTCGTTCTCTATTTTAGTTTTGTATCTGGAATAGCATTCATCATAAAGCTTGTGAGAGCGAGAGCGGAGCAATTGATACTCGATTTCATCTCTAGGATTACCATATTTCTTATATCTTTTTCGAATTTTTTCCTTTTCAGATGTAAGTCGTATTAACGAATTACTAAACCACGAAGGGAATTTAGCTCTAACAGTTGCCACTTTAGGGACTAACTTTACAATGACAGCCTCAAGAATACTGTAAAACTCCGCGACCATACCATCTACATCATCACAGCTGAGAATTCGTTCTTGCCATTCTACACTCTTTAGCTCATTGACGATATCTTTATAGTTTGCTTTGAAGAAGTTATGTTTTTTGTCAGGTTTTTGACGCAGATAAGTGAAATTGTTGTATGGAATATTAAGCAATAAATTGGAATGGTTTGGGTAGCATTTGCTAAGAACATTCAAAGGCCTTGTAACATAGGCGCCAGGCAAAGTTGTAATAGTCAAATCCAGTAATTTGTTGTCACAGTTATTAATACAATTTACCTGATATAGATTGTTCATACTTAAAAAGTCAACAAAATAATGTCCAAGAGAATTATCATAATTGGAGGGAATAAGGTAATTACAGTCTGCCTTGGCGTTCCACGTAATGAAGCCTAGGTTAAAATCACCCAAAATTACCAGGTCATCAGTGTGATGATTAGTAACATAGTCTACTTTTTCAAGAAACATTGACAATGCGTCCAACTTTACAGGTGGGGGCAAATAGACCACACAGATTGCTAGTTTCCTTACTTTAGTACCAATTTGTAGCTCCAAAATGACCCACAAGTCTTCCAACCCACTTTCCCAGCTGGTAACTCTAGCTGAAGGTATGTCATTAGAGACAGCCAACATCACCCCACCTCCATCTTTTTTTTTGTTTAGGGTGTTGTGACGGTCTCTACGATAGAGTGTGTATCGATCATTTATCAATTCGCTGTCACAAATTTTGGGGTTAAGCCATGTTTCCGTAAGAGCAATTACACTGTAATTGGAAGTTTGTATACTTTTAAAGAGATCATTAGTTTTTGTTCTTAGCCCTTGAACGTTTTGGTAATAAATATCAAGCATTGCGACTTAAGTGGTACCAATACACTTCAACAATATCTGATTTAAGGACTTACTACACCTAGACTATAAGGTTCAAACTGTCAAGATTTTTGATCAGAATAGACTGGAACTCAACTTCCTTTCGAACAAAAATACGCCCATTACGTACCCAAACGAATTTATATGACATTTCTTTGGCTTTTTTCCGTGTGGCGGCGTGCAATGACTTGTTTGCGGGAGTTAAGTGTTCAGACACAAAAACTGGCTGTCTTGGACCCCCTATACCAAGATGCTGAGTAGACAGTTTACCATCTGGATTTTTCTTATTGAACTTTGTAGTTGCAGCGAGAATAGTATCACGATGGCGTGCGGTTCGCAATTTGACTATAACTGGTCGAGGCCTGTCATTATCATTCGACATTTTAGCAACCCTCGTTGCGTACTGAATATCACCATCGGAAAGGGGACTCTCTACAATTTTTGACAGTTGTAAAACTGTATTTACTAAATTTTCAGAGCGATACTCTGGAACACCATTGATTTCTATATTTGAGTCACGCATGTGGAGTTCTACTGTATTCAGTCTTACAGTCAGATCTTTAACTGTAGATTTCAGCAACTCATTTTCATGCTTGAGGTCATTAATTATACCTGTTTTTTCCTTAAAGTCCGCTTTAATTTCCTCGAATTTCACGTTCATGAATTCTAGCGACTCCTGAAAGGAATCTATCTTCTTGAGAATGTTGCTGAATTCAGTCTTCACTAGTTTTTCATGACTCAACTTTAGGGCGATGGTGATCTCTTGTTGCAAGATCTCGCGTAGACTTCCTTCTGTAACCAATGTTTGAGGGCCATGGGATTTAAAAGCCGATTTAACTTCTACGGTGCTCGATTGTCCGGCAATTTCAAGCTCCTCAGTCTTGTGGACCGACTTTGGTGGTGACTGCGTCTGCAACTTCGACGGCGACAACTGCGATGATTTTGATTGAAATTGTTTTTGCGATTGTTTTGACGCTTGTTTCTGCAGTGGTTTTGTCGGTGGTCTCTGCGATGGCTTCGGTGGTGATTTTGTGGGCTTTTTCCGAACAGTAATGTTGGGGTCTCCATGTATATCCTCCACCTGGCTCTTGCCTGCCGAGCATGAAGTCAGACGCACAGGGGTGTTAATGTTGCCCCTTTTAGGTTCTTTGCTGCAGCATTCAGGACACTTCCAAGAGTTTTTGAGGTTAGTGTCCATAAGTTCGTAACTATTGGAGGACACATTGGCACAAACCAGGTCATATTTGGATTCGCAACTGTAGCATTTAAGATATACCCCACTGCTAAGCATGGTACGACAGCCGGCGCATTCACTGGTTGATGCCATTGCTGTGTGATTCCTTTAAAAAATGTTTCAAAATATGATAAAGCAATCTCTTGATACTGCCAAAAATGAGTGAAGAACTTCGAATTAAAATTGTAATCGTAAAAGAAAATGTGGAGAAACTTTTAAAAATCCAAAAAGAGCATATGACGAACTGCGGGATAGAACTCGAGACTCTTCGCGCATCATTCAAAGTTGACGGCTGTTTATCAAACTCGACTATTAGTACCACTGTCTAATTTTCCAAAATAACATACTGTTACTGGCATAAACGTCGATGATAAATATGTGCTGGTGGGTAGGTCCAAATTAATCAATTATTCTCCTTTTTTTTTCGTTCACTTGCTCTTTGGGTATTTCCACAATAAACACAAATTTCATAATCATAATCATAATCATAATCATAATCATAATCGTTTATTTGCTAATATGGGTAATTACATAAAGTTGTTAAAAACAAAGAGTACAGTCCAACCATATTACGCCTTGAGGCATGCAAATACCAGCTATTGCTGTATCACAACATTTTTATACAAAATAATACATGCACCAGAACAAATGATTAATAAATAACAATTTTGGCATTTCCAACGCAGCAAATAATTGAGTCATTAGCAAATATTAATGTCATAAGAATAATTAAAGATTAAGATGTCATGTATTAAGTTAGAATGTCAAGATATATTTATAAATTAATGTCAAAGTAATAATAAAAGATAATTAATTAGTGCATCAATCTCATGTCACATTTACAACAATAATACTAGGAAGTCCTTACACTCTCTGCCAAATATTCATGAATACTATAATAACATTTAGATAGCAAGAATTTCTTTAATTTCTTTTTAAACTCATCGATGGATAGAGTTTCTAATATAGACTTTGGTAAGTGGTTATATATACGTGGTGCCATACTGAAAATGCTTTTTGTATACAAGGCCGTCTTGTTAGGTTTGCAACAAATTTTATCACTATGCCGCTTGCTTCTGTATTTATCAAAAAGATGTTTGTTAGTTCTTGCAAAGTTGGCAATCTCATAAATGTAAACACATGGCAATGTTAAGATATCATGTTTGACAAAATATGGTCTGCAGCTATCAGTCTGTTTGATATTAAACATACCCCTAATACACCGCTTTTGCGCCTTGAATGCAGCGTCCTTATTGGTGGAATTACCCCAGAATATAATACCATACTGTATCAAAGATCCCACGTAGCCATGGTATGCTGCAAGTACAGCAGAAGTGTCCACCGTTTTTGCCAGCATATGTAGAGCGTATGATTGCTTGTACAATTTTTGGTTCAAAGTATCAATATGTGTCTTCCAGTTTAAATTATAATCAATTGACATTCCTAAGAATTTTGTAGTTACTATCTCATTTATTTTGTTTCCTGTATATTCTATATTAATGTCAGTAAATTGGGCTTTACGATTACGAAATACCATAATTTTGGTTTTGTCATAGTTCATTTTTAAATTATTATTGGTTAACCATTTTATAATATCATTTAAAGTGCTGTTTATATCTTGTTCAAGGGATAACTTGTTCTTATTTGTAAAAACAACAGTACTATCATCAGCAAACAGTATAGTGGGATGATTGGTGACTTTGGGAAGGTCATTTATATAAATGATGAAAAACAAAGGGCCCAAAACACTCCCTTGTGGGACGCCTTGTTTGATTTCTCTGTATTCTGAAGTGTAATTAATTTCTGTTCTAGTTTTGGTGCATACGCGAGTAACTAAAGTGGACTGTTTTCTGTTGGTAAGATAGGAAGCGATCAGTTCTAATGGAACGCCTCGGATTCCATACCTGTATAGTTTATTCAACAGAATTTGGTGATCCACATAGTCAAAAGCTTTACTAAGATCCATATACAATGCGCACGCCGGAATTTTATTGTCAAGGCTAGTCATAACTGTCGTCAAAAAATCGTAGATTGCCATATTGATGGTTTTATTTTTCCTAAAACCTATTTGCTCTTTAGCAAACAAATTGAAATTTTCAAAGTAATTATTAATCCTGTCATAAATAACTCTTTCATAAACCTTAGAGAGTACCGGTACTAGTGCTATGGGCCTATAACAGTTCATATTGTAGGGGTCACCTTTCTTGAAAACAGGTTTAATAATTGTTAATTTAAGTTTATCAGGAAAGTATCCATTTAGGATTGACAGATTAATGACATGACTCAAAATGCAGGAAATTTTAATTGGCACTTGCTTTAAAATTTTAGTCGATACACTATCATAACCAGTACTGTTGGTATTTTTTAAGTTTAAAATTATTTTGTGTATTTCTTGGGGTGTAGTTGGAGACATAAATAGTGTTTTCGAGTGATTAGGTAAAGATTCTGCTTTATTAGTGCAACTTGATTTTCCTTCTATTTGGTCTATAAAAAAATTATTAAAACAGTCCACAATGGTCTGTGGATCATTAGTACATTGTTTACCATCTATATTTATTTGATTTATTTCGCTTTTTGGCACATTACACACTGTTTTACCAATAACGTTCCAAGTAGCCCTACATTTGTTTTGAGCTGAGTGAATAAAGTGATTATTTTGTGACTTTTTTGTCAGTTTTATAACACGTTGTAATCGACTAGCAAAATTTTTGAAATTGGTTTTATTTGTGATATTACGATTCTTACGATACTTCCATAATAATTGCTGTTTACGCATGCAGCATTTCTTTATTCCTGTTGTCATCCACCGGGGTCGCATTTGAGAATATCTTCGGATTCGAATATACGGAAAACATAAATTATAAAATAAAATAAATAAATCATAAAAAATGTCAAAAGCTTCCTGTGGGTCATTACTGTCAAATACATCATTAAACGAAACCGAATTTAAGCAATTATTAAATTTCTTAATATTATCTTTATTATAATCCCGCCTTTTTACATACCAATATTTTAGGGAACAGCTAAGTTTTACGGGACAGGTTAGTAACTGTGCGGTATGATCAGATAAGGCAAACTCCATAGTTTCACATTTACACCCACGAATGTTAAACATGAAATTATCGATGCATGCTCCACTAATAGTCCTTGTGGGTTCAAGTAATCCTAACTGTAGATTGTGACAAGCTAGTGTTTCCATAAACATTGTAGTCATTTTGTTTCTGTTTAACACGTTTATGTTAAAGTCGCCACAAAGTATAATTTTCTTTTTACTGTAGCAGTACTTCCCAAGTAGTCGATCTAAAGTGTCAAAGAAAGTGTTTAAGTCATCCGTTTTTGACCTTGGTGGTCGGTATATACAAAATATTAAGATATTATGATTCAAAAGTTCGATGCCTGAGCATTCCAAAACGCCTTCGACGCAATACTGTTTTAGTGTAGAAATTGGTTTAAAAGCATGATTATTGCGCACTAAGATACATGAGCCCCCTCGGCGATTATTCCTTGAGAAGAAGGACCCCTGAACAAAATTAGGAACATTAATTAAATCCGTTTCAGAGTATCTTTGTTCTTCTTTTTTTCTTTTTCCTGTTTTCTTCTCACTATAAGTTCGTTTAGTTGTCCTGAATGGCTTCGCAATATAAATATATTATGATTCTTAATGTTTTGGTCACACTGTAGGTACTTTTTAAATAGCGTCTTCCTAAGATCACAATTGTTGTAATTTACACTTAATGCATTATGGAAATAACAGTTACACGAACAGTCGTCGTTTTAAAGTGTACTTTAACACTATTTTACAACTATATTGCGCGCACATATATTTTACAGTAATTTTTAATCACGGAGTCTATGTTTACGTACTGGCAGCGCCATCTGAAGTGTTCACTTCTTATAACTAGAACTTAGTAGTAACTTTTCTTAGAACTTATAACTGACTAGCACTTCGCCCGCGACTTCGTTTGCATAGATTTAGTATAAACAATGCCCACCCCCGTTTTACCCCCTTAGGGGTGGAGTTTCGTAAAATCCGTTCCTACCTGCCAAATTTTAAGTTTGTAGGTGTCATAGTTTCTGAGATTTCTTGATTAATCAGTGAGTGGTATTTCGCTTTTATAATATAGAAGAAGATACTGATAATAGCTTTGTTAATTTATTTTTACTATTACTTTTAATTTTTTTTTGTTGACTTTTTTCTTGTTTGCCTTGTGCGAGTCCCACAAACAAAATATTATTCTTCTTCTACCTACTTACTGGGTTGTAGAAGGCAGGTAAGCCCACCAGTTTTCCGTCACTTGCCCCGGGCTGCGTCGCAACACACCACGTGCCCCCCCTCAGAAAACACGGCATGATATTGCTCCTGCGCCTGAATCCTGCCCGGTCATGTCGGAATACCGCCTTACAAGACTATTCGAGTTAAGGAAGAGAGTTTACTAGGCTCACCTCCATTATGTTTGACCACCGAAACATACCAGGTACTAAAAAACCGCGTGTGATCGACACCAGGAAACGGATTCGTTTCGTAGTGATTGATTGTTGGCGCACGATACTAGGCGTTTGTCTCGGGCATCCAATGAACGCAATAGGATTAGGTGCGACCCAAGTTATAGAATTCAGCGGGTAAGTGTGCTCATGCATCATCGATCTCATCGTCATTTATTATCAAGTGAGATAGTGGTACATGAGGACGTCTCAATGTCTAACAATAGGTAAATATAAAAAAAAAGTTTTTGAACGCCCTTATTTATAATTTAATGAAAATTCGTCACACTAGCTTTTTTAGAAGCCGTCTAATTTGTCACTTCCAGTATTAAGTCAGTTTTCATGTTTAGTCAGTCTAATGGGAGATGTTTTGTTAATTATACTACGTTAATTTCCCGAATAACTTAGCAAGTAGTTTATTTACCATACTATAGTTAAGGAATTCTAGTTTAAATTTTAATTAGTACTAGCTTCTGCCAGCGACTTCGTCCGCGTGGAATAGTTACTTTACCCCCGATTTTGAAACTCTCAGCCCGATCGGTTTAAAATTGACAAAAGATAGACATGCTGTTTCGGGATATTTTTTAGATAATTTTATGTAGAACATTTCCGTAATACATGATTTCTATGTAACTTTAACCATTAAGGCTACACACGCGACGGAAGCTTAAAAAATGGAGTAACTTCTTCCGTTTTCCCAACATTTTCCTTCACTGCTCTGCTCCTATTGATTGTAGCGTGATGAAAAGTATACTATAACCTGCCCAGGAGTATGAAGAATAATTGCACCAAGTTTCGTTAAAATCGGTCGAGTAGTTTTTGTTTCTATAAAGAACATACAGACAGACAGACAGACAGAAAGACAGACAGAAAGACAGACAGACAGACAAAAATTTTACTGATTGCATTTTTGGCACCAGTATCGATCACTAATCACCCCCTGATAGTTATTTTGAAAATATATTCCTTGTACAGAATTGACCTCTCTACAGATTTATTATAAGTATAGATGTTTGCAAGTCAGTTCTGTGACAGCAAACACTTTTTCTTTTATTTAAATTTGAGTTTGGGAACGAATCGGTGAGTTAAATATGAGTTTAGATCCTTTTTGTCAGGTGGATTTACTCTTTAAAACATCGATTGAACAAACCACTAGGTGCAAGTGGATAGAAATAATAAATATTATAATTAATACCTATAGCAACTGCACATCTTTTTTACTAAGTAGTAATTGGCCTAGATAAATCTTAAGAGACGAACTGATAATTTCTAAAGACAGAGAGCGGTTAATTTTAAGACGGAAAAGCCATGAAGAGTTGATTTTTAAAGGACTGTTTTATGATCTAACGTATACGATGGTTAAAACTATTTTGTAACCAATGAGCTACCGAACCCAATGGTCTGAACTGGCAAAGGACAGAGTTGTGTGGAGAAGCGAGAAGGAAGAATTTGCCCTGTGAGACAAACTAGGCTAGATAAATAGAACTTTCGAACGAGCCTGCTGGTCGCGTATAACTTGTACCACACATACCTTCGGGCTGTTTCTCGTCGTTGTCAAAAATAGCAGTTGGTTTAATTGTGAACTATTTTCGTCCGGGCCCGGTCGATATGCACTCGATACACATATCGAACACTCTCACTTTTTAACCGACTTCTAAAAAAGGAGGAGGTTCTCAATTCGGATGTTTGTATTTTTTTATCGTTTGATTTACAGCATGATTCCAGGGCTTCAAGTCTGCTATTACAATAGTGTCAAAATGGTTTATCATTGATTTCATAATGTTTGATTTTGACAAGTTTGGTAATCTACTAATACAAAAGCGTCACTTTGACTTTCTTGGATTTTTTTTTCTTTATCTTTGGATTATATGGACTTTAAAAGAGACTTTGACCTTTGACCTCTGATTTTGTTTCGCTGTTTCTTCTCAGGGTAGTCGGCTAGGAAACACCGGCTTCATCTAGCTTAAAATGACCAGAAATATTTGAAGTGTAAAAGTGTTATGTTTAACCTACTTACAAAATAAATATCATTTATCACTTATAAAAAAAATTGTAACATTATTGTGACCACACCGCGCTGATTCACTTTCAATATAAATAAAATTTACGTTTTCATTTATATAATCGAGTAGTTTTGAAAAACTCGCACTAAGGCTACAGAAAGAGTATCTATGATAATGCTGTTTGGTGATAAGATTATGTGGGTACTGTGACGACATTATTGGGACGCGATACCATTAACGCACACCACATAACAATAACTTGTTCGTGTGGCCATAAGTCGCACCCGAGTCGTCACTACTTAAATGACGTGTTGTGGGCACACTACTAATAACTAAAACTACACTATTAATAATAGTTACTTGTGTGCAAATGCTGCTCGTAGATAATTGTATATCTAATATTCCTAACCGCGTGACAGGGCCGCGGCAGACCACGAAGGAGATGGCGGGACGACTTGTATGTCTTCCTTGGGAATTGGCAGGATGTGGCACAAAATTGGGAACAATGGAGTGGACTGAGACCTTTACGCAATAGTGCAATAATATAATAATAATATGAAACCAATAACTTTTTACATCTATACTAATACTAGCTGCTGTCCGCGACTTCGTCCCCGTGGAATCCCCGATTTAAATATTCTTTATCGCTGCTCCGCTCCCATTGACTTAAGCGTGATGTTATATAGCCTAAAGCCTTCCTCGATAAATGGTCTTAACCCAAAAAGAATTTTTCAATTCGAACCAGTAGTTCCTGAGATTAGCGCGTTCAAACAAACAAACAAACAAACTCTTCAGCTTTATAATATTATAGTATAGATGAAACCAATAACTTTTTACATCTATACTTATATTATAAAGAGGTAACGTTTGTGATTTTATGAGGTTGTGATATTGTAAGGAGTAATCTCTGGATCTACTGAACCGATTTTCAAAATTATTTCACCAATAGAAAGCTACGTTATTGTGGAGTGTCATAGGCTATATTTTATCCCCGTATTGCCACGGGAACAGGAACAACGCGGGTGAAACCGCGGGGCGCTGCTAGTAATAATTAAATTCGTTTATGGTGTGACCTGATCTGACGTTTGAAATTGCTACGCATCCAATATTCTACGACCCATATATCGAGAATGATGGTTTAAACTTATCATTTCACTACTTAATTGTATATGTCATAATAATTAAATAAATATTCTGCAAAACAAATATTTTAATTTATTAATGAAAGCATTTCTGTTCGTTGTAAACAGGACAGCTGTTGCCATTTCAATACCACACAGCAGCTTAAAAATACCACAACACCATTTGTCGTTTCGACTCTATAACGAATAGCACTACAAATATTTTCTTCATTCACTACAATACGTGCTAGCTGACGACAAATATAAATGTCTTTTTAAACGTGCGCTCAACAATTCGTTACACAGAAGTTTATTACAGAAGGTCTGTTGCACTTTCATAAAAAGCAACCACACATACACTCGCTTCACGTACAGTGAGTGCAAACCCACTCACGATCGGCATTTGTTTAAAGCCCGCACATACATAAATACGTGTCTGAGTGTGCGTGCGCCTGTTTTTGCGTGTTGTACGGAGTTCCCCTTCTGTCTTTTACTATTCTGTGGTTGCCAGGTTGATTTACTGAGGACACGACGAGACATGGATTAGTTTTTTGTTATTACAAGATTTTCTTGTGGCGCGCGTTCTTAATTATGTTATTTTTGGAAGTGTGAGCGTGGTCAGGATTAGAATGTCATGTGTCAACTTGTGCCGTCGTGGGTTAGGTTCGGTTCGCGTATATCTGAGCAGTTGCAAGGTTAATTACATTGTGTCGTCAGAGTTTATAAAATGTTAGTCATGTTGAATGCTGTCCAATTTTCTGTTTACATGTTGCAATGTTTTTGAGTATGCATTTTGCAATGTTTTTCCACGTTATGAGTGAGGTCATATTCTGATTCAAAAGTGGAAGTATTCTTATGAATTCACTATTTATTTCTCTTATTTCTTCTTTTTTAAAAAAACGTTGCCCCACACTAGGAATTTCTCCTGTATCGTGGGTGCGTTTACAAACATATAAGTTCACATACACAAACAGCCAGACCAGGAGCAACTATATGTAGGCCATACAAATATTTGTTCCGTGCGGGAATCGAACCCGCGGGACGCAGCGCAGCAGCCAATCAACCACTGCGCCAACCGTGTCGTATAACTGTCTATTTGTCTGTTGTGACTTTCATCATCAGCCCAACTTCGTCCTCTGCTGAGCAAAGGCAACTATTTTAAATGGCCATTTTTACATATCATTGCTGCAAGTTTTCCTAAAATTTATAAAATAAATAATAAAATACCTATGCTGTCCTTTGTTAACCTCAGAGAGATTCTATCTGTGAGAATTTTAACTATTGCCAATTCTTTAAAAAAAAGAGACAATGGTACTTACTATTAATTTAAAAACAGTTCATAACAACAACAATATCCAAAGGTAAGACCGAGTTTACCATTCCAAAAAAAAAAATGTTAAACTAGAGAATAATCGAAGAACTGTAAAATTCTACTAAAACCCGTGCTATTCTAAATAAAAGCACATATCACGACATACGAACTTGTCAGAAGCCAGCGAGCGTCTCTCCGTGACATTAACGGACGCTTCTCTTGTGAGATAAACGCAGTGTGAGTCATGAGCGGAAGCGGGAGCGTGTAAATTATACTAAAACCAGTGCTATTTTAGCTAACAGCCCATATCACAACACACGAACTAGTCAGAAGCCGGCGAGCGTCTAACAGTGACATTATCGGACGCTTCTCTTGTGAGATCAACGCAGTGTGAGTCATAAGCGGAAGCGGGAGCGGGAGCGGGTAAATTATACTAAAACCAGTGCTATTCTAGCTAACAGCACATATCATGACGTACTATCTTGTCAGAAGCCGACGAGCGTCTCTCCGTGACATTAACGGACGCGTCTCTTGTGAGATCAACGCAGTATGAGTCGTGAGCGGAAGCGAGAGCGGGTAAATTATACTAAAACCAGTGCTATTCTAGCTAACAGCACACATCACGGAACAGGAACTAGTCAGAAGCCGGCGAGCGTCTCTCCGTGATATTATCAGACGCTTCTCTTATGAGATCAACGCAGTGTGAATCATGAGCGGAAGCGAGAGCGGGTAAATTATACTAATACCCGTGCTATTCTAGCTAACAGCACATATCACGACACACGAACTTGTCAAAAGCCGGCGAGCGTCTCTCCGTGACATTATTGGACGCTTCTCTTGTGAGATCAACGCAGTGTAAGTCATGAGCGGAAGCGAGAGCGGGTAAATTCTACTAAAACCTGTGCTATTCTAGCTAACAGCCCATATCACGACACACGAACTAGTCAGAAGCCGGCGAGCGTCTAACAGTGACATTATCGGACGCGTCTCTTGTGAGATCAACGCAGTATGAGTCGTGAGCGGAAGCGAGAGTGGGTAAATTATACTAAAACCCGTGCTATTTGATCTAGGGCATAATATCACGACACACGAACTTGTCAGAAGACAGCAAACGACTCTCAGTGACATCATTATCGGACGCTTCTCTTGTGAGATCAACGCAGTGTGAGTCATGAGCGGAAGCGAGAGCGGTTAAATTATACTAAAATCAATGCTATTATAGCAAACAGTGGGCTGTTAGCTAGAATAGCATGGGTTAGAAGCCGGCGAGCGTCTCTCCGTGACATTAGCGGACGCTTCTCTTGTGAGTTCAACGCAGTGTGAGTCATGGGCGGAAGCGAGAGCGTGTAAATTATACTAAAACTCGTGCTATTCTATCTAGGGCATATATCACAACATACGAACTTGTCTTAAGTCAGCAAACTTCTCTCCGTGACATAGCGAACGCTTCTCTTGTGAGATCAACAGAATGTGAGTGACTCACATTCTGTTGTAGGCGGAAGCGGACGCGAGTAAATTATACTAATGCCCGTGCTATTCTATCTAGGGCATATATCACAACACACGAACTTGTCAGAAGACAGCAAACGTCTCTCCGTGACATTATCCGATGCTCTTGTGAGATCAACGCGGTTTAAGTCGTAAGCGGAGGCGAGAGCGAGTTAGTTAACTGGCCTTTTAAAACTATTGTTATAAAGAGAAAACCTAAATATTTTGGAGTGTGCTTTTAGTTCATTCGGATAGAGCTGAAACTACATTATACTAGCAGTGCCAGTGGTTATACCCGCGTAGTTCCCATTTCAACGGGAATATGGGGATAAAACATAGTTTATGTTACTCAGGGTAAATGTAGCTTTCTAATGGTGAAAGAATTTTTGAAATCGGCACAGTAGTTTTTGAGTTTATTCATTACAAATATGCACACACACACAAACACAGATCTTTCCTCTTTATAATAATAGTGTCTAGTGTTAAGTGACATTGGGCAGGGAACATTGCTTGTTTTGAGAGTGGAGACCGCGTGCCAGAAGATGAAGCATTGGAAAGTCATCAGGAGGCTAGGTGGAGTGATGACCTGGTGAAGGCTGCAGGAATCCTCTGGATACAAGACACATACATAGGACCAGACGAAATGGCAACACTTAAGGAGGTCTATGTCAAGCAGTGTCTTTTGGCTGAAATGGTGATGATGATGACTCCATTAACAGCCAAATTACTGGATGAATGGGACTGTCGACAGTCGCGCATCAGCTTTTATCAGTGAGAGGCAGCGAGATGGAGCGTCAAGCGACTAGTTGGTTTTGGCTATCCTTGCAATTATTTTATTTGACGCAACTCTTTTTTTATCATTCAGAAATCTCTGCTGAGTATTCCATGTACCCGAAAATAGTTGCCATTATACTTGTCTTGGATAATTCAAACAAGTTATATAATTGAAATCGCTACCTCTTATGCCTCAAACCGGCTCAACCATAAGCTGCACGTTTATTGTGCTTCAAGACAGGGTTTGGATGGGATTTCAAGATTCACGCCGCATCGTCTCCTTTTATAAAAACATGTAGTGTGCACTCGAGTCACGCTGCATCGCCTTCGCTTCTAAAGCTGCATGCACACGAGCAATTTTGTGACATTTTTTACTCGGCAACAGTTGCTAGAAATGTTATTGTGAACAACTTTTTTCTGTTCGAATCCTGGCAAATACTTCGATTTTTTTGCTATTTTACATTCAATCAATATAAAATGTATTTAAAGATGATAAAACTTGTAAATCAGATACATTACCCCAACAGTGTATATAACACACTTGAAGGGTTTTTGTTTGGGATTTGAATGAAATTCCTAAGGCTTCTGTGTGTGTATAATTCCATGTGTTTAGAATAATGCTTGAAACCAGTGGCCGGAATAGATAGATTGATTTGGGGTCAATAACGTGGAACGTAGATATTAATATGCACATGCCACCGGGATTCCGGATCTTAAAGTTTTTTCCGAAATTTCAAAAATTTTAGGAATATGTATAATCTGTAGGATGAAGACATTTCAGCACTCGCTATTGCCCGCGGCTTCGCCAGCGTGTATTTCGAAAAAGTAGTGTTGGTCGCCGAGGAACCGAGTCGACAGTGCGTAATGGCTCCTATAGTTATTCCCGCCATATTAATAAAATGATTTATTAGCTTTCTTAAAAAAGAAATATATTTCATTTGAGTATGTAGTTAGTTAAAAATTCGTACATTAAAAAATACTTAATTTAATCCCGTAAGTACTAAAATGAAATCTCGGGAAAAAGGCTTATCCATTTTATGATTTCTATGACAGTTCGTGATACAAAAACATAAAATCAATCTACCTATTCCGACCGCTGTCGATAACACAATCCATGTTATTTAACTGCAAGACCAAATAATAAATCGGGTGAAGCTATGCTTTCAACATAATCATTGCAAATCTGTAAATTCTTGATTATTTTATGATGTCGTGTTTGACTAATATTGCCCAGCGTCGAGCAATTTAAGTTGCTCGTGAGTATCAAACCTTAAATAGCATATTTTATACTAAGGCATATACCAGTGCTGAAATATGTACTTCAAGTAGTTTCCTTTGGAGAATGTTATTCTGACTATTACTTCTAAGTTTTAATTTTATTTCTTGGTAAAGTTAGATACATCTTGCAGATGTACTTTCTTTTAAGATTGAATTATCTAGTAATTTTATTTTATTTAAGTATATTTTATACAGTTATATGATGAAGTAAAAATAAATAATAAAGAGAAGAAGATAGTGACGTCAGAGAACAGAAATTACATTTATGGCTAGATGTGATGAGGAGGGATAAATGGCATGCCATTAAAAGACTGATGATTAATCTCGTACAAAATACTCCAAAAAACACGTCTCTTAAATGGAGATGCTTTTAATTTTTAATTCAATTTTAATATTTATTGTTACAGCGGCAACAAAAAAACACACTTCAACTGTCAACCTATGTTCGCGAGATACAGCCCGCTGACAGACGGACGGAGGGACAGCCGAGATTTCGGGTACCTACGGAATCCTGAACTGCTTTGAACCCGAGTCATAGTACAGTTATTTATGCAAGTGATGCATCCAAGAGAAAATACTCATCTAAATTAATTGCACATTATTTAAATTCAATGCTCGATTAATTACGGGATTTTACGTCCTTAAATTGGACAGAAAATAACCCACAATATGTACAATAAAATGGCGAACCGAAGTCTTAAAAACGCAAAATAATACGCAAATAACAATGATCGTAACCGTAACGTATCATTATTCTGAAATACGGCGTATCATTACATTCGGATTAATTCGAGCGTTTTATATAACGGAGTACCAAAGAAATGGAAGTTTAAGACAAAAATGTTGTGGATTGGATTGCAACCGCCACTGACTGATTCCGAAGGAATCATAAGGAAGGAAGTCCATTATCGGAAATCTATCCGTGAATACAAAACATATCTGTTCAGTATTTTTTTTGCATGTCTCGGCTATCCGTAGGGTTGAAAATAATACATAGTATTCTGGTGGCTAATTACTGGTCGGATATAATTTCACACAGTAGACAACCGGTACAAAAGCCTTTAAAAGATAGTTGTCGGTCTCCCAACAATATCAGAACATAAATGAAGAAATAAACGAAAACATTACCATAATCTTGAATGACTACACTTGCCAGACATATTAATGTGTCTGGCAAGTTTATTCATTCAAGATAATTATATAATATATATTTAACATGGTTTGTATCACATTTTTCATGACTGGTCCGTTCCTATTGGTCGGAGCGTGATGATATATAGCCTATAGCCTTCCTCGATAAATGGGCTATCTAACATTGACATAATTTTTCGATCGTTCCTGAGATTAGCGCGTTTAAGCAAACAAACAAACTCTCCAGCTTTATACAAAGTTGATACGACAGAGGGGCTTTTCTTTAAACTGCATACACTAGGTACCATTTACAAGCTCTGTACCAAAAATCAATTAAATAGGAGCAGTAGTTTAGTCTTAAATGATACTCCGGAGGTGACCGAGGTAGACCTGAGAGCGGCGGTTAACAGGCTTAAGGCCAAAAATACCGCCCCAGGACCCGATGGCTTACCTGGGAAAGCCTGGGTCCTGGCCTCGGAGGCTCTCGGGCCTCGACTACGTGGGCTCCTAAGCGCATGCTTGGAGAGGGGCCAGTTCCCACGCCGCTGGAAGACGGGGAAACTGGTCCTCATTGCGAAGCCAGGGCGCCCTGCGGACTCTCCGTCCGCATACCGGCCCATCGTGCTGCTCGACGAGGTGGGCAAGCTCTTTAAAAGAGTCATTGCAAACCGCCTCGTCAAGCACTTGGTGAGAGTTGGGCCGGATCTGGCGGAGAACCAGTTTGGTTTCCGCGCGGGGCGTTCGACGGTGGACGCCATCATGCGCGTGAGAGCCCTCACGACGGGGGAAGCGATTTCCCGGGGCGGGGTGGTGGTGGCGGTGTCTCTTGACATCGCCAACGCGTTCAACACCCTGCCTTGGAGTTGCATCGGGGCGGCACTCCGGTATCACCGAGTGCCAACCTACCTCTGTCGCGTGGTCGAGGACTACCTGACGGATAGAGCCGTCATCTACCCCGGTCACCGGGGAGAGTGGAATCGGCGAGAGATGTCGTGCGGTGTTCCACAGGGTTCGGTTCTGGGGCCGCTCCTGTGGGACATCGGTTACGACTGTGTGCTGCGCGGCGACCTCCCTTGCGGCGTCAGTGTTGTTTGCTACGCTGACGACACGCTGGTTCTGGCGCAGGGGGGGTCGCACCAGGCGGCGGTCGACCTGATGACACGCGGGGTCGCAGCAGTCGTTGGAAGGATCCGGCAACTGGGTCTCGAGGTGGCCCTACACAAGTCCGAGGCTATGTGTTTTCACGGCCCTCGGAACCGGCCACCATCGGGATCCGAGATAACGGTGGGAGGGGTTTGCATCGGCGTCGGGTCGACGATGAGCTACTTGGGTCTCGTCCTCGACAGCCGGTGGAACTTCGCGGAGCACTTCCGCTGTTTGGCTCCCAAACTGGGGCGGGCCGGGGCTGCCCTCAAGCGGCTCTTGCCCAACCTAGGGGGACCAAACGCCTCCTGCCGGAGGCTGTACGCGGGGATCGTGCGGTCCATGGCCCTTTACGGGGCCCCGGTGTGGGCCCTGTCGCTGAGGCGACTGCCAGCGCGCCACCTGGTCTCGGCCCAGAGGGTCATGGCCATCCGGCTGATCCGGGGATACCGCACGGTCTCCGGCGAGGCGGCGAACCTCCTTGCCGGATTGCTGCCGTGGGATCTAGAGGCGAGAGCCCTCGCGCACGTCTACGCGTTGCGCGTGGAGGCGCTAAGCCGGGGTGAAACTCTGCTGCCGCGGCAAATTGCTGCGCAGCGGACGGAGCTCCGGCGGGATCTCACGGAGGTGTGGAGACAGCGACTGATGCAACCCAGCGCTGGGCACGCCGCCATTGCGGCGGTAAGTCCCCTCTTTGAGGAGTGGCTGGAGAGACGCCACGGCGTCCTCACCTTCCGCCTGACGCAGGTGCTCACCGGACACGGCTGTTTCGGGAGGTACCTGTGTCGGATCCAGCGGGAGGACACGTCCGGGTGTCATCACTGTGTGGATCGCCCGGAGGATACGGTGGAGCACACGGTGGAGGTCTGCCCTGCTTGGGCGGAGCACCGCCGTGTCCTCGTCGAGGCGATCGGCGGCGGCGACCTCTCGCGGCCAGCCCTGGTTCAAGCCATGGTTCGGAGCGAGGAGGCATGGGAAGCGGTCGCCTCCTTCTGCGAAGCAGTAATGCTAGCGAAGGAGGAGGCGGAGCGCGTGCGAGAGAGGGAAGCCCCTCGCTCCAGCCGCCGCAACAGGAGAAGACGCCCCGGGCGTCGGGAAACGCAGGGCGATTCCCGGCCACCGTAGGCGCGGGCCTGCGGATGGCGAGCTATGGGTGGCTCGCCGTCCGATAGCAACCAGGCCCGAGTCGACGGCGCGTCGTGTTCCACGCGCGCCTCAAAGAGCCGTCAGCAAAGAAGACGGGGCCCCATAGGGTCAGTGCCTGCTAGGGTTGCGGAATTTGTTCGAAAGAGTCACCGCGGCCCTGGAACGCAAAGGGCACAAGCAGGAACACGGGTGGGTTTTAGTCAGTAAGAGTCTGACACTCCCTTCCGCTCCGCCCAGAGCGGGAGAAGTCATTTGATGATTTCCCATCCAAAAAAAAAAAAAAAAAAAATTTGGTCTTAAATGATTTTTTAAGTATTTGCCCCGTTTGAACACGCTGTTTCCTAACAGCTGATTATGTCTATACGCATATGTCATGCCCCTTAAAACGATAAATCTGAGTATAATCTACGATGCGTTGTTGCCGGTCTGACGCAAGTCACAAGTACAACAAAACAACGGTGCAGCTTTGTCACCTAGGTATCTAAGGTCTCAGTTAAATTTGTTTATAAAGGGTGGTTGCGTTTTACTCTGATTTGCAAGCTATTTAGTTTGTTCGAAAAATAAAAAATTTTGGTGCTTTTTATTTTTATACTATATCGAATTAATACTAAACACATGCAGTATACGTAGTGTAATTTAACGCCCCTCTGTCATATCAACTCTGTATATGAGTATAGATTAAATTATTACTAGCAAAAAGTTGATTATGCAATCGTGTCAATTTACATGTAGGTCGCTTGGACATAAACACTCCATTCATTCATACTCCCGTGTTTTACTCAACATATCGTAAAAGCTATTGAGTCGTATTGGCAACTCTCCGAATACTCGGCCAAAGTGATAATTTGTCGTTTGTTCCACATAAATTACATTTTACAAACGCTACTGAGTGTTCATCTGCAGTTTTTGTAAATACTTACTACTCGTATAAAAAGCTATTGCAATTATCATCATCTGCCTAGCCTTTTCCCAACTATATTGGGGTCGGCTTCCATCCAAACCAGATTCAGTTGAATACCAGTATTTTACGTGGAGCGGCTGCTTACCAGACCACAACCTATTACCTGGGTAATACGGTACTTCTTGGCACGATTATAGTCAGATTTACTGGCTTCAGACAATAATAATAACGACTGTCAAAGATCTACAAAAGACAGCCGGGACCAACGGCTTAACGTGCTTTCCGAAGCACGGAGAAAACTCAGTATGCTAAGATGGTCACCCATCCATATACCAAATTGGTCCAAACGTTGCTTAACCTTGAAGATCAACCCGTGCGGCTGTTATTCGTTAGCCACGAGTTCCTAATGAAAGCTATTGCAATACTCAATGCAAATTTTTGAAAAGATTTTTTTTTTAATTTTGTGTTGAACTGCTTATTTTTAAGTGGGGTTAGAAATAATGTAGGTACATATGTCAACAGTCTTTTTCTTTTCGACCTTACGTTTCTTTCAGAAAGGAACTTCATGTTGAACTAGTTTTTTGTGCAGGACCAGCGATCTACATTTGCACGAAAATTCATCAAAGTCGGTGCCGCGGTTTAGACGTGAAAGCGTAGCAAACACACGTTCACATTGATAATATAAGTTAGCTTTGGATTGTTAGGGCCAGTCTTCCTCCTTATGAAGTACTAGTAGTGCCCCGCGGATTCACACGCATAGTTTCCGTTCCCGTGGGAATGCAGGGTAAAATATAACTTATAGTACTCACTGATAATGTAGTTTTCCATTGGTGAAGAAATGATTAATGTCTAGGAATCATAAAACAACAGTATATGTTCAATTATAAATAATTAAAATAAATTTACTTTGATATTTTGTAATTAACCGAAATATTCATACGTTTATTCTATAATTTATAGAAAAAATTAAAGACACCAAGCATTTTATTATCTAAAAGCAATATACACACGCGATATCTAGCTAAAAGTAATCTGCAAAGAAACTACAAGCACCCAAAAAAATGCACACAAAATATCCATTTCACCGACATAATGATTGAAGCAATCGCTCTCAACATTAACGCCAGTCAATCGAACTGATTGATAGAGTTCAATCAATCACAATCGAGCTGAGCAAGCCATTTGACCGAACTCGTGAGCAATTTTGAAAGAGCTAGTCTAAAAACTCGTGTCACTCATTTGTCCAGAGCGCAATGAGTCGACGTTCTGTGACAAGAAAGTGAAATATTTGAGAACGGAGATGTCTAACTTGATTAAATGACTTGAGTCCGAGTTTCTGAGGTCTCTAGATAAATTCACAATAGCTTTTAATCCTGTAAGACCCTCCTACGTGTATAAATTACTTGTGGATCTTACGCTTCAGTGCTGCCATCTAGTGATCCTCATTTCTAACTCCCACTGACAGTTACCAGCACTACTGTGGGCGTACTACGAAGTGCCAATGCTATCATGATTCAGTGTGAGGGAAAGGGATAGTGCTATTCGTCTTGTGTCACTCCGTCTCTCTCTGACTCAGGAATCAAGAAGGATTTAAGACGTCATGGTAGGGCTGATGATGTGCTTTGTAGACATACACTTAAACATAACGGTTCCGACAAAGTCATCCACATGCGTAAATGTATATCAAATTCTTCGTTAAAGCTCAGGTTTGCTAAGAATTCATATTAAGGCGGCAAAATAACGGATGTCAGGAAAATACGATTTTTATCACAAATTTTCTCAATGTGGTAGGCATCAATACTACTTTTTTATGAAACCCAAGATTGACATTAATAAATAGCACTGATCAACCACTTCCTTCCTGCTTGACTCATATTCCGGGGTGAACCGAACACGTCTTTTTCTAAACAAAAAAAAACTCGTTTTTAAGCCGTCATGCTATTTACACCTCACAATATCTACACTAATATTATTAAGAGGAAAAATTTTGTATTTTCGTATGTTCGTAACGAATAGCCCAAATAATATAGCCCACTGGATTAGTAAGCTGAAGTGGCAGTGGGCTGGCCATATTAGTCGTAGAACCGACAACCGTTGGGGTAAACGAGTTCTAGAGTTGAGACCGCGTCTCGGCAAACGTAGTGTAGGACGTCCTCAGGCACGGTGGAGTGACGATTTGCGCAGGACGGCTGGCAGAAACTGGATGCGAGAAGCCAAAAATAGATCTGAGTGGCGTGCAGTTGGAGAGGCCTATGTCCAGCAGTGGACTGCAACAGGCTGTTGATGATGATGATGATGATAACGAATAAACTCAATAACTACTGGACCGGCTTTCACCATTAGAATGCTACATTATCTCTGAATAACATAGGCTATATTATCTATATACATACATATGTATATACTAATATTATAAAGAGGAAAGATTTGATTGTTTGTTTGCTGATTTGAAAAATTGTTTCACTGTTGGGAAGCTACACTATCCGCGGGTGACATAGGCTATATTTTATCCTCATATTCTTACAGGAACGAGAACTATGCGGGTAAACCCGCGGGGCGCTGCTAGTCGAGTATAAAATATCCTGACAAATCACATTGGTCACGACAGCAATTTTCTATCCAGAAACCATAACGTTCCATTTTCAAACCCAAAATTGCCAAAAATCATATTCCTCAATTCGCCAATCAATTCTTACTCATTACCATACCTAATAAGGTTATTTCAGATAAAATATTCCGTAAAGGAAATCTAATAAAGAAGGAAGAATTATTAGAATATTAGAAAACGTAGCGTTCGGAATCAGTGTGATAAATAGGTTTTAATATTCCGAATATATTAGCGCCATCGGCGAGGGAATTAGATTGCGACGGTTTTTTTTTACTTTTAAATGTATACGAGGCTGCGGTTCTCAATCCCACTTTGAGAAAAGCAGCCTTGTCGTTAATTTTGGAGGCACTCGAAAAACTGTACGGAATTCATTTTGGAAATAAATTTAATATTACTTATTTAGTTTCTCATTTAGATTTCGTTGTGCAGTATTCTTTTGTTCGCTAATAATGGCTCTTTGACCTCCTTCCTCCCTACAATGTGAAATTGATGGCAATTCTTTATCTGTCTATGCAAAACTGTTGTCATTCATATGGAGGTTAATGTTTTAAAGTCGTCGAATCGAATAAACATTTTGTGAATGACATAAATGTCTTGATAAAATGATAACATTTCAAATAGAAAAAGTTCTATTTCAAGAGTTCTAGTCCAGCTAAGCCCAATTTAGTCCAACTCATAAAATGTTTTTTATACAACATTAAGAAATATTTTGGCGATGTATGTATGTAATCTGAGAGGCCAGGACAGTCCTAATGATTCAGGTCCCCAAAACAAAGGTGACTCCAAACAAACACTCAGGTTCACATTACGTCACCAAATCGCATACAAAATGCCCCTTATCATACGCACGGCCAATTTAACATCAAATTGGTGGCAATAAATATTAAATGGCTGCGGAGCTTGGTCGTGACGTCATGGGGGACGCGTGTCACGTCGTCTGGGGGTCGCACGTTCCAAAGTTTGAGAACTACTGGCAATACACTGTGGTTTTTAAACGATAGGTAGGAATGAATTGTGAATGTTTCTTTTTGCAGGAATAGTTCTTAAGATATGTTGGTGGCGATGTTCTGGGCGTGTGTAGACATGGCCTAAGCTGTTTTCGCTTAAGTGCAGAGTACATTCAAGATGATTTCTGAATAAAAATAAAGACCGAGCAGGCAGCGGATTTTCAGCTTGCTCTTTGGTTTAGAACATTATTTATTTTTCAACGTAAGAAAAGAAAAAATACTTGTCCAATAATTTCTGACAGGCCAAATAGAAAATAGGGATGTTTGATGTTTGATTAAAAAAATATGATTCTATTTACTCCGTCGGTTAGATTATCGCAAAACATTGGACACGTATTTTTTCAAATATATTATAAAAGTTGACGAAGATATAAAGCATCAAAGATCAGGAGCGAGGGCTTGTGACGTCATGCCGTGGTAAAAATTGTCAATTTTCACACGAGTTTTCAACGCACTGTATTTTCTTCGTTTTTTGTTTATGTGAAAAAAGAAATATTTTTTGAAAATCTATCTGAGGGACTAATTCGTTAATTTATTTAGTCAACTATCCTATTTTAGGAAACCAACCAATTACAAATCAATACAATTACAGGTAATGCAGAAGCTAAAAGCAACAAAGTAAAATGTATCAAAGCTGCTTCCCCACCATCATAATAAAATCACTCTGCCAATTCTAGAGAGGTCCGTAGCACCTACCTAGTGCCACTTCAACAGCGGTATAAACCAACACAGTCGTTCAAAGTCATTTAGTGCACAGTTAGTGGCAGTGAGACAATGTTGCGTTAGTGTACAGATAGGCTGATGTTTCATACTGCTGCTTTTATGATGCTTGATTATTTAATACTAGCAGCACCCCGCGGTTTCACCTGCGTTGTTCCCGTTCTCATGGCAATACGGGGATAAAATATAGCCTATGTTACTCAGGGTGAATGTAGCTTTCTAATGGTGAAAGAAGTTTTGAAATCGGCACAGTAGCTTTTGAGTTTATTTATCTATACTAATATTATAAAGCTGAAGAGTTTGTTTGTTTGTTTGAACGCGCTAATCTCAGGAACTACTGGTTCGAACTGAAAAATTCTTTTTTTGGGTTGAATAGACCATTTATCGAGGAAGGCTTTAGGCTATGTATTATCACGCTTAAGCCAATAGGAGAGGAGCAGCGATAAAGAATGTTTTAAAATCGGGGATTCCACGGGGACGAAGTCGCGGGCAGCTGCTAGTGTTTTATAATGCTGCTTTTATGATGCTCGATTATTTAGTACTAGCAGCGCCCTGCGGTTTCACCTGCAATGTTTCCGTTCCCGTGGCAATACGGGGATAAAATACAGCCTATGTTACTCAGGGTGAATGTAGCTTTCTAGTGGTGAAAGAATTTTTGAAATCGGCACAGTAGGTTTTGAGTTTATTCGTTACTAACATACACACAAAAAAACTAAATTTTCCTCTTTATAATATTAGTGTAATGTAGATGTGACCGGTAAGCAGTAACGGTGACTGGCGAAGAAATAAGTTTTTTTTACATGTGATTATTTTATTTTAAAAATATGTAAGTACACACAATTAATAAAAAGATAGAGGTGATGCTTATTTTTACAGAAATCTTTTCCAGCATACCTTTTTTTTCTGGATGGGAAATCATCAAATGAATTCTCCCGCTCTGGGCGGAGCGGAAGGAAGTGTCAGACTCTTACTGACTAAAACCCACCCGTGATCCTTCTTGTGCCCTTTACGTTCCTGGGCCGCGGTGACTCTTTCGAACAACGTTTGAGTGATAGAGAGAGATTGGCATAGAGGGTAGGATCCAGTGCACAAATTTGCAAAAAGTAAAATGAGATATAAGAGAGGTATAAGAAAAATAATAATAATACATACTTATATGCAACTAAGACGGGAAGGAAAGATAGTGCGTGTATTTTAAACTTGAAATCTGGGGGAAAGTATCGTTGTTTATTTTTATTTTATTTTTAGGCTTGTATTTGAACATAATCTCATTTGATGGAAAGCGATGATCTGGTTGATGGAGTTCGTTTGCTAGAAATAACCTATTAACTCTTGAATTAAAAACCCTTTTTTTTCTGGATGGGAAATGATCAAATTTCCCTCCAATTTCTTAACTTATAGCAAGCAGGTGAAGACTAAATGCCCAAGCATCCCAAAATATTTTGAACCAAAAGATCTCCCTGAACCCTATGTATATTCTGACACGCAGACAGAGTGACATCTAGTCTATTAGCACTGCTAACGGAGAGCTGCATTAATAAACGATCCGTCCGTATTATGAGACAGGAAAATGTTCCTGTCGAATAGGATTTTGATTTAGTCCATTTTATCTGGAACAATTTCTAATTTGGTACCATTCCGAGAAGAAAACTATTATGATTTGAACAGTATTTTTTATATATTAAATGATATTATAAAGAGGTTTCTTTTTCTTTGTATAGCAAAATACCATTCACTGATTAATCACGAAATCTCAGAAACTAAAACACCTACAAACTTAAAGAACAATGGCGAAATTTTAGCTGACATGAATTTAAGCGTCTAAAAGTGACTTATATACGACGGAAGTTCCATTATTTTTCTATATTTTTTCAATGTATCACATTTACTAGATCAGGCCGGAGAAAAAAGATATTCTAAATGAAAAGTTATTTGACTTTTTGATTACCGTGTAGGTAGTGTTGCCATTTTATATTTATCCTGCCAAATGACAGAAAGTACAGCATTATTGAATTGTAATCAGTTTTATTTTTTTATTACGGAGTAAGTGAATAATTAAACGGAGTAAGAATATAGTTTATTTTTAAGTGTAAGTGTTCCTTGCAGGGAGGTCAAAACACTGTGATGTCAAAATAAATAAATTGCTTTTAATGACTGGCAAAAAGACTAGTATCCCGAATCTAAAAAAAAAATAGTTTGATTACTGACGATTGTTGTTGGTTGAGTTGATACATTCAATCAGTGCTCTCTATTGTTTTTCCCGTATTTTTTTAATTTTTATTTGTACGGACTGCATATTATGGACTGAGATGTGCCCCTGTGTGACCCTGTGCGTGTTTAAGGACTCGCGAGACTTTCCCTGTGACATTGAGCTTTTTCTATACTGGACGCCGATCTTGCCTTATTGTTTTGGATTACTTATCAGTGAACTAGTTGTTTGCTAGGTATCGCCAGATGGAAGTTCGTAGAGCAAACCGACACGTCTCCTGTGTATCAACTGAATGATATTCCTGGCCGGAGAGGAATCAGTAAACATTGCTGTAATTGTTTACTTCGTCGTCGCACAGTAGGATGTTACGCTCATGTAATGACGCTAGTCTGGTATTTAGGATGGGCCTGACATCGGCAAAATATTACCACACCCACAGAATTTCTGGATGAAATAATTGTAAGAGGATGAAGAAGAATAAATATAGATTTAAAAATTAAACTTGTTTTATTGGTTCTTATCAACTCGATATTTCTACACACATTCTAGGATTTTATAAATACTTGCTAAGCGTGCGAAAACTTAGCAAGTAATTATTAAATCCCAGAATGTTAGATAAATCTTATTGCTTCAATACCTAAAACAATGCTCTCGGCGACTGGCTGCTTCAGACTAGTTTTACTATATATTATTTTTTAGATACCTATTGAATATAACGTGAAACGACGACTTGTAAAGTGTGTTTGATCGTCTCGGGGGCCCTTTACCTACCAAGCTACCATAGACATAACTTACAAAAGTTCATGACTGAATATCTATTTTTATCGGCCTTCTTGAACCAAAATTCTTGCACATACTAGTTCAGAAGGTGAAACTGAGTTAAACAAGATATTTTTCATTTAAAGACGTAAGAATTTCACCTCAGCTAAAACAATGTATGGGCGGCTGCCATTGTCCTTTGGCAAATATGTTCCATATAGGGTGTAGACATCCACTAAGAACTGATTTTACGAAACTCCACTCCTAAGGGGGTAAAACGAGGGTGGAAATTGTTTGTACTAAATCTGCGCAGACGCAGTTGCGGGCGAGGTGCTAGTAGTTTAAAAAAACTTTGTCTCCACCGATAGAAAAATACACTATTGCTGAGTGTCGTCGGCTATTTTTTTGTCGTTCAGGATAGAACATGTCTAGTATTTAGACGAGTAAGGAAGACCAAAGAAACGATGAACAGATTGTGTAAAAAATAATAATATATCTAGAAGGAGGCGGAACTTCGAGAGCTGATAGAGGCCCACTATTTCTTCTCTTTGAAAAGCTTTATTGCAATTCTTATATAGGTAAATATATTATACAGTAGGAATGCATGGAAAAAACGTTAGCATACAGCAAATTCAGTCTTTTCATGTTCCCATTGCTGGGACACAGGCCTCCTCTCTAGGAGATGGAATGGTCCGTAATCCAGCACGCGGGCCCAGTGCGAGTTGGTGAATGTCTTCGAATTTTTGGTTCTAGGACATGCCGGTTTCCTCACGATGTTTTCCTACACCGTTTTGAGAGCAGTGGTGATGAGTTTAATTACAAAAAGTAATGCGCCTGGCTGGGTTTGAACCCGCGACCTACAATTCGTAAATTGGGGCCGTTACCACTCGGCCACCACTGCTCCCCCCGCTGGAAAAATGTTATGGAATTATGTATACTGTTACTTTGGGAAATAAAGGCTTTATTTATCTATAAGAATTTTGTGATCAACTATTTTGAGGTCGGCTTACGGCCGAAACCAATAACCGATCTATCACATACTGGAGATAGAAAAACAAATGAAACAACAGAAAAATTATGTAGGTTTTCTGTTGTTTCATTTGTTTTTCTATCTCCAGTATGTGATAGATCGGTTATTGGGAACGGCCGTTAAAGTACACCTGAATACCACCCATACCTTACTCACACTTTTCAGGTAGAAATCTCCTACATTTCTACACAAAAATCTCGAACAAATTTCAACAAATTTTTCCTTTACAAATTGGCTCGTCATCGCAGAACGTTATATTTTCGCGCAAGTCATGTTAGGGGATCGCTTGACCTCTCACCGTGTTATATTAGTATCGAGGATGTGGTTCTATATTGTCTGGATGATATGCTGACTCATTCCTAACGAGGAAGTAAGGTATTTGATTCGTGTAATGACAAATAATTATTAATTGGACGCACAACGTTAGCATATAGCATAATCAGCCTTTTAATGTTTCCACTGCTGGGACTCAGGCTACCTCTCTAGGAGAGGGAATGGACCGTAATCCACCACGCGAGCCCTGTGCGGGTTGGTGAATGTCACATATCTTCGAATTTTTGGTTCTAGGACATGCCGGTTTCCTCACGATGTTTTCCTTCACCGTTTTGAGAACAGTGGTGATGAAATAAATTATACAAAGAAATTTGCCTGGCTAGGTTTGAACCCACGACTTAAAATCCGTAAGTCGAGGCCGTTACCACTCGGACACCACTGCTCTCAAACGGTGTTATATTTTAAAACTAAAGCTTTTGCACCTAAACAACCCCATCATAGAACATTTTTACCTTTTCCTATGGAATCCAGATAGTAAAACTTAATCCGACGTATAAATCCTATCATAAACCTAATCGGTATGGAACGAATATGATGCGCTATCCCCCGAGAACTGTACGCTATAATGAACATTATAACTATCATAATAAAGATGATTTTATTATGATGTAGTCATAAAAAGGTTGCCATCTATGAAAACTGAATCGTGATCTGATATTATGGTGGCGATAAAAATGTATACGTTTTGGAATAGCAGGGAGTTTCTTCTGGAAACTGTTTTTTTTTTATAAGTGCGTCCGTAAAGATTCCAGAATAACCCATCTGAATTTGGAAGTCTATAATTCTGTATGTTTGTCAATCAATGACGCCTATTAATTTGAACGCATTTGGAACATCGGTTTGAGAAATCATCAATTGACTTCTTGTCTGAAGGTTGCAGTGGTGGCCGAGTGGTAACGGCCCTGACTTACGAATTGTAGGTCGCGGGTTCAAACCCAGACAGGCTCATTACTTTGTGTAATTAAATTCATCACCACTGCTCTCAAAACGGTGAAGGAAAACATCGTGAGGAAATGTCATAGAACCAAAAAAAAAATTCGAAGACATGTGACATTCACCAACCCGCACTGGGCCCGCGTGGTGGATTACGGCTCATTCCCTCTCCTAGAGAGGAGGCCTGTGTCCCAGCAGTGGGAACGTTAAAAGGCTGATTATGCTTATGCTGAAGGGAGTGTCAGATTCTTACTGACTAAAACCCAGTCGTGATCCTCCTAACACCCTTTACGTTCCAGGGCAGTGGTGTTTCTTTCGAACAAATTCTGCAACCCTGGCAGGCACTGGCTCTAGTGGGCCCCTTCTAAACATGGGTAGACCGTGGCTGGAGTAGAATATTCATTCGCGTCTTCTTGTCCCAGTCAAATGTTTGCACGTAGAATTTCACGCGAACGAAGCTAATGGTATAAGTTATAGCTTTATCCTCTTATAATGACATCGAAGGGAAGTCACAAAAACGTCATACTAAGCAGACGACATAAAAAGCGTAATCTTAGGAATTAAACAAATTCCCGACTTTGTTACGGTTTTTGTGTATTAAAGAGAATCACAATTGTATGTTTATAGTCGTAGGTCAACAAAGTCAGATACAAATTCGGTATCATGTCCTCAATTATGATTGGTTATAGTGATCATAAAACATAATCTATACTAATATTATAAAGCTGAAGAGTTTGTTTGTTTGTTTGAACGCGCTAATCTCAGGAACTACTGGTCCTTGGAAATCTTTCAGTGTTAGATAGCCCATTTATCGTGGAAGGCTATAGGCTATATATCATCACGCTAAGACCAATAGGAGCGGAGCAGCGATGAAGAATGTTTTAAAATCGGGGATTCCACGGGGACGAAGTCGCGGACAAAAGCTACTTTCTGATAAATAGGTCATAATAAGCGATATATCAATAAACGAAGTTATTATATCCGCACTTTTTTAAAAGAATTTAATATGAAAACCAAAATTACCTCTGTTTTACTTCATATAAGCGGTCGGTCAATATAAGCGGCGTCAAAATAAATGGATTTCACTATAGTCCTATGCTGGCCAAAAATATTAATTAAACCCTTAACTGCTATGGTGAAGGTACCAAAATGGCGGCATTAAAAAAAGTTTTTAATAAAAATCGTAGATTTCGCGAATGTTGAAGGCAGATGTGATTAATTATCCGACTTTTCCGGGAAAAGATGGTTGATCACCCCTAAAAAATCTTCTTTTTAACTGGCAACACTGACGTTGAGCTTTTTAACAAATTGTTTTTATAGGGTAATATTTATGCAAATATTTATTCCGAACCGATTCGGCTGAAATTCAGCATACACGTTTTGTTTAATTTATGCAAGATTCCTATAAAAACGTACACCAGGTCGCCGATCTGTCAAAATACTGACACGATGCTGACGTCTGATTTCCGTCATTAATTAAAGTGATGGTCATGTTTACGTCAAAGTCATTTCTTCAAGGAAGAGGACCTCTCGTCTATGTGGCGCCATCTAGTCGCACAAATTTCCCAGAAAGCCTACATTAGTGACCTTGTTTGTAGCAAAGTCAAAGTCAAAGTCAATTCATTTATTTCAACTAGACCATTAACGGCACTTTTGAACGTCAAAACATTTGAAAATAAAAATATTATAGTGACTCGAGTTGTCCATTCGCAAAAAGTAGATTCTTATGGAGAAGAACGGACAAGAAACTCCATAGTTACTCTTTTCAAATATGTATAAGTTTTACAATATTTTGTATACATTAGCCCATTGGTTATATGTGAGGACGATGCACCCGAATAAAACTAAGTACTATACTATTAACAGGTACAACAAAGAAACAGCAGCAGAGGTAAAATTAATAAAGGAGAATGCCGATTTTAGGCCTTGCAATGCCCAAGAAATTTAATTTACTAAAAAAAAATATGTAAATTTTACGTAATTAACTCTTCTATTTACGACGCGATACAAGTTAGCAACATTTTTTAATAAAAAATAAATATTGCAACGATACAACGAAATAAACATACATTTGCTAGGTTGCCAATTTAAAAACTGTACAAAATAAAGATTTGTTGCAAAACATTTACACATATTTGTACTTTATTTATTCGTTCTTTTGTTTATAGAAATCCCAATGCATTTTATGTTTATATATTTAGTTTTGTAATCAACTTACAAAATATAATATAATGACTATAAAATGATCTACATAATGCACCGATCGATACTTTGTGCAATGGCAACACTAAAACTTGTCAGTTGACAATATTAGAAATGTCATTGTCATTGTCAAATCAAACGTAATATTAGAATTGTCACTTTGTTTGCATTTGCATCATAGTGATTCGCTGCGTGTATTTTGCTATTAAAATCGACGTTTTTGACCATAAATACTGACTCTGGCGAAGCTAAATTGTTGTTGATTGTCATTATCAGAATAGGAGAATTCCTATTCTGATGATGACAATCAACAACAATTTAGCTTTAATATGTTATGTAGGAAGAGTTTTCAATAACTTTTTAATACTTGTGTAGGGCACATTAAAAATCCTTATAATTTGGAAACTCCAAGTTTTTTTCAATAATTTTCTTTTATCAATATATCATTTGTGGGTCATACTAATATTAACATCCGATGTTACTTGTGGGCACTCAGGGCCTAAATCACTATGGCGGCTTGGCATACCTTGGTAGGAGGAAGGCGTCGGAGTCTGTCACACAGTTTATACTAGCACAGACTACGTCGTTTACTCTATCTTTAATAGAAAAAAAAACATAGTTTTTAGATACATTGTTTTGAATAGGATAGATGATAATGTACTCAACTTTCTGTTAAATAAATTATTATTCGTGTATTCATTTTAAAATCTTATTAATTACATTTTTAAATATTTAAATAAAAAATAATAAAACATTTAAAAATATAAAAAATAGTAGCCCACCGGTATCGGGAACAGGGTCCAAGCTACCGGCGGTCAGGGCTCCAGAGAGAGGAACCTCCTAACAATGCGAGCCGTGTCCAGAAGTACCGCTTTCTGGATCAAGCCCTTGATCCAGCTGCCTAACGAGAGCCTCCTAAGGTGTTGGTCGAGGCTCTTGGCTATTAGGCCATTGGCTGACACGACTATCGGTACAATGATTGCTGAATCCACATCCCACATGTCGACAACCTCGCGAGCCAAGTCAAGATATTTAATTTGCTTATCTTTCTCGGCTTTCACGAGGTTCTCGTCATGCGGGACGGTTATGTCTACAATCATTGTACGCCTCTCGATTCGGTCCACCACCACTATATCAGGTTTATTGGCAACAATAGTCCTGTCAGTGATGATGGACCGATCCCAGTACAATGTGATATTGCCATTATCGAGAACTGGGTCGGGCACATACCTGTAGTACGGCACCTCCGAATTCACAAGTGAGTATTTTAGAGCAAGTTGCTGGTGGATAATCCTGGCTACGAGGTTGTGCCTATGCAAGTACTCTCCGTTAGCAAGACGAGAACACCCAGAGACAATGTGGCGAATTGATTCTCCCGGACGGTGACATGCCCGACAAATGTCAACCGTACCGTCCTTTACAATAAATCTCCGGTAGTTGTTCGTCATGATAACTTCGTCCATAATTGCACAGACAAAACCTTCGGTTTCTCCAAAGAGATCACCAAAGCGTAGCCAGGCTACGGACGCTAATTGCTCTACGTCGGGCCCATGTAGAGCCCGGAAAAAGCGTCCGTGAAGTTCCTTACTCTGCCATACTGCCCTGCGATCGTTAGTGTCAAGCACCGCAGGTTTGCGCCAGTTCTCATTTGCCAAGGAGAGCGGGGTTAGTCCCTTGTCCACTGCCACTACATCTCGATGCATACCCACTTCGACTGCATATCTCGCGATTGTGGAGAGTCTTAGCATTTAAAAAGCCTCGACCTCCACACTTTCGCGGGATATACAGTCTCATTACCGACGACCGTGGGTGATGCATTCGATATGTAGTTAGCAGTGTTCGGACCCGCCTATCCAGGGCGTCAAGTTCCGTTTGAGTCCATTTGAGTACGCCGAAAGAGTACATCAATACCGGCATGACCCAACCGTTGAAGGCGCGCACCTTGTTTCCGCCCGATAGAAGGCTATTGAATACCTTCTTCAGGCGGCCAAAGAAGCGCTCCTTCAACGATTGCTTCATGTCAGTAACATTGATACCTAACGCTTCCGACATACCCAAATACTTGTAAGTTTCAGTTGAAGAGAGGCATCTCAGGTTTATGGAATCCGAGAGTTGAGATCCCACGGATTCCATAATCTCTCCACGCTTTACATGCATGATCGCACATTTGTCCACACCAAACTCCATCCTGATGGCGTTACTGAAAGTTTCAGTTACCTTCAGTAGCTCCATCAGTTGCAGATTAGTGGGGGCAAAGAGTTTCAAATCATCCATGTAAAGGAGGTGAGATATAACCTGACCACCTTTTTTCAACCGATAACCTAGCCCTGAATTCCCCAACAGTGTGCTTAGAGGATTCAAGGCTAGGCAAAACCAAAGAGGACTCAAACTATCGCCCTGAAATATACCCCGCTCGATCCTTATTGGTTCGCTATTCCTCTGGACATGTCGACATCCTGGATAGCGAAGGACTGTCCTCCATTGCCCCATACACGACATCAGGAAGGTGCGTAGTGTTGCATCTATTTTATACAATTCTAGCACCCTCAAGAGCCATGTATGGGGCACAGAGTCATAGGCCTTCTTATAGTCTATCCAACATGTCGACAGATCTTTTCGGGAACGCCGAACCTGTTGGCTAATGGCTATATCAATGAGGAGTAGCTCCTTTGTACCACGGGACCCGTTCCTACATCCATTTTGAGAGGCAGACATGATGTTGTTGCTGTTAATATGTTGATTAATTTTATCTCTCAAAATAGATGTAAGAACCTTATAGACCGTTGGTAGACATGTGATCGGTCTATAATTTTTGGGTTCCGCGGTGCTACCAGACTTGTGGAGCAGGTGGGTAATGCCTGTCATAAGAAACTCGGGTAGTGAACCGGACTCCAAGGACGCTTGGTAAAGAGATGCCAAACAAGCATGCGAACTATGTAACCATTTTATCCAAAAGGTGTGCAGTCCGTCCGGCCCTGGGGATTTCCAGTTAGGTAACGGACGGACTGCACGGGCTACATCTTGGGGGCTGATTATGATAGCCCCCATATCTGGTAATGGATCGCATGCTCGCTCGACCTCCCGGATCCAATCACCTTCGGTATGACTGACAGGCGCCGACCAAATGTTGCGCCAGAACGAACACATGGCGTCATCATCCGGCAGGCGCGTGTCAGTCACACCTTGGTCCGGTCGCTCCCAAGCCTTATATACCCACCTTTCATTACTTCGGAATGTGCGATTCTGGGTGTATCGCTCAACCCGTCGCTTATACCTACGGATACGGTTTGCCCATGCATACACCTTCTGCTTCAGGAAGTCGATGCGCTCTGTGACACGAGACAGATAGTCTAGGGGACTAATTTCAGTCCCCGAAAACGCACGTCTCACAAAGCGCATCACTCTTGGGCGAGTGTTGCCCTCCCTGAAGCAGATTAGTTTGCCAATTAGAACTCTGGCCCCACCGATACGACGCTCGATTCTGCACTGCCAGGCAGGTATGGCTGGTTTCGGTCGTGTAACTCTGTCATTGGGCATTTTGACGTGAGCTACACGACATGCCGCTACAGCCACGCAGTACATTATCGAGTGTGCATCAGTGAGGTCTTCGCAGTTATCAAAATAGTTTGACAACTGCGAATCCAGAGCAGCCACCAGCGCCCTATTTTTGTTATGCATGGGCAAACGAGGTATGCGTGGTCTAAGCTCGGGCGACACGTAGCGAAATTCCCGAATCGCACTCTCCAAAGCACTCCTCAATTCTTCATTGCACTGGGTACTTACGTTCGTAACCCTGTCATCACTCTCCTCGTCACCGTGGCTGGGGATTTGGATTAACTGTGGTTGAGCCACAGTCTGCGGCGAGGGAGTAATGACATGGCTGCTACATATTTCCATTCGGAGGCGATCAAGCACACTGCCATCCAACATACGGTTACGTAGGATAACGCGCACCTGATCCGACAGTCGTTGGGCCGAAACGTTGACAGCTGGCTCAAGTACAAGTAAATAAGTAAATTATTATTATTATTCTCTTTATTCATATTCTATACATATCGTTTACATTTTTAAATATTTCTATTAAAGTAAAAAAAAAACATTTAAAAATATAAAAAATAGTAGCCCACCGGTATCGGGAACAGGGTCCAAGGTACCGGCGGTCAGGGCTCCAGAGAGAGGAACCTCCTGACAATGCGAGCCGTGTCCAGAAGTACCGCTTTCTGAATCAAGCCCTTGATCCAGCCGCCTAACGTGAGCCTCCTAAGGTGTTGGTCGAGGCTCTTGGCTATTAAGCCATTGACGGAAACGACTATCGGTACAATGATTGCTGAATCCACATCCCACATGTCGACAACCTCGCGAGCCAAGTCAAGATATTTAATTTGCTTATCTTTCTCGGCTTTCACGAGGTTCTCGTCATGTGGAACAGTTATGTCTACAATCATTGCACGCCTCACGATTCGGTCCACCACCACTATATCAGACACAGGCTACACTATACAGGCTTATTGGCAACAATAGTCCTGTCAGTGATGATGGACCGATCCCAGTACAATGTGATATTGCCATTATCGAGAACTGGGTCGGGCACATACCTGTAGTACGGCACCTCCGATTCCACAAGTGAGTATTTTTATTATTATTATTATTAAATACCCCTTTGCTAGTCAGGGACATAGTACTCACATATTTACAATTTTTTTTTAATCCTTGTTTTATACAATTACCAACAATGAATCAGTGTGTGTTAAATTAACTATAAAAGATCAGTAACTACACCTGTATACATAGCAGATAGATCACACATACAGGCCGACAAGTTTGGCTTTGTCTACTACACCCAATATTGTCCTATGGAGCAGGACCAGCATGTTTCCAAGCACTCATTTTAAATATAATCATCTAGCTTGTAGTATGCTTGTTTACAAAGCGTGCTTTTAACATAGGTTTTAAATTTCTTTTCATTTAATTCTAATATGTCACAAGGTATTTTGTTGTAACATTTAACACTGTACCCCATGAAAGATGTACGTACTTTAGCTAATCTATATAATGGTTGATCTAATTTATTTCTATTTCTAGTATTAAAATGATGTCTATCACTAATTTTGCTAGAGATGTCGATTTTTCCTCACATACATAATATTTTCATATATGAATTGACAAGGGCCTGTCATAATATTAATCTTTTTAAAAAGTTCCCTAAAAGAATCGCGGCGACCTAGCTTATAAATGGCTCTGATAGCACGCTTTTGCAAAATAAATATGGATTCCATATCAGCAGCCCGACCCCACAGCAGAATACCGTACGACATAATGCTATGAAAATAACTAAAATAGACCAAACGCGCGGTTTCTACATCTGTTAACTGTCTTATCTTTCTAATATTATAAGCGGCTGAGCTAAGCCGCCCTGCAAGAGATATTATGTGAGGTCCCCATTGCAATTTCTCGTCTAAAGTGATTCCTAGGAAAACCGTCTGATCAATATATTCCAGTTTTTGTCCATTCAATACAATGTCACATTCGTTGCTTCTAACATTAGGTAAAGTAAATTTAATACATTTAGTCTTTTTTCCATTTAGTACCAAATTGTTTGCCGTAAACCAATGTTGGACCTGATGAATAGAATTATTCACGTCATCAAGATTTAGTGATCGTCGGTCTATCTTAAATATTAATGATGTGTCATCAGCAAATAACACCATCTTTGGTTGATTTGGAAGCAATTGGGGCAAGTCTTATTCTTTCTTAGCCAAGTCATCTTTCACACAACATATCTGTCGTTTCTCTTAAATGACAATATTGTTGCGCACCACAATTAAACAAGGAAGATAGCGGCATTCGGTACCACTAGCGCCATCTAGTATCGAGTAGCAGAACTAGTAAAGTCAAGAACCTTCGAGACTTTTCTATGCTAGAACATTCTAGAATTCTCGAACTCTAGTCAGTCGCGACCGATATGTACGCGAACTTTCTAGATCTTTCTAGGACAGAAGATTCAGGAATTATCCGGCGCCCTTTATAAGGCTGGCACATGTACCGACCGAGTCAGTATTGGATTAGCGATACAAGCGATAACTTCGAGAGCGATCTTTGACTGCGAACTTAAGTGATTAGTAGTGCGATTGTGTTTTCTAATTAGCTAGTTTAATTTAAGTGTAATTTTTGGTTATGTAATCAGCTCTTTTTATTGTCACGAACCCGAAGCTCGTAACAATATTTTATCAAGAAACCTCCAAACGTCTTTTTATTTCTAACATGGCAGTACAAGCCTCAAGTCCGAACATATGTGTGTTATTAAACTAAGACCTAAAATAGCATTGTGAAGGCAGTAGAAACAGCAACTAGCGTCTAGTTTATGGTACAGATTACAAGGAGCGATGTCGAATTTTCTGCGGTTTTCTGGTCACACTTTTCATGAGGGCTTTATAATTGTGCTAAGTATTGTGTGAACTGAAACTGTTTGTTTACATTTTTTTTTTTAATAAATCGTTGCCCCACACTAGGAATTTCTCCTGTGTCGCGAGTGCGTTTACAAACATACATTGTCACATACACAAACAGCCAGACCCGGAACAACTATCTGTAGGCCATACAAATATTTGTTCCGTGCGGGGATCGAACCCGCGACACGCAGTGCAGCAGCTAAACGCTCAACCACTGCACCAACCGTGTCTATAATGGTATTATTTACTTTGCTGTGGAACTTCCTGTTATGTTATCTGTTTTCCATCATATATTATACCTACTCATCATCTGCCTAGCCTTTTCCCAACAATATTGTGGTCGGTTTACACCCAAACTGGATTCAGCTGAATACCAGTATTTTACATGAAGGGTAATACGGTACTTCTTGGTAAGACTGGTGTCAGATTTTCTGGCTTCTAATAATCCGTAACGACTACTAAAGATCTATAAATGACAGCCGGGACCAAAACAGCTTACCGTGTATTACAATAATTAATATTCTTGTCAAGCGATTAAAAAAAACACACAAATTCAAATAAATATCTCAAATACCAGACATACCTAGAACACTTATGTAATATACGAAAAATACACACATCTTTTAATTTGTAAGTTAATTTGTTTGTTTTTATTTTATTTTCTTTCTTATTTTAAAACTTTTTTATGTACCATTGTTTACAAAAACCTACCTACTGATTAATTACCCGACTCAAGACATGTCTACGCAATTATTGTTACTTATATTTTTAATGGAATCACAAATCAGGACCCCAAGATACAGGTTCTACCTAGTTTGGGGCCCAACGTCAACAAGATACTAATATATAGTTACTGATAATTTAATTATGTTTTAGTTGTAAGGTTATTAATGTAACAATGAACAAATAAACTTTATTATTATTCTTATTCTAATCACCCATCCACAGACTGACTTTGGTAAGCGGTGCTTAACCTTGGATATCGACCTGTATAGCTGTTATAATTAGTCATCTGCTTTTTAGTGAAACAGCTAAAATAATGCTTAAAAAAACATAAATGTAAAAAAAAAACAAGTTTTTTATTTCATATTTCTCCCTATCATTTGATATCCATATCATCGGGGTACATAAAAAAATATTAGTCCGCCATGTTGGATTTCAAATGACGTCACCATGCATTGTCATCCAAACCAAACACGGATGCAAAATTTCAGCTCAATCGAATCAAAATGGTCTGTTTTAATATTCATTTGTAAGATTTGACCCATTCATACTCATTAACAAAGCAAGTTAGTTAAAGCTTTTTAATTAAGGTCATTGAGTTGCAGCTATTCAGGCAATATTTCACATTTATAATATCAGTTAGGGTTACACTATAATAATACACAACTTGCTGCTATTCATGCTAAATTAGATAGTTGCCTATGAATAGGGATGTGTCCTGAGTAAAAAATAAGTATATGATTATGTTTAGTCCGTCAGTTAGATTATAGAAAAATATTGGACACGTATTTTTCCTTCATCAAATCTATAAAAACTGACGAAGATAAAAAGCATCAAAGATCAGGAGTGGGGTCTTCTAGGTAAAAATTATAGCGAGTAGTGACGTCACACGATTTTTCAACGCACTGTATAGGGAACGTGCCGAAACTAAAGGTGGCAGCACAGACGCGTCAATGTGAAGTATATTTTACTTGAGTTTCAAATTGGCAACGCTAGATGGCAAAGTCTACTTCGTGCACGTTCCCCTAAACGGAGCTCGGAGGGTGCAGGAAGTATAGGTGGCAGCACAGGTCACATATTTACAACGTAAAAGTTTCAGATTTGCAACACTAGATGGCATAGTCTACACCGTGCATGTTCCCTATTGTCTTCATTTTTTGTTTATGTGAAATAAGAAAAAACTACGTGTCAAAGAAAAAAATATTTTTTAGAAATCTGTCTGACGGACTAATTAGATTTTCTAAGTCAAATACCCTATTGTAAGCGAAAAGTCCAACAGGCGAAAACTCCAGGCTTTGTCCATTAATCGAACCAATAAACTAAGCTCTCTATGGCAGGATGCGACCGAGCTCTACGTACTATCATCTGATATCACACCACTACTGTGACCATGTTATCGGAAAAAAAATAAAAGGAATAAATTTGTCACGACTTTTTTGCCCGAAATAAATTGTTTATCAACAGCAAACGTTTTTGGTAAGCGACTTTTAAAACAATCGCATTGTCTCCTCAGCTACAAATAAAATATTGGTAATTTTTAGGGGTTATAACGCTCGTATGAGAAACGGAACTCTTGTATGTCTGTCTGTCCGGACCGATACATATATCAAGTATAAAGCAAAACGCAAATTATTATAATATATGTATATTGAATACAACACAATTTTGAAAAGAACTATCAAGAAATTAAAAAAATAATAAACAACATACTCCTCAATGTAGTACCCAGATCCAATGAAAGGAGTTAATATTTAGGTTCTTAAACATGACGCAAATAATAATTATTTTGATGATATTTAAGACAATTGACGAAAACTCACCAACAAAATTTTCTTATAATCAAATAATAACAATAAATCATTCATTTCAGGTAACAACGACACAATGCCATCTACATAATATAAATAAACTATCATTTAAGTACATAATATAAGAAGGGACTATATGATACCTACAGTTTTGAGTCTAAAAACAAAATATAGACAACACTAATTGAAGAACAACAAAAATATCAAAACCATCGAACTCATGGTACCTCTTAAAATCCGGGCTAGATAAGACCGCACAGTAAACTTGGTAGCGCAGTACCATTTGTTCTAATTTGGTCGTCGGCAACAGCCGCTGTACCGACGGCAACGGATGCTTCAAACTGGACGTTATGGTCTAGTTTTATACATAGGCAAAATTGTGATGGACACTTTTCTTCCGTAGCATATTTTTTTAAGCTATTGCATAGCTTCTATCGCGGGTCTTGAGCGTGGCAACCGAATCCAGAAATTCCGTAACGAAAATAACCTAACACCGCTACGTCATTCGATTAGGCCCCGCCTTTTTAAAAATGGTCGCTTCGTTACTGAGCTATTATGTCGCCGTCACTGAGCTGACCTGAACGTCTGCGTTCGGAACCAATCGGTGGGACAAAGTTAAGTGAAACGTATGTGATTTACATTAGTACAGTAACCCAGGTGAACGAATCGAGACCATATCACAAAGACGCAGAGTACTAAATATATAATTGCATAAGTTGATAAAAAATGCTATGCTATGCTTTACCGCGGCAGTCCCCGAGTGCCACATGTATTTTTTTATATGCATGGAAAATTTCCAAATTACTTCTTCCGCTCTGGGCGGAGCGGACTCTTACTGACTAAAACCAATTTGTGTTCCACCAAACATACTTTGGTTCCAAAGCCGCGGTGACTCTTTCGAACAAATTCCGCAACCCTGGCAAATCTTTAAACCTAGCTAGGAAGTTTTTAGCTCAAACCCAACTTGCAACAGCCAGGTGACTGACTCTCTCCATTCAAATCCTTACCACAAACATAAGGACACACCCAGCACAGTGCCCGCAACCCGTCCAAATTAAGGAGAGTACTAGTGAGGAGCAGCAGCAATAAGATACATTGTTTATACACTGTACATTCCAATTTGGTAGCATTGGAAGTTGTGGCAGTACTGTTGTGAGCATCTTGGGCTTCTTTAGTGAATGCTTTGGTCAGTTTAGTGCAGAGTAAACTTTGGTCACTGCCTTGTCTAAGATGGCTGGCAGTTAGGTAGAGCTGTTTAAAGATAAATACTTTTTCTGCAATCATAAGTAAATATGGATGTAGGAGATAAATTCCGTTACTTTTCTCTTTAAAACATATTTATGGATGAAACTTAGGGTAAAGGCCGTATAGCCACACTTTTTGATATTACTTTATATCTCTCAGTACAAAAAGCAATATTATCTTCAAATTTGTGAAAGTGAAAAACATTTTCTTTGATATTACAAGAATATTAACGACTTTTGCGGACCTCTAAATTTTGTGACATCAATCCCAAGATGGTTGCGTCTCCGAGAAAGAGGACTTTTATCCCCCCAAAACTTTGACCGCACCTTGTTTCCCATGCGATCGCACAGAACACGGTTAACTTAGTGGTCGTTGTACAGTCTCTCCACCTTCTGCCTAGCCTTTTCCCAACTTTATTGGGTTTAGTTACCAGTATTTTACGTGGAGCGACTGCCTACCAGACCTTCACAACCAATTAACTGGGGAACACGGTACTTCTTGGCAAGACTGGTGTCAGATTTTCTAGCTTCTGACAATCCGTAACGACTGTCAAAGATCTCCAAATGACAGCCGGGACCAACGGCTTAACGTGTTTTCCGAGGCACGGAGAGGTCTCGTTAAGTTAAGATGGTCATCCATCCACAGACCAACCTCGGCAAGCGTTGCTTAACCTCCAAAATCGACCCGTGCGACTGTTATAATTTATCCACGAGCTCCTCAATCTCGGTCGTACAGTTTCTCGATTGATAAATAAAATAGCATTTGATTCATCCGCGAAAATAGAGTAATTAAAATAGGGGCAACTATATCCCTGGGGCAACTGTTCTGGTTTTATCCTACACTGTAAGATAAGTGAATATGTGAAGTTGTCGACCGCGTCGAAGGTGGTGTGACGATCTCATCACGTTCGTTGGGAAAATTTAGCCAGAGATTGCCCAAAAGAGAGAGACTTGGAAGAAGAAAGGGATGGCCTTTGCCCAGTAGTGAAATACAAATGCAGACTAAAAAAAAAGAAGTAAATAAAGAAGAAATGAGTATCTAATCTTGGTCTTCAACCGTGAACTGCTGATACCCGAGTTTGAGTGCTGCGGTTTTTTTGCATGTCTACATAATTCAAGGTAGTCCTAGATGGTAGTTATAGATGAGTCAGGCAGTCAAGAGTTGTCAGTCCTAAAAGAATGGGAAATCATCAAATGACTTTTTCTTAGGGAGTGGCAGATTCTTACAGACTAAAACTCATTCGTGGTCACTCTTATCCTTTTTTATCCTTTGCGTTCCAGGGCCACGGTAACTCTTTCGAACAAATTTAAAAACCCTGACAGGGTCCTGACACTTTTACTGTATTTTTTTTACTTGGGTATTGAATATTTCCGGTAATCAAAGCCTCAAACATGCTTTCCTCATACTTGAGTATCACATACACTCAGTTCTGGGCTTGTTATACATGTCTACGTTGAGGAATAAGTTTGAGCATAACAGTGGTTTCCTTTGCTGACAAACAATGTCTTAGCTGAACCTTTTCTAAGCAAATGTTGATGGTACACTAATTCAAGCCTTAGAACTCCACTGCTCATGTTCCTTATTACAAACGAAAATACTAGAACACCTAACACCCCAAGATCCACAGATTATAATCTACTCGCGCGTCTTCAAATCCTCAATCTACTCAAGATCTAATCTTCTAACACACACAAACAAGCAAAATTAATTATAATACACATGCAATATTAATTTCCATCTGCTGCGCGAAATTCGTTATAATAATGAAGAGTTCTTGAATAATATCGCAACTACCCTCAAATGAGCAACTAAACAAATGCACAGTCCCCTGTCATCGCTCCGGTGACGACTAAAATCAAGTAAAATAAACTACTTTAACTAAGTTAGATCCGCTATCTCTCATAAGGCTTGGCCGCAGTGGGAGCGGGAGCGGGCTAAAATATTTTTTATGAGACAAACACATTTAAAATGTTTAATTGTTTCTATCTTCTGAAGAGTGGCACGGTAATAAATCATTATTCGATTTTATTCTCATTGAATAAGTTCATATTCAAAATACACGGAAAAAGTATATGCCTGATGTTTTCATGCAAACGCTCTCGCTGATTGCCACTCCCTAAAAGTCTAAAGGTAATTTAGAAGAATAAACGAGAGAGAGAATGTTATAGAAGCAAATTTTAACAAAGCAGATAATTTTTCATCTCTAATGGTTGTTATGCAAACCACCGATTTTATTTATTTGTTCTTCACTTTAACTTGAAACCCTATCAAACTTTTGTATTAAACTAGGTTAACCCACTTTAGGAATATAATCAACAAGAGAAAACGCTAATACGGAGCTAGATGCAATAAAAACAGTAATAAAATAATTCAGCAGCTCTCTTAATCCATTCATATTACTTCTGATTCCCACAACCAAGAAATGCACTACAAAAATTAACCACACAACTTAAAATCATAATCCACTAAAATATTCACAAATTAATTCCGCTAAAGCACAAAACGACCCCACCCTTACCCAATACTCCACACCAGCTAAACGTAGCCAAGCAATGGAAAAAGATCTCTAATATGTACGAAATAAGATCCAATGCGACTGCATCAGATATGCACCGAGATAACAGGGTGATGTAAATTTAATTAGAAACTTAAGACACTACAGATAGTGTCTTATCTGTTCAGTTTTCTCCTGAAACTGGGTGTGGGTCTGGTTGTTCGTTACGGGAAATTGCTTTCATGAAAATTTCATTCAAAGTTCTTGTTTTGGATAGTGTCGGGTTGAAATGGTAAGCGAGGATTTTGGCAGACTGATGAGCTTTTGTTTTTGAGCAGGCAGCGTCAGTCTTTCTTAGGAGAGATTCCAATTAGTGCCTGCATTTCCTTTCATTGATTCTGCCATCTTCTCTGTATAAAACTTTTACCTCAAAACCTAGGGAAACATATTTAAAAAGAAAAGACAGAAACAAAAACTCATTAATAAGGAACATAACATTAAAAATAAGAAAGATAAGAGAGCATAATAACAACACAGCTAAACATTACTTGTTCTAATTACTACCTCAGTAAATTGAACCTTTTAAATAAAGAAGGAAAAATGTTAAAGCCATAATCAATGCTAATTACATTTGTTACCCAGATACCTACATACATTAATTAATATCATATGAGGGTAGTCGCAACAAGCGGCTAATCCGATTTAGTCCGGAAGAACGCCTGCATGTGAGGTGCGGCACATGTTTCATATTACACTGAATTCCATTTTAATATCTTTCTTGCATACCAGCTACTTTAGATACCGTTTTAAACTATTGGAGCTCATGTTTTTCTGATGTCACTAAAACGGAAATTAAAATCAAAGACGCGTTTCGAACACCAGGGACGGGGCCCCATAGAGTCGGTGCCAGCTAGGGTTGCGGAATTTGTTCAAAGGGTTACCGCGGCCCTGGAACGCAAAGGGCACAAGAAGGAGCACGGGTGGGTTTTTGTCAGTAAAAGTCTGACACTCCCTACCGCTCAACCAAAAAAAAAAAACAAAAAAAAACGCGTTTCGAGCTTTACATTATTATTTTCTGTTTCTTCATTAATTCACTGACAGGCAAATCAAAACCAACAAGCCGCTTGATAATGTATAAATTTAAAAAAGTTTGCAATAAGAAAATATTTTGAACTTGGGAATCAAAGTTTTTGATTAAGTTCGTCATTTTTGCCGATTGTAAACCCATGTTATAACCATGATATAATAATGAACGAAAAAACGTTACAATTTAAAAGTACTCTTTCTCCAACTACCCTTAAAAAGATTAAAACTAGAAAAAAATACGTTCTCCATCAAAGGATCAAAAGTTGCTGAACCGGACAATTTTCAACAAAAGGAATAGCAAATAAACAATCAATGCCACTAGTATAGCCCTGATACAAACGCGGCAGAATGTGGGTAGTCGCTAATCGGATTTAAAGTCTCCGGGAGGACGTCCGACTTATACACGTTTTATGTGTGCTAGCCTTGTTTGAGGAAGTCTTTTTACTTTTATATTCATATATAATAAGTTTTACATGTGGCTTGATTTTATGCTTACCGCTCAAAAAGTGGTGAAGTTTTTGATTAAGTTCGTCATTTTTGCCGATTGTAAACCCATGTTATAACCATGATATAATAATGAACGAAAAAACGTTACAATTTAAAAGTACTCTTTCTCCAACTACCCTTAAAAAGATTAAAACTAGAAAAAAATACGTTCTCCATCAAAGGATCAAAAGTTGCTGAACCGGACAATTTTCAACAAAAGGAATAGCAAATAAACAATCAATGCCACTAGTATAGCCCTGATACAAACGCGGCAGAATGTGGGTAGTCGCTAATCGGATTTAAAGTCTCCGGGAGGACGTCCGACTTATACACGTTTTATGTGTGCTAGCCTTGTTTGAGGAAGTCTTTTTACTTTTATATTCATATATAATAAGTTTTACATGTGGCTTGATTTTATGCTTACCGCTCAAAAAGTGGTGCAGCTTTTTGAGGGTAGTTTTGTGAGATGCACGAAAGTAATGTTATTGTTTATAACTTAGTGGTGAATGAATTTAGCTCAAACACATTTTATGTTATCGTGGGGAAACTTTAAAAGGCATCTGGAATTTTGGGTGTAAGGGCTAGGAAGTATGGGTTTTTATCTTACTAAAGCCACCCCGGTGATCACCATCAGGACAAAGAAGGTAACCTCTAAAAGACCACTCCGTAACCCCCTCTGTGCAATGCCTGTTATTAGACATATGACTGGGGCTACTGTAAAGAGGTCTCCCCTGAGCGTCGCTTTGACCGGCAGCATGTGATGAGAGCAGTGGTGGCCGAGTGGTAACGGCCCCGACTTACGTATCGTAGGTCGCGGGTTCAAACCCAGCCAGGCGCATTACTTTCTGTAATTCATTTCTTCACCACTGCTCTCAAAACGGTGAAGGAAAACATCGTGAGGAAACCGGCATGTCCTAGAACCAAAAATTCGAAGACATGTGACATTCACCAACCCGCACTGGGCCCGCGTCGTGGATTACGGCCCATTCCCTCTCCTAGAGAGGAGGCCTGTGTCCCAGCAGTGGGAACGTTAAAAGGCTGATTATGATGTGATCACTATGCTGCCGTCTTTCCTGAGATTACTCGTTGCGATGAAGGCTTTAGACTGAATTGAGGTCGAGTTTGGGCCGTCCAAAAGCGGGTCGAGTTGACGATATTGTCCCAATCGTGGGAAATACGTTGATGTAGGTCCCACGGCACTGGGACGTATGGCAGAAAAAAACAGGAGGCCTATACCCAGTAATAGTTACTTCCGAGTTGAATTGATACTGCAACGATAGAGAACAGGCGTTGTTTTCCAAAAGCATTGTTGTTTTATGCAAAACTGAACTTAGTATTTCTTGAAATAAAGTACATTGTTGCTGTATAAACAGAAGTTGTAACAACAGCCGTTGGAATCTAGTTTGGTTTCCGAATTCAAACATTTAGTAAGACAAGCAACTGTCTCGTCATGAATAAAGCAATCATGCACTTGAAGTAACTGGTTTCTTAGGAAGACTAACTTCAGGCAATGTCAGAAATGTTGCCAGAGTAAAGAAGATTAGAGTTGCTAAGACAGATTTATCCACAAGATTCAGCAGCGAGTGCATTCCTAACCTAAATATAAGTGGCACAGAAAGTGGGTAGTCGAACTTACTGTAAATTGAATTTAAATCCTCTCGCTATCTGGTATGTTTTATGTATATCCGTTCGCGTTGTTTTAACTGGGAGTCTCTGGTTTAGTAAAGGATTTTCAGTTACATTATTGCATTATGTGAAAGCAAATGTTTGTGAATGTGTAGTGTGTTTGCTTATGGAAATAAGCAGTTCGTTGTAACTAAGTAAATATGACCTGATTTTAAATGATTATCCTGTGCTTATTACGAGGTTCGCAATGAAGTACATATTTAATAATAATATATGACGAAACTAAGTACACAAATAAAAGACTTTGATAAAAATCAAGCAATATTAATCAAAATTAATGAAAACGTGAAGAGCTGATGATTTTGTTTCAACTATTTCTATATGGCCAAGGTTAGGTCATAGTTGAGCTATATATGTATCTATAACAATAAATAAACAAATCTTTAACAATAAACAAATCTTTATTAATGACCAAGAAGTTTTAAATTAGTTGGTGATTGGAGCCTCCCTCTAATCTATAAGAAACAAATATCTATAAAAGATATAGAAAGAAAGAAAAATGTTCATTAAGGACCCATTTCATCCATTAAGGACAAGCACAAACAAAAAAGAAATTAATTAAAAGCTAATTATTAATTTTAAAGTGTGCGATGCCAACATTCCATCAGCATATTGAATCGATGATAACAAAATCGTAGGAACACTTTGATCAGAGACGTACAGAAACAGGAAAAGGGCACAAAAAGGGCCTATACCCATTTACTCAGCTGGGGGTAATTCCAGAGTGATATGAAGATATAGCGCGTCATGTTCCACGGGCGCCGGGCGCCTAAAAGAGCTTAACAAAGAAGACGGGGCTCGATAGGGTTAATGCCTGCTAGGGTTGCGAAATTTGTTCGAAAGAGTCACCACTGCCCTGCCACCTGAAACGCAAAGGGCACTAGAAGGAACATGGGTGGATTTTATTCAGTAAGAGTCTGACGCTCTCTTCCGCTCCGCCCAGAACGGAAGAAGTAATTTGAAGACATCCCATCCAGAAAAAAAAAGTTTGACATGAAGATGATTTCACGTTAAACCAGCCTTGAATACGGTCATCCTCATCATCCTGACCCAAAAGTTTTGACTACCTTCAACTCGTATTAAGTACCTTAAATGCCTTCTCAAATCAATGTAACAAGTTTAGTGACATACATTTCAACAATAGCCAACTATCGATATCGCTCGCATCAAAAGCTTAGTTTTAATCGGATTTCGAGCTATCTTGTGCCCGTCATTGTTTCCGATAGGAAATCCTGATTGACTTAGGATTTTCTAGTTTCTTTTGATAGTGTTTCCAGAAAGGATTTAAGGTTCGTTTTGTTTAGTAATAAAATATGAAATCAGTCAAGGATTAGACAAATTAGTCTTTAAAACCATTTTTCATAGGCGCGATTGACCACAACTTCACCTGAAGAAAATATGATGATGTTTAGATGTTGTGTTTCCTGATGATGTGATCGTCGATGAAGCATGCTTGCCTAGTAGTAACCATCAGGTTGTAGCTATCGGAAACACAGACATCTTCACTATTACGGCTGAAATACGTCTAATTTTGAAAATAGGCCTCTACCTATCGATGTGGCTGACTCCCGTGGAAGGCTTTTCAACGCTGCGTCTTGCATTGTTAAAGATATTAAATATTTTTAAAGACAATATTTTAAAAAAAAATAAGATAAGAAAAGCTATAAAGTCCAAAATGTAATTCGAACAGTCGATTAAAGAAATGTCAATCATACAGATACAATACAACATTATTTTGCTGCCAACAACAAAGCGCTAGGCAAAAACATTATTACAATTCTATTCCCACTGAAACAAAGCTTCGGACCCGCTTTGGGCGCCAATTCATCTTGCGTGTTGCAATAATTAAACGTCAAACTGGTACGAATCGACATAAAATAGATTCTCTATTTGATGGCTTTCCCGATTCTATTATAAACGGTTGATTTAACAGAGCTCGCACTCCGTGAAATACTTGCGCTTGATTCGGTCATTGTGATTAGTCAGGATATAAATAGAAACGTGTAGGATTGCCGAAACAGGTCTAGTCATACCGAATTTATCGAATGGAAGGTATCGAACAAATTAGATCATACATTTCATTGATTCATCTGTTTACCGTATAATCTAGTTAACCATTAATCATCAGTCGTTGAGAATATTTGTAATGAGACGAGTTTGACCAAAACATCAACGTGAACGAAGTAAAAATAATTACCCATTACTCTTCTTCACTTTGAAGCAAAACCTAGGTTGAAAAGGTAAATTATCATAAACCTATCAGTAATAAGAGCGTCAATACGAAATAAAAAAGCATAAAAAATACGTGCAATTTCGCCGGTCCCGTGCTGGGCGCCAATTCATCTTACCCGTTGCAATAATTAAATGTCAAACCGGCACGCATCGATGGGCAAATTGTTTCGCCTTCACAACTGCACGGTGGTATTTGACATCGTTTTTCCTATATTAATTACCTGTCATATTTTATTTTTGAGTGTGAAAACTATGCTCTTTTATGAGGTTTTCCGTTAATTAACTTTTGATTTATTGGCTCGCGATACGATGTCGTGCGTCAACAGTTTTGGGATCGCTGTTTTAAAGTTATGTAAGGGCTGGTCAAAAAACATAATAATATTATTTTGTTTATTGACGTTTTCAGTCAATCATGGTGATAGATAGTATAGCAATATCTCCATTGAACGTTGCTTTGTACTATAATTTTTCAGGCTGGGTTATGGAGATCAGAAAGGAAGCAGTTCCATACTAAATACGGGCACTCTAAAAATAATAGGGAAATAAAAGGGGGGCTAGTAACATAATGTTTTAGAGGCATAAAGTAAATACAACGATGCTTTGTGTGGTATCATTTCTTTAAGTTTTTAACCAACTACAACAAAGGTTGGTTACTCTAAAAATAGTGGGAGAAAAGACTAGGAACATACCCTATCTTTTGTATCGTTGAAATAAATAACACAACGAAGTTCACGGCGAGCCAGTTTTTTAGTTCAACCTAAGACAGGAACGAATCTCGGCAAAGCAATGTTTACCTATTGCAGGCGCGGAACTTTATCAAAACTCGTCCGGCGTATAGTAGAAAAATATTGACAATAGCAGTCAATAAATGCTTCTGAATGCATTATAGAAGTAACTACATAATTAAATAAAATGAACAACAATCCCTTGGTTAATTAAGTGTCTGCTTTTTGTAAACCATATTTCTCATGTAGGCGTTTTATGAGAATAAATTTCTTTAAACCGAACATAATGTTTTAGATGCATAAATCAAGTACTACGATGTTTTGTGTGGCATCATTTCTATTTTCAATAAACTACAACAAAGGTGGGTAGTGCGATATTATTTCATAAAGGTTCTATTTCTGCATTGGAGTGGGTGTCGAGCAGACTGCAGCGCATGGCGCTTTAGGTGTTTATATTGATAGATATCTTATTTATATAGTCTAGAAACTTCCATTCTTTGAAGATTTTGTGTAGGTTTCTATCTAGAGGGGAGGCTATATGTGGATGGTTCCTGGAATCTCTTGACATCCAGTCCGGTGGTCTGTTTGAATGTTGTCTGTCAACATAATTCTCTCTTCCCATTTTTTTGATGGTTATCGCAACATATCCTTTAATTTCACATTCTGCTCTATACAGGGTTATTTGTAAAACACCAACATCATTATGAACAACTTTTACTATGGAATCAAACCTGAAATCGCGGAAAAAAATCAGCTATTCTTTACATTTATATTCGTATAACTCATCAAAATGTAGGGAACAGCTGATTTTAGCGATTTCAGGTTTGGTCTCGTAGTAAAAGTTGTTCATAATGATGAGTACAATGACCTCTTAAGAGGTTGTTGGTGTTTGAATAATTGAAGGGTCCTCTGCAATAACGATAACTGTCCATGTTACCTCTTTTTGAGATAATTGCGTTTCAATTTTCTTAATGGGAAAAGGAAAGTCGTGTTTAAAGGCATGAATATAATACATTATTGGTTACAGTACATTTTGATTATTGATATTATGAATGTCGTTTCTTTACTCAAGCTTTATTTAAGAACTAAGTAAAAAATATATTATGTAAAGTTTTAAAAAACCAGGATTTTATTGAGTACTGTCCTTTTATTTAGTATAAGCGTGAACTTACTAAAATATCGGGATTCTAAGTAATATTACCAAGTTTGCTAACGAGAATACCAACGACAGATATCCAGTGGCTGAAAGACGTACTTACTTTTTTTTTTACAAAAATGGACTTTCATCATTATTGCATTGGACCCTTCAATTGCTACCAACATTATAGAGACCATTTAAAAACTATTTAAAGTTTAAAAAAAACAGGATTTTATAGAGTACCGTCTTTTTATCCAGCATAAGCGTGAACTGTCTAAAATATCGGGATTGTAAGTAATATTGCCAAGTTTGCTAACAAGATTACCAACGACAGATATCCAGTGGCTGAAAGACATGCTTACTGTTTTTTTTACAAAAATGGTCTTTCATCATTATTGCAGTGGACCAAATTGCTACCAACACTACAGAGACCATTTACAAACAAAACACTAACACTAGTCGCTGCATATCTCTTGACCAATTATTCAGAATCGGCACATGTCAAACTGTCAAACTCTAGAATGCTTCCTCTAAGTTAATGCAGTACAAACCATCGCGACGTTATTTAGAATGCATTAGGGTTAATGTATGCGCTATCGGATGGCGATGCATTATGCTCACCAGGGATATCCGGGTGTAGATCATTTTGAATATCTTTAGAATACATTACGGCGGTTCAGTTACTTGGTTTTGTGAAGATACTTTTATTGGGTAGATTGGAAACCTTTACAGATAGCCCCTTTCAGAGTCCTATAGTCTGTTTATATAACACTAGCAACGCCCAGCGGTTTCACCCGCGTAGTTCCCGTTCCCGTAGGAATACGGGTATAAAATATAGCCTATGTTACTCAGGGTGAATGTAGCTTTCTAATGGTGTAAGAATTTTTGAAATCGGTCCAGTAGTTTTTGAGTTTATTCGTTACATACAAAAATACAAATCTTTCCTCTTTATAATACAGGGTGAAATTGAATAGATGCGACATATTTAAATATACAATAATACGTGTTGTCAAGAAAATTTAGAACATACCAAATGTAAAATTAATGAACTTTTATCACCGCTATGAATGGCAACGTTTAATAACGCGAGTACTCCACAACGATCATTGAGCACTGCGATTAGTTGGACGAGATTTTTTGATACTTTAATTTTTCTTATTTATTTTGCATATTAATTAATTTTCTGGAATACCGATAATTCGTACTTAAATAAAGATATTAACATTGATGGATCATTTTAAAACGCCAACCACGTAACTTTTTTTATCGATTTAGATTGTAGAAAAAACAGTTTATAATTACTATGTTACTGTAACTGAAGCTCCCATTTCATTTTGTCGCATCTATTCAAAGTCATCCTGTATAACGGCCGAACCCAATAACCGATCTATCACATACTGGAGATAGATAAACAAATGAAACAACAGAAAAATTATATAGGTTTTCTGTTGTTTCATTTGTTTTTCTATCTCCAGTATGCGATAGATCGGTTATTGGGTTCGGCCGTTAGTAAAGTAAAGAATTAAGAAAGTAAGAAGTATAGAAATGACAATCACAGGACATTCTACATCCTCGTATTTTAAATTAGGAACGATCGCATTAAAATCTATCAAACTTATATTTTTGATGATGGATGTCGTTCGAATTATGATTTTAAGTCGTTTAAAAAAAACGGTTATTTGCCTTCTAATGATTAATAGTCAACGCTGACTATGCTCATCAGCAACACAAGAAGGATCATGGCCTTCAAATTTACCGTTTCAAAGAAAAAGTTGGAGTGCTACAAGATCCTTTATCACAATGAAATACAAATTGTCAAAGATCACTTCAGACATATGCATGGTCCTCATTTAACGTATTGTGAATGTGAGGACCATGTAGATCAATATGTCAGAGCTATGGGTGGCTCGCCGTCCGATAGCAACCACGCCCGAGTCGACGGCGCGTCGTGTTCCACGCGCACCTCAAAGAGCCGTCAGCAACGTAGACGGGGCCCCATAGGGTCAGTGCCTGCTAGGGTTGCGGAATTTGTTCGAAAGAGTCACCGCAGCCCTGGAACTAAAAGGGCACAAGAAGGATCACGGGTGGGTTTTAGTCAGTAAGAGTCTGACACTCCCTTCCGCTCCGCCCAGAGCGGGAGAAGTCATTTGATGATTTCCCATCCAGAAAAAAGGGGGTTCATTTCATGTTAGTCTGGTAGTTTGATTTCCTTATGTGGTCTACCCAAATGTCCTTACTTTAGTATTGTTCGTCAAATAGTTGAACTCCTTTTGAGTTCTAAGTTTGACCTACAAGATAACTGACAAATGCTTGCACTGTCTGGGCAGTTCCACTCAAATCTTTGTGGGTGGTACTTTCCTCAAAATCCACTTCAGATTTCAACCTACATGAGTCTCATAATATGATTTGACCAGTAAAATTGTATGGACTTCAAAAGACACTTTGACCTCTGTGTTTGTTTCGGTGTTTCTTCTCAGAGTCGTCAGCTAGGAAACACCAGACTCATCTAGTTTATAACAACTAAAAATATTGACGCGTAAAAGTGTTATTTACAACATAGGTACTCACAAAACAAACATCATTTATCATTTATGTTCTTAGTACTGCTACAGTCGAATTACGAAACAAAGACTTTACTACTGCATTAAAGCATATTCAATATATCTATATACCTAATCATTCAGTCGACGGTTCCCTCAATTAGCTATAAATAATATCCGTCAGTTAGCTCAGCCTTTGAAAATTGTTTCACAATAAATTACCAATATGTCAGGTCTTTCGTACATAAATAACTCTGGACACGACGACAGTCCATTTGAGCGGGACACAATTCTAACACGTTTTATGAAAAGTGTAGAATATCAAACGATTACATTTACAATTAGAAAGTCGTTACTGTCAGTCAAGACTGACGTGGACATCAAACGGATACTGAAACAGATTTACTTGACAATGGATATAGAATTTGAAACTGGGTTGGTGAACCTTTAGCTATGATTGACGGGAGACTGAGTGTACTAGATATTTCAGTTTTGTTAAAAGCGGAAAACGAGTGAACTCAACTAATTATTACACACACCTTTTTCCTCATCCAAGTTGTCTTGAATGGTGGAGTGGTTTTTTCACAAGATAATTGTTTATCTTACCACTCTGATTGACAACCAATATTTCGCACCCTTAGAATTAAAGGGACCTAACTCGAAAATTGCAAGTTTTGGCAAATGAGCAAGAATTAAAATCTTTAAAAACTGTTGAGTAAAAAATCAAATATCTTCCGAGACGTATGTTTAACTGCCCCTTTCCCAGTCATATTTCGGAAACTTTTTCATCACTGGGTTTTAGAGTATGTTTTTTACGTTCATTATAAAGCTAAATTATAAGTAACAGGAATTTTGAGTAAAGCCCCTTTAATTCAGTGAGTGCGATTTATCAGTATACCGGCCTCATCAAAATCTATACTAATATTATAAAGCTGAAGAGTTTGTTTGTTTGTTTGTTTGAACGCGCTAATCTCAGGAAATACTGGTTCGAATTGAAAAATTCTTTTTGGGTTGAATAGACCATTTATCGAGGAAGGCTTTAGGCTATATATCATCACGCTTAAGCCAATAGGAGCGGAGCAGCGATAAAGAATGTTATAAAATCGGGGACTCCACGGGGACGAAGTCGCGGGCAGCAGCTAGTATTCGATAATCCTGATAGGTAACAACATTTGTGTGCATTGTGCATTAGCGTCACGACTCACGACATATCACGCGACGCGTCGAACGTTGACGCTAAACTGTAGCGCGTCAAATTGAGGGTATTATGACAAATTGACGGCATTTCTGATGATTATGTAACTTGACTTAATGGTAATTGTTTATGGTGATCAATTGTAGCGTGGGACTGGAATAGAGAACTGCTATGTATGGCTTTAATGGTTGAGAGATAATCTATACTAATATTATAAAGCTGAAGAGTTTGTTTGTTTGGTTGTTTGTTTGTTTGAACGCGCTAATCTCAGGAACTACTGGTTCGAATTGAAAAATTCTTTTTGGGTTGAATAGACCATTTATCGAGGAAGGCTTTAGGCTATATATCATCACGCTTAAGCCAATAGGAGCGGTGCAGCGATAAAGAATGTTTTAAAATCGGGGATTCCACGGGGACGAAGTCGCGGGCAGCAGCTAGTTACTTTATATAAAAATTGGTTATCTTTTAAGTCAGTTTACGGACGATAGTTTAACGTGACAACGTCATAACAAAACATTGATGATATGATCGTGCCTCTCGCTCGCTCGTGCAGCGATCTCGCTCCAATCGCAACGTTACAATGAGTCATCATTTTTCTTGCGTGCAGCCGGCGTTCATCGATTTATAAGACGTTGTTACGGCAAAAATAAAACAGTCAAAAGCGAGTCAGACTTGCGCGCAAGGGGTTTGGAAAGTAGAAATCGTAAATTTTCACCAATTTTCTTTAATAACTTCATAATTATTTATTTTAAAACTATGAAAAAAATAATTAAAAAATCCAACTGCATTAGAAAAAACTAAAACAGTCTAATGCAGTTGGTGGCATTTATTTTAGTTTAATGCTACCTATACCTGCATATTAAGCACGCTTTAGTAGGTAACAAGATTAAGCATAGAGAAACTTCAACAACGTTTCCCGGCACTATTTTCAGACACAAAAGAACATAGCAAAATAAACGTTTCAACTTTGAAAAATACTGTTAAACCAAAGCCTTTGTAACACCGCACACATGCAACCTACCTACACTATTGGTCGTCCATAATCCAATAGGGTGGTCCCGATTTGAATTTCGATCGGAATCCTGTTCGAAATTTAAATCTCGTTCGGATCACGTACGGTACGTGAGGGCGCAACAGACTTTCTGATGTAAGTTGGTGGGTAGTTGTTTGTTTACTCTGTTTTCCGGAGGGTAGTCAGAGATTTTATCCAAAACAATGTTCAGGGTGAAACTTGTTGCTATAGTAGGGTAACAAGGCGGTTATCAAGATGGCCCATTACTGCGTCACGTTTTGTGTTATTATTCCTCCTTGTGACTATAACTTTGAGGGTCCAAACCCTACTCGGCACAGCTGTCAAAATTATATTTTATAGTTCCGTCAATTATAAAGCTTTATTTATGGCAGTTTGTGCACAAATTGGTAGACTATTTTTGGCAAAAGATGGGATATAGCTTTCAATTTTGCGTTTCAGTCAACAGTTGTTAAAATAATAAATCATAATAAGACTAGCGACCCTCCCCGGCTTCGCAAGGTTGCAATGTAGATACTAATGTTTTCTCTACTATAATATGCATGTATTATATAAAAACCTTCCTCTTCAATCACTCTATCTATAAAAAACCGCATCAAAATCCGTTGCATAGCGTGCGTTTTAAAGATTTAAGCATACATAGGGATATAGGGACAGAGAAAGCGACTTTGTTTTTAACCGACTTCTAAAAAAGGAGGAGGTTCTCAATTCGGATGTTTGTATTTTTTTTTTAATGTTTGTTCGGACATAACTCCGTCACTTGCCAACCGATTTGAAAAATTCTTTTTTTGTTGGAAAGGGTATACTTTCCAAATGGTCCCATGAAAATTTTATCGAAATCGAACACGCGGTTTTTTGTTAATTTCAATAAATGATAGCAAATCTGTCGGGATAGCTGAAATCGCATGTTTGTTTATTGTTTACACCAATTTATACCACGTACGCTGTGATGGGTATGTTTAGCTGGGAGTGAACCACAAAAAATTGAAAAATAAAAAACTTTTTACAAAAAATACAACCGACTTCTAAACAAAAAAAAAGTACAAAATAACTTTAATTTCGGAAGTCGGTGTGTTCAAAAACAAAAAAGCAACCAAAAACACCGAGTTCCGAAATTAAAGTTATTTCGTACTTTTTTTTTTGTTTAGAAGTCGGTTGTATTTTATGTAAAAAGTTGTTTTATACTATGTAGTGATAACAAGAGCCCGGGTCAGAGAATTGTACGAAATTGAGAAAGAGCGTGAAAACAAAAAGAAGCGGTCCATACAGATCAATCTCTTCATTACTTCTAGATCTTTAACCCGCACCGCAGCAGACACGCGTGTTACGTTATTATATCAAGCTACACTCATCAAAGCATCAGCAAAGCCTCCACAATCCATCAAAAACCACATCGCATTCATTCAAACCTCAAAAAAGTCAAAATAAACCTTATTTAACACACTAACTGGAAGTCTGTATTACCCGGCTTAAAACAACTTAACGCGGACTTAAAAGTTCGCGTCGACCGCGCCCGCCTGCCAACTTTGGCTGAATGCCCGGTTAAAAATGTTTTCGAAAGTTTGAATTAACTTTTAAAAAATTGAGATAATGGGTTGTAATCTGAATTTGAAGTTGGTAGTGACGGAAAAGTAGTAATTTTCGTGTGTCCGTCTCATTTAAGACACAACATCAAGACATAAATGAATTTGACACATAATGTCATACTAATTAACAATGGTTTCATTTCGAGCGTATCTCGTTTAAAAATAGGTGACGAATCAGGAATGGATGTATGAAGATCAAAATCTTGACCAAACGCCACTAGCGTTCAGTTGTTTATAAAACTATTGACATGTTGAACAATCGGGAATGTGGCATAACGGGAAGTAGCCTTTAAATCAACCATAAACAAATTAAAACAGTTGAGGTCGTAATAAAAAGATTTTATTTAAGTTGCAAGTAAATACACGTTTTCTTGAACTGGCTGTTATATTGCACTTCTTTAATATACATATTTCAATAATAATATTCCTTCATTACAACACTTTTGATGTCACATAATTTTAATCTTTAACTGACAAACGATTCAAAGGGACTCAAGGGTAGCGGTATTCAACTTTAACTAAGCAGTTTTAATCCCCAGCACTTAACGGATCTATTTAATCCTATTTATTTAACTGGTGTACGGTTGCAGTTAACCGATACATTAGTTTTTCGGTAACTTGAGTTGATCCGGTTTAAGGTTCTAGTTGAATAGTTAGATATACCCTTACTGATGGAAAAACGTTACTTTTAACCGACTCGTTAAAGATGTTTTATTGTATCTGGTAGACGTTGGAAGACCTCCTACTAGGTGGAGCGGTGCAGACCTGGTGTAAGCTGCCAGAATTTGCTGGATATGAGATGTCCAGGTCGATGTGGCGACTCTTGGGAAGGTCTATGTCCAGCAATGGATGTCTTTTGGCTACAAAGATGTCATTGATTATTCATTTGTGAGAATATCCGACCACAATTGTGTAAATTATGGTCTAAAAACACCACAGGACAATATCGGTCAAAAAGGACCATGACCTTACAAAAAAATCGAAGAAATCTACCAAACGGCTTTGCCCACGAGATTGATAACAACTCAATAGCGATAGCAAAGGACAGGCCTGTGTCCCAGTAGCAAAAACGTCCCAAACTGATTACTCAGATGAGTGAGGTTTTGATAAACAAACCATGAGAAGTAAGTTTCAGAAAAGCTCTTATGTGAGAAACCTAAATAAATGAAAAACTCGTCTTGTGCTCGCCTGAAACAATACGGATCGTTCTCCCAGTCTCCGTAATCCCCAAATCAAACTAAATCGAGACTGTAGCCACTAGCCACACAGAAACTCCGTGAAGTGTAACTAAAACTTTGATCTACCCACGAGTTTCAGTCCATGCCTCACTATTGGGACGTCAGTATAAGATAGAAACTAACAGAAGACCAGCGGGCGTACCATGAGGTGTTAACGTGAGTCTTCCGAGCGAGAAAGAGAGATAGAGTTATACACCCTATATAGCTCCATCCCTTTTTTTCGCTCGGAAGACTCACGTTTTAAGACGTCATGGTACGCCCGCAGGTCTTTAGGGAATGGCTCAGACAAGCCCATCTTAGATATTAAAGTAAACGCAGTGGAAACGGTATTTTATAGATATTTAAAACATATCGAGTGCGTTGTAGATATTTCAAAAGTAACAAGTGTAGCCTAGCAACCTAAACAAAAGATTAGTAAACTCTGCAAAGGTCGCCTTCATGAATAAGGCTGGAAGTGCTTTCTTAACAATCGTAGTCTTGCAAATTGGGAAATTTAACCTTTTAAATGCTTTACACAGACGCTTATAGGCGTGTAATGGTCCCTGCACGTACCCATACGACTAGCAAAACCCTGCGCACGCGCACACATAGACGCGTACTTACGGACGCGGATGCGAGTGCACATGCACTAGCTGTACGTGTGCGTGCGTTTTAGCTCGTTGCATGGAGTCGACCTTCTGTTTCATTCTATTTGATACAGATTACACGGAGTTTGAGGCGCATATTACGAGACAGTGGCATCGGAAGGTTTTTGGAGGAAGTATTTAGAGTTATGCTTTTGGTCGTGTGTCTGCGCGTGTGAGCGCCCGCGGCCCTGGAACGCAAAGGCCATTAGGAGGAATACGGATGGGTTTTAGTCAGTAAGACAGACTCTTACTGACTAAAGCGCATCCGTGTGTCTTACTGACATTCGTCTCCGCTCCGCCCAGAGCGGAAGAAGTCATCTGATGATATCCTATCTATACTAATATTATAAAGAGGAAAGATTTGTATTTTTGTATGTAATGAATAAACTCAAAAACTACTGGAGCGATTCCAAAAATTCTTTCACCTGTATAATTACACGTACTGTATAGTTCCACAGTCATATTTAAATAAATAAATAAATAATATAGGCTGTATTTTATCCCCGTATTCCCACGGGAACGGGAACTACGCGGGTGAAACCGCGGGGCGCGGCTAGTCTTTAATAAAAGTTTACAACTCTGTAGGCACATCAAGTGCTGATCAGAGAGCACTTGATAGTGCTGATAGGAAACCCAAGTTTCTTAGTAAAAATCCTAATGACTGAAGATAACATGAAAATTCATCATACATAAATCGATCAGCATCCTTCCTACAGAAAAAAAAGTAACGAGTAAAAAGATTCGTAAGACAGACGTCAAAAAAGTAGCGTCAGAAAAAATCTAAATTAAAGTTCCACAGTCATATTTCCCTACATTAACCCTAAGTAAAACTAAATAGAAACTGTAGTTATAACAGTTACTGAAACTTCGGGACTAGTAAAACTTTCGGTCTACTGGACGGATGTTTGGAATGGCGAGACTGTCGTCACGGATCGTGGAACATTGCAATGGGAGGGTTCGGAGGGGTTGTGAGGGAACTGTGAGGCATAGCTTGAAATCTATTGATTCGTACAAGTTCAACTTTATTGTATTGATAAAATGGATGATCCTTACTTGCTTACTAATATTATAAACGCGAAACTTTGTATGTATGTAGCTTTGTTACTCTTTCACGCCAGTACGGCTGAACGGGTCTGAATGAAATTTGGCACAGAGGTAGATCATAGTATGCAATTACACTTAGGATACTTCTTATCCCGGGAGTATGTTCCCTAGGGATGATTTCTTCCATTCATGCGAGCGGAACCGCGTTCGGTTGCTAGTATAAAATAAATTACCTGCTTCTTAGAATTTTGATGGCAATTATTGATAATTATACATAAGTAACGGTAGCATAACAGGTTGACGCAGTCATGAGGTCCTCGTGTGTAAAACTGATTGGGCATGAAAGCTTCTTTCGGAAATATCATCCTATTATCATCGTATGGTAAATAGTTCATTGTCACTTCAATTTCAGAAGACCTAGCATGATCGTTATTTGTCGAAACGTTGAGAACGGTAATGCCAGGGTAGCTGAATTGGTTCAAAAGAGTCAGAGCGGCCCTGGAACGAAAAGGACATTTAGAGGAACATGCATAGGTCTTAGTCAGTAAATGCCTGACACTCCCTTCTGCTCCGCCCAGAGCAAAAGAAGTCATTCGATGAAAAAACAAACTTCTGTGATGTGACCTTCACCTTAATAAATCTACAAAATTTAATCCGTCGTCTATTTTAGCTTCTTTTTCTGTATTTGGACTTCATCACGATCACTTGTTCCAAAATTTGGCTTTCAGCCCAAAAAATACTTCAATTAAAACATCCGAATGCTCCAATTCTAACCATTTTTTAAATGTTAAATGTCTGTTGGACTCACTTTTGACCACGGTCACGGTGGTGGTATGCGGTGATGTGGTCGACGATGGAGCACGCTTACCTAAAAGTTACCTCGTCACTTTTGACTTTAAGACCCCAGCTTGCCGCTATCAGGAAATACCCAACTTAGACAGGGTATAACTCAACTCAACTCAAAGCATTTATTTCAATTAAACCCTTTACAGGCAATTTTGAATAGGGTATTTTACTGTAAAAATCTAATTAGTCCGTCTGATAGATTTACAAAAAAATACTGGACACGTATTTTTCCTTTTTTCACGTAAATAAAAAATGAAGACGATACAGTGCGTTGAAAACTCACGTGACGTCACGTCGCTGGTAAAAATTGTAGCAACGTAGTGACGTCACGTGAGTTTTCAACGTCAAAAAATACGTGTCCAATATTTTTTGTAAATCTATCAGACGGACTAATTAGATTTTTACAGTAAAATACCCTATTGTCAAGTCGAAAGAGGTGAAGCTATTTGCACACACCCTTACTAACACCTTTCCAATCTATTTGGTCGTAGCAATAGTCATACATAACGTAACAACTAGTTTGCCAGTACATTTGGCAGGCTCTCCTCTTTTGGCGCCGAGACTCCCAGACGTATGGCAGTGTCTTGGCACTAGTTTGTACCTGTTGGACTTTCATGGGTTTGCAAGCGAAACGACGGGCTTAAGGGCTTTGACTTGTGCAAAGTGGAAGTAAAGAGTCCGTTGATTAATTTAAAGACTTTGTAAAGGCTGATACAACATTAACAGAGGTAAAATAGTGTATGATAGCGAGCATAACTAATGTAATAAATAAAATATGTAATCCGTGAGTTGATTTGTGACGTTTTTACGCATAAATCGTCGTACCAATTTTGATGACTTTTGGTACAGAGATATAGATATAGATATGAGGATAAAGTTAGGGTCAAAAGTTAATGAAGTCTTAGTGCCACCAGGATAAAATTATTCTAGACCGAAAAAAAGATGTCGCAATCAAAAGTCGTGTATACTGTATAGTATCGACTCACTCGCACACTGAAAAACTCAGTTGTTCCATAAATAAACGGAACGGGAACTACGCGGGTGTAACCGCGGGGCGCGGCTAGTCTTTAATAAAAGCTTACAACTCTGTAGGCACATCAAGTGCTTATCAGAGAGCATCGAGTGCTGATAAGAAACCCAAGTCTCTTAGTAAAAATCCTAATAACTGAAGATAACATGAAAATTCATCTTATATCGCTATAAATACCAAACTCAGGCAAACAAATCGATCAGCATCCTTCCTACAGAAAAAAAAAGTAACGAGTAAAAAGATTCGTAAGACAGACGTCAAAAAAGTAGCGTCAGAAAAAATCTAAATTAAAGTTCCACAGTCATATTTCCCTACATTAACCCTAAGTAAAACTAAATAGAAACTGTAGTTATAACAGTTACTGAAACTTCGGGACTAGTAAAACTTTCGGTCTACTGGACGGATGTTTGGAATGGCGAGACTGTCGTCACGGATCGTGGAACATTGCAATGGGAGGGTTCGGAGGGGTTGTGAGGGAACTGTGAGGCATAGCTTGAAATCTATTCATTCGTACAAGTTCAACTTTATTGTATTGATAAAATGGATGATCCTTACTTGCTTACTAATATTATAAACGCGAAACTTTGTACGTATGTAGCTTTGATACTCTTTCACGCCAGTACGGCTGAACGGGTCTGAATGAAATTTGGCACAGAGGTACATTATTGTTTGGAATCACACTTAGGATACTTTTTATCCCGGGAATATATTCCCTTGGGATGATTTCTGCCATTCACGCAAGCGGAGCCGCGTGCAGTTGCTAGTATAAAATAAATTATCTGCCTCTTAGAATTTTGATGGTAATTATTGATAATTATACATAAGTAACGGTAGCATAACAGGTTGACACAGTCATGACGTCCTCATGACAGTGTAAAACTGATTGGGCATGCAAGATTCTTTCGAAAATATCATCATATTATAATCGATAGTAAACAGTTCATTGTCACTTCAATTTCAAAAGACCTAGCATGATCGTTATTTGTCGAAACGTTGGGAACGGTAATGCCAGGGTAGCTGAATTGGTTCAAAATAGTCATAGCGGCTCTGGAACGCAAAGGGCATTTAGAGGAACACGCATAGGTCTTAGTCAGTAAGTGCCTGACACTCCCTTCCGCTCCGCCCAGAGCAAAAGAAGTAATTTGATGAAAAAACAAACTTCTGTGATGTGACCTTCACCTTAATAAATCTACAAAATTTAATCCGTCGTCTATTTTAGCTTCTTTTTCTGTATTTGGACTTCATCACGATCACTTGTTCCAAAATTTGGCTTTCAGCCCAAAAAATACTTCAATTAAAACATCCGAATGCTCCAATTCTCCCCAGTTTTATTATCGACGGGCTCACGTTTGACCACTGCCTCATCTGATGGTATGCAATGATGTGGTCGCCTACTTAAAGACCCCAGCTTGCCGCTATCAGGAAAGACCAACTTCAACAGGGAATAAAGTCCTTCCAATCTATTTGGTCGTAGCAATAATCATACATAACGTAACAACTAGTTTGCCAGTACATTTGGCAGGCTTTCCTATTTTGGCGCCGAGACTCCCAGACGTATGGCATTGTCTTGGCACTAGTTTGTACCTGTTGGACTTTCATGGGTTTGCAAGCGAAACGACGGGCTTAAGGGCTTTGACTTGTGCCAAGTGGAAGTAAAGAGTCCGTTGATTAATTTAAAGACTTTGTAAAGGCTGATACAACATTAACAGAGGTAAAATAGTGTATGATAGCGAGCATAACTAATGTAATAAATAAAATATGTAATCCGTGAGTTGATTTGTGACGTTTTTACGCATAAATCGTCGTACCAATTTTGATGACTTTTGGTACAGAGATATAGATATGAGGATAAAGTTAGGGGCAAAAGTTAATGAAGTCTTAGTGCCATCAGGATAAAATTATTCTAGACCGAAAAAAAGATGTCGCAATCAAAAGTCGTGTATACTGTATAGTATCGACTCACTCGCACACTGAAAAACTCAGTTGTTCCATAAATAAAGGTAATATTTTAATGGCACTTGGCAGTAAAAACCGAGTTGATAACACTAAAACAACCCAATTTGGACCCGAAATTTACGGGGTCGAAATCTTTGCAAATAAACTCGGCTAGTTCTCGGCTCGCCATATTCCCGATTCGTCAACATGTCAAATGTTTAAAAAACAACACAAGTAGCGTTTCGTCGAGACTTTGATCTTCATACTCCGATTCCCGTTTCATCACCAATTTTAAAAAATAGATTTTTGTTCGATACAGTCAGCACACAACTGCACTTGTGTTCATTTGTTTTTTGTTCTTTGACATATTGACGAATCGGGAATATGATTATGTGACAAATCGGGAAGTAGTCATAGTTTGAATACTACAAAGAAAAAAAAAAAATTATATAGGTAGGTAGCCATTAGGTCAAGTACAACAATTTTGCAGATATATTACACTCAAATACCAGTTCGAAGAAATGCCGGTTTCCTCTCGATGTTTGTGTTTCAGAACACAGACGGTGTTCTATCTCCCAATCCTCGTCACCTCGACCTGGATCATCATTGTGCATTGTGCAAAATTATAACATATCTTTATGACCACATAAATAATCGAATTATGTTCATTAAAGCGCTGTGGATTACTAACAGCCTGGTACTGGAACATTGTTGCTTTTACATTAATCACTTTATTATTTTTATTTACATATATTATATTTTTATCTGTAAATAACGTTCAAAAGTGCACTTTAATGGCCTAATTGAAATAAACGTTTTCATTTGACTGTGACTTTAATTAAACGGATACCTTGTTTACATGGTGACCAAGCTAAGCTACTCATTAAAATTGCTTGAGGTACTTACTCGTGTAGTTTTGTGTTTCTTTGAAGAGTACTAGTTAAAGAAAGCTTAGCACTTACCTGAAACAAAAAAATAAACACAAATTAGTAACATCTAAGTACCCCTTCAAAACTATCCTTAAGGATGGGAAATCATCAAATAACTTATACAAGCTCTGGGCGGAGCGTAAGGTTGTGTCAGACTCTTACTGATTAAAACCCATCCGTGTTCCTCCTTATGCCCTTTACGTTCCAGAGCCACGATTACTCTTTCGAACACATTCCACAACTCAAAACTACCCTACACAGAAGAATACCAAAGACAAATAACTCGATCACACAAAACCTCCATTCATTCACTCCTCTCTACTCCCATTGGTCATCTATCAATTCATACGCGTTCTAAATTCCTAAACAAAAAGGCTAGTGCGCCACCTAGCGGCAGGAAATTGCAACATCGATCTGTCATTGACACTATAGGGAGGCGTGATGAATTGCCGCCGGTGTATGTCATGCAGGAAATGTATTGCATTGTGGGTGAGCAGTGGACGAGGTATTGTTGATAGGTGCTGTCGTATAGGGGATTTTGTGAATGGTTAGGAATGTCTAGGTTTCAAATTGGAGGTTAATATAATGATTTTTATGATTATACTAGCTGACCCAGCAAACGTTGTCTTGCCATAAAAATAAAAAATAAAATATTTAGGGTTATCGTAGAGGAGTGAAAATTTAGGGTTGTATGTATTTTTGTATGCTGTATCATAAAAAGATAAAAACAAAAAAGAAAGACTAAAAAAAAAAATTTGGGGTGGACCACCCTTAACATTAAGGGGGATGAAAAATAGATGTTGGCCGATTCTCAGACCTACTGAATATGCATATAAAATTTTATAAAAATCGGTCAAGCCGTTTCGGAGAAGTATGGCAACTGACATTGTGACACGAGAATTTTATATATAAGAAAAAAGATCATGCTTTAATAAGCTGTGAATCTTGTGTAAAATACTAGTGTTAACGATAGAATAACGGTAGAATCTGCGCATCAATATTTAAACCAAGCACATATATATGGTTAAAAAATTAAAAGCAGCTAAGGCCCAGTTTAAGCTTAATCAGATGTTAGGAAGTACATGGAACGGGGCCCCATAGGGTCGGTGCCTGCTAGGGTTGCGGAATTTGTTCGAGAGAGTTACCGCGGCCCTGGAACGCATAGGGCACATGGAGGAGCACGGGTGGGTTTTAGTCAGTAAAAGTCTGACACTCCCTACCGCTCCACCCAGGGCGGGAGGGGTCATTTGATGATTTCCCATCCAAAAAAAAAAAAAAAAGGAAGTACATGGAGGCTGTGGATTTTTTTTCAAAAGAGTCATCGCGGCTTTGGAACGTAAATGGTATTTGGAGGAACACAGATGGGTTTTAATCAGTAAGAGTCTGATGCTCCCTTCAGCTCCGCCCAGAGCGGGAGAAGTCATTCGATGATTTCTCATCCAAGATAAAAGAAAATTTAAGGAGGTATGGAAAATTAATGACTAAAGTCTAATCACACTGGCATACAAACGAAGCAAGTAAGTGAAAAGCTCAAAATGAATCTGTTGATCTGTACTTCATCTAATTACATGGTTATAAAGTTTTAATAACATATACCTAAGCCCCATAGGATTAAAACTGCATATTGCAGATTGTCCAATTAATTTTATCAATCATCATAGTCACAACACAATCATATTTATTACCTATTAGAAAAGATTTATTTAAAACTTTTAGAACAACTGGCCGTGGCCGTAGCGAGATTTTTTTTATCGGGTTAGCGTTAGTCAATTTGTATTGAAACTGAATAGGCGCTGTCTGGTGATAATAAGGGAATGGTGACATCAGCTAACGATTACGTTAACGCGATCGACTACGTTTACGAATCGATTACAAATAAGGGAGTAGTTAGGTAGTTAAAAATTAAACTCAACATCGAACATAAACACATCAAAAGTATCTAGGGATCAACATATATTTTTGCAATAACTTTCCTCCTGATTGATATTAATTAAAATTTTCTTTAAGGATTCATCAAATAAAGTGTTTTCGTTTGTCACAGTAACGATAAACCAAGTCACCTTTGCATTAATAAAGAAATTTGCCATTTTCCTAATAAAGGGATTTTTGACATTTGAACCACTAACATTAAAGTTCGAAAAAAAGACTGAAATAACAGTTTTCTTTAAAATTTTATTGGGTAACTTAAACAATTAATAATCCGTGTTTCTACCGCGAACACTAACAACACAAGAACATCGGTTTGGCATACTCAAAATGAGTTCATCCAAATCACGCTGTGGAATGGCCGCCCATGTTCGTTGCAACAACAAAAAAAGGTCTTCTTGCGACTGGATACCCTCCATATTCGGCAGAGCTCTTCTCTGTAGCATATCCCATGCATGCTCAATCGGGTTCAAGTCTGGCGACTGAGCAGGCCAGGGCAGGACATTGATGTTAGCTGCGGCGAGAGTCTGTCTTACAACTCTTGCGGTGTGCGGTCGTGCATTATCATGCATTAACTGAAATAAGGGACCGATTTGCACTTGTAGAGGAACGATGACGTCTGATACAATCGTCTCAGCATAAATTTGAGCGTTGAGGTTGCCTCTGATCCAAATCAACTCAGTTCTTCCGCCGATCCAAATACCCGCCCATACTATGATGGTTCCACCACTATAAGGATGGACTTCCTGGCAGGATTTTAATCGCTGTTGGCGTCCAGGGGTTCTCCAGTGTCGTATACGTCTTGTATCCGGTCTCATACCAAAACGAGACTCATCAGAAAAGCACACGAAACGCCATTGTTCTTCTGCCCAATTTCTGTGTTCAAGAGCCCATTGATATCGAATCCTACGATTGTGCATTGCTATAGGTGGTACCCGTAGCGGTCTTCGGGAATGAAGGTTCACTTCATGCAAGCGGTTTCTGACTGTTTGGTCGCTAATTAAGTTCCCTGAAGAGTGATGAAGCCTCACGGCTAACATCATGGCGGTTATTGTTGGAGCTCTTCGAGTTAAGATTTGAATGTATCGGTCTTGTCTCCGTGTGGTGCAGCGATACCGTCCTCCATGGCGCTCAGCCAAGGTAAGCGAAGAGCTCTGCCGAATATGGAGGGTATCCAGTCGCAAGAAGACCTTTTTTTGTTGTTGCAACGAACATGGGCGGCCATTCCACAGCGTGATTTGGATGAACTCATTTTGAGTATGCCAAACCGATGTTCTTGTGTTGTTAGTGTTCGCGGTAGAAACACGGATTATTAATTGTTTAAGTTACCCAATAAAATTTTAAAGAAAACTGTTATTTCAGTCTTTTTTTCGAACTTTAATGTTAGTGGTTCAAATGTCAAAAATCCCTTTATTAGGAAAATGGCAAATTTCTTTATTAATGCAAAGGTGACTTGGTTTATCGTTACTGTGACAAACGAAAACACTTTATTTGATGAATCCTTAAAGAAAATTTTAATTAATATCAATCAGGAGAAAAGTTATTGCAAAAATATATGTTGATCCCTAGATACTTTTGATGTGTTTAGTCCCGCAAGAGTACAAAGTTACGTATCTTCTCAAACAATTACATGATCTATTCTGTTTCTAAGGCTGTGTTTAGACAACTTGATAAATGAAGTTGGTCTGCCAAGGTTACGGAATTTGTTCGAAAGACTCAACGCGGCGTTGGAACGCGACGGGCATTAGCAGGAAAACGGGTGGGTTTTAGTCAGTAAGAGTCTGACACTCCCTTCCGCTCCGCCCAGAGCGGGAGAAGTCATTTGATGATCTCACATCCCTAATTTTTACATGACCATACCAAGACAAGCGGTTCCCTTTCAACATTTCCGTCACTGGCGCTGTTCATCCATTGGTAAAGATTTTCAATCAATTAATGCTCAGAATCACGCTCTTAAACCATTTCAACCACTAAGCATTTTCATCACAAAATATATCCGACATTATCGTTATTCTTCTATCTAAACACACCTTTAAAACACCCCAACTCTTCCATTAACAAGATTAAAACAACATTTTAAAGGATTTCTCTTTGAACAAACAAACATCTTGTAACATGCGCGTTGAAATATCGTAGCATTCTGTCAGAATATGTTACTCGAGATAAATCGCATGTACGTTACAAAAGCTGTTGTATTGGAATTTTACAGATACAGGAAAATAAGGCTCTTTTGTTGATTTCTTTCTTTCATATGCCATAATAATAAAATCACTCGGAACAAAGATATTGTTCTTTTTCGGAATTAAACTTTGGAAATACTGTTTCAAGTACGAAAAGTCTTGAACTGGTATACGAATCTATACTAATATTATAAAGCTGAAGAATTTGTTTGTTTGTTTGTTTGTTTGAATGCGCTAATCTCAGGAACTACTGGTTCGAATTGAAAAATTCTTTTTGGGTTGAATAGACCATTTATCGAGGAAGGCTTAAGGCTATATATCATCACGCTTAAGCCAATAGGAGCGGAGCAGCGATAAAGAATGTTTTAAAATCGGGGATTCCACGGGGACGAAGTCGCGGGCAGCAGCTAGTAAGTTATACAAAAGCCGAGGGTCACACCTTGAGCGAGTTTTCATCCCAGAAATTATATATGGTGCCTGTGGAATGGGCCACGGATGCCCCCTGCCCTGATAAAACAATAACAGGGCATAATCAGCCTTTCAATCTTCCCACTGCTGGGACACAGGCCTCCTCTCTAGGAGAGGGAAAGGGCCGTAATCCACCACGCGGGCCCAGTGCGGGTTGGTGAATGTCACATGTCTTCGAATTTTTGCTTCTAGGACATGCCGGTTTCTTCACGATGTTTTCCTTCACCGTTTTGAAAGCAGTGGTGATGAAATTACTTACACAAAGTAATGCGCCTGGATGAGTTTGAACCCGCGACCTACAATTCGTAAGTCGGGGCCGTTAGCACTCGGCCACCACACTGCTCAATAAATAAAATAGCAGGGCAAATTTATTTATTAAGCACATAAAAAGAACACACCCAGAGTACCGAATCAGCCTCAGTGAATGGATGATCTTTTAACACGAACATAAAGACAATTTAAATATAAAATCATTTTTAACAAAAATAAGTGAACTCAACTCAGATTACAAAACCAATGTCACACAGATTCCGCCGTCGTGAAAAAAAAAACGTCGCAAAAAAAATGTAATCACTTTATAAAGCACTTACCACACATATTATGCAACCACAACATATAATTAAGCCGGCAAATCGCGTGTGTCTCGTAAATTATCCGCGGGACGCACATTAGCCGGCCGTCCGTCTATCCGCAGCGGAAACGCCGTGACGCGCGACAAACGCATAAATTTCGCGCGGTCTGAACACACTTAGGTTTCGTGTATAATGACGACATTTTAAGGGTGTGCTGGACGATTATTTTTTTAAAAATCTTTGTAAGGGTTCGTCTTGTAAGTGCAGAATATCCTAATCTGATAATATCGGATAATGTTTTCACCCAAGCTAGCCAAATGTTGGGATTGAGACAGAATTTATTAATTGTAGTGGTATTTTTTACGTCGTAACGGGAGATATTTACAGAATAGTTTGGCTGATCCTATATTTATTTATTAATTATATAGTTTACGCACACTGATGTACAGAGGCCTTAACGCCTTGGGCATTTTCTACCAGGCAACCTTTGGGTGTCAATAGAAATCATTTATTTCAATTCAAGTCAAGAATATAGCCCATAAGATGAGCCAAGTAGATTGTACAATATTTGGAGAAACGATATTTAAATATTAGGTACAAAATTAGATCAGATTTTTGTCACAACTTATAACGATGAGTCTTCATCTTTATAGAAAACGATCATCGCGCGATTTTAACGGCGCCCTCCCTCGGCACGACGGAGCCAGCAGGTTCGCCGTACAAATGAACGCGACGATCGCATATTCGCGCTGTGATCGCAATTTATTAGGACGACGCCTGACATCTACGGTCAATAACACGTACAAGGTAAGGCTTTATAACTTAAGAATCATAGCTTGAAATCAAAGCTAAATTTTTGAAGAGCTAGATTCTCGTGGCTCTATACTTGACTAGCTAGCCCGCGCAACTTTGACTGCTTTACATAACAGGCAGAAAAAAAAACCGTTTTTAGCAATATTTTTCATTGACGCTCTGCTCCTATTGATCGTAGCGTAATATAGCCTTCCTCCACAAATGGGATATCCAACACAAAAATAAATGAATTTCTCAATTTCGATGATTCCTTAGATAAGAATATAATACTCTTTATTATTCACACCATATACATAAAGTTACAGAAAATATAGATGAAGAAAACATTACCTAAGGTGACACAATGGGTGACCTTATCGCTAAAAGCCAACCTCTTTCAAGACAACCTTTGGATAGATTGAAACAAACCCTGCAGCATTGTAACATTACTATAGTATTTAGATGAGATTTGCTCATCGAACATCAACGTACGATTAGAACTGCCAGTAGGTACTTCAGACGTCTGATTAAAAGTACGCTGAACGCAACAAAACCAAAACAGTGGACAAAAGCTGGCATCATTTTAGAACAAAAACAAAACACGGCCGCCAGCCATGATTGTGAGCTTTTGACCGCAAGTCCATTGAGGCGGTCCAAACGCAATCACAATATTGCAATCACACACAACACAGAATGGTAGTTACTAATTCAGCATACCACAAACAATGACCACAGGATAGGACAATGATTTATTTTTAGCAGAATTGTGTACGAAATTATTTCACATATTCTCGTCGCTTAAGTTCTAACATCGCGGAAGGAAAGAAAACTGTTTCTTATGTCATTCGATAAGGTATCGCAGGACGTGGCGTTTGACGTTCAACAAAAACGAGAGTTTGAACCAATGGAGAAATGTTATTTAAAAAAAAAACTTTTTACAAAAAAATACAACCGACTTTTCCACAAAAAATCAAAAAAGTACAAAATAACTTTAAGTTCGGAACTCGGTGTTTGTGGTTCCTTTTTCATTTTTTGAACACCGACTTCCGAAATTAAAGTTATTTTGTACTTTTTTGATTTTTTGTGGAAAAGTCGGTTGTATTTTTTTGTAAAAAGTTTTTTATTTTTCACTTTTTAGTGGTACCTAAACCCCCTCCCCTAAACGAACCAATTACATTAGTGTAAAAAAAACGCACTGCTACAATGCAGAGTAAACTAAAAGGTCGTCAATGTAGACAATGTAGATATTTTTTTTGATTTTTGTTGATTTTTCAAAAACCGCTTGTTCGATTTCGATAAAGTTTTCATGGGACCATTTGGGAAGTATGCCCTTTCCAACAAAAAAAAGAATTTTTCAAATCGGTTGGCAAGCGACGGAGTTATGCGCGAACAAACAATAAAAAAAACATACAAACATCCGAATTGAGAACCTCCTCCTTTTTTAGAAGTTGGTTAAAAAGAGAAACATCTCGTATGTCAGTTTTGTACAGAAAAACGCAGTAACAGTGGATTACGGGTTCAAGCCCAGCCAGGCGTATTACTTTGTTTAAGTAATTTCATCACCGCTGCTCTCAAAACGGTGAAGGAAAACATCGTGAGGAAACCGGCATGTCCTAGAATCAAAATATAGAAATCATGTGACATTCACCAGCCCGCACTGGTCCCACATGGTGGATTACGGCCCATTTCCTCTCCTAGAGAGGAGGCCTGTGTCCCAGCAGTGGGAACGTCAAAAGGCTGATTATGCTTTGCTACATACATACATAAAAAAGACAAAACCCAGCCAGCTTAACACAAAACATTTTCCATCTATCCTTACAAACAATTAGCCATTAATTCTTCACACATTTTTAATCTCCTTACCGGAGATAATCTAATAAATTATCAGCAGATACGAGTGCCCGCACATGCTTACAGGCAAGATTTATTACTGCACTAATCTAGGGTACTATGGCTCGAGGAGAGAGGAACTCGTGGCTAAATTATAACAGCCGCACGGGTCGATCTTCCAGGTTAAGCAACGCTTGCCGAGGTTGGTCTGTGGATGGGAAACCATCTTAACATAACGAGACTTCTCCGGGCCTCGGAAAGCACGTTAAGCCGTTGGTCCCGGCTGTCATTTGGAGATCTTTGGCAGTCGTTACGGATTGTCAGAAGCCAGAACATCTGACACCAGTCTTGCCAAGAAGTACCGTGTTCCCCAGTTAATGTGTTGTGGAGGTCTGGTAGGCAGCCGCTTCACGTAAAATACTGGTATTCAGCTGAATCCGGTTTGACTGGGAGCCGACCCCAATGTAGTCCATGTAAAATGTACGTTATGTAGCTGCATATTTAAAAGGATTTGGTGTCGAAGTTAGTTGGAATTGTGTCAAAAAAACATTTTAATTTTACCTTTTTGAAACAACTATTATATTATTAACCAACTTTAAAAAAGGAGGAGGTTCTCAAGTCGACTGTATTTTTTTGTACCTCATAACTTTTATCTGGTGTAGGTACCGATTTTGATGATTCTCTTTATATTCGAAAGATGGTGCTTGTCATGTGGTCCTATTTAAATTTGAGGGAGATCTGACGACTAGTATTTGAGTTATCCCTAACTACATTGATGATGTTCTCAGTCTGTCATTGTCGAAGTAAAAAAAAAAACTAGTTTGGTGAAGATCTGATGAAGAACCGACATTGGAAACGGAACTCTTCAATAAATTATAGCAAATCTACAGGGATTAAAAAAAAACCTTTTTTTCAAAAAAGTACAACCGACTTCAAAACAAAAAGTAAATTAAAGAGAGAAAGAAAACACGCTTATTCCGCCGAAAATAACGCAAAAATATTAAGACAAAAGAAAATAAATCATTACCACGAGTCTCTGGTCACACCACAGATAAAACAGAACATAGTTTAATAGTTGTCTATGGCGTGACATCCGGCACTGACTCATAGTGTCAACATAAAAACAAAAGAAATAAAAGTAGACAGTTTATCACAGGTGGAAAAATATATAATCCAGTTTGAAACGAATTATCATAATGAGAATTAACTCTGTTGTACAAGCCAAATCAAATTCTTCGAAAGACAGCTTTTGCCCACAATTTCGTACGCGCATATATTGTTTACGACCGAAAATTCACAGATCTAAGTGGCATGCAATTGGAGAGGCCTATGTCCAGCAGTGGACTGCAACAGGCTATTGATGATGATAATGATATATTGTTTTCTTCCAGTCCTGTAGGAATCACGGGAAATCCTTCACAAGGAATCTACATTTCAAATTCAGCTTTATACGACCAGTATTTTCGACTGTGCGGTGCGTTGTCTGTCAGTCATTCATTTGATCACTTATCCATCATTAACGGCAGAGATTTATATTTTTCATTGCTTTGTTGATAACAAACCCATCCGGTTTCATAAATACAGGTATTTTCCACATCAACATTCAGCACATGATCACAACAAACATCGGTTAGGTCGGTATCCTCTTTTCGGCAAAATCCTCCACTTTCCTCCTCCTCTTATCATGAATAGTTGGTCAATTGCCTCTTACGTCATCTTGTACAATGGACCACTAATTGGCTCTCGTAGAAGGTACCTATGATCTCTCAGAACAGGTAAGTAGTCGTCTGTTGTCAGTAAAGAAAGTTCTTTACGGGAAATAATAATGACTGCCTTTTGGAGTGTTTTCATTCGCAAGTGCGCTTAGATTCCAAATCTACTTTAAAGTGACCGTTACCAAAAAATGGCATCAGGCGCGATGTGAAATTGTGACTAATGTGACTATGAGGCCCCGACCAATCTTCTTTCGTATAGTTTAATCCATGATAATCGTCATCACTTTGTTGTCGTCATGAGCGTTTTACGGGAGTTTACTGATTTGTATCTCGAATCAGATAATCTCGTGGTCCGAATTTTGTACCTATTTTCCGAGACAAAAAATACGTTCACCACTTCCTGCTTAACAATAAAATCTAATCAAAATGACTCGGCGGTTTCGCCTTAAAAAGACACAATATTTTAATGAATGCCTATAGCATTAAGCCGTTGCGGAATTTGTTCGAAAGAGTCACCGCGGTCCTGGAACGCAAAGGGCATTACTGACAATTGATGATTTCCCATCCATAAAAAAGTATCTGTAAGCCGCCTCTGTACATTAGTCTACGTTCAATAAAAACTTTCTATCAATGACACAGTGACCTCACTCAAGCCTACTAGATACCCTTTTTTCCGTAAAATTGGCACTAACTATTCCCAAAGAGTCCTTGGTACCTCAAAGTGTCTAAAAGAGCCTAAAAGTGTACAAAAAGAGGGCGTTGCGTGAGGTATCAAAGAGTTAGCGAAAACTCGCTCGGAGCAACTCGAGACCCAAATGTTTTGCAACGAGTGTCTTAGTGTCACCAACTTGTGTTGAAAGAAATGTCGGACACTAGAGCTGTTGTCTTCAAAATGGAGGTTCTGAAGGTTTGTGTAAATAAACATGGTCAAGTAAAGTGTTTTTGTTTGGTGACCATGTTTCTGGTGAGACTGTTATTGGATGGCTGCGAATTTATGCCATGACTAGCTTCTGCACGCGACTTCGTCCGCGTGGAATAGTTACTTAACCCCCGATTTTGAAACTCTCAGCCCGATCGGTTTAAAATTGACAAAGTTTCATACAAATTTTCATCCCCTATTTTATCCCCTTGGGGGTAGAATTAATCAAAATCCTTTCTTAGCGGATGCCTACGTCATAACATCTACCTGCATGCCATATTTCAGCCCGATCCGTTCAGTGGTTTGGGCTGTGCGTTGATAGATCACTATGTCAGTCAGTCAGTCCCTTTTGAGTTTTATATATTTAGATATTCAGATAGATTGATAGATTTAGATTTCTATTGATGTTACTAGTATATAATGGGAAAATCTATCATTATGACACATGGGCCAAACAAAAAAAAAATTGTGAAATGGATTTGTCCTTGAGTCTAGTCTAGGTCACAGGTGACAGAGACAATTTATTTATCCATACAACCAAAAACACTGGTATACAGGTAACAAAGTTTCTATTTGGATTGCATGAAATACAAAATGACACTTGATTTCCAAAATAATATTCGTATGTTTAAAGTAGCGCTCCTTGCACACTCTTTTAGGGGCAAAAGAAAGTAAATGATAAATGATATTTATTTTGTAAGTAGGTTAAACATAACACTTTTACACGTCCAATATTTCTTGTCATTTTAAGCTAGATGAAGCCGGTGTTTCCTAGCTGACTACCCTGAGAAGAAACACCGAAACAAACTCAGATGTCAAAGTCTCTTTTAAAGTCCATACAATCCGTACTGGTCAAGTCATATGAGAACCATGTAGGTTAATGTCTGAGGTAGCCTTTTGAGGAAAGAGCCACACAGATTTGAGTGGACCTGTCCAGACAGTGGAAGCATTTGTCAGATACCGTGTAGCTCAAACTTAAAACTTTAAGGAGCTCAACGGTTTGATGAACAATACCAAAGTAAGGACATTTGGGTAGGCCGCAAGAATTACTCAAACTGCCAGACAAACTGAAACAAGACCCTAATATGGCGATCTACATAGTTCCCATTCATAATCTATACTAATATTATAAAGCTGAAGAGTTTGTTTGTTTGTTTGTTTGTTTGTTTGTTTGTTTGTTTGAACGCGCTAATCTCAGGAACTACTGGTCCGATTTGAAAAAATCTTTCAGTGTTAGATAGCCCATTTATCGAGGAAGGCTATAGGCTATATTTTATTCCCATATTCCCACGGGAACGGGAACTACGCGGGTGAAACCGCGAGGCGCTGCTAGTATGTTATAATATGAGAAGTATCTTGTCAACTATGCTTTAGTTGACAAGATACTTCTTTGATACTTCTTCTTTTCAACAAATCTACGCTTCGTTACAAAATCTTTGTCCTGGCTGACTAAAGCTATGAACGCACAGTCAAAGCCACGAAGTCTAGAACGATGAATAAAGAACAATTAATTTCAACGCCAGTATTTATCGAACGAAGTCAAAACATGTCGAAATAAGAGCGACAGACGAAATATCTTGAGTAACTACAAACAATAGGAATAGTAATTGATTCCATCAGTACTTGGAACCCTTCCACGTTTTCAGCAGCACTTTACTCGAAAGATTTAAGTGGATGATTTTACATCGATTCGAACTTAAATATTTCATTTTGGAAGGGAATAACAATTGGCTCTGTTCACAGGTCAAGGGTCAATTTCGACGTTCGCTCTAGAATTTTGAGGAAATTTAAATTTAGGATTATAAACAAAATCCACGCATTTCATCAGCAGGTCCTGACATTATTTTATCGCAACTTGTAGTAAAAATATAATTACATTTTTAACTACTTATATCGCTAAGTTTGGCCCATGACTATCACTCAGGAATAGTGATTTTCTAGAACAAAATTCTATGCACACACAGCAGTAACGTATTTTTCTACCATTGAAAGTATTTATATGATATCGCATCCGCACTTTAAAAAGAGTAAAAATCATTCATTAGCTTATAAAATTTAACTATTTACTAGTATATCTACTAGTATATATTTTTTTCTCAGGATAGTCTGCTAGGAAATACCGGCCTCATCCAGTTTAAACTGAACAAAAAGGTTGACGTATAAAAGTGTAATTTACAACCCACTTACAAAATAAATAACATTTATCATTTAGCAAAGCGGTAAGACCTTGTCTTTATGCTGAAGCACAGATAAAATATTTTGCGCCAACGTCAGCCCAGAAAAAAAAAGAATCAAAGAGGACTGTCCCAACCGCCATCGTTAAGTTGTCACCCCGCCCTCTTTTGATCTCACAAGCACAAAATCGCAGCCTCTCCCATGTTTGCCGTGGAACCTCAGCGAAAAAGCTGAATGCGAAAGATTTTAGTTTCTTTAGCCAACAGCTGAATGAAGCGGTGATTTTAAAGCATTCAAGCTGCTTGAAGGGTGGAATACATGTTTGTGTAAGCTTGGTTATGGTACTAGGATTTGGTGATACGGTTTTTACGGTTTTAGCGTTGAAGGTCAATATAGTAAGATAACAGTTTGAGCGGACTGCCCTACGTTTATTCTATTTATAAGTAATTTACACATTTTACGTTTGAACTAATAAAAATACTGAACTAACAACAAAATAAAATATAGCATTAAAATCGTCTTCATCGTTGTAAGCTAAGAGACTAGCGGTAATACCACATTGAATGGCAATGCTTAGCCGCTAGCCAATGACAAGTCAGCTCTTAAGTCACGGGAACTTGAGTACAAGACTCAAATGGCGGCCAAAAAGCTGGGCATCTTAAATAGAGTGAAGCGATACTTCACGCCGGGACAGCTTTTATCGCTTTAAAAAGAACAAATCTGGTCCTGCATGGAGTATTGCAGCCACCTTTGGGATGGTTCAGCTAAATATCAACTTGCCGCACTTGAATCGGTGGAACGCAGAGCTAAGAGGCTCATTGGCGATGAAAAACTGGTGAGTGCCAAGCTTTACGGCCTGGGTCATCGACGCAAGGTCGCCTGCTTGTCAGTCTTCTACAGATTGTACTTCGGTGAGTGTGCCCATGAACTCCACGACCTCATCCCACCGGCCCCCTTCTACCATAGAACATCTAGACGCACTATAGGTTACCATCCCTACCTTGTTGCTATTCCATCAATTAGCACCAAGCGTTTCCAATCGTCTTTTATAATACGCACAGCAAAGGAGTGGAACCCTCTGCCTGCGTCTGTGTTTCCGAACACATTCAACCCTGATCTCTTCAAAGTTAGAGTGAACAGGCTTCTTCTGGGTAAGCTCATTCCATCGTCGACTTTGTCACCTGCGACCTAGACTAGAGCCAAAAGCAAACCCATCCCAAATAATAAAAAAATTATAATAATTCCATCAAGAATCTCGACTGCCCCACCAGAACAACACAGAAATAATTTACCAAACCTTTCACCCAAATACCAACAATACATAATTGCCATAATAACATAATTTATATGAAAACTTTAATCCACAAACGCTTAGAATCTAAATCACCCAAAAATATTCCCATTAACATTTTGAAAGTCAACGAAACGGCGCAAGCTATCTGAAATTCTGAAGGCGGTACGGTTACAACCTTGTCGGCCTAACCTCAATAAATATCAAACAAATATAAATTACTCGACTGTAATTAGTTGTAAGGCGTAGTCAAATTCCTTCAATGGTTGGGGTCGGTATAAATCAGTAGGAGCTAGTGTTGGGACAGGGCGACTAATTGGGAATTGACAACAATTCAAGCATTTAAAATAGATGTTAGTTGAAGAAGGAAATGACATATCTAATTTTGATAACTCTCATTTTGTAAGAAATTGTCATATTTAAGCTGCTTTAAGAACTGGTTGTGATTGCAATTTCTTTGATAGCTAAGTATGTGTATTATTTGAAACAATAGGGATGTTACCTGAGTAAAAAAGATATGTCTATTCAATCCATCAGTTAGAACAATATTCGACGCTTATTTTTTGCTTTATCAAATCTACAATTATAATAAATTGACGAAGATAAAAAGCGTCAAAGATCAGGAGTGGGGGATTGTGACGTCACGTCATGGTAAAAATTGTAGCACGTAGTGATGTCATACAAGTTTTCAACGCACTGTATCGTCTTCGTAAAAATACGTGTAAGGTGTAGAGCAGACATAGTTACAAGGAGTATATTCTGATTGAATTTTAAACAACACAGTAGATTTAAGTATATTGAAGAGATCATAGACAGACGTGTAAATAATTCATTTTGTGTTAATTCGTATATTTTATGGTATGCGTCATGTTTAGCACATATAAACTCTTGTTAAATTTTGGTGTATATACCGTATATATTTCAGTAATCATGTAGTAAATAGTGGTTATTTCAATATTACAAACAGACGCTCCTATTTTATTTATATTGTTGCGCGCCAGAATTAAACAACGAAGATGGTTGCATTCGGTACTACTAGCGCCATCTAGTATCGAGTAGCAGAACTATTGAAGTCAAGGACCTTCGAGATTTTTCTATGCTAGAATTCTCGGACCTTAGTCGGTCGCGACCGATATGTACGCGAACTTTCCGGAGTTCTTCTCGGCGCTCTATATAAGGCCGGCACATGAGCCGACCGAGTCAGTATTGGAATTGCGATACAAGTGATAACTTCGAGAGCGATCTTCGACTGCGAACTCAAGTGATTAATAGTGCGATTGTGTTTTGTGATTAGTGAGTTTATAGTGTAATTAGTGTGGTGTAAATTAAAGTGTCATCTTTGTTTATTGAATCGGCTGATTTTAATTGTAACGAACCCGAAGCTCGTAACAATTGGTGTCAGAAGAGTGGATTTAAAAGATGCCGATTCTACCGAAGGACGACACTGAGGGTATCCGTACCCGTAGTCAACGCCAGCAAGAGACGGACCAGAGGCGTTTTGGAGGTGCAACGCCGCAGACGACGGAGAGACAGTTGCCAACCATGGAGGCCGGCTTGTCCGCAGTAGCTCCAGCATCATCATCAGCACCAGACTTTGCTGCTCTGATGATGATGCTGCAGGAGCAGACTCGCCGCCAGGAGGAACAGGCCCGTCGCCAGGAAGAGCAGGCCCGTCGTTTAGAAGAGCAGCTGCAGCGTGACAAGGAGGAGCAGGCCCGCCGTCAGGAGGAACAGGCCCGTCGTCAGGAGGAACAGGCTCGTCGGTTGGAAGAACAGCTGCAGCGTGACAAGGAGGAACAGGCCCGCCGCCAGGAGGAACAGACCCGCCGGTTGGAAGAACAGCTCCAACGTGACAAGGAGGAGCAGGCGCGCCGCCAAGAAGAACAGATGTTCCTCATGAAGGATCTGCATGCCACTTTCGGCAAGGAAATTAAGTTTGTAAAGGAAAAGGTGGTTCAGCACGAGAATCGCCTGACGGAAGCTGAATCACGAATCGACCAAATTAATCATCGGGTTGACAACGTGATAGTTGACGTGAGGAAAACGCTGGACAACCTTAAAATAGGAGATGCAATCGCAACCTCTGTAGCTACTACACCTTCTCTACGTGGATTCAAAGTGCCGCCGTTCGATGGAACATCTTCCTGGTCGGCATACAAAAAGCAATTTGACGCTGTTATGAAGGCGAACGGGTGGAGTAAGGACCAGGCCATGACTACTCTCACCCTAGGCCTCCGCGACCAGGCCCTCACTATCCTGGAAGCCCTCGGTAACGAGGTGACTTACGAGCAGCTGATTGAGGCACTGGAAGCAAGGTATGGCGACGCTCATCTGGAACACGTGTTTCGGGCGCAGCTAAAGGATCGCGTGCAACGCAGCGGTGAAAACCTGCAGCAGTGGGCCCTTGAGGTGGAGAAGCTTGTTAGAAAAGCATACCAGTCTGTACCTGCGCTCATTCAAGGGAACCTGGTGCAGGCATTCATTGACGGCATCCGCGACCTTGAAGTTAGAGCTGCCGTGAGGCTCGGGCACCACGAGAAACTTAAGGACGCGTTGGCCCATGCACTAGAGGTGGAAGCTGTGCGGCAAGATCATCGTTCCCATCGCCTCAGGGAGGTTGCAGCGGCTACTGTTCGCGACCGGTCTAAAGGATACAGCCCTAGATGCTATGGCTGTGGGGAAAGGGGCCACCTACGGTCCAGTTGCCCTAAGCGAACTGTAGATAGGGAAGATAGTCGATCTCCAGAGGGTAGGGCGGTTAACAGCACCGCCCAGCAACTGCAGGGAAACGAGTAAAAGCCAGGGCTGCGGGGCGGGTGCTGGCTGATGTTCAGAGAGCCCCAAGGATTTCGATCTCACAAACCCATGACGGGAACAGCCTAATCATCAAGGGCGAGGTCAACGGAACGCCATGTAAGCTGACAATAGACACTGGAGCCTCACGCACGGTTGTCAGTTCCCAACTAGTAAGTCGGTTCCTTGGGGACTCCGCATACAACCGAGACCGCATAAATTTGGTGACAGCCACCGGCCAGCGTATACCCGTCCATGGAGAGAAAGTGATGGAGTTACAGCTAGGCAACAGAATCTATCTTCATAATGTCATCGTGGCTGATATCATGGACGACTGCATTTTGGGCCTAGACTTTATGAGGAAGAACTATTGTGAGATCGACGTTAAGCAAGGTGTTTTGAAATGTGGAACAGAGGAACTTTTCATGGAAGGGGCATTACCAGGAAATGTGTACAGCCTAAAGAAGATTGTTCTTCCGCCGAGATCCGAAACGATTGTGCCGGTTAGTCTTCCTCGGAATTCTGGGCAGACTCATCGTTGTGTGCTTGTGGAAAGGGTAGACAATGACCTTCCTTGGAAAGTGGCCCGAACTTTGGTTAGAGCCACTGACATTTCGGGGGTACGTGTGCTGAACGTTTGTGATAAGGAACAGATGATAGAAAAGGCACGCTGATTGGTACTTGCGAGGAAGTGGATTGGTTGCGTCGGTGCCAAAATCTATCGACTGGGAACCTTAGCAAGGATGCACAAACGAAAGTGACCACACTTTTAGACGACTGTCGCAGCGTTCTGTCTCAAAATGAAATGGTCAAGGCGAAGAGACTGTTACTGAAGTATGCCAATGTTTTCTCTTCAAATGATGCTGATATCGGGAAGACTGGCTTAGTTCAACACAAAATAAACACAGGAGAAGAGTTGCCTATCCGTCAGCGGCCAAGGAGATTGCCGGTAGCGCGTGAAAAGGAAGTGGAAACTATGATTGAGGGAATGGTGAAGGATGGTGTCATAGAACCATCATCGAGTCCGTGGTGTTCACCTGTAGTACTGGTAAAAAAGAAGGACGGCAGCTTGCGGTTTTGTGTTGACTATCGGCGTCTGAACGACGTTACGAAGAAGGACAGCTATCCGTTGCCAAGAATCGATGACACGCTGGACATGCTTACTGGAGTAAAGTGGTTTAGCACGTTGGACCTAAAAAGTGGCTACTGGCAGGTTCAAATTGATCCTAAGGACAAGGAGAAAACTGCATTCTCGACAGGAAAGGGTCTATGGCAATTTAAAGTCATGCCGTTTGGATTGTGTAACGCTCCGGCAACGTTTGAAAGGTTGATGGAACTGGTACTAACCGGGTTAATTGGCGATGCTTGTCTGGTCTACTTAGATGACATCATCATCGTAGGCCGTACGTTTGATGAACATCTACAAAACCTGGAACGCGTGCTCATGAAGATCCAGAGTGCAAACCTCAAGTTAAGTCCAAAGAAGTGTTCATTCTTCAAACGGCAAGTTAGCTTTTTGGGATATGTAGTGTCGGAAGAAGGTATCCGCACGGATCCAGAGAAAATCGCCGCAGTCAAGGACTGGCCAATTCCAAAAGACAAGACGCAGGTCAGAGCATTTTTGGGTTTGTGCTCCTATTATCGGCGATTTGTCAAGAACTTTGCTGACATAGCGAAACCCCTGCACAAGCTAACCGAGGAGAAGCGTCATTTCTGCTGGGATGAGAGTTGCGACATTGCATTCCAGGAGCTCAAGGAACGTCTGTGCAAAACACATATTTTGGGGTATCCTGATACCGGCAAGGAATTTATAGTTGACACAGATGCAAGCGACATAGGACTTGGCGGTGTGTTATCTCAACGGAATGGCGATCAAGAGGTTGTGATAGCGTACTTCAGCAAATCTCTGTCGAAGCCAGAAAGGAATTATTGTGTCACGCGACGGGAATTACTTGCTGTGGTCAAGTCATTGCAGCATTTTAGCAAATATCTGCTGGGAAGGAAATTCCACTTACGAACTGACCATGCTGCGCTGAAATGGCTATTGCAATTCAAAAATCCAGAAGGACAAGTTGCGAGATGGATTGAACTACTTCAGGAATACGACTTTGTAATTGAACATCGCAGCGGGAAATCTCATGGCAACGCAGATGCATTATCAAGAAGACCTTGCCCTGAAGACTGCAAGCATTGTACTCGGCAAGAGGGTAAAGAAGTCGTACCTGTGATGATGATCAAGACAGACCTTAGTAACGAGTGGAAGGAAAACTTAGAACGTGCACAGCAGGATGATTTGAACATTAAGCCGATTCTGGAGTGGATGAAGGCCAGTGCTCCGAAGCCTACGTGGAGTGATGTCTCAGCGATGAGTTCAATCACAAAAAGCTATTGGGCCCAATGGGACAGTTTAGTGATTCAGGATGGAGTCCTGTGCCGTAAATGGGAAAATGCTCGCGGAGACAGCTGTCATTTGCAAATGGTTGTCCCTAAAGCTAAAGTACCGGATGTTCTACAGCTGTACCATGATGGTTGTTCAGGAGGCCATATGGGAGTTAAACGAACTCTACTGAAGATACGGGAACGGTTTTACTGGGTCCACTGTCGTGACGATGTTGAGGACTGGTGTCGCAAGTGTACAAGTTGTGCGGCTGTAAAAGGACCTCAGACTCGTAGCAGAGGTGCATTGAAATTGTACAATGTTGGTGCACCATGGGAAAGGATAGCGCTAGACGTTGCGGGACCGTTTCCGGAAAGTGAAAGTGGTAACAAGTATTTCATGGTGGTTATGGATTATTTCACTAAGTGGCCAGAAGTCTTCGCCATTCCAAACCAAGAAGCTTCAACAGTTGCGGATAAACTAGTTCATGAAGTCTTCTGTCGTTTTGGAGTACCCTTAGAGATTCACAGCGATCAAGGAAGGAATTTTGAGTCCCAAATATTCCAGGAAACTTGCCGAGTTATGGGTACTCATAAAACGAGGACAACTTCTTACCACCCACAATCGGATGGAATGGTGGAACGATTTAATCAGACATTGGAGAGATATCTGGCCAAAGTTGTGGAAAACCGGCAACGAGATTGGGACAAGCACATACAACCGTTTTTGCTGTCATACCGAAGTGCTGTTCATGAAAGCACGTCAGTGACACCAGCTTTCGCAAACTTTGGAAGAGAATTGCGGCTACCTGCAGACCTGATCACCGGAATACCACCTGATGCCCCACGCAGTATAACCGATTATGCGAATGACTTGCGGAAAAAAATGAACGACATTCATGAGCACGTCAGACAATCGGGCCAGCAAATGTCTGAAAAGATGAAAACCCGCTATGACCGCAAAATGAACAATAAAGGGTTCGAGGAAGGTTCACTAGTGTGGTTGCACAATCCAGTTCGCAGCAAAGGGAAATCTCCTAAGCTTCAAGCTAAATGGGACGGACCGTACCGGATTGTGACGAAGATCAATGACGTGACCTACCGTATACAGAAAGGTACAAGAAGCACTCCTAAGATCGTCCATGTTGATCGTCTGGCGCGTTATAATGGCACTGATAATGCTCGGGACGAGCATGTCTTAGGAGGGGGCAGTGTTGCGCGCCAGAATTAAACAACGAAGATGGTTGCATTCGGTACTACTAGCGCCATCTAGTATCGAGTAGCAGAACTATTGAAGTCAAGGACCTTCGAGATTTTTCTATGCTAGAATTCTCGGACCTTAGTCGGTCGCGACCGATATGTACGCGAACTTTCCGGAGTTCTTCTCGGCGCTCTATATAAGGCCGGCACATGAGCCGACCGAGTCAGTATTGGAATTGCGATACAAGTGATAACTTCGAGAGCGATCTTCGACTGCGAACTCAAGTGATTAATAGTGCGATTGTGTTTTGTGATTAGTGAGTTTATAGTGTAATTAGTGTGGTGTAAATTAAAGTGTCATCTTTGTTTATTGAATCGGCTGATTTTAATTGTAACGAACCCGAAGCTCGTAACAATATGTATAGATAAAATTTGAAACTGACCTACATATATTTACACATAAGTAAGTACTAGAAAATAAAACTTGCAAAACGGTCGTCTTCAGTCGCCACACGTTCTAGTCACAAGTGGCTTTTACTAGCTTTAGCGGCAAGATTTTTAGTATGCCTCCACTTGGGATGCTGGTCACCAATCGAGATCACGAGGTTGAAGATAACTGAAAGTTTACTTAACTTCGTTTAAGCCATGTCCTGGGGGAATAACAATGAAAAGAAAGATATAAAAACAAGTGAAGCGTCTGTGTTATAATGATATCTTTGTAGTTTTATTGTAGGAGTGACGAAGGTTTAAATATATATATACTAGCTGACCTGTTTTTTTTTTAAGATGGGAAATCATCAAATGTCTTCTCCCGCTCTGGGCGGAGCGGAAGGGAATGTCAGACTCTTGCTGACTAAAACCCACCCATGATCCTTCTTGTGCCCTTTGCGTCCCAGGGCCGCGGTGACTCTTTCGAACAAATTACGCAACCCTAGCAGGCACTGACCCAATGGGGCCCCGTCTTCTTTGCTGACGGCTCTTTGAGGCGCGCGTGGAACACTCGGCGCCGTCGACTCGGGCCTGGTTGCTATCGGACGGCGAGCCACCCATAGCTCGCCATCAGCAGGCCCGCGTTTCCCGATACGAGCTGACCCAGTAAACGTCGTTTTGCCACATAAAACAAATACGGGTGGACCACCCTTAACATTTAGGGGGATGAAAAATAGATTTTGGCCGATTCTCAGACCTACTGAATATGCATATAAAATATCATAAAAATCGGTCAAGCCGTTTCGGAGGAGTATGGTAACTAACATTGTGACACGAGAATTTGATATATAAGATATGGGAAATTGAAAATTAAATGTACCTTTTAGCCTCCTGCACGATAAAGTATGACTAGATTTTTTAAAATCACGTTTCTGACATAGACGCAGTAAAACATATATATATGGGAAATTGAAGATTAATGTACCTTTTAGCCACCTGCACGATAAAGTATTTGTCTAGATTTTTTAAAATCACATTTCTGACACAGACGTATAAAAACATATATGTTTAAAAATCTAAAATATATACGGAGATATAAGTGTTTTAAAATCTGTTTTAAAACAAGCAGATACAGCAGCACTATTTGCTGAAAGAATTCGCCATTAATTCGGGACAAAGGCTTTCAATATGATAAGTGAAAATAAATTCAAATATTACTTCGTAACTACGAAGAAAGCTTTTAAAAGAAGTATGTGTTACAAAACTTAAGATTTAGGAACGAAAAAAGTTAACAAATAGGACCATCTCTCAAACCCTTCTTGATCCTTAACTAGGCTTGTTTTTCGAAGTAGGCTTACCGAATCAGACGCCAAGAAATGCGTATGATTTACGATCTACTGATACTATACATATGTATGTGGACATCCGCAGGAGAAATATCAAAGGAACTGTCAAATTTTTTGCAGATTACCGCATTCGTCTGTCATTCATTTGTCATTGTGTACGAGATTACCATTATATGCCATTTCTTACAATGGTGGGTCCATGGTTGACCATTGGAAAGTCATCATAGTGATGCTTTTATATTAGTAGATTACCAAACTTGTAAAAATCAACCATTATGAAATCAATGATAGACCATTCTGACACTATTGTAATAGCAGACTTGGGGCCCAGCAGCCCTACCATGACGTCTTTAATCCATTATGATTCTTGTGTCAGAGAGAGACGGAGTTACACAAGACGAATAGCACTATCCATTTCCCTCACACGAATCATGATAGCATTGGCACTTCGTAGTACGGCCACTGGACTACTGCCCAGGGCCCCAAGTCTGCTATTACAATAGTCTCAGAATGGTCTGTCATTGATTTCGTAATAGTTGATTTTTACAAGTTTGGTAATCTACAAATTTAATATAAAAGTGTCACTATGACTTTCCAATGGTCAACCATAGACACTCCATTGAAAGAAATGGCATAAATTGGTAATCTCGTACACAATTACAAATGAATTACAGAAATGTAATTTTGACAGTTCCTTTGATCAGTAACCTACCATTAGAACGTCGTTGTGCAGTCATTGCTTTTAATAGCTCGGTTATCAAAAAATATTACGAGACCATTGACTGACCACTGATCGACCATTTTGAATTTAGCGGATTACGAATTTTTAGCAAAATGACAATGGAATAGTGTTGGAATGACAAATTTATAAAAATAGCAGACTTGGGGCCCAGTAGTGTACAACTTTCGGCTGAACTAATGATGATGATAAAGCAGATACTTCTCTCAAGATACGCGGACGAAACTCAACGCTTAAAGACGTAAATACACGCTCTTAAATAGCTCCATATCTTGCACGATTAAACAACTACCCCTATGAGGGCTAAAAATGATAATCACAGGGGCAATTCCGAGAACCCTCAAAGGGTCGGAACGGTAAACTTTTTGCCTTCCTCGCAACTAAATTGCCCTGTTTAAGAATAGGGCTTGAAACTACTTGCTAAACCAAAAATAGACTCTCTAGGCATTCGTGACTTATCGTGTTTTTTTTATTATCGTGGTGAACTGGATCCCATCTCGAATCTTTACCAACATCAGTCTCTGAAGCTTGTTCGGATTAATTTCGGGTCGTCGCAAAAATAATTCTCGATACTTATTTATTAGTGGTAATATTGGTAGTTAACTTCTTTCAAGTCATATCATCATCTTTCACGCATCTAGAATAGAATAGAATAAAATACTCTTTATTATGTACACCATATAATTTACAGAAAATTTAGATGATGAGAACGTTACATAGGGTGACACAATAGGCGATGTATCATTACTTTGGTCTTTTCCACCAATCCCCACATCACAACCACTACAAACATACCGTACAGGTATTTAGTCTGGAGCTGTACATTTTTTGTGCGTAGCTGTACAGCATTAGATAAATAAACCATATCCATCATCTTTTTTTTTTCTTTAAAAAAAATAAGATATTCGTCGATCGATACCCTTGTGTATTGCTACAATTTTGCGAGAATCCCATGCTGTACAATTATTCAATTTACTAGCTGTTCTGCGCAACTTCGCCTGCGTCATATAAGAGAGAAAAGGAAACCCGTTTTAACAAATAAAAAAAAATATATTAGGCATGTTATTTTATTAGCAAATATTAGCAATGGGCTCATCATCTGCCTAACCTTTTCCCAACTATATTGGTGTCGGCTTGCAGTCAAACCGGATTCAGCTGAATACCAGTATTTTATGTGGAGCGGCTGCCTATCAGACCTCCACAACCTATTAACTGGGTAACACGGTATGTTTACCCTCGATAAATTGGCTATCCAATAAAATATTTTTTCAAATAGAACCAGTAGTTAGATTAGCGCGTTCAACCAAACAATGAAAGAAACTTTTCAGCTTTATAAAATTAGAATAGATTTCGTAAATAAATAGAATTGTTAGCATTATTTAAAGGAAAATAATAAACAATAAACATGAATAACAAAATTAACAAGTTTGTCACCCGAGTTTAGCATACAAATTGTGGAGTTTAATTTATTTGCGAAGTTGGTCGCAAATAATTATGTTTTAAACGAATTAACATGGCGACGGGGTGTCAAGAAAATTGTTATTAGATAAATTACCTTTTGACCCACTTTTTGGTTTCGACTTATAAGATAGGAAAGATATTTCGAAAATAAAGTTGTGCTCGTCACTTGAGAAAAAAAAAATTGTGTTCAGGGTCATCACATTTCCTTTTTGATATACAATAATAAGCAACATATTTGCTAAAGAATTAGAAATTTTTACTTTTTTAAGAAACAGAAAAACTTTAATTAAGTTAAAGTCAATTCATTTATTTCAAAAGACCATTAAAAGGTACTTTTTAACGTCAAAACCGCTTCGGATAAGAGCGTGTTTTTTTTTAAACCAGCTGTTTACAAATTAATCAAAGATTCAAAACTTTAACAATTACTTGCATCTATCTATCTATACTTATAATAAATCTGTAGAGAGGTCAATTCTGTACAAGGAATATATTTTCAAAATAACTATCAGGTGGTTATTAGTGATCGATACTGGTGCCAAAAGTGCAATCAGTAAATTTTTTGTCTGTCTGTCTGTATGTTCTTTATAGAAACAAAAACAACTCGACCGATTTTAACGAAACTTGGTGCAATTATTTTTCATACTCCTGGGCAGGTTATAGTATACTTTTCAACACGCTACAATCAATAGGAGCAGAGCAGTGAAGGAAAATGTTGGGAAAACGGGAGAAGTTACTCCATTTTTTAAGTTTCCGTCGCGTGTATAGCCTTAATGGTTAAAGTTAAATAGAAATCATGTATTACGGAAATGTTTTACATAAAATTATCTAAAAAATATCCCACAACAGCATATGTCTATCTTTTATGGTTGACTCACAATAACACGTGTAACTCCCGATAGCTTAGCAGTTCGGAGCTTTCTGATTATATTTGTTTACTCTTACGTTTATAATACTCTCACTCATCCCTAATTAAAAAAAGTTAACATTATTACCTATTCATTAAAAAAAGAATCATAGAAATCGGTATAGAAACACCAAACTTATACATGAATACAATAATAAGCCATCGCGCCGTCGCGCTTTAATACTGAATCATGCTGTAAGATGTTATTGTGATTATTTTTGTGTAACTTTTGTTGCTATTTTATAAAATAGGTACTTATTAGTTATTTTGGTAATGTTTAAATATTCGTTCAAATTACAAATTATTAATAGTTTCAATTTTATTTCTTTTTAGGTGAAGTAGGAGTAGAATTAGGAGCATAGATTTTTTGATACCGATAGGTTAGTTTTGGCTAATTTATGTTCTGTTTTTTGAGTATTAAGTAGGTAAAAGCGTAGATACTTTTATTAATTAGTAGTTATTTTATTAATTAGTTATACGTAGTTATAGGTATTTATTTTAAGTGAAGTAGGTATAGGTTATTATAATATAATTTTGCACAGGCATTTCAGCTTTACTTTCATTTCTTTTCTGTTGTAAGTTGTAGGTACATATTTCACACACACATAGTGATCTATCAATGCACAGCCCAAACCACTGAACGGATCGGGCTGAAATTTGGCATGCAGGTAGATGTTATGACGTAGGCAACCGCTAAGAAAGGATTTTGGTTAATTCTACCCCCAAGGGGATAAAATAGGGGATGAACGTTTGTATGAAACTTTGTCAATTTTAAACCGATCGGGCTAAGTTTCAAAATCGGGGGTAAAGTAACTATTCCACGCGGACGAAGTCGCTGGCAGAAGCTAGTCTACAATAAATCTTATTAAAGATGTACATAACATGTTTTTTTTAACCAATGATTTGCACACGAATTGCCGATTCGAACCTTTAACAATTAATTGTATCGACATACAATACAGCTGGACCAAAATATAGTAAAACCCCATTCACAAAACCCAAAATAGTCAAACACAAAATACCTCCAAATATTTCATTCAAACTTCAAAACAAAAATACACAAAATTCGAATTTAATCGACTATTTGGACGCCCATCCCTATGAGGAACAAAATTAAGTGCCCTCGGGGAAACAACTCAAAACAATTAATACATAATGAAGGCAATATTAAATAATCGGGTCGCTCGTTCCCACCGAAATATGTAGGAAAGGAGCTATTTTTGGGATGGAAGAACGTGGCCAGTTCATAAATCGATTAGGTCGGTAAGTGATGTTTCGAACGGGGTAAAAATGAATCGATTGTATTAAGTAAAGAAACCGAGTTAACCGCTTATGGACTGGTATTTTTGTTCTGGAATGCATTTACATAGTTTCCACGAAATGTGGTACATAGAACGCAACATAAGATTTCAAGCCATGATATTGAAAAAGTAATGTTAGCGAAGGAGGAGGCAGAACATGCACTGGAGAGGGAAACCTTAAGCCTCGGGCGTCGGGAAACGCAGGGCGATTCCCGGCCACCTACTGCGCGGTCCTGCGGATGGCGAGCTACGGGTGGCTCGCCGTCCGATAGCAAACAGGCCCGAGTCGACGGCGCGTCGTTTTCCATGCGCGCCTCAAAGAGATATCAGCAAAGAAGACGGCTCCAGAGGGTCGAAGGGCGAAATTTGTTCGAAAGACTCACCGCGGCCCTGGAATGCAAAAGACACTAGGAGGAACACGGGTGGGTTTTAGTCAGTAAGAGTCTGACACTCCCTTTTGCTCCGCCCAGAGCGGAAGAAGCTTCCTACTTCGGCTCAATACTTCAATGGTCAATTTACATTTATATTCTTTAGAAAATTCGAAAGAGATTTTTTTTAATTACAAAAGCATTAGTTTTTCAAACTCTTACAACGAGCCCTTTGATTTTTATTTTGCTCATTTTCCCTACAAAAAAGACTCGATTATCAAAATGTATTTAAAGATCAAAAAAGGTTATATGTGTACCGAATTTCAACTGTGTGGGTTTAGTAGATTGGGTGAAAGTCGGCTGTGACAGAATGACACACGGTAGACAACCGTGTAAACGGTTCGGATCCCTAAAAAATATCATGCAACTATTGCCTTCAAGCATCATAAATTACAGTCCCACATTTAAGCCCCAAAGAAAAAAAGTTGCAACTTTTCGACAGTGAATCTTCACCGTCACCTTCTTTTAGCTAAGTATGCGGACAAAATGGCCGCCAGTCGCGTAATTCTATCGTTCGCCTGATGAATTTTGATTATGGACACGTAGTTACAGATCGTGGGAGAAATACTGAAATGACTTAAGTTTTGCATCGGTTTTAGTATGTAAGGTATTGAAGGTAGAATCTTATATATAAAATTCTCGTGTCACAGTGTTTGTGGTTGAACTCCTCTGAAACGGCTCGACCGATTTTCGTGAATCATAGCGTGCATATCGGCTGGGATGGCGAATCGGACAACATCTATTTTTCATCCCCCTAACTAATTTTTTATTTATTTTATCTGGCAAAACGAAATTCAGCTAGTTATAGATAAAATCAATCATATTTTTGGAGGTTGTGAGGAAAGGCGAAATCTCACCGCGGCGCCACGCACGTGTAGAGCTCCGGTGCCTCTGCTTCAGCGCTTTGCAAGAAAATGTATGTGATAACGTCCACTGCAACCCACGGACACGATACGCATCAATTGACGTCATTGGCACATGAGTGGCTTGACTGGCTCACATAGCTCCACGCTCCAGCGCTGTGATATATATATACATATATATTTTTTAATATCGCAGCATATGCTGAGATAGGAACCGTTTTGGCCTCGCACAATTACATTAGGTACCTATAACTGAAATATACAGCTTTCGTTAATTTTTTTTTTGTTTTATTTTTTGTTTACCTACTATTTTTTTTTTTTGTTTTGTGCGATTCCCAAATAAACATTTTTCTTTATATCAACACCACATTTTTCTTTATGTCACACGAATATTAATCCGGGACAATGTAAAACTGCATCGCAGCACCTGTGCGCCGCGCCGGGCCACGCAGCAGTTGTATATAGTTGTTGGTGTGTAGTGTTTACTGCAGTAGAAACGTAGACCCGCGTTTTCAAACAAATAAATCCACGCAGCTAAAATGCGCCGCGTGCACGAGCACAGCACGCGCCGCGATGAGTTTGCGCCTTTACTAAGGAATGATGATAAAGTAGAAACAGCATCTATTTAAGATCTACAATGCGAAAGACAGACACACAGATATATGTGTCAAACTTATGACACCGCTCTTTTTAATCGACTTCAAAAAAAGGAGGAGGTTCTCAATTCGACTGTATTTTTTTTATGTGCGTTACCTCATAACTTTGTCGTGTGATCCCATTTAAATTTTGATAGAGATCTGACGACTAGTATTTGAGTTATCCCTAATAATGCGTGGCATAATGAGTATTTTCAAATAATCACAGACATAACGAGACTCTACCCTACCCTAATCAGTATTAGAAAAAATCACAGATGCGTCCTCTCAATTAAATTCGTCATTAATGTACTCGTATCACAGAGTATTTACAGTAATTGGGTTTTATATGTAAAAAAAAAACTTAGAACTAAAAATATAAAGATATAGCATTTATTTTAACTATTATTAGGGGTGGCCACTGGGATTTTTACTGACCAACATTCCCGTTTGCCACCCGGAGGTGGCGACTGGGATATTTTTTTAGAATAATTCCCAGTCGCCACCGGAGGGGGCAATACTGGCGGTGGCGAACGGGAATAACCGGACTACCGCTAGCCAGCCACCCCCCTTCCGCAGAGAAGAAGCCCGTGTCCCAACAGCTGGAACGCTATAGCTTCATTTCTTTATGTAAATGTACTGACTGGCAGATTTTTCGTCCTTAACAATGAGTACATAGTCCCCTTAAGCTACTTCAATCACATCTAGCAGTATATGCTGGGTGCGGTTATGGAATGCCTTGCCCGTATCGGTAAGGCGTGCTCAATCTTTGTCCATTTTTAAAACAGTGGTCAAAAATCACTATCTCTCTCTTTAATCGTTTTATTTGGGTTCTATGCATTTTGTTTCATAATTATTATTGTTTATATTTATCTATTATGTATTAATTGTATATATAATTAGTACACCTAAGAATACCTACAGTACTATTTTCCTTTTCTCTTTAAAATCCATCCAAAGGTTGTCTTGAAAAGATCGCTTTTAGCGATATGGCCGCCCATTGTGTCACCCTATGTAATGTTTTCTTTATCTATATTTTCTGTAACTTATATGGTGTACATAATAATGAGTATTCTATTCGATTCTAAATGTTTATTTAAGCATAAACGAAATTATTATAAGTTGTTACAATAGGTACGTATTTTATATAATTAATGAAGCAATTTAACATGATTGCAGCAGCTGTGGCAAGCGAAATGGCGCTTGTTTGTGTGTACCTACTTAACAAAATTCTCTTTTCAATTTTTATTCGCAAAAAATAATGACAGTTTTCCTATGTTTTATTTGGTCGCGGAAATGTGGTTTTGATCACTCTGATATTACCATTTCGCGTGCACCTGTCAGTTAAAACTTGACAAGTACCGCATTGTGTTGTAAAGTTATTTTATACTTTTTATTTAGAAGTTTATAAACATTTTTAAAACTAACTTCTATAAACAATTTAAATTCTCATCTTAACATAAAGAACCCACCCACAGGAACTCCAAAGCTCTTCGTCTGAACTGTTAAGTCAGACAAAAATGGACTCTGAATTCTGAACATTAAGCTTTGCTGGCCCTAATGGTCGCATTTCGGCCTCCTACGGCGTTTCCCAACAACGGGGCAAGTGCAAACTCCGCGGTTTCTGGCCGCAAGTGGAAACGGATGTGATTCTGGCATGTCGCTTGCAGTTTTGCCACGTTTGCAGTTGGGCCTTTTGTTAGTACAATGTTTGGATGTGGCATTTTAGCGTAGTTTTTGATCTGAGAAAAGCATTTCACACACAGGTCTCTCAGGTCGCCAACATGTCAACAGATTATATCGGTTCACAATTTCTCGGAACGACTTCGAGAGATTATTGATATCAAATTCAGATAAGTAAAAAAGTATTCCGAATGTTCAGTTGACAATTTATCGAGAGTTTGCAATCTCTCAAGATATTTTATAATCTTACGCATTTTACAATTATTATCCGGTGACATATTGTACAAGAGTTATGAGGTTTTTCATTTTATATCTGGATAATGTCCAGTCCAGTCAGCATTTCACGAGAATAGTAAAACTATGTGTTTTCTACTTCCTTTAGTGTGTCGATCGACTCTTAATTTTGTCCAACCAGTATTTAGCAACCTGTATTTCTCTACCATTGGGTCGTTTAAATCAGAGGATGAGCACTTGGCTAAATTAAAACAACCACAAGAGTCGACCTTCGTGGTTAAGCAACGCTTGCCAGGTTTGGTCTGTGGATGGGTGACTAGCTTAATATAACGAGACTTCTCCGTGCCTCGGAAAACACGCTAAGCCGTTGGTCCCGGCTTTCAACTAGAGATCGATCGAGATCGTTACGGATTGTCAGAAGCCAGAAAATCTGACATCAGTCTGCCAAGAAGTACCGTGTTCCCCAGTTAATGGGCCGTGGAGGTCTGGTAGGCAGCCACTCCACGTAAAATTCTGGTATCCAGCTGAATCCGGCTTGTCTGAGAGCCGACCCCAATATAGTTGGGAAAAGGCTAGGCTGATGATGATTGGTCTCATTTAAATCCGCAGCCAGGCAGCCGTTCCACGTAAAATACTGGTTACTATATGATATACTTCAGTCACAGTGGCGTGCTGTGGTTCGAGTCGGGTAGGCCAGAGAAAATGTCCAAAAAGAAAACACCGCATTATTCAGGGTTGCAATGTGTTTTATTTTTAAATATGCTATTTAAAAACCAAAAAAACTCATTTCATTAAAAATCAACCCTGAATAATGTGGTTATTTTTTACAATATATTTGGACATTTTCTCTGGCCTACCCTAACTCGAACCACTGCACGCCACTGCTCAGTCATATTACTCATAATACTATTTAGATAACCACACAACATGTTCCATTCAGTTTAATTTCAACCCAGAGCGATTACAGTAAAAACAAAACTAGCTGTCAATATTGAAGCCATAAATTCCCGGTCGGTTTAGAGAGAATACTACGTCACAATACGCGTGCTCAGCAATACATGCTGATTTATTACTGGGAAACTGTTATAGGAAGATAAAATACTGTACTGTAGGTACTTTGCTGTACTGTAGGTTGCTGTAGGGATTAATTAAGATAGCGTTTGTACTGCAGGTACTGTACTGTAGCTGCGGAATTTTTTCGAAAGAGTTACCGCGGCCCTGCAGCCCTACCATTACGTCTTAAATCCATCATGATATGTGTGAGGGAAAGGGATAGTGCTATTCGTCTTGTGTAACTCCATCTCTCTCTGACACAGGAATCATGACAGATTTAAGACTTCATGGTAGCCCCTGCTGGAACGGAAAGGGCACAAGAAGTATCACGGGTGGGTTTTAGTCAGTAAGAGTCTGACACTCTCTTCCGCTCCGCCCAGAGCGGGAGAAGTCATTTGATGATTACCAATCCAAAAAAAAAAAGTGTACTGTACTGTACTGTTGCTGTAGGGATTAATTACGGTAGCGTTCCATATGAAAAATGGTCCTAGTTTTGATGAAATATCCAAGTCAAGCCATTTATTTCTGACACTCCCTTCCGCTCCGCTCACTGCGGGAGAAGTCATTTGATGATTTCCCATCCAGAAAAAAAACATTTACTTCCAGTAAACCATATAATTAAGGCACTTAATTTTATTTGTCAAGGTGACAGTTGGTAAAACAGTCCAAAAAGGCTGGACAGATGCTAACTTAATCCTAAAAGGATTGTATTTGGATTTGAATAGGAAAAAATCACCTTGTAAGCAACTATACTCCATTCACAATAAGATTACATTGAAACAAAATTGTTTACAGGCCGTTCAACCGATTTTTACGACGGATGGCATTAAAAGCAAAAACCTGAAAACCTGATTATAATACCAACTGTTTACTGCAGCTACCATGTGTCGTGCCGCCAACGCAATAGAAGTCAAAATCGGTTGAATGGACTGTAAAAAAGATGTATTTCAATGTCTAATCTTATTGTGAATGGGGTATAATAAGTGTCAAAAAAAACGACGTTTACACAAATAACAAACAGATGAATAATATTTTGTCTAGTAACGAAAACAACCTAATTTGCACGAAAAAACACCAAAAAAAAGCAACTTGAACTGTGGACCCGCGACGCGAATTTTAACTACTATGTTTATATCGCTGCCTTCAAACAGACGAAAAGTCCAAAGTTCGAAACAAAAAAACAGGTTTAATTATAGTATCAAAGTACAACTCAATTATATCACACGAAGTAAAAAACATGCCTATGAGGAAAACAAAGTCGACAACAAAACTTTTGCTAAAAAAAACTGCCAGTGGAGATTCCAACAATGATTATCAGGGTCCAAATTCCAATGATTTGGAATATGGACTCAATAGTGATGACTTGCAATGTGATATGTTATTGACTATGGTCGAGTTTAAGGTCGTCTGGTTCCGACGAATCACCATCAGTGCGCATGAATCAGAAGGATAAGAAAATAATGTAACAGCGTTCATCTATCTATACATATGAATAAAATTGGACAGTCTGTTTGTAATATTGAAATAACCTCTTTTTACTAAATGCATATATTAATATATACGGTACCTACAATCCTACATACACCAAAATAACATTGTTAACAGTTTTGTCTGTCTGTCTGTTTGTTCCGGCTAATCTCTGAAATGGCTGGACCGATATTGACGGGACTTTTATTAGCAGTGCAACGCGCTGTATGGCGTTTCATACAAATCTATACTAATATTATAAAGCTGAAGAGTTTGTTTGTTTGTTCGAACGCGCTAATCTCAGGAACTACTGGTTCGAATTGAAAAATTCTTTTTGGGTTGAATAGACCATTTATCGAGGAAGGCTTTAGGCTATATATCATCACGCTTAAGCCAATAGGAGCGGAGCAGCGATAAAGAATGTTTTAAAACCGGGGATTCCACGGGGACGAAGTCGCTGGCAGTAGCTAGTTTTATATATACATATACGCTGAGCAACGATAAAAAGCTGAGAGCGTATATATATAAAATGGTAGTATCCGTAACCATCGAGTTTCATAGCCTACTTGCACCTCAAAAACTCCACGCTTCCTGTGGGGTATCTACACATGCCACGAGACTGAAGCCGTGGGAAAAAGCTAGCTAAAAACACAGTCTTCGACCGAGGGTCCAAAATCCTATTTTTAGATCATTCGGATAAAGACATAATCACAATGACTGGCAGGCTTGCGTTATTAACTCGCGACGAGGTGAAGGACGTGGCTACGTCACTAACATGGATTCTGAGCTCAGGTGCTGTCTAAGGCGAACAGCGAGTGTCAAAGTTTTAAAAAAAGCCAGGTATGAGAAAATTAATAAGGCCATATCGTTTTTACTGACATTGACAACAAAATGGCTGATATTGAAAACAAAGCTTAAATTGTTTCGGATGTGATCGATGCAATACAAAATATAATATAATTTAAATATGTCATTGCGCTGTTTTGTAATCTATGAAAACACAGTGGCCGTTTTTCGTATAAAAAGACAGTGATGAAAAATATAACGCCTCTGTACATTTGTGTGCAGTATGTATACAATGTATGAATGTTTTCTTCCAACAAGTGCCTCAAAAGGCGGTCAAGAAGTAAGGAAAATGAGTACCAGCGTCCTTATTTTTACTTATAACAATTGAAAAATAGATAAGTTTTATAAATCATTAGGTAAATCTAAATTATTTGATGATGACATTTTTAACTTGGAGGTAAAGACCAAAATATTGCACTCTCCAGAGACAAAAACACAAAAACAAAGGATTCTGTCTTGCTATTTCACATGCAGGTTTACGGATTTCGGTGTATTTAACATTGTACGTTTCCCTAGGTTTTCAGAACTTTCCTGAACTCATGTCCGTTCCCAAAAGTTGGAAAACTAACAATGTGGAAACTGCTGAAAGCTATGTATATGGTGGGGAAGTGAGTTTTAGACTGGGTAATGGTATTTCAAACTGCATTTTTAGAACATATATTTATTTCAATTTAACCATTTTTTTACATAATTACACATATTCAATAAAAAAAATAGAATAGCAAAGCTATACTTTTATAATAATATTATTAAGAGGAGATTTGTATTTGTGTGTGTAATGAATAAACTCAAAAACTACTGGACCGATTTCAAAAATTCTTTCACGATTAGAAAGCTACATTCACCATGAGTAATATACGCTATAGTTTATCCCCGTCTTCCCACGGGAACGGGAAATACGCGGGTGTAACCGCGGGGCGCTGCTAGTTACATATAAATGAATGTAGAGATTTACAATAAGGTGGTAACAATAATATTAAAGAATTGTACATAAACTATTTACGTATGCAAACATTGATGCAGTTCATCATCAAACATACAAACATTGATAAGAAGTAGGAAACAGAAAAATAGGTACAAAGCGAGCCTATGTGTGAGGATGGGGAGTTTAGTTCAAAGGAATATAAAAATTGTCAATACAATTGAGTGAATGAAAGGGGATTAAATGAAAGTTAACTGAGAAGAATGGGAGACAGGATAAAAGACAACAAGAAGACAAATATTCGTTCTTTCTCTGTATTAAAAGATATGTTTGCGTTGAACCAATCTCAAGTCAATATAGAATACAATACATATTCACATGTTACGTGGAAAAACGAGTTAATGTTAATTATTTTATGACGTATTGTAAATACGGACAGAATTTTCTCAACGATTACGTGGAAGTTCTGTGTATTGAAATTAAATATGCAGATTTCCTGAATCCTTTATTTAAATGTTAATTTCTCTGGGCTTAAAGCCTTTTGCATTTCAATTGAACGGGTCGAGTAAATCCGAAAACAAAATAGTTTTATTTAAAAAAGTTTGATCTCATGAGGAATACCCTGAATAATACAATTAATATATTCATACAATCTTCCTTGTTTACGATGATTCAGTAAAACGTAATCAACAATTTAATAACAAAAAACGAAGTAAAAAAAAACTGTTGAAGAATAACAAAAAACTTTGAGAACTCGAAACTATATCAACAGCAGAAACCAGTTTGTTAATATTCGAAGCCTGAACGAGTCACGTCGACAGTCACACGGCGACCACCATCAGAAACGGTACCGCGGAATGGATTTTACCGGTAAAATCGCTATCGTAACCGGCGCTAGTTCCGGTATCGGAGCAGCCACTGCCAAACTGTTTTCAAAACATGGAGCGACACTCGCACTAGTTGGACGAAACGAAACAAGATTACATGCTGTAGCGGAGCAGTGTGAAGCCGCAAAAGGAATACGACCCTTGTGTCTCCTCTACGACCTGACAATCGACGCAAATTGCGATGAAGTCGTCAACAAAACTGTGCAGATGTTCAATAGGATAGATATTCTTGTGAATTGTGCTGGAAAAGCAAGTGTTACTTCGCTTTTTGATACGACTATGGACGCTTTTGATGATCTAGTCGCTCTGAATCTTCGAGTGCCTTACAAAATGACTCAGTTGTGTATCCCACATTTGAGGAGAACTAAAGGCAATATCGTGAATGTTTTTGGCGCTCCTGGTCGTGTCAGGCCTGGTTTTCTACATTTGGCGATGGTTAAAGATGCTTTACAAAGATTCACAAAGGCAGGTGCTTTGGAATTAGTGGTCGAAGGTATAAGAATGAATGCTGTTCGTCCAGGATTGACAAGAACGAATATATTATCAAATTTGAATTTCCAAGAAGCTGATTTCCCTCGTGCATATGAGAAGCTTGCTGAAACAGTACCTAATAATGTGATAATCGAGCCTGAGGAGATAGCTATGATGATTTTATTCGTGGTGAGTGATACCAGTCCCAATCTTACTGGTGCTAATGTGGTGGTTGATGGAGCAGCGTCTGGTAGTGTTTAGTGAGCAAGTGTCGAACATAACAATCAATACGATGAAGTGACAAATACATAAACAAATACATATTATCGATCTGATGTCATTCTTAAATGATAAGCAGTGTATGATTGTATAAACAATATAATTTGGAATTTAGAAATGAAGCTACGAGTATCGCTAATGATAGAACAACTGAGGATTTTACCAAAAACACAAATTTAACAGATCGGTAAGCAACAAATTGATATAACTATACAATTTAATATAATAAAAAAATATATTTTGAAACTAATTTCGTTTTAATTGGCGTCCAATAGATTCCATCCAAATATTGATAATTGCTTACAGACATTGACAATATAATAGCTGATATTGAAAACAAAGCAAAATTGTTTTGGATGTGCTCGATGCAATACAAAATATAATATCATTTAAATACGTCATTGCGCTGTTTTGTAATCTATCAAAAACTATCATGTGTTTACAATTACTTATTCATTTTAAACATAAATTTTATTCAAGACAAAACTTCAAATATTAGAAGTACACCCACATGAATCACATCAACACAATATTTAAAAACAAATATACAAAATAGATCTCTATCAGGTTAAGTGAGTATTTCCGAATGAGGAAAACCTGTACAATAATAATTATCGTGATGACGAAAACTCGTTGTGACGTAACTACAAAAGTTTAGTACAGAAGGCCGGCTTCATACAGCGAGCGAAGACAGGTGCACGGACACATGGATGCGTAATCACGGCGAACACAAACAGATACCGGTCGCGAATGCCCTTGCACTCGTTGTAATAGAAGCGTATCTATGTGTGCGTGCGTTTTTGCTCGTTTATTAGAGTCGATCTTCTGTAGTCTGTATCTACAACTGTGTAACGTTAGTCGAGTTCAGGTTTAAGTAGCAACACATGGTCAACTTGTTATTATATGATTGTTCATTCATAAACATGTGATTTTTACGTTATGTTATGAACGTCAGGAGAAGGTTATACGTGATTATCTCATAACTTATATTGACATTGATTTTAGTAATGCCGTCATTGCAGACATAAATGGGACAGAAGTAGATTAAGTAGAGTGATAGAATTTATCTTACTAAGATCTAGTAAAGTAGTGAAAATATAGCCGGATGCTTGTATCATACACGTCTTTCTACATCGTTCTCACATATATGTATAATTTCAACAAGAACAATGTGTCCACAACTGTGTAACAATTTATTGATTTAAAGAGTGTCCATGGAGTTTCTTGCACATTCTTCTCCATAGAGATCTACGCTTTGGAACGTTCAGATAACTTCACCTCTTTCGATTGACCGACCTTAACAATTAAAAAGTGCCTATAAATGGTTTAACTGAAATAAAATGCTTTGAGTTTGAGTTAGCGAGTGCAATGCCGAGTAACATTTTCGTTAGATGATAGAAAACTACTTTGGCGGAATATTTTTATTATATTTTTACTGTTTATTTTTTTACACTTGAGAATGCATGGTTTCTACAGAAATGCCCACGAAGCTTAGCTGGCACGAATACATAGTGTCTAGTCATAGTTATCTAGTATTTTTAAGGATCGTCAATAATAACTCTAATTTCCTTATATTTTCACAAATGTTTGACATTGAATTTTGCTGAGATGTTGTATTGCGAATAAAATTTAATCCTTTTTAATTACAAGTATCAAAAGACGTGATAAAACAAAACGCCGCTGTCAAGTGTCAAAAAACAGACAATCGACCAAAATCAAGCTAGACAAAGCACCATACGTACCATTCCCCACATCCCTACAACATAATAGGAATACACGTACTTTCACAAACAATACGAAGCCTATATTCACTTGTAAAAACAACAAAAATCTTCACATGTGCTGCTGATGAAAACCTCAGCATTGTTTGTAAGCCCCTCTGTTCGCGGTCGCATAGTTTCAGGTTATTTTCAGGCAAAAAAATCTTGGCCTTCACGAATGTTGGAATCATACCTCACATTTTGTATGATACGAAATGGGGCTTTCAAATTCTTTGTACATATGTATGTTAAAGGTCATGGAAAGGTTACTGTGTCTCTTTAGACTAGTTTTGGGGTAAAATGTGAAGAAGATTTTATAGTAGAATCTTCGCTCAATCGTTACCTGTGTTCAAAAGGGTCGTGAAGGAACATTACTTGTCGCTGTGATATCGATGTTCGTCATTTATCTATTGCCTATTTACGGCCGAACCCAATAACCGATCTATCACATACTGGAGATAGAAAAACAAATGAAACAACAGAAAACCTATACAATTTTTCTGTTGTTTCATTTGTTTTTCTATCTCCAGTATGTGATAGATAGGTTATTGGTTTCGGCCGTTAGTATATATGTATCTATTGTTGAGATTATTTATTTATCTGTGTATATATTAAATTATTTATAGTAATGTTGTACCGATGACAACCCCATTTATGTCCAGGCAGTTACTGTCCATTCCAGGTTGCCTGGAAGAGATCGCGGAATGCGATAAGGCCGCCCATTGTATAAGTGTTTTAATTTGTAGTTTTCTTTTATCTTGTTATCCCTGATGTACAATTAAGTATATAATTAATAAATAAGAAGATGTCCGGATGCGTAGTTTTTCAGCTAATATGAACAACTCCAAAACTTACCTAGTTGACGCGGATGTACATATATGTGAGAAATCTAAATAAAGAATTAAAGCAACGTCACGAATCCATTCGTAAGCTTAGATAAAATAAATTACTACTATTTTGAGCTAGCTATCAACATCACGTGACACACAACACACACATGTGCACAAAGATAAATAGAGAATTACATAAATACTTAGCAATGTAATAAAATACATTAAATGTTATAACTCGGCCACAAGTAAACAAAGTAACACAGCAACACACTGATAAACGTTGATAGTGTTATCAGTATTTATTCATTCACCGTTATATACAGACGTGTATTCGATTAAAAGGAAAATATAAATAGCGATAATAAATATAAAAGAACAGTTCACAGAAGAAATTCAAAATCAAGACGAAAACTTAAAATACTTGAAGAGAAAGCCACCGACATGGATAATATAGACTTAACAGGAAAAGTGGCAATAGTAACAGGTGCCAGTTCTGGCATTGGAGCTGAAACAGCGATAGCTTTTGCCAGATTCGGAGCTACACTATCGATAGTTGGAAGAGATGAAGTAAGGCTTTTGGAGACAGTGAACAAATGTGCAGCTGTGAACAACGTAGATCCATTGTTCATACTAACAGACTTATCACATGAAGGTGCTTGCGAAGCCGTGGTCAACAAAACAGTGGAAACATACGGAAAAATAGATATACTAGTAAACAGTGCCGGTAAAATGGCTTTATCATTTCTTTCCGACAGCACTATGGAGAATATCGATGACCTAATGAACGTGAACTTTCGAGTGCCATATCATTTGTCGCAGTTAGTGTTACCATACTTAGTGAAAACAAAAGGGAACATAATAAATATAGGATCTTCGATGTCGAAACGGTCGACACCTGGAATTTTGGGATACACTATATCAAAAGCGGCTTTGCAAATGTTTTCTAGGCAAGCTGCGTTTGAATTAGCCCCTAAAGGCGTAAGGATAAACTGTATAAGCCCCGGACATTCAAATACGAATATTTTGGAGAGAGTAATCGTTCACAATCCAGAACTGAGGGATCAAATCAACAGTAATCTACAAGAATCAGTGTTAGATGGAAATATGTTGGATCCTAAAGAAATGGCATTGTTAATATGTTTGACAGCTAGTGACGTATTCCCGAGTTTAAATGGTTCAGATATATTATTTGATGGAGCTGCTTGTAATGCGTGATTTGAACTGCTAGGTACCCGACGCAGGAAGCTGGGAGGTGCTAGAAAGTAGTGCTATGTGATTATGATCTTGGAAATTAAATTGGTTGTTTGTATTGATGATATGATCATTTCGTATTTAAGCCTCTGATAAAGAATGAATCAACATTGTGCTTGTCAAGTATTTTTTTATTAAATTTATAATGTATAAAGATGTTCTTTCATTGTTTGTTCCAACTAAGTAATTTATAAAAACATTATTACAATGAGATCCCCAGATGCCCCAGTCGGAGTATTTTTCAGTTTACTTTTCATTAATACTGTATCGGAGATTGAGTACACGTTCAATATTAGCTCAGGCTGTAGGCTGAACTGTTTACCGCAAATATTTATCAACAATCTCTAGATCAAGATTGAAAAAATCTAATCTCTTCAAGCTTTAATATAAATATCCCAGTATTTATAACCAATAAAAGCCATAGCTGTAATACAGTCTGTTTTCATAACTCCCCATTTTATTATACACAAAGTAGAATTTATTCACGAAATGGAATTGATCGCTATTTCGAAGAAGATAGAGACGATTATCGTATGTCAAAGTGACAGATTTTATGCTCGCTACTTTGTGGGTAAGGCCAGTAGTTTGTACTAAATTAGGTTATTTATTAATTTGTTTCTTACAATTTAGCTTTAATTTAGATGATAGTGTTTTTGCTCATAACCTTGGAGTTAATTTAGTTAAAAGTATGTTTAATGTAAATTGCAAAATATGGGAGTTGGCTATGAGTCTGACTTAGGAATAGTTTGTTGGCAAGATTCTATACCACTAACAGTTAAGACTAATATTGGAGACTCGTGGCTATACGGCTCTTTTTTTAAATATTCGAAACTAGCAGCGCCCCACGGTTTCACCCGCGTTGTTCCCGTTCCTGTAGCAATACGGGGATAAAATATAGCCTATGTTACTCAAGGTGAATGTAGCTTATTTTCATTTATTTTTTGGAACAAATATACTAATTAAGCGCATGATGTAAAAATCTAGGTAGAATTAATTACTGAACAGCCCATCTGAATCATCAATTATGTAATCAAACATGAACTCAAAGATAACCTATTTACTTCTATTCTATTTAAGGAATTTTAATCTAATTTGCATTTTGTTTATGGACCAGCAAACCTATTATACTAGAAGCGATTAATAGTAATTATTATCATGCATAATGATAAAAAATTAGGTGAAGTCGATGACCTAACGAAGGTTAAGAACGTTCAGTGCTTAGGAGAGGTTAATGTTCAACTGCGGGTTTCTCACCAGAGAATGATAAAAATCAAACATGATACACACACCACTGGTTGCGGAATTTGTTCAAAAGAGTCACCGCAGCCCTGGAACGCAAAGGGCACAAGAAGGATCACGGGTGGGTTTTAGTCAGTAAGTCTGACACTCCCTTCCGCTCCGCCCAGAGCGGGAGAAGTCATTTGATGATTTCCCATCCAAAAAAAAGCGGGGTAAGTACACGTTGCAGACCTAAACTTATAGCAACAGTAGCTAGATACCAAATTCAAAACTGAACACTCAAAGCACCTCATTGCTAAGCAAACAGATATATACATAAGTAAATCAGGACAAAATGAACACCCGTGTTATGTAACTGTATGTCAGAATGTATCATGGCGTTTCTGCTGAATGCAGCGTCAGGATAATAAAACGCTATGATTTAAAGCGACGACGCGCGCGAGCGAGGGAAGTAGGACGAAGGAAAGGATATTATGGTAGAAGGTAAGGTGAGGTTCATCTTTAAGGAACTGTTACAAAACTTGATATTATTATTTCTGTTCCAAGATTATTCTGGAGGGCAATCGCGCTAATTTCAAACATCTGCAAACGTTTATGATAATATTACGGTTCAATAGGGATGTTTCCTGAGTAAAAAATATATGATTGTTTATTCCAACTTCTATTAGCATTTCAACTTTAACGCAATACCAAAATCGGAACAGCTGAATCGAAACCTAACCGTTGTCGCAATAGCGTAGTTGACTAAAAAAATCTAATTAGTCCGTCAGTTAGATTATAGAAAAATATTGGACACATATTTTTTCCTTTATCAAATCTATAAAAACTGACGAAGATACAAAGCATCAAAGATCAGGAGTGGGGGCTTGTGACGTTACGGCTCGGTAAAAATTGTAGCGAGTAGTGACGTCACACGAGTTTTCAACGCTCTGTATCGGCTTAATTTTTTGTTTACGTGAAAAAAGAAAAAATACGTGTCCAATATTTTTTGGAAATCTATCTGACGGACTAATTAGATTTTTTTAGTCAACTACGCTATTGCGACAACGGTTAGGTTTCGATTCAGCTGTTCCGATTTTGGTATTGCGTTAAAGTTGAAATGCTAATAGAAGTTGGAACGTTGCGTTACGTCAATCTGAAAATGAAAACAATATATCTAGTTTTAATTTCCGCGAATATTAGTGGGTTGCAGGTATGCACCTCCCTCCCGCCCGCTGTATACCCACCTAACCCACCTGCAACCCACTAATATTCGCGGAAATTAAAACTAGATATATTGTTTTCATTTTCAAATTTAAAATGGATTTCCGCAAAGTAACGCCTGACTCAATCAGTTACGTCAATCGTTAGTGATGTTTGACAGCGGTAACGTTCCAGTTACGATCGCGTTGCGTTTTAAAGCGTTGTCAAATTTTTAGCGCGATACGAAGCGGTCAAAAACTTGTGATATGGTAGCGGTTCAGTAGCGATTACGTTGAAAAAAAAAGCGCGATTGGGCTCCTGGTTTGTTTTGGAATTTTATTTTATTCAATTTGGACAACATTACAGTGTTTCAACCTTCTACTTTAACATTAACCATTAATCCAGAAATAACACTTACCTCAAACTCAAATATGGCAAAACTGTAAGCCTAATGCGGGCCATACATATTCTAGTAATTTTATCAAACACACTGGTTGATACAATTTTATCAAACTGATACAAGATGCATTAAACCTTCTTAACCGACTTCAAAAAGGAGGAGGTTTTCAATTCAGCAGGTATGTTTTTTTTTCTATGTATGTACAGCGATTACGCCGAGACTTGTGACACGATTTACGTGATTGTTTTATATTCGATGGAGAATAGTTGCCATTTGGACCGATAAGAATTTAGTTTAGTCAGTGCAGTTCACACAAACAGACAGACAGACAAAAATTGTAAAAAAATATTATTTTGGTGTTTATACCGTATATATTCATATATGCATGTAGTAAAAAGCGGTTATTTCAATATTACAAACAGACGCTCTAATTTTATTTATATGTATAGATGAAAACTAAACCTTCTGGTACCCCTGGCTCTTATCGCGAGGCTCAAAAGACCCCAACTTGCATATTTCCTTACCTGTAACAAAGAGATACAGAGTTATTTTCATAAAAAGTCCATTTATCAAACGAGATGTAAGCGCTCATAAAAATATATACTGTAATTTAATAACTGCTGAAGTTTTCATCGTTTCGTTTTTGTTAGGTGAAATTGTGTTCGGTATTTTTTTTTCAGGGATTTCAGTGTTGGTTTTATTTTTAACTAGCTGACCCAGCAAACGTTGTTTTGCCATTTAAAGTAAAAAAAAAATATTTAGGGGTATGAATGATGTTCTATAAATATAAAAGAAAGTCGCCGGTGAAATGTAGCTTTCTATTGGTGAAATAATTTTTAAAATAGAAAACTTAAAGCTAAAATAATTCTTAGCTGTATCCCATGGTTTCACCTGCCTGCGCCATTTATTCTTTCTGGCTCAGTGATCTTTCTTTCGTCTGTTAAGGAATAGCTTGATGTTAAATAATTATGGTTCTGGTATCCTGGTACTTTGTAAGTCTTCACTCACAATTCCAGACCGATGCTTCGACATGTTTATGGTCTGCTGGTACGCGTGAATCCTTACTTTAAGTTTTCGACATGTTTCTTTCTGGTCTTCTAGTACTTGTGAATCTTTAGCGCATGAAATTTTTGACAGCTACGAAACAAAGGAACATTTATGGAAAATGATTCATCTATACTAATCTATACTAATATTATAAAGATGAAGAGTTTGTTTGTTTGTTTGTTTGTTTGAACGCGCTAATCTCAGGAACTACTGGTTCGAATTGAAAAATTATTTTTGGGTTGAATAGACCATTTATCGAGGAAGGCTTTAGGCTATATATCATCACGCTTAAGCCAATAGGAGCGGAGCAGCGATAAAGAATGTTTTAAAATCGGGGATTCCACGGGGACGAAGTCGCGGACAGCAGCTAGTCTTTCATAATTATGTATTCGTTGAGTTTGTTAAGAAAGCACTTCCAGCCTTATTCTATGAAGGCGCGACCTTTCTAGATTTTATTAATCTTTTGTTTTGGTTGCTAGGTTACACTCTTGTTAATTTTGAATTATCTACAACGCACTAAATATATTTCACCTAAAACCATTTTCCACTGCGTTTACTTTAATAGAGTTTTCATTGTTTTTAAGATGTATTCTGCTATTCGGGGCGGAGACAAATCCAACGAATCAAAAACCAAGAAAATTGGTCCAGCAGATCTCGAGTTATAAGTGTTGTAACAAACCCGACTTTGTTTTATATATATAGATAAGCATGGTGTGTCCGAGGTCAATGACCTGCATGAGATGACTTGTCTATATTAAGGTGAGAGGAGTAGATGCTGCAGATGCTGCAACGGCTAACTCATAGCATTGCTCATTTCGTAATGTAATAGCCGTTAATATAGATCGGTACAAAACACAAGAACATATTTAAAAAAAACTATTAATACCCCCTACTTTACTTTACCCCTTTACAGGGGCAGTTTCCTAAAATTCTTCGTTAGCTTACGTCTCTCGTAATTATGTCAAGAAGTTTTTGAAGTTTCGTGATTGATCAGTAAGTGAATGAATGAATTACTGTTCGACTTTATATCAATACTAGCAGCGCCTCGCGGTTTCACCCGCGTTGTTCCCGTTCCCGTGGGAATGTGGGGATAAAATATAGCCTATGTCACCTGGGGATAGTATAGCTTTCCAACAGTGAAAGAAGTTTTCAAATCGGTAAAGTAGTTTTTGAGTTTATTCGTTACATACAAAATACAAACCTTTCCTCTTTATAATATTTGTATAGATTTAGATATAAATATTTACTATAAGTATTACTCTAGTATTAATACTCTATTAATAGACTAGAATGTCATCAAATCATTGATAACGCAACAAAAGCTTTACTAAGCTTGAAGATGGAATACAACAATAATTTCTCTAATCTAAAAAGAAAAGAAAAAAACAATTTGGCACAAGTCATGAGCGAAAGCGACAATATTGACATGCGTCATCACTATCAAAATAACGCATGTCCGCAACGATCGTCCAACTTGCCACATGCGATGGAGGCAATAGGAGTAAATAAAACGAAGCTGTTTTGATTTGGTGTGTGGTTTATATCACTGGCGCAAGCGATTTTTGTTACAGTCTAATAAGCGATGAAACCAGTGCTCTCAAAACGGTGAAGGAAAACATCGTGAGGAAACCGGCATGTCCTAGAACCAAAAATTCGAAGACATGTGACATTCACCAACCCGCACTGGGCCCGCGTGGTGGATTACGGCCCATTCCCTCTCCTAGAGAGGACGCCTGTGTCCCAGCAGTAGGAACGTTAAAAGGCTGATTATGCTATGCTTATGCTTAATCGATGAAACGTATTGTATTTTAGTTTATGATGAGTCAGTTCGTGACCTTGATCTCTTCTGGTGAAAAACGATGGATTAGTTCTGCAGTGAAACTTTCCACTATCCCAACGTTCACTAACGACAATGATTACAAATAATAATTCCTATTAATTATAAACATTTTATTAAAGCTAACAAAAAGTATACGTAGGATAAAAGTAAACTAGTAAATAAACAGAACAGAAGAAACTGGTTAAGATTCCCAACGACGACAATTTTTTTCATCGATGCGGTCTTTATCAAAATTGTTTAACACGTTAACATTCAAGGGTACCCCATGTACCCCACCGAATGTGTCTCCACGTTGTCGTCGTGGTGGGGCTTGAGCGTCTCAATGATCTTGCGAGCTTTCCCGGTAGAGCCACTCATGCCGGAAGGTCGCAAGTGAGGGATCAGACCAAGAGAGACACACACGCGAGGAATCCCGCTCACTGCCTTCTGGTACGCGTCTGCTCATCAGACGTGGCTGTGAGGGCAGTGAGCGGGTGGGAGGAGAGGCCCTGTGATGGAGAAAGGGCGGAGGAGTAAGGGACCGCACCCTCTAAAAGGAACACGATGGAACAAGGCTTTTGCAAAATGAGTCCCCAGGTGGGTCCCGACTGCTCAGCGGTCGGGGAATCCCACCCCGCTTCGGCGGGCTGCCCTCCGTACTCTGGGGTGGGCACCAAACGCCTTCCGCTTGCCAGTGGCAACAAGAGCCGAGGAGGCTCCGAATCGACGTCATCCGGATCCGCTTCTTACAAGGAGCTGATGGCGTTCGATTGTGTTGAGGAGGGTTCGCCTGAGCGCGGGGGAGGTGCAGAATCGGATTCTGGTTCTGCACCTGACCTAGTAACGGTCAGCTCGGCGGGCTCTGGAGAGGAAAGAGGGGGGGCTGCTGCGGAGAACGCCAAGTTCTTCCGCAAGCGGCCCAGGCGGGAGGACGACGGGGAGTCGACCTCTGAAGGCGAGCTTGCCTCCGCCCGCAAGATCCCCACCGCTAGGCGGGGCAGGGGCTGTGAGGCAGGGAGGGGGCTGGCTCCCTCTACCCGGGAGGAGCGTCGGGCCGGGAGGTTGGTGGAGGAGGGGCGTCGCCCTGGAGGGAGCGGTCGCAGGGCTCCCTCTACTCTTCCGCCTCTTCTCGACTCGGACGACTCGGAGCCCCCGGGAGAGGTGCCTCCAACTATTGAGGAGCAGAAGGCCCAGTTCGCGGAGGTCGTGGAGGCCGCGATCCGCGCTGTGGCCTTCAAGAGGAAGCAGTCCTCAAAGCGGGAGGCCATCGGCGCGGCCAAAGCCTCCATCCTGGCGGCAGCGGCAGCCAACGCTGGTGGACCTGCCTCAAAGGAGGCATCGGAGTTGCGGGCGGAGGTCGCCCGCCTCGCAGTTCTTACGGAGCGACTTGTTCGGGAGAATGAGTCGCTCCGGAGGGACCTGGCGGGGATGGCCAGAGCGGCCTCTGTGGAGCCGCGAGGGGGACTGAGTCCGGCAGCGCCGGAGGGAGGCCAAGTGCTGAGCCAGGTACGGGACCTGGTGCGGCAGGAGCTGGCTCCCTTCCGGAGGCAGGTCTCCGTACTGGAGGACATGGTCCGGCGTCCCCCGTTGGCGGCGACGCGGGGGCCCCCGGGACAGCAAAAGGCGGCGTCGTACGCGGCCGCCGTGGCTGCCGGCCCGGGAACGTCTGGCCAGGCGAAGGCGAAGGCCAAGGGCGGAGCCGCGCCGGCGCCAGCGCCGGCGCCTGTGACGCCGGCGACGACGACCAAGGCGGCCCCGGCGAAGAGGGGTAGGAGGAAGGCTGGAGGAGCGGCTAAGGCTGCGGCGCCAGCGGTGCCGCAGCCGCCCCCACCACCACCCTCGGACCCTCCTGCGGCCGAGGCCGAGTGGCAGGTTGCTGGCCAGAAGCGGCGGGCCGCGAAAGCGGCCAAAAACAAGGCGAGGAGGCAGCGGCGGAAAGCCAACGCCATTGCGGCGAGGCTTCGCGCCCCGAAATCCGCGGCTGTAGTGCTCACACTGCAGCCGGAAGCGGAACAGAGGGGCGTGACGTACCTCGCCGTACTGAAGCGGGCGAAGGAGGCGGTGAGCCTCCAAGAGCTGGGCATCAGCGGGGGCATCGGGGTCAGGAGGACCTTAACCGGTGCCCGCAAGCTCGAGCTCGCCGGAGCGGAGAGTGGCCCGTTCGCGGACGCCCTGGCCGAAAGGCTGAGGGCGGTCTTACCCGCGGACGAGGTCCGGGTGTCCAGGCCGACTAAGCGCATCGACATGCGCATAGTGGGCCTGGATGACTCCGTGACGGAGGAGGAAGTTGTGGCCGCCGTCGCCAGGACTGGGGGGTGCTCTGCCGAGCTCGTCAAGGCGGGCACCCTCCGGCCTGACAACACGGGCATGCAAACCCTTGTGGTGAGCTGCCCCGTGACGGCGGCCAGAACTGTGTCGGAGGGCCGAAGGCTCTTGGTGGGATGGGTGTCTGCGCAGGTAAAACTGCTGGAACCCAGACCTCTGAGGTGCTACCGCTGCCATGTGGGCAACCACACGGGAGCTATGTGCCCCTCGGAGGTCGACCGCAGCGGACTCTGTTTCCGCTGTGGTCAGCCCGGTCATAAGGACGACTCTTGCGAGGCCACGCCGCACTGCAGTGCATGTGCGGCTGTTGGCAAGCCGGCCGAGCACTGGGCTGGGGGAAGGGCCTGCGCGCCATCCGCCCCGACCAGGGGCAAGAGGTCCGCCGCCACCGCCGCCTCTGCCGCCGCCGCGGCTTCTGTCGCCGCCACCGCCGCTTCTGCTGCGGGTGCTGCGACTCCCAACACTCGGGAGGGTGCTGAGATGGAGTGCCAGTAATGGTCCCATTTCGGCCCCCTCCAGAGACAAGTCGGCCGCTGTGCTATCGCGCAGTGGCTGATGCCTGGGGACGGTGAGCGTGGGTGGCTCGCCGTCCGATACCAGGTTGAGTCGACGACGCGTTGTGTTCCACGCGCGTCACAAGGAGCCGTCAGCACCGAGGACGGGGCCCCATAGGGTCGGTGCCTGCTAGGGTTGCGGAATTTGTTCGAAAGAGTTACCGCGGCCCTGGAACGCATAGGGCACAAGAAGGATCACGGGTGGGTTTTAGTCAGTAAAAGTCTGACACTCCCTACCGCTCCACCCAGGGCGGGAGGGGTCATTTGATGATTTCCCATCCAGAAAAAAAAAAAAAAAAAAAAGGGTACCCCATGTACACGTGTTACGATCTTGCAAAGTTCGTGTACCTTATGCGTTGGGTAAACGAACCCAGTGAAACTAGTCAGTGTGTTATAACTGTGGCGACTGTTAACGTATATGATTCGTAGAAAAAATCGTATGAAAATATAGAGATGACAAAATGTATGTATAGTCCACCAATCCTCCACAGGATCCTTCGACAGACAGTGGGCAATTGCCCGGTAGTTGAAATTTGGACTGTTGTACATGTTCAAATCACACGGAAAACTCTGATAGCGCGATGCAGGATTTCGTGAGTAGTTCGCTGTAGGCAGGATAGATGGCGTACTTTGCTTCGTTAGTTTTTATAATGGCCATTACAAAAACGCGTTGTGGCCATAACTAATAGCTAAACTTCCTTAATACAATTAACACTTATCAACATTCCACTATATCTTTCAGTTTCCCGTTCCAAATACTAGTTTGGCAGTGGACGCAACATTATATCAGTGACGGTACATTATAATCAGAATAATGTGACAGAGACAATGTAATTAAACAAAACAATGCGCCTGTATATTGTGGTGTTTGACATAAGAGAATGCGTGGCCAGCGGTGTGGAGAAAGCTAAATGATTCATTTATTCTTAAATAGCTTCACCCGCGTGATATTTGTAAACTTACCAACGGCAACTTCTGAAATAAAAAGCGTGCAGTGTTTGCCTCATACAGATGGTCTGTATGAGGAAAACGTCGTACTCTTTCAGTCATTCAAACGGTCATTGTACTCTTTCACTCACCCAGACAATCATTGTACTCTTTCACTCACTCAAACAGTCTACCTTTTTTTTCCCACGATGGAACGGAGACAGTGTATGCGTTTGGGGTGAGAGGATATTTTTCAAATTACATCCAAAGTCAGTCAAGCCGTTGAAGCGTAATTAATGAACAAATATTTAAACATCCAAACTTTTTCCTTTAAAATATTAGTAGAATAAGTACCGGTGAAAGTAGGTTGTATTTTCTATAAATCATATTTTTGAGTAGTCAAATATTTCCTTATGTATATACGCAAATAACTACAATATCTGGTAAATAATCGCGGTAGACTCAGGTGGGCTTCACTGTACATAAAGCAATTTCAGAAACTGTATGGTTTTCTTTTGGGTTAAACTTAAAGTTTTATGAAATACAGAAAAAGAAAATGTAACCTGATCAGCCATTTTAAAAATGGAACCACTAGATATTAAGATTAATTTAGATTTATATTATTCCATAACAATGAAGTTACACGCAGGAGTAGGTAAATCCTTCATAGCAAAACCCTCATAACGAAACACGCTGCACCCGCCCCCGCTCCCGCTCATCCCTTGCTCCACTCGACTCTCGAAGACTAACATTCCGCTCCACTCAGTTTGGCACACTCTAAATATCGCCACTAAATAAAACCAGTGCCATTGTCTCGTCACATGCCAACTGATCAGCGCACGTTCATATCCTGTACTTTGATTTATCAGTTTATATTTAGGAGGATAGTTCTGTCTATCGGCAGAAAGTGAGCCTCTATGAACTATTAGTAATCGCTGGTGAAATCTATTCTAGGTTTAAAGATATTTTATTCTCAAAAAGACACAAAGTCACTTACATGAGAACAATGTTTACGTTATGCTAAATAAACACATCAAAAGTATCTAGGGATCAACATATATTTTTGCAATAACTTTTCTCCTGATTGATATTAATTAAAATTTTCTTTAAGGATTCATCAAATAAAGTGTTTTCGTTTGTCACAGTAACGATAAACCAAGTCACCTTTGCATTAATAAAGAAATTTGCCATTTTCCTAATAAAGGGATTTTTGACATTTGAACCACTAACATTAAAGTTCGAAAAAAAGACTGAAATAACAGTTTTCTTTAAAATTTTATTGGGTAACTTAAACAATTAATAATCCGTGTTTCTACCGCGAACACTAACAACACAAGAACATCGGTTTGGCATACTCAAAATGAGTTCATCCAAATCACGCTGTGGAATGGCCGCCCATGTTCGTTGCAACAACAAAAAAAGGTCTTCTTGCGACTGGATACCCTCCATATTCGGCAGAGCTCTTCGCTTACCTTGGCTGAGCGCCATGGAGGACGGTATCGCTGCACCACACGGAGACAAGACCGATACATTCAAATCTTAACTCGAAGAGCTCCAACAATAACCGCCATGATGTTAGCCGTGAGGCTTCATCACTCTTCAGGGAACTTAATTAGCGACCAAACAGTCAGAAACCGCTTGCATGAAGTGAACCTTCATTCCCGAAGATCGCTACGGGTACCACCTATAGCAATGCACAATCGTAGGATTCGATATCAATGGGCTCTTGAACACAGAAATTGGGCACAAGAACAATGGCGTTTCGTGTGCTTTTCTGATGAGTCTCGTTTTGGTATGAGACCGGATACAAGACGTATACGACACTGGAGAACCCCTGGACGCCAACAGCGATTAAAATCCTGCCAGGAAGTCCATCCTTATAGTGGTGGAACCATCATAGTATGGGCGGGTATTTGGATCGGCGGAAGAACTGAGTTGATTTGGATCAGAGGCAACCTCAACGCTCAAATTTATGCTGAGACGATTGTATCAGACGTCATCGTTCCTCTACAAGTGCAAATCGGTCCCTTATTTCAGTTAATGCATGATAATGCACGACCGCACACCGCAAGAGTTGTAAGACAGACTCTCGCCGCAGCTAACATCAATGTCCTGCCCTGGCCTGCTCAGTCGCCAGACTTGAACCCGATTGAGCATGCATGGGATATGCTACAGAGAAGAGCTCTGCCGAATATGGAGGGTATCCAGTCGCAAGAAGACCTTTTTTTGTTGTTGCAACGAACATGGGCGGCCATTCCACAGCGTGATTTGGATGAACTCATTTTGAGTATGCCAAACCGATGTTCTTGTGTTGTTAGTGTTCGCGGTAGAAACACGGATTATTAATTGTTTAAGTTACCCAATAAAATTTTAAAGAAAACTGTTATTTCAGTCTTTTTTTCGAACTTTAATGTTAGTGGTTCAAATGTCAAAAATCCCTTTATTAGGAAAATGGCAAATTTCTTTATTAATGCAAAGGTGACTTGGTTTATCGTTACTGTGACAAACGAAAACACTTTATTTGATGAATCCTTAAAGAAAATTTTAATTAATATCAATCAGGAGGAAAGTTATTGCAAAAATATATGTTGATCCCTAGATACTTTTGATGTGTTTATATTATCGAGTTCGTCAATAACAAATATTGGGTGTTTCACTCATCCAATGCATTCTCTTACTTGAAATAATTTCTAGTTGAAGGTATTTCGTTATTTTTTATTTATTACATATTGCGCTAATTGCTTCTTAAATGCATTGAAGGAGTGTACATTTTTTATGCATGACGGTATTTTGTTATACAACTGTGCTCCATCAAATGTTAAATTTTTCTTGCCGAACTTAGTTCTCATCTTTGGTAAGATAAGCAAGCTAGCTCGACGAGTGCTACGTCGGGTTACTTGTTTTACTTTAGTAAACGACAGGTCTGTTTGAATGCATTTGTTGAGAACTTTGCGGATAAAAATACACGTGTTGTATTCTACTGAATATGTCCTTTTTATAGATGGAAAAACATCAATTTTCAATCTTTGTTAATTTTATTTGTATGTATGTATCTATGTATTTATGACTGTATATGTTTCCTCTCCGTTTGTTTTTCATTTAAGTTGCACCTACCATGTTGCACTGCACTACCCTAAGGTTGACTGGTAGAAAATGCCTAAGGCATTAAGTCCGCCTTTGTACAGTTTTTTACTAGTACATAAAGTTTCAATAAATAAATAAATAAATTGGCTTTTTGCGCTCTGGGCGGAGCGGAAGGGAGTGTCAGATTCTTACTGACTAAAATCCACCCGTGATCATCCTAATTCCCCTTTGCGTTCCAGGGCCGCGGTGACTCTTGAACTAATTACGCAAACCTAGCAATTCCGCAACCCTAGTGGCTGAGTAAGACCTACATACCAAATTATGAAGTGAGTCTGCACAATACAGTATTCCATAAACTTCTATAGCATTTTGTTTGTGCAACAAAATAATGCAGACAAATGTCGGCGAGACAGATTTTTTTATACAGAGTAAAATCAGTATCGTGTGGAGCATAAGAGAAAGATCTTTGTTATTGATAGGCTCACGTTTGAACACAATATTCACTGATAGAAAGCAACGATGTGATCGACTATGTAGCACGCTTGCCAAGAAGTAACCTATTCACTGTTGACGTTTTTTTTTTTGGATGGGAAATCATCAAATGACCCCTCCCGCCCTGGGCGGAGCGGTAGGGAGTGTCAGACTTTTACTGACTAAAACCCACCCGTGATCCTTCTTGTGCCCTTAGCGTTCCAGGGCCGCGGTGACTCTTTCGAACAAATTCCGCAACCCTAGCAGGCACCGACCCTATGGGGCCCCGTCCTGGATGCTAACGACTCCTTGAGGCGCACATGGAACACAACGCGTCGTCGACTCAGCCTGGTATCGGACGGCGAGCCACCCACGCTCATCGTCCACAGGCATCAGCCACTGCGCAATAGCACAGCGGCTGACTTGTCTCTGGAATTCACTGTTGACTTGAAGAGTCCCAGGTTATTGCTACCAGGAAACAGAGACCGATAGGGTATTCCACTCCTTAGCTGTACGCACAACGAAATTATCAAGCGGTGATCGATAGAAACTGATTAATCTGTACTATCTGTACTATACCTATAAAACTGAAGGTTTTGTTTGTTTTCTTAAACGCGCTAATCGTAGGAAATACTGGTCCGATTTGAAAAAATATTTCAGTGTTAAATAGCCCATTTATCGAAGAAGGCTATATATAATTACGCTAAGACCAATAGGAGCATAGCAGAGTTGTAGTAATATCCTAAACGTCGACCGGTTATGTGCTTCTCGTAGACAGCGGAAACCGCGGTATACATATACCAGAGGAAATCTTTCACTTGCTAAGATGATGCCCAAAGCTATGAAAAAAGGGGTTTTTGCTTATTACATCAAGAAAGAAATGAGTTGTCAAATAAACTCGGGATTGTTTCAATATTTGAATAAACGCAAGTAAATCCTCTATTAAGCTTAATCTTTAGCTCAAATTTTATTGAAAAGTATCTACAGAGTAACTTTGCAAAGTAATAATAACTTGCGATAAAAATTGTAAAGCCTATCAAAAGAAGATAAACTTAACAACTCCCCTTAATTTACACTTGGGGCCACATTAACAGCCCATTTCATAAATGATTTAAACGACTTCCTCGAACCGATCATAAACGTTGTCCTAATTAAAAATGATTACAGCAATAATCTATTTCATTATTACAATAGCAATAACACTGCTAACTATTGTCTCACAGCGACAATAAAATTCAAATTTAAGCTAGCGACATCTTGTTATTAATAGTTGAAACTAAAATAGCCGTACGACTCTTGAAAGTAAAAGCCGTTAGCGTACACTGCCGGCCATTTATCGGTTATTTAATGTGTCCCACAAATCATAGCTTGGAGACAATATGGAGTAATAAAAAATATTAATAAACAAAGTCCTCTTGACGTACGTATATTTAGGATTTGAATAATGGCTGGGGAAAATTTGTAGGCAACGTTGGAAGAATTTTGATGCCAGACGTGCTTCTGATACAAACTATTTTATTTTACTATTCAGGCTGAAGTATCAAAAGCATAATTGGTTATCTCAATTTACACATAAAGACGTTTTTTCATCTATTTCACAGAAATAAAAGCTTATCAATAGTATAAATTTCTATTCACGAGCGGTTTTCGTAATCTGACCAGTTATTTCAGAGACCGCCTTTACAAAAAAAAAAAAAACATACAGTGTAAATTTTGCATAATAGAGATAAGTATAGAACTTATAAACTGATAACCCTTTATTAAACTAAAAGTACTAGTGTGCAATTCTGCTGCTAAAACAGCTATCTTATAATCAGCATTAATAATAAATAACTCAAGCAAAACAATCAATTACAATATCATTAATGAATTTGAAATGATATTGTAACAGGTTTTGCTTGCCATACGAGAGGCATTAAGATACGAGATTAAAGTGAGTTTTGCAACTGCCAATGATAAATTGTATTTATAAATACTTAGATTAGCTGCATATACTGATTCTCTGATCGGAAAACAAATGTTTGTTAATCCTGCACGTTGTTTTATTTATGCAATTGTTAATAATAAAAGTGACATTTTTATCGCATTGCTATTGCTACATTAAGAAGTATGACTTCGATGTGAAGAGTATCTAGCTCGTTCGAATATTTATTTATTTATTTATTAAAACTTTATGCACTAGTAAAAAAAAACTGTACAAAGGCGGACTTAATGCCATAGGCATTTTCTACCAGTCGACCTTAGGGTAGTGCAGAGACAACATGGCAGGTGCAACATAAAATAAAGACAAACAGAGTGGGAAAAATACAATCATATATACATATACATACATACAAATAAAATTAACAACGGCATTGAGAAAAACGAATCCAACGAATTAACGCTGTGATGATTCTACCAACTTCTTGCGAATGTGCTCACGCTTTCACCTTAAAGGACCACCGGCTAGTTGCCGTCCTGATGTTCAGAGGGAGCGCATTCCAAAGGAAGATTGCCTGGACAAAGAAAGAGGAGTGAATAAACCCAGAACGGTGTGAGGGACATCGTAAAAGACGGTTATTGGTAGAACGAAGAGTTTTACTATGGGCAGCGCAAAGAAATTGAATTTGTGAAGTTATATAAGAAGGATACGAATACCTGCCGAGACAAAATTTACTGAATGTCTGCATTCCCACAATCAGCAACTGCCAAGTTTTTCCTAACTACATAATATCGAGGTAGGCTTTCAGTCAACCGGATTTAGCTGAATACCAGTATTTTACGTTGAGAGGCTGCCTACCTTCACAAACTATAACTCGGTAGCACGGTACTTCTTGACAAGACTGGAGTCATATTTTCTGGCTTCTGACAATGCGTAACGACTGCCAAAGATCTATAAATGACAGCTGGGATCAACGGCTTAACGTGTTTTCCAAGGCAAGGAAAAGTCTTGGTATGTTACGCATTGATAGATAGAGTAGATGGTCACCCATCCACAGACCGACCTTGCCAAGCGTCGCTTTAATCTTAGAGATCGATTGATGTGGATGTTATTATTAAGCCAGGAGCTCCTCATCAGTCCACACTGCCATAGTTATTAATTCTGAGACTTAAGTTTCTTCGCAAATCACATATTTAGTATTTCAAAAGTAATTACTAGTGCCATTAAAAAGAACTAGCTTAAAAAGAGACTAAAATATTCATAATTACAAAACCATAGAAACTTTCTTCAATCTTACTTTTAAAATATTCATGAAATCAATAACCCAGAAACGTTTTATTCAGTCCAAAGTTAAAGTTAAAACGAAAGACTAGAAAATGATACCTACAGCGACATTTTAAGATTTTTCATAAAAGAGACAAAACTGGGAACCTTTACAGAAGTTTAATGTAGCTTCTCCTTTATTTCGCTGTCACTACGACGGAGCTTTTTTCTTTAAAAAAAAAGTGATTCTTTAGAGATGTCAAGGTGAAAAAGTATTTGAAATGGTATGAAAAGGTCTTATTTGGAGGCTCATTAGTTAAGTTTTGGACGGAATAATGTTGGTTGCTTGTTATAATGCAAGTGAAATGACGATAGAATATATTGTAATCGTCATTTTGCTTGTAAATCAATGACAGAGCTGTAAATAGCTTTGATTTAACCTAATAATCTTAAGTAAAAAAAAAACTACATGTTCTTTTAACATTCGATAGTTTACGCAATCCAAAACAAACAAAAACATTCCAAAAAAAATATGTTATCGAGGTATTGTGAAAGTCTGTTTAGCAGCCAAAAGCCGACCATTGATAGCACACAACCCGAGTGAAATGGCGAAGACTTAATCGAGGACGAAACCTGGCACGATGCCTGAACATAGCTAAATTATTTCCAAGCTGAGCATCATTTCACCCCGAATCATTTCATCTGTAATAAATTCGCAACTAAGAAACGATTCGGTCGTTCATACTGAAATCCTAACATTAATTAATTTTCGAGTTATGTATGTGACATTTTAAGAATGAGCAAATAATTTTGCACTGATTTGTATACTGCCGTGAGTCTTCGATTTATGTTTGAGTGCAGATATAATAATGAAAAAGAAGTGAAATTATAGTGAGTGAATAATTGTGCACTGATTTGTATGATGCAAGAAAATAGTCGATTTATTATTTGAGCGAAAAAGTAGTAATTTTACAGTAGTACTCGTGTTAATGTGTTCTTCAAACTTTCTCTGTGGATTGGCATACAGCCAGAAAATAAGCGAGCAATATTTCCAAACAAAATTGGTGTTTGATTGAGCGATTCGGTCAATCCTGAAGTTTTGCTATTTCTTATTTCGGCAAGCAAAAATGTAAACAAACCACTGAAGCATGCCAGAAATGGCATTGAAAGAAGTATTTTCTTCAACTTCGCCTATAAAATCAATATTTTTATACTTCGTTAAATAACTATCGGGATTTTCAACACTGAGATTAAACCAGTTATTGTCAATAAGAACACTCACCTTGGTCTTGGACTAGCATCGCAAAATGTGTGAACAACCTCCAAACAACTCTGTCTTCCCTTTCATAATGCGAGATTTCATGAGGATAGGAAAGTGAACAAAAAAAAACCTCTTCCAAACAAAAAACAACATTAAAATCGGTTGACAATTGGCGAAGTTATCGCTGAAGAAACAGCAAAAAAACAAACAAACGTTTTTTTAAAGTCGGTTTTTATAGATCATTTTTAAGTGACACATCAACTTGTTACCAAATTATTACCAAGCAAAAATCATCAAAACGTTAAATAAAAAACGAAATTTAATGAGAAAAACAGTTATCTGTCTTGTTCACCGTAACAACATAGATTACACTGCTGTCAAAATGTTAATACCAGTGTAACGGGTATTAACAACGCTAATTTATTATCGTTAGATAAATAAGAAGAGAATTTTGTGTGAATTTCACTGTTTTTACTAGCTGAATTGTGCAAATGCACGCTATGATTTTGTAAAGTGAAACTAGTTTGAGCTGTTTTTATTACATAATTATGTACATCTGTAGATTGATAGATAGACTATGATTAAAAGTAATATGACCCTTAGCGAGCGGTCGTTTAGTTTGTAAGTTTTTTAGCCCTGGCTGGGGGCCTTAAATTCATTTGAGGTCACCACAGGAAAGATCGGTTAAGTAGTAAACAACCGTAGAGTGCTGAACTGTGAGTGGTCCACGTAAAAAAAAAGGCAAAACTAGATACAGACAATAAAACATTTTGGATGGGAAATCATCAAATATTGTGTGCCTTACGGCTGACAATGATTTTCAAATGATACAGCTCAACGTACTTTCCGCATGGAGGAATATCGGTATATAATAGAAAGTCATCCTTCCACGGGGCGTCGGCCCCGTGGAAGGAAGTTCCTCGAAGATTAACCGGTGAGGCAAAGGCAGTTGTTGTTCAGCCACAAGCTCCTCAAAATTAGCCTTTTGAATATAGATGGTATTTTCACATTAGCTTTACTTCCCAGTGGGTTTGTCTCATCATACGCCTTACACGCTTTTCAAGGCTATTATAGTCATTATGATTCAAGATTCAAGATTCAAAGATTCAAAGCATTTATTTCAAATAAACCCTTTACAGGCACTTTTGAATTGTCAAGTCGAAAGAGGTGAAGCTATCTGCACGTTCCAAAGCGTAGATCTCTATGGAGAAGAACGTGCAAGAAACTCCACGGACACTCTTTTAAATCATGTTCTGTATTACATAACTTTGGTTACATCCTTGGTGCTTCTATGTGTGAGGACAATGCAAAGAAAAAAAAAAGGAAACTATAAAACAATTCAAAGTATTAAAGATTAAAACAAGTCAGTGGCAGTTAAGAGGTGACCAGTCTCAACCGACGGCGCCCGTTCACGAACATGACGCGTGTATCGGCACCATTTAGCTCAACCATTTTGAAGGGAACCGAATGATCCGACACACGCGCCACCATCAGCGAGACATTTGAGCGAGCATGACATACTCTCAACTGCCATTTTAGTTCAAGTCACAAAGTAAACTATAACCTGTAAATGGCTCCATGGTACTCACATTTACAATATTTGAAAATAAACTGCTTCTACATTATACAAAACTATGGTTCACAATGACCAAGCAAATACAAGTAAAAAAGATAAATTATTTATTCCCATTATTAGAAATTAATTATTTATATAAAATTATAAAAAAAAGAATAAATAAATGAGATAAAAAAAGGGCGAGCATCTCTTCCAAATAAAAAATCCTAACTTGTTTACCCAAGTGGTTGAGTCTGTGGAGCAGGACCGGCATTTAGCCAAGCATTTTTATCAAGGATATAATCTTCCAGTTTATAATATGCTTGCCTACATAGTGTGCGTTTTATGCATGTTTTAAATTTTCTCTCATTTAATTGAAGGATATCGACTGGTATTTTGTTATAAAATTTTACGCAATACCCCATAAAAGAAGTGTGTACTTTAGCCAATCTAAACCTAGGTTGATCTAATTTGTTTCTATTTCTAGTATTAAAATTATGCCTGTCGCTGATCTTATTAAAAATATGCAGATTTTTCCGAACATACATAATGTTTTCATATATGTATTGACAAGGTACCGTCATGATGTTAATTTTCTTAAACAGTTCCCTTAAAGAATCGCGCCGGCGGAGATTGTAAATGGCTCTAACTGCTCTTTTCTGCAGAATAAAAATAGACTCTATGTCTGCAGCCCGTCCCCATAGCAAAATACCGTAAGACATGACACTATGAAAGTAACTAAAATAGACCAGTCTCGCGGTATCTACATTAGTAAGTTGACGGATTTTTCTGACAGCATATGCTGCTGAACTTAGCCGTCCTGCAAGTGATGCTAAATGAGGTCCCCATTGTAGCCTTGAGTCGAGCGTTATCCCCAGGAAAACTGTGCTTTCGACGAATTCTAGTTTCTCTTTATTCAATACTATTTCCTCAATACTACTTTTAACATTCGGTAAAACAAATCTAATACATTTTGTTTTTTTCTCATTTAATACTAAATTATTAGCAGTAAACCAATTATGTTCAAAGCTTACTATCACAAGCAAGATTGTTAAAATCAACCAACCACTTTAGCCTCTCCCGTAGGTAGAGTCAGCAAAATAAATCGATTCACACTAAACACATCGTCAAAGTTAACTATAGCTTTTTTTTTCTGGAAGGGTTCAGCTCATTCATTTTAAGCAGTTCTTAGTTGAGCTGATTGCCTAGGGAACGGTGTACTTCGGCGTCGCGCATCGTCCTAATACAAAGCGATCGTCACACGAGTACGCGATCGTCACGTTAATGCACCGGATTGCACAAGCTAAGTAATAATAGCCGAACCAGCTGATTTTCAAGTTACAGCAACACTGACTGACAATCGATCACTTAAGGAAATCTTGCAAGCCCCGAAAAGCACATCAAGCCTTTGATCCCGATTGTTATGAATGAGATATATGTATGACGAGTACCTTTTTTATGGATGGGAAATGATAAATGACTTCTTCCGCTCTGGGTGAAGCGGAAGGGAGTGTCAGACTATTACTCAATAAATCCCATCCATGTACCTCCTAATGCCCTTTGCGTTCTAGGACAGCGGTAACTCTTTCGAAAAAAAAATCGCAACCTTGGGACGTACTGGCGTCCATCCTGTCTTCTATGCTGACATCTCTTTGAGACGCGTCTGGAACATAACACGCCGTCGACCCGGGCCTAATTGTTATCGGATGGCGAGCCACCCAACGCTCCCCGTCCGCAAGATCGCACCTGCGACCGATTCGCAAACTGCCCTGCGACTCCCGACGCCCGGGGCGTCTTCCTCACCTTACTTTTCCTAGTCAAGAGCCCGAAAGTCTGATGACTTACCAAAGAGAATCGTGTAACTCGGTTACTGGGTCCTGAAGATCAAACAAGCAGTAGCTGCATGTAGCTGCAGCCTGAAGTCGGTAAAAAAAAATCCTACAATGCATCTACCACACCTACTTTTGCATTTTACTAAGGTCCGCTTCTGGCTTTGGTCGCTTATTTTACATTGTAAGTAAAATTTTGTAATGCAACTGCAGTTGTCGACTGTACATGGCAACTTAGAGAAAACACGCTTTCTAACACAGGTTAAGGTCACAGCGAGTAAAGTTGATTGCCATTGGATACAACGTCGTTACGTGCTCAAGTGAGAGCATCTATGACCGTATATGGGACACATATATCTACTGGTAATATAAGAGAATGGCGTCTCGTAGAAATAAACAATTAATTTTTTTACACAAATCTATACTACTATAAAGAGGAAAGATTTGTTTGTATTGAATAGGCTCCAAAACTACTGAACCGATTTGAAAAATTCTTTCACTGTTTGGAAGCTACACTATCACCAGGTGACATAGGCTATATTTTATCCCCATATTCTTACGGGAACGGGAACTATGCGGGTGAAACCGCGGCCCGCTGCTAGTGATATTATTATAATAAATTTGCAGTGTGGAGCACACTGACCTGCCTATGAAGTGCCCACTGCTGGAACTTAAGGAGCTGTTTATATGAGTAGACTCGTGTAGACTAGTTCTGGTACTGCTTCCACTGTGTCCATCTTTTTTGTTACTTATACGCTGTGCATAATAAAGAGTATTCTGTTCACTTTATCCACATTGCTGTTTTACTCTAAAAACGCGAAAAAAATATTTTAGGAACGCGCGATGAAGTGTTTCCATTTATTGCTCGCAAATGTAGCGAGCAATAAATGGAAACACTTCATCGCGCGTTCCTAAAATCATCTTGATACAATCACTATGGATATATGTATAATCACATATATGTATGTTTTTAAAGGTAATTTTGTTTGCTTTCAAATGATGTATTATTTTGTTTAGAGCAACGCGCGATGAAGTGGTTCCAGTTTGTTGCTCACGAGTACAGTTAATATCTTCCATTTAACGTTCTCCTAGCTAAATGCCGTAAGTAATTTAGTTCAACAAAACAAAAATCCAATTCGAAATAAAAGGTCATAGCTGCGAGCTGCAGTATCGAGATCCAATTGGCACAATAGTGTACTGAAAACCATATTTTTTATTCCTCTATCACGGCAATCTGATACGCGTGAACGTTAAAGTTAATTTCCGCGACACGTCCTCCCGGCCCGCGTGTCGATCACAGAATGACGCCCGCGAGCAAGCGCGTCCGGAAATTTAAAGTTTTCGTCGACTACCCTCGCGATTTAACTTTTTATTTTCATATCGACGTGTCCAATCTGTTTGAATCAATTTATAGAGTTTCATTCAGTGCAGTTAACTTTTTGTTTTCGTCATATGCATTTCTGATGGGGTAAAACATTAAATTGCATATCGAGTTACCCGTGTCTTGTTATATCTTCAAAAATAAATAGAAAACTGGTTAAAGTGCGGTTAAATCTTAAAGAAGATTATTGTACCACGCAGAACAAATTTATTAATGCACTATCATTCAAAACTATTAACAACCACAAACCAATAAAACACTAACAGTTACCGAATAGATTCGAACGCCGCAGTAAATTAGCATTAGTTGGCCGTTAATAAATACTAGTCTTAATTGGCATCAGATAAAATAATCAAATCGAGACAAAGGTATAATAACCAAATACTGCAGATGATATTGTGTTCAGTAGAAAATGCAATGATTTAAAAGGATACCACTTTTAAAATGGCAGTTGCAGAAAGTAAATTGAAAGAAATTCCGAAATAGGAGAGAATAAACCATTAGTTTTATTTGCTCAAAAAAATTGCATTTCTCGCTTAAATCCATGCACCTTCTATGATTGCTCTTCACCACTCCTCAGGAGCTGGAGCTCGACTGGTAGAGAATACCTAAGGATGATGATTAACTTTAAATAAATAATGAATTTCAGAACCAATTTCATGAAAAAGAAAAATGAGAGTTTCCTCGTATATAGCACCACCACAAATTTAAGTCATCAGCAATTTAAGTTAATTGGCCGAAAATCAGTAATAACCCGACCAATACGACCGCAAACCGACAACACGAGTGTCAATGTCGTTAATTAAATAAAAAACAAATGACTACAACATAATTAATCAGTATTAAAAGAAAGTGAAAAAAATAAACAAAAAAGAAAAAGACAGGAAGGAATGTTTAGATTTTACAAAGCGATACTATCATTACTAATAATAAATTACACGAACTATTAGTAGCTAAATATTTTTAACTAGCTAAAGAACCAGCCTAACCTGACCCCCGAAATCTTCACCATTCAAAGACTAAAGCACCGTTTACAACGAAATGTACATCGTCCGAAGTGTCTTACTAAAGTGGTACCACGTTTTTGGCTCTGGTCCAACTTTACCGGCAAGCTTTAGTCATTGTACATGCTTGCCATTCAATATTACACCGTATGATGTATGTGATACGGTTGTAAATTGATCCGTGTTGGACAGACCGCTAAAGTTATTGGGTTTTGATAGGTTTGCCCGGCTAAGGATGTTGGTAAACGGTATCGGAACGTTAGTAAAACGGTATGTAGATAATTTATAATGAAATGTTAAGTAGATAATTACTAACAAATTTAGGAATGTGCCTACGCCCATAATTCCTCAAAATTCTTCAACTCTGTACGGAACAATTTTTCTTTCTTGCTGTTACTTCTATTCGACACATAAATTGTCGAAAGAGAAATAAATTACTTAATTATAGAAAACATGTCAAATAGTCATTTTTCTTCTTCTGTTATAAATTATCTCAGTAACAAAACATCTGAAAAACTATCTCTAAAGCAATCAAATAAACTACTTAAACAATTTAATATATCTCAGAACAAAATTAATAGCTTCCAGATATTGGAAGCGTGGTAAACTAAAATTAACGATTATTACCACCGCTAATAGAGAAAACGTGCATCAAAACGAAAACAACAATGTTGCTTAAATTGAGGCTGTAAAGCATTTCGAAGAAACTGATTTGCAGAGTTACGAGATTATTATTGCTTGTGGTTTTAACATTATGTTCGCCACAAACTTAGAATCGGAAACCACATAATGTTTTTCAAGTTTTTCAATCTAGTTTCTCAAGATGGAAAAAAATCTAAATCATGATGTCGTCTGTCATGATGTCACTATCGCACCTGATGTTAATTAATGGACATGAACGAAAGGGGGGTGCCTACTCACCAAGAAGTATTACCTCCAAATTACAATGAATTAAAAAAAAGTTGCTTAAAAAACCACTAACTCTTGAAAGGTTTAATAAAAGACTACGTTTCCACCTACATGCAAGTTGCACACATGGTAGGCCAGCGAAGCGAATGTGTTCAATCGCTCGATCATACTACGCAACGCGCTGCTCAACTTGCATGCGAATTGGTTACAGGTTAAAAAAGCAACCTAAGAGTTAACAGAAATATTAGGCAAAACATGCTCGAAATCTATTTTGATCTATTTAAACAAAAACATATGAGAAGTTTATCTAAATCTTGACCTACATGTTTCTAGAAGTATGTCAGCTTGGTGATAAGTGCAACCGGTGTAAACTTATAATCTCTAATAATAAAAGCATCAATCATATAATTATAGTTAAAAAGGAACCGCTTATCTTGGCCTGGTCATGTGAAAAGGAGAGATGAAACGCATGTAACTAAAAGGGTTATGAATATAAATGTGGATCGATGGAAAAGAGAGGTAGGCTAAAGAAAATATGCATGGATTGTGTGAGGAGTGATATGAAAGAAAAGGGAGTTAGTGATAGCGTGACGGCTGACAAGACAGAATGGAAGAAAAAAACGTGTTGCGCCGACCCCAAGTAACATGGGATAAGGGCAGAAAGATGATAATGATATATTATAGTCCATTGCAGTAATCTAACATACGATAACAGCTGATCATCATGCATCAGCATGTCAGTCACTTTTTGACACCAGAAATTGTCAATATCAAAAGATACTCAACACACAGGGATCTGATGAAACGCCGAAAGAATATCCAAAGAACAACATGTCGTTAAATTCTCGTCTATCCATATAGGTCTGCCGTTTAAATAGTCCGACTAGGAGCAAAGTTTACCAACATTTGAATGACGGTATATACAGAAATTATTGATTTTGAATATTTTGGTGTTTGATGTAGCGCAACAGATGGTTGTAAAAAGTTTTATGCACGGTCGGCATATTATGGTTGTCATCGTTGAGATATTTATTCGTTTCCTATCGTAGCTTTGTCGTTAACCTCAATGGGAGTAGATAGCTCTTTTATTCAAACGTTCCTTCACTATCTATTCTTTTTCATATTTTACTAGCAGCGGCAGCGCCCCGCGGTTTCACCCGAGTAGTTTCCTATGTTGATTGCATTCGGACCTCTTGATAATATTAGACTAGTATATATAGATATACCTAAATAGTAGTAACTTAAGCTTAATCTTGAAACAAAAATGATCGGCTACAATGGAATATAAATTCTGTTTATATTTGTTCTTCAAGAAACGTTAAATCTCGTGGATCTGCGAAAAAACCCCATAAATATAGTTGACTGTACTGTTGCTGATGGACTCTGCCGCTCAAAGATTACCAGGCTTGGAACAATTTCATCAAACGATTAAACAATTCCTCTTTTATCTTTCAAAACCTCTCCTTTCTTCAATCTTATGCATCTCTCAAAGGCTGTGGTGTTCAAAGTTGATTAAAAGTTAAAACTTAAGAGATAAGGGCAGCTCATCCAAAGTTTTACTTATTTGATTGGGAAAATGTATTTTGTTAATAAGAGCGGGCGTGGCGTTCGAAGATTGATGAAACCAACTTGTGATAAGAGTTTTCCTTATTATGATGAAATACTAGAGTGAAGATTTGGTATTACAGCTAGGCATATTTGACTGGTCGTAATTCGTATGTCGGGGCTGACGGGTAACGGTCCCGACATACGAATTGTAATTCGCGGGTTCAAGCCCAGCCAGGCTCATTACTTTGTGTAATTAGTTTCATCACCATTGCTCTCAAAACGGTGAAGGAAAACATCGTGAGGAAACCGGCGTGTCCTTGAACCAAAAGTTCGGAGACATGTGACATTCGCTAAGCCGCACTGGGCCTGCGTGGTGGATTACGGCCCAAAATTAAAAGGCTGAAATTGTTTGTTTTATGCTTTATATTTAAGCACACAATTTAAAATTGACAAGATTTTCATTCATTTTATTTTCAGGAGATTTTATTAGGTTTCCGATTTCCGTACCTCAAAAGGAAAAACGGAATCCATATAGCATCATTGGTTTTCGTCCGTCCGTTCGTCTGTTTGTAAATACCCTTTATCTAGGGAACTCGTGGAGGTATCAAATTGAAATTATAGCCTATTTATAACCTTGAAGCTGTGATAAATGATATTTATTTTGTAAGTAGGTTAAACAACACTTTTACACGTCCAATATTTCTTGTCATTTTAAGCTAGATGAAGCCGGTGTTCCTAGCCGTGAGTTTGAAAAACAATTAAGGTAAAGTAAAATAAATGCGTTGCTGTCGCAAATAACGCATATTTTGACACTTTCAAGGGAATCAACATGTATAGGGTACTTGGCGCTGACCTAGAACTATGAAATTTGGCTAATAATTTAAGTAATATCATATCTTCTTATAATACAAGTACAGGGCAAACTAAACATTAGTAATTAAATCATTAAAATATAGGCATCAATTAAAGCACATAATCAAAGCTCGGAAGTACGCTTTCATTATCTCTGTGGGCCAGTCTAACGCCAGTTATTTTTTTTAAATCTCAACAGGTCGTCCAGATTATGGATAAGAAAATAAAATAACTTTTATTATCTTATCCATAATCTGGACGACTTCAAACTCTGCTAATAAAAATATGATCGAAGCAATCTCCGGTATTTTCAAGATCACAAAGTAAGCTAAGATTTTATAAGAAAAGAACAAAATGGTTTTCAAAGAGGAAAGTCAACTACATTAGCTTGCTATCAACTTATTAAATTAATTACCGAAAACATTGATAAGAAAAAACCAGTCACTGCGATATTTTTTGATATGAGCAGGGCATTTGACTCTGTTAAACATGATATTCTGCTAAAAAAATGCGAAAGTTACGGAATAAGAGGGAAAGCGTTAAACTGGCTTAAAGATTATTTAAGTAATAGGCAACAAAGCGTTGAAATTTTAGGAATGAATAAAGACAGAGAAGTTATAAAGTATAAATCTCAATATAGAATAAATAAATATGGTGTGCCTCAAGGTAGCATATTGGGGCCATTACTATTTCTTCTGTACATAAATGATTTGCCAGCAGTAACAAAGGACAAGTGCGTTTTATTTGCTGATGATATTTCACTTGTAATAAATAAAGAAAACAAAAATGAACGATATGAGGATCGAATAAATGTTGCCGTAGAAGCCATACTGGAATGGTTTGAGCAAAATAATTTAAATGTCAACATCTCTAAAACAAAATATATTAGTTTCTGTAACTATAAAATGGCACATCAAGCATTGAAAATTATTGGTCGTGGTAATACAATTGAAGAAGTTGACTGTACAAAATTTTTAGGCATATTAATTGATAAAAATTGTAATTGGAAAAAACACATTGAGAATATATGTAACAGGCTGAACAGCTTTGCATTTGCACTAAAAAATCTTAGGAAAACCGTAGGAAGAAATGCCGCTCTGATGGCTTATCATGGATATGTCTCATCCGTGTTAAGATACGGATTAATAATATGGGGCAATTCTACAGACAGTGACAGGGCCTTTATTGTTCAAAAAAAGTGCTTGAGAGCTGTTTTTGGTATTGGTCCATTGGAATCGTGCAGACCCATTTTAAAAGAGCATAAATTATTAACGCTGGCATGTTTGTATATATTGGAAATGGGAGTATTTGTAAAAAAACATCCTACTCTTTTCAGTAAAGCAGATAGCGAAAATGCATACAAGATTGGTAAAAAGTCCAGGGATCCAACAAAATTAGCGATACCTAGGTGTGGAACAGCATTTTGCCACAAAAACACGAGTCGTATGGCAATTAAAATATTCAATAAGTTGCCTAAACAAATTAGAGAATTGCCAGCGAATTTTTTTCAAAAAGAGCTCAAAACATGGCTTATTGAAAATTGTTTTTACACCGTAAAGGATTTTTTTAATTATAATATGAATAAGAAACTTTGCCGGACTTGATAATTAATTATCAAATGAATTATTTAATTTTTAGTCTTTTTTTGCATTTTTAATTTTTAACTTATTGACATATTATTTTAATTTTTTGCTTGACATTTGTAATTTAATTTATTGACTTTTTTTTTTTGTTTTACATTTATAATTTAATTTATTGACATTTTATTTTAAATTTTCTTGTTTGACTTTTTTAATTTAATTTATTGTAATTTTTATTGGGTCTGAAATGTTTAATTTATTTTATTGTATTTTTTTTTTTTTTTAATTTGACATTTGTGACTAATTTTATTGACATTTTATTTTAATTTAATAATTTTGTTATTTAATTTAAATTATTAGCATTTATCTAATTGGCATATTATAAATAGGATTGCTTGTATAAGTTAAATGATTGTTTTTATTTTTTTGAAAGGAAACAAAATTTACTTAAATTAAAATTTGCATGCTGAATATAAGGCGGAGCATGAAGAACCTTGTACCTGTTGTATTTTAAGATCTGTACCACCATGTTTCAGGCAAATAAATGAATTATTATTATTATTATTAAGCTCGTATTTGATAAGTTTCCCTTTAATTAAATACCTTGACTTTATTGATTAAATATATTCTCAAAGGTATTTCCGTAACTTAGATTAGCTCACTCAAAACCAAGCACCTTGAAAAATGTATTGCAATGTGTTTCAGCTGATATGAAATTTCAATTAATTTGTGTTCCTGATAAGTTAACTGATGAGGATGACAAACGTCTTTTAAAATAAACAATACTGCCAGATGTTTAAATAATCAACTATATAGCAGTGATAAAAGAATCAACAAATGCGAGTTACAAAATAAATAAAGATGATGATATCATACATACATGATATAATCATCTTTATTTATTTTGTAACTCGCTCGACTATGACTCATGATAGATCAGTAAATAATCCACCACCTTATTGATAGATAAAGAAGAAACCTTTTCTAAAAATAAAACCATTACGTTACATAATTGCAATAAAAAATTAACTAACCCAACAGCTAATTCTGACATGATCTCGTCAAGCTCGACATTAACCAGAACGGTAATCCAGTAATTCCATCAGATGTGATGGCTCTCGATAAGGTAATGTAATCTGTGTCTGTATTCGTGCAACGGTCAGTGTCTGCCTGTCCGTCAACGTCGGTCGAGCACTGCATATCAATGACGTTGGTCGGTATCGGGGAATATTGAAGCGATTTGGTTTTAGATTTCATAATGTAAAAATATTAGGGTCAATTATTTGATGTCGAAATCGAAACTTTAGTATGACCAAAAAATGGGTAGGTATTTCCTATTTCCTGGCATTACCCCTTTCATTATCTGACTCGTTGATATTAACATTGCAATAATAATATAATTATTATAAGTACAAATTGTTATCATGTCGATAAAAATATCGCTACCATGACAAAAGCGATAAGAAGTTTATAATAATCGCCATGACAGCAACATTTGAAATGTATTTTAAAACGCTAAATAAAACCTGCCTTAGCGTGAGTAGTTAGTTGCTCCCACATTTTTTTCTATAATCTGATCAAGACGGTAAAAAAAAGTCGTAAGATTCTTATTGCTTTCCTTCAGTTAGTCTTATATTTCAAGCTCTCACGCTATGGTGCCAATCTCAAAATGTTTTAAAAATGAAAGAACCAAGTACTTTATGAATATTTTAATCTTAAAAATATCTAAGAATCCTACTATATATAGTCACCAACACTTACAATTTATATTTCGAAGCAACAATGATTTCATATAATTCGTATTTCAACCTCAGCAAATCAAATTAGGCACAACACGATTCTCACAGTTCACTCTGATTTAAACCATTCACACAGTCAAGGGTCAAGGCCATGTTACTGTTACATAAACGAAGAAGCAGCAGTCAGCCCAATATCTGAACCATTGAGACTTGGACACACTTCACTAGCCACGAACACTACCATCTTAGCGACCTCTTCAGGATCTAGAATCTTCATTTTATTTGACAAAAGATTATAAACATACTGCATTTCATTTTCATTCATTGCCAAATTCTTTAAAATATTCGTTCTCGTTAGACCTGGTTGCACAGCATTAACTCTTACTCCTTCCGATGCTAATTCCACTGCTGCATTTCTAGTGAACCTTTCCAAACCAGCTTTTGTCACAGTATAAGGTAAAAATCCGTGTATCACCTTAGTGTATTTCGTCGCATGCAAATTCACTATGTTCCCTTTAGTTTTGACTAAATAAGGTAATGCTAGATAAGTTAGTTTGTAAGGGACACGAAGATTGATATCTATCATTTCATCGAACGTGTCTATACTGTCATCGAAGAGTGATCCCATAAGCATTTTGGCTGCACAGTTCACTAGCACATCTATTCGTTGGTAATGGGCAACTGTTTTGGTAACCACTGTGGCACAGCTGTCGCTAGCTGTGAGGTCTAGTCTGAGGCATAGAGGTGTTAATCCATTGGCTTCTTGACACTTGTCTGCGGTGTTTTTGAGTCTTTGTTCATCTCTGCCGATTAGTGTCAGCTTGGCTCCGTGTTTTGCGAATAAGATCGCTGATGCCGCCCCAATTCCTGAACTAGCTCCAGTTACAATTACCACTTTATTTTTGAAATCCATTTTGATACTTCTGACAGGTACACTTGTTTTATTTGGATTACAATCAAATTGTTTCTTCTTGCGTTAAAGTATTTTGCTTTGGTATTATTTTTATGTCGTGATCGTGTCCTTTCATTAGGAATACTACTTCAAGTTTATTTAAGTTTAGTTTTCGTACGTTTTACACCGTGGTCGGCTTGATACTGTGGCTAGAATATATCGCTTGTAATAGGCCGAGATAGCGTTATCTCAGTCTGCACTGTAGTCGAGAACTTGTAAACATTTGGCTGGTGATAACAGCGATATGTAATATGTATCATTGTACCTAATTATCGTAAGGTTAGGCTTTTGATAATGTTGCTATGAGGTAATTGGAGAATAGTTAAGAGTCGCGCCTAGTTATTGCAAAATTTGCTCATGAATTGCAAGAAAGTCTTAGCAGAAATAAAGTTATAGATGATATGGTAAAATTGACGTTCAAGGATGAGATTGAGAGAAAAGCAGGACTAAAACCCTTTATTGATTGTTTGTCCCTATGTATGAAAACCGAATTTTCCTTTCAGTGAGTTAATTGCGGGCTAGTATGGTAAATCGTTTAGAATATACTCCAGAAATTAAAAGTATGGGTATCAGGTGCAAATAATCTTGCAAAATTTCAAAATACCTACTCTAATCTCGATCAAACGCGTTACCTCCACCACAACAAAGCAACCAACACAAATATCTCTATCTACCCGCACGCAATTCAGTGTGCTGTTCGCGAATCACGTCAGTCGAAACCGGCACTCAAAAGCGTGCGGACGTGGCTTGCATTCGTATGAAATGTGTTACCGACCGATTAGTATGCGTCGAATCATGCATTAAATGTATCGTTGGATTATTCGGGCTTTGGGAATAGAATTAAGAGGAGTTCGTAGCTAGATTATACCAACCGCAGTAGTCAAACTTTTAGGTTAAGCTACGCTTAACGAGGTCGTTCCTTGGATGGGTGACTATCTAGCACACCAAGTTTCCTCCGTGCCTCGGAAAGCACCTTAATAATTTGGTCCTACTTGCAATTTGAACAACTTAGATAGTCAGAAGCCAGAAAATCTGACTCCTGCCATATACATATATATCTACTATTAATTGGTTGTGGAAGTCAGACTGAGAAAAATTCAGCTGCATTCGGTTAGACCGGGAGCCGACCCCAATATAGTTGGGAAAAGACTAGGCAGATGATAATGATAGGCACGCGTTTGACCACTATCTCACCTGATGGCAAGCGATGATGTGGTCGAAGATGAAGCTCGCTTCTAGAAGTAACCTATTCTGCTTTATCTACGTATTTTAATAAAATTCAGTACACAAACTCAATATTTAGTTCAAGTATATATTTTATTTACCTTCGTCCGTGCGTCACTGCGGGGTGCCAACTGAAAACCAGCGCTGGGTGTCTGACGCCCAGCAATTGCTGAGGTGGTAACCCTTTCGGTTCGGACACGCTCGGCGCATTCTGTACTTTTCTTCTCCTGTAATTTGTGTTTGTAACCGTTGTGCTGTGTCTGTCCTGAATAAAAGTTTTTCTATTCTATTCTATTCTATTCTTGACTTAAAGACTCCCAGGTTGATTGTTAATAGAATTATGCTTCTGTAACACTGCTAAACTTTAGGCTGAGCAACATGAGAGACAAATGAGCTTGTATTAGCATGAAGCACAAATAATGGCTACTTTACCAAAAGCAAAGCTGTAGTGTTGCCAATGAAAGTACACTGGTTGCAAGGAAATGTACACTACTGAAAATAAAATTTCTGGAAGACTGCCATCTCCAATTTTATTGGTAACTAGCAGCGCCCCACTGTTTCACCCGCATTGTTCCCGTTCCCGTGGCAATACGGGGACAGGATAAAATATAGCCTATGACACTCCACAATAACGTAGTTTTTGATTGGTGAAATAACTTTGAAAATCGGTTCAGTAGATCCAGAGATTACCCCTTACAACGTCACAAACTCACAACCTCAGAAACTCACAAACGTTACATCTTTGTAATATTAGTATAGATGAGGAGTAAAATAATACTTTAGAGACCATTTTATTTAAAGTTGTAACATCTTCAGAGGTACAAAGTTGGACTTAATGCCTTAGGTACTTTCAACCCGTTAACCAAGTATATCTTTATTAATTCGATTATAATGCATCTTTGCCTCTCACTTGAAAAGTACGATAACATTTATATTTATTTTTAGCTGTCAAAATCCTTTCCTTTTTTTGTGCCCCATATTCCAAAAAGACTTCTCAACTCCCTGAACATTATACAATACGTACACTTGCGTGCATTATCATACCATGAGCACACACTCGGCCTAAAGTGTACGCTGGAGCGTAGCGGTAATGGGAGGGAGCTTATCTCCCTCCATTAGTCGAATTGAACTGAGCACTTTTGTTTGCAACGCAGTGTACCGGGCGGATTGTTGCGATGCATCGCGGACGTGGACGTGGTGGAAGTAATGGGATGAAGCGACACTACAGAATCATCATAGCGATGACAGAAATGACAATTTCCGGAACAGGTGGTGGAACTTAAGTATAAAGTACCTACTATGACGTAACTTATGGACGAAGTTTATGGAAACCTAGTAATATTAGACATAGTACTAGGTTTGAACATTACAAATGAAGTTATTCATAGCGTCAGTTTTTTTTTACCTATTGAGACGAACCGCAGAAAATAAACACAGATAGTCAGAATATCATGGTTGACACTTTTATGGGATTCTTTACAAAGTAGGTAATCGCCGAGAACCTTTTAAAGAATAGTTTCTCAATAGACAAAACACTTGCAACTGACACTGTTATAGCACAATCCTTTACGACATAATGCCCCTGACATCACCAACGAGAATATCGTAAATAAATTATCCTTAAGGAACGTAAAACCGCTCTGTACATTTTATTAAATAATCAAAGAAATAGTCTACTCACATTCCATCTTACATCTGAATCCGTTCAGCCAGTAAGGTGTCACTTGCTTCCTAACATAAATACTCTGACACATTTATATTTAGCAGTGGTATTCAATCCCGCGACCGCTTATACCTCACGCCCTGTTTAGCAACACGTCTGCAAATAGAACACACAATGCAATCTGATTAATAACCGAGAACTGATGAGTACTATTATAATAATAAATTATAAGTACATTCGTTTTAGATAACAAGTTTGGAGAGCTAGACTTGTTTGATGTTGGTATCTTAATGATTATACGAAATTAAACTATAGAGGTTTTGTGAAATTATAAGCATTGTTAGTCTGTTTGTATTTTTCCAGAGTTTAAATTACGATTTACGCATGATTTGGTAGAACTTAGGAATCAAAGATTTACAATATGACTTTAATCATGGATGCAGACAGGATTTCTTGTAAGAAAACTCAGATACTTTGTATACAGTCGGTAATGCAGAATACAGGACAACGGCCGCTTCCTTCTGCGAAGCAATAATGCTGGCAAAGGAGGAGGCAAAACGCGTGCGGGAGAGGGAAATCTCACGCTCCAGCCGCCACAACAGAAGAAGACGCCCCGGGCGTCGGGAAACGCAGGGTGATTGTCGGACACCGTAGGCGCAGGCCTGCGGACGGCGAGCTATGGGTGGCTTGTCATCCAAAAGCAACCAAGCCCAGGTCGACGGCGCGTCGCGTTGAGGCGCGCGTGGTACACACGCGCGCCTCAAAGCTGTCAACGAAGACGGCGCCCCATATGGGGTATGTGCTACGATTGCGGAATTTGTTCAAAAGAGTCACCACGGCCCTGGACCGTAAAGGGCACAATAAGGATCACGGGTGGGTTTTAGTCAGTAAGAGTCTGACACTCCCTTCCGTTCCACCCAGAGCGGAAGAAGCCATTTGAAGCCCACCCAGTAAAAAGAATGGACAACGGCGGAATGATTTTGAACGTAGTACAACGTTTGACTGATCAATAAGTATATCACCTAACTCTAGCGCAACAACCAAGGTATCATAAACGGCTCAAGGGAATCTATTATTTTTAGAGCGGAGATTAAATTAATAAATAACACACGATTCCTAATTGGCAGCCAAACATCAGACTGCAAATAAGGTGAGAAAATCTTAGACGTTATTTTTGTCATGAACGTCCTATTAGAACCAACATTTCCAGAGAAATGGAGAATAGGAAAATACAGGGTAATAAAAACTAACTGCAACATGCACATAACAAGAATTCCTATTTAATTACAAGAGGTCGGAACCTCTCTCTCAACTATTAACGCCTTAATAAAGTAACTAAGCTTACATTACCACCACTTGGACTTCTGCCCAGTTCCTCACGACACACACAAGAAACAACTAAGCGCCTGAATAAACAGTATTACAAAAATAATATAAAGAAAATAAGGAAAAGGAATTTATATCAGCCTGCCCTAGAGGTACGACTGATACTCTGTCGTCAACTAGGGTTGTGCCTGCGATAAAAATAGGGAAAATATTATCTTATTTCCATTGAAAGCCTATTGGACTGTTAAGTAGGCGGCATTTATTGGTAGGGCTAGGTTAGACTGCAAGCTAGTATCGGCGATAGCGGATTAAAAAAAAAACACAAAATTGTCGTTAGTTCCAAAATAATATTTTTGCTACAAATTAATGAACCTACTGAGTAACTGTCCACTATTTCCGTGAGACAGGCATTCTTTTTGTCTATTTCTTAAATTTAATATTATGTAATTATGTCACCGGATCATAGTAAAATGCGAGATTGTAAACTCTCGATAAATTGTCAACTGAACATTAAGAATACTTTTTTACTCATCAGATTTTGATAGTATTACGGTTCTACAACTTATTGGATAATCTGGTCTTTCCAAGTTACCAGGGGCGCAGGGGACTAAGGGCTCACCAACACGGATTCACAGGTTAGGTTCGGATTTTATGATGGATGCTGGAGTGGGCGAGCGAATTTAGTTACCGTTTCTGTCTTCGTCGTCGCGTCGATTAGAATGGTGAAATTGTAATACTTCACGTTTCTTACTTGCTATTCTACAATTTCTCGGAATGTGTTCGAGAGATTATAGACTATCAAATTTTGATGCGAAAAAGTGTTTCAAATGTTCAGTTGACCATTCTATTACTATATCTCAAGATATTATATAATCTTACGGTGTTTGGCATTTTTCGGTGACATAAAACTATACTCGTGTCCAGACTTACATTCTTAAACACAAAACTAAAAACCCATACTTTTTCTACTATTTCATTATTTTAGCATTTATGCTAAAATTCCCCGATGCTATTAAGCATTACCATTAAATTTAGCAGTAATAAACAATTTTAGCATTCATAAACTCGCATCATAGAGCCGCGCATCGCTTACAATCTGACCCTGGCCTTATGACTTCTTAAATAGATGAACTCTTAGAAGTGTTTTATAATTTGAGAAGCTGCTGTTTGGAATACAGAAGGAAAACATTGGTAAATAAAATAGGGAAAAAGCGTAAATAACTTCCAAGTTCAATGAATTCAATATAGAAGTGATATATCGAAATAAAATGCATTTTAAAGTGATCACTGATCAGAATTTAAATTAAATTGTTTTTTTTTTTAAATATACAATGGTACAATACATATGTAACATTTGCGTTTAAATATTTTTTACTGTTAATTTATTTAGTTATAGTAAGCATAAAGTTATTATTTCCCTTTTATTACTTTAAATACAAGAAATAAAACAAACTCAGCAAAACCACTTACTACTTGGACGAAGCTCCTTAGTTTACCGTGTATCAAATAAATTCAGTACTTACCTGTAACAAAAAACAACAAATCATCAATAAAATTGAAACGAAATATTATCAGCCTCTATACTATTAGTCCGTGTGTTATTGCCTTCATGATTACGCTGTGAAAAATGGAAATGCTATTCGTTCGGCCCTTTTTTTTTCTTTCTGGATGGGAAATCATCAAATGACTTCTCCCGCTTTGGGCGGAGCGGAAGGGAGTGTCAGACTCTTACTGACTAAAACACACCCGTGATCCTTCTTGTGCCCTTTGCATTCCAGGACCGCGGTGACTCTTTCGAACAAATTCCGCAACCCTAGCAGGCACTGACCCTATGGGGCCCCATCTACGTTGCTGACGGCTCTTTGAGGCGCGTGGAACACGACGCGCCGTCGACTCGGGCCTGGTTGCTATCGGAAGGCAAGCCACCGCAGGCCCATTCGTTTGGTCCTGGAACGCAAAGGGCATTAGGAGGAACACCGGTGGTTCTTAGCCAGTGTCTGAAACTCGCTTCTGCTCCGCCCAGAGCGCACGAAGTCATTTGATGATGAAAAAAGGGTGTCAATTTAAAAAGACGGCTAGCATCGCATCGTTTTACCCAATTACTGGGGTTGTAAAGGACAGATAGGCAGACGCATCATCTAAAATACTGGTATTCACAACACCCGGTGAGCAGCAGAGAGCAGTGGTGGCCCAGTGGTAACGGCCCCGACTTACGAATTGTAGGGCGCGGGTTCAAACCCAGCCAGGCGTATTACTTTGTGTAATTAATTTCTTCACCACTGCTCTCATAACGGTGACGGAAAATATCGTGAGGAAACCGGCATGTCCTAGAAACAAAAATTCGAAGACATGTGACATTCAGCAACCCGCACTGGGCCCGCGTGGTGGATTCCGGCCCATTCCCTCTCCTAGAGAGGAGGCCTGTATCCCAGCAGTGGGAACGTTAAAAGGCTGATTATGCTTATGCTACAACACCCGGTTAGACTGAAAATCGAGCCCAATATAGTCCAGGTTAGGATTTATTGAAATAGAAAAAAACACACAGCAACACTTCAGTGATTATTATTTTTATAAGTTTTCATTGTTATTTTGACATTTTTAAATTGAATTTAAAAATGTCAAAATAACAATGAAAACTACACTTTTAATGGAATGGAAATCTATATAATGATTGCATGATTGTAATCAATATAATTAATTAATTTAATTTTAACTACTATGTTTTATATTTGCACGCCGAAATTAAAGGCAGAATAAGAGATCATTTTTATTTATATTTTCAACTTTCTGTACCTTATTTACGCAAATAAACGATTTACGAGTATAACCAACCCGCACTGGGCCCGCGTGCTGGATTACGGCCCATTCCCTCTCCTAGAGAGGAGGCCTGTGTCCCAGCAGTGGGAACGTTAAAAGGCTGATTATGCTTATGCTAAACGATTTATTATTATTAGTATAAATGTAGGTTCTCTAAAAGCCCTTTTTCAATAGTAAAGAGCTTTCTGGAGCTAAGAGCTGTTGACTATTATAGACGTTCATTACTAATAACATTAGTGATTTGCTGATGTTCGCAAGTAGTGCTCGAGTGGAGTTCAACTGTGCGTTTTATAGCACCAGAAGGTTGAATTTACTTACGAGTATAACGGGGGTTGAGAAGAAACTCTTTCTTGGAATCTTTATCCTTCCTACTAATATTATAAACGCGAAAGTTTGTAAGTAAGGATGAATTGATGTTTGTCACTGTTTTACGTAAAAAGTATTGAATGGATCTTGATGAAATTTGGCACAGAGGTAGATTATAGTCTGGAATAACACATAGGATACTTATTATCCCGAGAGTATGTTCCCTTGGGATAATTTTCAACAATCACGCGGGCGGAACTGCGCGCGACAGCTAGTATGAAATTAAATTTGTTTATTAAACTAAAACAATTTATTTTTTAATACTCAGCTACCTATACCTTTATATATCCACTTATATGTATACTGCTAACTCAGTAAAACTTAATGTATTTATGTATTGTCTAAAATAAACAGAAATATAAATCACAGAGTTTTAAGTATCGTGAATTCGTCACTTACAGAAGTGCACAGCATTATCATGTTAGGTATCGTTATTTGAATTATATACAAGTTACAAAATTAAAGTTCACAGCCATACGTAAAGCTCGCTTAAGATATGGCTTGGTAACTGGACAGATTTTTTTTATAGTATTGCATACACAAATCATTAAAACTGATTTTCAAAAATGGTAGTCATCTTCAGCTGTATTTTTTTCGTCATGGAAATCCTCGTGGATTTTCTCCACCTTGGAGTGGGTGATGGGATCTGCTGCCCTACCATGACGTCTTAAATCCATCATGATTCCGGTGTCAGTGAGAGACGGAGTTACACAAGACGAAATAGCACTATCCCTTTCCCTCACAAACATCATGATGGATTTAAGACGTCATGGTAGGGCTGCTGACTGACCAAAACCACCACGGTGCTAACTTGTACACTTACGTCCGCGGCTGCGGATGCGTATGTGACTTCCACTACTCTCTTATTTCGCATTGGAGAGCGAGATAATAATTGCTTTACGACTAAAACCAGCTACCAAGCCCCAAATAACTTTGCGAGAAAGACATAATTATTCGAATGTGAAAATGTGCCCACGAATAAACTTTAGATTCTTTATACCTTCTCATCCATAAAACAATTCTTCATCATCAAAGCTTACTTAATTCCTGAACTTAACAAGCACTTTTTACCAACGTAAACAGAGAAGAAAGTGAGCAATAATTTTTCATGGCTGCGTCGTAGACGATAAGGTGGCGGAAATTAATATCTTTCAGTCTAGGGAAGGGAAGGGACCTTGTTTGTTCAGGTTATGTCTGGCTGGAGATTGTATAAGTTGCCCAGTCATATAACTTGGAGTAAGCTTGGATAGAAGTAAGGTGTAGTCATAAATAAGCCATGATTTTGGTGAGGGTGCAATAGCAACTTTCGATTCATTTAAAAATCTAATAGTTTTCTAAAATATGCAGTGTTAATTTTCACAAATTATGCGACTAGTTAGTTTAGTAGATTAAGAGCAGTGGTGGCCGAGTGGTAACAGCCCCGACTTATGAATTGTAGGTCGCGGGTTCAAACTCAGCCAGGCGCGTTACTTTGTGTCACCGTTTCGGGAGCAGTGGTGATGAAATTATTCTTAAATAATTTCATCACCTCACCACTGCTCATTTCATAGGTGAAGGAAAACATCGTGAAGAAACCGGCATGTCCTAGAACCAAAAATTCGAAGACATGTAACATTCAGCAACCCGCACTGGGCCCGCGTGGTAGATTACGACCCGTTCCCTCTCCTAGAGAGGAGGCCTGTGAACCAGCAGTGGGAACGTTAAAAGGCTGATTATGCTATGCGACTAGTAGCCGACCTTTTTTTTAAGGCTGGTAAATCATCAAATCGATTCTTCCGTTCTTGGCGGAACAAAAGGGAGTGTCAGACTCTTACTGTCTAAAACCCATCCGTGTTACTCCCAAACCCTTTGCGTTCCAGGACCGCAGTAACTCTTTCGAACAAATTTCGCATCCCTGGCAATCTACTGGATACTATTAGTTTCCGATCGAATGAAGTCATACCGGACATATTAAATAATTTAATCGCTTGATGACAAGCCTATCACAATTCCATAGAAAAGTGGATTCTTTATCACGAATCGTATGGATTTTATCACTGAAAATAGGGTAGTTGCCTAAAAAAATCTAATTAGTCCGTAAGAGAGACTTCCCAAAAATATAGGACACATATTTTTTATTTTTTCACGTAAACAAAAAACGAAGACGATACAGTGCGTTGAAAACTCGTGTGACGTCACTCCGTGCGACGATTTTTACCACGCCTTGATGTCACAAGCCCCCACTCATGATTTTTGAAGCTTTTTATCTTCGTCAATTTTTAGAAATTTCATAAAGCAAAAAATACGGGTCCAATATTTTTCGATAATCTAACTGACGGACTAAATAGAATCATATTTTTATTCCTCAGGAAACAACCCTACAATCACACAAAAGTAATTCATACTTGGATTTGAGTCATTTTTAAACAATAAATCCTTGTAATCCAATCGAGATAATAGTAGGTAATCCTTCGGTCTTACGTGATAAAACGGATAATAATGTTTGATTGCTGGGGAGTTGCAGTTGTACGCAGAAAGAAACCTTTTGTCTTTTTCTTATGGATCGGCAATCATCAAATGACTTCTCCCGCTCTGGGCGGAGTGGAAGGCAGTGTCAGGCTCATACTGATTAAACAAAAAAAAAAATGTTTTTTTAATAATGCTATAAGTAGGTGAGCTCACATAAAACGATCAAACACCACGAATATTGAAAACAGTAGCCCTACCATGACGTCTTAAATCCATCATGCTTCGTGTCAGAGAGAGACGAAGTTATACAAGACGAATAGCACTATCCCTTTTTCACACAGATATCATGATAGCATTGGAACTTCGTGGTACGGCCGCAGTTCCATAACGACCCAATAACCATTTCTTAGGGTTTTGACTGATACGATTCACTATTGCAACCGTACGCAATAGCGATTGCATTGTAAGGACCGTCCCGCCAATAAGGCTTGATGCACACCAGGAGCAAAACTTAATTAAGAAAAAGTAATTATAGCCGAGTTTTTTCGGGGTGAAATGTGATGTTTTTCGTTTTAGTTCGTTCGCTTGTGTAAATTGTAAATGGGAGTGATGGAAGCAATTAGTTTCGACGTTTTTATTCGGAAACGTTTACTGGTGTTGTTGTTTTTCGCTGTTTCTGTGGACGTCCAAGTAAATTACAAAGGTGATCTATACTTATATTACAAAGAGGTAAAGCTTGTGAGTTTGTGACGTTGAAAGGGGTAATATCTGGATCTATTGAACCGATTTTCAAAATTATTTCACCAATAGAAAGCTACGTTATTGTGGAGTGTCATAGGCTTTATTTTATCCCCGTATTGCCATGGGAACGGGAACAACGCGGGTGAAACCGCGGGGCACAGATAATATGAGTTGTAAAAATGACTAATAACTATGTATTAATGCCTTAAAACATACTTAGAATGATGATTTTAGGATATACGTTATGGTATCACGCGTGAACTCTTTGCATTTCTACTTTTATTCTCAATGTGAAACAACGCTCCATTAAAACCATGTTATCTGACCCATTCTTTGACAACTTCCAAACCACAACTATTAAAACACGTCCATCATAAACCACCATACACATACACAACTTGACACACTATCAACCCCCATAACTTATATTCCACATCAGGGTACCCAACACCGTGTCATTTCCCCTTCCCTAACCGACCACACACCATTATCTCAAGAGCCGGTGTGCCCCCACCCTATTTATCCGGTTGTAACCGCTTCGAACTGCTCTGGAGCGGTTCGGGCCGGAATTGAACGGTTTAATTTACCGCCACTAGTTCGGTACGGCTGATTAACGGCTCCTTTCTGGGAGTACGGCTGGCGGGATGAATATTGATGACGTGGGGCGACCGGCAAGAAGGGCCGGTTTGGATAGACTATGTTTTTGGATTGATTATAATTATCAATATGAAGTTGATGGTATTAGGGTAGTTGATACATAGAATATACTATATTATACGCCAAAAACTTGTTTATTTATTTAAACTTTATGTACAATAGTGGTACATGGGCGGACTTAATGCAACAAGGCATTCTCTACCAATCAACCCAAGTCAGCTATTTTTATAAGTTAAATTCGTCATTCCAACACGATCCCATTGTCATTTTGCTAAAAGTTCGTTATCTGCTAAATTCATAATGGTCGATCATTGCTCGTTCAATGGTCTCGTAATACTTTTTGATAACCGAGCTATTAAAAGCAATGACTGCACATAATCAGCCTTTTAACGTTCCCACTGCTGGGACACAGGCCTCCTCTCTAGGAGAGGGAATGGGCCGTAATCCACCACGCGGGCCCAGTGCGGGTTGGTGAATGTCACATGTCTTCGAATTTTTGGTTCTAGGACATGCCGGTTTCCTCACGATGTTTTCCTTCACCGTTTTGAGAGCAGTGGTGTAGAAATGAATTACACAAAGTAATGCGCCTGGCTGGGTTTGAACCCGCGACCTACGATTCGTAAGTCGGAGCCGTTACCACTCGGCCACCACTGCTCACCATGACTGCACAATGACGTTCAAATTAAGTGTCAAAATTTTAGCAGATTACTGATTTGTCATGATGTACGAGATTACTATTCTGTGCCATTTCTTTCAATGGAGTGTCAGTGGTTGACCATTGGAAAGTCATAGTGACGCTTTTATATTAGTAGATTACCAAACTTGTAAAAATCAACCATTATGAAATCAATGATAGACCATTCTGACACTATTGTAATAGCAGACTTGAGGCCCAGATAGACACAGTAACTGTCACTGATTAATAACAAAGACAAAGTCAAAACGTTTATTGCGAACTAAGTGTACAATGTAACAAAACTCACAGAGCGATTACTTTTACTATGACAACTAGCTTCTGCCTGCGACTTCGTCCGCGTGGAACAGTTACTTTACCCCCGATTTCGAAACTCAGCCCGATCGTTTTAAAATTGACAAAGTTTCATACAAACTTATATTTAGATAGAAGATAGATTTGAGTTATATATATTTAGATAGATATCCAAGACCGCAAAGATAAAAAAAAATCTTACCATAACACAATCTGCAAACAATCAGTGTCATCAAAATGAAAATTACGGGCACCTTACGTCACTCCAACAATTTCTTTGAAATTCAAACAAGTTAATAGAAAAGAAATGAATATCTAATCAGCATAATCACGTGCAATTCCCTTCCGCGTAATCTAACACCCAGAAGACACAATCAGACCTTAATAACATTAAAATAAGACTTATATTTCCTTACAGAAATTTTAAGTAGATAGAGGTTTGTGCAAAGAAAATCGTGCGGTGGTTATAGACTTTGTGTCGTCACACCACCGAGGTAGTTACGGTTGAAATTGGATTGGCTGGGCGTTCGAGTATGTTTGCTAGGTGCAATGAAACTCGGGAAGACGTGCGGTGAAAGTTTTCGCGCTGACTGTCGGAAAAACCGTGTGTTTGACGTGTAGTACAAGTTACAAGCGAACTAATCTGGCTTACAATTAAAAAATATATATATATACAGGGTGAAATTGAATAGATGCGACATATTTAAATATACAATAATACGTGTTGTCAAGAAAATTTAGAACATACCAAATGTAAAATTAATGAACTTTTATCACCGCTATGAATGGCAACGTTTAATAACGCGAGTACTCCACAACGATCATTGAGCACTGCGATTAGTTGGACGAGATTTTTTGATACTTTAATTTTTCTTATTTATTTTGCATATTAATTATTTTTCTGGAATACCGATAATTCGTACTTAAATAAAGATATTAACATCGATGGATCATTTTAAAACGCCAACCACGTAACTTTTTTTAACGATTTAGATTGTAGAAAAAACAGTTTATAATTACTATGTTACTGTAACTGAAGCTCCCATTTCATTTTGTCGCATCTATTCAAAGTCATCCTGTATATTACATAAGGAGTCACTTTACCGTATTGCCAAGCCTCAAGTCTGCTATTATAATAGTGTCAGAATAGTCTATCATTGATTTCATAATGGCTGATTTTGACAAGTTTGGTAATCTACTAATATAAAAGCGTCATTATTATTTATATTTATTATATACTTTATTGTACACCTTGTAATAATAACAGAAAAACATTTATAAAAAAAGTGTACAATGGGCGGTCTTATCGCAAAAGTTCATTAAGGCTTTCCAATGTCAACCACTGACACTCCATTGAAAGAAATAGCATAGAATGGTAATCTCGTACATAATGACAAAGGAATAACAAACGTATGCCGGAATCTGCTAAAACTTTGACAGTTCCTTTGATAAGTGAACTACCATTAGAACGTCATTGTGCATTCATTGTTTTCAACAGCTCGGTTGTCGAAAAGTATTAATGTAATTAACTTGTGTGAATTAATGAACTATTTCTTTTTTATAAGATAATTTTTGGGTAGGATTTCAGAATAATGCTAGCAACCCTCCAAACTTGGATTGTTTTCGTTTGCCCGTAAGCTGAAGTATAAAGCAACTGATAAAATTCTAAAACTATAATATAAAATCTATTCCGCTTCTTACTTGGGACCACAACTCTTACTTAACGACCGAACGCGTGTGAATCCAGTTTTTTTGTAAAATATTACGCGATCCTATTGTAGCGAAAACGGTAGAAGTAACAAGTCTATTTCTATTATTATTTATTGCTGTAATAAGAGAAAACACAGGTAATTCTCTATAAGACATCGTTGTTCGACATCAAAATACTTTCTATGTTTGCGCGGGATTCTTGTTTGCTGTAGTAAAGTTGTAAAACCAGATATATTGAGAAAATACTAAATCTAAACTTTGTAGACATTCCAGCAGACGTCTACCTAGTGAGAAATAAGTGTTAAAAGCAAAAGTCTCTGGTCCGGATCTACTGATTAGTTTCCAAAATTTAAATCAGGGATACAAATGCATATGGGTACAGTTACATGTATCTGAGTGACAATCTAGAGTTGGATCCCAAAAAATGTACAGATCCTGTAAGTAGGCAATTTAGGATAGAAGTGAATGTTATAATTATATTATCAATATTGTGAGAAGGACCTACGAGTATACTGCAACATCGCCAGTGATTGAGAAAAACGTGGACAGCTTTTCAAAAAAAAAACATAGTCATTCTAATAAATTCAAACAAAAACGTCATAGCATTATTCTAAATTCCTCATTAGTCTACAAAAAAGCTGCATTTTTTTTTATAGTCACGCTCCAGAATTAAAACACTGCCCGACAAACTCAAAGGCGTCATGTTCTCTCATAGGAACCTGGCACAGAAAACACACAGAGAACACGAACCGAGAATACCTTTCTAATCCCCAACAGACACGCCAACGAATATCTGCCTTTATGGTCATGTCAGCAAAATAGGTGGAAAAAGTTAAAAACCATTTCCACCACAGTGAGCTTCAGACACCGCCTGGAGCCCTGCCCATCACCACAAAGAGCAAAGAGCATTTTTTTAATTACTCCTCGCACAAACAATTGTTTGTGAAGTTAAGCGGGAGGGAGGTAAACAGAGGCTCATTTCCTCTCTCATGGGGAGGAAACGAGGTAAAAATGCCCCTCCCTGACATTAATGAGGCGTTATTAAGTACTGGAAAACGGAAATAAGTCTAGGGTTGGAGGTGAATCGTATTTATCGGTCGATTGTTTCGTAGCTTTTGAAATGGCGAATTGGAAGAAAGAATTTTATATTTTTATTCTTTAGTTGAATTAATGCATTTGGTTAGATGGATCGTCACACACTGGGGAAGAAAGTCGCCAAAGAGGTCAACCGCGGCGAAGGTGATGTGACGATGTCTCATCATCATCATCATCTTTTGGGGACCAAATTGGTCAGAGATCGCTCTGGGAGAGTTTGGATGAGAAAGGGAAGGCGTTGCCAAGCTGTTTTTTTTTTTGGGTGGAAAATCATCAAATGACTTCTCCCGCTCTGGGTGGAGCGGAAGGGAGTGTCAGACGCTTAGGCCACGTTCACACGGCGAACATTCGATTCGATTTTTCAACGTATACGGTTTTACCGTATACGATGCAATCGTTCACACGGCAACCATTCGATTCGATTTTTTCATTTCTCGAATGGGCGAGTCGTGTGAACGAGACAACATGAACATAAGCGCCACTGCGTGTCGTATTCGATAAAATCGTTTCGAGACGCGGCGTTCCGGTGACAACTTCGCACGGTATACGGTAAAATATATTTCTCGAACACGGGATTTTCCCGTATGAACGCCGTGTAAACAATTTTTAAGTTTTCATATATATTCTGTTGTCACTACTCTATTCGATAAAATCTCGTATACGGTATACGGGAAAATAATCGCCGTGTGAACGTGGCCTTACTGACTAAAACCCACCCTGATCCTTCTTATGCCCTTTACTTTCCAGGGCCTCACTGACTCTTTCGAACAAATTCCGCAACCCTAGCAGGCACTGACCCTATGGGCCCCGTTTTCGTTGCTCAAGGCGTTGCCTAGCTGTGAGTAGATAAAGTAATGAAGGACACCTTAGACGCCAGAGGAATAGCTATACTTATGTTATGCATAAAATCTATCTTTTTTAGGCTCATGCACAACCTTTTTTTTATCGTGGGGAAATCCTCATGGACTATCCCCTGTCTGGGGAAGACGGGGGGGTGTGCCGGACTCTTACCGGCTAAAACCACCACGGTGTTCCGTCACTTGACCGTAGGCCGGGGTCGCGGGATTCGCAAAAGCATGCACCGCAACAGGCTCATGCACAACCTAGCCTTGTCTCAAAACAGTCGGCTCCAAATCTGAGCAGAACCACAGAATGACGGGAAAAGTATCACTCGTAGGAAAAAACTATACGCGCTTTGCAACTTATACACCACTAGCAGCGCCCCGCGGTTTCACCCGCGTTGTTCCTGTTCCCGTGGAAATACAGGGATAAAATATAGCCTATGTTACTAAGAGTGAATGTAGCTTTCTAATAGTGATTGATTTTTTGAAATCGATCCAGTAGTTTTTGAGTTTATTCGTTAAATACAAAAATATAAAAATCTTAAAGCTCTTGACTCTAGGTCACAGGCGACAGAGATAAAGTCTACGATGGAATGAGCTTACCCAGAAGAAGCCTGTTCACTCTAACTTTGAAGAGATTAGGGTTGAATGCGTTCGAAAACACAGACGCAGGCAGAGAGTTCTACTCCTTTGCTGTGCACATGATAAAAGATGATTGAAAGCGCTTGGTGCGAATTGGTGGAATAGCTACAAGGTAGGGATGGTAACCTACAGTGTGTGTAGATGTCCTATGGCAGAAGGGGGCCGGTGAGTTTTTAGACCCATAGAGGCATTGTGCTTGCCAAGGTCTCTCATGAGGTTGAGGGTGATGATAGAGGCTGAGGATGCTAACCAGAGATGCGCATGTGGATATCAGGATAGCCGCAGAAGCAGTGAGTACTGGCTGGCTGTATGACTCGCCGCTCAAGAACAGCAGACGGTCTTGATGATGATATCATGATGAAGTAGCTGCACGAAGACTGGGCCTCAAGTCTGCTATTACAATAGTGTCAAAATGGCCTATCGTTGATATCATAATGGTCGATTTTGACAAGTTTGGTAATCTACTAATATAAAAGCGTCACTATGACTTTCCAGTGGTCAATCGCTGACACTCCATTGGAAGAAATGACATAGAATTGTAATCTCGTACACAATGACAAATGGATGACAGACGTATGCGGTAATCTGGTAAAATTTTGACAGTTCCTTTGATCAGTGACCTACCGTTACAATGTCATTTCATTGTGCAGTCTTTGCTTTTAATAACTCGGTAATCAAAAAGTATTACGAGACCATTGACAGACCAATGATCGACCATTGTGAATTTAGCAGATTACGAACTACTAGTAAAATGACAATGGGATCGTGTTGGAATGACAAATTTATAAAAATAGCAGACTTGAAGCCCAGGATACCCGCAGAAGCAGTGAATACTGGCTGGCTGTATGCAAGAGCAACAGACGATCTCGATGATGATATCATGATAAAGCAGCGGCATGAAGACTGCGCTGACGTTCCATGAAGAGGATAGTATAGAGGGTATGCGGTACAGGGACTGAAGTCTCAAAAGCCTCCATTGAAGAGGGAGAATCCTCCGTCCAAACGGTTGTTGCGTCTGATAGCATAATCAGCCGTTTTACCGTTCCACTGCTGGGACACAGGCCTCCTCTCTAGGAGAGGTACCTAATGGACCGTAATCCACCACGCGGGATTCTTTGGCGTTAATAAAAAAATAAAGTGTTATTTTATTATTGTAACATAAATATTTACTTTGTATTTTTTTTTTATTATGTTTGACATGAATACTTACTATGTAAAGTACTTAATATTTTTTTTACTAAACTTATTTTTGTGAATATGTATGGAGGACTATATTGGTATTATTTTCTTTTTGCTTTCCTTCTTTTAAGTATACTAGCAGCGCCTCGCGGTTTCACCCGCGTAGTTCCCGTTCCTATGGGAATATGGGGATAAAATATAGCCTATGTCACCTGGTGATAGTATAGCTTCCCAACAGTGAAAGAATTTTTCAAATCGGTCAAGTAGTTTTGGAGCCTATTCAATGCAAACAAACAAAAAAAAACAATCAAATATTTCCTCTTTATAATATTAGTGTAGATTATAGGTATAGTTATTATAGATATTATAGATTAAAGATATTATAGATTATAGAAAAATACTTTCTTTTTCTTCTTAATTACAAAACATGAAATTCATACCAGGCTTCTAAATCAACCTTTCACAAGAACATGTCCTTTTTGGCCATGATTGATTAGCTCGAAGCACTCAATCTTTCACTACTACCCTACTTTTGGATACATCTACTTATTAACTTTTTTCTCCGAAGTAAAACGAATTCTGTGCGCAGACTCCAATTAGAACTGTCTACAAACTTGAAAAGGATATTTTATCGAGCTTTGAAAATATAGATGAAAATTAACTACCTGCCTTCCTATCTTTAGAGAAGTTTACTTTAAAATCCTCGTGTCATGGCGTTGGAAAACTTACAGCAATAAATCCAAATAAATGATAAATAAACAGCCTCAACCTCGAATAAGGTCACTGATTTACAACAATAAAAACAGACCCAGCAAATTATAAATAACACGATTAATAAAATTCGAAATAAAAATCTACCCAACAAAACCGACTCGCTAAAAAAAGCAAACTGTCATCGTAAATATAAAATTAATACATAGGTACCTCCCGCTCAGTAAGCGAGAGGAAAATCTATTTACGATGTCAAAGGGGACCGTCTACCCCCAATCATTATCTCTCAAAGCTACCCCTGCCCAGCCCCAGAGAAAACGGAAAATCTCGGATATTTTTGGTTGTCACTACACTTGCGGGAACGGAAACTGTACTGACAGTAATTTAATATTTTTTATGTTATAAGGTACTATTAAATGTGAACATTGAGTGGTTAATAATATTGTTACTGTAATAAAATCATATTTCTGTCGTATCTATTTTGATTTGGTGGAGAGGCGGAATATCTTATTGTTTATTTGGAACAAACAAGGAATTGGAAAAAAATTAAGAACCCTTTGCATTTGTGCACAATAAGGTAACCAATATAAAAAAAAAAAATTGAAAAAAAAAAAAAAAAACTCAACGGTCAGCGAGTCAACACGTCCCCTGAGGATGCCTCGTGGAGAGGCGAAACACGTGTCGGTAATGGTGTTGGGTTTTGCATTGCCTTCCTGCATGTGCTTAAAATCCTTGCATTTGCCCAGTAATCTTGCATGTGCATAATATAGCGGGCGGGAGGGAGGTGCATACCTGCAACCCACTAATATTCGCGGAAATTAAAACTAGATATATTGTTTTCATTTTCAAATGTAACCCATTTAATCTATAGGTACTAATATATAAAGCTTAAGGGTTTGTTTGTTTGCTTGAACGCCCAAATCTCGGGAAACGGAAGGTCCGCTTTGAATAATTCATTCAGTGTTAGATAGAGAGTCCATTTATCGAGGAAGGCTATAGCATAAGCATAAGCATAATCAGCCTTCCGTTCCCACTGCTGGGACACAGGCCTCCTCTCTAAGAGAGGGAATGGGCCGTAATCCACCACGCGGGTCCAGTGCGGGTTGGTGAATGTCACATGTCTTCGAATGTTTGGTTCTAGGACATGCCGGTTTCCTTACGATGTTTTCGTTCACCGTTTTGAGAGCAGTGGTGATGAAATGAATTACACAAAGTAATATGCGCCTGGCTGGGTTTGAGCCCGCGACCTACAATCCGTAAGTCAGGGCCGTTACCACTCGGCCAAACCACTGCTCTGGCTATAGACTATTTATCATCACGCTAAGATCAATAGGAGCGGAGCTGTTATTAAAAATGTGACACAAACTAAGTTGCGCGGGTCAGCTAGTTTACAAAATATACCAGCTAACTTAAAAACTACAGTAGTCTACACTAATATTATAAAGAGGAAAGATTTGTATTTTGTTATGTTTGTAATGAATAAACTCAAAAACTACTGAGCCGATTACAAAAATTCTTTTACCAATAGAAAGCTACATTCAACCTGAGTGACATAGGCTATATTTTATCCCCGTATTGCCACGGGAACGGGAACAACGTCAGTGAAACCGCGGGGCGCTGCTAGTCTATGATAGTCTATTACGGGGTTTGGTTTCCGCACTTAGTACATAGGCACTAATTTGTTGCCCCCTTTTTTTTTTTTTTTTTTGGATGGGAAATCATCAAATGACCCCTCCCGCCCTGGGTGGAGCGGTAGGGAGTGTCAGACTTTTACTGACTAAAACCCACCCGTGCTCCTCCATGTGCCCTTTGCGTTCCAGGGCCGCGGTAACTCTTTCGAACAAATTCCGCAACCCTAGCAGGCACCGACCCTATGGGGCCCCGTCTCTGGTGCTGACGGCTCCTTGAGGCGCGCGTGAAGCACAACGCGTCGTCGACTCAGCCTGGTATCAGACGGCGAGCCACCCACGCTCACCGTCCACAGGCATACAGGCATCAGCCACTGCGCAATAGCACAGTGGCCGACTTGTCTCTGGAGGAGACCGAAATGGGACCATTACTGGCACTCCATTTCAGCCCCCTCCCGAGTACCGGGAGTCGCAGCACCCACAGCAGAAGCGGCGACGGAAGCCGCGGCGGCGGCAGAGGCGGCGGCGGCGGCGGACCTCTTGCCCTTGGTCGGGGCGGATGGCGCGCAGGCCCTTCCCCCAGCCCAGTGCTCGGCCGGCTTGCCAACAGCCGCACATGCACTGCAGTGCGGCGTGGCCTCGCACGAGCCGGCCCGATGACCGGGCTGACCACAGCGGAAACAAAGTCCACTGCGGTCCACCTCCGAGGGGCACATAGCTCCCGTGTGGTTGCCCACATGGCAGCGGTAGCACCTCAGAGGTCTGGGTTCCAGCAGTTTTACCCGCGCAGAAACCCACCCCACCAAGAGCCTTCGACCCTCCGACATTGTTCTGGCCGCCGTCACGGGGCAGCTCACCACAAGGGTTTGCATGCCCGTGTTGTCAGGCCGGAGGGTGCCCGCCTTGACGAGCTCGGCAGAGCACCCCCCAGTCCTGGCGACGGCGGCCACAACCTCCTCCTCCGTCACGGAGTCATCCAGGCCCACTATGCGCATGTCAATGCACTTAGTCGACCTGGACACTCGAACCTCGTCCGCGGGGAGGACCTCCTTAAGCCTTTCGGCCAGGGCGTCCGCGAACGGTCCGCTCTCCGCTCCGGCGAGCTCGAGCTTCCGGGCACCGGTCAGGGTTCTCCTGATCCCGATGCCCCCGGTGATGCTCAGCTCCCGGAGGTTCACCGCCTCCTTCGCCCGCTTCATCAGGGCGAGGTACGTCACACCCCTCTGTTCCGCTTCCGGCTGCAGTGTTAAAACCACAGCCGCGGACTTCGGGGCGCGAAGCCTCGCCGCGATGGCGTTGGCCTTCCGCCGCTGCCTCTTGGCCTTGCTCCTGGCCGCCTTTTTGGCCTGCCGCTTTTCTCCAGCAACCTGCCACCCGGCCCCGGTCGCAGGAGGGTCCGAGGTTGGGGGTGGGGGCGGCTGCGGCGCCACTGACGCAGCAGCTTTAGCCGCTCCCCCTCCAGCCTTCCTCCTTCCCCTCTTCGCCGGGGCCGACTTGGTCGTCGTCGGCGTCGAAGGCGCCGGCGCCACAGGCGCTGGCGCGGCTCCCGCCTTGGCCTTCGCCTGGCCGGACGTTCCCGGGCCAGCAGCCACCGCGGCTGCGTACGAAGCCGCCTTCTGCTGTCCCGGGGGCCTCTGTGCCGCCGCTAACGGGGGACGCCGGACCATGTCCTCCAAAACGGAGAACTGCTTCCGGAAAGGAGCCAGCTCCTGCCGCACCAGGCTCCTCACCTGGCTCAGCACTAGGCTCCCCTCCAGCGCCGCCGGACTCAGCCCCCCCTGCGGCTCTTCAGAGGCCGCTCTGGCCATGCCAGCCAGGTCCCTCCGGAGCGACTCATTCTCCGCAATGAGTCGCTCCGTTACGGCCGCGAGGCGGGCGACCTCCGCCCGCAACTCTGTCGCCTCTCCGGACCCGCCGACGTTGGCCGCCGCTGCCGCCAGAATTGACGCTTTGGCCGCATTAATGGCCTCCCGCTTGGAGGACTGTTTCCGCTTGAAGGCCACAGCGCGGATCGCGGCCTCCACGACCTCCGCAAACTGGGCATTCTTCTCCTCGGCCGTGGGAGGTGCCTCTCCCGGGGACTCTTCGTCGTCAGAGTCGAGAGGAGGCGGAAGAGTAGAGGGAGCCCCACGACCGCTCCCTCCAGGGCGACGCCCCTCCTCCACCAACCTCTCGGCCCGACGCCCCACCTCCCGGGTAATTTGTTGCCCCCTTCTATGTGCTCATGGTGATCACCGGGGTGGTTTTATTGAGGTAAAAATCCCACACTCCCTGATCTTTTCCCCAAAAGTCCAGGCGCCTTTTTAAGGTTCCCGCCGAAAACAAAAAAAAGGCACTAATTTGTTGGTGTAAGTTAGACCCATGTGCGTGAGCCATGTGGCCCAGCAATGGGAACCCAATGGGTTCATTAAGTCTAGCACAAAGGTAAATTATGCTTTAACGCAGTATTTACCACAAAATGCATCACAATATTGAAAGGTAAAATAAGAACTTCATGATAAATTATTTCAGAAACGTAGGTTGTTTTTTTCCACCGCGGTCCGTTGTTTTATTCCTCCCGCGGGACACTCGTCGCCCGGTCAGGATAGACGTTAACCAAAATGTCCAGTATTGATATATTGTCTGCTACTTGCTAGTTTGACTACTTTGTTTGAACAGTGCTGTATTCGATTCGTGGGTTTTGAAGTTGTGATTTTTATTTGTTTTGGTCTCGGAGACAGTATAACAGAAAAGTATAAACCGAATAGTGCACCTACTTCATCATCTTCCTGCCCTTATCCCATGTTACTTGGGGTCGGCACAACATGTTTTTTCTTCCATTCTGTCCTGTCAGCCGTCACGCTATCACTAACTCCCTTTTCTTTCATATTACTCCTCCCACAATCCATCCATCGTTTCTCTGGCCTACCTCTCCCATTCCATCCATCCACATTCATATTCATAACCCTTTTAGTTACATGTGTTACTGCACCTACTTGAAATTATAATTTAAACTTCATCACTGGAATCTTTAATTCCCCTAGTAGTGCCTTAGATACTTTTTATTCGATCAGCAGGTTCATAAGTAATATTTCAGCGATAACAGTTATGGATGATATCAAAATAAATGGGATTGACATCCGCTACAGAAATATCACAAGGTGGATCCCAAACATGTATGACTTCTCACAATCATTTTCGCTGATAGAACGTCATATTGTCGTTACCCTACCCTAAAATCTATTCCACTATGACAATTTACCTAACAAAAGCACAAGACACTACTAAATGAGAATTAATAAAACCCGCAGCTTAAAAAGGAACAAAAAGCTCGTAATAAAATAAATTCCAAGAAAACTTACATTCTCACTTACACAAATTTGCTGACGGGGTAACGACGCTACCCCGAGGGAACTGAACTAGACGTTAAGCGAAACGTCCGATGTTGATTTATTGTCTGCGACTTGCGTATTCGCGTATATTGTGTTTCACAGCACCTGGAACGCTTCCCGACTATTTGTATTGGAATTTGTATGTATTCCCATTTCCTTTTTCACTGTCGGTGGAAAATTTCAAAACGTTACGAGTTTGGCATAAATGCGGCGTTGAGTTTCACCTCTCTGGATGCAAATTGCCGTGCGTGGATTGTGATTTCATCAGTTTGTGGCCTTTTTTAAAATAAAAGTGCTGGGTTTAGACTGGGCTGTTTCTGTTTGTATTTTTTTTTTGTTTCCTTTTATGTTTTCCGTGTAGGTTCTACCTGCTGTAGAGTTTATTGTATTTATTCTAATGTAATTTTTGAGGCACGTTCTCTATTGTACTTTGTTTTTTATTTTATTGTATAATCCGTTCTATTCCGTAGTCAGTATTTTGTGTTATTAGAAATAATCTAATTTATATAATATTATTTATTGGTGTGATCGGGGGTTTTCTGAAGGCATTCGAGGTAACTGACAGATGAAATGACAATTTTCTTTCATGAGACCGTTTTTAATTACCAGTAAGTAAGTAAATACTATATTATCACCTGAGATAATAGATTTGAAGCTGTGAATCTATTAGGGAATTGGAATAGCTCTAAGTCCGAAATAGAATGAAGAAGGCTGTTTTAATTAATCGAACTCATTCACCGTAATTATTTCTCACTCCCTTTGGAAATCAAGATTATCTCTGCTAACGATAATCACAGTTAGATTAGGTTAACTTCGTCAATTTGCGTGAGCGAGTTATAAATCTTCGAAACTGTTGCGACGAAGAACATCAAGTTTAACTTTATTTAGTTTACAAACTGCATACTTTGTAGTACACGAAACGAGATGCTGTAAATTAAAATTTACTGTTTTGATAATTTATTAGCAGTACGTGAAGTAAATAATATGTAGTGCAATACTAAATTAGGTAATCTATCTTCGAAAACTATTTAAGTGTTGCAAGCTTACTAAGGAATATCATATTTATTTGGTACTCCACTGTCTTTACTTGTACTTCAAATTTAGAGCATAGACTTAGCAACAACTGCCTGGGCCACAAGTCTGTTATTTTTATAAATTCGTCATTCCAACACGACCCCATTGTCATTTTGCTAAAAGTTCGTAATCTGCTAAATTCATAATGGTCGATCATTGGTCGGTCAATGGTCTCGTAATACTTTTTGATAACCGAGCTATTAAAAGCAATGACTGCACATCGATGTTCTAATGGTAAGTCACTGATCAAAGGAACTGTCAAAATTTTAGCAGATTACCGCATACGTCTATCATTCAATTATCATTATGTACGAGATTACTGTTCTATGCCATTTCTTTCAATAGAGTGTCAGTGGTTGACCATTGGAAAGTCATAGTGACGCTTTTATATTAGTAGATTACCAAACTTGTAAAAGTCAACCATTATGAAATCAATGACAGACCATTCTGACACTATTGTAGTAGCAGACTTGAGACCCTGGCCTTTTCGGAACTTTATTGTAGTCATCTAATCTATGGATCTTCTCTCTGCAGCAGAGTACCAGTAATTTACATGGAGTGGCTTCTCATCTGTCCTTCACAAGCCTGTTACTGGGAACACTATCTTCAATCTTTGGAATATCCGTAAGGACTGGTAAAAATCTTTAATTGACGGCCTCACCCTTGGATTACCGTGTTTTTCGAGGTACGGATAAGTCTCGCGAATGTAATGAATGTGGAAACTCATCCATGGGTCAAACCTTGGCAAGCGTCGCTTAACCTGAGATCTCGACCCATGCGGCTGTTTATTATTGAGCTAAAGGATTGAAAAATGATCGCAACAAAAGTTCTTGAGACGACAATCGACATCGAATCGGTATCGACAATCATAGACAGTATTTACATTCATTTAAGTAAGAACTTCGACTGCTAATAATTCCACTAAACCTATCTAAGAACAGTTGTACCAACTACACGTAACTAACTAATTTCAGTTACCCCAAGTTCCTCCTAAACGTAACGCCCGAGGGAATGAAGGATTTAACTTGATAACAGGATCAGTTAAGTGAAATGCACGTTAGATTTATTGTTAATAGTCTGGCACCTCTGCGTTCACAGGAATTACTGGTTTAGAAGCCGCTAAGTTGATGGACTGAGGTATGAAGCTAGATACTTGAAACTGTTGGGATATCAGAGAGCCAATTATAACTCGTTTCGTGTCAAAAATACCGCATACTCCTCCTTCGCTAGCATTACTACATACTTCGCAGAAGGAGGTGACCGCTTCCCATGCTTCCTCGCTCCGGACCATGAACTCAACCAGGGCCGGACGCGAGATGTCACCGCCGCCGATCGCCTCGACGAAGACACCCAAGCAAGGCAGAACTTCATCGAATGCTCCACCGTGTCCTCCGGGCGATCCACACAGTGTTGACACCCGGACGTGTCCTTCCTCTGAATTTGAATCAGGAACCTTCTCGTAGGAACAGGAACACAGGAACAGCCGTGTCCGGTGAGCACCTGCGTCAGGCGGAAGGTGAGGACGCCGTGGCGTCTCTCCAACCACTCCTCAAAGAGGGGATTTATCGCCGCAATGGTGGCATGCCCAATATATCAAGACACCTACAGATGATTTATTAGAAACTATTTTCAATACGCCATATTGTACGTGTGTTCACTAGTCAAGCTTTGACATTTCATATCAATGTGTCGAAAAACCTTTTGGGGCGAAGACAATATTTACAACCTTTTCCTTTTAGTCAAAAATATAAAATAATTGCCCGCTCCGCAGTTTCACCTGCGTAATTCCCGTTCCCATGGGAATACGCGGATAAAACATAGCCTATATTACTCGCTGATAACTTAGATTTCCATTGGTGAAAAATTATTAAAATCGGTTCAGCAGTTTCGGAGCCTATTCAGTACAAACAAATAATGAAATCTCTCCTTTTTATGTATATATGATATTTTTCAAATCTATGATATGATAAAAGAAAAACATCATATACCGGACTATCTGATGATTGCTCCATTACGTACCGAATAAATTTAATTAAGTATGTAAGCCTATAAACATTTAGAGGACAGCGTACTTACGTTACAATAACATTTTGTGCACTGTGACTTCTATTTCACGAAGACGTTGAATGCATAGGTAATTAATTGCTTAGAATTTCTAATTTAAGTTCGTGTTTTGAAACAAATATTAGTATTCGAATTGCGTTTCAAACCAAGGCTTGTTTTAGATTTTAGTATTGTTTACAAGAAACTTTTTTAAACCAGACCTAAACCTTTTAAAATTTGGTCGCGTTTTTTTATATAAATATACAGGGTTATTTGTAAAACACCAACAACCCCTCAAGGGGTCATTTTACAATCGCGAAAAAAAAATCAGCTGTTCCATACATTTTGATGAGTTATACGAACATAAATGTACTAAACAGCTGATTTTTTTTTCGCGATTTTGAGTTTGGTCCCATAGTAAAAGTTGTTCATAATGATGAGTACAATGACCCTTTTTTTTGGATGGGAAATCATCAAATGACCCCTCCCGCCCTGGATGGAGCGGTAGGGAGTGTCAGACTCTTACTGACTAAAACCACCCGTGTTCCTCTTGTGCCCTTTGCGTTCCAGGGCCGCGGTGACTCTTTCGAACAAATTCCGCAACAGGTACAATGACCCCTTAAGGAGTTGTTGGTGTTTTACAAATAACCCTGTATATAGACGAGACACAGGTCTAGTCGCACTGTTTTATCAAAATAAATATTGTAATAGACAAAAAACACCCTTAGATAGAAAATGCAGGAGAACCTACGAGTACAACTTATATTTGCAATAAAAACAATATATATAATCACACACATACTTCCTTCACAAATTGCTACAACACATAATAAGATCTAACAACACATTATCTTTAACTCGCAGCTCTGTCGCACAAACGTTACGACGAAAGTAGTCATTATGCAAAATGTCCAATATTGCTTTACTGACTGCCACATACGCTTGTTTATCGTTTTACATTTTGACAGGCCCTTGGTTTTTAGAGCCCATAATATTCTATGGGCCCATTACAAGTCCCAAAAGAGCTTACGAATATTTTTTGCTTTGTATTTCTTCGGATAGATATTTTTTTATGTTGATTTGAAATTGAGAGGAACAATCGTTATTTTTAAGTTTGTTTCTGACAGTGACTAATACAATAACAGTTATTTTTCGAGCTGTTCGTTTAGTAATCCGCTTTTCTAGTTGACAATGGAAACAAATCCGGTTTTCATTTAGGATTTTTTTGTAATTCTTAATGTATACTGGGTTTGTACTGTAGGTTTATCCAACTTTTATTTTCTTTTAAAATTAAACGTGTTCTATATATACTGCGGAATGAGGACCAATTTAAAACAGGATGATGAAATTATCAAGGTTCCGTCTCAAAACGGTGATTAAGTTCGTTTTGCGTCTTTTATTAGGCACTACCTAGTCTAAACTATCTCACTGCTGGACAATGGTCTTCCTCCATTTTTTCATTGGTCCCGGTCCAGAGCCAATAAGGTAGTTGACTAAAGAATCTATTTAGTCCGTCAGATACATTTCAAAACAATATTGTACAATCTTTTTTTTTTTTTTCACGTAAATAAATATCGAAGGCAGATACAGTGCATTCAATACTGGTGTGACGTCACTATTCGCTACAATTTTTGCCTCGACGTATCGTCGCAAGCCGCCACTCTTGATCATTGATGCTTTTTATATTTTTTATTCAAGAAACATCCCTATTCTTGTCAATTCCTAACGACTTGACCTAAGACGTGATTTAACGAGGATCTAAGCCGTCCTGCCATCTGCTTCTTTTTTTTTTTATTGTCACGTGGATATGCTCTTGACTCTAGTCTATGTCGGTGACAGAGACAAAGTTGACGATGGAATGATCTTACCCAGAAGAAGCCTGTTCACTCTAAGTTTGAAGAGATTAGGTTTGAATGCGTTCGGAAACACAGTCGCAACTTCTGCTTCGTAGTCTTCCGCAGCTCAGTCTTGCTATTTCAGAGCACCATTCTTTAGTTTTGCATTAAATATATTTAGGCAATCATTTGTAATGCAAGAAAACCAGTATTTTAGACAGTTAGCAAAGTGCCAAAAGGCTTGCACCCACGTAAATACATTTGTACATCGCAAGGCTCAAAAATTCTACGTAAACAAGAGCACATTAAAAAAAAGAACAAAAATAAATATTTTCATCCATTTCAATACAGTGTAGATGTCCACTTCCCGCCCATCTGGTGTGACGTCATTCGTAGCACGTCACCTGTGCGCGACGTTATTCATGTGGAACGGGGAACAAAAAAAAAACAAGAAACAAAGTTGTTGCTAACGATGTGACGTGTAGGTGACGGGTTGGTGGCTGGTTTATCGTGAATTAAATGGGAAGCAGTCTGATTAAGTACGTACGGTACTTCTTATTTTCGGGTCGATAGTAACTCCTTAGAATTTTCCGACCTAGTAGGAGGAAAAATTTCATCATGTTTTTCACGAGCCAATCAAAACGTAGAACAAACATTTATACAACTTTCCGTTATATCTAAAGCCACACACTGTATGTTTTCATATCGGCAACGTTCAAATCACACGGCTCAACGCATCTTTCCTTACAATATGGAATGATTGTGAATGTTTATATCCTTCAAGAAATATTATGATAGGTATCCACACGAATGGCCTTTCAAGTTAGAAAAAGAAGGAAGTTATAATAATGTTTATTTACATGTGTAGGGAAATAGGGATATTTGTGTGTCAAAGATAGGTTGGAAAATATACACGCCATGTAGCGCAGCAGAAAATCGCTCAACCACTGTGCCACGTGTCGTCAAAGTTACTGTAACAGTAGACTAATGCTATTATTTTAAAACTAACGGTTTCTCATAATTTTCAAGCACTACAACAATATTTATTTTTATAAAATGTCAGTCAGTAAAAAGGCCAACGCACTGAATAGAAAATTAAAAATAATATATGTCAATTTTCATGAAACAGGTGAAAGGCACGTGGCAGCACCGTCGCGTGACAAGATATGATCAGTTGCGTCCCGTCAGCCACGGAGTGCGGACGTCTCGTTTGCATAATTGTTTATCACCGTTTGTTGCCTGTCAAATACCTTCGGTATTTTATTGTTTCTGTCGTTTTGTTGTTGCGATGGAATAGAAAGTTCAAAGCTAGGACAATATAGTTATTGATGTTCCTAGTTTTTATATATTTTTTAAGCAAAAAAATAAATAAATTACTGTTGTAGCCGGCAACGAAAAGTTAAGTTTAATTAAGAAACTTACTTAAGCCAGCGGCGTCACATGCTCGAAAGTCGAAAATCAAACATTTTAAACCTTAAAACGTTATATTGAGACAAAAATCCAATTTTATAATATAGTAGAACACTCTTTATTAACTCAGAGTATACAGAAAATATAGGTGAAGAAAACATTACATAAGGTGACACAATGGGCGGCCTTATCGCTAAACCGATCTATTCAAGACAACCTTAATGTAAGGTCATATTCGTTTCGACGTATTTCATTAAGTAATTTCACATTTATAATATTACTAGTCAAAGGAAGGAAAGGCACTGAGCCTACTCTTTACCTCGAACTCGTCTGAAGAAAACCAATGCAAGAGGCCTACAATGGAACAAGCGAGTCCAGAAGACGCTTTAGTTGCGCCAGTGGGAACGTTTATGCACTGAATCTGATCCGAATCAGAATGGGAGTGCCATGATCGATTCGAAGAAGAAATTTCCTAAATTCTGATGGATGATATACAAAGACCTAGAGAACAACCTTACAAGTTGTAGCAATAGGCAGCTCCCGAAACAACCGTATCCCGTGAGAACCTGCTTCAGGCGGAAGATGTGGACGCCGTCGCGCCTCTCCAACCATTCCTCCAAGAGGGGAATCATCTCCACAATGGTGACGCGCCAATCGAATCAGAATCAGATATGTCTGATTTGAATCAGATGCAGTGCGGAACTACTCTCAAGGATGTTTCTGAGCAACAAACCCCTTTTAATTTTAAGCCCTTTCAGTCCATCTTGACGTTTGTCAGGCCTACCTGATATATATATGATAGCGGGCATACCTTACAATTAAACTTGTGTACAACATTTGTGACTATTTTCAGTGTACAATGAAATATTCTATCTACCTACCTATCTATAGTTCCAGGAAAATGCGAACCCAGGAACGTAAAGTCCTGGGGCTCAGTCGTAAACGTTATCTCACAATGACGTCACAAGTTTACGACGTCACACGCATGCGTCTGAGTGCAGGTGGCAGGAATTAGGTTAATTGTTGATGTGTCGGTATGACAAGCAATGAGGGCTATTTTGATACCGCTGTATATTGCCATGTTTTGGGCTCGCCCGCTACTTGTAGGTACTTGAAGGAGTTGAGTTTTCAGGACCTTGAAAAAAGTCCTTTTGTATTTATTTGAAATCACGAATGAATCTTTTATTCTACATATTATGTTGTATTAAGTGAAAACAAATGTAATTTTTCAAAAGTACTCTACACCTGCTCGTGACTATGAAGTTTCTTGTCCGTTCTTCTCCATAAGAATCTACCATTGCGAATTATCCACTTACTACAGCTTTTTAAACTATAAATATTGACGTTCAAAAGTGTCTTTTGGTCTAATTGAAATAAACGTTTGGACTTTGACCTGCCATCAAAATAAACACAATTAATGTTTGTCAAAGTGTCCTATTCTAACAAATGAACAGAATACCGACTTTTTACTTCAACAAATCTATATTCAACATCCAAACATGTTATTTTTTTAATAACAAACATATCAGCATAATAATACCGGGTCAGAGCTACCCTACGAGATTTTGAAGGGTTGATTGCGTGCGATGGGTTCCGTATGATGTCAGGCGGAAATATATTCTTATTAGGGTTCCTTATTATTATTCTTGGGACGTCTTGTCAGTCTGATTACGTGAGGAGCGAATGTGTTTTGGAGAATAAAGGTTTCAATATAGGTTTTTGGATTTCTAAAAATATTTTTGTTAAACGACAAAGCCATCAAATATATAGCATAAGCATAAAGCATAGCATAATCAGCCTTTTAATGTTCCCATTGCTGGGACACAGGAATCCTCTTTAAGAGACCGAATGGGCCGTAATCCACCACGCGGGCCCAGTGCGGGTTGGTGAATGTCACATGTCTTCAAAATTTTGGTTCTAGGACATGCCGATTTCCTCACGATGTTTACCTTCACGATGTTTTGTTTTGAGAGCAGTGGTGATGAAGCTAATTGCACAAAGTAATGCGCCTGGCTGAGTATGAACCCGCGACCTACAATTCGTAAGTCAATAAAAACAACAACCTATTGGTTTGAGATTTATTCTTATGTTTATGATGTCGACATTCCTAATGTAATGAATTATTAGTGTGTTCAGATACATTTTATGGGACAAGGTTTTTACTACTTCGTTCGAGATTTCTATTTGTAAATGCACCCATATTCCCTAGATGGCCACAATACGGCTGGGATTCCAAGAGTGACTGACAGGTTTCCAGTTTCCGCCACCTCATTACTACATTATCATCTTCCTAGTCTTATCATACAAATGTAAATTCTAGGTCTTTCTTGGTAGTTGTAGAATTTGTTCAAAAGTGAGTCACCGCGGCCCTGGAGCGCTAACGGCATTACGAGGAACACGGATGGGTTTTAGTCAATTAAAGTTTCTAGGTAATGAAATTAAACTTAGCACTTACTGTTCATAATCATCATCTGCCTAGCCTTTTCCCAACTATATTGGGGTCGGCTCCCAGACAAGCCGGATTCAGCCGAATTCGTGAAGCAGCTGCCTACCAGACCTCCACAACCCATTAACTGGGTAACACGGTACTTCTTGGCAAGACTGGTGTGGAATAGAGGAGTGGACTGTATTTTACGCTGGTTTGAAAGAAGATAGGTTGTTCTGTATGAACGGGGTCTCCGTTCTCCCAATCACGGAACAAATCCAAACAGAGATCACTGAGTACGACTCACCTGATATCTCTGCGCGCCGGGCTTCGGATGATCACAACCGGTGTTAGAGAGGTAACCGCTGACCACGAAGAATTGCAGCACGAGTCACTACACGGTAGTGCACAATTTGTCCTTGTTTCTAGTTTTCACTCACGGAGTGCCAAAAACATGTGTTGGTTGAACGAACTTGAGACGCCTACTACCCCGCTTTTGCACGCGGGTTTTTGAGATGCTTGTTGCAGTTGGCGCTCTGGTGAATCCGCGCATGCGCGGGATCGCGGCCGGCCATTGGATTGGCTCGACCAATCGCGTGCGCCGACGGCGCGACGTCAAGCGAGCGCACACAGATAATCTATGTCAAATTCGTCCAATGATGGGATAAATACAGAACAACTGGTCTCAGATTATCTGGCTTCTGACAATCCGTAAGGACTGCCAAAGATCTCCAAATGACAGCCGGTACCAAAGGCTTAACGTGCTTTCCGAGGCACGGAGAAGTCTCGTTATGTTGAGATGGTCACCCATCCACAGACCAACCTCGGCAAGCGTTGCTTAACCTCGAAGATCGACCCGCGCGGCTGTTATAATTTAGCCACGAGCTCCTCACTTACTTACTTACTGTTCATCAAAAACATTAAATTCCAGTTATTAAAAAACAGATAAAGTCAGACTTCCCAGCGAAATTCCTCCGAAACCAATAGTAAAATCTCTTTAATACAAAAATTTATTTCAAAAATACTTCGAACACCAATAAAACTCGTTCCAGAGAACCGAAATAAACTCATTATAAGAATATTTAAAGCCGATCTGAAACGTAAAATATAAATAAATACGGAGAAGTCAAAAAAAGAAGTTTGTATTTTGTTTGTATTAATTTAAGCTTCTTAGCATTTTTCCACGCTGAAAATGGTATTACTATTTATTTGAACAAAGTTATGAAAGAGGAATGAATTGAATTATTTTTCCCAGTTAATGGTTTTAATTGGGAATAAGAATGTTAATTGTATTTTAATTGGGTTGCTACCATGACATTCTTATGCTAATAAAGAACAATATAATCGTTCATTATACATTTACATATATGTATGGATCTATTTACCTGTATATTTAAGACCTAACAAAACTAATTTACATCATCGTAAGGTTCAGTTGAAAACCAGCGTCAGGCAGTTCCTAGTTGTCTGGCATTTTGCTGAACTGGACCTATTTGGTGCAGCTAAAGTGGGTCAGTCAGTCCTGTTTTTAAAATTAAGTTTCCTTTTACATATTTGTATCTACAATACATTGTGGGTATGTGCAATATACATGTATTTTATTTTTTACATTGCTTGATTCTGAAAAGCTAGATGTTGCCAGCGGATTGGGTCGCACACCCCAATGAAACCCACTCTGGATGCATCCCACACCAAAAGTATCCTCTGAAGATATCCAGTTGCACCTGTGTGTCAAATTACTTTGAAACCCGTCGAGCCACCACCATTATGCATATTGGAATGTTCTTCATAAACCTGCATATATTTATTTCTTATGTTCTGATATATACCGTTTCAACCAACCAGAAGCGACACGAATAACGATTCATTGGGTTATTGTTTTTATTATGTTTATTAAGTCGAAGTTATTTGATTTGAACGGTACCCAGATACAATTTTATTTATTACTAAGAACACAAAAAACGAAATCCAATTCTCTAATAATATATTTCAGCTACCATTCTACTGTTATCAACAAGAAAACAGAAATTCGCTCCTTTATTTCATTTTACAAAGCAATGTTCAATATTTTCAATATTTCTGACGGCTGCTACAATTCATATTTGATCTACAAATCTACAAACAAATATATTGCGAAAGATCGGGACAGGTACCAAATTTATCAGTGATATCCGGGGTAATATTGTAGTGTATCAATACTAGTATGATATTACGAAGCAGTCCTATTTATTCTTTGTTTTCAGACAAACTTCACTGGCAATCCTGTAAACCTTTTTATGGGAAATCATCAAATGACTTCTCCCGCTCTGGGCGGAGCGGAAGGGAGTGTCAGACTCTTACTGACTAAAACCCACCCGTGATCCTTCTTGTGCCCTTTGCGTTCCAGGATGACCCTTGCGCACAAATTCTAAACCTTTAGATCAAGAGTGAAGAGGCACTTTCAGGGCTTGATCATTTCATCGTTATTCCCAAGACATCGCTTGTTGGTAAGCGCAAGAACAATGATATAAGCCAGCTCATCAACATTTAACAAAGATTCTTTGGTATATAATATCCTCTCCGAATTTAAATGACTACATAGGAAGTTAAATCACATAGAACCAGCCCCAGGCTACATCATTTCGTAGAACCACAGGATTTAAACTGAATACAAACAAGGAGGCTTTCCGCTTTACTATTGAAATTTGCTTGAAGGCTGTTCGTTGTACTGTAACGCTCTGTGGACATGTTCGATTGGTCCAACAAAGCCTGGCAAGACCGGGAGTCCAATAGCCAATACGGCTAGGAGCTACGAATCGAATTCAGTTCGTTAATTCGGTTCTCGCTTCGGAACAAACGTGTGACGATCCGCTTAGACTGTAAACCTCATCAATATGAAATATTACTCCTTAGAAAAGTATTTCATAAAACTTGTTTGCGAAATACTACTTTTCGTCCCATACTCTTTCCAATGGGGGAAATTTATAAGTGTTGTAGGGTGCTCTCTGTCAGATAACTCTATATTCTTAGCACAGTCCTATTGCAACACAAAAATACCCCTTACACGGAAATCACCAAAAGACGTAAGGATCAAACTTGTTAGCGCTACAGATTTAAGTATTCGTTTACCATAAGATTTTTTTGCTTTAAAGGTCCTCTATTGTACAACTAGCTTCTGCCTGCGACTTTGTCCGCGTGGAATAGTTACTTTACCCCCGATTTTGAAACTCTCATCCCGATCGTTTTAAAATTGACAAAGTTTCATACAAACTTTTATCCCTATTTTATCCCCTTGGGGGTAGAATTAATCAAAATACTTTCTTAGCGGATGTCTACGTCATAACATCTACCTGCATGCCAATTTTCAGCCCGATTCGTTTAGTGGTTTGGGCTGTGCGTTGATAGATCACTATGTCAGTCAGTCAGTCACTTTTGAGTTATATATATTTAAACAAGTTAAATAGGAAATCGAAATTTTACTGTCTCTCAACCTCGTCTCTTAAAAAGTCTTTGACAAACTTCCTGCTTACCCAGAACTATTACGATTCTAATTCGAATTAGAATTTCTGATATTAACCCCCCATTAAACTTTCACTGACACACTTAAATTAGCAAGGGTGCTTGTTGCAACACCTACCTTTTTTTTATTGGAAATCATCAAATGACTACAACATCTACCTGCTTTTGTTATTTTAAATTGAATTGTTTAAAGTAGTATTTTATGGTTTTATGTATTTTATGGTTATTGAATTGTTTAAAGTAGTATTTTATTGTAATTCTTAGTAAATCAAATTATTATTATTAAATCTCTGCTTTCGCTGTCAAAATGTTATCAGTGGAGCCAAGTTACAAAACCCTAGAAACCCTTTTTTATGGGAACTCATCCGGTAGTAACACTATCGAACAATTCCGCAAGACCTAAATCTAAAAACTCAACATCTCAGTAAAAAGTATGGCTTGGCGGTTCAATGCCCTAAATGTTCTTAGACTATTAAAAGTACAGGCATATTCACTTCACCGCATTGACTAATATGTACCTATTAGCATAAGCATAATCAGCCTTTTAATGTTCCCACTGCTGGGACACAGGCCTCCTCTCTAGGAGAGGAAATGGGCCGTAATCCACCACGCGGGCCCAGTGCGGGTTGGTGATTTTTTGGTTCTAGGAAATGCCAGTTTCCACACGATGTTTTCCTTCACCGTTTTGAGAACAGTGGTGATGAAATTATGATTGTATTACACAAAGTAATGCGCTTGGCTGGGTTTGAACCCGCAACATACAATCCAAACATGTCAGCAGAACACTTGTACAACAACAAAAGCACAAAATAGCTGATCACGAGTTCTTGACACTTCTCCCAAAGCGTTTACCTCTCAAACACCGTAATAAACAAAAAGGACACGTTATATCAATATCGAAAACATCAAAGGCCGTCATCCCCCTGACCCACTATCCTGTTTGGCGATCCATCCACCCGCCATCCTCCGAAGCGATCCATCCCAAACATATAGAGTTGAAAACTAAACATCACGCACCGAGCCTCGTTCAAACTGAATAATACAACAGCTACGCACGTGTCAACGAGGCTTTGGAACTAGGGCGAGTCACTTGACAATAAAATGTAGTTTATATTCATACGATTTTCTATGATTTTTGTTGTGAGATAGTTTTGAAAGTGAAATGAAACGGGCGATGGGTTTGGTAAATAAATGTTGCAATTTTAAACGCTTGCAATCTGATTTACAATATGTTTTTCTTTTCATATTCTCTCTCTCATAAAATTGACGAGGGTTATTGCGCGAAAGTAAACTAGATCAGTGACTTTTTGACATTTGATACATTTTATGCCATATAGAACGATTTAAACTATGATTGGTGTGCGCCTGTAAATTGTTTATTTTGAATAAACTCTCCGAACGTGCGTTTTTTTAAATGAATAGTATAAAACTATTCATTTCACCCGCACTCTCCTTAGAAGAACTATCGTTGGATAAACATCATGCTCCAGGTTGGTAGGTTCACTCAATATGACATAATTAATTATGGATAATTCAACACAAAACTTTTTTAAAACACACACGAAACCTAACTAACCACTACTATCCAACAAACTCGCCCCAGTAACTATCCTGACATTTACCTAACCTAAACGCCCAACTTATTTAGTCAGGCTGTAATTAAACTTGGTGCAACTATTTATTAAATGATAAAATACGCGAGCGTTCCCGGCGCGATCCCGGGCTATCCCGGGACGGCACCGGAGTCCGGGAGGCCGGGATACATCTCAATTACGAGTCCCGCCGGACTCACTATCGAAGTCACCGCTAAACGTGGGCTGCTAAGTTTCGAACGGAAAATGAGATTTCTCGATCGTTTTTTTTTTTTGTTTTTATTAGTTCTCGATTCTTTTAAGACATTTTCTCTTATAAGATGAGATAGTTTTGATTGATTATACGGATAATGTTTTGGAATAAGAGTCTATTTAGTACTTGTTCAAACTCCCTCTTGTTTAGTTGAAATTTCACTCATTCCATCGTCGACTTTGTCTGTCACCTTTTTTTTTTTGGATGGGAAATCATCACATTTTAATGACTTCTCCCGCTCTAGGCGGGGCGGAAGGGAGTGTCAGACTCTTACTGACTATAACCCACCCGTGATCCTTATAGAGCCCTTTGCGTTCCAGGGCCGCGGTGACTCTTTCGAACAAATTCCGCAACACTAGCAGGCACTGACCCTATGGGACCCCGTCTTCGTTGCTGACGACTCTTTGAGGCGCGCGTGGAACACGACGCGCCGTCTACTCGGGCCTGCTTGCTATCGGACGGCGAGCCACTCATAGCTCGCCATCCGCAGGCCCGCGCATACGGTGGCCGGGAATCGCCCTGCGTTTCCCGACGCCCGGGGCGTCTTCTTCTGTTGCGGCGGCTGCTGGGTGCGAGACGCATAGAAGTGGTCAAATCAAATCAAAAGTCATTTATTCAAACTAGGCCGACAGCCAGCACTTTTTGAACGTCAAATTTCGTTCCCCAAAACGCCCACCCATCACTACTTTCTAGTGTTGTAGTTGGGAAGAAGAAGGCCGATGTGACGACAATTGGGGGAAGCTGTCCAGCAATGGACGTCTTTCCGTTAAAATTATGATGGCCCCATCATCACAATTTCAACGGAAAGACGTCTATTTGGTTGGGTAAGACTATTCTTATTTTTTTACAAGTTTATCTTCGCATGAAAAGTGGTAGGTATCTAAGAGGCATTAGAATACCCATTTTCAATAGAAACAATCTATATTAGTATTAATTTATCTTCGCATGAAAAGTAGTAGGTATCTAAGAGGAATAAAACCCATCTTCAAGAGAAACAATCTATACTAGTATTGTAAGAGGAAAGATTTGATTGTTTGTTTGGATTGAACGGGCTCCGAAACTACTGAACCGATTTGAAAAAATCTTTCACTGTTGGGAGGTTACACTATCCCCGGGTGACATAGGCTATATAACATACTAACAAAACTATGGACTACTGTAGTCTGAAATAAAGTTTTATTATTATTATTATATTTTATCCGTGTCCTCACGGGAACGGGAACTACGTGAGTGAAACCGCGGGATGCTGCTTCACTACATAGTATAAAACAAAGTCGCTTTCTCTGTCCCTATATCCCTATGTATGCTTAAATCTTTAAAACTGCGCAACGGATTTTGATGCGTTTTTTTTTTAATAGATTCAAGAGGAATGTTTATATGTATAATACATGCATATTATAGTAGAGAAAACATTCGTATCTACATTGCACCCGTGCGAAGCCGGGGCGGGTAGCTAGTATCTTATGAAAAGATGCTTTGTTGGTGACGAATCTTTTTTATTATCGCTACAACCGCGTTTGATCACAATCTCACCTATTGCATAGCGATGATGTGGTCGACGATGGAGCACGCTTATCTAGTAGTAACCTATTCACTTTGACTTAAAGACTGACAGAAAAGAAGAAAGACAGGTTGTTGCTATCAGAAAACAGATAATTTGTGTTTGCACGCAAGTGTCCCTTATTTATCTTGTTTTAACCAAACTCAAACCCACTTCTTCCACCTCATTCACTAAACGAAGCCCTAAATTTTAAACGTCAGCCCTCGAAATTAAATTCACAAAACACTTTTACAGCCCTATAAAATTCAGGAAAGTCCCACTAAACCACGCGGCGTGGTCACCGGTGTCCACATAATTAGGTATCTACGTCCCTAATTAATTACGTAGGCCACATTATACACTAAAACTGACAATTTCACGCTAACATCGATAACTAATGGGGGTAAACTGATACTTGAGGGTGTGTTCGATAACGCTGAAATTGTGTATTAATTTTCGCTTAATTAAGGCACAGTTTTCAGCGATGCAGCAGATATTTTGTAGTATCTACAATTTTTAACCGACTTCCAAAAAGGAGGAGGTTCTCAAGTCGACTCTATTTTTTTTTTGTGTGTTACCTGATAACTTTATATTGGGAGTCCCAATTTTGATTATTCTTTTTGTATTCGAAAGATGGTGCTTGTATTGTAGTGTGGTTACATTTAAATTTGAGTGAGATCTGACAAGTAGTATTTGAGTTATCAATGAGTTGAGTTATGAACTACCACGCTGGGCAGACTGAGAGGCCAAAGGGTTAGGCTGAAGCGTAGAGACCCTTGTTCTCCCGGTCGGCTTGCACTTAACCGGATCCGGGAATCAAACAGTGTATTTCATTTTTGCATAAAGTTGTAATAAATAAATTACTCACAAACAATATCAAATTATTCTTCAAGCATCACCTGCCACATTCCATTACATTTTAATTTCACTACTTTTAGTCCCATTAAAATTACCATCCAGTGTAATACCGTTGGGTGTACAAGTGACGTCACTGGTTATGTCTGGTACCTGCATAGGCCTGGAACGCGACGCTCCAAGGCTTTATGTCCCAGAGGATTTCTTTTAATATGGAAGTCGAATTAGGGTCGTTTATTAAATTTGAGGGTGCATTTTGGGAGTTTGTAAATAGGGAAATGTTGTTTGGAATGTGATGTGAAAAAGTAAAATAATGTTAATGAATTAAACATGAGTTTTAGTTGAAATCATATCCTATTTAAATAATACATTCGCTAGTTAAACATGCTACAGTGGCAAAACGGATTCGGATGAAATTTGGAACACTGAAAGACCAGGCCAGTATTTAATATCCCAGTTGTACGTTTCCTTAAGTTAGTTTTTGACTGTCACATTGCTGATGCCGCTGGTAGAAAACTAGTTTACAATATTGGTAGGAAGGATAGGATGTGTAAAGCTTCTGAGCAGAAACGCTTTTCATTTGCTTCAAAATACTGAAAATAATGACTTCAGAATTGGGTACCTACCTAAGTAATCTCGTTAGGTAAAACGCTGGGTCCGTAAACCGGGCATAAAGTGTAACGTAGTGGAGATTATAGCTAGCCGATTGACGAGAGTTGAATAATAATGGGCTTAGCCGTTACGAATTTGAATGCTGTTTTTTTTTCTTCGTTTAAGTGTTTTCGTCAAGGCTATTCGTGATTTTAATAAGAATTTAACGGTTTAATTAAGGAGGCAGAAAGAAAATTAAAATTGTTTACTTTCATAAGAAAAAAGAAAGGCTTACTACATAGACCCGAAATAATATGAGGGCTGCAAGTAAGATGATCATGAATACTCCTTTTTGGAAGTTTTTCAAAACTAATGCATTTATTGAAGTTTAACAAATACACTGTAGATATTTTTCACGAGGGAGCCATGTATCTTAAAGGGGTAATTATTGTCAGAACTCTATGTATAAAGTATGGCTTAAATTATACCTGAATATGCAGCTAGGCTTCGTTACCTTTAACATCATTAATCCATCTCATGTGGATCGACATGTCCACTTTTTGTAAGGTTAATAGTTCATATAATTGTACTCTTCTAAGTAAATCATACTACTCGTGTTGCAGAATTTGTTCGAACGAGTCACCGCGGCCCTGGAGCGCAAAGGGCACTAGAAGGATCACGGGTGGGTTTTAGTCTGTAAAAGTCTCATTAATTGATGATTTCCCATCCGGAAAGAGGTACCTACTCGATCTGTGCGTACACTGCAGCTGTTTCAGATACCAGCGAGCAATGACAATGTGTCCCAAAATAATCCACTGTTTCGAATGTGTACGCAGTAAAATTATGTTTGCCTCCAAGTTGATGTATTTGTGGGTACACAGCAGATTCATTGAATCTTTGCGCAAATTAAATACACCTTAACACTTCCAATCAGCGATTACACAGAAGCTTCTCTTACAAACACTACCGGTAACTCGTGACGTCACCGGTGATATGGTGACGTCACGCACATATTTGCATGTAAATTGAAGCCTACACTGCGTTGATGAAACTCTAGCACTTGTTAGACAAGTTTAGAAGATTAACTCCAGATTAAGTTTGGTGTATTGACGAAGTAGGTTACTACTTAGGTGGTTTAAGATTCTGGTTATTTTAGTTCGTCAAACAAAACTTTGACGTGTCGTTAAACGGTGCGTAGTAATAGAAGTGGAGCTCGTGGCTAAAGTATAACAGCCGCACAGGTCGATCTTCAAGGTTAAGCAACGCTTGCCAAGGTTGGTCTGTGGCTGGGTGACCATCTTAACATACCGAGTTTCCTTCGTGCCTCGGAAAGTACGTTAAGCCGTTGGTCCCGTCTGTCATTTGAAGATCTTTGGCAGTCAAAGATCTACCAATGACAGCCAAGTTTGAAAGCCACAGCAAAGGTTGACTGGTAGAGAATGCCTTGGTGCATTAAGCCCGCCCATGTACAAATATTGTATTTACATAAAGTTTAAATAAATAAATAAATACAGGTTAAAAACATATAAAACTATTAATTTAAGTGACCCCATATTCAAATTTGTATTATTTACGTAACTCGTTCGTCTTTGGGTTACAAGAGTTCTTTTGTGTTCTAGATTTCAACTCTATCGCTCCAGTAGATACGGGGCAAATTGGCTGAGACAAACGGATAGACAATCGAACAGGCATACACTCGAGCGATCTTGTAGAAGCGGAGAAAATTGGCCAAAACGGAAATACTGACACACTGTCTGGTTCAGCTTTGTTTTTCGAATGTACGAAACCATAAATATAATAACAAAAAAATTACACTTCAAGCTAAAATAAACTACACACCGAAAATTATGATTAAAACAAAACATAATATACCCCTCGGGCGGCTCATTAAAAGCCAGATAGTTATCTAAACGAATTCCTTCCTCCCCTCCGTTTTTTTTTTGTCCGTCACCCAATTTCTTGTCTTGTTAATTGTTAGAGATGGGCTGATAACCTTAATGCGACGATTTGACGCTACGTTTTTTTCGGCCGGCAGTGTACGGTCTTCTTTTTAATTATAATTAAGTTGGTTATGATCATATAATTTGTTACAGTTTTTGTAGTTGTTGACTTAATTGTTTTTAGGGTTCCGAACGACCGTATGGAAAACGGAACCCTTATACCACTCGTGTGTCTATCTGTCAGTCTGTCACGGCCAGCTAATTTACGTCAAAAATAACTAAAGAAAATATTATTTAAGATTATAATAATTAAGTATTTTACTACATATCATAATTGTAGGGACATCAGGCAGCAATAGTGCTATCGCTGCAAAATGTGTTCCCCCGCGCATATGGTTTAGCGGACAGTCGTTTGCACCGCGCCGGAACAGTAACTTGTATAGCACTTTCTAAATTCTGTATGTGTGAATATCGAATAGACTGAGTTTACAGACTTTTGCATTTTATTTAATCTCCTTACCATATCATAATTATATTTAGTCGGCCCGTTAGATTTTCAAAAAAAATATTGGACACGTTTTGTTTTGTCATTTCAAATCGTAAAAAAATGTAAGATAATTTGTATCGAAGTTCAAGATACGGGGCGTAGTAGAGCACATAGTGACGTCACTGGCGTTTGCGCACTGTGTCGTCTTCATTTTTTTATTACGTGAAAAAAAGAAAAAATACATGTCTAATATTTTTTTGGTAATCTATCAGACGGACTAATTCGATTTTTTCAGTAAAATACTCTATTATTATTTAGTTACAGTGTCTTAATTTCAATTGCTGCCATTGCGTTTAACATTTTTACATACCGATCAGTGAATCTTCTATTTTGAAATAATATCTGGTACATACCTGCAACAAAATAACAAAATGTAATATAAAATGTATTAAGGAAAAGTGCAAAAATCTGCAAAGTTCAGCAGCATTAGTACGAGTTATAATATGTAATACTAATAACCTAATTGAACCTAGTAAGTGACAATAACGGCAAAACTCCTTTTATCTAAACAACAAAAAAATACAATCGACTTTTAAATAAAAAAAAAACACAAAAAGTGTAAAATAACTTCTATGTTCTTTTATTTAGAAGTCAGTTGTATCTTTTTGAGTTTTTAATTTTTCACTTTTTAGTGGTGATACCCCAAAGCTAAATGTAGCCCATATCAGAGTACGGCGTGTTATTTAAAACTGGTGTAAACTATTATTATTGGTGTAAAAATAATAATTAGAGTAAGATTTCTTATTCAACATTCCTTTATTTCTTCAAACGTAAAACACAAAAGTCACTAACATTTTTCTGGGAGCGCATAGACACAATACAACAAGGAGTATAACATACCTTATAAAATTTATCTCTTAATACTCCCACTTAAATTTTAGAATTGTATATTTCAATAGTAAGCTAAATCTAAGCTTCAAACCAATTTACTGTCTTCTAACAAAGTTAAAGCTAACTAAAAATTACTTTTTAAACCGTATAAGTATTTAACATTATTATTAACAACCTCAGTTAATATTCAGTACTTGATCTCTGTTATTAATAAATTTACCAGAAGGTAAAGCCTTTGTTAAAAAGTCTGCAAGTTGGTTTGCACTATTCACATATTGAATATTTATGACATTTTGTTCCACCTTTTCTCTTATGAAATGATATCTTACATCTATGTGCTTGGTTTTTTTGTGGTAAATAGGGTTACGAATGAGTTTAATAGCACTCTGATTATCGACACATAGAGTTACTACCAATTGTGGTTCATCGATATCAATTAATAACTGCCGAAGCCATAAAATTTCTTTGGCAGCCTCACTTGCAGCCATATATTCGGATTCGGTAGTTGATAATGCTACAGTATTTTGCTTTCTGCTAGCCCAAGTAACAGGCCCACCATTCATCATGAAGATATATCCTGTATTACATTTTCTAGAATCTATATCTGAGGCAAAGTCAGAATCGGAAAAACCTACAAGTTCCTTTTTATGATTGTAAGTAATACAAACATCTTTTGTCTTTAACAAGTACCGAATAATACGTTTAACAGCATTTACATGGTCTTTACTGGGATTATTTAAATATCTACTAACTACATTCAAAGAATAAGATATGTCAGGCCTCGATACGGTTGACAAAAACATCAGGGCTCCCACTGCTTCCCTATATGGAAAATCAATAATACTCTCACCATCATTTTTCTTTAAAATAACATTATTATCAGCCGGGGTACTACAAGGATTGGCATCTGACATGTTGAACCTATTTATAATTTGTTTTATGTACTGTTTTTGACTTAACGTAATCATTCCATCATTTTTAGTTATTTCCATGCCAACAAACATATTTAAATTCAACCCCTTTATCTTAAAACTTTGTTTCAAATCCTTTATAATATGCAACAATATACTATTACTCTTTGATAATAATATAGCATCGTCTACATACAAGATCAATATAACCTTATAATTATTAAAATGACCAACAAAAATACAATTGTCAGAGGGACACATTTCAAAACCATAAGTAGTTAGAAAAGAAGAGAACTTTCTATTCCAGCAGCGTGATGACTGTTTTAGCCCATATAAGGATTTAACTAACTTACAGATCTTTCCTGGCTCTGCATGGACACCCTCAGGCACCTCCATATAGACATCCTCTGACAACTCACCGTACAAAAATGCTGTTTTAACATCAAATTGATGTAGTTCATAATTCTCTCGAGCTGCAAGAGATAATATTATTCTAATGGAATCAAATCTTATTGTTGGTGAAAATGTTTCTTTGTAATCAAGATCCTTAGTTTGTGTAAACCCACGTGCACAAAGACGAGCTTTGTATCTTTCAATATCACCATCTGAATTCCTCTTTATACAAAATACCCATTTTGAGGTCACTGTTTTCTCATTATTTCTATTTACTAATTTCCAGGTTTCATTTTCTTTTAGTGACTGTAATTCGTCGCTTATAGCTTCCTTCCATTTATCACTATTTTTACAAGTTATAGCTTCTTCATATGTCGTAGGTACATCAAACTCAATAAAATTTGCTTCTTCATTCCTGTTCCTTCTAGGTCTCAGTGTAACATTTCTTTCATCATCTTCAGAAATTATTTGTGAAGGCTGGTATGTCACATCATTGGGATCATCCTGTGTTTCTACACTTTCAAAACTAGATTCAGAAATATTTTGGCTGTCTCTTGGTGAATCAGTTATATCTTGTGTTCCTTCACTTTGTTCTTGTTCATCGGTTAAAGAAATTGAAGTGATGTTTCTCCTCAATACTGGTACGTTGTTCTCATTGAAGTTTACATTTCTACTTACTGTTATCTTCCCACTTTCAATATCAAACATTCTATAATTCTCATTTTCATATCCTACTAATATTAGTTTTACACTCTTTTTATCTAGTTTTCTTCTTCTTTCATTAGGTATATGAACATACCCTTCTGAACCAAATACTCTTATGTGTTGAATGGCTGGCTTCTGTCCATTCCACAGCTCATATGGGGATACATCCTTTGTCTGCGTAGAGGAACATCGATTTAATAAATAAACAGCACAGTTTACTGCTTCAGCCCAGAGATTCAATGAGATATCACGAGAGTATAACATTGATCTCGCACTCTCCATAATTGTGCGCATTTCTCTCTCCACTCTACCGTTTTGTTCAGGCGTGTAAGGTGCTGTGCGTTCATGAACTATTCCTTCATTATCCAAATAAGATTTAAATTCATTGTTGACGTACTCACGTCCGTTGTCTGTATGCAATATACGAGTGCCATGGCCAAACTTATTTTTAACTATTGCATTATATTTCTTAAAGCAATCTAGGACATCACTTTTGTGCTTGATTATAAACACATGTCTATAGCTGGTGGCACCATCTTTAAATAAGACAAAATATCTTGCTCCAGATACAGATGTATGTTCTACAGGTCCACACACATCACTGTAGGTCAAATCACCTGGTTCATATTTTCCTCTACAGGATTTCTGAAATGGCAAGCGACTCTGTTTCCCATATTGACAAGCCTCACAAACAAATTTGATCTCATCTGTTAACTTTACTGGAATTGCACCGTTCTTACTCATGTTCTGCAATTCTTTCAAGTTTAAATGGCCCAAACGTTCATGCCAAATTTTTAAACCTGACTGTGCTAAGTTACAATCTCTTTGCACTGTGGTTTTAATATTCACTTCATAAAGATTATTCTGCTTTAATGTTGCAGTCATAACAACTGTATTATTTTTCAATATTAAGGCCTCATTGTACTTCTTTATTATACCATAGCCTTTTCTTGTTGCCATGCCTTCTGAGAACAAATTTCTGCGTAAATCTGGTACATAAAGTACATCTTCTATTATACTTTGCTCCCACTTGCCATTCAAACATCTATTAATTAGTATATTTCCACGCCCTTGCACCACTAGTTCCTTCTTATTTCCCATTCTCACAGTTGTATCACTGCTATTCTGGCCATAATCTAGTAACTCACAGAAATAATCACGCCTGTGTGACATGTGTGCAGATGCACCACTGTCGAGAATCCATGTATCTGTATCAGCTTCAGATTGTAAACATTGCTCGACACTGAATGCAAGCAACTTTTGCTCTTGAGGTTTCCTCTCAGACTTCTTTGGGGCACGACAATCTCTTGCAAAATGCCCTCTCTTGTTACAGTTGTAACATATAAATCGATGCTGATTATTTTGGCCAGATGTTGAACTTTGATGCATATTGTGATTCTGAAATTTTCTTTGTGGTTTAGAATGTTTCATGGCCACTAGAGCACTCTCAGATTCCTCTTCATTTGTCAAGCTCGCTTCCTCATCTAATAATCTTGCTGTTAAGTTCTGAATTGTTTGTGAATGTGGATCTAATGACAGCCATGCCTGACGCAGAGAGCGATACTTTGAAGGTAGTGTACTCAATATTTTTGTCATAATTGCTGTATTACTTATTTCCTCGCCTGTCTCTTTTAATTGTTTAGCTAAGTTCTCGACTTTGGAAATATGCTGTGCAATACTATCGGTTGATGACATCTTGTATTGATAGAATTTTTCGTGCACTATCATTTTGTTCAGTTCCGATTTTTGTTCGTAAATTGATTCTAACTTTGTCATCACTTCCTTTGCCGTTTCGCAATTTTCAATTAATGAGATTTGGTTTAAATCCATAGATGAAGTTAATAGAAACATGGCCATACCATCATTTTTGTCCCACTGCCTCGTATCACCCAGCCTGGGCTTTTCTTCATGGATATTTAAACCTTTCGCTTTTAAGGCACAATTGACCTGAAATTTCCACTGCCGAAAATTCTTACCGGCAAACTTCTCAATTCTCATAGAATTTGTGACTTCCATTTTTCAAATTTATTCACTTTCGACCGCGTACGTTTTTTCCCTTTTTAAGTTCTGCTCTTTACTCAATTTATTACGATGCGTACCTGGGCACATAACCTATTATTATTGGTGTAAAAATAATAATTAGAGTAAGATTTCTTATTCAACATTCCTTTATTTCTTCAAACGTAAAACACAAAAGTCACTAACATTTTTCTGGGAGCGCATAGACACAATACAACAAGGAGTATAACATACCTTATAAAATTTATCTCTTAATATAAACAATAAACAGACATGCGATTACAGCAATAATTTATTGAAGAGTTCCGTTTCCTATCTTCGAAGTTCTTCATCAGATCTTCACCAAACTATAAAGGGATCACCTCGAAATACTAAGATTTTCTTTCAAAATATCGTATTCTATAGTACACCCACCAAAAAATTAAGACTAGACACAAAAAAAAAACAGTTGACTTGAGAACCTCTACCCTTTTTTGAAGTCGGTTGAAAACAGTACTGTGAGTGAGTGGGTAATATTATTAGTACTGTGTACCTAATTTTAGCGATTTCGCTTTTGACCTCGAGGGTTCATTGTTTGCCACAGGGTTACATAAAACCCACATCTTATTGATGCCGGAGCCACCGACAGAACCCAAGCAAACATCGGGATTAGATAATCTGTTTTCCTTTACGTAGGTTTAAGCGTCATTAGGGCATGAATTTCGGGTTTTCATATAGGTTGAAAAGCGACGTCGTAAATAGATTTTATTTATCTGTTCGGTTTTATTGAACGTTAGTCATTTTGAATGAGGATGAGTCTTTTTGCTTGATACAAACGATAATGTTGATACAGAGACGCGATGGAAGAAATGGCTAAAAAGAAGATGATGGAGATATAGCAGAAGGCATGCTACGCATCAACCAAACTTGCCATCTCCTTGCCCTTCACCCAACCATATCTTCCAGCGTTGAGGAATAGGGTATTTTACTGGTAAAAATTGTAGCAACGTAGTGACGTCACATGAGTTTTCAACGCACTGTATCGTCTTCATTTATTGTTTACGTGAAAAAGAAAAAATACTTGTCCAATATTTTTTGTAAATCTATCAGACGGACTAATTAGATTTTTACAGTAAAATACCCTATTGTTCGAATGAGTCACCGTGGCTTTGGCACGCAAAGATTTTTTTTTAAAGGTGGGAAGGCGTCAAAAGGCTTCTTCTGGTCAAAAGCGCGCTTCCAGAGCGAAAGGGAGTGTCAGACTCTTACTGACTAAAACTCATCCGTATTCCTTCTAATGCCCAAGAAGTCATTTGATGATTTCTCATCTCATCAAAAACTTCTTCATAATATATCATATTTGCCGTCATCTCAGTATCAATTCTAATCTTTAAGAAAACTAAAGAAAGAATGAGCCTTGAACCTTGAAGCCCATTCAATTTTTCATTACACTTAATTTTTCGAAGTCGCGTAAAAAAACTACTAAGTGCTACGCAGCGCGATAGCTCTACGGCGTAGCGTAGACACAAGGCTACGCGCTGCCAATGCTACGAGTCAAGCACTGCTACGTTTTTCATAGCCGTGTAGAGGAACTGGAACGAAGACGAAGTGAGAATTAGTGTAGTAGGTAAACCTCTATGTACTACACAAATTCCTACTTCGTCTTTGTTTGTTGGCAGGTTGGACTGCCCCATCCAAAGACACTGGGTGGAGATTGCTATAGGTAAATAAATAAATTAAGAACGAATAATACATAACATTTAAGAAAAATCTGATACTAACGCACTAACAATATGTGGACTAGTCATGGTCTTAAATAAAGATATTTTATTTTATTTATATTTTTATATAATGCTAACGCGTCTCGAACACGATTCTCAAAAAATGTATCCCTCACATTTTGACATTCGATATCCACGATATAGGTAACTTGCACAGCGTAGACTATGCCATCTAGTGTTGCAAATCTGAAACTTTTACGTTGTAAATATTTGACCTTCCTGCACCCTCCGTTTAGGGGAACGTGCACGAAGTAGACCGTGCCCTCTAGCGGTGCAAATTTGAAACTTATAAGTAAAATATACTTGACATTAACGCGTCTGTGCTGCCACCTATAGTTTCTGCACGTTCCCTATAATGTCTTGTTTAGAACCCTCCCTTCACAAGCCAGCGCAAGAACTTTAAACCAAATTGCACAATCTGAGTGGTTTATATTTTATCAATAATCACACATTGTTCTTATTATTAACCAGAAATATACCTTGACATAATCCCATACTAAACTTAAACACAAATTCAATTTCCTCTCATCTAAACATTCATATTTACTCTGTTTTCCGTTGAAAGCAGCACCTCGCAAGATATAATATTCCACGTAAGGAGGACACGGTATAGTCGCGTAAAGTCAAAGCAACTTCAATGTGCATACATGACCGCGAGCGAGATGTGCCATAGGGCGGGGTGCTAGTGGAAGCGAAGCGGATGAATTTTGTCATTACTTTTCTTTCATTGTGTTGTGTTATAAGTATTTACTATGTACCTGAATTTTTTAATCCTATTTCTTAATAGCTAAACATTTCAGTAAGAAGAAAGAAATAAATATGTTTATTTGGGACTCGCACAAAACAGACAAAAATAGTAAAAACTACTACAAAAACAAAAATAAAAAAGTCCAAGGTCAAAACCTCTAGGCGCATCACTATTTCTATACTTATAAATCATCCTGTCTGATTTTATAAACGCACGACCAAAAGTACTAAACCCAGAAAGCTGAAATTAGGAATATAGGTTTAATTTATAACGTCCGCTAAGAAAGCATTTGCAGTAACTCCAAGTTTAAAGGGGGAATGGGACCCTATGTGTCCCAGACAGATGTGTTGCTGGGGAATTCTTCTTCCCAGCTAAAACACTAGGAAGTGGTGACGGGTGGGCGTTTTGGGGGACTGTCTTTATGTAAAATTTGACGTTCAAAAAGTGCTGTCGCTCAGCCTAGTTTGAATAAATGACTTTTGATTTTGATTTTTAACTTAGCGCCAAGTTTCTCAGTACAGAAAGAAAGGTTAATCTTAAGCAATTTGTAGCTAGTGTAAAGCTTACTCAAAAGTCATAAATCTAGATAAAATGACACAATTTTGACACTCACGTCTCCCGCTGAAAGAACCACCCCACCCCAACCATTTACGCGGTCTCAAAAGCGGCCGGCTCAGCTAAGATTGAGCCTCCAAGACACTGCCTACGGCTATGAATCCAAATGAACGTTTGACCAAACGTTGGTACCAACCACAACGTTTGGTCAAACTTTGTGTAACGTTGGTTTTAGTTTCAAACAGTTAGTTGGCAATTGAATGGAACTCATTTGAGGTTCGACTGGCCAAGTTAATGAATTGATTATTTTGTTTAAAGTAGCTTGTAAGAGGGAGTGAGGCTATGGCAATCAACTAGGATACAAACAGAATCCGAGCTACTACTACTAAGAATTTACTGATACGATAGATTTACACTAGATTATCTATGCTTCGATACTAGGTGTTTAGTATGTGTTTGGATAGGAGGATGTTTGTTACTCGATCACGTCACAACGGCTGAACGGATCTTGATGAAATTTGGCACAGAAGTAAATTATAATCTGGAATATCGCTGATATTTTTTATTCCAGGTTGTATGCACCCCTGGGGTATTTTGCGACATTCACGCGGACGGCAGTTAGTGTTATTTAAATGTTGTCCTGTACTGATGTGCTTATTATAAGTACAACAAAATGTTTAAATAATATTAATTTGCCTTTTTTTCTGGATAGGTAATCATCAAATGACTTCTCCCGCTCTGGGCGGAGCGAAGGAGAGAGTCAGACTCTTACTGACCACCCCTTCTTGTGCCCTTTACGTTCCAGGGCCGCGGTGACTCTTTCGAACAAATTCCGCAGCCCTAGCAGGCACTGACCCTATGGGGCCCCGTCTTCGTTGCTGACAGATCTTTGAGGCGCGCGTGGAACACGACGCGCCGTCGACCCAGGCCTGGTTGCTATCGGACGACAAGCCAGGGGTAACTATTAGGTCAAAAGGAGAATGATCACGACAATATGGACCACGGTACAGAGTTGCGTCAATTCCAAAGTTGTTTTAGATGGTTTATAAATTAACCAAATAACCATCTACAATTGCCATTTTGGAATCAAAACCCGCATTTCCAAGTTTTTTTAGAAAACGTAACTTAACCTCAAAGTAGAAATATCCGTCGTGTAAGTGTAGAGGTAAGTTTATAGGTCGTAGTTTGGAGAGCAGATTAATTAGCATATCTGATAGGGATAGAGACTTAAATAAATCAGTACCTTGCCTTTATATTTCCTGTTAAAACAGTTACAAATACAAAATTCACATTCAAGTTAGCGATAGTGATTGAAAACAAGAAATAAACAAATAGTTACAATGAATATCACAATTACTGTGGAGAGTAGGACTCAATCAACACAAAAAAAAACTGTAATATTTAAATCGCAATGAACAAACTTAGCATGCACCACGCACAATTGACATTGGACTTTTTGACAATTCAATTTGAGACACCAACACCAATGTTGCCACTTTAGATTTTAAATGAAAATCGATTACTCGAATAAATACACTCGACACATAATTATTTCAAATGACTGATTTAGTTCTATAATCATTAGTTTATTAAAAAGGTTCGATTTATATCAAACCGAAGCAAGATAATTAAAAAAAAAATCTATGAATCATTCATATGTATCGTTAGCCAACAAAGTGAAATTGCTTTAAAAAGTTTTGAAAGTAAAATAATACGACTACTGTGTGTGTGAAATACTAATTATTTCACACCACAGTAGTATCATCTCGCTTTATTATTTATAAAAACCCCGCGATTTACCTTTCCAATGACTTTACATTTATATTAATTTGTAATCGTATACAAAAAAAATCGATTAGAGTTGTCAATATATTTACTTATTTTGATTATGGCAACACTTTAACGTAAGAATAGCCGGCAGTAGGTAATTCATTTTATCAAAACAATTTCATAACTTATTAAGTTTACAAAATAAACCCCTATACAAAATTGGCATTCTAATTGCAGAATGACTTCAAAAATAAAGAAAATAATTGTAATATAATTTTTATCTTGATGCATGAGAAAAACCAGTACCGTGGATGGTCATGATCCTTTGAGCAAATTCGGGAGTTTGAAACAGTTCGGTGGCAATCAGGACTGTGGTTTGATTGAAGTTGGTTGTTACTTAATAGATTTGATCTTAACTAGTTTAACTATTACATGATTGCTTTTTAATTGTTTTTAAAACCTAGTGGGAATAAGATTCGTGCTCCTTAGATAACTGGTTTCTTGTTAGGCGGATATTATCCTGGTATTTTTAAGATCCAGAGCCCATTCTATCTAAAGGTTTAATGGAAAATATCACTTTTTAACCGACGGTGGCGAAGGAAAAGATGATATTTTTTGCTTTTTTGGCGGTATATTCATCAGTTCCCTCATATCTTCTAAACTAATAATCATAATTAAAATGTTGACAAATTCCGCAACTCTGATAGCCTTTTTTTTTGGATGGGAAATCATCAAATGACTTCGCCCCATACTATGGTGCAGAGAATGGTATATTGACTACCATAAATGCAAAATGTTTTCTGCAAAGATTTAAAAGTTGTGATAATAATAAAAATTATTATTATTTTTGGATAGGTACTCATTGGTTAGTTTAATAAGTGTGTCTTTTTTTGTATGTGATATCTTTTAATGTTTAGTTTTGTTTGAATGTTGGTATTTTGTAAGTTGTTGAATATTATAATTTTATGATTTCTTGTGCAAAATTGTTAGTTAATACTGTAAATTGTTTAGAAATATTATTGCTTTAAGTATTTATTTTTTTAGTAGTGTGATTTATATAATTTGAACTCACCTGACTTATTTATGTACTACAAGTTGTTTATATAGACTACATGTTTGATCACTTGGGGAGACGTCAAAATGTCACACGAACGGTGGTTGCTGAAAATCAGCGTCGTTGATTGTTGGACTTGTCCAGAATCGCGGCATATGCTGAGCAACAACCGATTCCTGCTTAGATGCGACGCACAAACCAGATTCATGTACATATATTTTCAGGTGGACAGTAAGTAAACAGTCTACTTTCATTTGTTTGTTATTATGTTGTCACTGCTGTCAATGTCGGTGCCGGGTGTCACGCCATAGACAGAATTTTAAATGTGTTCTGTTTTGTCTGTGGTGTGACCAGAGACTCGTGGTAGTCGTGCCCGGTCCTGACATTGTTTTTAGTTTTATTAAGATGTTATTCTCGGTTTGTTTTTGAGTTTGTCTATTTTATTTTTTTGTGCGTCATCTATGGCGGAATAAACGAGTTTTCTTTCTTTCTTTCTTTCTTTCTCCCGCTCTGGGCGGAGCGGAAGAGAGTGTCAGACTCTTACTGACTAAAACCCACCCGTGTTCCTTCTTGTGCCCTTTGCGTTCCAGGGCCGCGGTGACTCTTTCGACCAAATTCCGCAACCAACTAGAAGTAACGTATTCACTTATGACTCGACGGGCCCGATCGGACCGTGCTGCGTTTAGACTTGATGCCCACTCGAGCTAGTAGCTGTCTTACAGAGAACGTCAAAAGACGAGAACACATTTATAGCCCCTCATTAAAATCCCATTTTTTCCATCACCACTTCATTTTCGCCTTCTAACTCATTTATTTATTTTATTACCAATTTTACAGGACAAATTACATACAGTCCTAAATATATATCTTAATTCTAAGTATTACGAGCCTGAACTAGGAAATCCTGTGTTTCAGGCGAGAAGATTTAAAATAATTTAAAATTAACAAATAATCAAAAGGATTCTATAGTACAATACAAATGTGTAAAAAATCTGTGATATAGACAATTAATACTTAACTTCTAGATTCCTAACTAAACTAGGGCAAAAAATGTATAAAAACAAAATCACTTTAGCACAATCAGTGAATTCTCTGTATCATCATAGGACACATTGGACATTGCTTCCATGGCAAAGTAATCTCATTCACCGTCGACTGCAAGTTCAAGGCGAAGATTGAAACTGTTTTATGAGTGCATTAACCTAATTTACTGTTACAGAGTTAACGCGTGAGAGGGCTAGATGTTAACATGCTATGTCTAAAAGATTTACGTCGCGTCCACGTTGTATGAAGAACTTTTTGTTTAATACAAACAGCGGGCCTACCATGACGTCTTAAAACGTGAGTCTTCCGAGCGAGAAAAAGGGATGGAGCTATATAGGGTGTATAACTCTATCCCTCTTTCTCGCTCCGAATACTCACGCTTTAACACCTCATGGTACGCCCGCTGAACGGAAAACGTTACTTAAACCCGGATTATGAGTTAAGAATTTTGAATCGAGGATTTTTCAGTACTCGACCAATTTGATAACCTTCCAGTGTGATATGCTTAGTTCTAATTTCGAATTCTTAATCTATAAAGGGAGAAGAATGTTTGGCGCTTCAGAGAGTAAGGTACAATTGGGTATTTTACTACGTATCAAAATCTCAATTCTAATTATTGTGTCCGTTGGATTTTCAAAATATATTGGACACGTATTTTTTATAATTTCAAATCTTAAAAAAAAGCTTCAAAGTTCAAAAGAGGGGGCTCGTGACGTCACGTCGCTGGGTATAATTGTAGAACGTAGTGACGTCACGCTAGTTCGTTACGTGAAAAAAGAAAAAAAATACGTGTCTAATATTTTTGATAACCTATCAGGAGAACTAAAGCGATTGCCTGAGTAAAAAAATATATGATTATGTTTAGTCCGTCAGTTAGATTATAGAAAAATATTTGACACGTATTTTTTCGTTTATCAAATCTATAAAAACTGACGAAGTTAAAAAGCATCAAAGATCAGGAGTGGGAGCGTGTGACATCACGGCCCGGTAAAAATTGTAGCGAGTAGTGACGTCACACGAGTTTTCAACGCACTGTATTGTCTTCATTTTTTGTTTATGTGATAAATAAACAAAAAATGAAGAAAATATGTCTCCAATATTTTTTGGAAATCTATCTGACGGACTAATCAGATGTTTTTAGTTAACTACCCTATTAAATTTTTTCAGTAAAATATCCACCTAAAATCTCCAAAAAAGGTTAAGTACAATACATAAGATATTCAAAGAATACTAAATAATTGATCTGGTCTAGGATAGAGTGTACACAGACAACTGTTTAGAAAAACCGACGGAAAATTAACTGTGGAAACATAAGTCCAACATAAACCTAACGAAAAAAACCAGTTCTGAACTAAATTTCAAGTTACCAAATGAAATTAATAGTTCAGACCACAACCATACAACAAATATTTACAAATGAACGTGAGCTAAAACCGCATATTTTAAATCCTATTACTGAAGTACATCATAAAATCGAGCAGTTCATTGCAAAATTTATTATTCCATTTGTTTTACAGAGTGCTATTATATAAGTACAGTCTCATAATAAATTCAAATAACTGTTCATTAAAAACAATGTATAGCTAAATTATCACTAGAAACGAACTTTTATTTTAGTACCCGAAATCATCATCAAAGTCAACGTTTTATAGAAAACCGTAACTGCTGCCACATACTGTTACAAAAACACGTTTTTTTCCCTTTAATCTACAAGGAAATTAACATAATTTATTTCTATACGGATTCCCTGATCCGAACACAAAAGAGACTATTAAAAGGCTAATTTCAGAACGCATTCATAAACTTCGTCAGTTACGGTGAACGTTCTAAATTCAAATTTTAAACGCAAAACGCGTGGCAATTTTCATTCGACGCTTAACTTTGGCAGTGTAAACACGTCTCTTCAACAAATATGAAAGTTTTAAATGTTGGAAAATTAATTAGATACAGTGAGAGCGAGTTGGGTTGGATTTTGTATGAGAAAACGCGTGTATGTTTGTCTTTTGTGAATTAATTGGCTGTTAAAGGAATCATGTGGGGGCTCTTAGCAGTAATAATGAGGCCCAAAATAGAGTTTCTGACTAATTTGTTCCACTTAATTACTATTAGTTCGTCCCCGTATTGACTTCTGTCTAACAATCGTTATATTATTTCGTTTTAATTACATGTTAATGTCTCCTCTGGTGTAACATAAGGGAACCTCGCTCCTAATACTACTTAATAATTATAATAAATAAAACACCGTTTGGGATTTAACTACGTACTTATTTAGGGCATCTGCTTTAAAAGAGAGCTAATACATGATTCTCATATAAAAACAATGTATATAAAAAAAGCAATTAAAAATACCTCTTTATACTTTTGCCAGAAGCTTCCAAAGGTCTACAGTTCTATCGTCAAACTTGTCTACCAGTGACCTGCACCCAAGGAATTCATACCGTGACAATATCAACAAGTGGTAGCAATAAATGGTCGTGAAAGAACATAAATAACGTCTAAAGATTCAATAAGTCGATAGGATTTCCGTTGTGAAAGTCACAAATATTCTGAATCAGATCGGTTTCAAGTAACATGAAAAATTTATAGACGAGTTTCGATCTTTCTCAGCTGACGTCGCCTACTCATAATCTATCTCCATGCCAAATTTCATCTTCATGAGCCAAGTAGTTTTTGAGATTTCGTGATAAATCATTGAATAAATGCGTGACTGACGCATAGCTTTCGCTTTTATAAATATGGATTTTTATTATTTTCTTGGAAAGCAAAAGGTATTAGGAGGAACACGGGTGGGTTTTAGTAAGTAAGAGTCTGACACTCTGGAAATCATCAAATGACTTCTCCCGCTCTGGGCGGAGCCGTATGCTCCACCGTTTCCTCCGTGCCATCACACAGTATTGACACCACAAAATTTCCTCCCGCTGCATCCGAAACAGGTACCTCCCGAAACAGCCACGTCCGGTGAGCACCTACGTCAGGCGGAAGGCAAGGACGCCGTGGCTCTCCAACCACTCTTCAAAGAGGGGATAGCAGCCCAGAGTCTGGGTTTTGTGCTCGATGTATGTCAATAAAGCTTGGCCTCTTTCACATGAGTTTTCTGCCTTACCCTTCGGGGATTTCTAGCGTGATGTTTTGTTAGTATTATAAACGACACAACCCATGGCCTACTTCACTCTAGTACCCACAAAACTCCACAATATTTATCTCCTCATTCAAAGGTAGTCTGTAAAAGGCGTGGAGTTTAAAATTTCGTGTATGTTATGATAAAGGGAGCCCTTTATAATTTAATGGTCTCTTTCATACAGGATGGAGTGTAAACGGTTAAAGTGGGCCCACTTTTATGATGTATGTACGTGGGTACTGGATGAATAGGGTCCACTTCAGTCTTTTAGTAGTAGTAGAGCGAATGCACTGCGCTAGTGCTGCACTGCGTGTCGCGGGTTCGATTCCCACACGGAACAAATACTTGTATGGCCTACAGATAGTTGTTCCGGGTCTGGCTGCTTGTGTATGTAAGTTTATATGTTTGTAAATGCACCTAAGATACAAGAGAAATTCCTAGTGCGGGGAACGCATTAAAAAAAGGTTGAGGTAGAATGCTTCAAGTTTTTGGTCTATTACACTATTTTTTTTTAAACGTGGGTGCGTGCACAAACACGTAAACTCACATACACACGACACCCAGACCCGGAACAATTATCTGTAGGCCATACAAACATTTGTTCCGTGCGGGGATCGAACCCGCGAAACGTAGGGCAGCAGCCGAACGTTCAACCACAGCGCCAACCGTGTCGTCGTGTATTGAAGTAACGCTATGTTGTTAAAGCTTTGCGTTCGCGGGCTGCGGTGACTTTTTCTAACATTTTTGCAACCCTGGTAGGGCTCAAACTCCTGGGCCTGCTAATTCAAATATCTACAAACTGAACTGTCTTAACCGATTGCGGTTCAAGGTTAACCGCTGAAAAACAATCTGTCCAAGCGGGGCAGTCTCGACCCAGTGTGAAGACTCCCTTCACAGGACATGCGTCACCTCCTTGTTGTTTCCCATCATGCACAACCACCTGCACCTTCCAGGATATAAACGAGGCCAATAATATAGCATAGTCGTCACCTCCCTGCCCTTATCCCATGTTACTTGGGGTCGGCGCAAAACGTTTTATTTCTTCCACTCTATCCTGTCAGCCGTCACGCTATCACTAACTCCCTTTTCTTTCATATCACTCCTCATACAATCAATCCATATTTTCTTTGGCCTCCATCACCCTCTCCATCCATCCACATTTATATTCACAACTCTTTTAGAAGGCATGTAACTGCCTCTCATCACTCCTTTTCACATGACCATACTAAGACAAGCGGTTCCCTTACAACTTTTCCGTCACTGGCGCCTCTTTTAAACCACCAGGCACAGGCTGCTAAATACTGATTGGATACAATTTAATCCGAGTCAATCAACACAGAAAGAGAAGCGTCTTCTGGTTCGTTTCATCGACAATCAGATGATCCTGCGTCTCATTTTTAGGGCTCCGTAGCCAAGTGGCAAAAAACGGGACCCTTATAGATTCGTCATGTCTGTCTGTCTGTCCGTCCGTATGTCACAGCCGTTTAATTCGGAGACTATTAAAGTTACATAAATGAAAATTGGTAGGTAGGTGCAACCTGTTAACTGCTATTCAATAATGCTGTAATATTATGGCTAAAAACATTTTAGGGTTAAACATTAACTTTAAAATTAGTTTAAACATTAACACTCCATACCTGTAACTGAGGACAAAAAAAATAATTCCAACAAACATAATCGTGTGGGGTTTCATTGGATAGCTCTTTTAAAATGAATTAGAGGATTATAAAAAGTTTTTTTTTTATTTAAGGCAATAGTTTTTGAGATATGTGCTTCCGAATTCGTAAAAAATGTGCTCTAACTTTTAAATGATGAAGTTAAAAATTCCTAAAAAAAATTAGCAAAAAGAACTTCACAGACACTTCCAACGAAAACTGTTTTGAACATCACAGCTTACGAATCATCGACATGCACTAGTGCAATTGCTTTTCAAATTAGTCATATATCACATTAATGACGTATACTTTTAGTGATATGAGATTTTTTATAAATAACTAGCAGCGCCCCGCGGTTTCAACCGCGTAGTTCCCGTGGGAATACGGGGATAAAATATAGGCTATGTTACTCAGGGTGAATGTAGCTTTCTAATGGTGAAAGGATTTTTGAAATCGGTCCAGTAGTTTTTGAATTTATTCGTTACATACAAAAATACACATCTTTTCTCTTTATAATATTAGTATAGGCGGTACGGAACCCTTCGTGCGCGGGTCCGACTCGCAATTGTTTATATTCATTTGTACTTATATTTTCAAGTTTTCAACACTTTAGTCTCGCATTCCTGTCAAACAAGGTTGCGGAATTTGTTCGAAAGAGTCACCGCAGCCCTGGAACGCAAAGGGCACAAGAAGGATCACGGGTGGGTTTTAGTCAGTAAAAGTCTGACACTCCCTTCCGCTCCGCCCAGAGCGGGAGAAGTCATTTGATGATTTCCCATCCAGAAAAAAAAAGGACTTCACAGACAGTTCCAACGAAAATGGTTTTGAACATCACAGCTTATATACTTTTAGAGATATGAGATTTTTTTACAAATAATGGTACGGAACCCTTCGTGCGCGGGTCCGACTCGCACTAGTGTATATTCATTTGTACCCATCATTTCAAGTTTTCAACACTTTAATCTCGCATCCCTGTCACACAAAGGTTGTGTTTAAAAGCGCTCCTTCGCACGCAAGTCGGACGCGGGTTAATATTTCACACCGTGTCACCCCCTCTCCTTGTGCTCAACAAGTTAAGGATATAAATACGTTTTTCTACAACTTGGAATTGCTGTTTTTTCGTGTTCAAATATTAAATGGAATAGGGATGTTTCCTGAGTAAAAAATATATGATTATGTTTAGTCCGTCAGTTAGATTATAGAAAAATATTGGACACGTATTTTTTCCTTTATCAAATCTATAAAAACTGACGAAGAAACAAAGCATCAAAGATCAGGAGTGGGGGCTTGTGACGTCACGGCTCGGCTAAAATTGTAGCGAGTAGTGACGTCACACGAGTTTTCAACGCACTGTATCTTCTTAATTTTTTGTTTACGTGAAAAAAGAAAAAATACGTGTCCAATATTTTTTGGAAATCTATCCGACGGACTAATTAGATTTTTTTAGTTAACTACCCTATTTTATTTGGATCTTTGTAGTCCAAACGGGTGTTTTATTGAGTATCTTGAGAATTGGGATTTGATTCAGTATATCACTAAAATGTTTCTTAAATTTTACGTTCAGCTGTCCGCGGTTTCGTTCTTGAGGATTATGCTAAGTTTTAACACACATAAGGCAATAGTGTAGCTGTCTATAAAGACAACAAAATACCGAAATGCAATAGTGTAGCTTTCTATAAAGAGAACACCGAAATCAGATCAATACCTCCAGAGATTGCTTTTTACAAAAATATATCAATAAACAACGCACCCACGACATGAGAGAAATTCCTAGAGAGGGCCAAAGTTTTTTTAAAACAAACTTTTATAAAGAGAATAAAATATTTTTCCTCTATATAATCCGAATATAACTTAAGATTCTTCTTTAGAAGTATTGAGAAAACTTCAAAACGACTTTTGGCTAGAATAAGACATACAAAATATTCTCACATGGTTTCTATGAACTCTAAAACTAATATTTTATTTCAAATTCCTTTCAACAAAGTTGAAATTAGCACGAGAAAAGCCAATCATAAGTGTAAGGTTAAGCAAATTGCTTGAAATCGCACTAAGTCTGAACTTACAATTTAAACCATGGTTACTGTTAAAATTAACGAGTGGTTTAAGTTGATTGTTAATAAAAATTACTCGTATCTTTAGTTATTTTTGTATGTTTGAAGTATCATTGCTTAGTAAATCTATACTTATATATAAAGTTGAAAAGTTTGTTTGTTTGCTTGAAAACGCTAAACTCAGGTACTGGTCCGATTTCACGCGCACCTCAAATAGCCATCAGCAAAGAAGACGGGGCCCCATTACATAGGGTCAGTGCCTGTTACGGTTGCGGAATTTGTTCGAAAGAGTCACCGCGGCCCTGGAACGCAAAGGGCAAAAGATGGATCACGGGTGGGTTTTAGTCAGTAAGAGTCTGACACTCGCTTCCGCTCCGCCCAGAGCGGAAAGTCAATTGACGATTTCCCATCCAAAAAAAAAAGTACTGGTCCGATTTGAAAAAATATTTTTTGTTAGATAGCGAATTGATCAAGGAAGGCTGGCTATCATCACACTAAAACCATCATGAAAAACGTAACACAAACGAAGTTGCGCGGGTCAACTAGTATTTCAATAAGAGCCATTTTCAATAGGCAGGTAATAGTCATCAAACCCATTTCGGCGGAAAGAACACAACATAGCCTCCTCCGAGGGTCCAGTCACATCGGACCTGTGCTAGGTACTTACGGAGCGATAGACACCCGTCCACCTCGAAAGGAAAGCTTTAAAACACTGCATTTTCTACTGACATTTATGTAATACTAGCTGCTGTCCGCGACTTCGTCCCCGTGGTATCCCCGATTTTAAAACATTCTTTATCGCTGCTCCGCTCCTATTAGCTTAAGCGTGATGTTATATAGCCTAAAGCCTTCCTCGATAAATGGTCTATTCAACCCAAAAAGAATTTTTCAATTCGAACCAGTAGTTCCTGAGATTTGCGCGTTCAAACAAACAAACAAACAAACTCTTCAGCTTTATAATATTAGTATAGATATATTTTTTTTTTCATGACATTTCGATTATTTTAATTAAATTAATTTTGACGACTATAATATTGCTGACATTAGATTTCTGTACTATTTAAGTTTTGACAATTTTTATATGCTGACATTGTTGTTTTTTTTTTTTTTTTGTAGTATGAGATTTTTTACAAATAACATAATTTTGATAATAGAGTCACTATTTTGTATGCCTTTCGGTGGAACATAGGTTGGACCAGATATTATCTATAAGATCATTTTACCCCGTGTTCACAAAATTAATAAATGAATTTGAATTTGAAACTGCATCTACAAAATTATTTTTTTTATAATCAGAATTCGTAATTAAGTGATTGATGACAGGCCTCAAACTATTTACTTAAACGTCAAAAATAAATAAAAAGCAAAACCCCTTACAAGAAAGTTGAACAGCAAATCCAATTTCTAATCTGCGAGACGTAATTTAGTAAAAATTCCAACGTCACTCCTCCAGAGTACATTATTATGGCGGATTACATTTTTTTCTCATATTTTACATGATGGCAACACTTACTGACGCTAAGATATAGAAAAATTACACGATAGGTAACATACTGTTGATGTTGATTTGTTTTAAGAAAGTAGTTTTGAAGTCTTGATTTCGAGAGATAATTATGTTAGTTATACTTTTTTATTAGATAGCGAACTAGGTTTAATATTTTGGCCATGGATTCCAATTTTGAATAACTTTTCTTTTTAGAAAACGTTTATCAAAGGTTTATCAACAGACTTCCTTCTCCTTCTCGATCCTTGAATGTATTCGGTAGTGCTTTGGTTCTCATTTTCTATATTTGTATTTTTCTTGCATACTTCCTATTACGTTTCCATACAACTGCACCTTTCCTTCTCCAAAAACAAAAACTCAATAGCGTGTTCCCTATGTGATTGTTTCAATCGGATAAAATTGAACGCGTCCTAACCCCCAAACGCAAGCGGTACTTATTTTGAACAAATCCGTTCGTTCGGGCAGTCGATGGGAATTGTCAATTCCCACAGCAAACGTTACCTGCTCAGATTGAGAAGCGTTGAGAAGTGCATGCTGTTTATTTTATCTTATTTCGTAGGTGAGAAGTCTGTTTTAGAAATTGTGTTTTGCAAAACGTATTTCCAACAAAAGCACCGTTATACATGTTGAACATGTAAGATTTTCAAAATTTAAGGAAACTGGTAGAAAAGTTTAACGTATAACTTTTATTTAAGAGCTCATTTAGAAGAAGAACTAGAAAAATATTGTTTTGGTATTATTAATGCATATAACTTTATACAGGTAGGTAAACAAATCAAACCAGCTTTTTTATCAACAACGTTAATTAAGGCAGTAGTGAGTTGCAAACCTATTTACTCTTAGAAATTATATAGTCCTGTTAAAATCTACCAGTGAATAATTATGCCCTAGACTTGGTTAGCGATTGAGAATTCACCTCAAGCTGAAGTGAGCTTGAGATGATCTGTCCTCACTTTTCACGGTGATTTTTATGACCTCATTAAAAATACCCTTCACGAAACAAAATCAGCATTTACCAAACAAAAACAAAACAGGTAACAGCCTAAAAAATGAAACACACTTAAACAAAAGACGTAATCAATCATACCGCGAAAATGTGTGACGTAATAAAAAAAAAGAAAACAAAACAGGCGTAGACAAATGGCGGCCGCTACGAGAGTTTATCCCTTGAGCGGGTGAGGCCGGGGTCAAACAACTGAATTATTCAGATCGAATACAAGTTCAACAAGTCTGCAGTATAGGGTTATGTAAGATGTCGGGTGCGATTTATCGATGAATCGATGTTTTCTTAGAAATCGGTAACGGTTTTGGAATCTTAGATGAATTGGTTGGCTGATTTCGATTTATTGGTGATGATTGAAATGGCTTGACACATAATGGTTTAATATCGAATGGAAAAAAGTGTGTACCGATACAGAATAATTTTCTACTAATAAAAATTAAAACAAAAGCCAGTCATCAATTATACAACGAAAACACAACGTTATTTATTACGTTAAGTGTTTTCGTGGTATAATTGATATTTTATACATTCTTTTAAGTATTTTGGTATATATTCAATATCTAATATCGAATACATACATATCGAATGAACATCAATAAAATTCTAATATACATACGTAAGTATGTATGTACGTAGGTACATATATCTACCGAGTATTATAACAAAATGTTTTATGCATTGTATTTATAGACAAGCTGACCCACGCACCTTTGTCCGCGTCACAGAAAAGTGAAAGGTATTCAAAAGTTCCATCCAAATATATGCGATTCTTATTGAGAAAAAAAAGTTAACAACTTCACGTGATATTTTACAATCTCACCGCGTTTGCAATTTTCCGGTTACATTTCATTCCTGTTCTTAGACTTTTATATGGAAACGGTCTTGCTGATTTGTTATTTTTTAAATAATTATATCGGGGATAGTTTCGAGCGAATTTTGATAAAGTTTCATCAAAATTCGCGATAGAGAAAAGATACAGAAAAGTATCTTGGTAACAGGAAATGACGTGGACCAATGAGATTATTTTACCCAGATCTACATTAAAAACAATGGACGCTGTAGAGCCAGCATACCTCAATATACAAAACAACATGAATACATCTGTTATTTCTCATCAGAAAACAATTACTTCAAAAGCTTAAAGTAAAAGCACTAAGCAGTTGCTATTATTTTAATTTTGCAAAAAATACTCAGAACTACGATACGCTGCGGTATAAGAATTATCTACGTGTAAATTAATTAGTTTTATGCCAGCTCTTAGCCTCACAATTAGTTCAGGTTTAAGATTTTATTAAAATCTATACTAATATTATAAAGAGGAAAGATTTGTATTTTTGTATGTAACGAATAAACTCAAAAACTACTAGACCGATTTCAAAAATTCTTTCACCATTAGAAAGCTACATTTACCCTGAGTAACATAGGCTATATTTTATCCCCATATTCCCACGGGAACGGGAACTACGCGGGTAAAACTGCGGGGCGCTGCTAGTAAATAATAAAAGCGTCAGACCAAATTTAGTAGCAGAATAACTCGTGTAAACAATAAAAAGTACAAGTCGAAATCTCATCTCAAAAATCTTCGCAACAGATTGAAGGCGTCATGATGTCGATTAGAATGCGAATGTTGTTAAAAATAAATGATTAATTAGATAAACATACTTAAAAACTGTCTTGTGTGACAAAACCCGATCACTCACTTTCTAGAAAGAAAGAAAGAAAGAAAAATATCAAGCAGTCTTGATGCAGTTGATGGCATTAAATCAATTTGGAAGTAAAATTAATGCCACCATCTGCTTGGTGGACTTTTTAGTTGTTTGTGGCGGATGGGTTTTTTGATATTAGTCATTTTTTTATTTCCTACATTTTAGTGAGTAACATTTCTGCCATCACCCCGGCGAGTCCAATATTTTAATAGGATGCTTCGCGTACTGGATAATGGCACCAAAAATCGCCCATTTCAATTTTATTAATTTTGATATTTCCAGTGTCACTCTCACAGTCAAGATGAACCTATCAATACCTCTCAACCTGTAATCTATCAACCCGTTAAAGCTACAGAGCGTGCCAAAGAAATACACATACATACATACATGACACAACTACCCTCCATCTGGCCAGTCGGGTAAAAACAAGATTTCTTTATTGTTTGTACTCACAACGACCTCTTTAACTTAAAACCCATATTTCGGAGATCCATAAAATTATTGGCCTGCTATATTTGGGAGACCGCCATATTGGATTTTGAAATATTTCAATTGGCTTGTAACGGAGCATTGTTCATCAAACCAAACGTGTACGCAACATTTCAAATTAAAGTAACTAACTGTTTTGCTTTGCAAGATATGACCCATATTTACAAGGCAAGGCAAGTTAAATATAATTAAGCTTGTTAATGTACAATACAACCTAAAATATAATACAATATAACCTAGCCTAACCCAAAAGCCCCTCTACAGTCCTTTATTTTCTAACTAGCAGCGCCTCGCGGTTTCACCCGCGTAGTTCCCGTTCCCGTGGGAATATGGGGGTAAAATATAGCCTATGTCACCCGAGGATAGTATAGCTTCCCAACAGTGAAATAATTTTTCAAATCGGTCGAGAAGTTTCGGAGCCTATTCAATGCAAACAAACAAACAATCTTTCCTCTTTATAATATTGTAGCGCGCCAGAATTAAACAACGAAGAAAGTTGCATTCGGTACTACTAGCGCCATCTAGTATCGAGTAGCAGAACTAGTGAAGTCAAGGACCTTCGAGATTTATCTATGCTAGAATTCTCGGACCTTAGTCGGTCGCGACCGATATGTACGCGAACTTTCTGGAGTTCTACTCGGCGCCCTATATAAGGCCGGCACATGAGCCGACCGAGTCAGTATTGGAATTGCGATACAAGTGATAACTTCGAGAGCGATCTTCGACTGCGAACTCAAGTGATTAATAGTGCGATTGTGTTTTGTGATTAGTGAGTTTAAAGTGTATATTAGTGTTGAGTAAATTAAAGTGTCATCTTTGTTTATTTAATCGGCTGATTTTAATTGTAACGAACCCGAAGCTCGTAACAATTGGTGTCAGAAGAGTGGATTTAAAAGATGCCGATTCTACCAAAGGACGACACTGAGGGTATCCGTACCCGTAGTCAACGCCAGCAAGAGACGGACCAGAGGCGTTTTGGAGGTGCAACGCCGCAGACGACGGAGAGACAGTTGCCGACCATGGAGGCCTGCTCGTCCGCAGTAGCTCCAGCGTCATCATCAGCACCAGACTTTACTGCTCTGATGATGATGCTGCAGGAGCAGACTCGCCGCCAGGAGGAACTGGCCCGTCGTTTAGAAGAGCAGCTGCAGCGTGACAAGGAGGAGCAGGCCCGCCGCCAGGAGGAACAGGCCCGTCGCCAGGAGGAACAGGCCCGTCGTCAGGAGGAACAGGCCCGTCGATTAGAAGAACAGCTTAAGCTAGATAAGGAGGAACAAGCCCGCCGCCAGGAGGAACAGGCCCGTCGGTTGGAAGAACAGCTCCAACGTGACAAGGAGGAGCAGGCGCGCCGCCAGGAAGAGCAGATGTTCCTCATGAAGGATCTGCATGCCACTTTCGGCAAAGAAATTAAAGTTGTTAAAGATAAGGTGGTTCAGCACGAGAACCGCCTGACGGAAGCTGAAACACGAATCGACCAAATGAATAATCGAGTTGACAACGTGATTGCTGACGTGAGGAAAACGCTGGACAACCTTAAAGTTGGAGATGGAATTGCAGCCTCAGCTACTACACCTTCTCTACGTGGATTCAAAGTGCCGCCGTTCGATGGAACGTCTTCCTGGTCGGCATACAAAATGCAATTTGACGCTGTTATGAAGGCGAACGGGTGGAGTAAGGACCAGGCCATGACTGCTCTCACCCTAGGCCTCCGCGACCAGGCCCTCACTATCCTGGAAGCCCTCGGTAGCGAGGTGACTTACGAGCAGCTGATTGAGGCACTGGAAGCAAGGTATGGCGACGCTCATCTGGAACACGTGTTTCGGGCGCAGCTAAAGGATCGCGTGCAACGCAGCGGTGAAAACCTGCAGCAGTGGGCCCTTGAGGTGGAGAAGCTTGTTAGAAAAGCATACCAGTCTGTACCTGCGCTCATTCAAGGGAACCTGGTGCAGGCTTTCATTGACGGCATCCGCGACCTTGAAGTTAGAGCTGCCGTGAGGCTCGGGCACCACGAGAAGCTTAAAGATGCCTTGGCACATGCACTCGAGGTGGAAGCTGTGCGGCAGGATAATCGTTCCCATCGCGTCAGGGAGGTTGCAGCGGCTACTGTTCGCGACCGGTTTAAAGGATACAGCCCTAGATGTTATGGCTGTGGGGAAAGGGGCCACCTACGGTCCAGTTGCCCTAAGCGAAGCAGGGAAACGAGTAAAAGCCAGGACTGCGGGGCTGGTGCTGGCTGATGTTCAGAGAGCCCCAAGGATTTCGATCTCACAAACCCATGACGGGAACAGCCTAATCATCAAGGGCGAGGTCAACGGAACGCCATGTAAACTGACGATTGACACTGGAGCTTCTCGTACGGTTGTCAGTTCCCAACTAGTAAGTCGGTTCCTTGGGGACTCCGCATACAACCGAGACCGCATAAATTTGGTGACAGCCACAGGCCAGCGTATACCCGTCCGTGGAGAGAAAGTGATGGAGTTACAGCTAGGCAACAGAATCTATCTTCATAATGTCATCGTGGCTGATATCATGGACGACTGCATTTTGGGCCTAGACTTTATGAGGAAGAACTATTGTGAGATCGACGTTAAGCAAGGAGTTTTGAAATGTGGACAAGAGGAACTTTTCATGGAAGGGGCATTACCAGGAAATGTGTACAGCCTAAAGAAGATTGTTCTTCCGCCGAGATCCGAAACGATTGTGCCAGTTAGTCTTCCTCGGAATTCTGGGCAGACTCATCGTTGTGTGCTTGTGGAAAGGGTAGACAATGACCTTCCTTGGAAAGTGGCCCGAACTTTGGTTAGAGCCACTGACATTTCGGGGGTACGTGTGCTGAACGTTTGTGATAAGGAACAGATGATAGAAAAAGGCACGCTGATTGGTACTTGCGAGGAAGTGGATTGGTTGCGTCGGTGCCAAAATCTATCGACTGGGAAACTCAGCAAGGACGCCCAAACGAAAGTGATCACACTTTTAGACGACTGTCGCACCGTTCTGTCTCAAAATGAAATGGTCAAGGCGAAGAGAATGTTACTGAAGTATGCCAATGTTTTCTCTTCAAATGATGCTGACATCGGGAAGACTGGCTTAGTTCAACACAAAATAAACACAGGAGATGAATTGCCTATCCGTCAGCGACCAAGGAGATTGCCAGTAGCACGTGAAAAGGAAGTGGAAAGCATGATTGAGGGAATGGTTAAGGATGGTGTCATAGAACCTTCATCAAGTCCATGGTGTTCACCTGTAGTGCTGGTAAGAAAGAAGGACGGCACCATGCGGTTTTGTGTTGACTATCGTCGTCTGAACGACGTTACGAAGAAGGACAGCTATCCGTTGCCAAGAATCGATGACACGCTGGACATGCTTACTGGAGTAAAGTGGTTTAGCACGCTGGACCTAAAAAGTGGCTACTGGCAGGTTCAAATTGATCCTAAGGACAAGGAGAAAACTGCATTCTCGACGGGAAAGGGTCTGTGGCAATTTAAAGTCATGCCGTTTGGTTTGTGCAACGCTCCGGCAACGTTTGAAAGGTTGATGGAACTGGTACTAACCGGGTTAATTGGCGATGCTTGTCTGGTCTACTTAGATGACATCATCATCGTAGGCCGTACGTTTGATGAACATCTGCAAAACCTGGAACGTGTGCTCATGAAGATCCAGAGTGCAAACCTCAAGTTAAGTCCAAAGAAGTGTTCATTCTTCAAACGGCAAGTTAGCTTTTTGGGATATGTAGTGTCGGAAGAAGGTATCCGCACGGATCCAGAGAAAATCGCCGCAGTCAAGGACTGGCCAATTCCAAAAGACAAGACGCAGGTCAGAGCATTTTTGGGTTTGTGCTCCTATTATCGGCGATTCGTCAAGAACTTTGCTGACATAGCGAAACCCCTGCACAAGCTAACCGAAGAGAAGCGACATTTCTGCTGGGATGAGAGTTGCGACATTGCATTCCAGGAGCTCAAGGAACGTCTGTGCAAAACACCTATTTTGGGGTATCCTGATACCGACAAGGAATTTATAGTTGACACAGATGCAAGCGACATAGGACTTGGCGGTGTGTTATCTCAACGGAATTGCGATCAAGAGGTTGTGATAGCGTACTTCAGCAAATCTCTGTCGAAGCCAGAAAGGAATTATTGTGTCACGCGACGGGAATTACTTGCTGTGGTCAAGTCATTGCAGCATTTTAGCAAATATCTGCTGGGAAGGAAATTCCACTTACGAACTGACCATGCTGCGCTGAAATGGCTATTGCAATTCAAAAATCCAGAAGGACAAGTTGCGAGATGGATCGAACTACTTCAGGAATATGACTTTGTGATTGAACATCGCAGCGGGAAATCTCATGGCAACGCAGATGCATTATCAAGAAGACCTTGCCCTGAAGACTGCAAGCATTGTACTCGGCAAGAGGGTAAAGAAGTCGTACCTGTGAGGATGATCAAGACAGATCTTAGTAACGAGTGGAAGGAAAACTTGGAACGTGCACAGCAGGATGATTTGGACATCAAGCCGATCCTGGAGTGGATGAAGGCCAGTGCTCCGAAGCCTACGTGGAGTGATGTCTCAGCGATGAGTTCAATCACAAAAAGCTATTGGGCCCAATGGGACAGCTTAGTGATTCAGGATGGAGTCCTGTGCCGTAAATGGGAAAATGCTCGGGGAGACAACTGTCATTTGCAAATGGTTGTCCCTAAAGCTAAAATACCGGATGTTCTACAGCTGTACCATAATGGTTGTTCAGGAGGCCATATGGGAGTTAAACGGACTCTACTGAAGATACGGGAACGGTTTTACTGGGTCCACTGTCGTGACGATGTTGAGGACTGGTGTCGCAAGTGTACAAGTTGTGCGGCTGTAAAAGGACCTCAGACTCGTAGCAGAGGTGCATTGAAATTGTACAATGTTGGTGCACCATGGGAAAGGATAGCGCTAGACGTTGCGGGACCGTTTCCGGAAAGTGAAAGTGGTAACAAGTATTTCATGGTGGTTATGGATTATTTCACTAAGTGGCCGGAAGTCTTCGCCATTCCAAACCAAGAAGCTTCAACAGTTGCGGATAAACTAGTTCATGAAGTCTTCTGTCGTTTTGGAGTACCCTTGGAGATTCACAGCGATCAAGGAAGGAATTTTGAGTCCCAAATATTCCAGGAAACTTGCCGAGTTATGGGTACTCATAAAACGAGGACAACTTCTTACCACCCACAATCGGATGGGATGGTAGAACGATTTAATCAGACATTGGAGAGATATCTGGCCAAAGTTGTGGAAAACCGGCAACGAGATTGGGACAAGCACATATAACCATTTTTGCTGTCATACCGAAGTGCTGTTCATGAAAGCACGTCAGTGACACCAGCTTTCGCAAACTTTGGAAGAGAATTGCGGCTACCTGCAGACCTGATCACCGGAATACCACCTGATGCCCCACGCAGTATAACCGATTATGCGAATGACTTGCGGAACAAAATGAACGACATTCATGAGCACGTCAGACAATCGGGCCAGCAAATGTCTGAAAAGATGAAAACCCGCTATGACCGCAAAATGAACAATAAAGGGTTCGAGGAAGGTTCACTAGTGTGGTTGCACAATCCAGTTCGCAGCAAAGGGAAATCTCCTAAGCTTCAAGCTAAGTGGGACGGACCGTACCGGATTGTGACAAAGATCAATGACGTAACCTACCGTATACAGAAAAGTACAAGAAGCGCTCCTAAGATTGTTCATGTTGATCGACTGGCGCGTTATTATGGCGCTGATAATGCTCGGGACGAGCATGTCTTAGGAGGGGGCAGTGTTGCGCGCCAGAATTAAACAACGAAGAAAGTTGCATTCGGTACTACTAGCGCCATCTAGTATCGAGTAGCAGAACTAGTGAAGTCAAGGACCTTCGAGATTTATCTATGCTAGAATTCTCGGACCTTAGTCGGTCGCGACCGATATGTACGCGAACTTTCTGGAGTTCTACTCGGCGCCCTATATAAGGCCGGCACATGAGCCGACCGAGTCAGTATTGGAATTGGGATACAAGTGATAACTTCGAGAGCGATCTTCGACTGCGAACTCAAGTGATTAATAGTGCGATTGTGTTTTGTGATTAGTGAGTTTAAAGTGTATATTAGTGTTGAGTAAATTAAAGTGTCATCTTTGTTTATTTAATCGGCTGATTTTAATTGTAACGAACCCGAAGCTCGTAACAATATGTATTAGTACAGAATAGTATAGATTGGCATCCACTACATAAACGTCTTTAGGTCGAACCCAAACATTTACGACTTCTTCTATGCCTATAGCCTTCCTCGATAAATGGGCTATCTAACACTGAAAGATTTTTTCAAATCGGACCAGTAGTTCCTGAGATTAGCGCGTTCAAACAAACAAACAAACTCTTCAGCTTTATAATATTATAATTAAAACTATCATAGAGAAGTTTATTTCATTTTATATTGGTCTGCATTGTCAGGGCAGAAAAAAAAATCTTTTTTAACCGAATTTCACAATATAGTACGTTCCATCCCTATTCTTGCACAACTCACTAAAACACATCGTTCGGTACATCAGCATAGTTTTATCATGGGGAAACACAGGTATTTCAACTGTCTAACTATAACGGTTTATGAGATACAGCCTGGTGACAGACGGACAGACAGACAGCAGAGTCTTAGTAATAGGGTCCCGTTTTACCCTTTGGCTACGGAACCCTAAAAAGCTAGGCAGATTGTTTGAATTCCTTTGACAAATAGCAGCAAAACGTTTCCTTTCATACGACTTAAGTGTAAAGTTTATTATTAATATAAAGGAAAATGAAAATCACTTCAGTTTTCAGTTCATAAAGCTCACAGGTGTTTCTAAAGTTTCCACTTTAGTTACAATCTGTTATAGTGGGGATACCGACCCACTTTCAGTTCTCGTAATTTATTTTATAAACTGTTAACTTTATAACTTCACTAAAGTGAGTTTCGTTATTTGCGTAAAATCACGCTTTCAACACTGATTGGATAACTTTATCTAGAGTTTAGTATTGGAACATTTATGGAACTAACTAACTTTTAGGAGATTTTTAAAGGTCAAGTACCTTTAAAAATCTCCTATTTGTGATATATGTATGTAGGTTTTACTAGAATATTTCCTTATTTAATAATAGCAGCGCCCCGCGGTTTCACCCGCGTTGTTCCCGTTCCCGTGGGAATACGGGGATAAAATATAGCCTATATTACTCAGGGTGAATGTAGCTTTGTAATGGTGAAAGAATTTTTGAAATCGGTCCAGGTGTTTTTGAGTTTATTCGTTACAAAAAATATAAATCATAAATATAAAAATATAAATCTTTCCTCTTTATAATATTAGTATAGATATGTACAACATAGTTTTGTAACATTCATTTTGAAAGTCATATCGGGCCTATTTTCCAAATTGTCTGGAAGAGATCGCGGAATGCGATAAGACCGCCCATTGTATGTGTTTTAGTTTTAAGTCTACTTTTTGTGTTACTTTTGGTGTGCAATAAAGTATATAATAAATAAATAAATAAATATTTTTTACGAATATTCAATTTTGATTTTATTTTTAAGTCAAAGAATATTTCCACAAAAAAATCTTTGTGTTGCGCGGGAGTGAAGTACGTGTCCATAATATTTCCTTAAGGCCTCTGAAACTTGTTACCAGGGGGTAGGGGGGGGGGATGCTAAATGACCGTGCTATTAAGGGTAATAGCACGGTCATTTAGCATCACATAATTTCCGACGGGGTAAGCCACTGGTAGAACCTTAAACCTCCATAAAGCCTCCATATCCTTATAACGATCATCGCAATGAACAAACAGCCAAAAAGCCATTCGATTCAACACACCAAAACCTCAAAACACAGCCTCTTCTCTCCCAATGAGCGATTATATAAAAGCCGTCCCGCATTTCCCGGCGTTCACAGTTCTCAACTTGTTAGAAGCATCTCCAAACTTGTCTAACTTTAAAGATTCAGAACTTAGACCGGCCTGCACATGACTGCTCAGCCGCTGGATGGTTATGTACCGAACTACTGATATTATATGCAGTTTTATTGGATGCTTTTTTATAGGAAATCATCAAAAGTTCTATGAGTCTCTGCCCAACGCGGGAAGGAGTGCCAGACTCTTACTGACTAAAACTCACCCGTGTTACATTTTTTTTACTGGATGGGAATTTATCAAATGACATCTTCCGCTCTGGGTGGAGCGGAAGGGAGTGTCAGACTCTTACTGACTAAAACCCACCCGTGATCCTTCTAGTGCCCTTTGGAGTTCCAGGGCCGCGGTGACTCTTTCGAACAAATTCCACTACCCTCCGTGTTCCTTCAAATGCCCTTTGAGTTCCAAAACTCAAGAAAGCAATTCGGCAACCCTGGCAGGGCTGGCTGGTTATTTAATGATATTACCTATATTCAGTTTAATTGTCGAACTAGCAGCGCCCCGTGGTTTCACCCGCATATGTTTCGATCCCGTGGGAATATCGGGGTAAAAATCATATATTTTAATCCTGGTTATAAACCATCTGTGTGCCAAATTTCATCCAAATCCGTTTAGTAGTTTTTGCGTGAAAGAGTAACAAACTTCCATCCATCCATACTTACAAACTTTCGCGTTTATATTAACCACAACAGCAGATGAGATTTCAAAAATACTTGAAACTGTTGAAGGAAGTTACAATTTGTAGATCAGACCCACTGGTTTAGGCTATATCTGTGTGTCAAAAAATTAGTTAAATCACGATATATATATTAGATTTCAATCTGCCTAGCCATATCCTAACAAAGCTAAAATCGGCTTCAAGTCATTGCAGGATGGCAAGGATTGCAGCTGAGTACAAGTATCTAATATTGAGCGACTTCCTCTCTGGCTTCCAAAACCCAGTAACTGGTTTACCTTGGCAAGGATAGCGCCTCATTTTCTGGCTTCTGACTATCCGAGTGTTTGTAATCCAATATACCTGTCTTTGGCAGATTGTCAAAGATAGAGTGGTTTAATTATTTGTGAACGTACCGAGAATCTGACGGTTGGAAAATAAAGCTGGTACATACCTGCAACAAAGATAAAGATAAATTATTGGGTATGAAGACATGTAGATAGGTAAATGTAAAGTAAATTTAAATGTTAATGCGTTCTATTTCTACGGCTTTATGTATATCACGAATTAATGTTTTGATTCAGAAGCGCATACAACCGACTTCCATTTGGTAGAAAACCCTTGCAAGTTTGCAATATTCAATGAATCTGCTGTTCAATACATTTTTGAGGCAATCGTTTTTTTTATTGGCGATATCTAGTTTTGTCCCATACTAAAAATTCTTCAAACCCGGACTGGGCCCGCGTAGCGGCCCATTCCTTCTCCTAGAGAGGAGGCCTGAGTCCCAGCAGTGGGAACATAAAAAAGCTGATTATGCTTATGCTTATGCTGAATTTTTTTAAAATAATGAGTACAATTACCCCTTCTAAGGTTTTGCGTTCATTAATAAATACTACTTACACGTTGTTAAAGTAGACATAAATATGAAAGTTCAGGCCTAATAGAAAATCAAAGTACCACAACCAAGTATTACGAAGGCATATCAATGTCATTCTACCCGCTAAAACCTTCTGTTCCCTTGGAAAGTACCACACGGTACCAATGAACACTTGGTACCGAGTCAGTCACGTGAGGCTATATCTTAGTGAGTTTACAGGTCACAAGGATATATTAGGAATGTTTAAATGTTATTAATAATTTACATTTGCTTTTAAGCAAGTCGTATGTCTGGTTTTAAATGCCAGGCTTTAGTATAGCCTACTTATAATTTAGGTAAAGCTGTTGCGGAATTTGTTTGAAAGATTCACCGCGGTTCTGGAAAACGGCGTGCATTTGGAGGAACACGGGTGGGTTTTAGTGAGTAAGAGTCTGACACTCTCTTTCGCTCCGCCCAAAGCGGAGCAAGTCATTTAATAATTTTCCATCCAAAACAAAAAAGGGCACGTGAATTTTTGAGAGCGTTTGTTAGTCTTATGCAGTTTTGTCAGTCGCCTTCCCCATGATTCCGCCAACAGCATGTTATTTTTGTCTCGAGCCTCTTGTCCACAATGCCTAAAAAAATACAGAAATATCTCGCAGCCCGAAAATGGGCCAGTCACGTTTCAATTTCAAATGATTCCTGGACTCACCACCAATTTACAATACCGACATAGGATCAAGATACTTTGGCAAGATCGGTAACCACTTATCCGCTACACATTAAACGAAAAAGTTTTTACTAACTGAACAAAGATACAACATATGTATCTTCTAATCAGCAGCTCAACTGAATCTTATTATAACTTATGCATATACTCTATTCCAGATTATATGTCACAAGGTCACATACATATAGCCGAGCTTCGGAGGTAAATCTTCAACTAATTAAAGTTCCACCTAGCGGTAGAACTTTATCGGTATCGACGAACTGAGATCTAGAAGCCATTTATTAATGTCTAGTTTCTGCCATCTACCTACGTTACAGTTAAGAGCGTATACGCCAAACGGCATTTCATACAAATTTTCGAGTCGTTATTTTCGAAATGTCTTATTTAAAAACTAGCTTCTGCCAGCGACTTCGTCCGCGTGGAATAGTTACTTTACCCCCGATTTTGAAACTCTCAGCCCGATCGGTTTAAAATTGACAAAGTTTCATACAAACGTTCATCCCCTATTTTATCCCCTTGGGGGTAGAATTAATCAAAATCCTTTCTTAGCGGATGCCTACGTCATAACATCTACCTGCATGCCAAATTTCAATCCGACGATAAACGTAAGATTACTGCTAAGCTATCGGGAGTTACACGTGTTATTGTGAGTCAACCATAAAAGATAGACATATGCTGTAGTGGGATATTTTTTAGATAATTTTATGTAAAACATTTCCGTAATACATGATTTCTATGTAACTTTAACCATTAAGGCTACACACGCGATGGAAGCTTAAAAAATGGAGTAACTTCTCCCGTTTTCCCAACATTTTCCTTCACTGCTCTGCTCCTATTGATTGTAGCGTGATGAAAAGTATACTATAACCTGCCCAGGAGTATGAAGAATAATTGTACCAAGTTTCGTTAAAATCGGTTGAGTAGTTTTTGTTTCTATAAAGAACATACAGACAGACAGACAGACAGACAAAAATTTTACTGATTGCATTTTTGGCACCAGTATCGATCACTAATCACCCCCTGATAGTTATTTTGAAAATATATTCCTTGTACAGAATTGACCTCTCTACAGATTTATTATAAGTATAGATAGATAACTGGAAATGTATATTTGTATGGAAATTTTAAAATGGGTCTAATTTAACTGTAACACTATTTATCGAAAATGTTTTAACTAACTTTTTAGACCTATGTATCCTGCTTATATGTGTGAAGTTTCATTAAAATCGGTTCTGTCATTTCGCAAAATAGTGACTTGAAAATTTGTATGAAATGCCATACGGCGTACACGCTCTTAAAATTATAGAGGCACTGATATAGGTAAAATGTGCAACGTGTCCTTATTAGGGTCAAGACCTATTTATAAAAGTGTGCCAAGTTTATAACGAATCCGTTTAGCCGATGAAGCGTTGTGATAAACGAACGGAGACTCACTTAAATCTATACAAAAGCTGAAGAGTTTGTTTGGTTGAACTTGCTAATCAGGAATAACTGGTTCAAATTAAAAATTTAAATCAATTAGTGTTGGATAGCCCATTTATCGAGGAAGAATATATCTATACTAATATTATGAAGAGGAAAGATTTGATTGTTTGTTTGTATTGAATAGGCTTCGAAACTACTGAACCGATTTCAAAAATTCTTTCGATTTTGGGAAGCTAAACTATCCCCGGGTCAGACAGGTCCAGTAGTTTTTGAATATATTCGTTACATACAAAAATACAAATCTTCCCTCTTTATAATATTAGTATGATAGCTTCATAGCATCCAATTTGATGAGTAAAACCGCGGACGGAACCCTAAAAACGCATGTCAACACACCAGTGACGTTACAACCTACTCGACACACCGACAACTAACTGACGTGAGCGTGACATCAACGTGAACGTGACGAGAGCGACACGTGCTGACTCGTGATCCGTGAGAAGGGTTGCCAGTGACGAGACGATGCGGCGACGACATGCGGTGTGTTTAGGACCAAAAGTGTTACTGGTGGGTCATTGTTGATGAAATAATGTCATTAAATTACAAATTCAGTCAAAGAGAACCGAGCTATTAATAGCAATGACTGCACAATGACGTTCTAATGGTAGCTCACTGATCAAAGGAACTGTCAAAATGTTAGCAGATTACCGCATACGTCTGTCATTCATTTATCATTATGTACGAGATTACGATTCTATGCCATTTCTTTCAATGGAGTGTCAGTGGTTGACCATTGGAAAGTCGTAATGACGCTTTTATATTAGTAGATTACCAAACTTGTCAAAAACAACCATTATGAAATCAATGATAGACCATTCTGACACTATTGTAATAGCAGACTTGAGGCCCAGGACCGATGATTATAATCGCCGATGATTATAATCCTGCAGCCCTACCATGACGTCTTAAATCCATCATGATGCGTGTGAGGGAAAGGGATAGTGCTATTCGTCTTGTGTAACTCCGTCTCTCTCTGACACAGGAATCATGATGGATTTAAGACGTCATGGTAGGGCTGCTGGTCATTATTAATTACTAGCTTCTGCCAGCGACTTCGTCCGCGTGGAATAGTTACTTTACCCCCGATTTTGAAACTCTCAGCCCGATCGGTTTAAAATTGACAAAAGATAGACATGCTGTTTCGGGATGTTTTTTAGATAATTTTATGTAGATGACTTCTTCCGTTTTCCCAAAATTTTCCTTCACTGCTCTGCTCCTATTGATTGTAGCGTGATGAAAAGTATACTATAACCTGCCCAGGAGTATGAAGAATAATTGCACCAAGTTTCGTTAAAATCGGTCGAGTAGTTTTTGTTTCTATAAAGAACATACAGACAGACAGACAGACAGACAGACAGACAGACAGAAAGACAGACAGACAGACAAAAATTTTACTGATTGCATTTTTGGCACCAGTATCGATCACTAATCACCCCCTGATAGTTATTTTGAAAATATATTCCTTGTACAGAATTGACCTCTCTACAGATTTATTATAAGTATAGATTAGTACCTACTAACTTACCCGTAACTATAACACACGAACTACCTTACTACAGACACATAAAGAACAAGTAAATAACAGTGCCGCAAAAGTTTTTAACCAAAGGCTAGACCCAGACAAACTGTCACCTGGTACCTACGTAAATATCCACACGGAATAGCCCAGCAGACAATGCCAAACTTCCACTGTGGCTATTTTAATGAGGGGTGACTTACCCCTGTCCTAAAACTGACTAGCTACAGAAGGTAAAGTATTTAAAATTCTCGAAAAAAAGCTGAATAGCTGTCTGGGTCCTTTAAACATGCTTACTTCGTCATAACATGTAATAAATCTCGAGTATGGGCGTCACTTTTGGGGGACAAAATAGAAAAATACAAAAAAAAAGTTTTTCAATGTGTAGTTTGTGACGTATCAATTACTAACTACTGCCCGCGACTTCGTCCCCGTGGAATCCCCGATTTTAAAACATTCTTTATCGCTGCTCCGCTCCTATTGGCTTAAGCGTGATGATATATAAAAACCTAAAGCCTTCCTCGATAAATGGTCCATTCAACCCAAAAAGAATTTTTCAATTCGAACCAGTAGTTCCTGAGATTAGCGCGTTCAAACAAACAAACAAACAAACTCTTCAGCTTTATAATATTAGTATAGATTATTGTGAGGGTATTAAATAAATTTCTTTGATAACTTTAAAATAAATAGTTTTGACGTTATTCACGAAATTAGCGATAATTTCCATTCCAAAATATAATCTCATATATTACTGAGCCTAAAATTTTGAAAAAAATAAAATACATAATGGTTACAGGAAAACCGAAATTCTTTCGGAACCCATCGCACACGAGGCCGACTCACACCTGATTTTTCTTTGTCGTCTCAGTGTTGATAATTCTGAAACAGTTTTGTGTTGTGTAATCCCCTAGAACAGGTGCACGTCGCACTTTTATTGTGTCCCAGAGTTTTAACAAGATGTTATGAAAAGGAAACAAAGGTAAATATTACATAATCTTGTTTGGTAACATGAATATGTATTACCCATGTTTTTGAAATTGGGGTGAGTGTTTTTTGTGAACTTTTTAGCAAGCCGTGGGAAGCCTTCTTAGTTAAGGAGGAGACAAGAAACGTGACCAATAGAACATTAGCTCGTAGTCAGAATGATTTTTCCGATATCTTGCAACCAACATCGACAGAGTTTAGTCAATTTACACAAAATCTCAATGATAAATCTTCCTCATGTATCATTCTAACGGTTACGTTAGTTGAGTTATCGCGTAGTACAAACATACAAAGATATACGCAAAGATACAATGCCTTATGCCCCGGACTTTGTACTATACCAGCAGCGCCCCACGGTTTCACCCGTACAATTTTCATTCATGTGGGAATACAGGGATAACATATATTTAACATAGATCCTAGCCTGATAAAGTAGTTTTCCATTGGTGAAAAAATTGTTAAAATCAGTCCAGTAGTTTCAGAGCTTATTCGCTATAAACAAACAAAACAAAAACCTCTTTATAATATTATAGGGTAGTTGACTAAAAAACTCTAATTAGTCCGTCAGATAGATTTCCAAAAAATATTGGACACGTATTTTTTCTTTATTCATGTAAACAAAAAACGAAGACGATGCTGTGCGTTGAAAACTCGTGTGACGTCACTTCGTGCTATGATTTTTACCACGCTGTGACGTCACAAGCCCCCACTCATGATCTTCGAAGCTTTTTATCTTCGTCAATTTTTATAGTATAGATTTGATAAAGCAAAAAAATACGTGTCCAATATTTCGCGATAATCAAACTGACGGACTAAATAAAATCATATTTTTATTCCTCAGGAAACATCCCTATTATAGATGTAGATTATGGAGAGGAGATAGTGATGTACAACCCTTATAACAACTTATCTAACCCAGCAAGAAACACGTTTAACAAAGTACAAGTTAAGTAAACGAAGCAGTCTAACCGACATTATTACAAAGATTTCAATCATGCCGCCAGTGTAAAGCGTGGCGCGTGACACAGCGAACGCCTGAAGTTTATTGGAAATCTTTATTATATCAATATGTTTTATGTGAAAGACTTTTTAAAGAAATAAGATTGGCTATTCATTGGGGATTAGTTAGTGAGATATTATATTGAAAGATATTAAATTATTTCCTCAAATATGTAGGTAAAGTTTGGCCTTAAGCATGATAAAAGATAATTGCGAAAACCGGTGAATTCTTAAACTATACTCTGACAATTTTCATATCATCATCATTTATATAATAACTTTCTTTAGTGTAAGAGAAACATCTCTAAAAATGGTTTTTATAGTGACAATACAATCCACTTCTTTTTAACCGACTTCATAAAAGAAGGAGGATTCTGTATTCTTCTGTATGTATTTTTTTATTTAAGTACAGTCAAAACTTTATTGTTTGACTATGCTTGTCAATCGGCAGCAATTTAAATTACCTAAGTCATAATTAACTAAGCCATAAGACCCTTTTTTTGGATGGGAAATCATCAAATGACTTCTCCCGCTCTGGGCGGAGCGGAAGGGAGTGTCAGACTCTTACTGACTAAAACCCACCCGTGATCCTTCTAGTGCGCTTTACGTTCTAGGGCCGCGGTGACTCTTTCAAACAAATTCCGCAACAAGCCATAAGACCCTAGCCCTTAGAAGTATTAAAAACCTAGACCTAGACGAATTAAAAAAATACAAATTAGGACCAATCATAGACCTTGGACCATAAATAAACATAATAACATCAAAAAGCTAAGCAAACACAAAAGACCCTCAAACACCAGTCGTTTGAGACAATCACCAACAGTTACCAACATCAAACGCGAAAAACAAAGTAAACGAACCAACTTTCGTATTTATTTTCATCCTTTTTGTCCGTGTTTCCCCCAAAAAGTGCCAAAAACCACATTCATAAAGGGCGGGGCAGTAAAAAAATCAACAAAAGCGTACACCCTGTTTACCTAGGGTGGTTCCGCCAACGTCGTAATTTAAAAAAAATAACAGGCTAACGTGAAATTAAGCAGTATTTTTATTTTAGAAAGTTCTGGAGTTCTTATACTTTGTTTATTAATGCTCTGACGCTAATGGATATGGGAGGGCTTTAAGTTGAGTGTGTGTTATTCTCAGTGATTCTCAGAAACATGGAAATGGGCATAAAATAATTGTTTTAATAATAGAGTCACTGGTGTAGTTTCGGGAGGTATTCCTCGAAGCGCTACCATTTTGAGGCGCACCTTTTTTATTCCTCGGAGCGCGAGGAATAAAAAAGGAACGCCTCATTAGGTGCGCCTCAAAATAGTAGCGCTTCGAGGAATACCTCAGTTTCGGGCCTGTTCGTTAACACTGCGTTTAGACAATAGTTGAAGCCAAGAAGAAGGCTGATATTTCCTCTAAATTAAGTTGTATAGTTCTGTATCGACCAGTAATTTGATGTACATTTATTAACAATAATTATGGTTTTGACGTTTGACGACACGAAATTGATAAGCTTCCCCCTCTATAACTATTTTGAATATATCGATATCTCACACTTGTGCGAACCTAAGTATATTGCGAACCACACATAACACCAATAAACTAAAACTTTACGCCATAAAAACCCATACGTAAGGAACTCAAGCAAGTAACAACTCTTCAGGTTTACACGGGCAACTAAAATCGCTCTTTTCTGGTCAACTGTCCTTATTATGACGTCACGAGACAGTAGCAGTCAGTAATTTTGGTACGATGCCGGTCTTGATTGGATCGACTTGCCATTAATTAACTGTTGGTACGGATACTGACATACAGAGAGGCCTATGATGCTCCAGCAGTGGTATCATTCTATACCAATTAAAATGGATCAACTGCTATATGGAACCTGTCTTTCCTGGTAGTTACAACCTTACATCAAGAGTGGATAGATTACTTCTGGGCAAGCTTGCTCCATCGCCATCCTTATAATCGCTTTCTTTGACATGAGATTGTAGTCAAACGCGGGCCTATCAATATTTTTTAAATGCTGCCACGTCTCATAACTGTTGCCGGCAATACCAGCTGAAAGTTGCCCGTCTGAGTACCTTACACGTGTTGCCAACATCACTGCGGAACCGCGGACCCCTAACGGCAGAACAATACTACCTACATATGAAGTAATTCAAAGCGAGGGTAGTATAATATTTTTATGAGCCGCACGTGGGCGAAGCGTGAAGGGACTTTTTATTAACTGGCTTAGTTGTTAAGAGCCATTCTTTTTTGACTTTCGGCAGGCCTCCGTCACTCCATGTACTTGCGCGCTATAATTACCTACCACCCGGCCGAGCGGTCTCGGGCCGCTTGCGGACCAAACTCAGTGCGGTTTTCGCAAGCGAAGCGCACGCAACTTGTTCAATTTTATTTGTTTCATTCGTTTGTACGGGTACCTACGATGCCGTCTGGTGCCTCATGTGCAGTAGATGGGTGCAAATCAAGTAAAAGAAGATATACACACCTAACATTTTTCTATTTACCTGTCAATAAAGACAGGTAAGTGATAAAATATTACTAATTTTGTCGTTTCAAAATTATTTTTAATAGGTACCTATACTAAGCATTAGGTTGCCTTTCAGACACAGATTTACACATTTTTGTTACATAGAAACGTCATACTTACTTTAAACACTATTTTTACAATGTTTAAAAAGTTATTTTTATTAGAATAAAAGGGTAATTTCCCATGATATTGTCAAAGAATTCTTTAGCTTTCCCCATATAACATGGTTAATAATAAATTGATAAATGTTAATAATCATTCAATGTATTTATAAGTAGGTGTTTTTAATTCATAATTATACATTTTTGAGGACTATTATAAATTCTTCATATCTGTGTCTGTCCGTCTGTCTTATTTAGGTACCGATCTCCTTCCCTAGACCTGTCCTATTTTATTATTTTTCAGGCGTAAAACATGGGTTGAATTGATTGTCAGGCCCGATTTAGCAAGGCCAGTCACCAAGGCAAGAAGTCATTATGTGTGTTGTCTTTATTTTGATAAGTCGCTGATTATTCATAACCACAATTACGACCTGACGCTTTGCCTACAAAACTGCTGCCATCTCCACCAACTAGGTACTTCAAGTGCCAGTACTGAATCAGAATCTAAGGAAATATCGACACCTCTATAATTATGTTTTAGATGTATTGCACAGTTAGCATCAATTTATATAAAAAAATATTTTATAGACGATACAATTTTAAACTACTAGTCCGAACATATTCACAGTTCTCACTTAAATAGACACAATTAGTCATGTTAATTTAATTTCATCGAAGAGGCAGCCCTCTGATTTTTGTGGGATTGCGCGGCGCGAACCAATCACAACTGTACGCTTGAGTATTTAGGCACATTTTAGCATGCAGCAGTTGCTGACGCGACGGAGTAGGCTATTATAGCAGTAGGTATTGGATATTTTGTACTGAGTGAAGTATCTGTTACGTAGTAACTATTTAGTAATCTGTGCTTTCGGGTTTGCCGAAATGCCGGTAGCCTTTGATCAGTGAATCATGCCATTATTGATTTCACCAAATAACGATAGTCAAACATAGTTAAGTTAACAAAATATTGTCAATTTTGTTTTTGAGTAGGTCCAGGTGAAAAACACAAAAAAGCTCTTTTAGATTTTGCAGAAAAGTCAATATTTTCAGACAAACTTCAAAAAATACTTTCCGGAAGCGACAGGTATAAAGTCTGAAGTTGGCGACATGTCACCTGCTGGATTCGGCAACCGTTCTTCTAAGACCGATTCGTCATTGGACTGTTCGTCGACAGGATAATTCATTTATTGCCGTTTCGCCAGCAGGGTCTGGGGATTCACCTATGGACATTTCGCCGACAGAAACTTTCATATGCGTCACTTTCGACGACAGCCCTTTCCAGCTCCAAAATGTTTCACCGACACGACGATAAGCCTATAACGCTTTTAACTACAAACCTTTCCATTTACGACGGAGAATTTGCCGTCAATCTTAAGACAAGCGATATTACAATAAATGCATATACATTTGATGTCGCTTATGACGCCCTACAAGCTGTAAAGACACTTACTCCCTCACATGTCACATGGTTTTTTTTTAATCCTGCAGATAAAAAAAAGTTACCCCGCCCAGCAGGGCTCCGTCGTCATCGGTTGAAATTGTAATACTTCATGTACTTACGTTTCGTTACTTGCTACAGTGTCTTGGAATGACTTCGAGAGACTATGAAATTTTGATGCGTAAAAAAGTTTTCCAAATATCCAGTTGATAATTTATCGAGAGTTTATAATCTCTCAAGATATTTTATAATCTTACAGAGTTAACCACTTTTCGGTGACATCCTAATCTCGCTATCTCAAAGATTTTAATTTAAGAGCTCAATAAAAAAGCGGCCACCTCCCTCTTAAAACACGGAAGGTAAGAAATTTGATACTCTCACCGTCTGCAATGAGACATCAATCGCCTATCGCTGTTTGCTACACGTAAGTAGATTCGCATCTACCCTCCTTTTAATAATGAGCTGAACCACGTCTATAATCTGTCTCTAGGAGATAAATGTGCGCTGAATATACTTTTAACTGTGATGGGAATGGAGAGACAGGGGACAATTGGATTTTACCTTTGATTTTTGGGGAATGAAATTCCTGGTTTGGGTTGAGCAAAATCGATACGTTTAAGATTGAAATTGAAAGCAGATATCTTCTGGATGTTGATGGTATCAAAACGAAATTATTTACGTCATCTGGAATAGAGCTATCTCTATCTGCATAATCTTTTCCCAACTATGTTCTGATCAGCTTCCAGTCTATCTGGATGTCGCTGAGTGACCTCCATAACCTTGAAACTGAGTAACACGGTACACCTTTGAAGGGTTTTTTTTTCTGGATGGGAAATCATCAAATGACTTTTCCGCTCTGGGCGGAGCGGAAGGGAGTATCAGACTCTTACTGACTAAAACCCACCCGTGATCCTTCTTGTGTATGTATCCCTTTGCGTTCCAGGGCCGCGGTGACTCTTTCGAACAAATTCCGCAACCCTAGCAGGCACCGACCCTATCGCCATCCGCAGGCCCGCGCCTACGGTGGCTGGGAATCGCCCTGCGTTTCCCGATGCCTGGGACGTCTTCTTCTGTTGCGGCGGCTGGGGCGAGAGGTTTCCCTCTATCGCATGCGTTCCGCTTCCTGCTTCACCTTGGTAGGGCTGGTGGCATATTTTAAGAAACTCAAAACTTTTATTTCAAATAAACCATGAAAAGGCAGTTTTGTATTGTTTAGGTCGGTCAGTCAAAAACGTAAAGCTAGCTGTGCATTGCAAAGCGTAGATCTCTATGGAGAACGTGCTATAAACTCCACGGACACTCGCTTAAATCAGTAAATACTTCTGACTATCCGTAACGACTGCCGAGGCCAACGGCTTGACGTGCTTTCCGAGGTACGGGGGTATCGGTATGTAGTGGTAGTCCCTCCCCGAGTCGAGCTCGTAAGGCGTATCTTAGCCTTGAAAATTAAGCCACGATCTTTTCCGAAACAGAGCTATTATCTACACTAATATTATAAAGAGGAAAGATTTGTTTTTTTGTTTGTTTGCATTGTATGGGCTCCGAAACTTCCTGACCGATTTGAAAAATTCTTTCACTGTTGGGAAGCTATACGATCTCCGATGAACATAGGCTATATTATATCCCCATATTCCCACGGGAACGGGAACTACGGGGGTGAAACCGCGGGGCGACGCTATATGTACATTAAATCCATATGAGAAGAGTATAGAAAGAAAGCTGGCAAAAAAAGGGGCAACGAGATTTTAGACTCATCTTTGTTATATAATGCGTTTGCAGCACAACACGATCTGGGAAACGTCAACAACTTGAACATTTCCCAATTTAGCAACAAAATATTGAAACATCCGTATTAGCCATCAAAAATCAAATTCACTGTACACACATACAAACATACATCAGCGGATTTGGAGAAACCGTCCGAAATCTCCGAGATATCTTCGAGGAACGCATGAGGGCACGAAAAAGATTCCATAAAAATATTTACTGACAAAAAATCAATCGAAACGAGACGAACAAACCGACCTTTGACTTGAAACCTCTGATATGTATGGAGGACATCAATCTAAGGAATTAAGGATGTCACTTAAAGACAGATCTGACAAAATCTTTTAGCAGACTCGACTGGAGTTAGCTCGCATTTCAGCTACGGCTTACGGAAGCTTGCGTCTTCTTTCTAGGATTGAAGTTTACTCCCCTATTTATTTATTACTTAGTCTGTCTACATTTCAGCAGTTCATACTATCTGGTCAATTGGAATCAACAGTTGCCTTCATTATTTTTATTAAGCTGGTCGAGTTTACGCAATGGAAAATTAGGGATGGTGCCAAATTTTGGCAAACCTGACCAAAAATCGATTTGGCGCCTAAAAGTCGTGTCTATTTCAATTGAAATAAATTTGAAAATCTTAATCTAACAGCGATAAGCTTTGTAACTAATGTAATAAGGTAGTTGATAAATAAAAATCTAATTAGTCCGGCAGATGGATTACCAAAAAATGTTGGACACGCAATTTTTTCTATTTTCACGTAAACAAAAAACGAAGACGATACATTGCATTGAAAACTCGTGTGATGTCACTTCGTGCTACGATTTTTACGGCCCCTACTCGTGATCTTTGATGCTTTTTATCTTTGTCATTTTTTATATATTTGCTAAAGCAAAAAAAATTCCAATATTTTTCGATAATCTAACTGACAGACTACTTGGAATCATATTTTTTTTTACTCAGCAAACATCCCTATTATGTAGAAACTGGTAAAACTCAGCTGGTGGACCTCGTAAACAAAGGGTTCACGGGTTCAGGTTTCCTTGTGGTGGTTTAAATAGGTGAGAGCATTGGTAGCCGAGTGGTAACGGCCCCGACTTACGAATTGTACGTCGCGGGTTCAAGCCTCGCCAGGCTCAATACTTTGTGTAATTCTCTATATTTCATCACCATTGCTCTCAAAACAGTGAAGGAGAACATCGTGAGGAAACCGGCATGTCCTAGGACCACAAATTCGAAGACATGTGACATTCACCAACCCGCACTGGGCCCGCGTGGTGGATTACGGCCCATTCCCTCTCCTAGAGAGGAGGCCTGTGTCCGAACAGTGGAAACATTAAAAGGCTGATTTAGGCCCGTTTAAATGATCACTCCCTCTTATTTTTGAGTTCTTTTGCATTTATGTCTGCCTTCTTCTATATTATTTATGTATTTTTAAATACTGGAAAACTTGCTTGCTTCTCATATCCTGCGCATTTTCGTTTCGGATTCCCAGTTTAATACCTTATTTAGGTATCTCTCGTAGTTTTGATATACGGATCCGGTTTACGATGCTATTACTATTGTATGCCCAAGTTATGAGCCAGCAATCCGCTATTGCGATCTTTAAGTTCAAGATATTGCAGGAGGTGTAATTCATGTGGAGTATTATTTTAATACCCAGAGCTATAAGGTCTCCTAATTGGATATTACATGCGCTTTATAGTACGCAGTTTCAGTTTGAGTGTCTAGATACACGAATGCAATTAGAAGCTAAATATTTTATTTCACACTAGCTGCTGCCCGCGACTTCGTCCCCGTGGAATCCCCGATTTTAAAACATTCTTTATCGCTGCTCCGCTCCTATTGATGTTAGCGTGATGATATATAGCCTATAGCCTTCCTCGATAAATGGGCTATCTAACACTGAAAGATTTTTTCAAATCGGACCAGTAGTTCCCGAGATTAGCGCGTTCAAACAAACAAACAAACAAACAAACTCTTCAGCTTTATAATATTAAGTATAGATAAACCTATATGCACTTATGAAATGTCAGTCTCAGCATGTTAAGATGGTCACCCATCCACAGACCGACCTTGGAAAGCGTTGCTTAACTTTGGAGATCGACCCATACGGCTTATATTAATTAGCCACGAGCTCCTCCTGTACATAAATGCATCAATAACTATTGGTTATTAATTAGTTGTAACGACAGCTCTTTTGAATCAAAAGGTACTTACAATGGGTGGGTACCACAACAACTAACAAGTGAAAAATGGTGAGCAGTAGGTGTTTTCCGAAATTAAAGTTATTTTACACCTAGTTGGTATACTTTTATTTTTCCCTTTTAGTTATGGTACGCCAACAGCTCTCAAGTACCGTTCACTTGAGATTTGATGACATCAAACCTACATTCTACAATGCGTTGAACGCAGTGAACGCAAATAAAACATGGACGCATTACTTCAAGGGATCTAAGCGCGAATCGTGACCCTAAAATCCAAACAAACTCACACATCGAAACCTCGTCGCTGATTCGCCGAACCACACCAACATTATTTCTAATACGATGCACACTTAAAAATTGACCTTATTTCCCGAGTATTTGGGTTTAAATACCATTTAACGAATAGGCCGTGTAACTAAACACGTGAGCGGCGCAATCGGTAAGCCCCGCCTACCGCGACGCAATGTGCTTTGGGTCATATTTTTGAGTTAGGAATGCTTCCATGTTTTATTTGCGTTCACTGGTTGAACGACTTTTTACTCTCAAAAATCTCCGTATGTCAGTTCCTCATTCAAAAATGTCTTCACGCCATCTTAAAAACCCAAATCAAATCCGACTGCCAACCCTAAGCCCGTCACGATCGCAATGTTTGACGAGCAACGATTGAAATCTACCCCCCATTTAATAAGCTTTGGAGTGAATCCGTTTATACTTCATGTACCGACAGTAAGTAATCAGGGCCCCAATTCTGCTATTTTTATAAATTTGTCATTTCAACACGATCCCATTGTCATTTTGCTAGAAGTTCGTAATCTGCTAAATTCATAATGGTCGATCATTGGTCGGTCAATGGTCTCGTAATATTTTTTTATAACCGAGCTAATATTAGCAATTACTGCACAATGATGTTCTAATAGTAGGTCACTGATCAAAGGAACTGTCAAAATTTATTTATTTATTTATTTATTTATTCCACTAACACACACTATCTTTACAGGTTGACCCCAATACAATAGTGGTTTCAAAAACTTAATGCTAATACTTACTTAATAATAATCTTAACTTTAAAAAATAGGAAACAACATTAAAAAAACTTAATCTAACGACGGACTCAAAAAAATCAATATCAAATAATTATACAAAAAAGGGAACTTTAAAAAAAATAAATAAAATTGGGCGTACCATATTTAACTATAACTAACAAAGTTCAACAAAACTCTTGCGAATTCACTCAGGTTACACGAAAATATGTCAATCCTCTCATGCACTTCATTAAGCACACATACTGTGCGGGTGAGAGGTGTTTTGGACAGCAGGTTGGTTTTGGCAGCAGGCACGGCCAGCAGTGGCGGTCGCCGCCGCCTCCACACGTACCGGTCTGGGACACACAGCTTCAGGTGACGCAGCACACCCGGGTTATGCGCTACTCCACGCAGGAGCTTTAGTGCATACGCTGCGAGTGTAAATTCCCGGCGCACTCTGAGTTCATTGTACCCCACCATACCAAGTACGAACAGCGTAGGATACATAAGCGGGTAAAATGGGTACACCCCATAAAGTTTGAAATACAAGTGTCTTGTAAATTTATTCTGTACTCGCTCCAGCATGACATTGTATTTCGCTTCATGAGGAGCCCAAATCACCGCACTGTGTTCCAAGTGACTTCTTACCAAAGCATCATACAGCACCCTGAGCGTGGAAATGCTTGTGAATCCCTGCGATTGTCTCAGCACGAAACCCAAGTTTCTGTAAGCTTTCTTGCAAATCTTAACTATATGATCCCGGAATGTAAGATCCGGGGTAAGCAGTACTCCTAGATCACGTATCTGAGACACTCGCTGCATCGGCGCTTCCTCTACTTTATATTCGAAGGCGAGGGCAGTCTTCGCGCGCGTAAATGTCATCACTGAGCATTTCGCTGAGTTGAAGTAGAGTTTATTTGTGTGGCTCCACTCTACCACTCTATCTATGTCTTCCTGCAGTCTCTCACAGTCCAACTCACCTTTGACCTCAAGCAGCAATTTGAGGTCATCTGCAAACAATAAACATAAACTATGTTTGACTACCTCAGGTAAGTCATTTATCATTAAAATAAATTCGAGAGGACCCAAATTGCTGCCTTGGCTCACTCCTGATCTGGTGTAGTATGGCTCGGATTCGACCCCGTTGTAGTCGACGTACTGCTGTCTGTCTTTCAAGTAGCTGGCGAAGAACTGTAAGAGGTGCGGTGTGCAGCCAGCTTTTGCCAGCTTCATTAACAGTACATCATTATCAACGGTATCAAACGCCTTTTTAAAATCAAAATATGCCGCGTCTACCTGCACACCAGCATCTACGGCCGGTACCACGCGCGCCATGAAGTTAAGCAGATTAGTGGCAGTGCTGCGCGCCGGCCGGAACCCGTGCTGCGCGTCCGCTAGCTGTGCGTGCACTTGAGCCTGCACGCAGCGTTGGATGGCAGACTCGAACACTTTAGCCGGTGTCGACAGCACTGCCACCGGTCTGTAGCCACTAACATCGGGACCTGACTTACCCTTGGGAACCGGAATAACTCGCGTGATTTTCCACCTAGGTGGAAACGTTGCTTGTTTTAAACAAGTATTAAAAATATGATGTAGGGGCTCAGCTAGCACCCTGCCACAATCTCTGAACAGAAACGCTGGAATGCCATCGGGGCCTGATGAGCGCTTTGGCTTGAGCTTTATGAGCGCTTCCCTTACGTCTTGAAGACTAAGAGTCTCGATGTGCACTCGCGCACTATTCGCTCCCGCCTCCGCCTCCGCCGCGCGCGCCTCCAGCCGCGGCCGCTCTTTGTTATACACCGACTCAAAAAATGCCGCAAATTGTCGAGCACACTGCTCATCCGAAAGTTGTTGACCATCCTGTATAATAATTTGCCTGCTTAACCTACTTCGCTTGGACCTAATATACTGCCAGAATGATTTTGGATCTTTAGAGAATTGATTTTGTAATTTATACTTGTGTTGTTTGTGTGCAATTTCTATAGATTTTTTAATTCGAGCTCTATACTTAGAAAATTCAGAATAATCGCTATCCCGCTTTGTTTTTTTTAAAAATTTATGAAATTTAGCTTTATTCTTTATGTCCCTTATAATATCTGCGGTGTACCATTCGGGATACACGTAACGAGAATTTTCGCGTTTAAGATTTTTCCGAGGTACGCAACTATCTAAAATAACACCTAACTTATCATAAAAAATATTTAACATATCCTCCAAATCATTCATATCGTAAATCACACTCCAATCAGTGGTAGTCAGCATAGAGTATAACAATTCGTAGTCGGCTCGATAAAAGTTCCACTGCGGCCTAATACTACGCTCTGCGGGGCTGCCGCCGGCAACAGGCGCGGGCGGGGCGGACACGGTGGGTGCGGGGAGCGCCCGCGCACACTGCACGCTGATCGCGAGCGGCGGGTGATGCGCATCGACGGGCACGAGCGCGTCGTCGGCGTCGGCCGCCACCACCGACACAGCCCCGCTAAAACTTGTGCTCAGAACCAAATCCAACTGACGACCTAGACAGTTTGGTACTGTGTTACTCTGAGTAAATTCGCAATAGGACACAAAACATTCATAATAATTTTTAACATTTACAGAACACGAATACAAATTAAAATCACCAATAACAATTATTTCTCTATATCTATCACAAAAATGTTCTATTAATCTAAATAAAGTCAAGTAGTCATTCTCTGAACTTCCCGGTGGTATATAAACAACACAACATAAAAACAAAAATCTATTTTTGAAATAAACCGTTGCACTAACCATTTCGAAAACGCAGGTGTCTATTGACGCGTCCGCGATTTGTACTCGTCGCAGCTCATATCGGTGTGTGGCCACTAAAAACGCTCCTCCCTGCTTCCGACCATCCGCTCGATCGCAACGGAGTATTTGATATCCCGGAGGGATTATTTCAGGATCTTCTATTGAATTATTGCAACCAGATTCCGTTATTGCACATAAATCAAAATTCAATGCCTCAATGTTGGTTCGAAATTTTTCCAGTTTAGTTCGTAGACCTCTTACATTTTGATAGAATATATCGATGTTATGGCTATAGCATGTTTGATTTTGTTCTGTTTGAGTTCCGAAACCAAATCCACTCACTAAATTCTGCATTCAATGGCCAGATTTCGGCCCGGTTTAACTTATCGAAACACTTTTCCGGTAGTCCAATAACAAAAGAAGCATAATCTCTCTCAATTTTATGTTTGATTTTATCAATTTTAATTTGAACATCTGAGCCACATACATTCTTCACGTGATCGGCTATGGCTTCAAGAGTGGTATCCGGATGTAGTCGCCAAACATGTAGATATTTTTTCCGATCAGTAACTTGAATTGCCTTCAACTCCGTATTTGTTCCCACTCTGACTTCTTTAAGTTGCCTAATATTCTTTTTATTCCGAACAGTCGTCCATCCTGATTCGACCTGCTCCGCTTCATCATTAGGTGGTTCACTAGTCGTCAGTGAGCTGGTATTACACAAAGTTTTTTCCGGTAAAATTTTGGTCGACTTCGTGGCCCCACTTTTGTTTACATTTTGTGTTTTGATGTGTGTATGAAGCGATTTCTTGGAAACGTTGGAATTATTCCGTTGACTGACGACCTCGGCAAAAGAAGATGTAGAAGGAGGAATTTGGGGACTAAACACTAAACACTAAATTGTAGCAGATTACTGCATACGTCTGTAATTCATTTGTCATTATGTACGAGATTACTTCCCTTCTTTGCCTTAACGGTCGAACGGTTAACATTACGTATGTTTTTGGTCTGTGTTAAAACGCTAAAATAATCTAAATCTGGACTTTATTTGGAAATAAAACTGCCAAAAGTGATTAAATAATCATCTAAGAAGTGTAATTTAGTAAAATAGTATTGAAAAGTGTACAATTGGAACGATTTTTGGTGTGAACGGTTTATAAATTTTAAATTTCGCCTGGTCATACGGTGAGTGAGTGATAAGACATTTTATGCACAGTGCAAGCTACTGTCGCGGTTACGCGGTGCGCGGAAGTGTCATATCTGCGTGCGCCTATGCTTAGTGACGTATGCGAGCGCCCGCACCAAAGACTAAGTAACGAAGACAGCGCATTACTTCGTACCTAATTTACACAACCTCTGAGAGGATTTTTTTACTTTTTATTTCTGATCTGTTTAATTTACTATGGATGATAAAGGTGACTCAACACCTACTCGTAATGTGTCAAAAACTAGAGGTAATAAAAGACACGCAACGGGATCTCCATCACCGCCTTCACCCTTGTGTAGTAAAGAGGATATTCGGTGTATTATCCAAGAGATTATTAAGGCAGAATTCAGTGATATGTTAACGGAACTGAATAAAAACTTGATCAGCACGATGAACAATGAATTGGAAAAGGTCAATTCGGAAATGAAGGAAATGGTTAAATCCATGCAATTCATCAACAGGCAATTTGAAGATTTTGAGCGTAATCAGAAAATATCTAACGAAACCATACGTAGATTGGAATCGGAAAATAGCGAACTGAAGACAGATATTGCAAATCTTGGTGTGCGAATCAATAACTTAGAGCAACAATCCAGATCAAATAACCTTGAGGTGCAATGCATGCCAGAGACAAAAAACGAAAATGTGTACACTATCATCACACAGCTCGGGAAAGTGGTCAATTGTAATGTCCAAGAACAAGACATACTGAATTGTACACGAACTGCCAAAACCAATGCATCCAGCACCCGTCCTAAGTCTATAGTCGTTCAGTTGGCATCGCCTAGGTTACGCGACCAACTCCTGGCGTCCGTCATTAAATATAATAAGAATAACCGAGATAACAAACTAAACAGTGGACATCTTGGATTTGCCGGTCAGAATTCTCCAGTCTATGTGGTTGAACATCTTTCCCCAACCAACAAAGCTCTTCATGCTGCTGCCAGGATCAAGGCTAAGGAAATGAATTACAAATACGTCTGGGTGAGAAACGGAAAAATATTTGCGAGAAAGTCTGACGGCGAGGAATACATATTAATAAAAAACATGAATACTTTAAGTAAAATCATGTAAATTTTTTGTTTGCTTAAATTGCATGCCTTGGTACTTATATTTAGTTAAAATTCACGAACATATCAATCTATTATCAGAATTGTAGAGGTCTAAGAACTAAAACCAAAGATTTTTACAGTAACCTGAGTTGTATGGATTATGATGTATTAATTTTGACTGAAACCTGGCTCAATAGCAGTGTACTGAGTACTGAACTATTTGATGATAGGTATGTTGTCTACAGAAGAGATAGGGAAACAACGGGCTTTCATCCTAACAAAGATGGTGGCGGAGTTCTGATTGCTGTGTCAACTAAAATAAACTCAAAACGTATTCATTCATGGCAAAGTAGATGTGAAGATCTTTGGGTCACTATTGATGTTTCGACTACACAGAAATCACGACAGCTAGCTCTCTGTGCGGTTTATCTTCCTCCACCTGTATGTCTTCCCTCAATCGAACATTTTATCGAACACTGTAATAACGTGTTTGAGACTACTGATGTTCCTGTTTGTATAGTGGGCGATTTCAATTTGGGCAAAATAGTCTGGGATCCAGGTGCCCTTAATAGTTCGCTACCCAACACTTGTTTGAGACTATTAGAATTTATGAATGTGTGTAGACTTACTCAGCACAATTTAGTTAAAAACTGCTCGGAGCGTATATTAGACCTAGTCTTATCTACACTACCATCATGCACCGTAATTGAGTCTAGTTGCTCTTTAACTGTTGTTGATAAGCTGCATCCCCCGCTTGATTTTACTATATCATTATTAAAGGAATGTAGTCTCCCATACAATAAGAATAACCAGAGAAAAAACTTTTACAAGGCCAATTACAAACATATTAGAACCTTTATTAATGAGTATGACTGGCAGCGAAATTTTGCAGTTAGTGAGGATGTAGATATCATGTTAAAAGAGTTCTATGAAGTATTGAACTTAGCAATCGACAGTTTTGTACCAAATTGTAAGTCAGCTACCTTCCGCTATCCCCCGTGGTTTAATAAAGCAGTTATAAGGACATTGAAAGAGAAAAATAAGTTAAGGTTGCGCTTTCAAAAATATAAAAACCCCATGGATAAATTGGAGCTAAAGTTAGTTACAAAACGTTGTCAAAAACTAGCTAAAAATTCGTACAATAGCTATTTAGAAAACCTAGAATCCGAAATTAAACAAAACCCTAAACTATTCTGGACTCATGTAAAGGCTAAGCGTGGAGGGTCTAGTGCCTATCCACTAATAATGACTGACGGACAGACGACTTCATCGAACAGCACAACTATCTGCGATCTGTTTGGCAACTATTTCGCATCAGTCTATACCCCTGATCATGACTCAGAATTTAAGAGCGACTCGAACTTTCTGAACTCAATAGAAGCTAATTGCCAGTGCTTAACAGTCCCTGAACTAGATAGTGACACCCTCCTCAAAAAGCTCCAATCTGTTAATATTGGGAAAGGTGCAGGTCCAGACGGAATCCCACCATTGTTCATCTCGGCTTGTGCTACTGCTTTGGTTGCCCCACTTCTAAAAATATATAGGGTGTCACTAGCTACTGGAACCTTCCCTATGGAATGGAAAAAGGCTAAAGTTGTTCCAGTGCACAAGTCGGACAAAAAAGACACAATATCTAACTATAGACCTATTGCGATTCTCTCCACTTTTGCCAAGATATTTGAGTCGATAGTCTGCCCACACATTCAGCAGCATTTCAGACTTTATCTAAGTGACCACCAGCACGGATTTGTTGCGTCGAGGTCGACTGCCACAAACTTGTTGTCCTTCTCGGAGTCCCTCATAGAGTCTGTTGATTCAAATAAACAATTTGATGTGTTGTACACCGATTTCAGCAAGGCCTTCGATAAAATTTCTCACTCCATACTACTTCATAAACTAGCAATATATGGTATTACTGGGCCCTTGCTCAAGTGGTTAGAATCTTACCTGTTGAACCGGGAATTCTATGTTGTTGTGAACGGTTTTCGATCCGTCTGCAATTACCGTATGACTTCCGGAGCTCCGCAGGGTTCACATCTTGCCCCAATATTATTTATTATTTTTATCAATGACCTTCCCAGCTGCTTCTACTTCTCTCAGTGCTTTTTGTTTGCCGATGACCTAAAGTTTGCCAGAGCAATCGAGTCATCTTGTGATATCGCGCTCTTACAAGATGATTTAAATAGGGTTGTCGAATGGTGTAAAAATAACAAAATGGAACTTAATTTAAAAAAGTGTTACCACCTGTCATTCTCAAGGAAGGCTCATCCTATACTATCAGAATACGTGATAGACAACACAAAAATACAACAAGTCGATACCGTCACAGATCTAGGAGTACTTTTTGATAAAAAAATAACTTTTATCCCTCACATCGAGAATATTATTAAAAAAGCCTCAAAAATGTTAGGATTTGTACAAAGGTACACAAAAAGTTTCAAAGTGGTAAGCACTAAAATAATGCTTTACAGTAGTCTTGTACGAAGCGTCTTGGAGTATTGCAGTATTGTATGGAGACCACACTACGCCACGCATAAGTTACTCTTAGAAAGGGTACAAAAACGGTTTCTTTGGCATCTTGCGTTTTCGAAAGGGAAAAGCAAACAGCTACCCTCCTACAATACTCGCTTGAAACACTTCAAGATGCACACTTTATCAACCCGAAGAGATATCACTGATGCCTTGTTTCTCTATAAACTGCTTAGAAATAAAATCGACTGCCCTAACCTACTAAGCCTCTTAAAATTTCGTGCCCCATCCCGAATTCCACGAAACCCCATTACTCCGTTGCACCCACCCTTACGCAGAACAGTTTTGGGTGCAAACTCTCCGATTCCACGACTTTGTAGAATGCTTAACAGTTGCAGTGATCTAGTAGATATACACCACGACAAATTGAGAACATTTTACGAGATAGTTAGAGAGCACTATTCTCGTATTTAATGGTGATTGAATATTAATATGTATTGGATACTAAGAATGTGATATTTTGTCTCCCAATCCAATCCAATACAATTTAATCAATTCTAACTCAATATATTAATGATGTACTGTAATCAACTTATTTTGATTTTAATTTTATAAACGTATGAAAATATTACTTTATTTGGCTCTGTTTTTTTTTAAGATTATGATGGGATGTATTTTAGTTGTTTATGCTGTGTTTGGTTCCCAAATGATATGTTTTAATAATGGCCGTGATGTACTTAATTTTATTTAATTATTAATTAATGTTATGTCATAATGAAATTTTTAATTGTATGGTTACGTTTCATTCTTTTTTAACTGTTTTTAATTCTTATTCTCGATTTTTTACTAATTTAATTGTTATTGTTTTAACATATTTATTGTTACCACAAATTGTGCATGTGGTGTTAACCTTTAATTAATTGTTACACTAATAAATGTAGTAAAAAATGATATTGTAAATGTTCCGTGTAAACAATTGTTGGTTAACCAAATAAATAAATAAATAAATAAATTACCATTCTATGCCATTTCTTTCATATAGTATAGTATAGTAGTCATAGTGATGCTTTGGTTGAATTTTACAAGTTAATAAAGTAAAAAAAATAAAGTTAATAAAGCAATCAATGATAGACCATTCTGACACTCCTGTAGTAGCAAACTTGAGGTTTATATTTAGATAAGTCCTATTTATCACTATAAAAAAAATCATCAAAACAATAGACAGTCGATTCATATGCAACTTAATGTTACAGTCGTCAGTTGCATCTGGTTTTAATAAAAGTTAATCCGAACGCAGTTGGCAGGATAGGTCGACGACGGATTGCAACATACCTACCTATTTATTTATGCACTTGGTGACAATACATTTTTTATGGGAAAGATAAAGCCCACATTATAGTTTATCTATGTCGTAATTGTAATCTTGATAATCATATATGGTAGCTAGCTATTATACATACTGACAATCTTCCGAAAATCGCCGGGAATTATAACTTACGATATTTAATTTTCTACAACTATGCGAGTTGATCTGGTTTAAATATTCAGGTCATAACATCGTAATTGCATGACTTCTATACGTTCATCTTATCCGACGATAATTAGCTGAGCATGGCAATCATTTAATTAAAGTTAAAGCCTTTTCTGGGTGGTGAATAATCAAATTTATTTTGGGTGGAGCGTCAGGGAATGTCAGACTCTTACTGACTAACACCCATCCGTGTTCCTCCAAACACCCTTTGCGTTCCAGGGCCGCGGTGATTCTTTCAAACAAGTCGGCAACCCGGGCAGGATCGTGACTGTACCGACATATCACATGTTGCCTCGCTCGCTCAGTCTTCAAATGTGACTCGTTGCCATCGATCGTATCGGCAGGCACTCTTTTTAAGATGTAATGAGATTGACTTATTGTAAAGGTTGTTTATTTGAGAGTTCCGAGGGCACAAGGTTTGATCAGGTAATGTGTTTGAGGATTGGAATTTTAAGTCCCGAATCGATGTCATCTAAATAAATAAGTAGGTTTCGATTTGGTGAATTTGATTTATCAACTCTCTTTGCGATAGAAAGTTAAAAAACATACTGACAGCAGAGACACCCTTGAAAAAACAAAACATTATAAACCGTTTTCAAATACAAACAACGAGTAAAGAAGCACCAATCAGGATAAGCAAGATTAAATACACCCTGAAAAACTAAACCAACCGCTACAAAATGAAGCCCTAACAAAGGCAAAAATCTTTGAAGCACATAAAATAGTTCCAAGTGACTTCTCCTCCTTCGCCTGAAGAAAGTTTCAAGCCTTACAGAGATTAATTACTACGGCACGTGCAGCGAGAATGTTTAAAGGTCACATTGTGCAAGAACTAGCTGTTTGAAATAAGTTCTTTCGCTGGAATAAGCTAGAGTATCCGACTGCGAGCAGTGGTTGCCGAGTGGTAACGGCCCCGACTTACGAATTGTAGGTCGCAGATTCAAAACCAAAAACAGGCGCATTACTTTGTATAATTAATTTCATCACCACTGCTCTCAAAACGGTGAAGGAAAACATCGTGAGGAAACCGGCATGTCCTAGAACCAAAAATTCGAAGACATGTGACATTCACCAACCCGCACTGGACCCGCGTGGTGGATTACGGCCCATTCCCTCTCCTAGAGAGGAGGCCTGTGTCCCAGCAGTGGAAACATTAAAAGGTTGATTATGTATCCGAGTCATTGCAACTGTATTGTTTGATGAGGAATAATGCGCTGTTCTCGTGGATGTCGTTAATGAGAGAATTGCCAGAAATGCGGTAGTCTTTGAAAAGAATTGCAATGTTATGAAAACGTTATATCATTTACGATCTGTATTGAGGATCTTCATGAAATCGTTGCCATCGAGTGTGAAACAGGAAGAGAGAAGTCTGTGCCCATTAGTGTCGGGCTGTAGAAAATTACAATGGTAGAATAAAAATCTTTATTCTATTTTATGAATACATAATTTCAATGTTCAACTGCGATGATGGTGTTATGGACAATCATGAGAAAATCAATCATCACACGAAAATCACCATGCTAAAAGAACGGATGAAATAGATTTTGATGAAAATAATTATGATGAAAGACAGATTCCTGATTCATGGCAGTAATTGGCAAGAGTCATACAACCAAATAGCAATGCAAAGATGAAAGGGATCTGTACCTAAAAGCCCCAATATCTATCTAACAAACAAAGTCACGATAAACGACGATTCCTGGAACTAGTAACAAACACAGGAGCGGAACAGGAAATCCTAGACTGCTATTCATAAGACTAAATTCAACTGAACATGTTCAAACAATTCTCAAATTACCCGACATCGAACACCGGAAATACCCTCCGCTAGCTCATGACACATCCCTATAAATTATAGAATCGGCTCACTTTCGCCGCGACCGCTCAAGCGTGCGGACGCGTCGGCGCGTTGCATCATTCATGCACGCGATTTCCTGATTTAAAAACAATTCGACGTAACTGTTAATGATTTTGAATCGGAAAAGATTGCATGTCAAGTTGGGGTTTGCGGAAATGTTGGAAACAATGTAACATGTGGTTGTGGGTTCGAATTATTTCGTGTGAACTATGTTAGTGGTAAACTAAAATGAAGTATAGCATATTTGACTCGTAATGTAGAGCGGAGCGGAGTGGTAACAGCCCCGCCTTATAGATCTCGGGTTCAAGCCCAGCCAGGCGCATTACTTCGTGTATTTAATTTCATCACCACTGCTCTCAAAACGGTGAAGGAACACATCGTGAGGAAACCGGCATGTCCTAGAGCCAAAATATCGAAGACACGTGACATTCACCAACCCGCACTGGGCCCGCGTGGTTGATTACGCCCCTTCCCTATCCTAGAGAGGAGTCCTGTGTCCCAGCAGTGGGAACATTAAAAAGCATTATTCTTATAAGTCGTAATAAGTTTGTACACGTGCACATGACTCGCTTAGAAGACATATGCGATGCAAACATTTGTCGTTATTAGCTAGATATTATTACATCCTTCTTTAAGGGGACTCGTCCTAAGAAGAATAAGTAATTCAGTTGCTTTTGAGGTGAAATAAGTTTTGAGTCGTGTCTGACGTAATGCACTTACCCATTTGACAACCATTCGTTTATGTTGTAAATAAAATATCGTACTTACCTGTAACAAAAACAAACATATAACATAAATTTAGGTCGTCAATAAATGATTACTTACTTATTACTGAGATACGGCCTACAGGAATAAAAAGAGAGAACAAAGACTGACAACCCAAGCCTTGATATATGTATATCATTTAAAACTGTTCAAACGACAGCAGTGAACAACAGTTTGGCATGCTTTCCGAAGCACGGAGGCCACACGGTATGTCATAGAATTGAAAATTGTTATCCCATTGTCATCCCAATGCCTAGACTTAAGTTAGCAACTAAGCGGTAATCTGGCGTCTTAGTTGTCAACGCTGTGTTTACCCGTAATTGGCATATACTCGTATATGAGAATATTACCGTATGATTTACTACATGTATGTGTATGGAGACCGCGTCTCGGCAAACGTAGTGTAGGACGTTCTCAGGCACGGTGGAGTGACGATTTGCGCAGGACGGCTGGCAGAAACTGGATGCGAGAAGCCGAAAATAGATCTAAGTAGCGTGCTATTGGAGAGGCCTATGTCCTGCAGTGGACTGCAACAGACTGTTGATGATGATGAATGAATGTGTATGTATGTGCTGTGGGTGAACCTTAAGTAAATAAATAAATAGAATAGATGATCACCCATCCACCAACCGACCTCGGCAAGCGTAACTCAACAAAGAAGTTTCTCCCGTTCTGCTTTTATTTTTTTAGCCTCGAGCTCTTTAACATGATCCTCATCATCATCATCATCTACCTTTAATAAGAATAATCACTACTATATATACATCTAAATTAAAAAAAACAATAAACTAACTAAAACTAAAAATAGTTAAAAGATGGCGTCGAAAAATTCCTCCGCATCGCTGGTCACTGGTGATGTACCCAAAAGGCTGGCAGCATTACCACGCTGTATGGCAATGCTTATCCTTTGTCCAAGGTAAAAGCCAGCCCTTTGACTACGGATCATCTACCTAGCTTTTTCCAACTATATTGGGGTCAGCCCTCAGTCAAATTGGATTCAGATGTATACCTGCAGCCCTACCATGACGTCTTAAATCCATCATGATTCCTGCGTCAGAGAGAGACGGAGTTACACAAGACGAATAGCACTATCCCTTTCCCTCACACTGAATCATGATAGCATTAGCACTGCGTAGTACGGCCACTTTATTTTATATGGAGCGGCTACCTACCAGACCTCCACAACCCATTAACTGAGAAACACGGTACTTCTTAGCAAGACTGAATTCTGACAAAGCGTAAAGACTGCCAAAGATCTCCAAATGACAGCCGGGACAAGCGGCTTAGTGTGCGAGACACGGAGGAGTCTCGTTATGTTAAAATGGTCACCCATCCACCTCGGCAAGCGTTGCTTAACCTCGAATATATACTAGTAATTGAATAGGTTCTACGACAGCAAAATAATTAAAAATAACGGGTTTCCTTCAAAACAAATAAATGTTAATAACAATAGCACGTAACGAATCGTGTACGGGTGCCGTGCTAATCAAAATATTAAATTAATTTCAACCGAACATCATTATCGGCTACCGTTGAAATAATTGGAAAAACCACGAAACTATGCTGAAATTAATTATAGGCGTATATTGCTAATTTCTATAAATGGTTCGGGCAAGGCCATGGTACCTATAGAACTGATGGCATTTTGATAACTATATGGTATATTTATTTATTTGTTTAAACTTTATACACAATAGTGGTACATTGGCGGACTTAATGCAACAAGGCATTCTCTTTTGGTTAAAAAGAACACTGTGGTAGGTGTATAACAAAAAATTGTCTTTTTCTATTTTGATGTGGTTTTCACAAATGAAACTTTGCTATTATTACAAGCATTTATTTAACTTGCCTCGTTGGTTAGTTAGTGGCTTCACTCGAAATCCAACATGGCGGACTCTCAAAGATGGCGGACCAATACAAATAATACTAATATTTTAAATATGTATGTCGTTATTTATGGATGTTTATTAATCAATCAGGTAGACGTTTCCGAGGGATATTTTTAGGGTTTCGTAGCCAAATGGAACTAAAAAGGAACCCTTATGGATTCGTCATGTCTGTCTGTCCGTCCGTATGTCACAGCCGTCTTACTCAAAGACTATTAAATCTACATAAATAAAAATCGGTAGGTAGGTGCAACCTGTTAACCTCTATTTAATAATGGTGAATAATATTATGGAAAAAATATATTTTAAGGGTGTGAAATACACTCCATACATGTACAACTGAGGGATGAAAAAATAAATTCCAACAAACATAATCGTGTGTGTATCATTGGATAGCTCTTTCAAAATGAAATATTGCTTTCTAAAAAAGTTTTTTATTTAAGGCAATCGTTTTCGAGACATGTGCTTCCAAATTCGTAAAAAATGTACCCCCTCTCTAACTTTTAAACTAAAAAGTTGAAAATTCTAAAAAAAATTGACCAAATAGAACTTCACAGACACTTCCAACGAAAATTAATTTGAACATCACAGCATACTTTTAGAGATATGACATTTTAACAGTGAACTACGGAACCAATTGCTATTTGTGGTCTTGTTTTACTTTCTCGCAAGCGGTGCCGCTAGCAAACCACACACTACACAGGAAAAAGTCCTTGACAGTTGAAAGCATAATTTATCACGACCAACCTCAAAATTATAAAAAAAAATACCTACCTCGTCTAGATCAATACAAAAAACAAAACCATGACAAAACTATTCGTTTCACTCCGCGCCGCTCCTCTTAAATATTTCCATAATAAGGCAACGAGTACATTATACAGTTTATTTTAAAACTAGGTCGACACTGAATGTCTGATAGGGTGCTGTGAATATGTTTTATTGTCACACTGCTGTTTTGTAGGCTGTGGTTACAACAATGAGGAATGCATTTTTACACTGCTGTATTGTACCGGCTTGTAACTGTTACACATCAGGGCAACTGCCTCCTTTCGTGAAGAGGGGAATCTCACTATTGCTGTCAATGTACAAGGTAAGAGGAAAGACTAGCAGCCCTACCATGACGTCTTTAATCCATCATGATGGGTGTGAGGGAAAGGGATAGCGCTATTCGTCTTGTGTAACTCCGTCTCTCTCCGACACAGGAATCATGACGGATTTAAGACGTCATGGTAGGGCAGCAGGTCAGAGCGTGGCTAGGTGATTTCTGAAATAATGAAAACGAGAGAAATAAACTGTTAAGCCGAACCCATATAAATTTGTTGTGGGAAGTTGGGGGTCGCTGATTGCAGACACAAGAAACCAGGTCCTCTACAGGTTATCTCTGGATTTAAGTAGTGATTGCTAGATCTTCAATCTTTCGCTTGAGTGGCAGATTCCAAAACTTCAGAACCATCACAAATCTATACTAATATTATAATATAATAATGTAATATAATAATAATATAATAATATTGTTTATTTATAAAAGAGGGCACATAAGTATACAATAAAATATCTTACATTTTTTAAAGAACACGTTTACATATTTGCCTGAACTAGGTTGAACCTGTGTTTCTGGAAAGACAACTGAAGAGTTTGTTTGTTTGTTTGTTTGTTTGAACGCGCTAATCTCAGGAACTACTGGTTCGAATTGAAAAATTATTCTTGGATTGAATAGACCATTTATCGAGGAAGGCTTTAGGCTATATATCATCACGCTTAAGCCAATAGGAGCGGAGCAGCGATAAATAATGTTTTAAAATCGGGGATTCCACGGGGACGAAGTCGCGGGCAGCAGCTAGTAGCATATATACATATATTGCAACTAGCAGCACCTCGCGGTTTCACCCGCGTAGTTCCCGTTCCCGTGGGAATATGGGAATAAAATATAGCCTATAGCCTTCCTCGATAAATGGGCTATCTAACACTGAAAGATTTTTTCAAATCGGATCAGTAGTTCCTGAGATTAGCGCGTTCAAACAAACAAACAAACAAACAAACAAACAAACTCTTCAGCTTTATAATATTAGTATAGATATTTGTAAAAAAATGAGTATTAGCTTATTTAGAAGCGTACCCCTACTGGTAATACTTTGTTCTATAACTAGTATACTTGGTGCATCGTCCTCACATATATGAGTAATTTTGCATACCAAATATTGTAAAACATTTATTTTAAAAGTGTAACTATGGAGTTTCTTGTTCGTTCTTCTCCATAAGAATCTACCTTTGCGAATGAACGCTAGAGTCACTTAATTATGACAAATGTTTAATGATGACGTTCAAAAGTGCCGTTTAATGGCCTAATTAAAACAAACGTTTTGACTTTGACTTAGCACAGTACCTACGCAATTGAAATATAACTTGAATCTTGTTAGTATAATTTCTAAAGGCCGCTACAGTGTAACAAAATCAGTGCGATAAGCTTCCGTAGGTGTCGCCAAGTCGACAAACGGTTGCTAAGGAAAATGTCGACGAGTGTGGTGACAGCATCCCGCGCAAATGTTTCCCAAGCATGTAAAAGACATCTATACTAATATTATAAAGCTGAAGAGTTTGTTTGTTTGTTTGTTTGAACGCGCTAATCTCAGGAACTACTGGTTCGAATTGAAAAATTCTTTTTGGGTTGAATAGACCATTTATCGAGGAAGGCTTTAGGCTATATATCATCACGCTTAAGCCAATAGGAGCGGAGCAGCGATAAAGAATGTTTTAAAATCGGGGATTCCACGGGGACGAAGTCGCGGGCAGCAGCTAGTAAGATATAACAGGAGAATGTTTGAAGTGACTAATTAATTTGCGTTCCTTGCCGGATGTTTCTAAATATATACACCTAAATATTTTCTTTTAAAAATATTGACAAGTATCACAAGTTCTCTGCCGCACAGACGACGCAGTAGTTCAATAATCAGCGAATACCACATATCGTTTACAGCACTGTAAATCAGTTTAAATATTTAAAGAAACAATACTTTTTACCAGAAGGTCTTATACTTAAAACATTAGCCTTCTTCTTGATCTGTCAAGTAAAATCGTTGAAATTATAGGGAACGTGCAGAAACTATAGGTGGCAGCACAGACGCGTCAATGTCAAGTATATTTTACTTTTAAGTTTCAAATTTGCAACGCTAGATGGCACAGTCTACTTCGTGCACGTTCTTCTAAACGGAGGGTGCAGGAAGTATAGGTAGCACTGGTCAAATATTTACAACGTAAAAGTTTCAGATTTGCAAAACTAGATGGCATAGTCTACGCCGTGCACGTTCCATATACTAATATCGCAATGTAATCTCGGTGACAACTAAATCCAATAATAGTCAATAAACAGAAAAAAATATACACGGATTTTGACAGATGGCAACTGACATACGAATTGCAAACGCTTCTTGAAATGCGGAGATAGCTCCTCTGTTCACATATGAAATAAAAATTCTGCTTTACATATCTCGGCAACAGCGCTGGGTTATTTGTCACAACTTCAACACTTTTATTATCTACGACTCGATTTCAGCTCCAAGACGCTCCGACAACGGCGCATTTTATTGCATTTTTAACGAAGTTATATCGGAGCTTGACAAATTAGAATGGATCTTCTTATCGCGTTATTTAAACTTATGATTTTTATGTCTATTGAAAACATTTTTTATGCTAAGATGATTCATTTAATAAAGAATGAAACTCGTTACAATTGCGTCCTAAAAAAATTGACAGGTGGAAATTAGCTAAAACAATAACTGCCCCTTTTTCATTCACACACACAACATTCTTCTTCATAGTATTCCTTAGTTATAAGTTTAATTACATTATAACTTAACCTATCTTTTCACAAAATTCAGCCACGTGAACTCTGTTATAAAATAGATCGTTTTGTGTACAGGTTGGACATGCAAGAAATTCCTTTTGCATTGCCTCTGCGGTGAGATTCCAAATATACACTTAAGGCCTAATCCGTCCACGAGACCTGTGTAAATCGTCTTTAATAAAGACAGAAAACTACATAGTATTAAATAAACGAATATTGAATTTAATATTCAACATTCTGTAGATGGACTTCTAAAATACCTAGATACCAAAAACACGTTTGTTTCATTTATCCTAACAATCGTACTTTCGCCACCTGTGACAGATAATATAAAATACTCGAGCAGTAACATGGTAACACTGCAATCACTCATCGCCTTATTGTACTCTGTGGCATGATTAAGCGTGATTTTGGCGCTCCCAAGACGCGCGTTGCGTTCTGTAGCGGCATTTTATTATTTTGTAACGTAATTTATTTCGTTTTGTTAGTGAAAATTTGTATTAACTGGCTGTAATTTTACGACGGTGAATGGAATTTTGATGACGAAGTTTTACAATTATTATTAGCCTCTTCTCGCAAAATGAGCGCTTTGTGAATACAGAGACAGAGAGAAACATTTAAAGCTACGCTTACTGCTGTGTTGGTTTATAAAGCTGAGTCGACGCTAGATGAGTAAGCACGAGGGGAACATAGACGAACATAAAGATGGCAAGAGCTCACTAAGCCAAACGAATCCGCGGTCCTCTTGTGCTCCATTCGTGCTGGTTTAGCCAAAATCTCACTTCAAATATCAAATGTTTATTGCAAGCCATTATGTACACAAAGAGGAAGTAAGTCATAAAGAACAAAAACAATAATGGATCCTGTCTGACACAGCAATATTTTAAATCTGTAAGAGAAAGAACGAGCGCTTAAGGCGATACCCCAACAAAAACCTTGCGAAAGTGCGTTTTTCATCGCTATTCAGAGACTATTAACTCATTAGTTATGAGAAATAATTTAAATGTAAAAGCAAATTATTAATGTTCGATGTCTTATCATCTTATTCTACGTTTTCTTTCTTTCCACAATTTTGTTTGTATGTGTTATAAGTAAATTTAAAATCTACTTTTAAAAGTTGTTGCTTTTATGCATCTGTTGCTAAATGCAACGCTCTAATGATTTGAGGATTACACTAATGGATAGATAATTTAAAAATCTATATTATACACGTTTTATTTCATTTCAAAAGATCGCTTATCTTTTTTAATCAAAATAATTCCAAAAATTGTGTGAATTCCATGATAAAAGGGCGTGCGCAGGGTGCGGGCGGCAAAGAGGCTCAAGGTTATTTGGTCAGAGAAACGCCTTAAGCGTGTAAAAAGGGCACAAGAAGGATCACGGGTGGGTTTTAGTCAGTAAGAGTCCGACACTCCCTTCCGCTCCACCCAGAGCGGGAGAAGTCATTTGATGACTTCCCATCCAAAAAAATAAAGGATGCGGGCGGCAAAGAGGGAACGAATGCTCAAGGTTATTTGGTCAAGGAAACGCCTTAAGCGATGAAGCAGCTTAACTTAAATAGTGCTCAATGTAAATGGTTACGTCATCCTTTTCTCACGGCTGTAAAAATCAAAGTGTCTCTGATCTTTAAAACTAACACTGTAGCACCTGTATGTGGCACGAGTCATTGCGTCAGTCATTCTACGCATCTAGCCTTGAATTAATAAATCCTGATGATTCTCTTTTTGGTCAACCAAATATTCATTTACTCCCTCACGTTTTTCGCATCACCAGCGCGGAAATTCGACTTTAATATCTCGAAGCCAATGAAATATTTAATTCAGAGGTTCACGATAAAGATATTTTTTATTTACCGAGATTTTTACTTGTCTCTCAATGATCGTATTATGTCACTTTTATTTGTTTGCTGAGTTTTTTATGGGTTTTATTTACTTTGATTTTCAATTCATCTTTCATCAATGTAAATTGATTACGGAAATATGCTTGAATTAAATAAGTATGTTTACGTGAAAGACAAGCTAGAAAGATTAGTAATTTTAACAAACAGAATGTTCTATAAAAACTTTCCATAGGTATGTAATACTTAAGGTCATCAATTGTTAATTTATTTCCAGTAGAAACTAAGTGAAGGTGCCGAATGCTGTCAATGCAAGAATAAATCCATTGTTTATTAAAGGAAAATCGTAAAAGTATTTGCTATCAATTGTATAAACAAAAAACATTCAAACACATTCATCCCAGTACCTACTCCATGCTACCACTAGATCAATTCAGTTCGAGACTTGGAGTGGTTCTCGTAAAATATTCCGCTTGTCGTGGTCTCGACCAGTCGGGCAGATGTCTGACAAAATAAACAGCTAGGTATGACACATAATAGACAAGCACAGAAGGTTAGCATCTAGCAACGAGCGAAAACAGGTGCAAGGACGCATAGTCTTACGTCTTTTAAACAATGTTAGAGTCGGCTTTATGACCATTACTTAAAATATAAATTTCATTCATCATTATCGACTGAATAACAGTATTTTAAATGGAGCGACTGCCTATCAGACCTCCACTATCTAGTAACTGTGCAATATTTCATGGCAATGCTGGTTGAAATCATTTCACGCTTTTGACTACACGAATTAACTGTCAAAAAGTTCAACAAATGCATGCAAAAACTTTCCCATGCATGGAATTGTGCTATCGATGCATGTTGCTTAACCTTGAAGATCCGTTCGGCTGTTACAACTTATCCCACGAACCCTTCTCGAAGCGTGTGCTATCACTATCACTGGTTCGGAGTTGACCTACTGCAGTTATTCTGTTCTGTGGCAGACGACTGACAAAATAAACAGCTAGGTAGTGCTCTCGATTGCGCGACTGGTATCGGATATACTCAAGTGGACACGGTACAGTTTTGTAGAGAAGCGTTTGGGTGATTTTTAATCGATACCTTCTTAATTCGTCCTTTTAATAGAAAGCAACGGTTCAATAATTTTTCCCTACCTTCCCTCCTACCACTAGATTAGATTGAAAAAAGCCATCATGGTGAAAATTATGTATGCTAGAACAGTTAAACAACAGACATATAAGTGAATGATTTCTAAACGACTTCTAAGAGAAGCGACGCACCTACCTTGGACACGTGGCACAAAACAGAAGAAAGCTTAACTAAGACTTGAGTAAAGCAGAACTACCGATAACATTAATGATAGAGCGACGTATCAAGATATTTCCTACATCTGTTTAAACTACAAACTAGTGCCTAAACGAGTTATTTTCCACGAGGAAGGAAGCAATAACATCGCATTGAGATCTCCTAATGTTTATTTAGTTTGGCCATATAAATTTGTAACGATACGGCCATTGAAATACTATGAGAGAACAGTATGATTTATTGTTGGTGCGTTTGATTTAGAATGGGAGAATAACATTTAGCGTAGCTATTGCATAATTCAGTACAATGTGGTGTACAATTTTGTAAAAAAGAAATGTATCGTACCTATTTTGTATGCGACTGTACTTGCAGGGGTCCTGTAGTCAGCTCGAATACATTGAATTAAATACATGGAAACGACATTGATCAACTGTCTCACGAATACTGTTGAAGTAACTCCGTTGGTACTTGGAAAGAATACTTAATGACTTGAATAAGGTATAAAAGTCTAATCCACAATTCACCAGTTCAAGTGTCGAAACGTTTTTATTTTTTAAATATTTTTAACTATATGACCCGCGCGACTTCGTTTGTGTCACATTTTTCATGACTGCTCCGTTGCTACTCGTCTTCAAGGCGATATATAGCCTACATAAATGGGCTATCTAACACTAAAAGAATTTTCCACATCGGACCAGTAGTTCCTGAAGATTAGCGCGTCCAAGCAAACAAACTTTTGTTTTGTATATTACTAGCTTCTTCCCGCGATTTCGTCCGCGTGAAATAGTTACTAACCCCCTGATTTTGAAACATTCTTCATTGATGCTCCGCTCCTATTGATCTTAGCGTGATGATATATAGCCTTCTTCCATAAATGGGATATCTAAGACTAAAATAATTTTCAAACCGGACCAGTAGTTCCTGAAGATTAGCGCAATCAAGCAAAGCAAACAAACTCTTCAGCTTTGTATTCTGTTCTTATATATAACATTCTCATGTCACAATGTTAGTTACCATACTCCGCCGAAAAGGCTGGACTGATTTTTATAAAATTTTATATGCATATTTAGTAGGTCTGAGAATCGGCCAACATCTATTTTTTATCCCACTAAATGTTAAGGGTGGTCCACCCCTAGAGTTTTTATTTTATTTTTAGACATTTTTTTTTGTTTTTATTTTTCTGTGATACAGCATACAAAAATACATACACCCTATAGTTTCACCCCTCTACGATAACCGTAAATATTTTTTTTGCAATATTTATTTATTTATTTACTCATAAATTAACAAATTAATTAATATGGCAAAACAACGTTTGCTGGGTCAGCTAGTCTTTTACATATATAAAATTTTCGTGTCACAATATTAGTTACCATAAGACTTAATATAATAAAAACTGGCCAAGTCAAATCTAACCTATTTTAAGATCTCACGTTTTTAAATAACATCAATTGTTATAGGTGTCCAATAAAGCAAAGGCCCGCTCCTTTTTCCTCACTGAAATATGTTATCTATACTAATATTATAAAGAGGAAAGATTTGTATTTTTATATTTTTGTATGTAACGAATAAACTCAAAAACTACTGAACCGATTTCAAAAATTCTTTCACCATTAGAAAGCTACATTCACACTGAGTAAAATAGGCTATATTTCATCCCCGTATTCCCACAGGAACGGGAACTATGCGGGTGAAACCGCGGCGCGCTGCTATTTTTCATAATTTCATAACTATAGTGTGAAACAAAAAATCATGCAGCAACGGGGGATTATGACCAGCACCTGACGACCCTACGCTTAACAGGCGCATTTAACCTTGAATAGTCACGTTTATTGGACATTATAACATTGACTGTAGACTGAACAACCCTATTCCTAGGTATTAATTAGTCCTAATTAGTAACAATCAACACTTAATTAACACTACATTTGTACCGTGTAGTGTTACTAATAATGCAATTATTTCTCAAAGCCTAATCAAGCATTAAAATAACTAATCTGTATTCTGAACTAATATTAGATCAGAAATTGATGACATAAGTAATGTATATAATAAATTAATAACTCATTCAAGATTATCATAATTTCAGTCGAAAAAAGTAGCAAAACCGACTGGTCCCAAGACCTTGGTTGTACTGCGGATCTGTATATTTTTTTAGTCGATTCGATTGATATAATTTTTTATAGATATCCATAAAGTAGATAAGTACACAATTGCGGAATTTGTAATTGTGGTGTGCTTCCGCTGCCAAGTGGGCAACCACGCCGGAGCTCTCTGGACCTCGGAACCTAGTGATTGTCGAAATTTGCGAAATTGATAGAAAGAGTCACCGCAGCCCTGGAACGCAAAGGGCACAAGAAGGATCACGAGTGGGTTTTAGTCAGTAAGAGTCTGACACTTCCTTCCGTTCCGCCCAGAGCGGGAGACGTTATTTGATGATTTTCACTCCTTAAAAAGAGCATGACCACAGTTTAGTTGGTAGCTGGTAAATAGTAACGAAGGGAAACAATTATGGACACTGTTGGTGACAGCAAAATAGGGTAGTTAACTAAAAAAATCTGATTAGTCCGTCAGATAGATTTCCAAAACGACTTTCTAAGGCGATACAGTGCGTTGAAAACTCGTGTGACGTCACCCGCTCACACTCCTGATCTTTGATGCTTTTTATCTTCGTCAGTTTTTATAGATTTGATAAAGGAAAAAATACGTGTCAAATATGTTTCTATAATCTAACTGACGGACTAAACATAATCATATATTTTTTACTCAGGCAACATCCCTATTGTATATAAGTAGAAGAAGTAACTAGCATTTAATCTATGTATTCTCAGAAACTATAACACCTACACAAACATAAAATTTGACAGGTAGGTTCCTTATAGAGTGAAGACATCCGCTAAGAATGGATTTTACGAAACTCTATCCCTAAGGTGGAAAACGGTGGATTTTTTTGTATTAAATCTGCGCAGACAAAGTCGCGGGCGATGTGCTAGTAGTCTATAAAGTTCCAAATGCTGGGGTACAGGGCTCGTATCAGAGACAGAGCGAGCCGTCACCCACTACACTAGAACAGAGCGGCTTGGTGGATGTTATATGTGTTCGAATTTTTCGTTCTAGAACATTCAAGTTCCTTCACGACGATTGTACTTCAACTTGACTTCAAACGTTACTTTTAGCAACAGATTAAAATGAATACGCCTATCAGAAGCGATAAACGACGCGACGATAAAATCCAAAACAGTTCGTTCGCAAAAAACCTCATCCCCGAGATTTTCCTTATATGTTCCCCAAATCTGAGACACGCGGATAAAACGCAGAATCATGTACTTATCCAGTTTCTTTTATCCCCCTATCTTTATAATATAAAGCATGAAATCCATTCCCAACTCTCGTCTACGTAAATATAAAACGGTAACATCAAAGACTATCAATTTCACAGTTATTAGCGCCGCACCTATCACGCTGGTCGGAATCGCTAGAGTTTAAAAATAGTATCGATATGAAAAATAGATTTCAGTTTTGTATGCGAGAACGATTTTTGCGATGTGTGAGTGGTCTTTAACGTTTGTGTTTGTGTGTATTTTAATTAAGACCGTTTTTCGATACGGGTTGGTTTTCATTTCGGGGAAATGTTAATGGGAATGTGTTTCACATTTATCTAGAAATAATAACTAGGTTTGAGATTGAAATGAGTAGTTTTTTCCTCACAGCTTCGCTCAGGTGGCTTATCCGTACAGGAACCGTGCGCTTTTTGGAAAAAAGTACCTAGCTAGCACTCAGCCATAATGGATCTTTCAGCCAATTAAAAAAGTACTACCTGAGTTAGTACAGACTTGAGTACAAAAGAGTCACCGCGGCCCTGAAACGCAAAGGGAATTAGGAGGAACACGGTTGAGTTTTAGTCGGTAATTGTCTGATACCCTTTTCCACTCGGCCCAGAGCGAGAGAAGTAATTTGAAGATTACCTATCAATAAAAAAATCGTATCAGTTTTACCCGTAGTGTGTAATCTTGCCATGTTACTGGCAATATACAGTACCTACTAAAGCTCGGGTCACAATCCTGTTTGGTGTCATGGCGCCTCCTAGCGCAATAGTAAATCTCAACAGAAGGTATTGTACACCGAGTTAACTTTCAAATTACATAATGTGGAGTTTGATATTTTAGATAACAAGGCTAGGGATTTGGCGTCTCGGTTAGCTCACGAAAAATATTTAACCCAGGTTAGGAAGTTGGAGAGATTATCTGGTGAGGGTCGGTACAATCAGCCATGTAATTCAAATAATATATCACATACATTTTACCCTCGCGTTTTAAATTATACTAATACACAGTTTCCCCCCGAAGAAATGTCTTTGTTAGAGAAAGGTTTAAAATACAATATTAAACCCCGACTTTCCCAGGAATCTCTTCAAACTTTGGTGGTGGACACCGAGATAGCTTGCTTCAAAGGAAAACAGGATGATGTCGTTAAACATCAAGTGGCAACTCACATTAAGAGAGTTTTCACGTCCCCTCCCAATCAAAATTTAACCGAAATTCACCTTTATCGGTCAATTCAGCACCGTATTAGGCAGAATGATTTAATATTAACAAAGGCTGATAAGGGAAATTCTGTCGTCATTTTGGAAAAAACTGCCTATACTCAAAAAGTTAACGACATCATCCTGGGGGAGGATTTTGAACGTCTTGGTGCGGATCCTACAAGGAAGTTTGCCCTCGAGATAAAGGATGCCATTAAAAACACGTCATACATATCAAAAGACCAATTAAAAAACCTTGTTCCTATGAATCCGAGGGCTCCTTTGTTGTATGGTCTACCCAAGACCCATAAAGATAACATGCCTGTACGTCCAGTTGTTTCTTACATTGGTGCCCCAGCGTACAATTTAGCTAAACGTCTCAACACTTTGTTGAGAAGTAGAACTTCTTTTAATCCCAAATATAGTTTGAAGAACAGCTTAGATTTAATTGAAAAAGTAAAAAATATCCAAATTCCTTCCAATGCAAAGTTGTTATCCTTAGACGTTGACAGCTTATTCACGAATGTTCCAATCGATGATTGTCTACGTATTCTGGGTATCCAATTTGAGAAGCAACGGTTACATCCTGGGGAAATTGCGGATTTACTTAACCTCACTAGTATTTGCATGAAACAAAATTATTTTAGATTTAATAACCAATATTATATTCAAAAGGAAGGGTTGGCTATGGGGTCGCCTTTAAGTCCACTAATGGCGGAGGTTTTTATGGATAACTTTGAATGTAAACATATAGTGAACGAACCTAATATTCTGTTTTATTATAGATATGTAGATGACATAATTATCTGCTGGAATGGTACCGTTCGACAAATAGACCTTTTTGTTAAAAAACTAAATAAAACACACCCAAAAATTAAATTTAAATTAGAATTAGAGTCCCAAAACTCCCTTAACTTTTTGGATTTAACTATCACAAAACACAATAGTGACTTAGATTTCCAAATTTATCGAAAGCCGACACACACTGACACGACAATACCAGCCTCTTCTTGTCACCCTCTTCAACATAAATTAGCCGCCTTCCGCAGCTATATTCATAGATTATTTGCCCTCCCCCTTTCAGCAGAAAATTATGTAAAAGAACTTAATATTATTTACCAGATCGCAATTTCTAACGGTTACTCAAAGTCAATGGTAGACAGTTTAATTAGTAAAAAGCAGAAAGAAAGGGTTCGTTCACTATTATATGCATGTCCGCGTACTAATATTAATAGATATGTGGCCAGTCTGACCTATATGGGCCCCATTTCAGATAGAATTAGTAATTTACTTAGAAAAAACAACGTTTATGTAGCGTTCAGAACGGACCAGAATATACGCCGTATTTGTAACGGAAAAGATATTTTAGAAAATAGTAAAAAGTCTGGGGTGTATAGGCTGGTCTGTGATGAATGCAACGGGGTGTATGTGGGTCAGACGGGCCGAAACTTTGACATAAGGTATGGGGAACATGTTGCCGCGTATAGAAATGGCCATTCGGACAAATCGAATTTCGCGAAACATCTAATTGATACCGGCCATTCTTTGCGCGACAACAATAGTTTTAATATACTACATATTTGTGATAAGGGTTTCCGGCTGTGTGTTTTAGAACAATTAGAGATTTTTAAACATAGTAATAATAATAATTTTGCACTGTTGAATGACCAGACGAATTTGGTTTCTTCCCCTTTACTGCGAATGTTTGTGGGTAGTTGTACACAAATAACCAACGGTGGCAGTGTATAAAAGGGGGGTGCCTTGTACTAAATGCTCAGTCGCAACTCAACGGTCAGCGAGTCAACACGTCCCCTGAGGATGCCTCGTGGAGAGGCGAAACACGTGTCGGTAATGGTGTTGGGTTTTGCATTGCCTTCCTGCATGTGCTTAAAATCCTTGCATTTGCCCAGTAATCTTGCATGTGCATAATATAGCGGGCGGGAGGGAGGTGCATACCTGCAACCCACTAATATTCGCGGAAATTAAAACTAGATATATTGTTTTCATTTTCAAATTTAAAATGGATTTCCGCAAAGTAACGCCTGACTCAATCAATTTTACTTACTGGACGTGTTAACCAACTAATATCCTGACAATATTAAAAACTGCTTAAGAAAAGTCATCTACAATATTTTTTGGTAAAAAAACATTTTCCTCCATCTGGGGCAACCGGCTAAATATTCTCATTCACCATACAATCACCTTTAAATTTGGCTTTTATGTTGTATGACGCGGAAAATAAGGTGCTGCTTTTAAGAGGCCTACGATATATCCAATTGTTTTTCGCAAATTACTGAAGAAAAACATTTCAGATGAGGTTTTTCGCTGAAGATGAAATGGAGCCGTAAAATCAGAAATGTTTGAAACCCCAGGAAAACAGAACTGAACTACGTTTTAAATTAAACTGAAAATGCAATATTAAGCTTTCTGAGAAATCGAGCTCAAGGCTTATTCGGAACACTTTTCCGTTCCTTTAAGTTTTTTTTAGATTTAATTGCAGAGCACTAGATGTAGTGTTGTTTTAGAAATAAAATGCAGATAGAAAAACCCGTCTACTATCATAGAATATACTCTCCCAAAAAACATTTGAAACTATCGTAATCATACCAGGCAGCAACATAACCGAGTTATAATTAACTAGTTTCGCATAACAACATCCGACGCCCTCGCATGACACATATCAAATTTGACACTTGACAGCTGTCAAAATTGACAAGCCGCACCGGACCTCGTTGGTATTTTTGGAACCAATTGTTTTAAAATGCTTTTAGAAATACAAGATGGAATAGCTACTTCCTCGGAAAATTCTTAGAAAGTTTTGATTCATTGTTTTGTTAGGAAAATGCGGCTGGAGTTTTAGGTGGTGACACACATTTAAAACATACGTAAGTAAAATAAGGATTATATAGACTATACTAATATTATAAAAAGGAAAGATTTGTATTTTTGTATATGTAACGAATAAACTCAAAAACTACTGGACCGATTTCAACAATAGGGTATTTTACTGTAAAAATCTAATTAGTCCGTCTGATAGATTTACAAAAAATATTGGACACGTATTTTTTCTTTTTTCACGTAAACAAAAAATGAGGACGATACAGTGCGTTGAAAACTCACGTGACGTCACTACGTTGCTACAATTTTTACCAGCGACGTGACGTCACGTGAGTTTTCAACGCACTGTATCGTCTTCATTTTTTGTTTACGTGAAAAAAGAAAAAATACGTGTCCAATATTTTTTGTAAATCTATCAGACGGACTAATTAGATTTTTACAGTAAAATACCCTATTCTTTCACCATTAGAAAGCTACATTCACCCTGAGTAACATAGGCTATATTTTATCCCCATATTCCCACAACGGGAACTATGCGGGTAAAACCGCGGGGCGCTGCTAGTTTGTCATATTTGTATTCCTTCGCGTTCCGTCATATTAAAATATGTACCTAACGATCTGCCTGTTGTTTCAACGCGTGGATGTTTATCAACTCTGTTACTGGATTGGTTTCCATAGCCAATGTAACCACAATACATTTTTCCCTTGATTTTTTTTGATGGGAAAGGGAGCCTTTTCCCGCTCTGGGCGGAGCGAAAGGGAGTGTCCGACTCTTACTGACTAAAACCCACCCGTGATCCTTCTTGTGCCCTTTGCGTTCCAGGGCCGCGGTGACTCTTTCGAACAAATTTCGCAACAACAAATTTCCCTTGATAAAAATTAACTATAAACGAACAGTATTATCTCTATAAAATACTTGTTTCAATTACCCACTCGTTGAATTGACTTGCACGTTACTTTCCCGTACCAAAAGTACTCAAAAACTTACACTAAGTAATCAGAACCAACCAATTCAAACTCCACAAAGCAATTACAAATTTAAATCGTGATTCAGAGGGTATTCTTCCAATTTGCCTACAAATATACAGTGGGTATCCGAACCAATAGATCGATGAAAAGGTAAATTATTCCAACTTCGTATCTCTAATCAGACATAAACTTTGAACAGGCAAGTTTTAACAAGCTGTCGTTATCTGGAACTGGTGGTGTGAGGGACTGTTTCCATTGTATAGTTATGATTATGTCACATTTTTATATGGCTACCGATATGCTGCCAGCGGTAATACCCGCGAAATTTTCCCAAAAGAACGTATTATACTCCGTTTACTATAGCATTAGACAGAAGTTAAAAAAGGCTCTTTTAAAGAGAGAAGTTAAAAAAGGCTCTTTTCCAGAGAAAGGAACTTCCTCACAATACGAGCCATATCGAGGAGTACTGCTTTCTGTATCAGGCCCTTTAACCAACGCCAGCTTCGACAGATGGTCGTCGAAGCTTTTGGCCATTAGGCCATTGGCCGTAACGACAACCGGCACAATGACAGCCAAGTCCACATTCCACATATCGACAACCTCGTAAAAACTTAACTAAACACGTTTATTTTTAGCGTTGCTATTTACACAAAAGCGTCATTATACTAACAAAATTAAAGTGTTCCATCTATTCGGACGGGGGACACGCCCCTATAATTTATCGGTAGCTTGTAATTAAAATATCGCGAGGCGCGGCACGGCGGGTATTTAAAATTAAACACCCTGTAAGTAACCGGGCATGGGACACACGGGACTCGCGGTTGGGTAGCACGCTGTAGGGAAGGTTGGACGGTGTTTTATTAGAATGTTGGCTAAGGAAATGGCGGTAGATCTTCTGCCATTCCTGAGAGAAGTGTAGAGCAGTGGTGGCCGAATGGTAACGGCCCCGACTTAAGAATTTTAAGTTAGGTCGCATTACTTTGTGTAAATAATTTCATCACCACTGCTCTCAAAACGGTGAAGGAAAACATCGTGAGGAAACCGGCATGTCCTAGAACCAAAAATTTGAAGACATTTGACATTCACCAACACGCACTGGGCTCGCGTAGTAGATTACGGCCCATTCCCTCTCCTAGGGAGGAGGCCTGTGTCCCAGCAGTGGGAACATTAAAAGGCTGATTATGATTATGCATTCCTGAAAAAAAAAAGGTTATTGAGGTGAAGGCGCGTGAGCACATTCGCAAGAAGTTTGAAGAATCATCACAGCGTTAATTCGTTGGATTCGTTTTTCTCAACGCCTTTGTTAATTTTATTTGTATGTATGTATCTATGATTGTATATTTTCCCTCTCCGTTTGTCTTTCATTTAAGTTGCACCTGCCATGTTGTCTCTGCACTACCCTAAGGTCGACTAGTAGAAAATGCTTATGGCATTAAGTACAGTCTTTATACTAGTGCATAAAGTTTTAATAAATAAATAAACAGCGTAGGTATAACAGATACAGTTACATGTCTTTCGGTCATGATCTTTCGGTTTTCGGGTATTTAAAATAAAACACCCTGTTGAAGGTCTGACTCCTGTGTTAGGTTATTATACAGCATTGACCTGATTTTTGATACCTGTAGTGGCATTAGTTAATCTATTTACTAATTAGAAAAGAATAGAATAGAAAACATTTATACGACACGGACACAACAAAACAGCAACAAAATATACAGTAAAAAATAATAATAATAAAACACAATCAATGATAAGGATTAAAATTGTGCTGAGCGTGCCCATACTGAAAGGGTTACCATCTCAGCATTGCTGGGCGTCAGACACCCAGCGTTGCTTTTCAGTTGGCATTCCGCAGTGACGCACGGACGTGGGTAAATAAAATATATATATGTTGTATATGTTGTAAATGTGAGTACCATGGAGCCACTTACGTGTGATAAGTTATAGTTTACTTTGTGACATGAACTGGAATGGCAGTTGGGAGCATGTCATGCTCGCTTAAATGTTTCGCTGATGGCGGCGTGTGTGTTGGATCATTCGGTTCCCTTCAAAATGGTTGAGCTGAATGGTGCCGATACGCGCGTCATGTTCGTGAACGGACGCCGTCGGTTGAGACTGGTCACCTCTTAACTGCCAATGATTTGTTATAATCTTTATACTTTGAATCGTTTTTATAGTTTCCTTTTTTTTTCCTTTGCATTGTCCTCACATATAGAAGCGACCAAGGATGTAACCAAGGTTATGTAATACAGAACATGATTTAAAAGAGTGTCCGTGGAGTTTCTTGCACGTTCTTCTCCATAGAGATCTACGCTTTGGAACGTGCAGATAGCTTCATCTCTTTCGTCTTGACAATTCAAAAGTGCCTGTAAAGGGTTTAATTGAAATAAATGATTTGAATTGAATTGAATTGAATTGAATATACATACATACTTACTTGATGAATAATAAATAATGCCAAAGAAAAGGTAAATAAGTAAGTAAGTAATAATGTTTGTTTTTTTTTTATTGTTGCTACACTGTACAATTATTAATTGTAGAAGTAATGGCTGTCTAGTGGACATATTTTTGAAAGGACAATGCGAATTCTCAACGTAGGGCCGGACGGAAAAACAATACGATTAGAATATCAACAAAAAAGCTTTTTGCAACAAACCCCCAGTACGTACAGCGGTATCTAGCACAAGTTTTATGCGCACACTCACACGCAACTCGCAAACAACTCGCACGATGCGAAAACTTTGCGTTTTATTAGTTCGCCCGTAACATACTTCGCGAGGCTCCTTGATTTATAAGCTTAACATAAATTTCATATTAAAACTTGAAGCAATTTGTTGTATATGTTTTATGGTTTATATTGAAAGTGTCTTTGGGAATGTAGGTAAGTGGAAACAGACTGAGGTTATCAAGGAGTTTGGTCATATAGTGCGTCATTCATTTCGGCCATTGACAATTTTACATGATCTTATTGGGCCTTTATTTCTACATCGAAAATCATCAAATGGCTTCTCCCGCTCTGGATGAAGCGGAAGGGAGTGTCAGACTCTTACTGACTAAAACTCAACCGTGATCCTATTAGTGCCCTTTACGTTCCAGGGTCGCGATGACTCTTTCTCTTTCTCACTGAGGGTTGTGTGGTCTTCTTTGCATCTTATTGGGCCTTGCCATCTTTATTTACTTCAATCTCGCGACAGATTCCTAAAAACACGTACATAAGTGCGGCTAATGAGAGCGGTGGTGGCCGAGTGGTAACAGCTCCGACTTATGAATTGTAAGTCGCGGGTTCAAACCCAGCCAGGCGCATTACTTTGTGTAATTAATTTCATCAACATCGTGAGGAAACCGGCATGCCCTAGAACCAAAAAATCGAAGACATTTGACATTCACTAACCCGCTCTGGGCCCGCGTGGTGGATTACAGCCCATTCCATCTCCTAGAGAGGAGGTCTGAGTCCCAGCGGTGGGAACATTAAGGCGCTTCCCTGACCAAATAACCTTGAGCATTCGTTCCCTTTGCCGCCCGCATCCTGCGCACGCTCTTTTATCATAGAATTCACACAATTTTTGGAATTAAAAAAAATAAGCGATCTTTTGAAATTAAATAAAACGTGTAGAATATAGATTTTTAAATTATCTATCTATTAGTGTAATCCTCAAATAATTAGAGCGTTGCATTTAGCAACAGATGCATAAAATCAACAATTTTAGTCATTTTTTAAAAGTAGATTTTAAATTTATTTATAACACATAAAAACAAATTAGAACGTGGAATGTGATGATAAGACATCGAACATTAATAATATGCTTTATGCTTATGCTTTATTTCGCATAACTAATGAGTTAATAGTCTCTGAATAGCGAAGAAAAACGCACTATCGCAAGGTTTTGGTCGGGGTATCGCCTTAAAAGGCTGATTATGCTTATATACGGCTAATGCAATATCAGCTAAACTACCAACTATGTTTTAAAATTATTCTAATTAACTTACTAACACACAATGAGGAGACCAGCTTGTCATTCTTGAAATATGAAACAGGAACTTACCTGAAACAAAACAAAAAAAAAATACAATAAACTTTAACAAATATATTGTCTTCATCGACTGGCGTATCTACACTAATATACAATAAAAAGAAAAGATTTATTTGTTTGTTTGCATTGAATAGACTCCGAAACTACTTGACCGATTTGAAAAATTATTTCACTGTTGGGAAGCTACACTATCTCCTGTGAACATAGGCTATATTATATCCCCATATTCCCTCAGGAACGGGAACTACGCGGGTGAAACTGCGGGGCAATGCTAGTATTTCATACTTACGCGTACTTCCGCTAATGGGACCTAGTAATAGCTTGTTAACGTAATAAATCTTTGCTATGCCACTACATGTAATCACTATCAAGTGTACTTACGATCCAATTGGATGTGCAGTGTGGTAGTGAAGTTAGAAATCCTCACAATTAACTGCTTAGATCTCTGTATATTACATACAATATTTCAGTCTGTAAATAAATCAAGGAATGTGTCGCATTATTATGTGACTTGAGATTTCCTTGATTTTTAAACAGTACCTTTGACGCGCGTCATAATTGACAAGTCAATATTTGATTTTGCCCAACTTTTTTACTATTGATAGGCACGCGTTTGACCACTATCTCACCTGATGGTAAGCGATGATGTGGTCGAAGATGAAGCACGCTTGTCTAGAAGTAACCTATGCACTCTTGACTTGAAGGCCTTAGAAGTAAAAGGGAACCGAACGTTTCAACGTTTTTTTTAAATATTTTATTGACAGATGGATATGCTCTTGACTCTGGTCTAGGTCGTGACAGAGACAAAGTCGAAGATGGAATGAGCTTACCCAGAAGAAGCCTGTTCACTCTTAACTTTGAAGAGATCAGGGTTGAATGCGTTCGGAAACACAGACGCAGACAGAGAGTACAACGTATTGAAAAGCAACGATCGGGAATTCAACTGTTGGTAGATATTTATTTGAAAGCAGATGCTGGGTTGTTGGAAAGACTCCCAGGTTGTAGTTATCAGGAAACACAGACTCTGGCAGGGAATTCCACTCCTTAGCTGGCGCACAAAGAATATGTTCCCAAAACGATTTTTGCGTGTGGGTAGGATGTCCACAATGTAACGGTGGCGCATTGCCGTACGTCTTGTGGTCCGATGATGGAACTGACTTGGTGGAATTAAACTATACAATTCCGTATTTGAAAATGAAAACAATATATCTAGTTTTAATTTCCGCGAATATTAGTGGGTTGCAGGTATGCACCTCCCTCCCGCCCGCTATATTATGCACATGCAAGATTACTGGGCAAATGCAAGGATTTTAAGCACATGCAGGAAGGCAATGCAAAACCCAACACCATTACCGACACGTGTTTCGCCTCTCCACGAGGCATCCTCAGGGGACGTGTTGACTCGCTGACCGTTGAGTTGCGAACTAATATTCGCGGAAATTAAAACTAGATATATTGTTTTCATTTTCAAATTTGAAATGGATTTCCGCAAAGTAACGCCTGACTCAATCAATTATACAATTCCGTCTCAAACTGCCCAGAAAACCAAATCTGAGACACTATGTTTCAGAATCCCACTACAATGAAAAGCCTAAAAGCAAGTGCGTCTTGAAGCTTACGAGTTCTCGTGATTAGTAAATAAGTATCTAAAACGCCTTTTTTTACGGGATGGGAAATGGCCAAATGACTTCTCCCGCTTTGAGTGAAGTGGAAGGAAATGTCTGACTCTTACTCACTAAAACCCACCCGTGTTCCTCCTAATGCCATTTGCGTTCCTGGGCCGCGGTAACTCTTTCGAACAATAACCCCATAACACAAAGAACATTTTAGGTCACTAATCGCTCCACCCTCCCTCACAAACCAATCCACATACAGCTGCACCAATAACATCCCACTCAATTTCCGAGCAACTCTTACATTTCAGACTTTGTCACATCCCAACTTTTCTTTTCCTTTAATGCTATTAAAATGTATTTGTGAAGAGGAGCCTCGAGCCACCTCATCATTAAACAGGTAGGTATCGTCAGGTGAGGATCTGGAGTCCCCCTTTACCCCCCTACTTGCCTACAGGCATGTGATAACGACGAACGTTGTTAGGAAATTCTACTTGCGAGTGTACGGGGCTAGGAAAATAGCGGTTGATTTTCAATTGTTGAAATTGAATGTGGATGAAATTATTTTAGTTTATGGGTTGATAAAGGAGGATGAGTAAAATGGGACAGAGGTACGCAGCAATAGCGCGTAACAAATTCAAAGGCTAGTTAGTGGTGGCGGTAGTTGATTTAGGCGACAGCTTAAGACCTAGATCTGATACAAGATTGGGCAAAGCAAAGAGTTTGCTAACCTGAAATAATTGAAAATGAATGATGCAGCAGTAACACTGAGAACGGAAAAAATTTTTTTTTTTATTTGTAACCTTTTTTATCCAACCATATTCTTTATGAATTTTGCGTTGCTACAACACTCTCTACTAAAAGTATGTAAAGTAATAGGCTTGCGTTTTATCACATTCTCACGCGATGGAAAGCAAAGATATGGTCGAAGATGAAGCACGCTTGTCTAGAAGTAACCTATTCACTCTTGACTTAAAGACTCCCTGGTTGCCTATCAGGAAACACAGACTCTGGCAGGGAATTCCACTCCTTAGCTGTACGCACAATGAAAGCTTGTCTCGATGTCGCGGGTCACACAATGTAACTGTCCTAAAATTAAGTGTCCTTTTATACGTTGCCCCCACACTAGGAATTTCTCCTGTGTCGTTGGTGCGTTCACAAACATACAATCTCACATACACAAACAGCCAGACCCGGCACAACTACCTGTAGGTCATGCAAATATTTGTTCCGTGTGGGAATCGAACCCACGACACGTAGCGCAGCAGCCAATCGCTCAACCACTGCTTACATTGTGTGTATCTGTATGTAACTAATAAATGTATTGTCTTTCTTTCTTTCATTCTCAAAACGCTCATTTCGTGGCTGTAAATCAAAAATCCCGCTACTGGTAATGATACTTCATAGTAGCATTACTGGCGTTATTCAACACAAAGTTGTTGCAGACTAAATAATTATATATTATTTTACGAGTTTATATTGCGATTTACGTCGTAACTTTGTAGATTATGGCGCAATAACGTATTGTTTTGGTGAGATTATGGAAGCTTATGTACTTAGAGAAGCAACATTAAAATATAATAGAAGGAAATATTATCTCACATTATCAACATCAACTACTTTGTATGAAATTAAGGAGTTGTGGATTTACTTTGTGAATTTATATTACCCCTTTCGTTTCTCTGACTTGGCTAATAATTTACAAAAATGTGGCAAGGAGTATAAAGTCTTGACTTTGACCACGTGAAATAGTTATTAAACATTCTTCATTGGTGCTCCGCTCTTATTGGTCTTAGCGTGATGATATATAGCCTATAGCCTACCTCGATAAATGGGCTATCTCACATTTTCAAATCGGGCAAGTAGCTCCTGAGATCATTGCGTTCAAACAAACAAACAAACTCTTCAGCTTTTTACATTAATATATATAACTGGTTTTTTGTTAACACGCGACTTAGCTCTTTTTAATCAGTATAGATCTGTAAAAAGTAGCTATTAAACGTCTCACCGCTTAACCGAACCTATCGGATATCGGTTATCCTAGCCGAATCCGATAAATTATCCGATTTCGGATAATTTTTCTACCCGGCCGAGCCGATACTCTAGCCGATTCCGTGTTTTATTTTTACAATTTCTTGCCGGTTCTGTATTTAACATTCACAATTTCTTAAAAATCGGGTATCCGTAACTATTCGAAACTAACGGATAATTCGAAATGATTTCATATTGGTAACCATATCCGAAACCGATATAATATTATTTCAATACCTGTGTTAGATTCGAAATTTAAAACATAACATCTCTGCTATATACCAAAATTCATAAAAATCGTATTAGCGACTTAGGCTTGAGAGGATACTAAACAAAGTCACATTTAGCGTTAATAATATTAGATAAGATTGTAAATGAGTGAGTCTTTAGGGGTTTATAGCGGAAAATATACGACTGTCAACAATACAAGTTGAATTTCTTCAGGTAGTTTTTAGTTCGTAAAAGAAATACAACACTGTTCGAACCCCACCTGCTAGTACTTCACCTACTAGCTCGGAGTAAGAGCTTCCTAAATTGTATTCGTCCAATTCCTTTTAAGAAAACTGTACTTTAAAACTAGAACATTGTAGAAGACAAACAAAATAAACTCAATTTTAGCACAGAGACAATGCACAACTTCAAATAGTCGACTAATTGTACGTAATACGTATTAGTAGAGGAGTTCGTGGCTAAATTATAACAGCCGCACGGGTCGATCTTCGAGGTTAAGCAACGCTTGCCGAGGCTAGTCTGTGGATGGGTGATCATCTTAACATAACGACACTTCTCGTCATTTGGAGTTCTTTGGCAGTCGTTACGGATTGTCAGAAGCCAGAAAATCTGACACCAGTCTTGCCAAGAAGTACCGTATAAGCATATATAATGGGTAGTGGAGGTCTGGTAAGCACCCGCTCCACGTAAAATACTGGTATTCAGCTGAATCCGGCTTGTCTGGGAGCCGACCCCAATATAGTTGGGAAAAGGCTAGACAGATGATGACGTATTAGTAAAAGAACTTTTAACTAAAGACTAAAATACTAAGACAACATAGTAAAGACTCGATGAGTATTGACTGTCCATACAAATAAAACTAGGTATTTAGTTACTTTGTCCATATTTACGCTTGCGCTGCTACAATGTTATTAGTCCAAAAGTCTCTGTTATTCTCAGTGTTGTCGCTAACTAATTGCTTTCTTACTATTTTCTTGATAATGGTTTTGCTGTGGTGTGATTTATAAGCTTATAGCGATTTACATTTGTTCAAGTTAAATTAGATTGCGAAACTACACACATTATGGAACCCAAAAATAATCAGTGTCTAGTAATGACTGCCAATAATGGAGTCAACGACCGTTACCGAGTTCTTTTACTCGAATGTATTTTGATATCTACGACATCATACTTTTGTCTTTGAAATATTACCAGTAAAAAATGTTGACGTTGTATCAACTTGACAGTTTGTCTGCATCCATTCGTTTGAGACTTAACACGTCGTGGGTGTTTCATTAATTTTAAACACACTATCATCAAGTTTTCTTAAAAGTGTAGTCACCCCTTTGAGCAATTTATGTAGACAGCTTAAGAAAAAGGATTCTACGTAAATATGATGTACGCTTTACTTTGAAGTCTGTAGCATAAATCCTTTTGAAGACTTTTAATGCATAGTCTATTTTAAAATATACTTTTCATTGCTAAATTAAATTACAGGACTAAAACACAGAAATGTTAAATGAAAACAATTTCAATTCGATACCAACAAATGAATCGTTTATACACTAAAAACTCAATCAAATAAATGAGCCAATTAAATACAAAGTTGACCGTTAAATTAAACACTGCACTTAAACACAACCAATTTTAAACAAAATTTAACTAATCCAATTTTATAAAACCGCAGAACCATTCAAGTTTACTATCAACAATACGAGTTATTTGTTTAAATAGCAATTTTATTTTATCCAATAACTCCACTTGATGGGATATTGTGGAACTAACGGTGCCAGTAGCGCATATAGAAATGCATTCTCACTGGTTGAAATGTGTTTGACATTAATTCTAATGTCAAATGAATTTGGTTTGCATCCACATTCAGACACATGAAAACATACTCGTATACGCAAATTACAAGCCTGCGTCATGATTTGAATGTGCATGTGTTATGAATTCTAAATGTGCACAGAATTTGAGAAATTATGCGATGAAATCCATCGTGAAAGCTTAACTTCCTGATTTTATTTTATGCAACGATATATACAATTCTTTGGGACGTTAAAGTAAACAAGTAGGTATGTTTTTATCAAATGTAGACCATTTCTCATCTATGTTGAGGTCAGCACCCAGTTCAGCTTGCTGCAGCTGGATTCCACGATCTTACATGGAACAGGAACCACCTTCACGTAAGATAATTGTATTCAGCTGACACATAACCCAAACGACAGCACGGAACGAATGAAAATCTAAGTGTGGATAATGAACAACATTCGTAAAAATATGGATGACGGAACGTGCTGTACCAAGACAGATTTTCTTCTTGCAGCGCCATATAAACGCCGCATAGTTTAGCAAAGTACTCAACATCCACACACTACTCAATATAGGTAGGATCTATGTCTCAGGCCCCCCATAAACTCTGGCAAGCCGTACAACAAAGCTTAGGCTAGTCCCACGGATACAGTCAGCCACAGGATTTAGTACGGCGCGCTGTAGCAAACAATTTGAGAGGACCACGGTGGCTTATCGACGCGCAAATTGCTTGTCAAGTCACAATGCTTGTGTGAAGACTTCGAAGCCCCTCCATAGGACAGGGGTCACCTCCTTAGTTGCCCGTCGTGTTGTGCACGAGAAGGAGAAGATAAATAATTTATTTTTTACTTCTTGGGCTTTTCCTTTACACAATTGCGCCATAAAAGACAAAAATAAAACTTCACGATTCTGCCATACTTTGTAGCCGCCAAAGTAGGTATTTTCGTATTCAAGAGCTTCCTTCTATAAATTGATATGGTTTATTTAATTCTATAAAACATTCTCACCCTTGCTACCGATACTGGCTTGGCCACCTCTCAGTTCACGAAGTTTTGAAGCCTTACCAATCCTTCCTACAAATAGGGGTAGCTGAGACCCATTTCTTTTATTTTGTCTAACATACGTCTTTGCTAGACTAGCAGCCAATCTAAAGACTTCATATGCCGTCACAATACTTATCATCATCAAACCAATCAGCCTGGTTACCAATAAGACGTTAACACTCATAACTTGGCCATTTTTGATACTGGAACAATGTATCCGCTGCCGCTTCCGCTTGAAACTTAGCCCCTCTCATTACAACAAACTTGAAGCCACAGCGATCCTTCGTCCGTTAATACCGGCAGGTTTAATGAAACACATTTCTTTGTTGTCACGTTGCCGCGATATTTTTCTCCTTATACAATTTACAGTTCAGATAAACAAATTAGGTAGCGAGATTAATGTTTTAGAAGGGTTCGGAGGGGTAATCAAGGAGTTGGATCTGTAATAGCTTTATTGGGAGGCTTGTTTTAAGCGTTTGTTAGTATATAGACAGTTGGCTACGTTGTATGGAAAGTGGTCCAATGAATATTTTACAAGATCTGCTTATTGGTTGACAAGCCACTTTTGCCCATTGTCCTTTATGTTATGTCAGACAAGCTTCACGGGCAAATTCGTCTGCGTCACATTTTTCACAAATGCTCCGCTCCTTTTGTCCTTAGCGTGTTAATACAGCATAAATAGCATTCTTTGATAAATTGGCTATCCAATACTAAAATAATTTTTTAATTCAAAAGAGTAATTCCTGAGATAGACGCGTTCAACCATCTAAACAAAAACTCTTCATCTTTATAATATTAGTATAGATTAATTTATCTGCTTTTTGAGCAATATGCTAAGGTTAATTAATTAATCTTTCAAAAAGTAATATCATCAAATATAAAGAGGTCAAAGTATTCGTTATTATGGGGATCTCAGAAAATGCTTTCCCATAGGCGATTGTCATTAGCTAGGTTAGTTCCCGAAAAATGCACGGTACCTGTGGAAATATGTAGTTCCACGGAAAAAATAGTCTAGTCACTATTAAATGTCATAAATTTAATTTGAGTAAATGGAGCAGAATTAAGACGAGCAAAAACATCTGTAATTATAAATGCGTGACCCACCCCGTGTGACCTATTATGCAGGTTTGCTCAATTCCGTGCATAATTCTCAAATAACTACAATTTACATAAATAATACAGAAATTTCACACTACTTTAGATAATACTCCCAGTTTTAATAAACGACCAGTTTATTCACAAAGCCCAATAATTACAAAAGGTGTTCACGTTTAGAAGCAATTAACTATCTGAATAAACGCAGCTTAGCGCTGAGTTATGCGCGAATTGTGAACACGCTGTATTTAATAATGCACTTTATTAAGCTATTGGGTGCGATAATTTTAATGGGATTACGGCTGATTTATTATTGATTCGAGTAAATTTCACAAATTAGAGGAACTATGTATATTCATGGTTAATAGAATGATTATTATTTTGTTTATTACCGCAAACAATAATGTTATTTATACGCATTTTTAATAATACCAGGAAACCTCTAAATGAACTTCAATATGTTTATTTCGAGCAGATTGTTTTGTAACTTTAAGCGTAGCTTATGTAACGTTTTAAAATCTAAAAAAAAAACCCTCAGTCGCTTTCATTAAACATTAATTTATGTAGTATCTTTAGTTAATGAAAACGGACTTCAAGTTATTATTTGAACAATGAATATAATAAGGTTTCCTATCGTCTTTAAGAAACAAAAAAACCCCTTTTATTTCATTTGCTTTCCTTTTCAATCATGTCCATATAAACATCCCAAAAAAACCTAATGAACAGAAATAATAATTAAACTTGCGACAGTCTTCAAAAAAGGATATTAACTCGGTCACTAAGTCAATTATAAAGTCAAAGTAACAGAACTCTGGCTAAATAATGTTGGCAAAAAAAGAAAGGAGACGATTTAAAACAAATAAAATATTTAATAAAATGTCACATAAAAAAAGAGTGCAGAAAAATGTCGAGAAAATTAAAAGTGCATAAAATTTGAAACGACCGCTCGTTAATAGAAAGAAACATACTATTTTTTATGACATCCGATCTTATTATTCTTTAAAGCTGTATTTTAAAAAAAAAAGTGTCTACCGTTTACGACATTTTTAAGTGTTAACCTACTAAATGGATTTTTTTTCATAGATTTATCTAAGTAGGTGCTTGTGAAAAAATGATTTTATTTTTATGACTGAATTTAAACTTTTATATTGATTTTGCATGACAGAAAAATAGTGAAGTTGACACTTTTTATTTATGGAGTGAATATAACATCTGCCATAGATTTTTTGTATTACATGTTGTTAATCTCATTTTACATTATGGAGGTACGTAGAGTACGGTGATGTGTTTTTATGCATGTACGCATAAAACACACCACTTTGCTCATCATGACCATGGCAAAACACTACGAAAAGCTTGAACTACGAACTACAGTACTCATTTTGAATAGTAAAATACGATGATTCTAGACAGTAAAGTTAAAAAAAACCTTATATCTCCTCATTAAAAACAAAACTCCTCAAAATAAAATTGATTGAGTCAGGCGTTACTTTGCGGAAATCCATTTTAAATTTGAAAATGAAAACAATATATCTAGTTTTAATTTCCGCGAATATTAGTGGGTTATTAGTGGGTGGGTCCTCAAAATACACAAAACAGTTCCGATGCATGAGGTTTGAAACTTTTTCTGCATACGTTTACCTTTGATCGGAGATATCTTTTTTTTTTAATTATGTTATTCAGATAAGTATCAGACAGATGTATTCTTTTATTATGCTCTTTATACCAACACAAGTTCAAAGGATGACAAAAAAAAAATAACAAGACAGTGCTCTATTTGCATTGATTACTGCATCAAACACTAAACCTACTGATATAACTACTCTCTTGCAAACGAATAACAATATACTAACATCCTACAAACCAAAACGACCTACTAATCGCACATTATCCAACTTATTTCTTAATTATCATCAAAAATACACTCCATGCGATATCGAAACGATACTACTAACGAGAATTAGTGGAGCGGTAACGCGCTATAAAATTTTACGTTCACTGCTTACAGAGTTCCGAACGGCTCCATTCATTTATAGTTTCCTGGTACTATTGCATGTTAGGAAGTTAATCTACGTATCCTCTTCCCAACAATGCTGATCCAACTGGATGCAGCTGTGTACCAGTATTCAACTTGGAGTGACTGCCCCTTAGCAAGACTGGTGGCAGAATTTCCTGGCTTTCGATTACCCGTAACGACTGTCAAAATTGTCAAATGATAGGCAGGACCAATGACTTAACATGCTTTCCGAGGCACGGAGGAAACCCAGTATGCTATAGAGGATCACCAACTGGTCTATTTGACCAGTACGGACTTCAAAAGAGACTGATCTCTGACTTTGTTTGGGTGCTTCTTCTCAGGGTAGTCAGCTAGGAAACACCGGCCTCATCTAGTTTATAACGACCAAAAAGACACAAGAACAGCCTGTTGCAGTCCACTGCTGGACATAGGCCACTCCAATTGCATTGATCTATTTTCGGCTTCTCGCATCCAGTTTCTGCCAGCCGTCCTGCGCAAATCGTCACTCCACCGTGCCTGAGGACGTCCTACACTACGTTTGCCGAGACGCTAAGCAATAAAAGTGTTATTTACAACCTACTTACAATATAAATATCATTATCATTTACCAAGATCGACTTCGGAAAGCATTGGTAATAAATTTGAAGTTTGACCCGAACGGCTGTTATTAATCAGCCATGAGCACCTGACAGTTTTCTTTTCGAAGAAAATGAGTGGAGCGGCAATGTACTAGATATAAAATTTAACGCTCACTGCAGAGTTTCGATCATTTATAGTTTCCTGGTACTATTTCATGTTCAGAAGTAATAGGTAGTTGACAAAAAAAAATCTAATTAGTCCGCCAGATAGATTTCCAAAAAATACTGGACACGTATTTTTCTTCTTTTTTCGCATAAACAAAAAACGAAGACGATACAGTGCGTTGAAAACTCGTCTGACGTCACTACGTGGTACAATTTTTACCACGGCATGATGTCACAAGCCCCCACTCCTGATCTTTGATGCTATATCTTCGTCAACTTTTATAGATTTGAAAAAGTAAAAACACGAGTCCAATATTTTCGATAATCGACGGACTAAATATAATCACATTTTTTTTACTCAGGAAACATCCCTATAATTTAATTACTTTGACGCATGTACGTAAGTAAATTGAGTTATTAGGGCTGAAGAATGACGTGGGTCTTTAATGAATTAAAATATTTGTTTGTAGTGTAAATTTAATTACAGAACAATTTTTGGAATGAGTCAATATTTCTTTCCAAAAGTCATACCGCTTTGTTATTGTAAGTTAGTAATGAACATGTTAAGTCAAGTTTTGGATTTAAAGTATGTGATTATAACTTACTGGATGACGAAAATTTCTGCTTTCTGGTCTTATCCAGAGGTTCTCAAATAGGGGCCTGAAAATGCGGCGAAATGGTTCCAGTAAAGGATGGTACGGCAGTGTTTGCTTTGCGCTCGACTTGGTTTTAACTAACTTTTTAGACCTATGTATCCTGCTTATATATGTAAAGTTTCATTAAAATCGGTTCAGTCATTTTGAAAATAAGTGACTTGAAAATTTGTATGAAATGCCATACGGCGTAATCATTTAGACAGCAGTAGCCAACCGTGCAAAAGCCGTGGGCAACATAACATACCTATAAAAATATATATTAATGTTTATAATGTGTAGGCGAAGAGCCAACAACATGTATATTAGTAATGTTATTACAGTTGTAACTGCTATTATTACATGATCGGTAGCGTCATTCATTTTATTGTTTATTGTGTATTAGAAACATATCTATACATAAAATAAAATCGTAGACTCGCCGTGTCTGTATATTGAGTATTTTTGCACAATAAATAAACTCAGATACGTTAGAATAAAAACATGAACATAAAATGCAATTTTTGAGATTTTGTCTGTATGTTTGTGGGAGCATCAAGCAAAACGCACTGATTGGATTCGAAATCTAAATTATTAGACTAATTGATTGTTATCCCTAATTTTATCTAGTCTTTATTTCATAAAATCGACTCAAAAAATTTAAAGATATTGAATTTCTAAGTTTAGTAAGAAACTTTATAGAGTTCTAATGGTCCCGCTGACTGAGTCCAGGACGCCTCACAAAACCAATATTGTTTTTTTTATTCGTGATTTTATACATAGCATAATACATGTATAAGGATATATATGTATCTTCAAGCTATGCCCGATACGAGCGGAGCATCAACATTGTAAAAACGGTTTCTTCGGGCGGTTTTTAACGGACGAAGTTCCGCGGGTCAGCTAGTTGAAAATAACATAGTAAGAAGGTCAGAAGGACGAGCTCGATTCTTACCGAAAGGACTAACCTGGAGAAGCATAAACATACACTATGTTAAATAACAGAGGGCGTTCCCTTAAATTCGTTAATCTATATCATAAATAGATTAAAATAAAATTATCAGAATAGAAAAATAAGCAAAATACAATAAATTCCAAATATTATCCTGTTTAAAATCAAAATACTCGTAGTAGCGCGGAATAGTACCTACTCGTAGTAGCAATGCCCAAGCCGGCAAGTACGCGTGTACAGAATGTTTCTTTAACGTAGCAATTTAACATTTTTAATGAATATTTTAATATTAAAAAAAAATGCTCACAGCATAGGAATAGGGTATTTTACTGTAAAAATCTAATTAGTCCGTCTGATAGATTTACAAAAAATATTGGACACGTATTTTTTCTTTTTTCACGTAAATAAAAAATTAAGACGATACAGTGCGTTGAAAACTCACGTCACGTCACTACGTTGCTACAATTTTTACCAGCGACGTGACGTCACGTGAGTTTTCAACGCACTGTATCGTCTTAATTTTTTATTTACGTGAAAAAAGAAAAAATACGTGTCCAATATTTTTTGTAAATCTATCAGACGGACTAATTAGATTTTTACAGTAAAATACCCTATTGTCAGCTAAAAACTATGGTTAGATTCGATCGGGTTTTCTTCTCTATGTGCGAAATGATTACATTTGACTAAAAAGTTGAATAAAGCCATGAACACACTGCAGAAAACGCTCACACAAACCCAATAAGGCGCCGTTTAAATTCACAAAACACTAACTTTATCAGACAGTGAATAACGTCCCAAAAACGTGCCTCCGTCCAGAATGAAAACATAAAATACAAACTAACAGAATCGCCTTAAGGTGTTACCCCACTGAGGGATTGTAATGTACCATTCCTGCGGGGCAATTCTATTATTTTTAAGCAACGTTCGCATTCTCACCGCATTCGAAATCTGTCAAAAATGTATGGAAACTAAAGGTGTTTTTGAAAGACTGCGTTATTTTTGCAAAAACAGGGTTTTATTTCTCTTTTATGTGACGCATACAAAGTCAACCTACATTGTCCCACTGTTAGTAAAAATCTCACAAACCGCTTTCCAATATTCCCTTCTTGGTGTGTTGCCCTCTCCAGCCACCATGATATGAACGCAAGGTCATCACATCAATGTTTCCTAGGCTTTCCTCGGTGATGACGATGACGCCCGTCCTCGTTACAAATTGAAGTTGTATTCAAAGATTACAGATAATGTCATTACAGGTTGCGCACTGTAATGCTCGGTGTATAATGTGCTGCTCGACTTTGTAACGCAACATTACAGGCGAATGCTCACAGTGAAGGAGCACCCTTAAACGTAAAACACAAACTAACAGAATAGCCTCAAGTATTTTGTCGTTTATTTAGAAAAACAAACGATGCTGTTAAAATCTATTAACCAGAAAAAAATGGTAAAAAGGAAAAGTTACACAAAGAAACAAACTTATGAAAGTTCATAGTATTTCGTAAAGGTCAATTAAAGGAATTGGGGTGTATTTTTAGTTGAATATTGTTGTTTTTTTGTACAAGGTCTTTACCAATAGGTGAATCTCGCAAGTTAGTTTACCTTCAGAAACTTTTTACATCGATTCCTAGATATGGCTGAAAATTTTGTGAATTTTATTGTCCTAATCCTAACTTCTTTGGTTCAGAAAAAAGAGTAAAAATCAATACTCACACACTACAAATGCATGTATGTTCTCAATCAGTTAGTCACATTATCACGTCTTAACGGCTGAACGGAATTGGGTGAAACTCGCACACGGGTAGACTATGTCTACTTTTTTCGACGCGACCTAAGCCACTTGCCAAATAAGTTTATATAATGTGTAAAAAATCATATGCAAGACTTTGTGTACATGATCGGTATCATTTAAACAAATTATACAAAAAGAATAAAATTCGAGCGATGTTATTTTTTCAGAAACTAAACAATTTAACAAAATATTTTTATGTGCACTGTACTGCGGGGCTATTTACGTACCTATTAGAAAATGCGTCCGTACTTGCGCGGGTGGCTCACGCGGAGTAGGTACAGTACTCATAATCAATTTAGTATGTGAAAGGGAAATATTTTTACAAAAAAAAAAGATTACCTTACAATTTCTAGCAGTTGATTTATAACGCCTAAAATAAATACAAAATTGAGCCCAGTAATAATAATAGCGAGATACTTATACTTAAGTTCTAAATGAGACCAAAAATACTGACCCCAGTTTTATACAAAACAAAAATCTGAACACCTCTCAACGTCATCTTTACTCACCTTATTCAAGAAAATAATACTCTCCAAACGTGACCCATATCATACAAATGGCTACAAGAACGTAATTATGAGAAGCGGTATTTCTATGGCGATACAAATTGGATCCGTGAATGAAACTCGTACCATCGTATATTATCTAAGTGGTGTTTCACCAGTCGTACATTGGTCCAGTTTGAGATAAAGTATTTAGGGACTTCGTTCGCCCAGATCGTTCTTAGTTTGAAAGTGGAGAATTAAATTAGATGTGACACTGTGTTTAGGGCTGAAGGTTTTGTTCGACTTTTATTATTTTTTACTACAGATGTCATGAATTTGAAAAATAATAAATAAAAAAATCAAAATCAAGTCATTTATTCAAACTAGACTGAGCGCTTTTTGAACGTCAAATTTAACATAAAGACAGTCCCCCAAAACGCCCACCTGTCACCACTTGTTTTAGCTGGGAAGAAGTGGACAAAAACTCCCCAGCAACACATCTGTCTGTTGCGTTTTAAGAACTTTAGTTGATTAGTTAGTAGAACAATTGATTAGTTTAGTAATTGATCAGTCTGCCTAACATTGTATTTTCTCTTATTGCCTTATTCAAGCAAAAAATTGTGTGGTAAAAAACTCGTTTGTGCGATATGGGTCTACTAAGGAAGTGTCCTCAGTAGACCCAACTAATGGCTATAAGAACGTAATTGCAGTGAGCAGTCGTGTTTCTATGGCGACACTAATTGGATCCTTGAATAATACTCGTACTACTAGGTACAAATAGTGTATTAGCACGGTGCTGGTATTTCAGCAGTTGTGCATTCTGGATGGGAAAACATCAAATGACTTCTTCCGCTCTGGACGGAGCGGAAGGGAGTGTCAGACTCTTACTGACTAAAACCCGTCCGTTTAGGAAAATGGTGAGGTCTGTGTTGGCGCGGGCCTGGTACGCAAAGGAGGACCTAATGCCCTATTGGTACCAGGGTCGTGGTGACTCTTTCGAACAAATTCCGCGACCCTGATAGATTCCCTGACAATATTTGTGTTCTGAAACATGGAAAATACTGCTCAGTCTGTTGTCTGGCGCTGATTGGTCGAATCTATATCTATAAATAGCTGTCTACTTCAGTACTTTTAAACCACGCATGCTATTTATCATACAATTTATTTTTTAGAGTTGGAACTCTTGGGCCTTCAAAAACTAGACTCCAAACCAACTCGAACTTGGAGACGAGACGATAGCAAAGGATTTAGCTACAGTCTCAACAAAAACAGAATCTAAATTCACAGTCATCTTTCCAAACTGACCCCTCCAAATCTACCTTCTGTATCCCATTATACAGGTCTGTTGTACCCAAGATTAAACCCTGTACATACCTGTACCTGTGTATATATAGGTGCAAGGTGCAGCTGATCTGAACTATCCTCGATCGCCTGTACTAACTGTCGTATGCTTTGACGCTCACAGCCGCCATTGTAAGTAGTCAGTGGTGCTCAAACTTGAGTATAGTGTTTTATTGTTAAGTTTGAAGTTATACAGTGCAATTTGAATTGTTGTATCACGGTTGCTAAGGTCTAGAAAAGAGGTTACGGTATTTTTCGAAATAGTCACCATAGCTCTAGATCGCAAAGGGTATTCTGAGGAACATGGATGGGTTTTAGTCAGTAAGAGTTATTTGATGATGTCTGATTAAAAAAAATAAGAGGTCATATAGGCGGTCATGACGAAATCTTTATTTACTATTAAAAGAAATTCTCTATCAGACCAATTTTGTATTAAAAGAAAAATCTAAGCAGACAATAGCCGACACTAGACTTGTCCAATGTAAAATAGAACTTCTGAAAAAAAAAAAACATTTTGATGTTATAAAATCCCACACTTAATAGGTAGTAGCCGTGTCGATTACCATTAAAAAGGCAGGAACCCAACTAAATATAGGTTTTAACAAAGTAACTACAAAACAAACTATTTATCTTCTTACGTTACTAAGTAAAACAAACATCGCTTACTTATCCGTATGTTACGCAAACTGTAACTTAGACTTAACAGTTCAAAGTTAACTTTATAACGCCGAGTCGCAGGAGCGCGAGACCTTAACGTAATGTCACTTAACTGACTCACTGAACCACTTTTAGGAGTTAGTCGTATGCGATAAATAATTTTCTAAGTTCACTTACTGTTAGTTTGAAACGTTAAGATAAACTTCTGCATCATATCATTTGTTGTTCCATGTAAACACTAGTATACCACTACGTCTAAAAAGACAGGAAGCTGATACAAAAAAAAAAAAAACATTAAAACTTCAAATTTCGAATTTCGGTGTTCTTAGTTATTTCTTCGTGTTTTGACGCCGACTGGAAGGTAAGGTCTTTTTCTCTGAAGTGGTACAAAAAAACTATGTCCAGCAATGGTTTGCTTACGAACGGCTTACATTTCAATATTAATCCAACAGTTTTTCGATGAAATAAAAATAAAAATCAATAGAGAAATAGCTTCTTTTTGAGACATACGAGTATTTTCTCCATCTATACTAATATTATAAAGAGGAAATATTTGAATGTTTGTTTGTATTGAATTGGCACCGAAACCACTGAACCGATATGAATAATTCTTTCACTGTTGGGAAGCTACGTTATCCCCGGGTGACATAGGCTATATATATCCTCATATTTCCACGGGAACGGGAACCATGCGGGTAACCGCGGGAACCGCGGAGCGCTGCTAGTATTTCATAATATGAATCTGCTTACATATCAAAGGTTCGTACAGAAACTGATTGAAATAAATAAATTTAAAAAAAAACTCGGATAAAGTAAAACACTTGAGCACCGCTGTCCTCTGCTATCTGGTCCGTACAATCCAGTATTATGTGATCGTCTCAATATACATAATGGCCAGCCCAGCTATATGGATACACCGCAGCGTGACCATACTAATTCAGAACAGTATAGACGTTACTAGGTACATGTTTAACAGCTTTACCGTATGTAAGGAGTCAGCAGATAGTCAGGTTCTTAAGAGCTTCGGATAAAGAGATCACAGATGGAAAGCGACTGATTCCTAGTAGAAACTTAAATTTGCTCTCTCTTTCCCTCCTAACTTATAATCGACAAAGTTTTTGACTGTCTTTTTGTACCTTGGTTTGTTACTCGTACGAAGCTTCATTCATGGCCAAGAATAAAAAGGACTCGAATTGAAACTTGGCATGACACCCTGAAACACTTCATTCAACGATAGAATTCTTTGTTTCTTTTAAAAACCCGTACTCTGCACTACGAATTTTATCTTGGGTGCGTTTACAAACATGTAAACTCACAAACACCCAGACTCGGATTAGTTATTATGTTCCGTGGGCTGATTTTACAAAAGTCTTATAATTTTTAACTGACGAATAAATATGTCATATTGTGAAACGAAATCCGTCAAAAGCGTGTTTTATTCCTTAATTAAAATAGATCTGAATACTAGCTTCTGCCCGCGACTTCGTCTCCGTGGACTTCAGCATCAAACTTCACAATTAACATGTTAATACAACTTAGATGTATTATAATTCTGAAGTTCCGGTTGTATTCATGTATTTTTTCGTTTCTTTTTTTATTCAGTTAGTTTATAATACAGAGGCGTTACTTAATTCTCGTCTCGTCGCACTTTTCGCGTTGGATGGCGATACTTATGAAGGCTTATTTATATCTTATGCAATTTTTTCTTTTCATAGAGACTTTGACGCTCCAGGAAATATAAAAAAAAAAACTAAATTCATTTAGCCGATCTCGAGTTATCAGCTTAGCAACAAAATTTGCGTTTCTTTTTTTATTATTTAAATTGAAAACGGATATCAATCTCTAAGCTATTTCAGGAAGCGAAAAAATACTCGACAGCTTTAGGTATAAATTCCATACCTACACTTCGACACACAGCAACACACCACCCCACTATCTCTGACTCACAAACCAACCATTGTGCTCGCATAACGGTCTCTGTAGGCTCAGATAGTGCGGCGTGTCGCTCTAATTATAACGGAGGGGATATTATTTGTGATGGCTGTAGTGCTGTAGTGGTACGCGTAACACCTGTTGATGTTGCACATTAAGTTAATGTCATCGGACTGATGTCAACGTTTAGTGATGATCGTGATGCGATCTCCTGCTTTTTAACTAAAGGCTTATTGTCGTACTCACTTTTAGATGTTCGTCGACTCTGCTTGATATACATAATATGTATATAAAAGTGTGTCGTTAAAAGCGAAGAAAGAACAAAAAAATGGAGGATGATTCCTTATTCTAGCAGTATTTTATAGCTACATGGTATTTTTTTTATATTTATATTTTTTTAATAAAATTTTATGTTCAATCAAAACATGAGCAAACTAACACTTACAACTTTTTATTGTATATTCCTGCAGTCCATGCATAGATTGTGTAACTATTTTTTGTGGACAATAAACCATATTATTTCTATCTATGTATTTATTGCAATAAGCAATAAAGACTTCATCAACAGCAGAACCGCGTTTAAAATCTTGTGTAACTTATTCAATAAGGGGCCATCCATAAATTACTTCACACGTTATGGGGGAGGGAGGGGGTCGACGAAGTGTGACAGTGTGTGAAACGTGTGACGTCACGACATTTAGAACCTCTTCAACCAATCCCTTGGAGGGGTTCTAAATTTCGTGACGTCACATATCAAAATCTATTTTATTCTAAGTTTAAAAAAAACACGAACAAATACACGAATAAAATTGAAAAATATGTGACGTCACACTAGGAAAGGGGGGGTCAAAAATCATGAAATTCGTGTAACGTAATTAATGGATGTCCCCTAAGAAACCTTTGGGTGAGGCCCATCGTTTCATAGTCATATACTCGTCTAAAGAACCACGGCGCTAAGACCCGGATCCCAATATAACTGGGGTCTTGGGGGTTTAAAGGGCCAGCTCATTTACTGGGAGAGTGTCATCCCACTTTGATATTAGTTTGTTAAATTAACTATAAAAAGGGTGTAAACCTTATTTATGGTAGGTGTGATACAATGTATTATTCAGAGTTTACAGTACAGTACTCGAATTTCACCAGACTAGAAACGGAATACCTTGAAATACTAAGATGCTCTTTCAAGCCATCGTATAAAATTTTATTGTTTCTTTTTACATTCGCAAGAAGGAATGAGAATGGCGTCAATGTAAACTAAACCACGCATTATTAGGGATAACTGAAATACTAGTTGTCAGATCCCAATCAAATTTAAATGGGACCACACGACAAGCACCAGCTTTCGAACATAAAAATAAACGTCAAAATCGGTACACCCAATACAAAGTTATAAGGTAACAAACAAAAAAAAAATACATTCGAATTGAGAACCTCCTCATTTTTTGGGAGTCGGTTGAAAGAAAATATCACCAACTACAGTGAACAGCTTGAAAAGCCATTTGTTTGGAGTATTGTAGTCAATTTCTGCGGTCTTTTTTATATAATTATGTACTTTTTTTCCATTGATTGTTTATCTACACTTATATTAATAAGATGAAAGATTTTATTGTTTGCTTGTACCGAATAAGGTCCGAAACTACAGGGGCGATTTTAACCTTTTTTTTCAACATCAAAGAGTAACATAGGCTACATTTTTTCCCCACCGAATGTGTCTCCACGTTGTCGTCGTGGTGGGGCTTGAGCGTCCCAATGATCTTGCGAGCTTTCCCGGTAGAGCCACTCATGCCGGAAGGTCGCAAGTGAGGGATCAGACCAAGAGAGACACACACGCGAGGAATCCCGCTCACTGCCTTCTGGTACGCGTCTGCTCATCAGACGTGGCTGTGAAGGCAGTGAGCGGGTGGGAGGAGAGGCCCTGTGATGGAGAAAGGGCGGAGGAGTAAGGGACCGCACCCTCTAAAAGGAACAAGATGGAGATAACACAAAAGGAAATAGATTTACCCCAGGGCGGTTCCAGCGGCTCAGCCGTTGGGGAATCCGCCACGCTCGCAAGAGCGTCTGCCCCACCGTATTCTGGGGGGGGCACCAATTGTGTTCCGTTTGCCAGTGGCAACAAGAGCCGAGGAGGCTCCGAATCGTCGTCATCCGGATCTGCTTCATTCAAGGAGCTGATGGCGTACGATTTTGTAGCGGAGGGTTCGCCTGAGCGCCGGGGAGGTGCGGAGTCGGATTCCGGCTCTTGCCCTGACCTAGTAACGGTCAGCTCGGCGGGCTCTAGAGACGGAGGAAAGGGGGCTGCTGCGGAGGGCGTCAAGCTCTTCCGCAAGCGGCCCAGACGGGAGGATGACAGCAGGTCGTCCACCGAGGGTGAATTCGCCTCCGCCCGAAAAATCCCCACCGCCAGGCGGGGCAGGGGCTGTGAGGCGGGGAGGGGGCTGGCTCCCTCTACCCGGGAGGTGGAGCGTCGGGCTGAGAGGTTGGCGGGGGAGGGGCGTCGCCCAGGAGGGAGCGGTCGCAGGGCTCCCTCTACTCGTCCGCCTCCTCTCGACTCCGACGACTCGGAGTCCCCGGGAGAGGTGCCTCCCACTGCCGAGGAGAAGAGGGCCAAGCTGGAGGAGGTCGTGGAGGCCGCGAACCGCGCTGTGGCCTTTAAGAGGAAACAGTCCTCGAAGCGGGAGGCCATCAGCGCGGCCAAAGCCTCCATTATGGCGGCAGCGGCGGCCAACGTCGGCAGTTCGGTAGAGGCGACAGAGTTGCGGGCGGAGGTCGCCCGCCTCGCGGCCGTTACGGAGCGACTCATAGCGGAGAATGAGTCGCTCCGGAGGGACCTGGCTGGCATGGCCAGGGCGGCCTCGGAGGAGCCGCGGGGGGGGCTGAGTCCAGCGGCGCTGGAGGGGAGCCAAGTGCTGAGCCAGGTGCGGAGCCTGGTGCGGCAGGAGCTGGCTCCCTTCCAGAAGCAGTTCTCCGTATTGGAGAGCATGATCCGGCGTCCCCCATTAGCGGCGACACAGAGGCCCCCGGGCCAGCAGAAGGCGGCTTCGTATGCAGCCGTCGTGGCTGCCAGCCCAGGAACGTCCGGCCAAGCGAAGGCCAAGGCGGGAGCCGCGCCAGCGCCTGTGGCGCCGGCGCCTGCGACGCCGGCGACGACCAAGTCGGCCCCGGCGAAGAGGGGCAGGAGGAAGGCTGGAGGGGGAGCGGCTGAGGCTGCTGCGCCAGTGGCGCCGCGGCCGCCCCCACCCCCACCCTCGGACCCTCCTGCGGCCGAGGCCGAGTGGCAGGTTGCTGAAAAGAGGCGGCAGGCCAAGAAGGCAAAGAACAAGGCGAAGAAGCAGCGGCGGAAAGCCAACGCTATTGCGGCGAGGCTTCGCGCCCCGAAATCCGCGGCTGTGGTGCTCACACTGCAGCCGGAAGCGGAACAGAGGGGCGTGACGTATCTCGCCGTGTTGAAGCGGGCGAAGGAGGCGGTGAGCCTCCAAGAGCTGGGCATCAGCGGGGGCATCGGGGTCAGGAGGACCTTGACCGGTGCCCGGAAGCTGGAGCTCGCCGGAGCGGAGAGTGGCCCGTTCGCGGACGCCCTGGCCGAAAGGCTGAGGGCGGTCTTACCCGCGGACGAGGTCCGGGTGTCCAGGCCGACTAGGCGCATCGACATGCGCATAGTGGGCCTGGACGACTCCGTTACGGAGGAGGAAGTTGTGGCCGCCGTCGCCAGGACTGGGGGGTGCTCTGCCGAGCTCGTCAAGGCGGGCGCCCTCCGGCCTGACAACACGGGCATGCAAACCCTTGTGGTGAGCTGCCCCGTGACGGCGGCCAGAACTTTGTCGGAGGGCCGAAGGCTCTTGGTGGGATGGGTGTCTGCGCGGGTAAAATTGCTGGAACCCAAACCTCTGAGGTGCTACCGCTGCCATGTGGGTAACCACACGGGAGCTATGTGCCCCTCGGAGGTCGACCGCAGCGGACTCTGTTTCCGCTGTGGTCAGCCCGGTCATAAGGCTGGCTCGTGCGAGGCCACGCCGCACTGCGTTGCATGTGCGGCTGTTGGCAAGCCGGCCGAGCACTGGGCTGGGGGAAGGGCCTGCGCGCCACCCGCCCCGACCAGGGGCAAGAGGTCCGCCGCCGCCGCCGCCTCTGCCGCCGCCGCGGCTTCCGTCGCCGCCACTGCCGCTTCTGCTGCGGGTGCTGCGACTCCCAACACTCGGGAGGGTGCTGAGATGGAGTGCCAGTAATGGTCCCATTTCGGCCCCCTCCAGAGACAAGTCGGCCGCTGTGCTATCGCGCAGTGGCTGATGCCTGGGGACGGTGAGCGTGGGTGGCTCGCCGTCCGATATCAGGTTGAGTCGACGACGCGTTGTGTTCCACGCGCGTCACAAGGAGCCGTCAGCACCGAGGACGGGGCCCCATAGGGTCGGTGCCTGCTAGGGTTGCGGAATTTGTTCGAAAGAGTTGCCGCGGCCCTGGAACACATAGGGCACGGGAAGGATCACGGGTGGGTTTTAGTCAGTAGAAGTCTGACACTCCCTACCGCTCCACCCAGGGCGGGAGGGGTCATTTGATGATTTCCCATCCAAAAAAAAAAAAAAAAAAAAGTCTACATTTTTTATCCTCTTATTTTCAACGGGAACGGGGACTACGCGGGTGATACCGCGGGGCACGTCGCCCTTAAATATGAACGCACTTCTGAAAGTCCATACAGAGTATTTCCTAACAGAAATCATCATCATCATCTGCCTGCCCTTATCCCATGTTACCATGGGTCGGCAACACGTTTGTTTCTTCCATTCTGTCCTGTCAGCCGTCACGCTATCACTAACTCCTTTTTCTTTCATATCACTCCTCACACAATCCATCCATCGTTTCTTTGGCCTACCTCTCCCTTTCCATCTATATTTCTTAACAGAAATGATATTGAAAAATAATTCTTAGTAATGCTTAAGAGCCAGTTAGTGTCACGCGCATTCATAAGGTTTCTTTTAAACCTGTAAGACTTCATATTTGTATTTGCTTTCTAATTAAAAGTCAGGAGGTTTTTGTATCGATCTATGTTGTAAAAAAATCGTAGGCTTTTATCTACACAAATAGTCTATGTAGGATCGGAAGTACTTAGTGGAATTTGTTCGAAAGAGTCACTGCGGCCCTGTAACGCAAAGGGCACCAGAAGTAACACGGGTGGGTTTTAGTCAGTAAGAGTCTGACACTCGCTTCCGCTCCGCCCAGAGCGGCTTTTGATGATATCCCATTAATGAAAAGTTATTGGAAGTACATACGTATTATTATATTATATACAATTATTATATTAAAGTCAAAGATTTATTCCAATATTACCTTCCATTAAAAAGCATCGTCAATACGAACAGTAAAAAATATGTCTGTAGCCCAAACACTATAGTAGATAGATTCTTCATATATCTTGAATACATCGGAGAGCCAGTACCAAACGTTTCAATAACCCGAAAGATAAAAACAAATATTCCCACAGATAGATTGAAAAACAGCAGTTTCAATTTATTTATTTTTACCTGTCACAACTTTATACAAAACAAAAAAAACTATCCATACCAGAATTATAAAACGGTAACAACAAAGCAAATTTCAATATGAAATATATCCCCAAATCTCTAGCGACTATAGTTTGTAAAAATATTTCTATACAACCCCAAGAGCTCAGTGCATAATTTAAAAATAAAATACAAAAAAAAAAACATTCTCTCGCCACATAACGAGATAACTTCACAACTATGTATGATAATTAACTAAGTGAATTAGCCGAAGGGGGTGAAACGGGTTGTACTGAGGGGGTGAGAAGGGATGAAAGGGGGCGAAACGACATAAAGTTTCGCTATCACGGTATCGCGGTAATAGACTCAGATTATGGTAATAGTTTGGTATTAATGTTTGGTTAAGCTTATGGTATTTGATTCTGTGCTGTTCGTAATGGCACGAGTTGATATAATATGTCTAAAAAGTTAAAAATTAATAAACTGTCACTAACTTCTATTCCGTGTACAAGTGTTTACGTAAAAGAAAATTATAAAAGCAATTTCGCCTAACACGAAGGTCGAAAACGGATTTTCAGAATTTTGTAAAAGTATTTCAATAAAAAACGTCAGTACGCAGGCGTGGGTTTTACCTGTAAATTTTCAGGTCTCGAATATTTTCTGAATACCTAAAAATATCAATAAGGAGATCCGAGTTAGTGCCTGTCATCCCAATTCAAGTGATTTCAATAGAAAATGTTCAATAACCGATGGGGCGAAATCTGAAGAGGGGTGAAGTGGGTACCTACAGTAACTTTTTATACTGTTGTAAAAAGGGAAAAAAATATCAAGGCGTGTCAGTTATTTTGAGAAATTGGACATAATAAGAGTTTTGTAGAAATGAAATGTTATAGACCTTTACACAAAAAAAAAATGAATCACTTTCCGTCCGTTAGTTAGTACCTTCGTCAGTCAAACCTTTACAACCCAGAACCGTAAATACTCGTATTTTTAAGATATACTTAAGTAATGATTATGTTGATACCTAGTAAGTAAAAATACTTACAGTACCTATCAAAAATATACATACCCAACTATATTGGGGTCGACTCCCATTCAAACCGGATTCAGCTGAACTGATTTTACGTGGAGCAGCTGCCTACCAGACCTCCACAACCCATTAACTGGGAAACACGGTACTTCTTGGCAAGACTGACTTCTGACAATCTGTAACGACTGGCAAAGATCTTCAAATGGCAGCCGAGACCAATGACTTAACGTGTTTTCCGAGGCACAGAGAAGTCTCGGTAAGCTAAGATGGTCACCCATCTACAGAACAGCTTCAGCAAGCGTTGTTTAACCTAGAAGATCGACCCGTGTGGCTGTTATAAAATCCACAAGCTTCTTCCATCACAAGACAAAGTTTCCATCACAAAATAAGAATAGTAGGTATTATTAGTAAAACGGAGACAGATATCAAATGACAGCTCCACTCTAGGGTGAAAGACCCAACTATCGTCCGCAAATAATATTTTCCTCGCAATTTGTCATCGCTCCGTCCAAAATGAGTTTAATCAAATTAAGCTTTTCTTGTACTGTTTTATTTTCTTGCTTTTAAAGTGGAGATTTATTTTTTGTTGAAAGAAAATATGAAGCAGTCGGAATTGGTTTATTTCTAGATAGTGGAAACTACAGTTACATTACAAATGCGAAATTGAGTTTTTCTATATGCCTCGTCGAATATTTGGTACAATTTACAGTAAACACAACCAACCAATTGGAGACGAACGAAAATTGGTCTGAACAGTAGCTTGTAACGACATGACTGATGGATATTGCAAGTCTAGATTAGCGAAATTGCTGAGATTGTTCTCATTATTTCCATTATTACAATCCTAAAATAGAATTCACTAGCTAAAAGAAACCGGTAAGGTCGATTGTCGAATAGGCAGACAGTAAAGATACCCGATGGAAAGAGCATTCCATTCCACCTCTCAGACACGACAAAATTACCTTTTAACCGACTTCAAAAAAGGAGTTTTTGAGTTAACTCTTTGTAAAAGGAGTCTGGGCACACTGACCCAGTACAATTCGGCCCAAAATGGTCAGCATGTGAAGAAAACAACCAACAAAAAACCCTCAATAAGAAAACGATAAACACCAGCATCTTTAATACCATCCCATTTAAAAATAAACATGTCTCATAAGCAGTGGTCGGAATAGGTAGATTGATTTGGGGTCAGTAACCTGAAACGTAGATGTTAATATGGACATGCCTCTGATATTCTGGAACTTAAGTTTTCCGGAATATCAAAATTGTTAAGAACATGTATAATATGTAGGATGATGACATATCAACACTTGCTATTTCACGTGGCTACGCCCCGCATTTCGAAAACGTTGAGTTATAGTTATTCCCGCCATATTAATAAAATATTTTATTAGCTTTTTAAAAAAAGAAATTTATTTCATACGAGTATGTAGTGGTTTAAAAATCTATACAGATTAAATCCCGTAAACAGTGAAATGAAATCCCGCGAAAAAGGCTTATCCATATTATGATTTCTATGACAGTTCGTGATACAAGTACATAAAATCAATCTACCTATTCCGACCACTGCTCATAAGCGGGTGATTACAGCCGCGTTACCTACAAATGTTCCGCCTCGCGATCAAGGCGCGATGTGCCGCCGAGTAAGTTTCTCGGCAATTACCGAAAAGCCTTGTGATTAAACTTCCAATACTTGCTACGTTTACTTGTTATTAACTACACGATGGTAGAACATGATCATGTGTTAAGATCTCTATGACAAGAAGTATGTCTGGTCCATAAGGTTATTTAAATACTAGCAGCGTCCCGCGGTTTCACCCGCGTTGTTCCCGTTCCCATGGCAATACGGGGATAAAATATAGCCTATCCTTCACAATAACGTAGCGTTCTATTCGTGAATATTTGAAAATGTGATAATTTTGAAAATCGGTTCAGTAGATCCAGAGATTATCCCTTACAACGTCACAAACTCACAACCTCACAAACGTTACCTCTTTATAATAATAATATAGATTTTAACGACCAAATAATATAAAAAGGTAAAATTGTTTGTTTCTTTTTTGTAGATTGTACTTCGTCTCTGGATAAAAAGCAACACTATTGCCGATAACTTTCATCAAGTATCCGAAAAAAAATGACCCTGCTTCTGGGGCAATCGGATAAAAAAATTAACGGTCCTTATTGGATACGCGAAACCGCAGAAAAAAGCTAGTTTTTATAATTGCCGAGTAGATAACTGCCATCATGGTGTAACACTTACCCCAGTCTCTTCATCTGTACATAATATAATAAAATCATAAAGCCCGTATCTGAATATTGAATATTTTCGCATAAAAATAAAAGAGAAAATAAAGAAAGAAATGTTTATTTGGGACTCGCACAAAACAAACAAAATAATAAAAAAAACGATTAGAAAAACAAATTAACAAAAGCTGTAAATATAGTCCTCATTTCAGTATTCACTTCTATTTTTGAGACAATTCATGCATCGTTTCTTTTGTACCTCCTCGTAAAACCATCTTTCATGTTGGAAATTTCCAATGAAAAAAATTCACAATGGTCCATTACTAGGACTAAGTGTGAAAGCTAAACCCAAATAGATAGAGAACCATCTTAATTCTAAAAACTATCTAACTACACGATAACTTCGAAAACTTTTGCTATGTTGAGTAAACATCCAAAACGAGTAACATAATATATCTAAAAATTCTGCTATCACAACGGCCTTTCAGAACCCATTTGCTTTTGAGGATCACAAATACCTACTTATCCACAAAATCGGTCGAACCCACAAAATGTTGCCATCATAATCTCATTACCCGATAACCGAGGCATCATAGCATGAACATAATAATTTAACACCCGCTTACTACAAGCTATAACAGATACGTCACAAGCCGGACGTCCGCCGTCCGGGATAAGCGCATAGATAGTGTAGGGAGACGACTTCATCCCGGGAACTTTTATTTTTAAGTTAAACTTTCGAGTCGACTCGGAAATTCAAAGTAGATGTCAGAAGTTTTGTTATTTGTTGCTGTTTGTATGCGATTTGATAGCCAATACTGAAGAAGTTGATATTTTTGGTAGCGTAACAGTGTATCTTATTTATGTAACTTTTGCTTCTAATGAAAATTCATATATCGCTTAAAAAAAGTATTTGTTTATTGACTTTGTCGACGTTACACTATTTTTTCGCATTTATAGTATACTAGCAGCGCCCCGAAGTTTCACCCGCGTAGTTCCCGTTCCCGTAAGAATACGGGGATAAAATATAGCCTATGTTACTCAGGGTGAATGTAGCTTTCTAATGGTGAAAGAATTTTTGAAATCGGTCCAGTAGTTTTTAAGTTTATTCGTTACTAAGAAATTACCAAAACAGTCCTTATGCCACACTTTCTCAATGTTAGCTTTATCCACCAGCATAAACACAAAATCAGATACAACTGCGGTAAAATCCCGTTACCCAAAATCCCGGGGTGTTATCCCCTCACTAGTAAAGTATCGAATCTCAGCTTACGTTAAGTACAAGCGTGCTTAATATTTAAGATGTCTGCTTATCTTTACCGCTGTGTTATCGGGAACTCCTTTTGGCTATAAAATGTATATTTTACGTAATGTGGTTTAGTTGAAAGCTATCGTACTTGAGAATGTTTCAGGTGAGATTTTGGGAAAATTCAGGTGAATATGTGGTTGCCTTTGTGGTGGTTTTCTGGTTATCAGAGTATGCCAGAGATCTTAGCTATAGAGCGGGATGTAATGGCAGCATTACAATATATTTCTCATATATTGTGGACTAGTCACGATCTTATTTGCAGATAGTAAGTATTTCACTGCGTTTAGAGCCCCAGGTCTTCTACAAACAAGTGTGGACTTCCCTCACCAAGTATCACCCTTTTATAAGGCCGGATAAACCTCAAGACGACAAAGCAAACCCCAAGCAAGCTGTGTATAGAAAGCACAAACAAACACTTTTTTAAAACCAACCGAAACAATTCATTCAGAAACAAAAAATATCTCATCAGTCAAATGCATTCGTGATACCAAAGGTTTTCGATCGCGACTCGAATGGGAGCTGGCGAGACGAGCGTCTGTGGTCGACTGGAACCTGTGGGTTACGGAGTATGGAGTGAATGGATTTATAACGTTCAGTGAACTATTGTGAAGTTTTCTTTTGAGGTATAAAAGAGGTGCAGAACGGGGTGTGTAGTATCCACGATCATATATGTATGTATATAAAAATTACTGGCTCACTACCACACCCAAATAACATTACAAGTGCGGTCGCACTTCTAACCTCGGCGAGTAAACGGTGAGACTGACCACCTGACCAGTTTACACCTATCCCCCACGACTGGTAAGCATGAGACAGTGTTATATTTCCTTTGTCTTACATATCAACAGTAGTACTAATGTTCCTTAAGGGACAATGGACTGGACATTCATTAATAAGGGAGGATGCTCCAACTAGACGGGTGTTGGTCCTGGTAGGCAACTGCCGATGCTTGATGTTTGGTTGTTGTTCTGTTTAAATCGCGAGGAGAACCTAGAGCGTTGAGGGATTTGTGATATCAGTTCTGCAGCGGTATACATAGATGCTGCTACAATATCGCTAGCTTATTGCAGTATTTTTAGCGTGGCTCTATTTACACTACGTGAATATTAGTGTGAATCAATCTGGAGAAATATACATATATTTATTTGCAACACTACAAAGGAAAACAACTTTTTCCCGAGTCACAATGGAAACATCGTGAGGGAACCGGCATGTCCTAGAACCAAAAATTAGAAGACATGTGACATTCACCAACTCGCACTGGGCCCACGTGGTGGATTACGGCCCATTCCCTCTCCTAGAGAGAAGGAAGGCCTGTATCCCAGAAGTGGGAACATTAAAAGGCTATGCACCATAGATACGGTCTTATCATTGATTTAAAAACTACACCATAAGTTTTCCATTTACATTACTTACTCCGTGAACGGAAACAATGAACGGGCCGCAACGGTCCGCAACGGATCGCAACAAAAGGCGATAAACAGCGGGACGTTTGATTATTTAACACTACCACTACTACTGGAACGGAAAACGATACTGTTCCGTATTATACTGAGTGTTCTAAGTTGCCCTGAACTTTGACGTCATAATATTTTATGATACTGTAACTAGTCGACAATATTGATACTAGTTTTAGTGGCTTCACACGTTGCACTGTCTGGGTAGTCGGTTTCGGTTTTCCGGCGTTGTGCACGTAAGTGGGTAGTAAATACTTATTACAAAATTAACTGAATGATTAGTTTGATTACCCTCTTACTATGCAGTCCCAGTACCCGAAACAAAATACCCGGGTACACTGAAGTTCAATAAGTTGCTTATAGTATTTTTGTCTGTAAGTACGAAAAATCAGACTGCAACTAATAAAAATATAAAATTGATTGTATTAATACGACTACAAAGATGATTGAAGATTTTATGAATGAAAAATGCACATAAATATTTGACATTATTGTCTACAAAAATGTTTTATATCCTTGAATTGCGACTTATATAATTAATCTTTTGTACCACTATTATTCAATTTATAAATGATTTGTAATCCTTATTCTAATGATTATTATTTTAATGATTAATTCTAATGATTATTATTTTAATGTAATTATTTTGACTCATAATTTCACAAACCATATTTGTACGCCGGAAACGGTAGAATATTTGGATCGTAATGCATAATGAACATAAGAACTTTGTACAATATTCTGACAAATAAATGCATTCTATTCTATTCTTAAAACAAGCTACACGAAATACTTACACTCTTCAATATCCGATAAAATACCTTGAAAATCACATCAACTGCAACGGCTTCCTCGAAGAGCAGAATAACTACCGTCCGGTAATAAAAAACACGCCTTGCAAAGTAAATTGATAGAAAACACGGCATCATGTTGTGGAAGCTGATAAAATTTACAGAAGCCGGCTTTCCCTGAACAAAATCTGTTTGAAAAACTCATTTAACAATAAACAGTTTGCCTTTTTTTTGGAATTCCACGGACGAGCGTCGCTAATAATTTTCGGAGATTAAAATTCGGGTTTGTTCTCCATGTAAAATTTTTAGGAAAATCACAGGTCTTTGTTGATTGAATGCGTTTTGCTGTACACTTATATACACTATCAAATATTTGCCTGTTACTCTGTTATGAACACAAAAGACTAAACACACAAGCACGGGATAATTCGAATTCGAACTTGGGATCAAAAGAGCAACGCAATTATGACTTAAATACGACAAGATAGGCAAACTAAGTTTGACCCAGTTGCACTTCACCTATAGAAAAAAGTGTAGAGCGAAATTCAAAAGAAAATAATAATTTTGCGACACGTCACTGGGGGTGCATTTGAATGACTTTTCCAAGCTCCAAGCAATACGACAAAAGAAGCGTGTCATTTGTTAATAGAATCCTAATTTTAAAACCTGGCACGCACTTTTGATTTTTGCAACAAGAAAAAAAAAACATGAAAGAAACTAACTGTGTATGAGTGTACAACAGAAAGAGCTCAAGGTCGAAAAAAAACTATTCCGGATTCTCTAACTTCGGATCGGAAGGGCAAAACAATAATGACTTTAAATAAGACTAAGAAGGGCAAAAAACCGAGTAACCCCGTTGCAAATCACTTTAAAAAAAGATTCTAATACACAGAGAAGAATTCAAAAATAAACAAAAATTTCCTGACACGTCACTACGTCACTGGGGAGCATTATGCCAAAACGACACAATAATACACACCTGACCGATTTATGAAAAAAAAAAATACACGAAAAGACCAACTTCGAACGAGTGCAAAACATAAAAAGCTCAAGATCAAAACAAACCCGTCCGGGATAACTTCAGATCTCTCATTATGTTGTTTTTACAAGTTTTGTTATACAAATTAAGTGTTGTTTGAAAGAAATATGGATCTGCGTTTAGCAAATTATTGTTTTACAAGCGAGTTTATTACTTTTAATATCGTGGGGGTTTGCGTGTGTTCCGTATGTTTTCTTTACTTTTCTTTGAAATACGTTTTTGGTGGATTTCGTTGAGTATTCAAAGTTCTGAGGAAGCAGGATTCGTTTCGAGTTCTTTCTAAGATTTCAAGTTCAAAATTCTGGAAGCCTTAGTGGAAACGTATTTAGGTACTAGTTTTTTAAAGTAGCTACGATTAAAGATGCCAAAAATGGGCTTTTAAACTCATGTCCAAATTTAGGGATGGAAAGACACCTTGAACACAAAGCCGATTAATTGTATATCTCCATTATTTCCTTGAGTTTCAAATAGGGAACGTCAGATGGTATTTCTACATTACTCCTTACTCGATTGATTATCGCCTAACCTTTTTTTTTTTGGATGGGAAATCATCAAATGACCCCTCCCGCCCTGGGTGGAGCGGTAGGGAGTGTCAGACTCTTACTGACTAAAACCCACCCGTGTTCCTCTTGTGCCCTTTGCGTTCCAGGGCCGCGGTAACTCTTTCGAACCTAACCTGTTACTTACCAAGGCTTAACACTCGAAAGTTCACAATAATTAATACATAACGCGCCTCAGGTGCAATTACATAGATCATAGACAAACAGCCTGACTACTGGTCTGTTGGCGATGCAAATATTTGTCTAGATGCGGTAAGCGAGCTTGAAACTCAAGCCTTAATGTCATTGGTTAGATTTCAGTGTTACTTGCAACCAATTGGTCAATTCAGGTAGGCCTTAATCACATCAGGGGCCGTATTATGACCTCTTAAAACCATCATGTTTTCTGTGTGAGAAAAGGATAGTGCTATTCGTCCTGTATAGCTCCGTCTCTTTTTCACACCGAAAACATGATGGTTTTAAGAGGTCATAATACGGCCCCAGGCATCATGCTCTAAACAAAGTGACATTCTGATAGCGATAACGATTATATTATCAAAAAGTCCGAAATGTTTCTGATTGATTAAGTGGCATTTCGATAGCGGATGTCAAACTCATTCACATACATATATACTACTAGCAGCACCCCGCGGTTTCACCCACGTAGTTTCCGTTTCCTTGGGAACACAGGGATAAAATCAGCCGATGTTATTCGCTGATAATGTAGCTCTCCTTTGGTGCAAAATGGTTAAAATCTCTCCTCTTTATAATATTAATAATTTTATGATACATAGAATGAGTCCTTGTATTCACTTTACACGTACAAAAAAAAACAGCTTAGGACCAAAGTTCTTCTGAGACATGCGTTTAGGGTCTCGGTTAACCATACTGGAGATAAACCTCCTCTTTTAAGCACTGAAGATAATGTTACGACAAGTCTTTACTTCCAACTAATATTAACAAAGTGAAAGTCTACGTAAATAATTCGATCTTGACACACGGGTTTACCTGGATCAGGTAATATACAGGATAATTTTATCTTGATGGTCTATCCCTTGGGATATAAGACTTCAACAACGCTAAAAATAAGTCTTCGATACTATACACTCCAAATCTTGATACAAGTTCTAATAAACACACAGTCAAGTGCACAATAGCTCAGCTGGGCGCACATTGCCGCTCCATACTAATCGATGTTGAATGGACGCATTTGTCGGTGGCTGCAACCCTTTGTCCACTCGCGACTGTGTGGTGTTGTGTGCAACATTGTGTTGTATGTGTAACAATGTTGAGTGAGAGAAGTAAGGATTTATTTGGTTGGATTTATTTTTATGTGATACAATGTAGGCTTTAGTTTCCAGATCCGGGAAAATCTGTGCGTTTAATCCCGCTACAAACCTTATTGATTTGGTTAGACATCGTCAATCGTGTGAATTGGAATGATGCCTGACTGACCTCTGACCTGAAAGGTTATCGTGTTACTGTGTTTTCCTGGTAACGCATTAACCCTTTCTACACATTGTTTGTCAGAATTAACAAAGACAGGAGTTACAGCATCAAATTTCATACCTAAATTAGATAACATGTACTTAGAACGTTTACAAGCATTGGATCCTCACAAGGGCGTCTTCCAAAGGCTTAAAGTGCGCTAAGCGGCTTCAAGTACGTGGGTAGTTATTACTTACGTCAGGTGGCTAAGATATTAAGTCTAGCAAAAAAACCACATAGGCATTATCTGTGTTAATTCATACAAAATTGCACATGCATAAGCTAGACTTTATCTTGATCAACCAAGCATTTTTTAACTAAATTTTGATCAATTTTCAGACTAAGCAGATTTAACTGAAAACTAGAATTTCAAGTCTCAAATAGGCGGTCACTCCACGTGACTGTCTATTTGACACACAACCCTATTAACGAGTAGTAGATTTTCGGGTACCCGACTACCCGAAAGCTGAAACGCAACTATTCGCATTTCTATTTTCGTCTTAAACTTTTATTCAGAAACGAAAGTTATACAGACGTAAAGATACGATATTAAAAGAAAAAAAAAGTCCTTTTCCTCAATTCTAGCAATGGCAATTCGACATGAAAATGGATAAAAGTTTCGCACAACTTGTGGCGCGTTCCATCGAGAAGAAATCTCATAAAAATAACACAATGATGTTAACAAACTCTTTCATCCCAGTACCAGTGTACCTATTTACAACTTTGTTATTCGGTTCCTATATTTAACAACTGTTTATTTTTAGTGATGGTTTTTCGTCAATCTTGCACAACTGCATGTTTTTTTTTAATGCAAGATGTATGTTATGTATGTATTGTATATACATGTTTTGTTAACTTTCCGTCAAAATTACCCACATCAAATTGGCTGCAAAAAGCAACTAAGTCAAGTGTACCAACAAATGTAGCTAATTAGCCAATTATATATCATAATAGTTGTAACCAAGAGGCCCTATTCAACAAGGAGCGACCAAATTTTATTATTATTATGATAATGATAATATTCTCAACGAATGGGTTACACATGAAACGCCCCCTTTTTTTTTAGGATGGGAAATAATCAAATGACTTCTCCCGCTCTGTGCGGAGCGAAAGGGAGTGTCAGACTCTTACTGACTAAAACCCATCCGTGATCCTTCTTGTGCCCTTTGCGTTCCAGGGCCGCGGTGAATCTTTCGAACAAATTCCGCAACATCCCCCTCTGCTTAAACATGAACTTTTGTATCCAGTTGTGGAGTTGAAGATGTACTTCCAACTCTTAATAGAGTTCTGGTCTTGACCAGTCGGAAGTTTTAACTTTTAGTTTTTAACACTCGACTCTGAGTGTGTTTGACTGAAGAAGTTTTGTTTAGGTTTACAATGATGGATGAATAATGGTTTTAACTTACTCTGTCCTTTGTAGACTTTGATTTCGAGTTTCATGTCTTCTTTGTAACGTGTTTGTTATTAGTTACTGCAGAATTACAACTAAATGTATTTATTGAATTAGTTAACAATGAATTAATGTTGATGATATCGCCATAACCTTGCTACCTTTATCAAATTGACGTCATAAAACCAAATACTCTCGAAATACTCTGCTTGTGAACCTGCATAGCAAAATCAATTCAAGCAACTGAACCAAACATCTAGATAATCTATACATAGTATATACTTAATTAAATTGTATCAGGCGGATGTCTTTACAGAGCCACAGAAGTAAAACAACAGTTTTTAGATTGTTGTTTTCTGTCTTTCTGTCTGTATGTTTGTGCTCGCATTACGCAAAAACTACTGCATGGATTTGAAATCAGTTTTCACCGCTCTACTGCTGGATGTCTTACTGGCAAGGCTAAGGCTACATTTTACAACAAAAAATAATCTTTTCCGTAGATACGCACGCTTAAACAGTCACAGGCAAAAGCTAGTTAAAAATAATTTAGATATTTGATTTGCTGTCCGTACAATATCCTAAATCTCATCTCCCAAGTCAAGAACCACCAATGAAGCAACAAGCCGAAATAGAAACATCAGCAGTAAAACAATCTCAGTTAGTTGTACCACAGTGCACGGACTAATAAAATGTGGGCCAACATTTCATACAAGTTTGTCCTCCCGCCAAGTTTTATTGAACCAACTATTGTACTGGTGTTGATAGTTTGATGACTGTTCTCAAACTTTGATGGACACAGAATGGCCTGAGATTTGGTGGATGGACTTTGTGTATTAAGGTTTTTAGTTTAAGGCGTGTTCATGAGAAGAATTTCGAAGTTTGGTATCGGTCTTGTTTCAATTTAAGTTTTCCACCAGTTTTTGTTGGATGCGGTATATCTTAAGATTTCAGAATTTCTATAAAAATTCTAGGGGTATTTAGATCTACATTTTTTACACAGATAACACTGGTCTGCAACGAAAAACTCCTTTAAACAAAAATATGATAAGTATGAAGTATTCAATATCCTGAATCTATATCTGCTTTTATTTTTTTGCTATCACATATACATTCCTTTAATTTTTTTTTTTTTTATTAGCTTAAAATGCTATATTTTTTACTGTTGTTCATGCGTTAGCGTAACTGCGTTTAGTTGTGTTAGTGGTTAAGCACAAAAAACGACTCGTACTGATAGAAAGAGAGAGAACGATACCGACTGAGTCATTTTTATACGAATACATGCGCCTGCGCAGTTATCGCTGTAACTTCGTGGCGCTCAGTACGTTAAAAAGTTGTATAGTGATTGTTTTGGATTTACACGGAATATTTTGGTAACTTTCGAAAAATATTGATACCTGTGATGAAAATTACATAATAATCTCAGTTGCAGTGCACAATAAAGTCACACGATAGGAATATTGCTTTTGAATTTTATAGCATTTTTTATTATATTGCAGGTACATAATGCTAAGGACTTGCAAAAATTCTCCAGATGTATTTTGCTACATTTGTGGTGAATTTACCATAAAAGCTCAGAGAAATAGTTTGTCTAGTCTCGTTAAAAGTGCCTATCAGCGTTATTTTGGTTTTCCGGTTGATGACAGAGATAAAATTGGGAACTCTCACTTGGATTTCTTCCAACCTAACCTTGGAGCAGTATCAGATTTATTTATTTATTAAAAAAAAGGCAAACCAACAGCTTCTGTATACAGCATTACATATGAATAATATTAGCAAAATCATCAGACTTATACAGTCGCCAATAATAGGTCGACCAACATTCAAGTGAGCAAAATAACACTGGCTTATTACTAGCTATTATAATATTGACAAAAAAAAATACAAATAATCACATTAAAATTAAAAAGAAAACACAACAAAATTACAAATATCCAGTAAGCAATAAAAAAATCTATTAATGGTAAAATGACTTCAGATTTAAAAATAAAATTAAAATAGTATAGAAACAAAACAAAACAAAATAATCACAGCTATCAGAGAACAATGACATAAAAATTTCCAAGAATGTATACTGGTACGGGAGCTAGCAACGTTTCAAAAGTAAGAATTTTAGGTCAGCTGATTTTGTGATATGTCGTCCTTCTTGAACTTTCGGTTAGAGTCTGGGCTATCTGGCTGGCGGTAGCGGTTGCGTTCATTAGTGCGCATCCTACCTGTCCAGGTAATAATCCTGGATTTTAAAAACATTTTAGAAGTCGTAAGTTTTATTTTTTTGTTTTTAAATAAGTCTACCTGACATACTTTTTTTATTGCCAGACATTTTTGACAATGCTAACTGTGTGCCATACGCGATTATTTTTTATTTTTTTATAAAAATTTCAAAGTATTTTATAATGTCTGTAATTTTAATATTATGTTATTTAAATATAAAAAAACTTAAAATTAATTTGCCAGACATTAATTCGATTGTTAAACCTTGAATTAAATTAAAAAGGCATGAAAACTATTGCAGTATGATGCTAGTAGTCCGAGAGAGACAGTTGCAGAATAAGTCGAGAATGAAAAATAGAACCATTACAAATGTAAATTACTTGTCACTGTACATATAATAATAATAAATGAACTCAAACCGAACTCGACGCCCTGGATAGGAGAGTCCGCATACTGCTGACTGCAAACCGGATGCATCACCCACGATCGCGGCGATGAGACTGTACATCCCGCGGAAGTGTGGAGGTCGAGGCTTTTTAAATGCTAAGACTTCTACAACCGCGAGATGTGCAGTCTCAGAGAATATTTTCTCAAAGCCGATGTGGGTATGCACCGAGATGTGGTCGCAGTGGACAAGGGACTCACCCCGTTATCCATGGCTAAAGAGAACTGGCACAAACCTGTGATACCTACTACAGATGATCGTAAGGAGATATGGAGAGGCAACGAGCTTCACGGACGCTTCTGTCGGGCTCTTTATGGGTCCGATGTAGATTCCTCAGCGTCCGTGACCTAGCTACGTTTCGGTGATCTTTTCGGAGAAACTGAAGGTTTTGTTTGTGCAATTATGGACGAAGTTATCTTAACGAACAACTGTCGGAGGCATATTATGAAGAATGGGACGTGTGTTGGGCATGCCACCGTCCGGGTGAGTCCGTCAGACATATTATCTCTAGTTGTTCTCGCCTGGGTAACAGCAGCTGGATCAAGCCCTTGATCCAGCTGCCCAACGAGAGCATCTTAAGATCTTGGTCGAGGCGCTTGGCAACTATGCCATGGTCGTCACGACTATTGGCACAATGACTGCTGTGTTCAAATCACACAAGTCGACAACCTCGCGAGCTAAGTCAAGATACTTCGTTTGTTATATCAACAATCATTGCGCGACGCTCTAGTCAGTCTATCACCACTATGTCAGGCTTATTGGCAACAAAAGTCCTGTCAGTGATGATAGACCGATCCCAATACAATGTGCAATTGCCATTTTCGAGAACTGCGTCGGGCGCATACCTATAGTACGGTACTTCCGATTCCACAAGATTGTATTTAAGGGCAAGTTGCTGATGGATAATCCTGGCTACAAGGTTGTGCCTGTGCAAATAGTCTCCGTTAGCCAGACTAGAACAACCGGAAATAATGTGGCGGATGGATTCCCCCGGCCGATGACATGCCCGACATATGTCAACCGTACCGTCCTTCACAATGTATTTCCAGTAGTTGTTCGTCATCATAATTCCGTCCATAATCGCACAGATAAAACCTTCGGTTTCCCCGAAGAGGTCACCAAAATGTAGCCAGGCTACAGACGCTAAAAAGTCTACTTCGGGCCCATGTAGGACCCGATAAAAGCACCCGTGAAGCTCCTTGCTCTGCCATACCTCCCTGCGATCATCTGTTGTAAGTACTACAGGTTTGCGCCAGTTCTTGTTAGCCAAGGAGAGTGGGGTGAAGCCCTTATCCACTGCGACGACATCCCGGTGCATACCCATGTCGGCTTCTAGGAAGTATTCCCTAAGACTGCATACCTCGCGGTTAGCATTTAAGAAGCCTCGACCCCCACACTTCCGCGGAATATACAGCCTCACTACCGATGATTGTGGGCGACGCTTCCGATTTGCAGTCAACAGTGAACGGACCCTTCTATCGAGGGCGTCTAGTTCTGTCTGAGTCCATTTGAGTATGCCGAAAAAGTACATCAATACCCGCCCGATAAAAGACTATTTAGGACCTTTGTTCAGGCGGCCAAAGAAGCGCTCCTTCAACGATTGTATCACGTCAGTAGCATTGATGCCCAGCGCTTCCGACATACCCAAATACTTATTATTATTATATGTACAGTGACATGTAATTTACTTTTGTAATGATTCCCTGTCTCATTCTCGACTTATTCTGCAACTATCTCTCTCGGACTACTAGCATAATACTGCAATACTTTTCATGACTTTTTCATTTTAATTCAAGGTTTAACAATCGAATTAATGTCTGGCAAATTAATTTTAAGTTTTTTTATATTTAAATAACATAATATTAAAATTACAGACATTATAAAATACTTTGAATTTTTTATAAAAAAATAAAAAATAATCGCGTATGGCACACAGTTAGCATTGTCAAAAATGTCTGGCAATAAAAAAAGTATGTCAGGTAGACTTATTTAATAACAAAAAAATAAAAATTACGACTTCTAAAATGTTTTTAAAATCCAGGATTATTACCTGGACAGGTAGGATGCGCACTAATGAACGCAACCGCTACCGCCAGCCAGATAGCCCAGACTCTAACCGAAAGTGCAAGAAGGACGACATATCACAAAATCAGCTGACCTAAAATTCTTTCTCGAAAACGTTGCTACCTCCTATACTATACACTATGAATTGACAATCAACTAATTATTTATTCAGTTGCTTTCTTCGGTACTGTTGAACTTTGGACTTAAAGACTTTCAAGGAATCATGGTGAATGTCAACCTCTGGTACAGACCTTGCAAAAGAATTCATCTCTCTACAGAGTCTGTTAACTGGGGAGTTTAGGCCTATATTCGTCTTAGATGGCTGAACATGGAATATATTAGTGATAGGAAATCTGGGTATATTGTAAGGAACTTTAAGTGCAGTACGCTCGACTAGCTTACTGCAGTCTAGTCTATTATTAACTAATTTGTGCAGAAATAGAAGACCCTGCAATAGTCGACGATCGCGCAGAGAATCCATATTAAAACATTGAACACGTTGTTCATACGGACATCTGGGAGAAATTTTAGCAGAGGTATATGCTAGGTGCTTCGTGAAAGCCCTCTGGATACTTTCAACTCTTTGCGAGTGTACTGCATAGTGCGGGCTCCACACCACGCTTGCAAATTCTAAATGGCTGCGAACCAATGCATTGTACAAAACAATTTTGGTTCTTACAAGCTTAAAACCCTTAGTGCTTCTCTTAAGAAATCCAAGTAGCCGTGCTGATTTATTTACTATGCTATCAATGTGACTTCTGAAGTTAAGTTTTTCGTCCATGATAACTCCAAGATCGCGAATCTCTTTCACAGATTCAACAGGAATTCCATTTATTTTGTATGAGTCAGTCCTGGACTGTTTTTTTCTGGAAAATCGTATGTGACTACATTTATGAACATTAAGCTTCATAAGGTTCGAGTTGCACCATCGTTCAATCCTATCTATATCATGTTGAATTAGTATAGCGTCTTCACTTGAACTGATGGTTCTGTAAATTTTTAGATCGTCAGCAAACATTAAATATTTACAGTGGTGGATTTCGTCTGCTATGTCGTTGATGAAGAGCGAGAAAAGAATTGGGGCTAGATGAGAACCCTGGGGAACTCCTGACTCAGAATAATATGGGTAAGATTCATAACCATTCACGACAAGAATCTGCGATCGCCTAACCAGATAAGACGAGAACCAGTTAAGCAATGAACCATGTATACCATTGTATTCTAGCTTCGCAAGTAGCAGAGAATGGTCGACTTTGTCGAACGCACTGCTAAAGTCCGTGTATATGGCGTCCACCTCTAACTTTTTATCAAGAGCTAGAGTCACGTCTGATACGAATTCAACAAGGTTTGTCTCAACACTGCGCCCAGTTTTAAAACCATGCTGATTAGGCGATATAATTTTATCTATATGACGGGTGATCACTGGACAGATAAGAGACTCAAATATTTTCGCAAAGCACGATAAGATTGAGATAGGCCGGTAGTTTTTGACGTTTGAAGGGTCTCCTTTTTTAAATACCGGAACAATTTTAGCGTTTTTCCACAACTTAGGAAAAATACCTTCCTCCAGAGATGAATTAAAAATGTACTGTAATGGTAATGCGAGCACGTGGCTGCAGCGTTTTATGAATGAGGGTGGCAAAGAATCCGGTCCTGGACCCTTCGAAGCGTCCAAGTGTTTGAGTTTATTTAAAATTTCTTCTTCCGTAAACTTTATAGTATTTATAACACTATCAATACCCGAGGTATCATAAGGAGGACTATGACGGGGTGCAGAGTTTTGACTAAACACGGATACAAATTGATCAGCGAATAGGTTTGCAATTTCAGTGCCACTACTAGCCACCTGGTCGTTCATGAACATTTCGGCAGGTATGCTAGAATCACCACGACGTTTATCTTTTATGAACCGCCAGAATACCTTAGGATTTTTGGGAATATCATTTTCAATTTTACATTTATATTTATAGTAGCAATTATCTATTAACGTATGACAGCGACTACGAAGCATTTCAAAGGTAAGCTTGTCTCGGGGATTTTTATGTTTACGGTATTTTTGTCTATATTTCTCTTTTTCAGATAAGGCCCTAATGAGTGAATCAGTATACCAAGAAGGAAATTTAGATTTTCTACTTGTATACTTTGGCACAAACTTATCAATAGCACTTTGTAGCACTCCGTAGAAGGAATCGACTCTTACATTAACATCAGCACATTTATTGAATGTATCATACCAGTTAATATTTTTAAGATAATTAAGTATTCCTTCATAATCAGCCTTGAAAAAATTGTTGCCAGAGCGATGTATTGATTTTAATTGGTTTATGTTTAAGAATGGAATTGTTATTAGTAAGTTTGGGTGATATGAATCAAGTTTACTAAGCAGGTCATTGGGCCTAGTGACTGTTAAGTTTGATATGTTGGTTAACACTAAATCTAGAACTTTTCCGTCAGTGTTCAGACTGTTATTACATTGATGGAGTTCATTAACTGACAGGAAGTCTACCAGTGAGCAACCTAGTGAATTTTCATAATTTGATGGTGAGAGATGTAATTCATCGTCTATCCGGTTCCAATCAATAAAGCCCAAGTTAAAGTCCCCAAGAATCACAACATCATCGACACAATTCAACACATTGTTGACATTATTTAAAAAGTACTGTAAAGAGTCTAGTTTAATTGGTGGAGACATATAGATAAGACAAAATGCAATTTTCTTATTACAATTATTTACATTTAACTCCACAGATAACCACAAATCTTCTAAATCACTCTCCCAGTTTTTAATTCTTTTAGATTTAATTTTATTATTTACAGCAAACATGACCCCACCTCCATCCTTTTTTGAGACCTTAGAGCTTAGTCTGTCTCTTCGATATACTATGTAACGTGGGTCCAAGAATTCACCATTAGAAATGTTAGGATTTAGCCAAGTTTCTGTGAAAGCTATTATATCATAACTAGTCAACAAAACATTTTTAAAGATATTTTCAGTCTTAGTTCTCATTCCACGAACATTTTGATAATAAATATTAAGCATTGCGAAATTATATAAAGCCAGGAACATTGTTAAATATAAAAATCAAATCTTAAAACTAAACCTAAACTGTTCACGGCGATAAGGTTGAATATTGCTTGTAACGGTTTTTGGATTAAAACAACGTGTGGACTGTATGAAGGTTTATTTTGAACTAACTAATTAGGATAACGTGGACTGTAAAAGAATGCATAGGTACACCTCGATAGATACGTTGTAGACTATATCAACATCGTAAGTCGTGATTTTGTACATTCCGCCCACCAAAGGATCTATCCTTTAAATAATAATGAAAATATAATAAAAAAAAATCCAAAACTGTAAAACTAACTTATACAATGACGATTGATGCACGAAATGCACTTTCATACACACAACTTCATAAACAATGTAAGCTTTCCTTAAAACAAAAACAAAAAATAGTTATAAGGCCACAAGGATTTGAAAGGTTAGCCCAAGCTCAACTTATAAATATAATAGATAATTGTTTTAGTAGTAGGTTTACATAGATAAATTCCTACATCATTTGCAAGAAAGAAGAGATATACGGCGCACCTACTTATTAATAATAGCTAGGGCAGGTAAGTAAATAAATCGTTCAAAACGCACAAGACTCAAGATAATTAGCAAGATTTTGTTTTGCATATGACCAGATACATAGTTTGTTGCATTCATAACTTCTAACCGCCCACCGTTATAGTTTAATTTTAAAGATGCCTTGTGACAAAGTAATATAAATATGTATGCATATAGGTAGTTTGTATGAAGTTAAGAATGCCTATTCAAGTTTAGTACTTATAGCGAGGTAAGTATGTAAATTCTTAAAACATATTGGTATGAGCATAATATAAGTAAAGGTAAGTTATTGATATAAACAGAACAGGAATAGAAGGTAAGTAGCGATTCTCAACTTACTTAATTAAGTAAACAACAATAATAGTTAATGAGTAAGCGTAGATTACTGATATACATTTCGTATAGACCTCTTTTTTAATGTATTTAACTTATTTCTAATTTTGTTTAGGTAGGATATATACTTTACTCGTAGGTCGTTTATAAACACCGTTCTTACATTTTATTGACACAACACGAGTAATGTTATCAGGACCCACATGTTTTTCAATTATTTTGCCCAATATCCACTTACTTGGAGGAATATTGTCTTCTTTTAAAATCACTACGTCATCGATTTCTGGCTCAGCATTTTTGGTATTCCACTTATGTCTTTGATTCAGATTTACAAGATATTCTTTGTGCCATCTGTTCCAGAAGTCGTTGACCATTTTTTGTGTTAGCCTCCATCTATCTAAACTAGAAATATTATGATTTGAATAATTTTCGTCACTTAAATTTAACAAAGGTTCGCCAATCAGGAAGTGGCCCGGTGTCAGTGGAAGAGGGTCATTAGGGTCATCACTTAGAACAGTTATGGGCCGTGAATTTAAACAGGCTTCGATTTGAGCCAATACTGTAGCTAACTCCTCGTAAGTGAGGGTTGCATCACCAATAACCTTTTTAAGGTGAGTTTTTGTGCTGCGCACCCCAGCCTCCCATAAACCACCGAAGTTGGGTGCATGAGGGGGTATGAAATGCCATGTAGTGCGCGCCAGAGCTAACAACTCTGTTATTTCACTAGAAACCGATGTTTTGGCACTGTTGAACATGTCTCTCAGCTGTTTGTCTGCTCCCACAAAGTTAGTGCCATTATCACTATAAATATCATAACAATGGCCTCGTCTCGATGTGAATCGCCGAAAGGCTGCGATGAATCCTTTCGCAGTCATGTCGGTGACAGCCTCTAGATGTATGGCACGCGTTGTCATACAGATAAACAAACATATATAGCCTTTATACGACTTAGCTCCTCTTCCCGGTGAAAATCGAATGTTGATGGGGCCTGCGTAGTCCACACCAGCTGATTTAAAGGCTCGGTCAGGTTTTACTCGCACTTCCGGCAACTGACCCATTAGTTGCGTGGTATTCTTTTTTGAATACCTAACACACTTGACACATTCTCGATAAGTTTTCTTTGTTAGGTCTTTAGCTCGTAAAATCCAGTATTTGGATCTCAAATAATTACACATTACTTGAGGGCCACCATGTAATGTTCTATGATGAGCATCTTGAATTATAAGCCTGCTAAGATGACTCTTAGCGGGTAAAATTATAGGGTGCTGAGTGTCATAGGATATTTGGGATTTTTGGATACGCCCGCCAACTCTTAGAATCCCATTATCGTCAATAATCGGACAAAGATTGCGTAGTTTACTACTTTTAGATACATAGCCGTGAGATTTTAACTGCTTAATTTCTTCTTTGAAATCAATAGCTTGGACTTGTTTAATACAAATATTTAAGGTTGACTTTATTTCTTTAGGCATAATAATTTTAGAAAAACATTCACGTTTATCTCGAGGTAATTTAAAATTAAGAAATCGTCTGCAATACGAAATAATTCTCAACATTTTCGATAAATTTGAATATTTGCTCCAAATAAATTCCTCTTGAATATTATTTATGGCTATTAATGACATCACACGTTCCTCCTCTCGTGTGTCTTCGACGTTTGGAGCACTGATTTTTAGGGTTACTCTAGACAACCAAACCGGTCCATTCCACCATAGTGAATGGTTCAACAGCTCAGGACCTTGTAAGCCCCGTGACGCACAGTCAGCTGGATTCATATCTGTAGATACGTGCCCCCACTGTTCGTAATCAATGATGTTCAGTATGTCTGATACTCGGTTGCTCACAAATGTGTTCCACCGACTTGGGCCACCTCTCAACCAAGCCAAAACAATAGTGGAATCGGTCCACGCAAATAAACTATCTTTAGGTACTCCCAACACTTGAGATATTTCCGAAATCAGCTTGGCGGCCAATGCAGCACCACAAAGTTCCAATCTAGGGATGGAAACTTGCTTCTCGATTGGAGCTACTTTTGTTTTGGAGGATATTAAGCTTACGTGCACTTGCTCCTTATTAATGACTCGCATGTACACGGCCGCTGCGAATGCGGCCTGTGATGCATCAGCAAAGGCGTGCAACTCAATTCTTGATACGCGTGTGTAGTGCAACCATCGTGGTATGCTTAGGTCTTTGATACATATCAGGTTTTCTCGATATCGTAACCACTCTGCTTGCAAAACACCATCAATAGGCTCATCCCAGTCTAAACCTGTCTTCCACAATTTCTGCATAATCATCTTTGCTACTACTACAATAGGAGCTATCCACCCTAAAGGGTCATAAAGTTTAGCGATTTCAGAAAGTATTTGTCGTTTGGTTATGGGTTGCTTAGGTTCTGGTAAATTGACAGTATATTCAAAGGTATCGGCTTCCCTATTCCAGCTCAAACCTAGTACTTTAATGATACTATTTACCTTAAAAGGTACCTCATTATCATCCCGTTTACGTTCTCCTATGTATCGTAACAAAGCCTCACAATTACTGCTCCATTTTTGGAGTTGAAATCCTCCTGAGTTCATAAGGTCGTTCATCTCATTATAGATGTCAACAGCTTCTTCCACGGTCTCACTTCCAGAGAGGAGATCATCCATGTAAAAATCAGTTTCAGAAATTTTAGCAGCAATAGGGTAATTACATTTTTCATCGTTAGTAAGTGTCTGAAGTGATTTTACGGCTAGATACGGTGCACATGCTGTACCGAAGGTCAGCCTCAGAAGTTTGAAATGCTTTATTGGCTCATCAGGTGTAGACCTCCATAACAATCTCTGGTAGTCCGTATCTTCTTCCGTTACACGCACCATCCTGTACATTTTGATTATATCTGCTGTAATACAGATTTTGTGAGTCCTCCATCTCATTAATATATGGCGTAATTCTTGCTGCAGTTGAGGACCAACACATAAGTCATCATTTAAAGAAATGCCATTAGACCCTTTGCACGATGCGTCGAAGACCACACGAACCTTCGTGGTAGTCTTGTCCTCTCGAACGACGGCATGGTGAGGAAGATAAACAGCCTTGGAGTTATCAATCTCGGAAAAATTAACTTGTACCATGTGATTTAAAGTAATGTATTCTTCCATAACTTTTTGGTATTCTTCTCGAAGCTTAGCGTCTTTTGACAATCTTTTTTCCAAGTAATTATACCTTTTAGTTGCTATTTCCCTCAACCCACCATATTGACATTTCGGGTCTTTGTTTTGAAACGGCAATTTCACCACGAATCGTCCTTCTTCGTCTCTGACAGTTGTGGCTGCGTAAAATTCTTCACACCATTCTTCTTCCTTTGAAAACCTTTTTCGTATGCTGTTAGGTTCCTTTTCTATTTCCCAAAATTGTCGTAGTAGCTCGTCTTCCCTTACTTGAACGTGTAGGGTTGTAATGTGTGTCTTTTCTGAGCTAGATACTTGTGACATCTTTCCAGAGACCACCCACCCGAGGATTGTATTTTGTGCCAATAAATTTCCTTTGGGATGCTTAATAACTCCGTCTAACAATAAGTCACTGTAGACCTCAGCTCCAAGCAGAATGTCTATTCTACCTGGTGTTGTAAACCCTGGATCAGCCAACTCCAGTTCCTTAAGTTCGGACCAATCAGGTAAGTTAAGATTAATGGTTGGTAGCAGCGTTGTTAGTGTACGCATTACATACGCATTAACTAGGACTGACTCCCTAGGATTGTGGCGTGATTTTACGCAGAGTGAAACCATGTGTTTTATTCTCGTTCGTCCCTCTCCTACACCGGACACCCAACCACTCACTGATTTGCGTTTTAGATTTAATAACTGAACGGTCGCCTCAGTTACAAATGATGCTTGCGATCCTTGGTCTAACAAGGCCCTAATGATATGTTTACAACCGTTCTTGCTACTTGCAAATACTTTAGCAGTAGCTAGTAACACAGAATTTGTTTGTATATGCTCACAATGACAAGAGACAACATGTGCATCACTTGAAGAAGGAGTGGACTTACCTATGAACGCCTCAGTAACGGTACCTGTAGCTGTGTTTTCTCCCTCCTTTGATTTCTCTGTATTTTGGTCTCGCTCGAAGTGAAGAAGGGAGTGATGTCGCCGTCCACACCTTTTGCAACACGCCGACTGTCGACATTTATTCACCGAGTGTGATGACGCAAGGCAGTTGAAACACAATTTGTTCTTCTGAACGTACTCCTGTCTTTCCCTGGTAGACATTTCGGCAAATTTCTTGCAATGGTAGATATAGTGCTCATTGTTACATAATGCACATTTAATTTCGCGTTCTTTTCCATCCTTGTTGACATTCGAATGAAAAGCCTTAGGTTTAACTGCTGGTTTCGTTTGCGAAGATTTTATCTTGTTACTCTCGATCATTTCTAGCGATCTGAACCTTGATTCTAGAAAATCTCTCAAATCTTGCCAAGTGGGCATGTCACAATTAGTCGCGCTAAGTCTTTGTTCCCACTGCTTCATGGTTTCTGGATCCAGTTTGGACACAACTAGATAGTTAATCATCAGGTCCCATTTATCAGATTCCACCCCTAAGTTTTTCAACGCTTTTAAACAAGTTGATGTCGTATCCACCAGGTGTTTAATGGAACTTGCCGACTCAGTATGAACATATTTTTGTGAAAAAAGAACTTTCAAAATTGCATTACAATTGAACCTCTTGTTGTTATAACGTTTCACTAATTCGTTCCAGGCGTCATCATAGTTCGCATCTGTAGTAGTAAAATTACGCAATATTGCTTCTGGTTCTCCAGATATATTGCTCTTTAAATAATGCAATTTCTCTACTGGTGACAGTTTTGTATTTCTGTGTATTAAGGAACTAAATAGGTCAAAAAATGTCTGCCATTCCTCATATTTTCCGCTGAATGTGGGTATTTTAATTTTTGGCAATTTAATTTCGTTGCTGTCTGACCTTTGACCTTCAGCAGTAGCAAGCATTGAGGCTGGAACCGTTGCATCGAGAAACGGCTGAAGAGCTTCCTTAATAGCTACCTTATATTGCACATACAATTCTTGAAATACATCGTATGTCTTGTCTTTAAAATACGGATCTCTTCTGTCTTCATCTTTACTCAAACTCACAATAACACTTTTGTGTCCATCTTTAAAGTTCTTCCAAAGCTCTTCTAGCAACTCTAACCTTGTTTCCAAGTACGGTCTTTTAATTCTGTCTTTTGGCGACTTTTTAAAGTTCTTTTCTGCATTCCTTAAGTTTTCTAATAATTCATACTGATACGACACCAGATCTTCCATTGTAAATGACTGTTCTCAATAAAATATGCGTACACAACAATAAACTTGAATAGTTAATGGTTTTTTCCACGAAAAAATAATGTCTATTTTGTCCAACAGTAGTGGGTATGTTGCTTATATATTGCACTGTTTGTTAACCACGCACTTATTTGTCGATAAAGGTTCGTAATCCGATCACTCACAGAATAATTTATAAGTACTTGGTTATGTTCGTGTTTTATAGTGTTCATAAAACATAAATTCACACGGATTCGCAACAGTCTTGCATTCACTAACATAGCAATAGTTAAAAACTTCTAAGAATCCTTATCGCTTTCTTTTGTTCTCGCGACGCGCCTGTCCACTACCGGTCAGCGGTAACATCCGCTCGAATTAGGACCAAATGTTCACGGCGATAAGGTTGAATATTGCTTGTAACGGTTTTTGGATTAAAACAACGTGTGGACTGTATGAAGGTTTATTTTGAACTAACTAATTAGGATAACGTGGACTGTAAAAGCATGCATAGGTACACCTCGATAGATACGTTGTAGACTATATCAACATCGTAAGTCGTGATTTTGTACATGTATTTTTCTATATTTGATTATGTATCAGATGTTTTCATTAGTTTCAGACTGTCTTGATCACGAATGTGTATGGACTTTGAATAAATATCTTTTCGTACAAAGATTCTCCCGTTACGTATCCAGACAAATTTGAAGGACAGTTCCTTTGCCAGTTTTCGTGTAGCCGCATGTAGTTGTTTGCTAGCTGGGCATAAATGTTCACTAACAAAAATCGGCACAGGGCCACCTGTGATGCCTAAGTGACTTGAGTTCAGTTTGTCCGAGGATTGTTTCTTGTTGAAGACTCCTACAGCAGCCAGCAAGTTGTCGCGTTGTCGGGGGCTGCGCAGCTTAGCAATCACAGTGCGTGGACGGCTACTTTCCTTGTTTAGTTTTGCCACTCTTGTAATTTGCATAATATCACTGTCGTCAATGTCACAACTAGTGACGTCAGCTATTTTTTTCAGAGCCTTTATCAGGTTTTCAGACTTATCCTCAGGTATGCCATTGATTTCCACATTGCTATCACGCATGTTTTGCTCTACGATACTTAATCGAGTAGTAAGTTCTCTAACATTTTGCTGAAGGTTTTCATTATCGTGTCGCAGTTGCTCAATTAGGGTATCTTTTTCATGAAAACGATTCTTGAATTCTTCAAAATGCTCGTTAAAAAATTCAAACGAAACTTTCAACTCAGATATTTCTCCTTGTATGTTTCTCAATTGGTTGGTTACTAGCTCCTTGAAAGATGACTTCAATGCGGCAACCAATTCTTCTTTAATAATCTCTCTTAGTGTACTTTCGCTAAGCCATTGTTCTTGTTTACTTTCAACAGGTCTGGATTGATTACTTTTCTTTCTATGCGTCACATTCGCATCGGGCGGGGTATTCTTTGCGGAAAGAGTTTTAGGACATAACGGTTGTTTCCCGACAGGAGAGTGACGAAGACTTGCAGCGCTGTTAATCGGGCGTACAGGTGTATTAGTGTTGTCAGATTTTTGCTGTTTGCAGCAACATTCTGGACACTTCCAGGACGATTTGTTATCGAGGTCCATCAGATAGAAGTTGCTTTTTGGTATATTTACACAAGAAATGTCATATCTTGACTTACATTCGCAGCAATCCAAGTATTCCATACCTTTTATCTCTTTAAGGCATCCCGCACAGATTTTTTGGTTTGGTGGCATAATTTTGTTTTCAAAGTTTAGTTTGTGGGAAAACAAAAAATAGATCTTCAATTTTCATGCAAGCAAATTTAGCAGTTATTACTTACAGTATAAAGCTTAATGTCGTAAAAGCGTTGAGCGGCAATAGCGCGTGCACGTACGCGATGCGTGTGTGTGCGTAGAAGCGAGCGATCTGCGGGTTGCCCTAGGTCAGGGACACGTTGACAACGCAGCCGTTAGAAAAATGTTTTGAAAGTAATTTGCTTATTACTCACGATCCGATAGGAATCCAGGGAAGTTTTATACACCACTGCACTGTACGGATTCACAGCTTTACGGGGATATATAACACTACTTGCAGTAATCACTTTTAACCACTTTTATCAATATTTCAACGGAGCAAAATTTAAAACAGTGTTATCAATTTGTCGTCGTTTGATCAGATGAACATGCTGAGAGGTTTCATCAAGATATTATGCACATAGAGAGACGCTACTACGGAAAATGGTCAGAAGGAATGCTTGCTGATTTTTGCTGGTTTATTAGGCGCGAAACTTCACTTCAAAATATGAAAAGAAAGAAAACCACAAAGTAAAATAATATTAATAAGTAATAAACATTTTGTAATATACGTTTTAATGTTTTTTCATGGTCTGTATTCAAAATTATGATAGTAAATAAGTATATGATTCAAATATAATGCTAAAAAAGCTATTTTATTTAAAAAATCCATTATAAAAAAAATATACGTGATAGAAAAATTTTGATACCATATTTCTATTTAGTACTATTGAATCAATAATAATAATTCTTAGTTATGTAAAGGAGACAATTTTTTTATTTTTTTGCCGACCAGTGTAATCTGAGCTATTGTTAAGTGAAAACGATTATAGATTACGATTTCTCACAGTATTACTAAATAAAATTTGAGAGTTCAATTATACATAATTTGTTTATACCAGTGGGTTGGTGGTTTATACAACACGGGTAGGTTTTAGTCAGTAAGAGTCTGACACTCCCTTCCACTCCGCTCTGGGCGGAGAAAGATTTCCCATACATAAAAATAAACGCTGACTACCCTGCGAAGAAACACCGAAACAACCTCAGAGCTTTAATAAAAACAAAAAGGTACAAAAACTAGTAAAACACTAGCACTATAACATTCAGATAAATGTCACATAAACCCTTATTCAGTAACATAATAATGTAACATATTTTCAGTCGTTGGCTCGGCAAAGATATGCATGTCGACATTATCATAAAGGAGTAGATAACAGTTATATATTTTACATTGCCCTTGTACCTGGTATCTTCTTATTCTATTTACAAAGAGAAATGTTCTGAATTTCTGGGGTATATCTTGGGCATATTCGCGGGTAAATTGACTGATATGGAAAGTTTAAGCAGAACCACAGTTCAGATGAAAAAACTTTTTACAAAAAAAATACAACCGACTTTTCCACAAAAAATCAAAAAAGTACAAAATAACTTTAATTTTTTATTTTTCACTTTTTAGTGGTACCTTAACCCCCTCCCCTCCCCCCACCTAAACGAACCAATTACATTAGTGTAAAAAAACGCACTGCTCCAATGCAGAGTAAACTAAAAGGTCGTCAATGTAGACAATGTAGATATTTTTTTAGATTTTTCAAAAACCGATTGTTCGATTTCGATAAAATTTTCATGGGACCATTTGGGAAGTATACCCTTTCCAACAAAAAGAGAGAGAATTTTTCAAATCGGTTGGCAAGCGACGGAGTTATGCGCGAACAAACAATAAAAAAAAAAACATACAAACATCCGAATTGAGAACCTCCTCCTTTTTTAGAAGTCGGTTAAAAATAATGCATTTTGATGCAAGTGGGCAAATTTTATCATTGCCGCATGCCGCCGAGGCGGCAATGATAAATAGCTTCACCTCTTTTGACCTTGAAAATTCAAAAGTGCCTGTAAAGGGTTTGAAAACCCCGCTCGCTTTGCTTTACAGGCACAGCAAGGGTTTCAAACCCGTTTTGAAATAAACGCTTTGAGTTTGAATTAGACTAACTTCAACCGAACAATCGAAGCAAACTAAAATAACACAGCTAAATTACCTTCATTCATGAATAAAGTGATTACATTTTACGTGTAACAAAAGACACTCGAGAATCCTGAGATACTGAGCAGACATCTTAAAACACACCCCCGGGGATCCTGTATCCCCCAAAATGTCCTCAAGGTGGGTCGTTAGATAAATATAAAGATTAGAGAGCTTATAAAAAGGACGATTCTGACGCTCCATATAACGAGAAAACCTTACCTTAGGAAGTTAGGGGCCGGCGAAATAAAGGTGTGGACATATCCCCGATAGTTATCCCCGATGGTGTAGGTATATGGGGAACATGGGCACCCATGCTAATGGGTAACTGGTACTGAGAGGCGATAGCATACATATACGTATATGTAGGCGTTTCAGGTTTCGGATGTTTTGCTACATAGACGTATTAATCTACAACTTAATAGGCAGTCCATAATTTAGCTGACCGACATTTTTTTAACAGTATTCACTTAACTTTCTTCTGTTAAACAAATCACAAGAGAAGATAGTTACGGTAAGTTAATTGGAAAGGTAAACGTACTAAGTTGCCTCTGGCTTTTGTCATTGCACCCAATAGGGTATTTTACTGTAAAAATCTAATTAGTCCGTCTGATAGATTTACAAAAATGAAGACGATACAGTGCGTTGAAAACTCACGTGACGTCACTACGTTGCTACAATTTTTACCAGCGACGTGACGTCGATTCAAAGACATCGGTAATCCTAATCATTTACCATCATATGGGCTGTCTAATTTGTTCTAAGTTTCCGCTAACGTGCGTCATTGAAAAACCAAATAAAAAATACAGGTCGATGTGTCCACACCTTTACCTAAACTTAATACGAAATATTATACACTTCCTCAAAGTAAACACAAATAAAAAAAAATACGAAGAAAAACAATCTCATATTGTATTCATAACAATAAAGCAGCTTAGAAATAAAACAGCGAGTGAAACAAATTCCTCCAAGCGTAGTTTAATATGAACCAACTTTGAATTATATTGAGAAAACTTAGTCTTGTGTGTACAAAGTATTTCTGTACTGTCGACTCGTTTATACCGTTGTCAGTCTTCAAATTCTTTCTTTTGTCAAGTCAAGACCCATAATAATTTTCAGGCTACGCCACTGAGTAGATGATTTCACAGAAAACTGTAGTTATGCACTTAAAAACAAAGATCTTTAAAGCATAGTTGATATTAAAACAAAACCGATTTTTATGGACTGGATTAAAAAGTTCGTATAATTTCTACAAAAAGCCAAAAAGCTTTTAGTAAGTAATTGTAACGACGATGATGGTGAAGTAAAAAAAAAATAATAAAAATACATGTGGCACTCGGGGACTGCCGCGGTAAAGCTATTGCATAGCATTTTTTATCAACTTATGCAATTATATATTTAGTACTCTGCGTCATTGTGATATGGTCTCGATTCGTTCATCTGGGTTACTGTACTAATGTAAATCACATACGTTTCTCTTAACTTTGTCCCACTGATTGTTTCCGAACGCAGACGTTCGGGTCGGCTCGGTGACGGCGACATAATAGCTTTCCTAGGATAGCGGTGCCGTCATATAGCGGCCGTAATATTGCGGACGCAAAAAGACGGCCGTCTTTACGGTGGCGATATGTGGAAAGTTCCACGGCCGTATTAACACTCCGTCTTTTTAAACAAACGTCAAATGAAAGGTACCCAGCAAAGAAAATGTACGACCTTGATTTAGCTTAATTTACTTGGAGGATGAACTATCATCATTTCCCTTTCCGCCACCATTCTGTTTCAATTGAGTTTTTCTAAACTCTTTACTTTTTGTATTATAAATGCCGTCGTGGTTATGTACGAAATATATTACAATTTCATCGTCCTCGCTGCTCCAAGAACTCATTTTGTTCGTCGTCTGGTCAAAACGATACAATATTTTATAAAAAAAAGCTTCACCGTTATCGAGAAAAACGTTCACGAACCATTCGACGCCGTCAAGATGACCGTCATGCAAATGGCAGCACCGCTTTTTGACGTTGCGGTGTCAAATACCGCTCTCTAGGAAACCGTGCCATTTTGTTTACATAGATAACGTTTTAGTGACGTCATTCACCGCTGTATTACGGCCGCTATATGACGGCACCGTTATCCTAGGAAACCAAAGCTTCACGAAGCGACCGTTTTAAAAAGGCGGGGCCTAATCGAATGTCGTAGCGGTGTTAGGTTATTTTCGTTACGGAATTTCTGGATTCGGTTGCCACGCTCAAGGCCTGCGATAGAAGCTATGCAATACCTTAAAAAACTTCAGGTGAACTTTAACTTCTTTATAACTAAAATTTGAAATAAAAATGAAGACCAGGTTGGCTGAGAATTTGGAAATATGTGTCATAGACTTTTCATGAGGCGAGCTGATTGAGTTATCATAGTTAATAGACCATAACTTAAAAACCCGCATAAGCATAATTAGCCTTTTAATGTTCCCACTGCTGGGACACAGGCCTCCTCTCTAGGAGAGGGAATGGGCCGTTGTACTGAATAAGTTCCTTACACACTTCTGGGCCGATTCTAAACATTTGTTCACGAATGAAAAGCTACCTTATCAGCGAGTAACATAGGCTATATTGTATACCCGTATTCTCACGGGAACGGTAACTACGTGTGTCAACCCGGGGCGCTGCTAGTAATATTATAAATGTAAAAGTGAGTTTTTTTTTTGTACCTATACCTGGTTTTGATGAAATTGGACACACAGATACATGGGATCCAGGCGGTTACAGGCTAGGAGGCTTTTTTACAAAATTTGATAGTAACGCTAGCAAATTCGAAAAGCCAAAAGTTATTAATGATGTAATAGTTGGTTAAATTCTTAGAATTTAACCCTACCTACAATCGAGCCCATAATTGCTATGAGCATCAAAACGTGTTTATCTACATTCGCGACTTAGCATTAGAGCAATATCGCTCAATCGATTTGTTCACTCACTCGTGAAACTAAATAGATAATGTGAATAACCCTATTTAAGCAAACAGGGTGTACGGCGATATGCGTAAGTATTCTGTAACATCGTGCGACTGTTTAGAACTTGTTTGAGCCTAATAAACACGTCTTTATAGACTGAGTTTTACTTTGAATGCAAAGAGCAAATGGCTTTCGAATTTATTACGGGGTCCCGGCGTGGTAACTGGCAGTCTTGCTCAAACCTATTATAAAGTTATATGAAAGTGTTATCATTGCTAAAGGATGGAGGAGCTGGTGACTAAATAGCAACAACACATATCTGTACTGGCCATAAAAATATTTGTTAAGTGCGCGAATCGAACGCCGGACGCGGGGGCGTAGCAGCATTGCTCAACTACTGCGCGAACAGTGTCGCTGAGATTGATTGTTAACTATTTTTTCTTATTTTCTTTTTACTTTACTTTTTTATAAAAACGTTGCCCCACAATAAGATTTACTCCTGTATCGTGGTGGAAAAGTCACACACACAAGACACCCAGACCCGGAACAATTAACTGTAGGCCATAAAAACAATTGTCCCGTGCGGGGATCGAACCCGTGACACGTAGCGCAGCAGCCGAACGCTCGACCACTGCGCCAACCGTGTCGTCGACACGTCATAATACGACACAGATATATTGGAAACTATTGAATAAGGATGGTATTTATTTTATAAAAAACGATTTTTATATATTTTATAAAGAAATTATAAGCTAATAAAGATTTATTACAGTCTTACAGAAGTGCAATTTTCCGCAAACATATCCAAAGTGATAATCATCATCAACCGCAAAAAAGCGAACTCTGTCGGTTGCGGAATTTGTTGTGAAAGCAGTCACAGCGGCCCTGTCCTGAAGCAAAGAGCATTAGGAGGAACACGGGTGGGTAGTCAGTACGAGTCTGACACTCCCTTCCGCTCCGCCCAGAGCGGAAGAAGTCATATCATGATTTCCCATCCATAAAAATCTTGTTTATCTTACGAATGAACGCGACAGTCGCGTATTCACACTATATACTAATAGCTTTATATTAGGACAAGGCTTATAGATAAGCAATATTTTACACGCCATTTTGATAAATAATTTGGCAAAACTAATACAAAATTGAATGTGATAATCAATAGCTTTACAAACACTGAACCGTGTAATATATAGTACATGCAAAACCTTCTCCGAATAATTAATCCATCTCTGCAATCTATCATAACCAAAGCCTACAGCATCCCCCTCAAAAAAATAACATCTGAACCCCATGAATCAACATCCCCCAACCGAGCATCGAACCTATGATCGATTAGTAGTTACGTTACTGCTAGGCATGTTACGAAGGTGGGGGAACTAAAGTCAGTATTTTTTAAATTTTGTTTTATAGATGTCAGAACCGGCATTGGAGGCGGTGGTGGTGGTAGACGAGAGATGTGTTGAAGGCAGGCCAAATAGTAAGATCAAATATTATTCAGTCAGCCTGTTTAATCTATACTAATATATAAATCTGACGAGTTTGTTTGTTTGGACGCGCTAATCTCAGGGACTACCAGATGGATTTGAAAAAATATTTGTTGTGCATATGAAAGCCACATTTATAAAGAAGGTTATAGACTATGCGGGAACGAGAAAAAAAAGGATATGCGCGTACAAAGTCGTCGGCAAATGCTAGTTTAAATATAAACCTACACGACATGGGCGTTGAAATTAAGAATAATTAAGTTTTTAGTATCAGCACATTAAATCAAACGAATTTACCCTAAAATTAGCGAATTATGCTTCGATCTCGGAACAAGAACTCCAATTCAAAAGTGTAAGAGCCTAAATCGGAACCGGAGCTAGAATATCAGTTGGAAAGTTCCGACTTAATAACGGAGTCGAAATCCAAGCTCCGTAACATCCCTGACTAGTACTGCTCGTCCCCATAACTTCACGGCGTGACAAATTGTCGTCAGCAGTAATGTATGGGGCATGGGGGATGTTTTATCATAATATTGCAATTACGGGAAGTGAGGCTAGATTCATAAGGTTGAGTGTAGATTGTGAAGCTGTAACATTTTCGGAACTTTTACCCCTGGTTTATGCAACAAACAATCTGCTATCCGTCTTGAGAATGCGTGGGGGTTTTGTTAAATTCTTGTGCTGTCTGTATGTATATAAATAGAAGCCTTCTTTTTCTGGATGGGAAATCATCAAATGACTTCTCCCGCTCTGGGCGGCGCGGAAGGGAGTGTCCGTATATTTATACGGTGGAGGTCTGCCCTGCGGAGCAACATTTTGATTCATTCTTAAAATCAAAATGTTCATAGATACGCTGCTTGCTATTTAACGGCCGAGGATATCTAAGATATTTATTAATTAAAACTTGCCTCAACCGACAAAAAAAAATTTCATTAATAACGCGTCGTAGTTTTAAAAATCTAAGCATATATAGGGACAGACAAACAGCGGGATCCGACTTTGTTTTATACTATGTAGTGATTTCCTTATGTGTTGGTATACCTACATTGTGTGTGATAAATGATATTTATTTTGTAAGTAGGTTAAACATAACACTTTTACACGTCAAATATTTCTGGTCATTTTAAGCTAGATAAAACCGGAATGACAAAATTATGTTTGTTCCTAGTATTCACGTTATGAATATCACTGTATCTTTTAAATAGATTAATATTTTGATGTGCATACAAAAGATTCTCATAAATATACTGAGAAGGCACAGTCATTATATTAATCTCTTTAAATTTTTCTCTGAGGGACTGTCTAGGACTTAATTTGTAAATTGCACGGATAGCTTTTTTTTTGTAACACAAATACTGTCTGAATATCAGCGGCATTTCCCCACAACAAAATGCCGTATGAGTGTGTCACATAAACATGTTTTCTTTCTTTCTATTTCCATAGCAGCCTGTCTCAAACGCCTGTATTTCCACTAAGATTAACTGAAACAACACTTCAGCATCATTTCATTTTGTCAAATGCCCAACTCGACAACTTAATTTTTCATCTGCCCAGAACTCGTGCTGCAAAAGTTGTCTGTGAAACAAAGTTTTTGGAATGGGATGTAGCGTTGCTGACAGTGTAGTAGACAAATGTACAGGGTGTTTTGTAGAATAATGGCAATAGGGATGTTTCCTGACGAAAAAAAATATGATTCTATTTAGTCCGTCGGTTAGATTATCGAAAAATATTGGACACGTATTTTTTGCTTTAATAATAATAACAACAACAACAGAAGTTTTATTTCGTTCCTACAATTTTACGTTGAAGAAAATTCATTTTTAGCTTTATACATGCACAAATACCACATTTAAAGGCCACTACAATCAAATAATAAGCAATAAGAACTCGAAAAGCAACAAAATCGCAAGAAAAATGCCGAAAAAAGAAAAAGTCATCATATTCGTGACCGACAGCTGACATCTGTCACGCATGAAACCCGGAATGATGAACGAAATAAAAATGTTTTGATGATGTTAACACGAGCAGCTACCCTTCGTGCACGCCATCCACCCCCGGGCTCGCCGCTCAGCTCCGCCTCGCCGCCGCCGGACATCGAATCACAAGTGTCACCGACGGCTGCAGTCGCGTCGAGCTCGAGCGACGAGTATTTCTCCCCGCCGACGTCGCCAACACCTGTACGTCGGCAGGGGAGAGGCCGGCCACCGAGGAGCTTGGGATCTAGGGGCCAACCGGCCCCGAGCCGGGTCCCCGCTGCCGGTGGTTGTGTGCAGCGCATGAGATGGACTCAGTCTATGAACGAGAACGTCATGCGCGCATATTACGGGTCTACAGAGGGGGGAACTAACCTCACTGCGTACCGTGTAAGGATGCTGTCTCTGTTTCAGGACCTGGAACCGGCTGTGAACGTCTCGGCGCAACGATTGTCGGATCAGGTGCGAGTCATCCAACGTAGTCACAGGTTGGACGACGCCGCACTTGAGAGGCTGCGCTCAGAGGTACTGAACAACCTTATCATCTCGACCCAGACACAGACCGCGGTTCAGGCGCCAGTAAGAGGCGCAAACACACCGCAGGCCAATAATGATAGTGATGAGGTAGATGATAGGGTTGTTACGGTAAGTAGCCAGTACAACAATCGACTGAGGAGCGCGCTGGAGGATGCGCTTCGCGAATATCGATCGACCCCAACCGAACTTAGGCCCCGATTACCACGGTTGCCTATGCACAAAAAGAATAGGGCGCTGGTGTGTGCCTTGGACTCGCTGCTACAGAACACCTTTGTAAGCAGTGAGAACCTTGTTGATACGCACTCAATACTGTATTGCGGGGCTGTTGCGGCATGTCGTTTAGCAAACGTCAAGTTCCCAAGCGGTGACGAGGCTATTCGACCAAAACCTGCTGCACCAGCCTGGCAGTGCAGGATCGAGCGGCGTATCGACGAGGCTAGGGCACTCATTGGCAAACTATACTGCTTCAGGGAGGGCAACACACGACCACGTGTGATGCGCTTTGTGAGGCGGGCGTTTGCGGGGACTGGAATCAGTCCTCATGAATATACGTCCCGTATCACAGAGCGCATCGACTTCCTGAAGCAGAAAGTTTGTGCATAGGCAAACCGTATTCGGCGGTATAAGCGGCGGGTTGACCGATACTCACAGAATCGCATGTTCCAGAGCGATGAGAGGTGGGTGTATAGAACTTGGGAGCGACCTGAACAAAGTGTGACGGACGTGTGCCGCCCGGATGATATCGCGACGACTACATTCTGGCGAAGCATCTGGTCGGTGCCCGTCCGTCATACCGAGGGTGACTGGATGCGTGATGTCGAGCGCGTGTGTGAAGCTATACCACAAATGGAAAAAATCACCATAACACCAACAGATATAGCCACAGCAGTCCGTCCGTTACCAAACTGGAAATCTCCAGGACCGGACGGACTGCACAACTTTTGGCTTAAGTGGTATAGCAGCTCACATGCGGTCCTGGCATCTCAATTCCAGTCATCTTTAGAGTCTGGGTCGCTACCACAGTTTCTAACAACTGGCATTACCCACCTGCTCCATAAGACAGGTAGTCCCGCGGAACCCAAGAATTATAGACCGATTACTTGTTTGTCAACGGTCTATAAACTTCTTACATCCATCCTGAGAGTGAAAATAAATGAACACATGGAGAGCAACTCGATTATGTCCTCCTCTCAGAATGGATGTCGGAAGGGGTCCCGCGGCACTAAGGAGCTACTCCTCATAGACATGGCCATTAGCCAACAGGTTCGTCGCTCCCGCAAGGATCTGTCGACATGTTGGATAGATTACAAGAAGGCCTACGATTCTGTGCCACATACATGGCTCATGAAGGTGTTGGAGTTGTACAAAATAGATGCAACTCTGCGCACCTTCCTTGAGTCATGTATGAGGCAATGGAAAACGGTCCTTCGCTATCCAGGATGTCGACCGATTCAAGGGAGTGATGAACCTATATGGATTAAACGGGGAATATTTCAGGGCGACAGTTTGAGTCCACTTTGGTTTTGCTTAGCTCTGAATCCTCTAAGCACATTGCTGGAGGATTCAGGCCTAGGCTATCGGTTGAGAAGAGGTGGTCAGGCCATATCTCACCTTCTTTACATGGATGATCTGAAACTCTTTGCCCCCAACAATTTGCGACTGATGGAGCTACTGAAGGTAACTGAAACCTTCAGTAGTGCCATCAGGATGGAATTTGGTGTGGACAAATGTGCAGTCATGCATGTAAAGAAAGGGGAGATTATGGAATCTGAGGGAATTCAACTCTCGGATTCCATACAGGTTAGATCCCTCAGCTCGACCGAAACCTATAAGTATTTGGGTATGTCGGAAGCGTTAGGCATTAACGGTGCTGACATGAAACAATCGCTGAAGGAGCGCTTCTTTGGCCGCCTGAAAAAGGTTTTAAACAGCCTTTTGTCGGGCGGAAATAAGGTGCGCGCCTTCAACGGTTGGGTCATGCCGGTATTAATGTACTCTTTCGGCATACTCAAATGGACTCAAACCGAACTCGACGCCCTGGATAGGAGAGTCCGTACACTGCTGACCGCAAACCGGATGCATCACCCACGGTCGTCGGTGATGAGACTGTACATCCCGCGGAAATGTGGAGGTCGAGGCTTCTTAAATGCTAAGACTCTCCATAACCGCGAGATGTGCAGTCTCAGAGAATATTTTCTCGAAACCGATGTGGGTATGCACCGCGATGTGGTCGCAGTGGACAAGGGACTCACTCCGTTGTCCATGGCAAAAGAGAACTGGCGCAAACCTGTAATACATACTACAGATGACCGCAAGGAGGTATGGAAAGGCAAGGAGCTCCACGGGCGCTTCTATCGGGCTCTCTATGGGTCCGATGTAGATTTCTCAGCGTCCGTGGCCTGGCTACGTTTCGGTGATCTTTTCGGAGAAACTGAAGGTTTTGTGTGTGCAATTATGGACGAAGTTATCCTAACGAACAACTACCGGAGGCATATTATGAAGGACGGGACGGTTGACGTGTGTCGGGCATGTCACCGTCCGGGTGAGTCCATCAGACATATTATCTTTGGTTGTTCTCGTCTGGCTAACAGCGAGTACTTGCACAGACATAACCAAGTAGCCAGGATTATCCACCAGCAACTTGCTTTGAAATACAAACTTGTGGATTCTGAGGTACCGTATTACAAGTATGTGCCCGACCCAGTTCTCGAGAATGGCCATGTCACGTTGTACTGGGATCGGTCTATCATCACTGATAGGACTATTGTCGCCAATAAGCCTGACATAGTGGTGATAGACCGATTAGCGCGCCGCACAATGATAATCGATGTAAGCATTCCGCATGACGAGAACCTCGTGAAGGCTGAGAAAGAGAAGCAAATCAAGTATCTTGACTTAGCACACGAGGTTGTCGACATGTGGGATGTGGACTCGGCTGTCATTGTGCCGATTATCGTTACGGCCAACGGCCTAATGGCCAAAAGCTTCGACGACCACCTGTCGAAGCTGGCGTTACGCAGCTGGGTGAAGGGTCTGATACAGAAGGCAGTACTCCTCGATACGGCTCGTATTGTGAGGAGGTTCCTTTCTCTGCAGCCCTAACCACCGGTAGCTTGGACCCTGCTCCCGATACCGGCGGACGACTATTTTTTATATTTTTAAATGTTTTTTTATGTTCTTTTTAAGAAATATTTAAAAATGTAATTTATAGGAATATAATATGAATAAACGAAATAATAATAATATTTTATTTGCATAAAACATGGTATACAAGATGGTAACATGAATACACTGGTAGGTCCTACATGTTTTGCTTTATGAACATAAGCGTGCAAATTTACATACATGACAACAACATACAACCACTGTCATCATCAGATTTTATGCTCTAGAAACTCCTTGACACTATAAAAACTATTAACAGATAGCCATTTGTATAATTTATTTTTGAACAATCTTATATTTAATATTTTAAATTCCTCTGGTATCTTATTGTATATCCGGACACACATAAACATGCAGTTTTTGTTATATTTTGCAAGCCTAGGTAAAACATCTAACGCGAGCCTGTGGGGGTCCCGACGGCTTCGAGGATTAAGATCGATTGCTTTAGTGAACAACTCTCTGTGCCTACTCACAAACATACAGATTTCAAATATATAAAGTGATGGCAATGGTAACAAATCAAGTTTTTTAAATATTGGCCTGCAGGATTCTTCCGGTTGAAGCCCATATATAGCCCTAATGCATTTTTTTTTGTGCAACAAACGCTCTACTTTGATCGGTGCTATTACCCCACATAATTAAACCATAGCGCAGCACTGATTCAACATACGCATGATATGTTGTTATTGCTGTCTTAATGTTTGTTATGTTTCTGATCCGTTTCAGTGCATATACGAACTTGTTAATTCGTTTGGAAACTGTGTCAACATGTGCTTTCCAATTAATATCTTGATCCAAAGTTACGCCTAGAAATTTAGTTTGAGACACTTCATGAATTCTATGTATATTCAATTTAATATTATATTTGGCATTTGATTTATTGAATTGTATATAAACGGACTTTTTAAGATTTATAGCTAAGTTATTTTGATTTAGCCATTCAATCAGTCTCTCAATTACATTATTTATTTCAGTCTCATGATCATTAATTGTATTGGTTTTTTTATCAGATGTCACAATAATAGAAATGTCATCAGCGAATAAAATAAATTTATGATTCGTTATATTAGTAATAGAATTGATGTATAATAAGAATAGAATAGGTCCTAATACGCTCCCTTGTGGGACGCCATATTTGATATATTTGATGTCAGAATAATGCGATGTCATATCATTATTTTTATCCACTCTCGTAATAGCAACACGTTGTTGTCTATTACTTAAGTAAGAAGATATCCATAGAAGTGCAATGCCTCTAATTCCAATTGCCTCCAATTTTTGTAATAATAAGTCATGAGAGACTAGATCAAAGGCCTTTGAAAGGTCAAAGAACAGCCCAGTAGTATAATGGTTGTTGTTAATATTCGTTAATACTATCTTAATAAGATTGTAGATAGCTAACGTTGTTGATTTATTTTTCTGAAAACCAAACTGTTCCCTCCGTATGATATTAAATTTATTACAGAATTCAATTAGTCTTTTATTCATGCACTTTTCAAATAATTTTGATATAATAGGTATTAAGGTAATTGGGCGGTAGTTATTAACGTCTGTCTTTTCACCAGTTTTATGAAGGGGCTTAATTATTGACATCTTTAGTGCTTCGGGAAAAGTGCCAGTTGAGAATGATAAGTTAATTAAATACGTTAATATTTCAATTAGTTCATTAGTGCATGCTTTAAAGATTTTTGTATTAATCTCGTCATAACCCTCGGAACTTGTGTTGTTCAATGACATAATCTCTGCTCTAACTTCATTTTCGGACACTGGATTAAGGAACATCGAATGGGCCATTGAACACTCATTACGTGGTTTTTCATATTTACTCAAAGATTGTCCCATATTTATATAATGGTTATTGAATGCTGTTGCTATAGCTACAGGATCTGAGAGTAAGGTATTGTCAATTTGAATATTTTCAATGCTGGGAATATCGGTACTGTCTATGATTTCATTTTTTATATAACTCTCCATACCGCTTTGCATTTATTTTCACTGTTATTTATAAATTTTATGTTTGAGTTCTTTTTTGATGTGTAGACACATTTTTGTAAAATCTTTGAGTATTTAATGTATTCTGTTTTATTTTTTATATTTTTAGTTTTATAATATTGATAACGCAAAGATCGTTTGGTTTTGCAGCTTTGTTTTAAACCCTTGGTTATCCAGTTCTGTTTCTTTTTATTGTTGACATTCACTTTTATTTTTATTTTTGCGAAACATAAATTATGGAACAAACATAATGTTTCGTGAAAACAATTGAATGCTTTATTTAAGTCATTTTCTGCGTAAGCCTCTGACCATGACAGATTACCTATACATTCCTTAAATTTTTGGATATTATTCAAGCTGTAATCTCTTTTGTAGAAATGGTATGCCATCTGATTTTGTATTTTATGTTTCAAGGGAAAACTCAACATTTGCGCTGTGTCGTGGTCGAATAGGTGAAGTGGCAATATTGTGGCATTAGCATTATGAATGTTGCTAAGAATGTGATCGATACAGGAAGACTTACGAGTTGGACGATCTATATGTAATTTTAAGTTATAGTTATATGACAATTCTTGTAATTGGCTACTAATATTACTTTTCTGAAGAGTATTAATGTTAAAGTCCCCTGCCAAAACAACTTTCATTTTGGAATTATATTTTTTAAAGACGTGTTCCAAAAGACTATTTAATTTAATCAAAAAATGAGTGGGATCAGACTGGGGTGTTCTATAAACACAAATAATTATCAGCTTATTACGTGTAAGTTCTACACCACATGCTTCGAAAGTATTTTGTGTTGCATATGTATTTATAAAAGGTAACTCTTTAAAAACAATGCCTTTTTTAAGCAAAATACAGGTACCGCCTCTTTGCTTTTCTCTGCAAAAGTTAGCCGCCATATTATAACCATAGATTTTAATATGAGATTCACTACCTTTTTTTATGAAGGTCTCAGAAAGACATATTGCATCAGGGTCACTATTCATATCCTGTAGTTCCTGTAAGGTTAGTTCTAGGAGATCTCTTTTGGATGTGATGCTGGCAATGTTTTGATGCAGTATTTTAAAACTATGACGTACTACAGAGGTCTGAGTTTCTGACTCGAAAAAACTTCAAACTATTTTCTATTACTGGAAAATAGTATGGGATAGTTCCTTTTTGGGGTTTTTTAGTTTGTTGTCGGCTTACACGATCAAAATAGAACGGAATTGTTCCCTTTTTAGGTTTATTAATTTTTGTGTTTACTTCACTGCTTGATTTGTTACGTAGTACTAGTTTCACAAGATTTCTAGGATTTAAATAATTTTCATTATAATCATTACAGTCAATTAAGTGATTAATTTTAGTACACAATTCGAAGATTTTGGAAGATTTGCTTTCAAGAAATTTACATTTTTTATAGTTTATACATAAATTTTTAATATGATAATTAAGTTTATTAACATCTAAATACTCATTTTCAATTACATTTAGTACAATTATCATATTGTTATAAAATGTTTCCAGTATTATTTGTAATTGAGATAAGACAGATTTTAAATTGTAATCATTTTCTCCCAAACAAATTACAAGTTTATCGTTAGGATTCAACTTAGCGTAACGGCAGCTCATTATAATTTGACTACTGAGTGCATTTGGTTTCGTATCCGCGATGATCCTATACTTTCCATACCTTGTATTTTGTCTTGAACGTAACATGGCTGCTGCTAGACCAACACATTGCTGAGAGCCAAAGATAAATACTCCACTTGTCGGTTCATGTTTTTGCTCTTTGGTGTAAGTCGGCGCTTCTGAGTTATTTGTTGATACCAGAGGTGAACGAGTTGTTTTATTATTACTGCGTTGTAACGTATCTATTGTTTTTTTAAGATCGTCGATCTGCTGTTGTGCTTCTTTCAGGTTTTTTTGAAGATCTGAAATTTTTTGTTGAAGACGTATAATTTCAATGGTCTTGTAGCAGTCGATGTTAGACTTATTTGGCAAAGGAGTAGAAGGTGTAGAGAGCGTGTTTTGAGGTAGTAGAGAGAGTCTTTTCCTCTTATGTTTGATGGCTGGGCTATTCTCAGAGGTTACTGGAGAATAACACAGTGATTTTAACATTTTAGTCTCTGCAGTTAATTTATTTATTTGTTGGTGGAGGTTGCTATTTTCTAGTAATGTATTTTCTAGCTCATTTTCTGCACTATTCAATTTACACGAAAGATTCTTTATGGTATTTTTCATTTCTAAAACTGATAATGTCTCAGATATTTCAGATATCGTACCATCAACGCTGTGAGACAATTTGTTAGGTGTTTCAAATGATTCATCTGAATTTTCATATTCGGACAGTATTTGGGAATCTAAGATATCAGAAGCCACCTGGACGGTAGGTTTGACTGTTACTAGTTGTTTATTTTCCTGGAAGCTGTCACTGGGTCCAGGTGATGGGCTGTTAAGGCGTTGGTTTGTTCGTTTCCTGGTTGTAACGTTCGATACATCAGATACATGGCTGGTTGTTGAGAGTTTTTTATTTTTATTGCATGTTTTACATCGCCATTTTTTCTTAGTTTCCAGGTCCATTAGACGGTAGGTTTGTTCTGGAAACCCATCACAATCTGGTTCATATCGATTGTTACACGTTGAGCATAAAGCTGTTTTCCTAATGTCGACTGCCTTCTTGCACTTGAAACATATAACTTTTTCTGGTATCTTACGGTCGCTTTTCGTCCCATTTTTCGACGACATTTTTGTATTTGACTTGATTATTCAATTATAAAAATAGTAATACAAAATTTCCAAAGCTTTCAAAAACACTAATATAGAACTATGCGTTACTCAGATTTGAACTTGGGCACAGCTTCGTACAAAGCGCACTGTGTAACCGCTTTGCTGTGCGTATACTGGATTTTGAGTTGAAATTAAGCTCTTGTTGCTCTAGTGGGCGTAGAAAAAATAATGATCGTTGTTGTTTCGCCAATAGGATTCAATATGACCATTTATGGTCACGCACCGCACAACACACACTTTTATTGAGTCACGCTGAGTCACTGGTTCATAAGTCCTTTGTGTATTTGTTTTAAGTTTTTGCTGGTTTGTTTTTTGATGTTTATAGACACACTATTTAACTTAGGTACAAACTGTTTTCACAATGTTTACTCTTATAACTTTACGCATCGATTAGTATCAATTTAAGCCTTGAGAACTTGTATTCATAATTTATAGATTTTTTTTACGACGGAGCTATCACTTTTTCTGTGCGCCAGCGGGGACGCGCGCGCGAGACCTTTTTCAAATCTATAAAAAAATAACGAAGATAAAAAGCATCAAAGATCAGGAACGGGGCTTGTGACGTCACTGCGTGCTTCAAATTGGAGCACGTAGTGACGTCACACAAGTTTTCAACGCAATGTATCGTCCTCATTTTTTGTTTACGTGAAAAAAGAAAATATACGTGTCCAATATTTTTTAGAAATCTGTCTGACGGACTAATTAGATTTTTTAGTCAACTACCCTATTATAGTACGTGTGTGTAGCAAGCAAATTTGGGATACATAACAAACATGTCGACAGAAATGCCCCATGCAGGTAAAGGTGAAAAATGTTTATTTAATTTGATCAAAGGATTCTCATACGTTTTGGAACAGCAAGCTAACCTTACTTTCCTCAAACACTCAGCAAGTCAGTTAAAAAAAAGTTGTAAAAGCTCAAAAGAGACTTTCTTGGTAGAATCTTAATAAATTCATTCACTTTGATAAATTACAAATTCCTCTGCATTTGAATTCACCAATCCATTCGACCCCACAACACCCTATACACAAAATAAAACCTATGAAAATACCAACCCTCCCCCTCTCCACTTGAGCATCCGCGGGGTCAAAAATACCAAAGTTCAAAAACTATCCCATTCCATTGCTCGGCAGTGTAATGGCCCGGCAACGCAACGCAACAGGTCCTAACATTTTGCTGCGTACCATTGAGGCTCAAATTAGTGCTACAGTATTGTTTGTTTTGTTGTAGCGAAGTGCCTTTTGTGCTTAGAGGGGGGAGAGGGTTAGGTAGGGGTAATAAGTTACAGGGGTTGTTTGACTTGAAGAAATGTTTGATTGGTGAGATTCCTGAGTTTAGTCTTGGAGTTAAATTCTGTGAATTATTGCTGCGAAACGTGACTTAAGACGAATATTAGAAAAAAATTAAAAGAGAGACATTTTCGGTGGCGTTGGTTAAGATACGCTGTTATTTTCGCTGTGTTACTAATGTTTCAAGGTAGTGTATCAATGGTCCAAGGCTAAAATTACTGCTACAGTATTGTTTTTCTTTTTGTAGTAATATGCATTTTGTGCCTGCAGCGGAGAGTGGGTTATCTTGAGGGATATTGTAGGGAAGAAAGTTACAGGTATTATTTCTACTTGAACAAATGTTTGATTGCTGAAAAAGGATTTCACCAATCAAGAGTTCAGTCTTGGAGATTTATTTTTTTAGTTCCTTTTGTGAATGATGGAACATTATAGAGAAATTAAAGAGTAAGAAAGTTTCATTCGCTGTCTTCGCGCCGACTACGTTTATTATATGTGTACTGTCTTCACAAAAATTTCAAGTCAGCATATTAAATTGTCCGCAAATATTAGAGTTTTCGTGTTTTATATAAGACTTTATCAATACTTAGTAGATAGAATTTGTCCCCATGTGGTAAGTCGCAATAAGAACTACTGAAATCCACCCGTACCGTTTTTTATGGGAAATCATCAAATAACTTCTCCCGCTCTGGGCGGAGCGGAAGGGTGTGTCAGATTCTTACTGACTAAAACCCACCCGTGTTCTTCCTAATGCCTTTTGCGTTCCAGAGCCGCAGAGACTCTTTAGAACAAATTCCGCAATTGAAATCCACATCTAAGACTCGTCAGTTTCGCTAGAATGATTATCGAGCCAAGACTTCTCCCATAAAAGAACTCTTTCAATTTCAGTCACAATTTCTTCAAACACCCAGATATCCATCGCCTAACATTTCTACTAACAATAGTATGTAACGACCAGAACTCGCTAAGGATCCATAAAAACTGTAACTACTTAAACTTTGGTGGCACTATGGAAGTGTAGCGCACGCTCGATAGATTTCTAAAGACCGCCTTTATCGTGGATATGAACGTGGATGCTTGCGTAGTAAGCATTATTTTAAATGGTTCCGTAGTACGAGTGATCAATATAAACTTATGTAACCGGAAATTGGCAAACTCCGTAAGATTATAAAATATCTTGACAGATTGTAAACTCTCGATAAATTGTCAACTGAACATTTGGAACACTTTTTTACGCATCAAAATTTGATTATCCGTTGACATATATAAAACTCTTGCAAGACTTACTGACGTGTGACTGACAGACAGACAACAGACAGCCGTAACTAATGATCGTAAAAGCGTCGTCGATAGGTAGTAACTTAAATGACACAGTGAAAAAATATCAACGAAATTATTTGTGTCCTGTGCAGGACAAAAACAAAATAAAATACAATTATTAAAACTAGCAATTAAAAGCACTTATGCTAGGGAAAATAACTGAAACTCATAGCATTTATTTCAATTAAACCTTTTACAGGCACTATTGAATTGTCAAGTCGAAAGAGGTGAAACTACCTGCACGTTCCAAAGCGTAGATCTCTATGGAGAAGAACGTGCAAGAAACTCCACGGAAACTCTTTTAAATCATGTTTTGTATTACATACCCTTGTTGCTTCTTTATGTGAGAACAATGAAAAAAAAAAAGGAAACTATAAAACAATTCAAAGCATAAAGATTAAAACAAGTCAGTGACAGTTAAGAGGTGACCAGAGTCAACCGAGACGGCGTCCGTTCACGAACATGACGCGTGTATCGGCACCATTTAGCTCAACCATTTTGAAGGGAACCGAATGATCCAACACACGCGCCACCATCAGCGAGACATTTGAGCGAGTTCCTATCTCAGGATATACCTGTACTTACTAGCACAAGAAAGGGGGCGTGACATTACAGCCTAAAATGGTCCCTACATACAAGACAATTTACGTAAACAACAATCTACATATTCTCGACTAAAAAACAACAAAGTAAGCACCTAAGTTCAGTAAGTGAACGTCCCTAGTTATCAGCTTGACATATGGTTACAGACTTCACTTTCGCAGCTTTATAGCCCCGCGACTGAAAATTGAGGATTTCAGATAAGAATGTATGGCGCTAACTTGGCTGGTAGGTGAAGATAGATCGCCGTTTGTTTGTTTTGTGTCGCTGACAACGTCTTTTAAGGGATTTTCTCGTGTTTATAATGAACATTGTGTGGAAATTCATTTAATTTTTCCTTTGACTTGAGTCTTAACTAAGTTTAGTGCCTGGAAAACCACGTAAAGCCGTTGACTCTCTTGAGAATCTTTGACTGTCGTTACGGGTATCCAGAAAATCTGACACCAGTTTTGCCAAAGGTTACAGTGTGTTCCAGTAACTGGGTTGTGGAGGTCAGGTAGACAGACGCTCCATGTAAAATACTGAAATTCAGCTGCATTCAATTAAAATAGAAGCCGACACAGAGATATAAAAAAACAGGTTGTATACATCGAAGCCATTATTCCCAATATCTTCGTAAACATATACAGAAATTCTTAGAACAAATCCCCAAACATCACGCCGAACTGATAGTTAAACCGGTCTTGAGTTTCATTGAGCGTGCAATTCTGAAATACGTAGGCAACTTAAAATTGCTTCGGCGTGATATACCATGTCTGCTCAGCTCTTTTGTGTTCATAGCGTGAAGTTTGCATGCATGGGGGCAGAGTTGAGGCTTTTGTTTTGAGCAAGATACAGAAAGAGAGATAAAATTACGACACATTATGTTGTGAGAGAATATGTTGTTGACAAGATGGAGTTTTAGCGAGGGATTTGACTTTAGTGGTGGTACGAGCTGCAGAAGAATCTAAAATTATTATCTTTTAGTTGATATTGTATAATAATATATTGGCGAGATGGGCAGACATCATAGTTACTATCGCCGGTAAATCCTGCATGACGTTGATAAAGGAACGTGGGGATTGGTGCAAAAGGCCTCTCTTTTCTTGTGCCGATTCCCACTTTACTGATCAACACAGGCCTCTTGATCAAGTTCTAATATCAAACTAAGAAAATTAATTTAAAATTCGATCAACAGATGGCGTTCGGCTGCTGTGCTACGTGTCGCGGGTTCGATCCCCGCACGGAAAAAATGTTTGTATGGCCTACAGATAATTGTTCCGGGTCTGGGTGTCTTGTGTATGTGAGTATTCATGTTTGTGAACGCAGCCACGATACAGGAGTAAATCCTAGTGTGGCTACGTTTAAAAAAAAAAATCAATACCCATTACCTACACGGTACAGATAATTAAAACATAGGTACGCTTAGCAATAAAAAGTAAACGAACAAACAAACTGAATTAAAACTTCAACAACTTTTCTTCTTTATAACATCAAGTGGCCAGCACAAAGACGAGCATAAATATAATTTTAATAGCAACAACAGTAGGAAAACTTGAGAGCATTCAAAACTCGGATGAAACTTGCAGATTTCTTAGGGATGCCAAGTCTAGATTAAAAATGTTTATCTTCGTTTCCTGATAGCTGTTACACGGGGCTTTATATTAAGAGTGAACATATTTTCTAGGAAACCATGCTCCATGGAAGCGGTGGTGGCCGAGTGGTAACGGCCCCAACTTACGAATTGTAAGTCGCAGTTTAAAACACAGCCAGACGCATAACTTTGTGTAATTAACTCCATCGCCACTGCTCTCAAAACAGTGAAGGAAAACATCGTGAGGAAACCGGCATGTCCTAGAACCAAAAATTCGAAGACATGTGACATTCACCAACCCGCACCGGGCCCGCGAGATGGATTGGACACACCAATGCTGGGACACAGGCCTCCTCTCTAGGAGACTAGAGAGGAGGCCTGTGTCCCAGCAGTGGGAACATAAAAAGGCTGATTGATTATGTTATGCATGCTCCACCGTCCCTCGTTATCTTTGGCATGTGGGCTTACACTAATTATAAACGTCCCTTTGTGTCCACTGGCCTAGCTCTGTTCTATATCCTGCTTGATAAGGAGAGAAGTGGAAATTAATTTCTTACTTCTACACTGTTCTTTTCGTTTCTTTCTCCAGGAGTCATCAATTATTCTGGTAGTCAAAGAGAGTGGGAAATAGTGTGACAGCCTTGTCCCAATAAATAATAAATAATATTATAAAGCTGAAGAGTTTGTTTGTTTGTTTGTTTGAACGCGCTAATCTCAGGAACTACTGGTTCGAATTTAAAAATTATTTTTGGGTTGAATAGACCATTTATCGAGGAAGGCTTTAGGCTATATATCATCACGCTTAAGCCAATAGGAGCGGAGCAGCAATAAAGAATGTTTTAAAATTGGGGATTCCACGGGGACGAAGTCGCGGGCAGCAGATAGTAAATAATAAATAACAGTTACTTATTTAACTTGGACGGCTAATAGACCCCCATCATTCGCTTGATCACACATAATAGAAATCGGGCAGAACCCTATCAAAGTTATCAAACTCATAATAGCACGTTTATCCGTTACCTAAATTAAGCTGTAGCACCGCATCGGAATCCACGAACTTTGCCGATCATGTACGATTACGAAACGATTAATTTTAAGTATCTTCTTCGTACAATTTCTTCTTTGATGATATTTTGTTTTTCTTGCTAAAATATAGGTTGCTTTAATTGGTTTCTGATTGAGTCGGAATTGAGTATTGATCGTGAAGGTAGTCTTAAAGATGAGATCGACGTACATTGAAATATTCAAAGAATCAAATCATGTGGCTATGAGGAAAATTTGCTATGACATAATTACACTGGGTTGTAAGACTTGGGCATACGAATTCTGCGCAAAGGCGGTACTGTTGATGTGTTGCTTACACAGAGGTGATTGTCGCCTTACATGTTGTCCTAATACATAGCAATCATTACCAAACAGCAAACCCAATCGCTTCGAGACAGTTCCGGTTTTGGCAAACAAATTGACGCGACCATCTATTTATTTATTTATTAATTATTAAGTACTTCATTGTACACCAAAAGTAACAGAAAAGTAGACTTAAAACTAAAACAAATACAATGGGTGTTATCGCATTCCGTGGTCTCTTCCAGACAACCTGGCATGGACTGTAGAATAGAATAGAATACTCTTTATTATGTACACCATATAAGTTACAGAAATTATAGATGAAAAAAAACATTACTTAGGGTGACACAATGGGCGGCCTTATCGCTAAAAGCGATCTTTTCAAGACAACCTTTGGATGGATTTTAAAGAGAAAAGGAATTACAGTACTGTAGGTAGTCTTATGTGTACTAATTGGACATGAAATGGGGCTGTCATTAGTGCAACATAAACTTGTCACCGTTTATTCACGCGATAATCGCTATGTATTCGTGTCGAAAAATTGAATATTACCGCGCGTGTTTAATCATCATAATGAAAGCAGTACTTACCACAGTGATAGGATAGGCCGGGTTGATGATGGTGTACAGCAAAATGTGGTTGGGTCGCGCGGGCGGCTCGCGTTTGCGACGCGGCTCGCCCGTCATGTAATTGTTGCCATTACTCTGAAAATAAACAGAAATTATACATTAGATAACCAAGTTTATTTTCACACTATCGCAGTTACACTTCTTTGCAGCATTCCAACAATAAGCTACTTCAAGTTTATTTATTTTAACTTTATGTACAACAGTGGTACATGGGCGGACTTAATGCAACAAGGCATTCTCTACCAGTTACCAGTCAACCTTTGGGTTAAAAAGACAACACTGTGGCAGGGTGTACAACAAAAAATGAAATACTAAATATACTTTTTGGGAAAGAAATTACAAATAATACATATAGGCTAAAATAATAAATATGATGTTCAAATAGGTAGGGGCACTAGGGGCAGCGCACATTCCGAAGATTTGCAGATTACAACTAAACAATCCTTTGATTAGCTTCAATAAACGAAAAGGCTACCTAAATAATCACTAATGCCTCCAAATACATTTCTAAATTAAGTGTAGTTTATATATAAGTTTAGGAACCATTGTTTGCAAAATTAATCATTGCTACATTAAATTTTCATAAATTCTCCTTGTCGACAGCAAACCGTCATCTTAGCATGACCCAGCCGCTGCTTCCTCTCCTACCAAGACTAGTCTTACGTCTAATCCATTCACGATTGCTTCGGTATTTCTAAATACATCATGGTTGGTACCATATCCAAACGATATAATAACATTTTGTACTATACAAACCGTCATCCTAGCATCACCGGCCGATGCTTGCTAAACGCTACTATTTCTGTACATTACACTTCTCTAATATAATCTACTACCAATACTGGTCTTACGTTTAATCCATTCACGGTTCCTTCTGTATTCCTCAATACTTCATGGTAAATACCACATCCAATCTTCATAATCATTCCCAGTAGACTACAAACCGTCATCTTAGCATCACTGGGCCGGTGCTTGCTAAGCGGGACTAATGATTTACACCCGCATGACGGTCGGCCATTTAATTGCAGTACACGTCCGCTCTATGATCTATGCGCCGGCGATAGTCTAATGTCGGCGTACGCATTTGTGAGCTCATTACTAGTTAGAAATAGACGGAGTTATGTGTTCGTAATCCGCGATTTGCATAGCTGTCAGTGGTGATTGTCGAGTGTTTTGCTTCGTTTTGTGCCGTTCTGTGCGGTTTGTGTTTTAGGGATTTGTTTATGTTGCGGAATTGGTTCGAAAGAGTCACCGCGGCACTGGAACGCAAAGGGCACGAGAAGGATCACGGGTGGGTTTTAGTCAGTAGAAGTCTGACACTCCCTTCCGCTCCGCCCAGAGCGGGAGGGGTCATTTGATGATTTCCAAAAAAAAAAAAAGGGATTTGTTTATAGGATACGATTGTGCTTAACGGGTTTAATTTTATTTGGCCTGTTAAAATAGGTAAGTCGGGCATTGTAACTTGTACTAAGAGAGTTTGGGAAGAGAGAGCGCACCAATGTTTATGTGCACACTTTTGTACCGCGTCGATGTGTGTCCTCTTGGAAAAGATTGGCCACCATGACGGAAAATCGGACGTCAATTAATATCCAATGCTACCCTTCCTGCGTATGAAGACAACACTAAGTTCCCTTAAATCATATCTAGTCATAACATTCCTAATATTAAGAAGTTAGCTTCGATTCTCACATTCTACACTAAAATTTTCAAACAAGCTTGCAGCAGCAGTTGCCTGCAAGGACAGAATAAGCTGCTCTCCGAGTATCATCACTATCCTCTGCTTCTTCCACCCTCCCCTGACACGCTAACATAACTCGACCCCTCAGTCCCACTCCCTTTTCTTTCATGTAATTCTTCACACAATCAATCCTTGCAGGCGAGCATGAAATGAGCTTTCCATTCTAATCTTCTTAAAGGTTTCACCCGCATAGTTCCCGTTCCCGTGGGAATATGGGGATAAAATAATGCCCATGTCAACCGAGGATAGTACAGCTTCCCAACAGTGAATGAATTTTTCAAATCGGTCAAGGAGTTTCGGAGCCTATTCAATGCAAACAAACAAAAAACAATCAAATCGTAGACAGTGTAGACAGGTTGCGGAATTTGTTCGAAAGAGTCACCGCGGCCCTGGAACGCAAAGGGCACAAGAAGGATCACGGGTGGGTTTTAGTCAGTAAGAGTCTGACACTCCCTTCCGCTCCGCCCAGAGCGGGAGAAGTCATTTGATGATTTCCCATCCAGAAAAAAAAAAGACAGTGTAGACAACTCAAGTAAACGCAATCTTTACTATCGCCAACTATGACTGTTAATCTCAAAAACGACGCTTTAAATTAAAACATAGGTCACACCTTAAAACTAACTGCCTGTATTTCCAGTATATCTCCTAAACCCTTGCAGATCACAGGAGCGACGAGACGCATGAGTACTAAACCCAACTGAGGGGAACGGGTTATTCGGAGCGCGTAAAAGATGGATTTATGAACCGAGTCATAATGATTTACGTTCGAACAACATCTAACATACCGAGATCCCTCCGAGAATCGGAAAGCACGTTAAGCCGTTGGTCCTGGCTGTCATTTGTAGATCGTTTGGCAGTCGTTACGGATTGTCGGTAGCCAGAGCAAAAATCTGACACCGGTCTTGCCAAGCAGTACAGTTAATGTGTTGTGGAGGTCTGGTAGGCAGTCGCTCTATGTAAAATACTGGTATTCAGCTGACGGGAGCCGACTCCAATATAGTTGGGAAAAGGCTAGGCAGATGATGTTGGTTATGTGGAAATTGTTTTGTACGGGCCTTTTACAGGGATATGTTTGTTTTAGGAGTTGAATGAAAATCAGGAATTGACTTGAGGCTTAGATAAAGTATTTTATGTATGTATTTGTCTTTGATAGGCTCACGTTAGACTACTAACTTTTTTTTTTTGGATGGGGAATCATCAAAAGACTTCTCCCGCTCTGGGCGGAGCGGAAGAGAATGTCAGACTCTTACTGACTAAAACCCATCCGTGATCCTTCTTGTGCCTTTTGCGTTCCAGGGCCGCGGTGACTCTTTCGAACAAATTCCGCAACAGACTACTACCTTACCTGATGGTAAGCGATGCTGCGGTCAAAGATGGAGCTCGCTAGCCTAGACGTATTACATTCGTCCTATAATTAAAAAAACCCCGGGGTTGTGACATTCTATCAGCGACGCAAAGTAAGTAATGACGCAGAAATAAGAATTTCAAGTTGACACCAGTCATACTTATAGGCTTTTTAAAGCTATTCCTGCCTGAAATCGCGAAAAAAAAAATCAGCTGTCCCCTACATTTTGATGAGTTATACGAACATAAATGTAAGGAACAGCCGATTTTTTTTCGCGATTTCAGGTTTGGTCCCATAGTAAAAGTTGTTCATAATGATGAGTACAATGACCACTAAAGAGGTTGTTGGTGTTTTACAAATAACCCTGTATATGAAGAACTGTTTTCCGTAGATGAAACTGGTCAAAAATAATCCAGTAAAGTTTATCAAAACCTCAACCACCCCTGTACCTATCTACAAAATCAAAATGGCGCTAGTCTCGCTATTAATTGCTACAAACAACTTACTGTTACGCTAAACAAACGTAATAACGCGCTGTATGAATATTCATCATCGCGACTCGGCTGCGACGGGTTAAGTGGGGGTTGAAACATGAACTTTAGGCGGGTAGTTGACAAATTAGTTGATTTTATATCAGATAAATGATGTTTACTGAATTTATTGGTATGATTTTGAATAAGGTCATGATAGTTAGTTTTAGTGGAATAACCCGTTCATTTAGGTATAGTGGGAATTTATAATACAGGGGGTGTTGGCAACACCAACAAAGCACTATGCAATCAATACTTGCAACATTGTGCCCATAGTGAATAAATTAATTGTAAGTTCATTCGTTCTTTGAGCGAGTCTCATCAAAAATATGGATGTCTGACGAGTAGACGTGTTGCTCTTGTGTCCTAATAAATCTTCTCAAATAGTGTCAAAAAAAACTGTGTTTAAATCCGACAACAAGCCTCCACCCGCCCACTATCACCAGCATATTCAAAATTACAGTCCACGAAGTAAACAGAGGGTGAAATGCAAAATGGCCGCGGTGTCTCTGAAAGTCTGAACAACGATATTTTTTAACAAGTAAAAGACTGGCCGCACAATTTCATGTCAATCTTCTATTATGAAAATGGATATCTAATAATATGATTTCTATTTTTTTTAGTTTTGAATTTAATAAATTGTTTATTTTTCCCAATTTAACTGGCTGTGAGCCAATCGAGCCCTCAACGCCAGCGACCAAGGATCAGGACCTGACGTAAGCGACATCTTTTCGATATTGGATTTGATATTTTAAACAACAGGAATTAAAAAAAAAACAGGAAAAAAAAGGAATTAAATATTACAATAGCTTTTTCACAATTGAAAGCAAATTTGACTAAGCAGTTTTGAAGTCAGCGTTACGGGGTCGTCGAGGGTACAACGATAATATATCTTCATGGAACACAATTGTATACACAAAAGTAACTAACTATGTAGAGTTCGTTATCGCTATCTCTCATCTTCCGGAGCTAGCACAAGCTTACACCCCGATACGATCAGTAGGTAAAACACAGTCGCCGATGTAATTTAGTTAAAGCCCTAATTTCACAGCAACCCTCTTGGAATCCGAAGTGGATCCCACGTATTAAGTTTGAATCGAAAATAGATTAGATAATAGTGTGCATAATTCCGTACGTTGTTTGAATGTTAATAAAAGTAAAGCTTGATTACAACCTAAATACTGTATAGTTTAGTTACATCACCCCCTTTGGATCTCATTTTTACGGGTCGTACTCTGTGGTAATTTAAAAGTTCAGCTATGACAAAAAAAAAACAAATTACATTAAACTTAGAAAGCTTAACTTCAAAGGGGTGAATGGCTTTCATATTAAATCATAATAAAACATTATTAAAACTTGGTAAAATCACAGTTTTCGGTGGTAATTTGAGTGCAAAGTATTTATTTAATTGCCTCAAATTGTTTTGACATCTGCTCAGAATAGATCTTCCATAATTAAATTCTAGCATACAATTTTTAGCCATGATTATTTCACAAGCATTCACGCCCTTGTACAGGTCACATAAAAAAATGGCCGCCAAAACAAACGACCATCAATCTAAGAGAAGTAACAAAATGCGATTATTTTACGCAGCACAATATTATGAACAGTTTTGGTAAAGGGCATTAAAACGGATCACTTGTTATTTATGATAAACGGTCGCTGCTTAAGGTCCGAATATTAAATCCTTGATTTGAGATTTCACCCCCTAAGACCCCCAAAGATAACACCCCCTTTTGCTAATGGGCGTGCTTCAGAAAAACGATTAAATTATTTTCGCGTTCCGTTTTGAGACTGAGAGTATCGGTGACAGGTATGAATGATTGTATGTTTATTCAATCAATCGACGCAACACAGTGTTTAAAAAAAAATTGTATTTGTTGTCACTGCTTATGGGCATTAATCCAAAAGGCAATACTAGAGGCATTGTCCAGAATACGTGGCAGTATCTATACTAATACTATAAAGCTGAAGAGTTTGTTTGTTTGTTTGTTTGAACGGGCTAATCTCAGGAACTACTGGTTCGAATTGAAAAATTCTTTTTGGGTTGAATATACCATTTATCGAGGAAGGCTTTAGGCTATAGCTAGGCTATATATCATCACGCTTAAGCCAATAGGAGCGGAGCAGCGATAAATAATGTTTTAAAATCGGGGATTCCACGGGGACGAAGTCGCGGGCAGCAGCTAGTTCCTAATAAGTCGTAGCTACCCACAATCACTACTTTTTGTGGATACCGTTCAAAAGCGATATCATTTCCTTGATATCTAATCAGATATCGAAGATCATCTTAAGCTTTTATTTATAACGATTCTAACATAAATTTTCATCTTCAATAATATGCCATTCAAAGCGTAGGATTTATTCATGTTTGCACACACAAAGCAAATAACAAACACATCTTGCGGCAAGCTCTCTATTTATACGTTTTAATATCTGGTTATACAAAGAAAACGTATTAAACCCGTCAATAAATATAAATTTGAAAAGCGAACCTAAACCAATAGAATGGCTATAGGTTTGTTCTCAAAGTCAGAAATAGAAAGGGCACATAGAATTTTGAATTTAAATCGCCCCCTCTATAGAACACAGAAATTGGTGCAAAACTATAAGGAGTGCCGCGAAACTTTGCCTTAACGAGACTCCTTAGTTCCTTATTTGAATTTCCCGCTTCGGTGGTGTTCGCCGCCAATCTCACAATACGTTTAGTGCGTTGAAGAAAACCCTACCTTATGTTTTTACTGTTAAAGTGACTTTTCACTTGCATCAAAACGGTTTTTACAAACATATAACTGTACTTAATTAACCACTGTATCATCTATGCAATAAGGTTTAATTTCAAATATATGTTTGCGTTTAAACAACTATCATCTATTAGGGAAATTCCCACTTTACTGAGCTTTAAATAAGGTTTAATTTTGATGTTTTCCCTATGAATAATGCTCTGCCTGTTGATGGGATTACATGATGGAATATTAAATGCGTTTCCAGTTTTATTTGAATTTAATTTTAGCGTTAGTATTTTGTATCTGTATTTACGACCGCTGGCTTAAGTTGAGCGCAGTATATGAACACTTTATTGCGAGGATTTACAAATGTATCAGAATATTGAAATGTGGCCAGGATAAAGACATTTTAATGGTTTTGTTGAACATTTATGTGGAGTGCTACAAATGACATGGATTAATATTTTGAGATCATATTTTCTGTTTTCATAACACACATTTGTTATGACTAGCATTCATATTTATCTAGAATGGGTGAAAGAGACAGCGTTCTACTAAACTTATTTTTCTGTATGTATATTTTGATTAATCGCCACCACGACACAGCTACAAGAAAACAAAGACACATCACACGTCTGATCATCTGTTCTACATACAATATTAATTAAAAACCTGATCACTCCATTTAACGTATATTAAAAACAATCTACCCGCAAAAAACACATAGTCATTAATTACAATTCTGACAGTTCATTTTTACAAAAAAAAAAAGGATGTAAATAAATATAAAGGACTGGAAACCTCCGTTGTCATTTTATACAGTCGTACAAATTTAAATTATCGCAAACGAACCGTTAATTTAACACTGAGGGGTTGAAATCATATGACACCTCACCCCTTTCACCCCCTAACCGTACATTGTGCGTGATGAATCGGTAGTACAGTCTGCGACAAAAATAAGTCAGGAAAACAGGAAAAGAAAATTTAAAAATGATTTGTTTTTATTTTTATTGTGAAATAGATTTGCTCTTGACTCTAGTCTAGGTCACAGGTGACAGAAACAAAGTCTACGATGGAATGAGCTTACCCATAAGAAGCCTGTTCACTCTAACTTTGAAGAGATCAGGGTTGAATGCGTTCGGAAACACACGACGCAGACAGAGAGTTCCACTCCTTTGCTGTGCGCATTACAAAAGACGATTGGAAATGCTTGGTGCGAATTGGTAGAATAGCTACAAGTTAGGGATGGTAACCTACAGTGCGTCTAGATGTCCTATGGTAGAAGGGGGCCATAAGTTCTTTTCCTGTCATAAATACATACGAAACGTAAAGTTTACAATAGTTTACATCAACTGGATTTCATGTCAGATTGTAAGTGTTGTTGTAATACTTTTGAAATAATCCGGTTATCCTAAAATACGCAAAAAAAAATCAGCTCCTCAATCGATAAACATTTTATGTTCGCATAACTCGACAGTGATTTTTATCATAATTCAAATTCATTATTAATCTTGCACTACGGAACCAATTTTAATTATTACATTTTAAGGTTCTGTAGTGCAAGATAAAACCCCTGAAATATAGGTATTAAAACAAAAACACACAAGAGGCAAAAACACAAGTGGTAATTTCAAATCATCTATTTGTTCAACATTTTTTAAGGCGACTGTACAATTTTTAGGTTGTTTGTCAAAATGTGGCCGCTGCGGGTTGAAAATACAGTTGTAGACGGAAATTAAATAAACCTTTGTTTACACAACATACATACATAAAATGGTCAGTGCATACATAATCACATGTTTTATTTCTATGGAAGCAGGTAGAAACTTAATTTCCAAATTATTTGGTAGAATTTCATACAACTGTGGTACTTAGTAGTATGAATGTGGTTCAAGCAAAAGACATCGTCCTCACATATATTACACCAAATATTGTAAAACATTTATTTGAAAAGAGTAACCATGGAGTTTCTTGTCCCTTCTTCTCCAAAAGAACAAACAAAACCTTTGCGTGTGAATGGACACTAGTCTCCCTGTAAATGATGACGTTCAAAAATGCCGTTTAATGGCCTAATTGCAATCAAACGTTCTTTTTATTATTTTTCACTGTTCTCAAACAGTACACGTTTCTTATTTTTTTGACTGACTTAAGCCTAAAAAATCCCGTATTTTTTAAGAAATAGCGCGTTCTAATCTTTGTACCTATAAAATAATTTCAAGCTGTTTAATTTTTTTGTCTAAGATGACATCGTGTCAAAATTTTAACCTTTTGAATAGCTACAGTACTGAATTGGTCTTTTGGTACATCTAAGCGTCGGTCGAGGAACCTTAGTGACTCTTTTGAACGAATTCCCAACCCTAGCAGGCACTGACCCTATGGGGGACCTTAGATTACTTAGTATATACTGTCTTTGAAGAACGCTTTTAGCGATAACACTGTGTCTATGTTTATGTAATGTTTTCTTCATCTATATTTTCTGTAGATAATTTCCATGGCGTACATTATAGAGAGTATTCTATCCTAACATCCCCATTTCACCCCCTTCGAGCAACCTTTTAATAAACATCTTAACCAACACTTTGAAGTCACAAAGCCATGCTTCTGACAAATATGAAATTTTCAAGCACTTGGCGAAGCAAGTATACAAGAAATTACTTTAAAAGTACCACGTAGACTCGTTAGCACACAATGGCATAGGAAAATGGGTTGACGGCTTGTGTTTATTGTTGCTTGTGAGATTTTAATTATAAGGGGGTGAAATTAGGATCCGATGTTAAGGGGTGTAAGGGGGTGAAAGCATGGAAATTGGATCAGATGAGGTTTAGTAGCAGGTTTTAAGGGGTTGAGCTCGTTAACCGGTTCTGATAAAGTTGGGTTGTTAAAAATTGGTCAGTCAGGGTGGGTTTTAGGGGCTATCTGAAAGTTTGAACGAGTATAATTTAGCAGGCTAGGTACACCACAGCCACGATGCATTGTCGTATCCCGATGTAAAGATGGCAAGCGAAGCCAAAGAAAAGACGTGTATATTTTTCAGAATACGCATCTTCGACTTCGAGTTACTGAGGCCAAAGCTTAACCTGAATCTCCATATATAACGATCAACATATAAAAAGTCCTTAAAAGGTCAAATGCGTTTACGCAAGCCACGTGGCATTTTGTATTTTTTTTTAAACATGAGCCTATGTGACTATGAAAACATTTCCCATCGTTCATTAAAACTTGAGCCACAGTTGACTTTTGAGCCTCTAATTATAATGGCATGTTATTCTGAAATGACGAACAAAAAGTAAAAAAAAAAACAACTTTGAGAGTGAAGTTGATTTTTTTAAACTCATAATTCCGTGTCGTAAAAAATTAAAATCCGTGTACCTACTTTTCAGACGTACACGGGAACAAATTGGTCGGATGAGTTTCAACGGTAACCCGCCCCGCGGCCTCGCCGTTACTAAATGTTACAAGTCGCGACTCATTTTTGTATTTTGTTTTGCTGACACGTTTGGGGGCCGAGGGGCAAGATATAATTAATGTCCTGTATTTTTTTTTTGTTCCTCATGAGCCCGCTGTTGACCTGGATGTGACGGTTGATGTATACAATGGAGTGAGCGAAGATTTAGGACGTTTTTTTTACTTTTTACAAGATTGTGTACCTACGTCTTTTAGTGTTAATAGATCAGACACACGTCTATGGCAAAAGATAAAGGAGTAAAAAATAAATGAATGAAATTAGAAATATACAACACCTAGCTTTTTTCAGTGGCTTCACCCACCGATCGTAAACAATGAACAAATTGGAAGAATGAGTTTCAACGGTAACCCACCCCGTGACCTTGCGGTTACTAAATGTCGCGACTCATTTTTGTATTTTGTTATGCTGACGCGTTTTTGGGTTGAATGTCAAGAGATAATTAATGGCATTGTGTGTGGGAAATGTCCATACAGAAAGGACATGTCCAGTGGACACAGTATTGAATTCGGTTTTTATTTTTTAACTAGCAGCGCCCTGCGGTTTCACCCATATAGTTCTCGTTTCCGTGGGAATATGGGGATTATAAAATTAAGCCTATATCACCCGGGGATAGAGTAGTTTCCCAATGGTGAAAAATTTATTCAAATCGGTTCAGTAGTTTCGGAGCCTATTCAACACAAACAAACAACCAAATCTTTCCTCTTTATAATATTAGTATCGATTTATAAAAGATCCAGTTGCTATCGAAGGCTGATTGATTACTATCCGTACAGTTGAGTCGTCAATACTTTCGTCAGTTTTCACTCTAAATCAAGTCCTTTTGGAACTACGGTGATAACCAGACTACATTTCAAACGAACACAGGTTTTGAAAAACAGGCATAATAAGAATAATCAGCAAAAAAAACCAAAATGTCAAATGTTCCCACTGCTGGAACACAGGCCTCCTCTCTAGGGGAGGGAATGGGCTATACCTAATCCACCACGCGGGCCCAGTGCGGGTTGGTGAATGTCACATATGTATCTTCGAATTTTTGACTCTAGGACATGCCCGTTTCCTCACGATGTTTTCCTTCACCGTTTTGAGAGCAGTGGTGATGGAATTAATTACACAAAGTAATGCGCCTAGCCGGGTTTGAACCCGCGACCTAAAATTCTTGAGTCGGGCCGTTACCACTCGGCCACTACTGGTCTCTACCACCACTGCTCAACAATTACAATTAATCCACATTAATGCCTCTGTCCTATCCATAAAAAATATGTATTTGTATTGGTCATTACAACCCGCGTTGTACCTATAATTACAACGCGGGTTGTATCATTACAACGCGGGTTGTATCATTATAACGCGGGTTGTATCATTACAACGTAGGTAGCAATACTGGCTTCATTGTGCACAAAATTTAATACTGCTGACTAATGAACCTCGTGCACTAAAAAAACACGGTCCTCACCAATCAACTCAAAAACAAAACAAAAACAACATTAATCTAAATTAATCTGCAGCTCACACTTGACCTGTTTTAAGGAAATCCCAATTTCGACATTATTTACTCTTAGCGATTTAAAAAGAGCGAAATTTCCGCAAAGCGATATTTTGATCCTTTAATCCCCTTATTAAAACGCGGAGGATGATGTTTGGGACACATTTTAATTTAGAATTGTTTACTTTTTACAGAATTTGCCATGGTTAGTCATAATTTTTAATTGAATTAGAAAGTATAATGAAACAAAATTAAATATAATTTTTCTATGTTTAATTTTATACATTTTGAGCGGCTGCCTACCAGACCTCCACAACACATTAACTGGGGAACACGGTACTTCTTGGCAAGACTGGTGTCAGATTTTCTAGCTTCTGACAATCCGTAACGACTGCCAAAGATCTAAAAATGACAGCCGAGGCCAACGGCTTAACGTGCTTTCCGAGGTACGGAGGAAACTCGGTATTAATATACCGAGTTTCCTCCGTACCTTAATAGATGGTCACCCATCCACAGACCAACCTTGGCAAGCGTTTCTTAACCTTGAAGATCGATCTGCGCGGCTGTTATTCTTTAGCCACGAGCTCCTCCTCCTTAATTTTATACAAAAGTAATTATTAAAAAATAATAATGTCTCTTTTCTGTAAACATAAAAGTCTACAGTATTAGTCAGATTTTTATGTTTAAACAAAAGTGTAATTTTGTTAGTTAAAATTCAATGTTATTGTCTGCGTAGCTTTGTTTTCAAAATGTTGGAGAAATATACAGCTGATACCAGTGTTAGTAGTAGTAGACCTTTTCAAACCTGTTACTATCTAAACACAATACCCCTTTGTTAGAACCCATTTGAAAAAGAATTTAAATTCATCAATTGTAAAAATAAAAACCGGCTAGGTAAGTACGAGTTGAACTCACGCACCTATAACGGGTTCCGTACCTACATATATCTACATAACGGCAAAAAAAATGTTGTATGGGGGCACCGCATCCATACAATATTTTATTTGGCGCAGGGCCTTAAATATTTGTTTTATTTGAATTTAGATATTTATTAGATAAAGTGAATTTATGACTATATATACATATTTTGTGAATATTTCAAATTGCTGATGCCGTTAGCAAAACGAACGAAAAAATCACGTTTTGCTGTATGGGAGTCAACTTAAATTTTTATTTTATTCTATTTTTTAATATTTATTGTTACAGCGGCAACATAAACACATCATCTGTGAAAATTTCAAGTAACTATTACGGTTTATGAGATACAGCCTGGTGAGAGACGGACAGACAGACGGACGGACAGTGGTCTTAGTAATAGGGTCCCGTTTTACCGTTTGACTACGGTACACTAAAATGTACACAGAACGTCATTTAATCCGCCTCTGTACATTCAATAACTCATTAAATCAGTTAATACTGCAATTGCACTGCATATTTAAAAACTTGTATGTTTCGGAGAGAATACGAAATTAATAAACTTATTAAAATTAAATTGCAAATGTTAAATCATTAATTAATTTACTGTTCATTTTTAAATTAATTACCCACATGAATTATATTTTCAACGCGGAATCAAAAGCGGGTAATTTATACTTGTGGTGATATAATAAAAGCTCATTTAAATTATTGCTACTTTATTCATTAAGATTTAACTGTACCATATTTATTGCCTCGTTGGTGATCCTAGGTTTTATTTTTCAGGATTCAAAAGTAAAGTCTGGGAAATAAATCACTTGACACTTTTGCAAACAATTCCATTAAGTTATAAATACCGAAACTTCACTTTGACAGACGTACGACCAAAAACCTAAATAAAAGTTGAAAAAAAATCAGAGCCTGCTAGGGTTGCGGAATTTGTTCAAAATGGTCACCGCGACCCTGGAACGTAAAGCGCACAAGAAGGATCACGGGTGGGTTTTAGTCAGTAAGAGTCTGACACTCCCTTCCACTCCGCCCAGGGCGGGAGTAGCCATTTGATGATTTCCAATCCAGAAAAAAATGTTTTACTGTACTGTGTGTTTTACTGTGGTCTCCTCGACTTTTTGGGTACAATCTATATTTCTCTCGTCTTACTTAGTCTCTCTACATGTAAAATGCTTTCGTCCTTTATGAGGGGTAACGTTTCTATAAAAAATCTTATCCCTTATGCTACTTTACCTGAAACTTGGTACGAAAAACCTAATAAATAATAAAAATACTTGGTCATTATTAGTTCTTTACAACTACCCGTAAAATATGATTTAGGAGGTGCTTAAGTTTGTATGAAAGATACTTATTACTAACGTACTTAAAACTTGATATAAATTCTAGCTTAAGTGAATAATAAAGATTGTTATTTGACGTTTTTTATAACTAAACCTAAAACCATTTGAGAAGTGTTAAGGTTTGTAATGAAGAATCGGAGTTCTAATATTGTGTACTAGGTAAAGTTGTCGTGTTAAGTTTTTCACAACTACCCCCAAAAAGATTTACTGTTCTCATTTATTCCGGGAGTATGCTCCCTTAGGATAGTATTCTATTTTTACGCAGGCAAATCCGCTGGCTGATTCTTGTTTGATAGAAGATCCAAGACTTCAGATCTTACCCATTTTCCGTGGTATTCTAAACTACCATAGTTATCTGTGAGATCATAATACTATTTCGATATCTAGACCGTTTGCTACTCATAGTGTTTCATACAAACTCTAAAACTTTATATTTCAAAAAGACAGAAAAAAATATTACTTAGGAGCAGATGCATACTAAGTTATGATTTTTTTAGAAAAAGTTAGAGGGAAAGAGCACGCATTCTTTCCTAGAAAAAACAATTGAAAATTAATTTTCTTAAATCTTTACATGTTTTGGAAAATACATCATAAGTCTGAACGACTTAGAGTTTAATAATTTTGCATGTATCTAACAAGCAAAATTGTTAAACCCTCGGGGGTGTGTGGGACTCACACATCTAACAAGCAAAATTGTTGTGAATAGAAATACAACCCACCAATATATAAAAACCAGTACATTAACAATTCGTAGAAGCCCGAAAATATACCTGTAGCAATTAACCGAATGTCGATTTTCTCGCGTTGGCGTTGTACGACGAAAATAGCTCAAGTAATGAGATGTGCAATTAATAAGGTAGGTATCTGTTTTGAGTTCATACTTAGGTTGCTTATTTCGGAATGTATTTTTAGAGGTAGGTAGCATAGGCAGCTCTGTTGTGTCTCTTGCTTGATATGGAAGGAAGTGGATTCTTGATATATTTCTATTTAAGTTGTGAAATAAAACGACAGTCAAATCCTTTCACGTAAACAAAAAATGAAGACGATACAGTGCGTTGAAAACACATGTGACGTCACTACGTGCTAAAACTTTTACCTGAGACGTGACGTCACCAACCCCCTTTTTTCTGGATGGGAAATCATCAAATGACTTCTCCCTCTCTGGGCAGAGCGGAAGGGAGTTTCAGACTCTTACTGACTGAAACCCAACCGTGATCTTTCTAGTGCCCTAATTAAATTGTTAAATATGTGACGTCACACTAGGGAGGGGGGTGTCACAAATGTGACTAGATGTGACAAGGACGGGGGAGGGGTCAAAAATTATGAAATTCGTGTGACGTAATTTATGGATGCCCCCCCCCCCCCTAATATGTTAATTTAAGACTGTCCACAAAATATGGACCGTCTTGGAGGCCTTTCAATTAGTCGCCATTATTTCATATCCAACAATACGCCGTCTGTATTTATTTATGAATACTCACAAATCCCATCAGCCCAAAAATAATGAACTGTTGACAAGCGAACGGCTGAATGGACATCACAATACGACTCGAGCGGATAAATAAATCGTATGGAAAACGACGACTTTATTATGCCACAGCAAATTAGTTAAAAGCAAATATGACAGGTGTCAAAAATTAAAAAGTGCCAAATGAGAATTATAAACACTTTATTTTTTAATTAAATATAAAAAGTTCTTCATCTGTCCTTTATATACTTAAACGTAATATGTAGATATATATTACAAAGAAAAATGCTAATCAAAATTAAATGAAAATCGTGCTAACATAGTCTTATTAAAGAAATTTTCACTTCATGTAAAACGCAGAGCGTAGTATTAAATAAAATTAACAAGGCGCACAAAAATCATACTAACACAAGAAGGTAAGTAAATTCAATCAACGAAAAACCACACACACACACTGAGAAACCGCAAAATTTATCTCCACTCCAAACTACGCACTTGTGCGATAAGTGTGTCGTCTCAACAATCAGAAATCTCTCTGACGACAAATTAATGTCTGAATGAACAACCCGATACAGCTTCCAAATGGTGATAACTATTTGTTAAATAACTATAGTGATTCTGAATGTGACGTGGAGATCCACTTAACATAAATATACCAAAGAAGATTTTACGGAGAAAAATGTTCAGAAGTAAGCACTTCACACAAAAAAGAGGCGGATAAATTCTAATCAAAGAAAAATCGATTTAGCTAGGAAACCAAAGAACATTTGGTAGGAATTACAAAGTGATAAAAACGGACATCTTGTTAAAAAAAAACTTTTTTTGAGAGTTCACAAACAAAATGGCGACAGCACGAAATTCCAGAAAAAAAAACAAGTCTAGGTAGGTAGTCCAAAAATTTATTGTGCTATAAAATATATTCATAACATATTTCTTATTTGCTTCTTCAATAGAAATAAAAGATTTTTTTCACTCTTTCACCTGCAATCCTCTATTTCATCTTTAATCCCAAATAAAACTGATAACTATGTCACCAGACAGATTAAGGATGCCTCTGTCGACAAATTAGCGTCTGAACGTACGTATGCAATGATTTGTAAATATTCTAATAGCTATCAGTTTGACTTGTGGTTTGACACCAATAAGTTTACTCATTTTAGGAAACTAATTTTAAATTTGTCGTCTAAAAGCGAGCCCCTCTTTATGGACTAAAAAACGACACATTTAATTAAATACGCGATGAGAACATAAATATAGTTTTGACAGCTACCTAAAACATTTGCGGGAATTTTCCATACACAAAATCTAAATTCTAAATTTTCACACCTGCAAACCTTGTATTGGTTTAAATGTGATGATAAGTATGTCACCTGACCGATCAAGGATGCTTCTGTCAACAAATTAAATACAAAACACACGAGTCTACATAGCTTTCTAAAGTCGCAAACGATTTCAAGATTTATGTGTAGTAGTTATGGTCTGAGATATAGTATGACACAAATTTTTAATTAACATTTATACTGATTATTTTTTTCTTTTAAAATACAGAATATCTCGACTCGATGAACTTGTGTTTTGACACCTGTCAAAATACGCGCCGTATTTATTTTAGATGAATAGATTCTCTTTATAAATTATTGGCTAACTTACATTTTCACACCAATCACAAGTTAATTTATTTAAATTTAAATACAAAAAGTAAATCACCTGACCGATCAAGGATGGCTCTGTCGACAAATTAACGACAAAACGTACAAGTCGACATAGCTAACAACGAACGATTTGTAAATTATTCGTTATAAATGTAAGTCGCGTTCGAGATTGTCAACCAGTAGTTTCAAGGTATTTTAGTGGGATTTGATCGAATATGTTTCGAGAGGTAAACGCTTGCATATTGTGGTAATTTCAACGCAAAAATAGGCTGGTTTTGTTTGATCGTTTTGTTATTCAAGAAAATATTTGACATTTCGGAGTGTTGGTAGCTCGTTGGGCAATAAGAATTATTTTTTGTATAGTTTTTGATGCGGCCTTATATCCTGTTTGTGGCAACCCTACATTAAGACCACAGAAAATTAATTAAGACTCAAATTAGTTTCAGTTTGCGTAAAACTAATATATTATCAATAGATAAGCTTTATTATTGATTACAAAATATATTTTATTAGTTTAAATGTTTGTTGCAAAACACAAGGAGAGATTAGTAAAATTTATTGACTTAATTTTAAGCTCATCGACGACCGCATAGTTGAAAAACCCTCTATACAAAACAAAAACCAACTACTAGACTTGCTTTGTAACCGTACTAAAACATCAAACTTACTCGAACAAAAAAACTTACATTGACGTTTCAAAAATACCCGCAAAAAACGCGTACCTTTTCAGCACTATAACAGAATCGAGTTAGTGTGTTGGATTACAAGGTACGTCTCGAGTAGGGTTACCACGCGACCGGGCGGCGGACGGGACAGTGTTATTTTAAAAGGCGTCTTAAAATTTACCGGGGATTTGCAAGAGGGATATTCTTTTTTATCCGGACATTCCGCATTATGTCCGCCAGACGCACCTGACTATAGAGGTAAATCCCAAAGGGTTTTTCCATGTCCTCCTTTTGTATTTTTTAATTTTAAAGCGGATTAATATTTGAGCGTTCTTTCGAGTAATTTAGCTATTTGTTGTTGACATTTTCCTTGTTATGCTTGGGTTGGGAGGATTAACTTGATTGCAGTCTGGTTTTGTAAGTATATTGTTCTGGAATAAACCCTTGGGGACATATGCTGGTGTGTTTGCACCTTTCGTTAGGAAATCAACAAGATATAACTTTTTAGCACTACAAGTTTCTGTCATAGGAATGGGGAGTATCAAAATTCCGCGGTGCCTTAAATTTTGATTACCTCAGGGGAAATATGACGAAGGTATACATACAAAAACCAAGATTGTTAACATATACGAGGCAATAAATATATCGTATGGGGTAACTACGGACATAAAGTTTTACGTGAATTTTTATTCATACTTCGCATTATAATAATGACGAAGAACAAAGAAAATTCTAACGTCAATGGAGTTAGGATATGATTCACTTACTGCATTTATGGGTGTACTAGCAGCGTCCCGCGGTTTCACCCGCATAATTTTCGATCCCGTGAGAATATCGGGGTAAATATTAATCCTGGTTATAAACCATCTGTGTGCCAAGTTTCATCCAAATCCGTTCAGTAGTTCTTGTGTGAAAGGGTAACTTTCGCGTTTATAATATTAGTAGGATACAGTTTCATAATAAACTTTTCAAAGATGTTTTGCACACAGCAAACATGCAAGGGTCAAGGACGTTCAAAGAAATAAAACACAAGGTTTACGAGCTAATACTGCTTTAGTTTACGGTTATTGCCTTTAACACATTAGCAAACCAAAATATTGTTATAACAGAATAAAAATGAAATCTAAACATTGGTGTAGAATATTTTTCCGGAAGAAAGCTCAACTTTAAGGTAAGCTCGCCTTTGTACATGTACATGCATTTTATTATCACTACATAGTATAAAAAAAGTCACTTCAAACTGTCTGTCCCTATGTATGCTTAGATCTTTAAAACTACGCAACGAATTTTGATGCGATTTTTTTTAATAGATAGAGTGATCGAAGAGGATGGTTTGGACGCTAGTAACTGATATAATAATAGTTGTTTTGGTTTACAATAAAGAAGAGAAGACCAAGAAAAAATCACCGTCCTACTGCCGTCGAATTAACATCCTCTTTCCGTCATACCAATATTTGAGGAGTCACTCACATCTTGTCTTTGATTTTTAACCTAACCATGAACTTAATTTGGTATTTTATTTTATTCAGACTAGACTGCGAGAAGCTTCGCTCATGTAAAACTAGGAAACCATCTCTAGGGAACGCTCTCTCACGATAGAAAATCCTCACAACTTGAGACACAAATACCCAAATTCGTTTTGTATTTGACATCTGATTGTTTAACAACCATCCAAACAAACTTCCACATATATAACACTAGCAACACGCCCCAGCTCCGCACAAGTACGTGACATGATCTTTCCTGACATCTATAGCAAAAATCGTTATTTTTCAGCCTATTTCCCAACGTAATCTATACTAATATATAAAGCTGAAGAGTTTGTTTGTTTCCTCGAACGCGATAATCTCAGGACTACTGGTCCGATTTGAAAAATTCTTTCAGCGTTAGATAGCCCATTTATAGAGGAAGGCTTTAGGCTATATATCATCCCGCTTAGACCACTAGGAGTGGAGCAGTCATGAAAAACGTGACACAAACGAAGTTGCGTGGGTACTTAAACTTAACTAGTGAAGACAGTGTTTATGATAAATAAATAAAACTGTCTCATAAATCTATGTTTTTTTTTTCGTGAAAACTTTATGTGAATCGATTCTGACTGAGACTGACAGGTAGACGCGAAAAAGTACCTGTTTTATAATATGTATGGTCACACTACAGTAGTTCGTTTAGTATTACGTTTGTATCCCCCAGAGGGATGGTCACTTGGAAACTCGTGCCGACTTGACCCGCGCCTCCCCTTGCCCTTATTGTATTTTTGACCCTTTCATTGGGTCAATTTGGCTTAGACTTATTTCTTGAGGGTAAGTTTTATTAAATTCCTTCTTATGTTGAGTATGTTATATGATTTATCTATTTAAAATAAAGTATTAAATAAATAAAAAATAAATAAATCCGCGCAGACCAAGCCGCGGGCGAAATACTAGTAATTTATATGAAGCGCCTACCTATTTGACCTGCAAACCCCGATAACTGAATAACCATTACCTCTTGGCAAGACTAATGTCAAATGGCTTTTGATAAATCCGTTACGACTATCTAAGAAATACAAATAGCAGCCAGGAACCACGTTTTATTGCAATTTCCATGGCGAGGTCTCTCGGTATGTTATGGATGGTCACCCATCCACGGACCAACCGCGACGAGCGTTGCTTTGGGCTGATTTTTCGAGGTTAAGCAGTGCGGCTATTGACGAGCTCCTGACGTCCTGGTGTCTTAGTTAACCCACTTCTGCGAACTGACTCATAATCAATAGTGCAATGAATAGAATAGAATAGAAAACCTTTTATTCAGGACAGACACAGCACAACGGTTACAAACACAAATTAAAGGAGAAGAAAAGTACAGAATGCGCCGAGCGTGTCCGAACCGAGGTTACCACCTCAGCATTTGCTGGGCGTCAGACACCCAGCGCTGGTTTTCAGTTGGCACCCCGCAATGAACAACTCACATCTCAAATTACCGTCAGTATTTCAACAACAAAATCATCGAATCGAAAGCCGATCGGCTTCCACATACGTGTATTGTAACACAGCAAAAGCCTGCAACCACACGGGCTTGTATTGCTAACAATAACCTCTTAACATCACTGGTGAACATGGATGTCAAAAGTACAGCCAGCAGCAAAAGGAACGATCAAACAACTTTCGTATTTTCATCTGTGAAAAACACCTCTCATAGGGTAGTTGACTAAAACAATCTAATTAGTCCAATAGATAGATTTCCAAAACATATTGGATACATTTTTTTTCTTTTTTTGCGGTACAGGGATACAGTGCGTTGAAAACTCGTGTGACGTCACTACGTGCTCGAATTTGAAGCACGCTGTGACGTCACAAGCCCCCACTCCTTATCTTTGATTCTTTTTATCTTCGTTATTTTTTATAGATTTGAAAAAGTAAAAAATACGGATCCAATATATTTCGATAATCTAAATCATCGACTAAATATAATTATATCTTTATTCATCAGGAAACATCCCTATTCTTAGATTTCGTCATTGATTGACTGAGAACGAATTGAATGTGGAAGCTTTTAACGAGATTTTTTGTCCGCAGATCAACATACTCGACCACATAAATACGTCCTATGTTTGAAAACTTTGTCTGGTATGAAATCAAAACTAATGCAAAACTTATTTATTATTTATTGTACAGTCGAATTGAAAAGGACTGTTATTGTTAGAGAATACCTCAAACGTTAATGCTTCTCGGCTGAAGGTAAATTAAATCTTCAGAAAGGTACAAAACCTACCAAATTTAACTGTAATTATAAATAGCACATACTTTACATTTTAGATAGATACTCACATAGCTAAGATGCAAGACACAAGAGATAATAACTTGATTGTTTTCCAATAATCACAGAAATCTTAATAATAAGATTTATGTGCGAATAACCGATATAAATCATGTTCTCATTTTAAATTCAGTACGCTGTCAATGTTTAATAAAAAAAAAAAAACATTTCTTTATTTTTAATCGTTCAAATTAATTTATTTTGGACGAAAAGTTTCTCAACCTATTTTTTATGACGCTGACTGTACCTACCCTGTCATAAGTAGGTGTTGACGGCCTAATGTAATAGGGGTTGGCAAATAGGACAACAATAGATAATTTTAACAACGGGTAAATTTAATAGAGCTGTTGTGGAACCTTGACACAAAATTATGTGGGAATTGTATACATTCATAATGCTATCTCTTTAGTTTAATTAAGCTTTCTGTGTGAGCCATCACATCTGTGGTCTACCTTTGTATTGAGAGAATATATAGTTGTAGAGGAGTTTTCCTTGGTCATAGATATAGCTGAATGCTTTTGCGTAAATGGATACACTTTAAATCATACATTAGGGTTCTGCTACAAAGCAAAGTCGATACGTACGAAAACTCGAGTGGATTCTTAATTTCAGTAATCTTTCAAATAATTTCACAGTCACGTAAGTTTAAAATTATAAATAATTGAATATGTAATTGATTTCACACTTAATTCATTTTCACTTTTCTAAGTAATGTCACAAATTAGCTGAACATAAATTTAATTATGAATGGTTGAATCATTAATTGTTAAAAAACACAAGATTTCATTAAGGATCTGGAACCTATTAAACGGCTACCTACTTCCCGTTATGTCACATTCCCGATTCGACAACATATCAAAAGTTTAAAAAACAACTGAACACAAGTGGCATTTGGTCAAGATTTTGATCTTTATACATCCATTCCCTGGTGAATGTCACATGTCTTAGAATTTTTGGTTTTAGGACATGCCGGTTTCCTCACCATGTTTTCCTTCACCATTTGAGAGCAGTGGTGATGAAATTATTTACACAAAGTAATGCGCCTGGCGGGGTTTGAATCCGCGACCTACAATTCGTAAGTCGGGGCCGTTACCACTTATCGCCATCAACGCTCTGTATGTAAATACTCACCACAAAAACTGAAACACGATTGTTTAAAGAAATAAGACATTGCATTTAGTTTTTCTTTTTCCTCCACTTTATAGTCCATAAAAATATGAACAAGATTACAGCTTTCTCTCTTGTGGAAATACACAGGGCTGCCAAGTTTTTTCATTCATGTTTTTACACCGAGGGTATATTTTTTGAGAGAAATAAATAGTTAATGATGATTGCAGATGACTTTTATCACCAAAGACAACCTACGCATTCGAACTTTGAGAAGATATGGTGCCAAGTGTTTTGTCCCTTTTGAAGAGTTAAAGCGTTATTTTAAGCATTTATATATTAACCAAACGAGGTTTTTCTGACACCATTTTTACTGTAAGTGTAAAAGCAATTTGAATTTACGGGTTGAAAAAGTTATTACTTCAACTTTTTCTTTATTTCTTGCAGTTGTTGATAGGGAAGTAATAGGTAGTAGGCTTAATACCTGCTAATCATAAATTCTTTACTAATGTAGAATAATTGTACCTAATTACTTTTACCTTCAAAATAAACTCTTATATGTCATCACTCATCAGTGAGGAGCAGAAATAAATTCCCTGCGTCAATATTTTGTAAGCCTTGCAATAAAGGTTCTTCACTAAAACACAAAAGAAAAAGGAACAACCACTTCAAATTACAGTCCACTATTTCAAACCCTGCAAATAATATACAATAAATAAAGTCAGTTGCACACCAACCCTGCAAGTAAAGCTGACTACACACTGAATACGTTCATTACAGCTGCACCAATGTCAAAAGGCGACAATTTGTCGCCAGCCAATATCTGTGCGTGTAAATATAAAACTCACACCATATTTCTTTTCACACGAAAGATCGAGTGAGTGAAGAGAAATATTGCTGAAGATAAATTGTCGGTGAAGGTATCTTTCTTAGTGACAGACGAATATTTGTAGTTGCAAGACGTATTTGTGTGTTGGTTGTGGAAATTGTTCGAAAGAGTCATTGCGGCCCTGGAACGCATATAGCACTAGGTGGAACATCGGGTGAGTTTTAGTCAGTAAGAGCTGGATACTTCCTTCTGTTCCGCCCAGAGCGGGAGAAGACATTGGATGATTCCACATCCAAAGAAAAAAGAAGGAGGCATTTTTGTGGAGAATTTATTATTTTCTTGCTATTAAAGTTTAGTCATTATTATGGAGAGACGACCTCAGAAGGTCGCTTATGAATCTTTCTTGCTTATTCCTCCGAACTTTGTTTAATGATGATTTATATACCGAACGCCAGATAAATGTGCAATAACGGTCATTGACCCACCTACATTTATTGACAACCTTAATTCTTAAAACAGAAATAATGAATTAATGCTATATTTAATCTACATCCCTCGTGATCCTTTATATTTACTAGTAATGGAAAACGATTCATTTTTTTTTTGTCCAATGTACCTACGATGAGATATCAAGGAAAGGGCAATGACCTTTATTGCACATTTATCTGGCGTTCGGTATAGTGCAGATAATTCGGGTATTTTACAATAGGTAGAGGATTAAAAAATATAATTCATATTAACAAAATGGGCTTCGTGTGTCATAACGATTCGGTGATTGTTTGGATCTGTACGTTAAAATTATTGAATTCGGACGAAATTCAAGGTTCACGGATATTAATACAACCAAAAAATAATTTGGTAATTCATTGTTTTCATTATACTAGCTCAATATCGACACTGCAGAAAAAAAAACCTACTTAAAAGTTGGCCACCCTATAGAATCTTTTAAAAAAGAAAAGAAAGCTCCATTAAATATCTCACGAAGCAAAAAAAAAACAAGGGAGTTCCACCATCCACAAAATAATTTGGGCAAAAATTTAATGATCCTCGTAATGGAGGTAACGATGTGATTCGACCCCTAAAGCCACTGAGTTAAGAGACAGATTCCACTGACACGTAAAGTTTCTTTTTTTTTATAGTTTGACAAAGAATATAAAAGGCTTAAGAAAAATTGACCAAGCTCGAGTAGGAATCGGTCACTATGGATTTCGTACCATAAACCAAAGAAATCACGTTTTCACAACTTCGTTTGTGTCACATTTTTCATGACTGCTCCGCTCCTATTGGTCTTAGCGTGATGATATATAGCCTATAGCCTTCCTCGATAGATGGGCTATCTAACACTGAAAGATTTTTTCAAATCGGACCAGTAGTTCCTGAGATTAGCGCGTTCAAACAAACAAACAAACAAACAAACTCTTCAGCTTTATAATATTAGAATAGATTCGCTGTTTTAGCTAAGTCATCGGTAAATTGCAAACGCCGTTAGATTGTAAAATATCGCGTCAAAATTTTTTTCTTAATAAGTCACGAATATTTTGGAAACTATTGAATTTAGATGCTATTTATTGTACACAAAACCTTTTTTTTTTCTGTAATATATATCTGCCTTTTATGGTTCGTGAAATTACAGACTGCAAGGAGGCCCGCGGTACGGAACCCTGTAAATACGAAGACCGTGAGAAAAATAGAAAGACCAAACAACAGAAAAAGAAACATTAACACTTAAACTGTTAATCCATTCCATTATACAATGTGGAATGGAATCCACACTGACATGATCTAGTTCTTAAGTTTTGGATGGATAGGCACCGCACCGCACCACTGGCATATCCATATGCCAGTGGTGCGAAAAAAATCAGTGGGGTGGGGGTGTATCAGACTAACACTGTCAAATTGTATCGTACAACAGTAAATCGTGTCACATCTATACTAATATTATAAAGCTTAAGAGTTTGTTTGTTTGTTTGTTTGAACGCGCTAATCTCAGGAACTACTGGTTCGAATTGAAAAATTCCTATTTGGGTTGAATAGACCATTTATAGAGGAAGGCTTTAGGCTATATATCATCACGCTTAAGCCAATAGGAGCGGAGCAGCGATAAAGAATGTTTTAAAATCGGGGATTCCACGGGGACGAAGTCGCGGACAGCAGCTAGTCATTACAATAAACCCACAAGCAAGCTCAAATTGAACATGCTGACTTTTATGTAGTCTCAGTGGAAACTGACTTTAAGGCTAGGAAGGGGTTTAAGAAAAAGGACGAAAACAAACGGCCATTATTCTTTTTGATCCGTTCTAGGGTTGAACACGACTAAGTGACTCTTTCGAACAAATTCCGCAACCCTAGCAGGCACTGACCCAATGGGGCCCCGTCTTCTTTGCTGACGGCTCTTTGAGGCGCGCGTGGAACACGACGCGCCGTCGACTCGGGCCTGGTTGCTATCGGACGGCGAGCCACCCATAGCTCGTCGTCTGCAGGCCCGCGGTTTAGTACATCCCTGCTGTCCTTATTATTTGTCAAAAGCTTTTACCGTTCATAAAACCGTAACTCACACTTGACCGAAACATTTCAGTCGACATTGTTTCAGTATTCAACACAATAATTACACTTAGCAAGCAATTTTTTCACAAAGCGACTTCAAAGAAATTTCTTAAGCTTAAGGATATTTTTTTCTCAGGCGCGTGGGCTTGAAGTCTTACTAAAAGCACTTTCTGAAGTAAATTGAGTAGAACTTGGTTAATGTTATAATGGTTTTATTTAAATAAGTACTTAAAAGTCAGCGTGGCAATCAAAAGTCGAGGTTTCTAGTGGGGCGAGGTTTTTAATTTTAGTTAATCGCGACTTTTGTAACATTAATCGATCAGGTATTTTAAAGTTTTCAACTCTCGAGTCTAGTTAAATCAATATTAACAAAAAAACATAGAGGTAGTTTTATTTTTCATCCAGCCACTCATTGTGACCGGGCTGGCAAACTTACCCGCTCACCACAGCTTTTTCTTTCTATTATAACTTTTATCCCACCAGTTGAAAAGAGATGGATGATATCTACGATAGAGCGAACCCCAGACGCCTGTTTACTCTCATTTTAATGAGTGAAGGCTGAAGGGCTAACGAAGGTGGAAGGAAGTTACCAGCTGAGAATTGGACAGTAGGGCGCTCATGTCTGTTATCTGGCATGAGCGTTCAACATACAAGAAATACGGCATATTGAATCGCTCGCGTACACGACTACTACCGAAGATTGCCGACCGATCACGAGGCGAATTCGCTTTGGTCTAGGAGAGCCATTTTCTGTCACTAGCTAAACATGCTCCTTACTAAAGGGAAATAAGAGCAAGCCAAACTGAACAACATCTCCATCCAATCAGCTGCTTCCAAGTTCTCTCCAACCCACTTTTTTACACATAATTTCCAGTTGCCACAACATTAAACACGAATGCAATACCTACTCATCCAAGAGCACAAAGGCACGTAAAGATACTGGCAACATCTATTTAGCTGCAATCTGTATTAAACTTGTATTGACAACGACCCCTCCTGATTGCGGATAAGAAAAAATGCGAGGGGAAAAGAGGGTTGCGGTGTTACAGTTACCCTCCAATGCACGTAGATAGGTAGGTTTATGGTTTTGTGGTAAAGAAAATCCATCTCCTTCTCATTTCTCTCCTCATTTATCGTTCGTTACCCATTTACATGTACATACGTATATTATAACTAACTACGTACGTAGTGTAGGACGTCCTCAGGCACGGCGGAGTGACGATTTGCGCAGGACGGCTGGCAGAAACTGGATGCGAGAAGCCGAAAATAGATCTAAGTGCCGTGCAATTGGAGAGGCCTATGTCCAGCAGTGGACTGCAACAGGCTGTTGATGATGTAACTAACTATTGTGTATCTATGTACCTGTATATTTAACACCTAACAAACTGATTAACATCATTACACTTCAATGTCAGGTTCAGTTGAAAAACAGCGTCAGGCAGCTCCTAGTTGTCTGGCAATTTGCTGAACTGGATCTATTTGGCGCAGCCGCGGGTCATACAAAGTTATTGTTTTAAATTTAAGTTTCCTTTTATTTGTATCCACATTATGTGTGGTTGTATGTGCCAAATAAATTAATTTTCTTTCTTTCCTTCTCGTTTATTTTGAAATCAATGAACTTTCAAAGGTTTGTCAAGATCGCCATTTGCGCCAAGACCATTGTACAATCTTTTCTTTTTTAAGATTTTATTAGAAATGATTGAAATGAAATCCATACGACAGATTTTGTTTCTTGTATTGAATACAATTTTTGACTTCAATTTGCTGCATGAATTATATCTGTTAACTGTTTTAATTTTTTATTTCCCTTAATTTCTATAATATTTATATATTATACTGATTCCAAATTAACCTGTCAGATATCATCAGTTTGTCTGGCATATCGCTAAAATGGATATTTTTAGTGCAGCCGTGTGACACTCACTCACAAAGTTTTTTACATGCCATTTTTGTTATAAATCCAAGTACACTACGTTTTTAATGTATGTGCTAAATCAATTTTATTATTTCTTTCTTTCTTAGCATATACTAGCCCTCAATAGCTACCTGGACTTGTAAAGATTATTTCCAGACTAGAAATTCACGACTAATTTCTGCCAAGTCACAAGTATTTTGTATAAGCAATTGTCTCATTGAAAAAAAATATTCAGAATAAATAACCCCTTCCACAAGCATATTTCCTGCTTTTCGTCTATAATTCGCTGTGTAAGCATGTATATTTCCACCACACGAACGGGTGTCACCGATTTATTCCCATTTACTGCTGCGGGGGATATATTGCTCTTGTTGCGAGCATTATCTCCATCTTATTTTTACGCACTTTTCGCTGAGTGGGGCAATGTTTGCATTTCGCTTGGAGAGATGTCGGTGACAGCTGCCGGTTGTCAATTCTTACGTGCCTGCGGTTCCATCCGCGGACAAGTTGTTTTCCAACCGACTGGCCGAGAAGGGGGTTATGCTTTTCGAGAGTATGTTTGTATGTGTCTAAGTCAATATGTATCTATATCTATTTCTTTGGCACATGTTTTAGCCTTAACGAGTGGACATTATATTGTATAAAGTCTCCCTAGCCTAGAAGCCTACCCGCGCAACTAGGTTTGTGTCACATTTTTCATGATTGCTCCGCTCCTATTGGTCCTAGAGATATAGCCTTATAGCCTTCCTCAAATAAATTTGCTATCTATTTCAAATCAGACCAGTCCTGAGATTTGCGCGTTCAAGCAAACAAACAAATTCCTCAGCTTTATACATACATATATTAGTATAGATTCGTCTTAAGTGACATGGACAATGGTTATTAAAAAAAAAAAATGGCCGATGCGGAGTTGGAGAAATCGTACTATGTTTTCATAACACAGTCATGTAAAAAGTATATTTTTTCTTAAAGCGTTTTTGATATACCGGTCTACTGAATTTCAATTGTTATGCGAAATTCACAACACACTTGTTCACTGAAATCGCCTGCATATCAAAACAGAATGCACTAACACGTATTTTAAAACAATTGTACTCAAAATAAAAACCAAGCAATCAGCGCCCAGTTCACACCTGCGCCTCGCCGTCGCTTTGTAAAAAGTGCGCCCATTAGGGTTGTCACGCGTTTTCGTGATATTTATTATGTCTGTTTGTTTATGTATTCTTTTTACATTGTGAGTGGCGGGTAAAGCGCACTGTGTTTGGGGAAACGGTACGAATGAATAACTTGTGCTTTTATGAAGCTTATAAGAGGAAATTTTTGATAATCGCGAAAATGGTGATGTTTGAGTAGCAACTGATGATTGCAGAAATGTAAGTGCACAGTTTATACAGAGTGGAAGGAACCTTCAAAGCTAAGTCCCCACCACCATACCATGAATGACCCCGCAGCGTTAGAATACTTCATAGGTATTGAACTTAATGTTACAGATTACACGACGATATCATTCTCACACTTTTTTTAAAACGTTGCCCAACACTAGAATTTTTCCTGCATCATGGGTGCGTGTACAAACATAAAAACGAATATAAACAAAAAGTCAGACCCAGGACAAATTTCTGCGCCTGCTAGGGTTGCGGAATTTGTTCGAAAGAGTCACCGCGGCCCTGGAACGCATAGGGCACAAGTAGGAACACGGGTGGGTTTTAGTCAGTAAGAGTCTGACACTCTCTTCCGCTCCGCCCAGAGCGGGAGAAGTCATTTGATGATTTCCGATCCAAAAAAAAAAGGTGACAAGTGACCTCACCAAATGGCTGTCAGGTCTCCCGGCTATAGCGCGTAGAATGCTGTTGGGGCTACCACGGAGTCTGTTTAGCGGTGAGGCCGCTTTCTTTCGCCGAACAGCATTGAAGCAGTCGGTACGTGCCTCAGCGAACATAACTATATGTAGGTGTATATATTTAAATATCGGCACTGACAGCCTTCTAACTGGATATGTCGACGCTTGTTGCGACAAATACATATGTTTGATGTAACATCTTGGAACTATATATTTTGTCTCTTACGACACATAAAAATGTATGTCTCTTGTGTCTCTACCAGTTTAGCTTTTGGCAATATTACGGTGCGATCTTCGCATTTAAGCAGCGGTTGCCAGGACTCTGGACTGTTCAGTATCTCGGAAATAACGGTAAGCTGTTGGTCCTGGCTTTCATTTGTAAATGTTTATTCGTAAGCATAGCCAAAAGCCAGAATGATCTCCGATGAAGAGTCTCACACCAGTCTTGACAAGGGGTAGTTACTAGGGCATGCATTCCGGAATTTCGTAATTCCGGAATTCCGTAACAATTTTTCTGATATTTCAATTTCGGAATTGAGAGGAGTAATATCGATTCCGATATTAACATATATAACGCACCGCAACGCAACTAGTCTGTGGACCTCATATGGAAATCATATGTTTTTTTATTAATGTTTAATTCTAATGTGTGATTAATAAACCTTGTTGAAATAACGGTTAAAAATGATTAATTAGGGCAATAAGAGAGAAAGATGACCAAATATGTTAAAATTGGTAACTAACAATAAGATTAAAAGACTGATACCATAATTAATCTCGTTTGATTTGAAACAAACTTAACAGTTCCGGAATTCCGGAATTAGATCCCCAGCATTGGAACTCAGTTCCGGAATTGAAAACCTTGCGATATTACATGCCGTAGTAGTTACTGGGTGTTAGAGATCAGATGCACGATCGTTCCACATAAATACCAACACCAACATAGTTGGAATGGGCTAGGCAGATTAATTATGTCTCTCTCTACAGTAAAACACAACGAACCCAACAACCAACAGCCCTGTCAACCATTATCGGTGTCGTTAAAATGGCGGCTCAAGTTTATTATATCGTTTTAATTAACGCGCGAGTGCGGCCATACGGCATGGATACGTAATACTACTGATAATGTAACTTAGCACATTTGTATTCTTGTTTTACAGTTTTGTGATAAAATTCTGTTTTTTTTTTAACCACTGCCCCACAATTTTTTCCGGTTGGGAAGTCATTAAATGACTTCTCCCGCTCTAAGCGGAGTGGAAGGGAGTATCAGACTCTTACTGACTAAAACCCACCCGTGATCCTTCTATTGTCCTTTGCGTTCCAGGGCCGCGGTGACTCTTTCGAACAAAGGGGAATGCCGATTTTAGGCCTTGCAATGCCCAAGAAATTTAATTTACTATAAAAAAAATATGTAAATTTTACGTAATTAACTCTTCTATTTACGACGCGATACAAGTTAGGAACACTTTTTAGTAAAAAATAAATATTGAAACGATACAACGAAATAAACAGACATTTGCTAGGTTGCCAATTTAAAAACTGTACAACATAAAGATTTGTTGCAAAACATTTACACATATTTGTACTTTATTTATTCGTTCTTTTGTTTATAGAAGTCCCAATGCATTATATACATACATATTTAAATTTGTAATCAACTTACAAAATATAATGATTTTAAAATGATCTACATAATGCACCGATCGATACTTTGTGCAATGGCAACACTAAAACTTGTCAGTTGACAATATTAGAAATGTCATTGTCATTGTCAAATCAAATGTAATATTAGAATTGTCACTTTGTTTGCATTTGCATCATAGTGATTCGCTGCGTGTATTTTGCTATTAAAATCAACGTTTTTGACCATGAATACTGACTCTTGCGATTCTCCTATTCTGATAATGACAACCAACAACAATTTAGCTTTAATATGTTATGTAGGAAGAGTTTTCAATAACTTTTTAATACTTGTGTAGGGCACATTAAAAAATCCTTATAATTTGGAAACTCCAAGTTTTTTTCAATAATTTCCTTTTATCAATATACTAGCTGCTGCCCGCGACTTCGTCCCCGTGGAATCCCCGATTTTAAAACATTCTTTATCGCTGCTCCGCTCCTATTGGCTTAAGCGTGATGATATATAGCCTAAAGCCTTCCTCGATAAATGGTCTATTCAACCCAAAAAGATTTTTTCAATTCGAACCAGTAGTTCCTGAGATTAGCGCGTTCAAACAAACAAACAAACAAACAAACAAACAAACAAACAACCAAACAAACAAACTCTTCAGCTTTATAATATTAGTATAGATTATTTGTGGGGCATACTAATATTAACATCCGATGTTACTTGTGGGCACTCAGGGCCTAAATCACTATGGCGGCTTGGCATATCCCTTTATGCACCCTAGCAGGCACTGACCCTATGGGGCCCCGTCTTCTTTGCTGACAGCTCTTTGAGGCGCGCGTGGAACACGACGCGCTGTCGACTCGGGCCTGGTTGCTATCGGACGGCGAGCCACCCATAGCTCGCCAAACGAAACCCCGCCCCACCTTGAGATTTACTTAATTATCGCAGGCGCGTTCAAGCAAACAAACAAACTCTTCAGCTATATATATTAAGAGTATATTACAATAGTCAGCACCAGCACAAGAAGTACCGTGTTCCCCAGTTTATGTGTTGTGTAGTTCTGGTAGGCAGCCGTTTCACGTAAAATACTGGTATTCAGCTGAATCCGGCTTGTCTTGGAGCCGACCCCAACCAAGAAGTACCGTGTTCCCCAGTTTATGTGTTGTGAAGTTCTGGTAGGCAGCCGCTTCACGTAAAATACTGGTATTCAGCTGAATCCGGCTTGTCTGGGAGCCGACCCCAACCAAGAAACGCAAAAACGGTCTTTTGTCTCTCTTATGTGACGCAGACGAAGTCGCGGAGGTCAAATAGTCTTCAAATAAAAATAGGTGACGTTTCAGCGTAACGTACTATGAATATATAACAGCTCATACATTTATTCAGGACTTTATGCGATAAATGTACAATTCCTGAATCCCGGAACGGGACGGGTCACTAAAATTAAGATTCGTTAGGAATTATGTATTGGCTGTTAAAACGTACAAAAAGTTAAATATCAACAAGAGACTGTTAATTATATTGAGACATAAGATGTAAAAATATGACATACGTTTTTTAAGTATACGGGATTTTTTTTAAATTTTTAGTAGGAACATCTATACTTATAATAAATCTGTAGAGAGGTCAATTCTGTACAAGGAATATATTTTCAAAATAACTATCAGGGGGTGATTAGTGATCGATACTGGTGCCAAAAATGCAATCAGTAAAATTTTTGTCTGTCTGTCTGTCTGTCTGTCTGTCTGTCTGTCTGTATGTTATTTATAGAAACAAAAACTACTTGACCGATTTTAACGAAACTTGGTGCAATTATTCTTCATACTCCTGGGCAGGTTATAGTATACTTTTCATCACGCTACAATCAATAGGAGCAGAGCAGCGAAGGAAAATGTTGGGAAAACGGGATCACATAGTGATCTATCAATGCACAGCCCAAACCACTGAACGGATTGAGCTGAAATTTGGCATGCAGGTAGATGTTATGACGTAGGCATCCGCTAAGAAAGGATTTTGATTAGTTCTACCTCCAAGGGGATAAAATAATGAACGTTTAAGATGAACGTTTGTATGAAACTTGGTCAATTTTAAACCGATCGGGCTGAGAGTTTCAAAATCGGGGGTAAAGTAACTATTCCACGCGGACGAAGTCGCTGGCAGAAGCTAGTATTATATAAATTTTTAGCCGTAGTATTGGAGAGTTAGACGAGTCAACTTATGGTTTCAAGTTGTGCGGAGCTCTCATAGAAATCTAACGACACCTCTTGTCCAAATCATATGAGAAGTTTGGGCATTACGAAGAAACAGATTAAGATACATTATGTACATCGACGGCCGAACTTACGTTATGTAAAATGATTGCCTTTGCTGCTACGCCGTAGCAAAGTATTTACACGCTACGGCGTAGGCTCCTCAACGTCGTAGCTAACCGATAAAACCGATCCGCTACGCTTCGCATCAACTCATAAAACTTATCTGTATACTTTCAGGGATTTTATATTTTTTAAGAAACATATTTTATAAACCGACTACGATGGCGGTACAAGCTTGAGACTTATCGTCAGAATTGATCCACACTTGTAAAAAGCCGGAAGGAAGGGAAACCTTTGCCCAGCGGTGGGACAGAACAAGTTGAAAATAAATAGAATTAAATCTATACTAACTTTTGTTTGTTTTTACAGAATAAGCTCCGAAACTACTGGACAGATTTTAACAATTTTTTCACCAATGCAAAGCTACATAACCAGCGAGTATTTATTCCTATGGGAACAGGAACTACGTGGGTGAAACGGGGAGGGGGGAGGGGGCTGTTTTTAAACATCAATTCTATTTTGTGGCATAACTGTACTGTTCAGTTTCATTTGACCACTTAAGTTAGGTACAACCAGGCTCCGGGCAGCTTCTAAGAACATCCAAATGGAAAAACCCATAACACTTCTGTCTCTCTATATTTTTCAATTTAACATTCAGCAATAGAAAAACAGAATCACTATTTTAAAATCCCTCTCTACACACAATTTTCACGGAATCGGCTGGATTTCACTCAAAAATACCGCGCACAAAAACCATCAAAAGCATTATTCCCGAGAACATGGCTTTCAACCACCCACAATCGAGTTAAACCGCCAAACTATATTGTTCTAAAAGTAAAACCGGTTTAAACCGATTACGTCCGGTCCGAACCACTTTTTCCGGACAAAATGTCGTTACGGACGTATTGTGGTATATTCGTTGCTAATTAAGAAAGCTCAACATCGATTTTTGGAATTTGCACCTTAAAACAATGACATAAATGTCACCTGAGGCGCGCTAAATTGCAAAGACTATACTATAACGATGTGTCGCGGTTACGCTTGCCATAATTTGATTTAAAATTTTCATATACTCAAAAGGCTAGATTGTTCCATTAAAAGTGGTTTTATTTGCGGTGGAAACTATTTGGCTTTATTATGCTTAATTATGTCCGGTATTCTCAGTAATTTGATAGTAAAATTGAGTTGGGTTATGAATTTAATTGTGTGAGCATTTTGTGCGGTTTAATTGGGAGTATCTGCTTTTATTAAGTGATTGTAATTTTTATTAATTGGTTTTTTATTGATAATGGTTTATGGGATGTGTTTTTAATTTATTGGGGAAATAAAACTGATGATTTTGCACTGAATGAAAAACGGTTTTTTTATAGTTTGCAAAAGAACGAATCGGAGGATAGATTAAGGACCGATTTTTGAATTGAGTATTGGAGAATGAATTAAGATCGTGCCAAAACTTACTTTAATCCCATTTGTCTCAAGCCTAAAAAGGCTTGAGTTTAACAAACACTCTACTTCAAATTCTTAATTTAAAAATCGACTAGGATAGACAGAAGTGACTACCACGAGAATTGAATGTTGTAACGGCTATATACAATAAATAAAAGGATTATTTACTCAGTATAAATATAAACGATCATCAATTCAGTGTTTATATCAGTTAGAAATCATGCAAAATTCAATACTAGTTTACGACTCAACAAACGAAATTCATATATTCATAAATAACACTTCCATCACTTCAAAACTACCCACAAAACAACAAAAAACTAAACGTTAGTTAAATAAACACGGTCCTTCTTTCAGGTCAGTTCTCAAGGGACCAAGCGTGAAGATAACAAAAAATACTACAATAGAAGGAAAAAATGGTTAGAATTTATATTCAAGGATATCAGCCCTATGGTCGCGTGTGCGTCCAGACCTGATGCGTACTTACTGATAAAACCATGTAAGGGTCATATTTTAGATTTTTATATTACACGATTTTAGCAATGCACCAAAATACAAACAAATCATAAACAATCATACTTGTTAACGCATAACTTGAGCTGAAAACATGGGATTTATTTTTAAATAACACGCTTATACTGATATTTTACAGCATTTCTGGTGAAGACACACGACAAACATATTTCGCATCTTAAACGCGACAGTTATTGCTCTGAAAAGTACTTTACCTATCCGTGTTGGGATGCCCTAAGATCTCTCAAACCTAATCTCGGCATCATGAACTAGCCAACTCTACAATATGGCCACGACATGGACGCTGCCAGTCTGCCACAACTTGTTTGCTAAATAAGATCCGGCTCGAAGGACCATGGGAAAAAACCGTAGTTTCATTTTTATAATAACCTTATTAAAAAAAACTTATACAGTTCGAGAAATCTACTCAACAGAATGGAGCCATTTAAAACGTATACTTTCGGATCGTATCGTGGTCGTTACGTCTCGTGTTATAGGACTATCGCGTTATCATTTATTGCAGGGTTGAAGAGCGCGGTCCCAATAAAACGTTTACCGAAGATTTGCATCTTCAAACTTTATTGAACTCCACAGAATTATTTAGATGCGATATATCGTGGAGTTTGGTAAGATTTGGTTGGTCTTCTTTGTGATACAATGACGAATACTGGTGGTGAAGCAGGGTTGAAACCTCTTAAAAGGTTTACTATGGAGTATATTCTATCTACATTATTGTTATATAATCTTTACTTTCAAGTATTTTTAAATAGCTGTAAGAATACAGCTTGGCATTTTGTGGATCCACTAAGATTTGTTTTTTCTCGTTAAGCTACTTCCTATTCTGTTCTGTATCCAGGATTCAGAAACTGTAAATTTCTAAATACCTATTCTTTTTTGTGATTGATAGACTGACGTTTGACTAATATCTCACTTGATAGTAAAGCAATGCTGTTGTCGACGATGGAACCCGCTTACCTAAAAATCAACCTATTCGGTCTTGACTAAAAGCGGTTGTAGCTATCAGGAAACACAGATTTCGGCAGGGAATCCATTCAAATTTGTTCTCAAATCTCCCCACACTCCTCCCACTGTGAGGAGTGTGAGGAGGCTGTTGTGTCTCACGTAACATGTATATCGAAACTAATCAGAAAATCTATAGATTCAGGATTCACAGAATCAACACACATACTACAAGATTTCCCAAAACAAGATAGATCAATATTCCAGAAACCAAGGGAAGTCAAAGCGTTGATAGTCACATATATGATTGTAGTTAGTTATCTAAATCCAGTAATATAGGCTCGAAACATGCTAACTACCCACGATCTCATCTTCAAATAACCGTAACTTCACCCAAGTAAATACCACTTCCTTGTTAATACGGTTTTCGATTACGACCGTCATTACCGTTATCTTGTGTCTCAAGATTTTGATTAAACGTTTTTAAACGGTTACGATGTTTGTTGTTACGTTACAGAAAATACGGTTATTAGAATCATGTTTGTATGGGATACGGTTTACGCATGGTCTTAGGTGGCAAGGAGGATTATAAAATTATCATTTCACGTGATATACGGTGATTTGGAAATTTTGGTTATGGTAGTGTTATGCGGTTAAGATGATGATTATGGTTAAGTCATAGTGTTTATTTTTAGTTTGGTCAGCAGAAATTACGTTGGAAGACAATGGGAGAAACCTTTGGCCGGCAGTGGGACAATATAGGTGGGTAAAACATAGAAGAAGCTGATCAGGAAAACCCTAGAAATAAACCGCGGATGGTGCGCAAATTACAGCAACAAGTTTCGAGAAGATGTTCCTACTGCATCAGAAATGAGGTGATCCGTCAGAGAAGCAGGGTCAGCGATATAGCCCACCGGATGAGTAAGCTGAAGTGGCAGTGGGCTGGCCATATTAGTCGTAGAACCGACAACCGTTGGGGAAAATGAGTTCTAGAGTGGAGACCGCGTCTCGGCAAACGTAGTGTAGGACATCCTCAGGCACGGTGGAGTGGCGATTTGCGGAGGACGGCTGGCCGAAACTGGATGCGAGAAGCCGAAAATAGATCTAAGGGGCGTGCAATTGGAGAGGCTTATGTCCAGCAGTGGACTACAACAGGCTGTTGATGATGATGATGTTCCTACTAATATACTATATTATTTTACTAATATACTATATGTGATGGGGCAGAGTGCTACAAAAAAGAAAAAAAACAAAACAGCGGTTCTGCTGAGAGTGATTAAAGGAAACCAGGAAATCATAGCTTGACATCAAGACAACCTGCCACGTCTTATTGCCTAATACACGTCGTTTTGTCAGCGCTATTTAGTAAGCACAACGGTGGTGGTGTGCAAACGGTAATAAGCACACCAAAAGTATTAGAAAACCACAAACTACGGTCTATAAAAGTCAGATCCTTTCAACCTTTACGACTGTTAGAATCGCTGAAGTCACAAATACTGTAACTATCCAACAATTTTCACATTGCATACCTCAGAAATCACACGAGGGGCGAACCTGACAACACTTTCATCGATGTACAAAGAACTGCTAGAATTTAATAATCACAAGGTTCCACGAAACGGATCCGTTTCGGCTAGTGGACGCGTAACCGAATCGAGTTACAAAACGGATGAGCAGTATAGGAATGGCAGAAGTACCAATAAGCAGAAATGATAAATGATTTTTATTTTGTAAGTAGGTTGTAAAAAACACTTTTACACGTCAATCTTTTTGGCCGTTATAAAAACTAGATGAGGCCGGTGTTTCCTAGCTGACTACCCTGAGAAGAAACACCGAAACAAACTCAGAGGTCAAGGTCTCTTTTGAAGTCCATATGATTGTACTGGTCAAATCATATGAGAACCATGTAGGTTGGTGTCTGAAGTGGTTTTTTGAGGAAAGTAAGTACCACACAGATTTGAACTAGAAAGATGGAAACAAAAAAAAACAATGAATATTTCACGCCACTAGATGTAGGAGTAGCTCGTAGCTAGAGAATAAAGCAGCACGGATCGATCTTCAAGGTTAAGCAACACTTCCTGAAGTCGGTCTGTGGATGGGTGACCATATTAATAAACCGAGATTCCTCCGTGCCTCGTCAAGCACGTTAACCTGTTGGCCCCAGCTGTCATTTAGTAGATTTTTGGCAATCGTTACGGATTATGTGAAACCAGAAAATCTGTCTCCTGTTTTGCCAAGGAGTACCGAGTTACCCAGTTAGCGGGTTGTGGACGTCTGGTAGGCAGCCGCTCCACTTAAAATACTGGTATTCAGTTGAATCCGGTTTGACTAAAAGCCCACTATGATATGTACATGGTAAAAGGCAAGGCAGAAGATGTGGGAATTTGCGACTGTCTTTATGTAAAATTTGAGTTTTGAGAGAGAGAGAAATTTGAGTACAAAAAGTGCTGGCTCTCAGCCTAGTTTGTATAAATGCCTTTTCATTGAACTTTAACCCGTCAATGGGACTATCAGAAGCCGAACGAATTGACTTCATTTCGACGATAGCGATTGTGAAAAAATCCAAAATGTATGAGATTAAAACCTCAGGCTGTTGGCATGTCATCAGAAGTGGTACAGACTATGACTTCTATCTTTCTTTCATAATGTTCCTACGCCGGAAAGCTGATACGGCTTGTGCCGAATGGATTTCGTTCAGCGAACAAAAAAAATAAGATTATCTGATAGTCCGTTTTGGGCGCCTTTATGGACTCTTTTACGTGGTCGTTCAAAAATGATGAACCCTTTGTCATCATGATTTATTTTATTATTTGAAGGGTTTCTTTTATTACTTAGGCCGACGAATAAGTGACCGCTGCTTTGGAGAAAGAATTGATTACCTAACAGGGAATTAACGAATTGGTAATCGCAGTTTTTAGATTGGTAAGTACCGGTAAAAACATGGCCGGTGGCCGTAATTTTTAAGACAGTACCTAAGCACCTATGTTTTGGGAAAAGATGTCAGGAAATATTTTTTTATCTTTTCTTTCTTTATATCCTTTTTGAAAAACGTTGCCCCACACTAAAATTTACTCCTGTATCGTGGGTGCGTTCACAAACATGAATACTCACATACACAAGACAACCAGACCCGGAACCATTATCTGTAGGCCATACAAACATTTGTTCCGTGCGGGGATCGAACCCGCGACACGTAGCGCAGCAGCCGAACGCTCAACCAATGCTCCAACTATGTCGTCGAAAATTACGGCTGCAATATTGGAATATGGTAAATAAACCACAAAACAGAGATGAAATTCCGAATGAAAACTTCCTTAGCTTAGCTGACACGAGAATTACAAAGACAAGCTTATATTTATTAAACGCTTATAAACGTCTAGTTAAATGAATTAGGAGATCTAACTTCAACCGCACAGTACATAACCGTAATTCATTCAAAAACACACATTTCTAACACACATCTTCTCGGAAACTCGCACAATTTACGCGGCAGTTAAATTATCAAAATAACTAACATAACGATGTTATAAATAATGCGATAATATCGTAACTACAGAGATAAGGAACGTTTAATTTGCGACAATTGTTATATTATATCACCTTAATGGAGGCTGTTAAGGGCTGGTTAAGGCGGGTTTACACAGATGTAAGGAACTACCTAATTTCGATGAAGCGGAATTTTCTTAGCGATATTAGTACAGCAAGAAAAGCCTTCAGTTAAAGTATTGTCAAGTATCTTTTTCATCAGGAACTTTACAAGGGTTTAGAATATAGCACATAATCTTCTATACTTATAATAAAGCTGTAGAGAGGTCAATTCTGTACAAGGAATATATTTTCAAAATAACTATCAGGGGGTGATTAGTGATCGATACTGGTGCCAAAAATTCAAACAGTAAAATTTTTGTCTGTCTGTCTGTCTGTCTGTATGTTCTTTATAGAAACAAAAACTACTCGACCGATTTTAACGAAACTTGGTGCAATTATTCTTTATACTCCTGGGCAGGTTATAGTATACTTTTCATCACGCTACAATCAATAGGAGCAGAGCAGTGAAGGAAAATGTTGGGAAAACGGAAGAAGTTACTCCATTTTTTAAGCTTCCGTCGCGTGTGTAGCCTTAATGGTTAAAGTTACATAGAAATCATGTATTACGGAAATGTTCTACATAAAAATTATCTAAAAAATATCCCGAAACAGCATGTCTATCTTTTGCCAATTTTAAACCGATCGCGCTGAGAGTTTCAAAATCGGGGGTAAAGTAACTATTCCACGCGGACGAAGTCGCTGGCAGAAGCTAGTGAATAAAATAATCCTATCAAAAACATAAATTTTGAAATGGGAGCCAAGTTCAATTTTAATAATACGCGTGATTATCGACTATAGCGACTAAAAAAATAAGATATAAATGGGTGCCAAATTTTGTAGATAATGCTGAAATAAAATAAATTAAGGCTCAAGATTCTATCATTTGAAAGGTCAACAAATCTTATGGCGGTGCCATCCCCATTCCGGCCATAACATGCTTGAATATGGGTAAATATCTATTTCAAACAAGCATCTAAATAGAAAGGTTCCTTATTTAACTTAATAGCGCTGCATATCCCATTATTTTAATTTTACCTTTACAAACAAAATTAAGCACAAATTAAACAGAACAATTCATATTTAGCACAGTCTTTAACACAACCCAATTCGCGTATTCCCGAGACTACGTCAAAATAATATCCCAAGGGTACAACGTTGGCGAATTTGCGACAAAAATATTAAATGAATGATAAAGTGAACGAACAAACGTAACGGGAACACAAATTTTAGAATCCCTGGTGCAAATGTCGCTTGTCGCTGGCGAAACGTCTAAATTGTTGCCAGAACCATTTGAATGCTATGGCATTTTCTTAAAGTTTAAGGAAATTAAGTCGCTTTAGGTAAAGCTAGTCATTTATGTTGACAGTGACAGGTGTTTTGAATAGTGCTTTTCAAAGGTAGAGGAGGGTCATGAATGTCATTTCGTAGGTCCAGATCAACAGGGCATTAACTCAAAAAAGCCTATTTTTCAGGAGAGCGATGTGAAGTTTTTAAATCGGAAGATACTACCCCGCACCCCCATCAATTTGACGTCATATCGTTATGCAACCATGTTCGTTAGACAGATCACATGATTTTTAATAGGACTGTATTTTTAGGTTAAAAGTCGTAAATTTTGAGTTAATATCCTGTTCATCCAAACGAACGATTTGAGAATTCGTTCTGAAATGTTATTCATAAGTCAATTGACTTGTAATTGAGATACAAGCGTACTTATGGGATGCCAACACAGCGATGCTCGATTTAGAGTTACTTCATTGTCTATGCCTGATTACTAACAATTTTTTCATTTATTGAACGACGAATACCACAATGTCGTCATTTTTACCCAAAGGTAGACTGGTAGAGAATGCATTGATGCATTAATTCCGCCCATGTACCACTATGCTACATACAGTTTAATTAAATACATCATAGATTAATTAAACCTTAGAACACTGATCACACAAAGACCCGTAATTTCAACGATCTGTTCCAATCCTAAACAATTCTCTCACTACATATAACGAACCGTTTTGTAATGTAAACGGACCTAAAGGGCGCGTTTACACTAGAGCGTTGCCGAGAGGAGCGGAGCTGAGAAGAGCAGAAACCAACCAACCAATCATAGACAAAACCAAAGACGCGATTTGAATTGTCGTAATTTGTCACCGGGAATTTGATGACTCAGTAAGATTGTCATAAATCTTTATTCGATTATATCTTCTCCACACTTTATGAAAGTTTTGTGTAAAGTATATAGCCGTGTCTTATTTAGAAAATAATGTTTAGAATTTCATGCGATATTTCACGATCTTACGGCGATTGCAGTTTCCGGTGACTTAATCAACTATTTATTTGTCAGTATATTTATAAACATATATTATTTGTTTTAGTGAATGTTGTCGTTATCCTTCAGTGCCAGGTATTAAGCCACAGACAGTACGATAGTGTGTTATATCTATGGTATGACCGTGGAGACTGAAGTTTTTAATTTAGTATTTAGTAAAAAATGTAATGTAGTTAGTGGAGATACACGGTTTTTCTTTCTTTGTTAGGGTGATTCTCGCTCCGCTCCGCTCCGCTCGTCTTCGCGTCAGTGGGAACGTGGCTTAAACAGTCTTCTGAAGGGATAATAAGGATTATTTTAAGGTAAACTGTTGAAGGTTTAATTCTCATTGTAACGGATAGGTTAGGTAGTTAGTTAAGATAATATTTATTTATCACCTGCCAAGATGAGCTCGTGAAGGTAGTTTCAGTTTTGTGTATTTAGGTCTTTAGGCTGAGTTTTTGTGGAGCGGTTCTGTTAAGCTTTTGAGACGTGACTGGTTTATTTTATATTTCGTTTGTGTGCTGTTTTGTGATCAGGGTCGTTTTTGTGGGGAACGACTGACTGTGTGATTTGAAAGAGAGGATAGGCTCACAGCTCATCCATACTAATATAATACTAATATTGTAAAGAAGATTTTTTTTTGTATGTTTGTACCGAAAATCCCGATACTACTGGACCGATTTTAACCACTACTCCAATAGAAACATCCGCGGTGAGTATCTGCGTCAGGCGGAAGGTGAGGACGGCTTGATGCCTCTTCAACCACTCCTCAAAGAGAGGACTTATCGCCGCAATGGTGACGTCCCCAAATATGGGGTATATTTACATACATTTGATCCAATAATTTCCACGTACAAAGCCATTTTTATTTTTTTACTTTTATTTGAAGTAATAATACACTCCACCTACATACATACATAAATTTGATTAAATATTTTCCACGTGTATGTATACCCAGTTTTATTTTGCTTTTATTTCAACTATCCATTCACAATCCTTTCCACGAATCGCGTCGAGCTCGGTGAAAAACATTAAAAAGGGCATCCAAGGATATAAAAAAATTGTCGGAAAATAATATCGAACTAAAAACATTTCGTGATTACAAAACGAAAAAAAATCACAACTTTCTCACTAGTACTATCCATTTACCACAGCCATATTAAAAACTTGTCGCTAAATAATAAAAATCAGACGGCGTGATGTTCGCGTGATGTTCAATGTTAAGCAACGCTTGTCGCGGTTGTTACATGAATGGGTCATTCAAACTCCTATTGACATGTGAAAGTATGTTAAGCTGTTGGCCACGCTGTCATTTGTAACTGACAGTCGTTGCTAATAGCCAGGTGCCCGAAATTCTGATAAATTGGAGTGGAGACCACATAAAATACTGGTATTCAGTTGTATCTGGTAAGACTGGAAGCCAACCTCAATACGATGCGGAATTCACGGAGTCACGGCGGCCCTGGAACGCGGCATTATGAGGAACACGGATGGGTTTTAGTCAGTAAGAGTCTGACACTCCCTTCCGCTGCGCCCAGAGCGGGAGAAGTCATTTGATGTTTTCCCATCCATGAAAAACCTCAATATGGTCGAGGTAAAGGCTTGATTGTAATTCATGATACTTCTAACTTACTATTCTCAAGAAAACACCACAATTTTTCCAAGCATTTTCTTTAATGAAGTCAGTACGTACCTGAAAAGAAAAACAAAGTAATCAGAGAACATTCTAGAGCAAAGAACATTTACTTTCATAGCATTTTTACGCAGAAGTGTCTGGAATATTTTGAGTAAAAACCCTATATTTTTAGGACGTCGTAAGTTACTTTTTTATATTGTTTGGACACGAAAGCTCTTATGAAGACCGACAGTCCTTCGTCATTCTCGACGTAGGTATTATGTATTTAGTATCAGTACATTTCTTTTGTTATCTTACGAATGTTTCAGGATTATTCATAATAAATAGAGCTGATTATGTTTATAAAAAAAAAAGACAGTCGAATTGAGAACCTCCTCCTTTTTTGGAAGTCGTTTGAAAATACATATAACTTCGTCAAAACAAAAGGATGGATGGAAGTTTATTTAATTAAACAACAATGGCTGACAATTATGACCCATTTTTAGCCATTGTTGACTGTCAACAAAAAAATATGTTTCAACAACTACGAAAACCGATATCGAGTGCTTTAAAAATGTGTGTGTGTGTTGTGTGTGTTTATGTATTATATATGTTTTTTTATTATAATATATGTATCTATACTTATATTATGAAAAGGTAACGTTTGTGAGTTTGTGACGTTGTAAGGAGTAATCTCTGGATCTACTGAACCGATTTCAAAATTATTTCACCAATAGAAAGCTACGTTATTGTGGAGTGTCATAGGCTTTAAGTATTTTATCCCCGTACTGACACGGGAACAGGAACAACGCGGGTGAAACCGCGGGGCGCTGCTAGTTATAATATATTATATATAAAATAATATATAGAAAACCTTTCATCAACTTTGACGGGCCTGTTGGTCTAGTGGTTAGTGGCCCTGACTGCTAAGCCGGAGGTCGTGGGTTCGATTCCCACCCAGGACAAACTTTGTGTGATGAGCATGATTGTTTGTTCTGTGTCTGGGTGTGATTTATCTATAATATGTATGTATTTATAAATTATATAAGTATGTATATCAGTTGTCTGGTTACCATAACACAAGCTCTGCTTAGCTTGGAATCAGATAGCCGTGTGTGAGTTGTCCCAAGAAATTAAAAAAAAAAAAAAAAAAACTTGAAATAAGCCGATATAGGCTATCGGCTTATTTCAAGTTGATGAAAAGAAAATAGAACAGAATAGAATAATATTTATTACGTATCTAAGTTACATAAAATATACATAATTATATGAAAACATTACGTAGGGTGACACAATGGAAGGATGACACAAAAAACAGCATGGAGAGTTGAAATTACGAAAAATTAATTAACTGTGATTCTAAATTGAAATAGGAAATAAGAATTTGACATAAAATTCAATTTAATTTATTATTGCTATGGACGGTAATCCACCACGCGGGCCCAGTGTGGGTTGGTGATGACATGTCTTCGAATTTTTGGTTCTAGGACATGCCGGTTTCCTCACGATGTTTTCCTTTACCATTTTGAGAGCAGTATTGAAGAAATTAATTACACAAAGTAATTCATTTGGCTGGGTTTGAACCCGCGACCTACAATTCGTAAGTCCATTACCACTCGGCCACCATTACGCTCAATAATTTCAATGAATCCTCTCAAAAATCGCTACTATTGAACCACATCTGTCGTCCTAACTCCTAAAGCCAGTGTACACGCGCGGGGTCCCAGTAAAGTTAATAAGCAACAAAACGGTAACATCGTTCAAACATAACGACACCGAGGTTTGGGGCTCGCTTAATTAAACGGACCTCTTGCGTATAGAGACGTAAGTACTAGATGTGGCAACTGTTGTCGAGTCATATATAATATGTATTATAGCAGCGCACCGCGGTTTTACCCGCGTAGTTACCGTTCCCGTAGGAATATGGGGATAAAATATAGCCTATGTTACTCGTGGATAATGTAGCTTTCAAATGGTGAAAGAATTTTTAAAATCGGTCCAGTAGTTTTTGAGCCTATTCATTACAACCAAACAAACAAAGTTTTCCTCTTTATAATATTATTATAGATAGTATAGATTATATAATGATAACTAATCTGTAAAATAGAGAATTTCACTGCATACTGTTTCCAGATTCCGTCACTTTAATTTTAAAAAAGACATCGTTTTATTTGTCACACAACACAAACAAAACATAATGACAATTCAGTGCGTTGGTCCATTTTTAACCACGAAGTGGCGTCACCAGCGTCCTGAACTTTGATGCGCATTATCTTTGTTTTTTTTATTGATTTGAAAAGACAAAAAATACGTGTCAAAGGATTTTTTCTATATAAAGGAAAAATCGTAAATAATCCATTTTCTGTAACTTTCTATAGTGTTTTTGTTTCCCAATGATAAAATCATCTACTGTCTAGGGAAGCTTCGTCTTCAAAGGAATGTTCAACTGTTACGGTGCGGTCTCATCTCGCACTCTCAAAGCGCCTCTTCCATTAGCCCTAAATCTTTGTAAATAGTTGGACCACGGCTGCAATTTGCATCGACCACAAAAGGGTTGTGTGGCGTGGGAGCGGGACGAGCTCTGTCAATTTGGTACCAGTAGAGCTCCAGGGCTTGGTAACTGTGGAGTCGCATAGTTATGGGCACAGTTTAGTTAATCTATACTAATATTATAAAGCTGAAGAGTTTGTTTGTTTGTTTGTTTGAACGCGCTAATCTCAGGAACTACTGGTTCGAATTGAAAAAATCTTTTTGGGTTGAATAGACCATTTATCGAGGAAGGTTTTAGGCTATATATCATCACGCTTAAGCAGTGATAAAGAATGTTTTAAAATCGGGGATTCCACGGGGACGAAGTCGCGGGCAGCTGCTAGTAACCAATATTTGTCCCCGTTAATATGTCGTGTGACATCATATTTATTGCATGAACTATGGACATTATTGTATTTGAAATACAATAAGTAATATTAAGCTCTGAGCGTGTGGTGACTTAGTACGTACAAGTTAGGCGACGATGTCAGGCACCATGTTGTTTTTCCAGAATCTGGCGCAGGATTCGCTTCAGTCTCCAAATCATTAACAAGAACTATTTCCCGTTCCAGGAAAGTGTTGGTAGTAATGATCAGATCAGAGCCCTTTGATTTTTGTGGAGTCATTTCGAAAACCATCTTCCGTGTCCTTAATTTTTGCACACAACACACAACGTTTACGTTAACGTTAAAAAACGCAACATAATCCTAAGAATTTGACCGTCCAATCCTCAACATTTTCGTCAGTGGAATACCAAATACGTCATAACAAAACAAAACAACTTCACAAAGATCAATCTCAATTTATTTAACAGACACAAACAAGCATAACAAAAATAGCTCCATTCAGTTCCATTTGTATCGTACTACAAACTAGGGATGTTACAGGTATAATATCAATTGGAATGTGGATTCGATAAGTCGGAACTTCCAATTGATATTACACCTTCAAACTGGATGCGAGAAGCCGAAAGTAGATCTAAATGGCGTGCAATTGGAGAGGCCTATGTCCAGCAGTGGACTGCAACAGGCTGTTGATGATGATGATGATTACACGTTCGGTTCCGACATACACAAAGCATAGCGACTAACGTGTAGTAACCGATTTCTGTATGTTGCGTGGGGACAACTTCTATACGTGCTTTCTGACGACGATAATTAATTGTTCAGCGCCCTTAACACATCACTCTTCTGCCGCCACCTCCCAATCTGAGAAATTCATGTTTAAAAACTTCGACTCGCAACTTCGGTTTCGACAAAATCACCTCCGTTACATCCCTAGTGCAAAACCAACAATCGGACCGGCCAATAGTAATAAACATATCAGAAAAATACTTCATGGCCATTACTTTTGGCTAAAAATAAATATCGAAGTGTTCTTTTGAATAAACACTAGGGTCGTGGCCGGGTAATGGGTTTTAGTTCCTCGGTAAGTCCTTTGTTTTCTTAGTGTTTTGTCTAGATAAGTTTTTTTTAAGCCCAGAACCTGATAGGTTAATGGTTTGACATTTATTTCATATGCAAAAATTATAAGTAGGTTGCTATTTGCCAACACTGTTTAAAAAAAAGCAACGGCAGAAGTGAAAACTTGAACGTTAACGTTGTGCTTTTTTGAATATTTTGGAATTGTTAGGGAATAATTTCGCACGAATTCCATTATTTATCAGTATAAAAGTTCTATGATATAATATGTAGAGGCTGTAGTACAAACACACAAGCACACTCGCGCAAGCGCCCTGCGCCGCTTAAACGAAACAGCAGGAGCAGTCATACATTTTCGCCGCGCGGTAGAAAGAGAGGGGGATATTGCTTCCTCTCCTACGCTGCGCCGGCAGTCTACTCTCTCTCCGTCTTACAAATTTTCGATCAGGTCACGTGTTCTGATGCAAGTTTAACATTTTTTACAAATCCCAAAAAAGTGCACAACGTTGCCATAGAAAGCAAAAAAGCAATGAGATGGAGTGGCAGCAGCGTAGAACATTTTATAATAAATGATAAGTAATCTATACTAATATCATAAAGCTGAAGAGTTTGTTTGTTTGTTTGAACGCGCTAATCTCAGGAACTGCTGGTCCGATTTGAAAAAATCTTTTTGGGTTGAATAGACCATTTATCGAGGAAGGCTTTAGGCTATATATCATCACGCTTAAACCAAAAGGAGCGGAGCAGCGATAAAAAATGTTTTAAAATCGGGGATTCCACGGGGACGAAGTCGCGGGCAGCAGCTAGTATATACTAATATTATAAAGCTGAAGAGTTTGTTTGTTTGTTTGAACGCGCTAATCTCAGGAACTGCTGGTCCGATTTGAAAAAATCTTTCAGTGTTAGATAGCCCATTTATCGAGGAAGGCTATAGGCTATATGTCATCACGCTAAGACCAATAGGAGCGGAGCAGTCATGAAAAATGTGACACAAACGAAGTTGTGCGGACAGCTAGTAATTAATATTCATACGAGTATCATACCCATCTCTGACCAGTACGAACATGAACACTGTGTGGTACTTTCCTCAAAAGACCACTTCAGACACCAACCTACATGGTTCTCATATGATTTGACCAGTACAATTGTATGGACTTTAAAAGAGACCTTGACCTCTGAGTTTGTTTCGGTGTTTCTTCTCAGGGTAGTCGGCTAGGAAACACCGGCCTCATCTAGTTTATAACGACCAAAAATATTGACGTGTAAAAGTGTTATTTACAACCTACTTACAAAATAAATATCATTTATCATTTATCAATATCCGATTGGTATGAAATTAATCGGGATTATAAAATTACCGAGGGAATCAATGTCATTCATTAATGTCTTGTAACCGTTGACAAACCTTTATTATAACTTATGACACTCACTGTTCAAGACGATTTTTGGCGTGCCTACTTCAAAGCAAGTGGCCTTCCACTCTTCCCTTCTTCGCCTCATCTCTCGTAAAAGCCTGTAAGCCGTTAGTTAGTTGTAACGACAGCTTTTCCAGGCCTGTTTCGGCTATGATAACCCTGACTTCTGACGCCCTTTTTTTGGTATGACGACAGAATTACCAATATCGGCAACTCTTGTCTAAAAAAAAAAACTTAAATATCTATTGAAATAAACAGTAGGTACCTTTGTGCTTTTTATTCTATTTCAATTTTCCTTCTTTTTTTAAGAATATTGCGTGTACATAAATAAATCTAAGTATACTAATATATAAAGCTGAAGAGTTTGATTGCTTGAACGCGCTAATCTCACGAACTACTGGTCCGGTTTGAAAAAATTCTTTCAGAAAGCCCATTTATCGAGTAAGGCTATAGGCTATATATCATCACGCTAAGACCAATAGGAGCCGAGCAGTCATGAAAAAGGCTATATATGGAGTACCGATGGAGAATGTTTCATAAATTGGGGGGTTAGTAGGTAACTATTCCATGCACACGAAGCCGCGCAGAAGCTAGTAAATAATAAAACCTTCACCACCTAAACAAAGCCATGGGTGCGCATATCAGCTTCGCGACCTCAATCAGGCGCGGAGATGAAAGCGCTCTAATTAACGAGCCTGTTCACTGCCGCTGCAATTAACGGCCACGGTCGACGTGTATGAAGAATTTTCTGTATCGTTCACAATATGATGAGGGCGATAAAAGTAGACTGAGGAGCGGAGGACAATCATTCAACAGATGGAGCGTGTTGTTTGTTCCTGACACATAATCAGCCTTTTAACGTTCCCACTGCTGGGACACATGCCTCCTCTCTAGGAGAGGGAATGGGCCGTAATCCACCACGCGAGCCCAGTGCGGGTTGGTGAATGTCACATATCTTCGAATTTTTGATTCTAGGACACGCCGGTTTCCTCACGATGTTTTCCTTCACCGTTTTGAGAGCAGTGGTGATGAAATTAATTACACAAAGTAATGCGCCTGGCTGGGTTTGAACCCTTTTTTTTTTTTGGATGGGAAAGCATCAAATGACCCGCCCTGGGTGGAGCGGTAGGGAGCGTCAGACTCTTACTCACTAAAACCAACCCGTATTCCTCCAAATGACCTTTGCGTTCCAGAGCCGTGGTAAATTTTCGAAAAAAACCGCAACACTAGCAATCACTGATAGAAACCCACACGATTGATTGATTGACCATGAAAATCAGCGCGGTTCCTTTGGATTAAATCACAGGGACGAATCAGAGGAAAAAACTAGTTACAACATAAGGGTCCACCAACTCGTTTCTGACACAATAACAGAAAAACACAACGAACAATTTCTTCAAAGACAATTGTTCTACAAGCTTTAAAACTAATTTAATTAAACAGAGTCGTATGAAGCCGACCCGTAGATTCGCAGGACGTAAAACTAATTGCCTTATATGACGTGAGCGGGCCTAACTCAGCTGGGAATACCGACAATTATTTCTAACTAGCTGCTGCCCGCGTGAAAGTGGAAAATTATCGCAAGGGAAAATACTGCCGGAATAAAAACTAGCAAATGTGTTATTGCAGACTATAACCTACGTCTATACCAAATTTCATCAAGAGCAGGGTCTCAAGTCTGCTATAACAATAGTGTCAGAATGGTCTATTATTGATTTCATAATAGGGTATTTTACTGTAAATATCTAATTAGTCGGTCTAATGAGTTTTCAACCCACTGTATCCTCTTCATTTTTTGTTTACGTGAAAAAAGAAAAATACGTGTCCAATATTTTTTGTAAATCTATTAGACCGACTAATTAGATTTTTACAGTAAAATACCCTATTATTGATTTTTACAAGTTTATCGCTATTTTTATTCTGTGGAATGTTGCCTGGGGAAAATCTAATTCATATTATCTATAGTTATTTTATAAAGCTGAAGAGTTTGTTGGAATGAGCTTACCCAGAAGAAGCCTGTTCACTCTTACTTTGAAGAGATCATGTTGCAAAAACGGGGGTACTTTTCCTCTCTTATGTGACGCAGTAGTTGCGCGGATCAGCTGGTTTTATTATAAACATGAACTATTTAACTACCAAATAACTATAGTAAGACAATTTACATAAGTTAAGTACCCACTCAACAAAGTTCAGTTAAATCGGTCTCGGTCAAGGCCGACCCTACTGGTTTATTAGTAGTTAACTTCGGTGGTAAGGTTTTCAAGGTATAACACGAGTTACTATGCCATCACAGTAACAATTGCTGGGCGAGAATATGTTGCCTCTTCTCCAGCCGAGGGTTTAGTAACTGGGTTTAGTAACTGTGCTTGATGATTATTTCCAAAATAAGGAAAAAACGTATCAATAACAAGCTTTTTTTTAATGATGAGCAGTTATCAAATTACTTCTCCCGCTCTGGGCGGAGCGGAAAGGAGTGTTAGACTAACTGACTAAAACCCACCCGTGATTCTTCTTGTGCCCTTTGCGTTCCAGAGCCGCGGTGACTCTTTCTAAAAAATGGTAGGCACTGGCCATAGCGAACCCCATCTAGTATGCTGACATCACTTTAGAGGCGTGCATCGGACAAAACGCACTGTCGATACGGGCCTGGTTTTATCGGACGGCGAGCCACCCAACGCTCACCGTCTTCAGGCCCGCGCCTAAGGTGGACGGGAATCACCCTGTGAGTCCAGACGCCTGGGGCGTCTTCTTCTGTTGCGTAGAGCGATTACTTTTTGGCCTCGCTCAGATCCTTAACGTTGCTACTTTTTAACCGCTTCAAATTGTTTTGCTGTTTGTCTAGTGAAAGTTCCAACATTTTCTCATTCCTTTTCTTATATTTTTTTTTAATTTTCAATGCATCGAAAACTAGAACTAAGAAATTGACCAGAAGATCACCAAATTCTGACTAAACACGGTAGTCAATAGTAGCCACTAGTAGCATTTACACAGCGCTGCGTGGCTTTACGTTTCGTTCTCCTGCAAATAACCACGTTGTTGTGGTGTAGTTCGTGAATCACATTCAGGCACGTTATTGGAACATTCCGGTTAAAACACACGTATTATTACGACCGGTTTTGGGATGCTATGTAGTGAGACTACTGGTTTTTACCAAGAACTTAACTGACTGGTATTGAAAACAGAAAATTCTTGTCCATCTTGCGTTTGCGTATAAAGTTTCATTGATATCGGTTCATTAGATTAAGGACTATGAAATTCTGTAAAAACTAAGTAATAATCTTTCTCAAGAGGCTCTTTTTTATCATCTATAATTATCTGCCGAATTTTTCACCGCCTTGCAGGTCAAAATCATCTCTTTAACGGCTTTCTTTCTTCATTCCAGTCAATCACGTCCGAGTCTTCCCATGGCTTCCAAACTTATATTGTACCATATATACAACTGGAAAGGCTAATGACATTGGGTCGGTTCAAAAACACAATCAAGGCAGAAGAACAACTGCAAGAAGGAAAGAGGCAATAAAGAAGACTGTTGAAGGTAGCATGTACAGAGTGGTCCACATAGCAGAAGACCGCATGAATTAGAGACGCGTCGTACATGTGGTCGCGATCCTCAGCAGTGAGGGAAAGACGAAAAGAGTCGAAAAATTACGTAAAGCTGAGTAAAAGCACCCTTCACTAAACACTTATTAACTCCGGAAAGCTCATCAAGCTTCACTAGGAAAGCGCCACCTGAAGGAAAGCAATGATCGTGCACGTTTGATAAAAACAACAAGTCTACACGAAAGACCACTTTAAAACAAGAACTTACTCCAGAAACATTAAACTCCTCAAGACAATTCGACCTTTAAATACTTCCCCACCCCCATAACCTCACCACATATACACACCCCATAAATCCTTGTAAACAAGGACATCCCTTGTACTCTGTGTGTGCACGCATGCTATATTAAATTCTTGAACGTTATCCAACGTTATGAGTGCCCGTTATACAAAAGGATGATGCGGTTTGAGCCTTGAAGAATGAACGTTAGAATAGTGGCCTAGTTATGAACAGGAACATAAGTAAGGAAAGAGTTAGCAATGGCCTGGTGGCCAAGTCTGTTATTTTTATAAATTTATCATTCCAACACGATCCCATTGTCATTTTGCTAAGAGTTCGTAATCTGCTAAATTCATAATGGTCGATCACTGGTCGGTCAATGGTCTCGTAATACTTTTTGATAACCGAGCTATTAAAAGCATTGACTGCACAGTGACATTCTAATGATAGGTCACTGGTCAAAGGAATTGTCAAAATTTTAGCAGATTACCGCATACGTCTATCATTCATTTGTCATTTTGTACGAGATTACCATTATACGCCATTTCTATCAATGGAGTGTCAGTGGTTGACCATTGGAAAGTCATAATGACGCTTTTATATTAGTAGATTACCAAACTTGTCAAAATCAACCATTATGAAATCAATGATAGACCATTCTGACACTATTGTAATAGCAGACTTGAGGCCCTGGTAATTTTAAAGGAGTTTTCCGTTGGTAAGTCTAATGTCAACTTATAAGATTGCCCGAATAACAAAAGCTAAATTAATAATTCACCGCCGATTTATGTTAAAGACTTGACCTTTCTAAACGGAACTAGGGAACAGAACAGTTCGGACGACACCGATCGTTTCAGGACCCTTTCTAATCCAATCTCACGAGACTTTGTATAAGGAACACGATAGTTCGTTTTCGTTTTCACAATCACACGAGATACGAACGGTCGATTTTTTTTATTAATTTAGCGTATGCAATGATGGTATATTCGCGTCAACCCCCCAATGAAAAGAGTTAAAATACTAAAGTACTAAAGTATCTACACATGTACTAAGACGGCTACAAAAATATCCGCAAACATAACCCAAAAACCACTTCACAAACTTCCCGGAAAATTATTTATTTACGAAAACGTAACACGTGAAGTCACGTCGATTTAAAGTTACAACTTAAAGTTAGAAGCTCTAAAAGTAGCCTTCAGACTGAACTTCACAATTAAGTACGGTTTGCCAAAGTTTAAGCTAGGCACTAAGTGAGACCAAGTTATAATTGAAGTTTTTGGTGACGATGGAGCTTAGCATGTGTGAAGTGGGTTTTAGAACATGTGTTGTGTTTTAAATCAGGTTGAATTCGGGACCTCATAGTCGTACGAGTTTACAAAATTTAAGGTTTGGTCATCAAAGTCATCGTTGGCTGTCTATTGATGATACTGTCAAAATCTTCGATTGATTTTGCTGTAATGGCGATTACCAAAATCATATTATTTTGGTAATCCCAGTAATACAGACGAAGATAACGGCATCAGACAACATCTTACGAAGGTGCTTTTTCGGTAGAGGTATGAAATTATCCCATTGGGGGATTCTTTTACGCATCGCCAATCTACTTCATTTAATATTTGAGGAAAGGCACTTTGCGTCCTGGTTTGTGTAACAACCCAGGCTAGACTTCAGGCAGGGTAGAGTTTCAAAGCTATATAATAAGAAGGAAAATGCCAAGAATAGTTCTGATTTAAACATAAGCATAATGAGCCTTTTAAGACACAGGCCTCCTCTCTAGGAGAGGGAATGGGAATCCACCACGCGTTTTGAGAGCACTGGTGATGAAATTAATTACACAAAGTAATGCGCCTGGCTGGGTTTGAACCTGCGACGTATACAATTCATAAGTCGGGACCGTTACCAACGCTGCTCAAATTTTATTCAAATCAAAATCAAATTAATTTTAAAACTGTAACATTACGTAAAAAAATAAAAACAATGAATTTCCAATACGACCATTAACGGGACAAATGTCCTTCCAGCCTTAAAAATTAATGCTCAATATTTATTAACCCATATTTCCAGCAACTCGTTACAAAATCAATTGATGGGGGTACTTGTAGGTTACAAGTACCTTACATTTTCGAAGTCAAATATTGGAGGGTACTTTATAAAGAAAGGTATTGTTCCGTTTTGAATAGACCGTTTAATATACTTGAGTTTTCTGAGTGAGGGCTTTATGGGTCGTGATAGAATGAAACGTAAAAAGGGTTTAATAGGAAAATGTGTACTTTAATGTTGGTGGCTTCTATTAGGGTTGCGGAATTTATTCGAAAGAATTACCGCGGCCTTGAAAACGCAAAGAGCATTAGGAGGAACACGGATGGGTTTTAGTCAGTAAGAGTCTGACACTCTCTTCCGCTCCGTCCAGGGCAGAAGAAGTCATTTGATGATTTCCCATATAGATGGGAAAAGGGGTTATTGGTGAATTGAACCTACGTCGAAGGCTGTTGTTACTGGTAGTGAGAAGGCTTGTAAGGATATCGAGTTTCCCTATAGAGACGCTGCTTTCAGTGGTATCTATACTCCATTCACAATAAGATTAGACAGTGGAACAAAATTGTTTACAGTCCGTTCAACCGTTTTTTACTTCTATTCCGTAGGCTTAAGGATGGCATTAAAAGCAAAAACCTGTTTATAATACCAACTGTTTACGGCAGCTACCATGTGTCATGCCGCCAACGCAATAGAAGTCAAAATCGGTTGAACGGACTGTAAAAAAGATGTATTTCAATGTCTAATCCTATCGTGAATGGGGTATAGTATACGTACAACTAAAAGTGTTGCCCCAACCCCAAGCAAAGTTGGCATAAATAAGGGCGAGTTTCATCATAGACTACAAAGAAATCAAACCGGTAAAAGGCACAATGCGCATTCTAGTCCATACTAATACTATAAAGAGAATATTTTTTGTTTGTTTGTACCGAATATGCTTCGACAATACTGAACCGTTTTTAACGATTTTTCGCCAATCTACACTTTCAGCGAGTACCTGCGTGTAGTAACTGCGTGGGTGAATCCGCGGAGCGCTGCTCGCAAAAAAAATATTGAAAAGTTTAAAAGGTTTTTCATCATCATTATCCTAAAATGCTGTCCACTGGACACAGGTCTCCCCAATAGAAGTCGACCTTTGGCTTCTCTCATCCATCTCCTATCAGTCAACCAACTTAGATAGTCAATCAGAACAGATTTTCAACCCCCCTCAACCCCTCTCCCCCCAACACCCTCCTCCACCTCCCATCCCTTCAACTTTATCATGTAAACGTTAAAATAAAACTTATCAGCATACAATCCATCTTTTTCTGAAACAAAATGAGACTCGTCCATTTGCAGATTACACAAAACGGCTTAATTGCCGAATTAACTCACAATACATTGTTTAATGAATCCAATTTAACTGTATTTAACATAACTTATTGTATTTTAAAATCCGTGAATATAATTATGATTGTGTGAATTGCATTTTCAATATTTTAATGTGAATTTTCATTGAACACACTATCAAAATGATGTAAATATTTTCTGTTTAAATATTTTGTTCATTTATTGTACCTTGTTGGATTTGAAGAATGTAGTTCTGAATGCATGGATTAAATTATTTTTAAATTTTCTGAATGCTTATTTAAATCCTAAGCTCTGAGCGGAGCGGAAGGGAGTGTCAGACTCTTACTGACTAAAACCCACCCGTGATCCTACTAGTGCCGTTTGTGGTCCAGGGCCGCGGTGACTCTTCCGAACAAATTCCGGGCCTGGTTCTCATCTAAATAATATAACATAGGTTTATAATGCCTGATTCAAAGACACAAACGCGGACTTTCTATAATCGACTGGTTACACATTCTATCCTATATATTTTTTTTTCAAATAAAAAATCTGTTAAAATGTCACACTGAGAGGAATTCAGAATTTTATCACCTCTCTGGTCTGCTAATCACCAGTATCATCTTTTTAACCGAATGGCACCCACGGCTGACCCATAGGCGCTCCACCAACGGTCGTCACATCCGTCCGTCCATTACTTGGTCTGTGTTCTACTAATAAAAAAAAAACTTTTATTTCTTGCCATTTAAAAATTACATTAAGTTACAATACAATTCGAATTAAAGCATTTTGTTTTAAATTTTTCTTTTATTTTTATTGTAAGTATTTATTAACTATTTATTTACATTCTAATATAAACATATATATTTTTTTGCATTTTTATAGTTATATGTATGTATTTCAACGTTAATTGTATGTATTTGATATCGATTTAAGGTACATTTGTGTTAGTGAAAAAGAACCCTTCCTCAGGTGCAGGCCTCCTGAAGATGGGACCCCATAGGGTCAGTGCCTGCTAGGGTTGCGGAATTTGTTCGAAAGAGTCACCGCGGCCCTGGAACGCAAAGGGCACAAGAAGGAACACGGGTGGGTTTTAGACAGTAAGAGTCTGACACTCTCTTCCGCTCCGCCCAGAGCGGGAGAAGTCATTTGATGACTTCCCATCCAAAAAAAAAATAGGTGCAGGCCTCCTCCAAAGATTGCCATACGTTTCTGTCGCTCGCTACTGTTACCCTACTTGCTCGCTACTGTTCTACTAATACCTATCCAAAAACAAAACAGTCTGATATATAATCCGAATCAACAAAAAATCCACGATCAACGCAAAACATCAAAACATGGATAAATTTATTCTCTCAGTCAACGGCATGTCAGTTTTAAAACACGCTGAACGTCACTCGGCGGTTTACAAAAGTGAAATAAAAACGTATAGGTACAGCTTTATTTCATCAGGTTGCTGTTATTTTTAAGAAATCATTCGCGTGGGGTGTTTTCAGAATAGTTTTCTTATGTATTTCAACTGCTTGTCATACCTATTATATTTATAGGCTTGCTCACTATTTAGCAAATAGTAATACTTTCAACACTAAGTGTGCGTAGGTTAGGTTACGCGTGCGAATGGTAAATATTTGTCAGTTTCTAACGTCTAATAGCTTGGATTATGTCAAGACAACGAATTATAAAACATCACTAACGATTAAAACTGGACCCCAAGTCTGCTATTTTTATAAATTCGTCATTCCAACACGATCCCATTGTCATTTTGCTAAAATTTCGTAATCTGCTAAATTCATAATGGTTGATCATTGGTCGGTCAATGGTCTCGTAATACTTTTTGATAACCGAGCTAATAAAAGCAATGACTGCACAATGACGTTCATGGTAGGTTCAAAGGAACTGTGAAAATTTGAGCAGATTACTGCATAAGTCTGTCATTCATTTGTCATTATGTACGAGATTACCATTCTATGACATTTCTTTCAATGAAGTGTCAGTGTTTGACCATTGGAAAGTCATAGTGACGCTTTTAATATTAGTAGATTACCAAACTTGTAAAAATCAACCGTTATGATATCAATGATAGACCATTCTGATACTATTGTAATAGCAGACTTGAGGCCCTGAGCTCATGTTGTTAAGAAGGATTGTGTTAGGAAATGATACAAAATCAAAGGATTGAAAAATGAAATGATGATGAAATGACTTTTCCGTCTCTTGGCGGAGCGGAAGTGAGCGTCAGACTCTTACTGACTAAAACCAACCCGTGTTCCTCCTAGTACCCTTTGCGTTCCAGGGCCGCGGTGACTCTTTCGAACAAAGTCGGTTCCTACCGAGCGAAATATAATCCCAAACCTAGTTATGCCCCTTTAGACAAAACAGTCGAAATGTTATTATTATCATCGTAACAAAACTGTTTATTTTACACATACCGAATGCTTACACGTAACTAATTGGTGTTTTGTCAAACAATACCCGAATTCCCGTGTATTTTGAACTAATACAAACATCGGCAAAGGAGTTTACTGGAAGCAGTAATCTTATGAGGGATATCGAATGACAATAGACGCTTTTAATTAAGAGTATTCTTAGAATAATTATGCTATGAAATTAATTTGTTTACAACGCTAAGACAGTTGATTTATGAGCAAGTTTTGCTGGTGAATACGGATTTTCTGTTCAATTCAAAGTTTGCTGAAGTAACATTCGGTTCATCTGCAAACCAACTATTATTAATTGTAAAGTATAAATTATTTTTATTTTGTAAGTACCTAGTTTGTAAAAAACATTTACACGCCAATCTTTTTTGGCAGTTATAAAAACTAGATGTGGCCGGTGTGTCCTAGCTGACTGGCCTCAGAAGAACAAACTCAGAGGACAAGGTCTCTTTTGAAGTCCATACAATTGTACTGGTCAAATCATATGAGAACCATGTAGGTTAGTAGTGAAGTGAGTGAGTGAGTCTGAAGTGGTCTTTTGCGGAAAGTACCACACAGATTTGAGTGGACCTGTCCAGACAGTGCAAGTATTTGTCAGTTATCGTGTAGCTCAAACTTGGAACTTTAAGGAACTCAACGATTATATATATTATGTACTACCTCTACGTTGTGTTTATGTGTGTACCGAAATAAAAGTTTCCTTGGTTTTGCGGAATATTAAAAACCATTTCGGATGAGTAATCGTGAAATGACTTCTCCCGCTCTGGGTGTAGCGGAAGGGAGTGTCAGAATCTTACGCGGTCCTGGAACGCAAAGGGCACTTGATAGACCACGGGTGGGTTTGAGTCAGTAAGAGTCTGACACTCCCTTCCGCTCCGCCCAGAGCGGGAGAAGTCATTTGATAAATTCACAACCAGAAAAAAGACATCTATTCGTATTTAGTCGATTACTCCTAACTGATTACTAAAAGATCACGTTAATAAATCACATCATACAAGAACACTAAGACCACAATAAATTAGTATCTAATATTAGTTTCAGTAACACTAGAGTACTTATTATTAATTTATTACAAGGACGCTATCTGTACATGGTTTGGTTAGAGACGAATAGGCCTATTTGTAATCATAGATATTGGATAGTAGTAGATATTGATTGTTTTTAACCGACTTCTAAAAAAGGAGGAGGTTCTCAATTCGGATGTTCGTATTTTTTTTTTTGTTTGTTAGCGCATAACTACGTCGCTTGTCAACCGATTTGAAAAATTCTTTTTTTTTTGGAAAGGGTATACTTCCCAAATGGTCCCATGAAAATTTTATCGAAATCGACCAAGCGGTTTTCGAAAAATCTAAAAAAAATATCTACATTGTCTACATTAACGACCTCTTAGTTTACTCTGCAAAGGAGCAGTGCGTTTTTTTACACCAATGTGATTGGTTCGTTTAGGTGGGGGGAGGGGAGGGGATGTGATACCACTAAAAAGTGAAAAATAAAAAACTTTTTACAAAAAAATACAACCGACTTTTACACAAAAAATCAAAACAGTGCAAAATAACTGTAAAAGTCGGTTGTATTTTTTTGTAAAAAGTTTTTTTTATTATATACAGCACGTTCGAAAATAGTAAGATTATGATAGGCATGGCTAGAAAGGTGGGAATATGAACTGGATCAGCAATGCTATTCTGTAAGACTCACTCCAGTTCTCACTTGTGAAACGGTGAAAACTGTATTTGGTATTCTGTAACTTGATGAAAACTACACTAGCGCCACTAAGTGAGAACATAGGTGAAGCGAACTTAACTTGACAGTCAGAATATCAAATACTTTTCACTTCAGGTGAGTTACGAAGTGTAATCGAAAATGAGATATGAATCGAATTCGCACGTGAGTTCTTACAGAATAGCACTGCTGATACGAGATATCATAAAGGAGACATGCTGGGCTGATCGCTAACATATGTGCTTGCGTAGACATCATTATTTAAAAAATATTCACGACAAAAAAAAAACACAATCATCCACGCGGACGAAGCCGCATGCGGCAGTTAGTTAAAATATATTTTCGTATTTTAAGCACCTGCCTTGTTTGTATCTCTTCACCACCCATGGTTGGCTGGTAGACCATGCCTAAGGCATTAAGTCTGTACCCTGGTGTTGCATGAAGCTTTAATAAATAAATCAATAAATGACATACGGTAATTTATTCCAGCAATAAGTTACCAAGAGATGAGTTTCGCGGACGAAAGCGTTGAAATAAGCTAGACAGCTTTAGCTTATAACATAGGAAGATAGTTCCTCCAAGAAAAGCACTTTAACAAGGATGATGCACAATTTTTCATAAATTCAAAGTTTGCTTCAAGGCAGTATGTTCCCAACACGGTTACGTCACAACGATGACGTCACAGCGTCATTACAGCAGAACCGGGCTAAGCGTATCGCTTGCAGCATGTGTTTATATTTCCATATTACTTGAGCTTGCATGAACGATGATGCTGTGCTTGGAAACAAAGAAATATATAACTATATTAACTATTCATTGCAGGGTATGATGCATCGGGCCTGCGGATGGCGAGCTATGGGTGGCTCGCCGTCCGATAGCAACCAGGCCCGAGTCGACGGCGCGTAGTGTTCCACGCGCGCATCAAAGAGCCGTCAGCAAAGAAGACAATACCCCATAGGGTCAGTGCCTGCTAGGGTTGCGGAATGTGATCGAAAGAGTCACCGCGGCCCTGGAACGCAAAGGGCACGAGGAGGATCACGGGTGGGTTTTAGTCAGTAAGAGTCTGACACTCCCTTCCGCTCCGCCTAAAGCGGGAGAAGTCATTTGATGACTTCACTTCCAAAAAAAAAGGGAAGATGCTTCATAGGCAGCTTAATCTGCCATGGTAATCGAGAAACCATCAAGTAACGCTAAACGGCGCGATTTTCATTTTGCATGTAGAATTGAGTTTAGGTAAAGTTTTTTCAGAAACATTAAATATTGGTACATAACTTGAGGAATTGGAAAAGCTAGGCTGAGGTGGGAGTGGGCTAGTTTCACGGATTCTCCCTGATATATGGGCGAGGACCATAACTGGACGCCATCACGTCACAGCGAGCGGACGATACAGTCGAGGTCGACCGCAGCGAAGGTTGTGATCGACGTTTGCGGATCAAAGCCTGCCAGAAATCTATCAGGATAGGGAGGTATAGAATGAAAAATGGAGGCCATTTGGCCAGCAGCGAACCAGAAATTAGGGTAAAAGAAGTTGACTTTCGAGAAGATAGCCTTCTCGAAAGTCCTCTTCTTGTTCTGCTCCACCACTTCAAGGCGACTTTTGGGACAGTCATTTTTCGGGGATAGTTAACTTATCTATTACCTCTGATTATATTAACTTGTACGTACTTTATTCCTTTAATTTCATTTGGGGATTTGTTATCAGTTTTTTTTTTTTAATTTTACAATCTTTATGTCATTGGTATCAAAGTCAAAAAGCATTTATTTCAAATAAACCCTTTACAGGCACTTTTGAATTGTCAAGTATTTTAATCTGTGAGCCTTATTTAAAATAACAAAAAATAGAAGTTACCATTAAGCAGAATCTGGGGATTCAAATTTGCTGATTATTCTTAAGTTCCTGGTGACCATACTGGACCAATAGCGATAGATAACAATTAAAACAAACAGCAACGTAACAATTACAATGTCACAAACCCTTAACCCTTAACAACTATTAAACTAAGTTAACATATTAACACAGAAAATGCGAAATAAAATTAAGAGCAAGAATATAATTGTGAAACGTGCTTTGGAATGAGTCCAATAAACCATTTTCTTTTTGCACGCCCTTAAAAGAAAATACGCGTCGCACATATAAAAGTCTCTAAATGAAAAACAAAGCCGCGAAGGTAGGTAACAAAACAACCGTTTAGCTCACTAAAATTGACCGCAAAAACCGGGCAAATGCGTGTCCGACCACACACGGTAAAGGGTTCCGTAATCAGTTTATTCGCCAACTAGCAGAGCCCCGCGGTTTTAACCGCGTGATTCCCGTTCCCGTGGGAATATGGGGATAAAATTATAGCCTATGTTACTCAGGATAAATGTAGCTTTCTAATGGTCAAAGAATTTTTAAAATCGGTCCAGTAGTTTTTGAGTTTAATCGTTACATACAAAAATATAAATGTTTCCTCTTTATAATATAATATTAGTACATAGATAGTATAGAAGTATAGATGCACAATACTCATTGTGTCGACAGCCAAAATAAGTTTGTATTTCAACTTATTTTGGTTATTTGTGAAATACTACTTTCACAAATAAACTATGAAAGTCAAAGTTACATTATTTATCTAGAGAAGCGCACTTTTTCGAAAAATTAAAAAGTCGTGTCCTTTTGAATTATGTATCCGATCCGAATATGTGTCTGATAACGCTTATATTTGATGTATTTTTTTTTCGCAATTTCATCTTGTAATTTTATAGCAGTGCACAGAAACCACCTCCCGCACAATGAAGTTAACATTTTTAATAATATCAATTTACGCTCAAAATTCACAGAGTAAAATTACTGTTTCATCCTCACATTCACAGGACGAAAACATAAGGGTTATGTTTTCTCCGTTCAGTATCGGATCCCAAAAAACACGAAAGGTACCCTGAACTACCTTGAATGGCACATTTTGGCTGCACACGAAGGCTAAGGTACCCACCCTTTGAACTAAGGTCACGTCTTATTCGCCCTTGTCCTAAATAAATATAGACACAATAGGTAAAACATTCTTTAAAAGGGACCTGTAGCCCGTGACTGTTTGCTCTCCTCTGAGGCGTTAAGGTTTGGTACAGCCGGAGGATTTTATTTAGTGCTACAATATTCCGAGGCAATATTGTTAAGTCATAATACACTGTGTATGGCTTTTTTTATCGTGAAATGGATTTGCTCTTGACTCTAGGCGCCCCCTTTTTGCTAAGTTGGGTTTGCAGCGGCCTACTTGGGTGCGCAACCAGCTCAGTGCCTTTCTGATAGGCCACTGCACGTCCAGGTGCCAGATGTTCCCAGGGTTGCAAGTATTACAGAATAGCACTACAGATAAGGACCCCTCCTCACCCAATGCTCTCTTAGAGACCCATGCAAGGTGTGATATTTTTGCCGATGAAAGGCAATACTTCAGGCATACTGATTTGGTTGTTGAATTTGTTAGAAAGAGTCACCGCGGCCCTGGAACGCAAAGGGCACAAGAAGGATCACGGGTGGGTTTTAGTCAGTAAGAGTCTGATACTCCCTTCCGCTCCGCCCAGAGCGGGAGAAGTCATTTGATGATTTCCCATCCAAAAAAAGGCATACTGATCTGAAATCAACAAGATTTCGAAAATTCTGTGTGCCAGTTGCGTCACAATTAATCAGAGTAATTGGCCTTTTCCCATTCTAATAAATATAAATAGGTGACTGGGGATAAGGGTCTCTCCTGCTCCTGGATGATGTCTTTCAATAGTTCACACAAACCATCTACACTAATATTATAAAGAGAAGAGATTTTTTTTCATTTGATCCGAATAAACTCCGAAACTGCTGGACTGATTTTAACCATTTTTTTTTTCACAGTGTAAGGCGACATCATCAGGCATCAGCGAGTAACAGACTATATTTTATCCCCGTATTCACATAAGAACGGGAGTCACGCGGGTGAAACCATGGGGCGCTGCTAGTATATTGTAAAGACAGGACAGATCTAACGTGATCTTTAATTTATAAATAGGTATACAACTTCTGCCAGTGGCTGTAAAATTATCTCAAGGGCAGGGCCATACTGGTTACTACACTTTGATCTTAGCCAAAAGGCCTAGAAGCGAGGATCTCAAAGATCACGGGTGGGTTAGTAAGAGTCTGACACTCCCTTCCGCTCCGCCCAGAGCGGGAGAAGTCATTTTATGATTTCCCATCAAAAAAAAAAAGGGACATACTAGTTGTAATAAAAGTATCGTGTATCCCATTCCAGGATATGTTCTTTCCGTGTGCGAAGAGAGAACAAACAGACAGACAGGCATACAAACAGACAAAAACAGCCTCGTCCTCATTTATAATACTAGTACATACGAGTATGTGTTATATGACTATAGCCCCTGAAGTATTGCGTCGCGTTTTCCACAAATACTTTGCGAAGTTAAAACCTTCTTCTGTAACACTTCCACAATTCCAATACCTGAGTATCATCATTGAATGTCAATACACCTTTCATCAAAGGCGCTGACACAGACGGATTATTTGCGACCAGGATCAGCAAATATACGGGTCCCTTTAGCGAACGGACATTCAAAGTGATGGCATTGAATAGATAGGTACAGAAGATCAGGTTAAATGATAAATGATTTTTATTTTGTAATTAGGTTGTAAAAAACACGTCAATCTCTTTTTTTTGGCCGTTTTAAAACTAGATGAGGCCGGTGTTTCCTAGCTGAGTACCCTGAGAAGAAACACTGAAACAAACTCAGAGGTCAAGGTCTCTTTTGAAGTCCATACAATTGTACTGGTCAAATCATATGAGAACCATTATACTTATCAAGGATATTGCTTTGAACACAAAACCTCTCAATACAGTTGAAAACCTGCGTCAGGCAACTACTTATTCTTTAGCATTTTGCTGAACTAGTCTCATTATTTTTGTTCCTACTGTGAGTGACCAATGAACAAGTTCCCTTTTTTCTTCTTTAAACTTGAACTAGGTCTAATGAGTAGTGATTCCATGGAAAATACTGGTATTCAGCTGCATCTTGTTAAACTAGAAGCTGACCCTAACATTATGTAGTGAGGAAAAGACTTGTCAGATGATTCATACTTACAACTTCCTATGCTCAAAAAAGCCGCCATTAAATAAATGACTACGTACCTGAAAAAAAAGCAAGGTAATTAGAAACATTCTAAAACAAAGAACATTTATATTGAAAGGACTAGTTAGGTAGATAAGTCCATATTCATATAGCAGGCGAAAACAGTCGCACGCACACATAGACGCGTACGTACGATGAAATCAAACAAATACCGATCGCGAGTGCTCTTGCACTCACTGTACGCGAAACGTGAATGTGTGAGTGAGTTTTCGCTCGTTGTATAAAGTCGACCTTCTGTATCTACGTACCTAAACTAGCTGCTGCCCGCGACTTCGTCCCCGTGGAATCCCCGATTTTAAAGCATTCTTTATCGCTGCTCCGCTCCTATTGGCTTAAGCGTGATGATATATAGCCTAAAGCCTTCCTCGATAAATGGTCTATTCAACCCAAAAAGAATTTTTCAATTCGAACCAGTAGTTCCTGAGATTAGCGCGTTCAAACAAACAAACAAACTCTTCAGCTTTATAATAGAATAGAATAGAATACTCTTTTTTTCTCTTTTTTTTTTTTTCTTTTATATTAGTATAGATAGATACAGAATACACTCATGCTGATTTTCACAAAATAGGTACATACCTATTTTGTGAAGTCAGCAAGAATGTTGTGCAATTAGGGCTGCAAAGTGTGGTCAATGACAAGATTCGAAAACTTTATAATGAGCATGCGAGACATCTCAGTATTTGCGAACTTGTAGAATATTAATAAACTTTGTGCCAGACTCCCGGGCCTGATTGTAGAATAACTTACTTAATACAATATGAGCACATCTTGTACAAGTGATACGACATGGAATCATACTTTAAATAAAGTTTAACTTTAATTTTGCTTCCCGTCTTTGTACCAGAATTAAAAGACATTATTTGGCTGGCTTGTAACGTAATAAGAACATGTTGAAAATACAAACTTTTTACAAAATAAATATAACAGACTTCTACACAAAAAACCCAAAAAGTACAAAATAATTTTAATTTCGGAAATCGGTGTTTTAGTTGCTTTTTCGTTTTTTGAACACCGACTTCCGAAATTAAAGAAGCAAATATATATATATTTTTTAAATATCACAGCATATGCTGATTGTTAGCTTTTTTTCTTAATTTATTTTACTGTAGTAGTTTTATTTTGTTTTTTTTTTTTTGTTTTCTATTTATTTGTTTATATGTTTGTCTTGTGCGAGTCCCAAATAGACATTTTTCTTTTTTTCTTTCTTTATGTTTAAGACGCTTTGTATATTTTTAGTAAACTACTGTTTGTTTTCCCAATAAAATAACAAAAAACACTTCAATATAACTCCACACCAATTTCAAGTATGTAAGGGATGACAAAAAACCCCAGTCCGAAAATAAAACAAAGTAATTTTGTCTGGCTGAAATATTAATAAGTTACCCATGTGAACTAGGCTTAAATTTTCTATTATCTTTTCACTGAAATAATATAGATTCAAGGTAAACAAAAAGGCCTTCAAAAACTCGGGACGTTAAAATAACAATAAGGTAGTCACGGCAATATAAAAAGGACAATTAAGGAAGTTCTGAAGAGCTGAAAAGGTCGAAAATTCTGAAAGAAGTATATTGTTCACTTGAATTTGTGTTTTATTATTGGTAACGTAATAATGATATTTCAAATAAGGGGATGAAGCCTTTATACAAATCGAAAATTTACAAAGAAAAATGGCATATTATTAGATTCAAATTAAGCTCATATTGAAGTGGTTTGCTGAAAAGAAAATGCTTGTTATTTATATCAACAGAAGCCATGAATAGTAGTTAGCTTCTACTGTGCTTAAGCAACACCTTTTACATTTGCCTATTCAGTATGTGATAGCCGAAGCTTTACGTATTACTAGTAGAAAACTTGGACCCCTCAGCTAGAAGGGTTATTATCTTTAAGCAAAATCCCCAGATTTTTTTTAGTCCGAACAATATACACAGTAGAATGTTGTAACAGAAGTTGAATCATTGACAACAAAGGACAAATCTAATAACAAAAACTCCAAGCTATTAATAAATCTTAGCATACAAAATATGCTGAATAAACACTAACACATTCAACAAATATCCTTCACTCCAACACCTCAAATCAATAACTTAGCTCCAATAACTACGATGTACATAGTAATTGACAACACTGCAGTAAAAGAACATCAGAAGTGGAACTGACAGCACTACAGAGAACAGACAGCGAATTCTTTGACAAAACACTAACCTACCTAATAAATATAAAATTGAAAAATCTGTTGAATAAATACCGTGACCTAGTCCACAAATCACTTAACTCCAATAACTACGATGCACATTGTACATGACTACACTGCAGAAAAAAAAAACATCAGAAGTGGGACTGACAGTACTTCAGAGAACAAATACCGAATCATTTGACAAAACACCAACCTATTAATAAATCTAAGATTGTTTTTTTTTTTAAATAAATACCGTGATACAACAACAAGTTTTTCGAAGTAAAAGCAATCATCAAATAATACCTTCATCCGCTTTGGGTGGAGCGGAAGAGAGCGTCACACTCATACTGATTAAAACCCATCAGTTTTCTTCCAAATGACCTTTGCGTTACAGGACTGCGGTGACTCTATCGCAAGACAATATCCTATTTAATTTTATCATGTTCTTTCTCTATAAGTTAGCTTATGACGGGTTATATGAATTCATATAATATTGTTTTTTTATTTTTGATGACTATGTAGGTCAATCTGTTTTTACTTTATTGACTCAATCTACTCTTTATAATGTTTTATAGTGAATTGATTTATGATTTCCATGTTGGATAATTATATTTTTTTTTCTACCTTTGTCATGTATTACTTTGACTTTGCATACTATTGTATAAATTCAAGTTCTTAAAACGCAATAGACAGATGTGTTGCTGGGGAGTTTGTTGCGCCACTTCTTCCCAGCTAAAACACTAGGAAGTGGTGACGGGTGGGCGTTTTGGGGGACTGTCTTTATGTAAAATTTGACGTTCAAAAAGTGCTGTCTATCAGCCTAGTTTGAAAAAATGACTTTTGAATTTTGAACAATAACCGCAATCCTGGAACAAATAGCCCTAACCTCAACACTTCAAACCAATAACCTAGGTCCAACAATCACGATAAGAGGATTGGAACCGAACTATAATACTATTAGAGTCCAGGTCAATTATGATAGCTATTCTCTTGACTAATCCTTTAATCGCTTCTTATGACACCCGGCGTGGTTGATCAAGTTTTGGACTTTGAGTTGGACGAGAGAAATGTAGATCTGATCATTAATTTATTCAGCTTTGAGACGCTATCTTAATAATGGATGGTCGATAGCAGGGTGCGTCTCAAAGCAGTAGCGGTTAATCTTATGACATTCTGTTTTGGGGGTTTAAACAACTGTTTTTATTACATTCCAAAGAAAAAACATTAACCCTTGTCTCCTAAGCTATATCCCACAAATACCAAACATTTTTTCGGGATAAAAATTAGTTTATGGCTGCAACAAGTGCATTTTTCTATCAGAGCAAGAAGTTTCCTTATCGGCTCATGGCTTCCAGCCACTACTTCAGAAAACTGAACGAATAATGTTAGTTTAAACAAAAAAGCAACACTTCGAACACGGTGAAATTTTTTGTCTCAACATTGGAAACTACCGCTTGAACAAATACTTAAATTGTATGCAAAAGGCAAAAACTTGTAGCTTATATTATAAGGTCCATTCAGGAAACTAAGACCAGGCGAGCCAGATACCAAAGATTTAAGGCTTCGAAATAATTTTTAAAACTCACATTTTCTAGTCGTTTCTACAGGTCCAGACCAAAGTATCCCTTAGGTTTTTAAATAAGAAATTAAGATGAAATTCACGAGAATCTTGAGCACTAATGAGAGTGGCTGTGAGGGAAGATTTTTAATTGTAATGTTTATTAATATTAATGAAGTACATTTGTCCTTCCATTTACATATTTTAGGAACTTGAAATGAGGGCGATGATAATGTCGGTAGAAGTAAATGGGGCTGAATTGTGGATTTTTCTTTTATTGCTTTTTTCCGTCGAAAAAACCAGCAATTACATGGCAATAATGGTTGACCTCAAAATCACGAATATTTTGTCTCTGACACAATGAATGACTGACTGAATTTAAAACTTGTAATTTAACTAGTCGGGTCTCTGATTATTGACTTAATTTCAATCCACCTCCGATCAAAAATACACCACCACGACAATAACCATCCTCTTAACATCTGAAAACTATGATATACATAAATATGAAGTTGATAAAATCGAATTATTGTAAGCAGGGTTCAGACTAGAGATTGCTTCGACCAGACTGTCGATAAAAAATCCCTTGTCCATAAATCCCAAAACAAAACTCCACATTTCAATCTTCCACAATTACATGAAACCATAAACAAAACCATCCAATCACAACATAGGCTTTACATACACATAAACAAACACACAATCAAGCCATACATAACGTCCAGAAGAATTACTATCAATCCCTGGAGAGTGAAAAGGTTCCTTTATTTATGCATAAGGGTAGGGTTGCTACTACCTGCAAATTTTTGATAGGCAACGATAAAGGGCACATATTTTTGATGTTTCTGTTAATATTCAAAGTGTCGTCGAAAACAGGCAAGATAAAGAATTGACCCTTTGCTTGAATATTCTATACACCGTCATTTTAATGAACAAGACAAAAATTCAGACCCAGTACACATCGAAGGCGGACTATTGTGTAGCAAAGAAAGATTTAAAAGCCAGATACATATTCAAATTTTAATTTCATCACGCACTTTGGTCAATAATGTTTATCATTATGAAAGCTACATAAAAATCCTACTTGTCTAAACACAATCATTGAATAATTCAGTACCAACCAAAAACCAAATATTACGATATTCCAGTGGCATTGACTTAACTAGAACACTCAACACATTAAGACAAGGCCTTAAAAGCTTTAACAAACAAACAACTCTTACTTAAGACGGCAGCTCAAACTACTGCAAGCCACAACACAAGCAAGTCTGTCAAACCGAAACATCATAAACATGACGTGTTTATCAACAGCTCTCGAGCTGTCAAAACAACACAGACGAACATCAAAAACTGACGAGTGAGCGTCAGTTCCTCCTTTTATTAATACAGGCTAAAATAAATAAATGAATTCGAGGCAGCCCTGTAAAAACACGTCGCGATTTATAAGTCCTCTGATATTTCTACTATGCTAGTCACAAAGATTCAATGATACAGTGCTAAATAAAACTTGCGGGACGTGACTGGAGTACTGAAACTACTGAAAGATACTACAGAGTATGAGATAAATTAATTTCACCTTGGAATACAATAACTTGACGTAAATGAGTATCTTGTTAGTGGCAAAGACATATGAGTAGATAAAGTAATGGCAAGTGGTTCAGATCCAAAACTGAAAGATTGCCGAAAGAATGATGATGTTAAAAAAGATCGCTGTTAAGAACTGAAGGACACTCGATTAGACCAGGGAAGCTTGGCACAAAAATCAATGATGATATTGATGAAATAAACACGACTGTCTCAACAGATATATGTATAAACGGTTTCAAAATGTTTGTATGGTTCAAAATCACTTGGCAAGGTGAAACATGGGTACGTATGTATGTATGTATATTTAGGGAGAGGACACTTAAACAAACAAAAAATATTTGAAAGACGGTGCCCTAAAATGGCGTGTTGCCGAAATATTTGTAGGTTAAGCTGACAAGTGAGAAAAATGAAAATCATTATAAAATTAATGAATCAAGTGCTGATATATCAATAGATTGCATTCTACTAATAGTGTTCATCTTAATTATATGTATGTACATCCAACCAATCAAGAGCTAACTTAAAAAGAAAATATCACGGCCCAGGAATGCAAAGGGGAAGCACTCCGCCCAAAGTGGGAGAAATTTAAAATCCCATCCTAAAAAAAACAGTAAGTATTGAGAATTCTAAGATATTTATTTATTCTTGTAATAATTGTACATTCAATTCAACCACCGTCGAGCAAAAATCTGAACGTGTAATGAAAAGTCGAAGATAATATTGCCAATTTAATAAAAAACAAAGAAATATTGTTAATGAGACAATATGAACTATACACGAAGAAAGCTAAGGATTTTAATATAGACTTGAATCTTCGTGTAAATAAATGCTATAAATTCCACGTTTAACTATATTGTATTTCAGAAGACTTTATATTATTCGCAATATTTTGAGAATTTATGAGATTTCATTTAGATTTTTACAATATGCTTTTCGTTAAGGTATAAAAATGTCTGGAAAGAAATTGTACGACCAACATTTACATGGCATAATAAGCATAAGCATAATCAGCCTTTTTAATGTTCCCACTGCTGGGACTCAGGCCTCCTCTCTAGGAGAGGGAATGGGCCGTAATTCACCACGCGGGCCCAGTGCGGGTTGGTGAATGTCACATGTCTTTGATTTTTTGGTTCTAGGACATGCCGGTTTCCTCACAATGTTTTCCTTCACCGTTTTGAGAGCAGTGGTGATGAAATTTTAATTACACAAAGTAATGCGCCTGGCTGGGTTTGAACGTACAATTTGTAAGTCGGGGCAGTTACCACTCGGCCACCAGTGCTTCAACACACAAACATTTACATATTTCGTCTTAAATCTGCATCAGGTTAGTTTTCTTTTTCTACCACTACCAGATAAAATATCTTCCACATTTTACGACGGACTGTCATTTGGCCGTTTTAAAAATGCTAATTGTCTTTTTAAAAGCACTGGCTTTATGAAGACTTTTTACAACGGCTGTTAACTTCAGTGGGGAGGATTAACATTTATGGAAATTTTTGTAATGGGGTCTAAAAATAGTTTGTTCTTGGGTAAGCTCTCAGGGTCAGTTGGTGTTCCTACTCTTGAGATAAATAGACTCTACGAGAGGCACTGTTTATTGTTTTCAGCAATATTCGAAGTAGCAAGATGTTTGTCAAGAAGTTTTACGAGTTATTTACTGACATTTCTTTGAGAAGCGTTAAAACCCGCGACTACTACTACTATTCGTAAGTCGGGGCCGTTACCACTCGGCCACCACTGCTCTCAGGTTATGTGACAACATGTATATTTTTTCAATTTAATTGAAGCCAAGCTGGTTCTATCACTGTATTACAAGACCTGCGGCGATTCACCAGCGGTAGGTACATGGTGGTCATCTCACCCACATGTATGCACGTCTGTGTCTAAGTTTCCTGATAGCAAAAACCTGGGCGACCATAAAGTCTCTACTTCGTCGACCACATCATCGCTTACCATCAGGCGATATTATATAGTTGTATTTGGGGGTCGGTTTCCACATTAATTTTCTACTAGAAGCGCCCCGCGGTTTCACCCGCATAGTTCCGTTCCAGTGGGAATACCGGGATAAAATATAGCCAATGTTAATCAGGGTGAATGTAGCTTCTAATGTTGAAAGAATTTTTGAAATCGGTGCAGTAGTTTTTGAGTTCGTTCGTTACATACAAAAATACAAATCTTTCCTCTTTATAATATTAGTATAGATATAGACATACAACATAATATGTATGTTTAACTATGTTAGTGGGTGAATATTATCACGTCATTGACCATTCAAGCACGAATCGTTAAAAAGTACTTTTAAACCAAACAAATTCAAAACAAATCGACAAATTGCATGACTACGTATTTAATTTGTTTGTAAGCCATTACAACCCCAGTTAAAACTAAACAGTAAATCAAGTCCGGAAAACCAATAATCAAGATTCTCGGTTTTTTTTAAATTACAGCTGAAGTACAGAAAATATGTCAAACCAACGTGTTTATTCTTTAAAGTCAAGTTTTCTGAAGATCGGAAAAGCGGTTCTAAAATGACAAGTGACACTTACTATCAAATTCAGACACTAACATTGGACAGTCCTAATCGACTAGCCATTTACCGAACCGAAGATCATTATCTATAGACCCATAAAACGATGTTCACCAACATTGAAATTCTATCCACCAATTTCAAATTTATCCGATCCGCCAATGTGACATAATAAATTAATGAGAACAGTGCACAAATAAACACAGAGTAATAAAATAGATTAGAGACAACTATGCTTGGCACAGAGTAGAGATACGTAAAAAAATATTTGCGTAATTTACTATACAGTTTATAGCTATTTTTTGCCAAATTATCTCTAAGGTGGACGCCTATGGTTTTATGCATGATTTTTTTAAATAAAATACTGAGTAGTTTTAACGACAACGAAGTGTAATAAGAATAATTTCCAGACGCATATGAAATATTTAAAAAACATACTCTTTTTACTACAAGCATCAACAAATATAAACTTTAAGCTTTGTATGTACACAGATGTAACTTAAAGTAACTACTAAATATGAATCATCCACTAAACTTGTAAATTCACAAAACTATGTACAATCACGTACAAAAAAAGTAATCAATGAGCATAAAAAAAATAATCCACTTCACTGTAAATGAAAATAAGAGTCTAAAATACTGGCAGCATTAATAAGTTTTTAACAACAACAGTAACGAAGAGATGACCACACTTTAACTCAGCTAAATCAAAACTTATAAAACTACGAACATAAAAAAGTTTACAGCTTCTTCTGGATTAAAACATACAAATAAACTAATTTTTTATAGTTATTACATCTCTGAGTCCGTTTTACTACGTCTCGGTCATACAGTGATGCTCAAACTTTGCCGCGCGTGTTTTTTTAAGTAAGAGAGACAAATATTGTATTTCTATGGAGGGTTTGCATTCGTATTGTAGTCTCAAAACTCCAATTTTACTATAATTTTGTCAAGATTTTGACATTAAAACCATCAGTGTGTTGTTCCACATCCACATGAATTTGAAACCTTTTTAATTAACTACAAAAACGGAGGCGTCTCTCAATTTGGTTGTATTTTTTTTGTATCATTTTTATTTATATCTCATAACTCAGTCATTTATGAACTGATTTGACTTTTTTTTTTAATGTGAAAGGATATAATTTTCTATTGGTGGTGGTTGGTGGAGCCGATTTTGATGAAATTGCTATGGGACCGTGAGCGTATGACTTTGGTCGATTTTGGCTCATTTTGGAAGGCCAAAACAGACGACTGGTGCTTGGAATCTGGATCGTAAGCATATATCCAAGACTCGACCTATTTATCCTAAATAATTCTCAGGATATTTATAAACTCGAGACAGTCAAACAATAGCTTGCAATAAGGTTAAATTAAAAATAGAATAAATACCGGCCCATTCTCAAATCGAACCTAGCAGCGACTTTAATTTGGGTACAAAAGATTTTGAGCCAATAAAAACAGATTTCGGGGACAAGATTTTTACGGGCGGATAGAGATTTTTTCTTTTGTTAGTAAATGAAAGTATTTGTTTGTTTCATTCTTTTATCCTTGAATGGTATTGGAATTGTCGACATGTAATGTTACATGTCGGCTGTTTTTTATTGTGTATTGGATTTTTTTACCATTTCTAGGAAACATTTCCAGGTCTATGAACATGAACCAAATAAAAACACGGTAAGCCTTTTATAGGAAACGTATCAATCAATGTTATAACTTCGATAACCTGTATTTATGATATAATGAAACCAATCAAGTGCCTACATTTACTTCCAAGTACGAAACCAATATTTTCCATTCTAAAGCATGCATAATTCTTTAATACTACCTACTAGTAGCGCCCCGCGGTTTCATCCGCAAAGTTCCCATACCGTGGGAATACGGGTATAAAATATATGTTACTCTTACTATGTTACTCACTGATAATGTAGATTTCCATTGGTGGAAAAATTGTTAAGATCGGTCCAATAATTGCGGAGCTTATTCGGTACAAAGCAAAAAAATCCTACCTCTTTATAATATTAGTATACAGGGTGAAATTGAATAGATGCGACATATTTAAATATACAATAATACGTGTTGTCAAGAAAATTTAGAACATACCAAATGTAAAATTAATGAACTTTTATCACCGCTATGAATGGCAACGTTTAATAACGCGAGTACTCCACAACGATCATTGAGCACTCCGATTAGTTGGACGAGATTTTTTGATACTTTAATTTTTCTTATTTATTTTGCATATTAATTATTTTTCTGAAATACCGATAATTCGTACTTAAATAAAGATATTAACATCGATGGATCATTTTAAAACGCCAACCACATAACTTTTTTTAACGATTTAGATTGTAGAAAAAACAGTTTATAATTACTATGTTACTGTAACTGAAGCTCCCATTTCATTTTGTCGCATCTATTCAAAGTCATCCTGTAGATAAAGCTAACTCCGTCCATACCTATTCATACAATAAATTACGAGAACTCAAAATAAACCCACATTTCTTGGAAAACCCCGTAGTTCCCACTAAAAGAAGTCATAAATATAAAATTTGGAATGTGCTAAACATCAACAGTACAAAAATAAACAGTGAGAAGACATTAATAAACACGAATAAAATAAAAGGCAATTTATCAAATACTAAATTGGTCTAATAAATGATGATTCAAAGTAGGTGATATAAATTAAGAAATAATAGGCACGTCGTCTTGCATACCTACCTAATAATAAAGATCTTAATATGATTATTTGTAAGAATCTGAGTTACCTTTTTGTTCTGTATTGACTTAACAATGTAATGAAACCCAGAACATATAAATGGGAATATCCGTTTGGATGTTTGAATGAACCATGTCTCACGGAACGCTGAACGGATTTTGACAAAACTTGGCCACGGGAAGAACATGACCTGAAATAGGATACAATCATCATGTGCCTAGCCCTTTCTCAACTACATTGGGGTCGGCTTTCAGTCAAACTGATTCAGCTGAATACCAGTATTTTAAATGGAGCAGTAGTGGCCGAGTAGTAGTGGCCGAGTAGTAACGGCCCCGACTTACGAACTGTACGGTCGCGGGTTCAAACCCAGCCAGGCGCATTACTTTGTGTAATTTATTTACATCACCACTGCTCTCAAAACGTTAAAGGAAAACATCGTGAGGAAATGGAGGAGGAGAATGTCCTAGAACCAAAAATTCGAAGACATGTGACATTCACCAACCCGCACTGGGCCCGCGTGGTGGATTACGGCCCATTCCCTCTCCTAGAGAGGAGGCCTGTGTCCCAGCAGTGGGAATGTTAAAAGGCTGATTATACATGGAGCTGCTGCTTACCAGACCACCGCAACCCATTAACTGGGGCCATTAACACGTTACTTCTTGGCAAGACTGAAGTCAGATTTTCTGCCACCCAGTGAGTGAGTGAGGTCGCTACACGAAGCCTGTAAAGCCCAGAGGAACCTTCTGTGTTGGTTGGATCCAGGCTATCTACGTCAGTCAAGCACAAAAACCCTAATGGCTCAAAACCAGTCTCAAATATGAAGAGAGCCATTTTTCGATTTTCGAACATAAAAAAGAGAATGAGAGATGATATAAAATACAGAAGGTAGTATAACAAGAACTACTTTGTTTATTTTACACCATAAATCAAACAGCCAATGACCTCATGATTCATCATTATGCTTACTCACAGAGTGGGTGTCACAGAGAAGCTATTCTTTATTCCAGTTGTAGTGCAATAAAACATTTAATTTTCGCAAGGCCAAACGGGATTTTGGTTTTCGAAGACAAAACATAGGATTTGATGAGATTTATTGTTCAATGCTATTGTTGTTAGCAAGTGGTTAATCAGGGTTCATTATCAAAATGTATGGCAACTATAGCATTTTCTTCTAATTATATTTCTTAGTCAAACTATATGAACCATTATAGTAAAGAGAGCATCGCAGATAGGTGCGAATATGCGACAAAGACACTGTTTTCATACACTTTGTTTGAAAACACGACAGTTTTTTTTCAAATTATTTCTCAGTACATGACATCAAAATTTGTACACCAACAATTAATGGCTAATAGACTCACAATAATGAAAACCCTAATTTCTAAACCAGTTTTATGTACCTGTATCTTCCCGGGACAATATTCGCACTAAAACATGCACAGGTTTAGGTTTTAAACACACAGTCAGCAAACTTTAAGTGTTGCGGAATTGCCCTGGAACGCAAAGGGCATTAGGAGGAACACGAGTGGGTTTTAGTTAGTAAGAGTCTATCACTCCCTTCCACTCGGCCCAGAGCGGGAGAAGTAATTCGTTGACTTCCCATCAAAAATAAAATTTAAGTAAACTAGTCGCAATTATAGAACAGTTAAAGGTCATGTCTAAAGGTCAGACGTCTGAACTGACAATGGAGCATAATTTGTGTACTCAGCTGATAAAAATGCGTGCAAAAAAATTACATAGCAAATAATAGTTATCCATGCTTTGTATTAAAAATGTAAATACTATCGTGTTCCTTTCAAGGGTAAGAAATGACGGTTGCGGAATTTTTTCGAAAGAGTCACCGCGGCCCTGTAACGCAAAGGGTACTAGAAAGATCACGGGTGGGTTTTATTCAGTAAGAGTCTGACACTCCCTTCCGCTCCGCCCAGAGCGGGAGAAGTCATTTGATGATTGACAGAGGTAACTACTCGATCGCTCGATCTACTTAAACATGCGAAGTTGCTCTGCCGACAGAAAACCTTTATCATTACCGACCTTGTTTTTTTTTTTAATTGGATTAAAATAATCCAATTAAAAAAAAAAACAAGGTCGGTAATGATAAAGGTTTTCTGTTACTGTCAGGCACAAAACTGCTTTTGTATTTTTCTTTTCAATTTTAGCTTTTAAGGGGGAAAAAGTTATAAAAGCGTTTAATCCTGTCAATAAATTGAAAAAAAAATCTCTATTGTATTTTAAAGGACCCATCACTTCATTTAGGTTAAGAGTTTTGATTTTAACTCTTTTCATAATTTCTCCTTTGGTCAATTTATAAGCGCCTTTTCCACTGTGCTGCGACGACAAATTAATGCCTTCATTGATGGTAAATATATATAAATAACGACTAGCAGACTACTCATATATACTAACTCTTAAGACACACGCTTCACGCTAACTTTTGTCTCAAGTTTTATGAGGTCTACGAAACGCACCCTCTTCTTCCATATTCGTCTCTAATTCATCTTAGTATTACCACATTTCCATGGTTTGTTTGCCCTTTTTTATTTTATTGTATGGGACAATAAACAGCTAGAATACACATATTAACAAAAAAAAAGTGACGGTACAAACAATCGTTTACAGTATTGCAGCCCACTACATTATCCACATATTTACTAAAAAGAATATCGGCAATAAATGCCGCTGGATGAACAATGTATTTGTTCATCCAGCGGCATTTATTATCAAAATCAATCATATATCAAAAAGCAAATTTTTTACATTTGTTAAAAAAAGAACATAAAGTATATTATGAAAACAACTCTTCCCCATATTCTTTTAGCCATCCATATTTATACTGGAACTGTCCTCACGACGTTCCATCACAATCCCTTATAACTCCAATATCCACCGGTGAATCCACACTAACCATTGCATTTATCTATCTCGGCGATAACCACAATCCATCAGGTACTGAAGTGGATTATTAGGCCATTTCCCCAACCGATAACATGAAAAAAAACTTATACTATCCAATAGTGCAAACAGCAGTCGTTTGGCCGAAATCCAATTTATTTCCTAGTGATGGGCATCATAAAAAGTGTCAGGCCTGCCTCTGGGGGCATGAAAATATACGGGACACAATGTAACCCATCGACTAGTTAAATGTAGTATCAAGTTATATGTGCTCGAATTTTAGGGAATTTCGGAAAAGGCTGCTATGTGAAGCTCCCCCGAGAATTATAACATTAGTTAGAATAGGGTATTTTACTGTAAAAATCTAATTAGTCCGTCTGATAGATTTACAAAAAATATTTGACACGTATTTTTTCTTTTTTCACGTAAACAAAAAATGAAGACGATACAGTGCGTTGAAAACTCACGTGACGTCACTACGTTGCTACAATTTTTACCAGCGACGTGACGTCACGTGAGTTTTCAACGCACTGTATCGTCTTCATTTTTTGTTTACGTGAAAAAAGAAAAAATACGTGTCCAATATTTTTTGTAAATCTATCAGACGGACTAATTAGATTTTTACAGTAAAATGGGACCCTATTAGAATGTTGTTTGTGGTGTCTTTCAAAACTGTCAAGTTTCTTAATTTATTGAACGACAAACTTCGGCATTCCAAAAGGCTGTATTAAACACAGTCGCAACATTTTCTATTCTATTCATTGACAGTTTCCTGCGCAACTTCGGAAACTATTCGGAACTCTTCGGAAAATAAACCAAGTTTAAATATGTATTGCAAAGACTTAAATACTGGAGCTGTAAATTAAGAAATAAAGTAAAGTCTGCCGCCAGGGTTGTCCGCGTCGTTAATTAAATTAGTTTACAAACTTTTAGTTAAGCAAAACAATGGTCTGATAGTTATATATTTTTAGGTTAGAGATATCTTTAGTTGATTTAAGCGTTGTTTTTAAATCAAACAATTTTAATTTCGACTCGTATTTTAGTTGAGAAAAGCGGTGGTTATTTGATAACAGCTCATTGATTGCAAAACAGAATGGTTTCAGTGGCCAGTAGAAATAACTACTCTAATACTAATTACTCTCCTTGTTTTGCAAAACCGTTGATGAAACCGATTTAACCACATTACCAGTGCGTTAACAGGACCGAACCAATTTTAGAACGCGTTACCCAAGTACAAATTTCCTTACCTATAAAGGTACAACATACATCGATCAATAACCAAAAAAAAGCAGATTCAAGATCTGACTGATGCCAAGCAGATTTTTACTAAGTCCGAAGAGCCGTATTTACACATTGGTTGACACTTATTGGTTCACACTTGGCCAACGCTCGGAGGTATTAAAATAAGCTGCCTTTCGGCTCGGTATGGCCCCGACAGACCAAGCGATCAGTTTGCTGAACGCCCTGATTGGTAAGGAACCGGAGATAGATTCGTGAGACACTCAAATGTCGATGGTCAAAAATTGTACAATTTTTTTATTAGTAAAATTAATTCTATGTTGTTGGCTTGCTATAAGATTTTGTGCAAACTGTTAGTATAGTAAAAAAATAATAATACAACTTAAACAAGAAGAAGTGGACCAGAACAGGATAAAAAAAAACTAATAATTGTAGTCGAAGAAGTTTACACTTTCGATCAGAAGTATCAGGACACCACATTCATGTCACAAAGAAACAGGGTGTAGCGCGTTGTAGAATTGATTCGAGCGGAAGAATTCACTTTTCCACATTTTGTTCGCCCGCGGCGAGGCGGCAACTTCAATATTTCTTCAGTTTGCCATTTTTATGTTAACTGTTGAGATGGTAGTAGTTCCCCACCGAATGTGTCTCCACGTTGTCGTCGTGGTGGGGCTTGAGCGTCTCAATGATCTTGCGAGCTTTCCCGGTAGAGCCACTCATGCCGGAAGGTCGCAAGTGAGGGATCAGACCAAGAGAGACACACACGCGAGGAATCCCGCTCGCTGCCTTATGGTACGCGTCTGCTTATCAGACGTGGCTGTGAAGGCAGTGAGCGGGTGGGAGGAGAGGCCCTGTGATGGAGAAAGGGCGGAGAAGTAAGGGACCGCACCCTCTAAAAGGAAAAGATGGAACACGCACAAGAGGAAATAGTATTACCCCAGGGCGGTTCCAGCGGCTCAGCCGCTGGGGAATCCGCCACGTTCGCAAGAGCGTCTGCCCCACCGTACTCTGGGGGGGGCACCAATTGTGTACCGTTTGCCAGTGGCAACATGAGCCGAGGAGGCTCCGAATCGTCATCCGAATCCGCCTCCTTCAAGGAGCTGATGGCATTCGAACATGTAGCGGAGGGTTCGCCTGAGCGCCGGGGAGGTGCAGAGTCGGATTCCGGCTCTGCGCCTGACCTGTTAACGGTCGGCTCGGCGGGCTCTGGAGACGGAGGAGAGGGGGCCGCTGTGGAGAACGAAAAGTTCTTCCGCAAGCGGCCCAGACGGGAGGAAGATGGAGACTCGACCTCCGAGGGCGAGTTTGCCTCCGCCCGTAAGATCCCCACCGCTAGGCGGGGCAGGGGCTGTGAGGCGGGGAGGGGGCTAGCTCCCTCTACCCGGGAGGTGGAGCGTCGGGCCGGGAGGTTGGTGGAGGAGGGGCGTCGCCCTGGAGGGAGCGGTCGCAGGGCTCCCTCTACCCTTCCGCCTCCTCTCGACTCCGACGACTCGGAGCCCCCGGTGGAGGTACCTCCCACTTCGGAGCAGCAGAGGGCCAAGTTTGCGGAGGTCGTGGAGGCCGCGATCCGCGCTGTGGCCTTCAAGAGGAAGCAGTCCTCTAAGAGGGAAGCCATCAGCGCGGCCAAGGCCTCCATTTTGGCGGCAGCGGCGGCCAACAACGGCGGGTCCGGAGAGGCGACGGAGTTGCGGGCGTAGGTCGCCCGCCTCGCGGCCGTTACGGAGCGACTCATTGCGGAGAATGAGTCGCTCCGGAGGGACCTGGCGGGGATGGCCAGAGCGGCCTCTGTGGAGCCGCGGGGGGGGCTGAGTCCGGCAGCGCCGGAGGGGGGCCAAGTGCTGAGCCAGGTGCGGGACCTGGTGCGGCAGGAGCTGGCCCCCTTCCGGAAGCAGTTCTCCACTTTGGAGGACATGGTCCGGCGCTCCCCAACGGTGGCAACACAGGGGCCCCTGGGACGGCAGAAGGCGGCTTCGTACGCAGCCGCGGTGGCTGCCGGCCCGGGATCGTCCGGCCAGGCGAAAGCCAAGACGGGAGCCGTGCAAGCGCCTGTGGCGCCGGCGCCTGCGACGCCGGCGACGACCAAGTCGGCCCCGGCGAAGAGGGGTGGGAGGAAGGCTGGAGGGGGGGCGGCTAAGGCTGTTGCGCCAGTGGCGCCGCAGCCGCCCCCACCCCCACCGTCGGACCCACCGGCGGCCGGGGCCGAGTGGCAGGTTGCCGGGAAAAAGCGGCAGGCCTCGAAGGCGAAAAGAAATAAGGCGAGGAAGCAGCGGCGGAAGGCCAACGCCATTGCGGCGAGGCTTCGCGCCCCGAAGTCCGCGGCTGTAGTGTTAACACTGCAGCCGGAAGCGGAACAGAGGGGCGTGACTTATCTCGCCGTATTGAAGCGGGCGAAGGAGAGTGAGCCTCCAAGAGCTGGGCATCAGCGGGGGCATCGGGGTCAGGAGGACCTTGACCGGTGCCCGGAAGATCGAGCTCGCCGGAGCGGAGAGTGGCCCGTTCGCGGACGCCCTGGCCGAAAAGCTAAGGGCGGTCTTACCCGCGGATGAGGTCCGGGTGTCCAGGCCGACTAAGCGCATCGACATGCGCATAGTGGGCCTGGATGACTCCGTGACGGAGGAGGAAGTTGTGGCCGCCGTCGCCAGGACTGGGGGGTGCTCTGCCGAGCTCGTCAAGGCGGGCACCCTCCGGCCTGACAACACGGGCATGCAAACCCTTGTGGTGAGCTGCCCCGTGACGGCGGCCAGAACTGTGTCGGAGGGCCGAAGGCTCTTGGTGGGATGGGTGTCTGCGCGGGTAAAACTGCTGGAACCCAGGCCTCTGAGGTGCTACCGCTGCCATGTGGGCAACCACACGGGAGCTATGTGCCCCTCGGAGGTGGACCGCAGCGGACTTTGTTTCCGCTGTGGTCAGCCCGGTCATCGGGCCGGCTCGTGTGAGGCCACGCCGCACTGCAGTGCATGTGCGGCTGCTGGCAAGCCGGCCGACCACTGGGCTGGGGGAAGGGCCTGCGCGCCATCCGCCCCGACCAAGGGCAAGAGGTCCGCCGCCGCCGCCGCCTCTGCCGCCGCCGCGGCTTCCGTCGCCGCTTCTGCCGCTACTGCTGTGGGTGCTGCGACTCCTGGTTCTCGAGTGGGGGCCGAGATGGAGTGCCAGTAATGGTCCCATCGTGGCCTCCTCCAGAGACAAGTCGGCCGCTGTGCTATTGCGCAGTGGCTGATGCCTGGGGACGGTGAGCGTGGGTGGCTCGCCGTCCGATACCAGGCTGAGTCGACGACGCGTTGTGCTTCACGCGCGCCTCAAGGAGCCGTCAGCACCAGAGACGGGGCCCCATAGGGTCGGTGCCTGCTAGGGTTGCGGAATTTGTTCGAAAGAGTTACCGCGGCCCTGGAACGCAAAGGGCACATGGAGGAGCACGGGTGGGTTTTAGTCAGTAAAAGTCTGACACTCCCTACCGCTTCACCCAGGGCGGGAGGGGTCATTTGATGATTTCCCATCAAAAAAAAAAAAAAAAAAAAAAAAGATGGTAGTAGTTAAGAGTGACGCAAGTATTTTAGTAAGTACCAAAAAGATTTAAAGATGCTATTTATCGTCATAAATTTACTAAAGAAAAGAGAAGATATTTTCAATAAAATATATGCATTATTCAATACTAAGTTTGTCCTGCGGTTTCATACCTGTGGCCTATCCCACAGGGATACACAGACACATTTTATCAAGATTGAAAGTATTACTTACATGCCATTCAACTTTTTTCCTCTGATAGAGATGCATATACATCTCTATCAGAGGAAAAATTCAAAGTTATAAGCAAACAAACCAAAATTAAATTTAATTGCAGTTTCCTTTATTCCCGTGGGACACCCACTTGGCGCTAAAAATAAGAAATACTCTACTAATAAGCACGTTTTTCTCTAGAAAATAAAGGAAACCGATCCGATACGTATACGCCACGTATCTAGGCCAGCTAAACCGGATATAGGGGACATATGATCACAATATGGGGCACTTTATTTTGCACGTAAATACACAATATACTAGAGCGTTCAGGGCTGCTGATAGATTAAATTATGTATGCTAACTTTAAGAGGATGAGGAATCTTTAGTCTTCAAACTACAGTTTAATACGTTACTTCTGGGTTCAGGAGCGAGCCTGACCTAGTTTTTTAATGAGAGCAAGCCAGAGTCAGTCCACTTTAAAGAGGATCCTTTAGCGTCGAGAAAGCGGCCGCTTACGTCATCCTGGAATGCGAGACCGCTCCACGTGTGAAGCCCACCTGAAGCTTCTGTGCGTCTGGGCGGTGCTTTATTCGATATGTTAGTCAAGAATTTATGACCCTTATACTCAGGCCTGCAGATGACGAGCTATGAGTGGCTCACCGTCCATATAAAACCAGGCCCAGGTCGACGACGCGTCGTGTTCCACGCGCGCCTCAAAGAGATGTCAGCAAAAAAGACGTGGCTCCATACCCTAGCAGACACTGACCCGTGTGTGCTAGGGTTGTGGAACTCGTCCGAAAGGTTCACCGCGGCCGTGAAACGCAAAGGGCATTAGGAGGAAAACGGGTGGGTTTTAATCAGTAAGAGTCTGACTCTCCCTTCCGCTCCGGCCACAGCGGAAGAAGTTTTTTGATGATTTCTCATCCAGCAAAAAAAAAGGAACCCTTACACTCAACCGATGGGAGTCTAACAGTAGATCCATGCCATACAGACTTTTGACTGAACAAATTTAGTGAAAAAAAAAAAACTATCACACCAACATTCGTCTGCATAGCTTTCTTGCACAGTCTTTAAAAGCATGAAAGTCAGAACGGATGTCTGTATCTTGTGGACCCACTTTAGCCGTAAGTGCGAAAAAATTGAGTCCCTACTTCTAAGTCTCGCCTAACGCTACCAAAAATAGCCATTAGTTAATCCACATTTAAGATTTAATAAAAACAGCATTAACTTTAAATATGTACAACAGTACCGAGTATCTGCTACAACATGACCCGGTTATCAGGACTTGCACGTGTGTAGGTAATTTATTTTGCAAGCAAGTGTACCCGTTCATCTACGTAGGGATGTCACATGCATTCATTGACCTATTTTGACATAAAGAAGTAGGTCAATATGTACGATGCAGTTATATTATTTTTCTATGAAACATTATTATTATTTAATTGCATTATACAACACTAGTATTGCCTGCGGATTCGCTCGAGTTAAAGTAAACTATAATCGTCTCCAAGTACCATCTATCAACACCAAAATTCATCAAAATCGATTGGTTCGTCGGTTTTAGCGTGATAGCGTAACAAACAAACATACTCAGTTTTGCATATATGTATAATATTAGTCAGCATTAGTAAGGACTAACAGCACTCTGCGGTTTCGCCCGCGTAGTTTCCGTTCCCCTTGGAATACGAGAGTAAATTATGCCCTGTTAATGCCTATGTTATTCGCTGATAATGAAGCGTCCCGTTGGTAAAACGAGCGCATTAGGTACAAATAAACAAACAAAAAATCTTTCTTCTTTATACGTATATTAGCAAAGATACGTGGAAATTATAACAGCCGTACGGGTCGATCTTCGAGGTTAAACAACGCTTGCCGAGGTTCATCTGTGGATGGGTGACCGTGTTCTTCTCCGAGCCTCGGAAAGCACGTTAAACCGTTGGTCGCGGCTGTCATTTGAAGATCTTTGGCAGTCATTACGGATTGTCAGAAGTCAAAAAATCTGACTCCAGTCTTGCCAAGAAGTAGGTACCGTGTTCCCCAGATAGTGGGTTATGGAGGTCTGTCTGGTAGGCAGCCACTCTACATAAAATACTGGTATTCAGCTGAATCCGGCTTGTCTAGGAGCCGACCCCAATATATTTGGGAAAAGGCTAGGCAGATGATGATAAGTGGAATCGTATTTAGAATGCAAAATAGAAAACAAAACTTTTAATTTTAAAAAATACACCCAAGAATCCTATTTACACGAAGAAAAAACAAAACTGAAGAAATAATCGCGCCAATAAAAATAAATGCTAAGTGCCCGAATCCCAGACACACTTATCTTATTCCTATCTATAAAAAAAGGTATAACATAACCATTCTTCACCGAGAAGCTTCCGAGAAGCGAAGGCACGTGCCGATCTAGGGTTGCTACTTGCTACGGTTGCGGAATTGATCGAAACAGTCACCGCGGCCCTGGAACGCACTTGGAGAAACACGTGTAGGTTTTAGTTGGTAAGAATCTGACACTCACTTCCGCTCCGCCCAGAGCGAGAAATCATATGATATGCCAAACAGGAAAAAATATGGTTTGCTATTTAGGCTTAGCGCACACTGCGAATTTAATCGTCGCGAAACATAAGTCGCCTATCTGTCAAAAGCGGCAAATACATGAGTCCGCGCGGACTCATGTATTTGCCGCTTATGACTAAAAAGACATTTTACGTTGTTTTTTATTTGTGACATATTTCCTCTCACTTTCCTGCCTTGCTGCTGTGGATGTGATTTCTAGAAAAGGGACGGAAGTGTGTTTCAGGAGGCCAACCCACTAATAAGCGTGCGCGGTGATAGATTTTGCTGGTGACCGACGTCTTTCAGAAAAAAATAAAAAATCAGGATTATTTAAAATTATTTTTCGTAACGAAGAACATATTTGTAGTAGGAATTTTTATTTAAATAAAACACAATCACATCTTGCCTTAATTAATTAACTAAGATGTCAGATGTACGAGTATATATCGACTTTAACAGACTCGTTCTTTTTTTTACTATCAAAGTGTGCACTTAGCCTTAGATGAAAACGTCCGACTTTTAAACCGGACCGGTAATAAATGATGTCCGTCCGATAAACGTGACCGGACATCCGGCCTTTTTGCATTCGATCGCCAACGTTCCGAGATAAATTGAATTTTAGAGAAAATTTCATTTCGGTTTTCATTCTTTATGCACGGTATTTTATCCGGATAATATTGTTAATGCTGGACACCGGTGGGATCGGCTGGATGGGGATGTGGTCGTGCAGGTACCAGGACACAACTTGGGAATGGCCAATTTTCAGCTATGTGCTGTATGTGCTGACTTAATTTAGTCCGAGGGACTGTTTCACTATGTCCGTATAGCCATTCCTTACTAAATAAATTCGAAAATTGAACACAATTTGTAAGAACTTTTCTTTCAAGTAAATTAACGGCAACTTAATCTTAGGTTGTCATAGTTGCTATTCCACCAATTCGCACCAAGCGTTTGCAATCGTCTTTTGTAATGCGCAAAGTACTCGCAGACGCAGGCAAAGAGTTCCACACAAGAAGTGGAACTCTTTGCCTGCGTCGTACACATTATTTGATTTTTTTTACTACATTTATTCACTTTTGTAGTTATTAAATAACCACGGAATGTAAGCACTACTTTCGGAAAAGTAATAGAATTTTACACCATTCAACTTATTTTTCTATGCAGTGTTGAATGATCCAGAAATGCAACAATACATTTTCGATTAGTTAAACTTTGGTGTGGTCTTTAATCCGTTTATTTTATAAAGTGAAGTGTCCAGTACTGTATCGTAAATAATTCGGATTTGCGCCTCCAGGTGGCAGCGCCTTCGTCGTGCACGTTCCCTATACCTAGTATACTTCTTATCCATTTACTTTTAATATTCGTCTAGGATGCGAGGTAAGAATTTAACGATTGATTAAATACAGTCACAGTTCCCAAGAAATTTCCGTAATACACTTGTATTCTATGAGATTATTAAGATTTGAAAATAAGCGGAGGTCTAATGTTATTTATTATAAACTCGAGACAATGGGCTATTATCATGATGTTTGTCACGAAACGTCAAACAAATAAGGCACAACCATTTATTACGCCTCGATAGAAATCTGTCTGTTTACGAGGTAGAGATGATTCGGAGGTGCAAACCATGATAAATCTATACTAATATTATAAAGAGGTAACGTTTGTGAGTATGTGATGTTGTAAGGGGTAATCTCTGGATCTACTGAACCAATTTTCAAAATTATTTCACCAATAGAAAGCTACGTATATTTTATCCCCGTATTGCCACGGGAACGGGAACAACGCGGGTGAGACCGCGGGGCGCTGCTAGTTAATTATAAAAACAAACGATATTTTCCAAGATGACCCTTATTGTATTTTCATCAACACATATAGGCAAAAATACAACATGATTAGTGATTCAAATCGATAATTTGTCTATACTAATATTATAAAGAGGAAAGATTTGTTTGTTTGTTTGTATTGAATAGGCTCCGAAACTACTGAACCGATTTGAAAAATTCTTTCACTGCTAGGAAGCTACACTATTCCCGAGTGATATAGGCTATATTTTATCCCCGTATTCCCAAAGGAACGGGAACTACGCGGGTGAAACCGCGGGGCTCTGTTAGTGAGTTATAAACCTAAAATGTTACCGGCAAAATAATTTTGAAACGGAATAAAGTGCAATTAAAAAATAAAAACAAAAATTATAAAATAAATTAACAAAACTAAAAACCGGTGTTCCAATAAATAGATATGCGATTTCAGCAATCCCGGAACATTTGCTATCATTTATTGAAGAGTTCCGTTTCCTATATCCGTTCTTCATCAGATCTTCACCAAACTAGGAAGAGACCACCTTGAAATACTTGGATGCTCTTCCAAGCCATCGTATACAGTTTTTTACACCCAAGGAAAGACATGAGGTACACAAACATAAAATACAACATCTTAAAAAACTCGTCCTTTTTAACCGACTTCTAAAAAAGGAGGAGGTTCTCAATTCGGATGTTTGTATGTTTTTTATTTTATTTTTATTGTTTGTTCGCGCATAACTCCGTCGCTTGTGAACCGATTTGAAAAATTCTTTTTTTGTTGGAAAGGGTATACTTCCCAAATGGTCCCATGAAAATTTTATCGAAATCAACCAAGCGGTTTTCGAAAAATCTAAAAAAAATATCTACATTGTCTACATTGACGACCTCTTAGTGTACTCTGCAAAGAAGCAGTGCTTTTTTTTTACACCAATGTGATTGGTTCGTTTAGGTGGGGGGGAGGGGGTGTAGGTACCACTAAAAAGTGAAAAATAAAAAACTTTTTACAAAAAAATACAACCGACTTCTACACAAAAAATCAAAAAAGTGCAAAATAACTTTAATTTCGGAAGTCGGTGTTCAAAAAACGAAAAAGCAACCACAAACACCGAGTTCCGAAATTAAAGTTATTTTGCACTTTTTTGATTTTTTGTGTAGAAGTCGGTTGTATTTTTTTGTAAAAAGTTTTTTAGAAGTCAATTAAAAATAGATATCTACTTTTTCTAACGTTACAAACATTCAATTGTTTTTCCTAACAACAAACCAAAGTACGAGTATTAGTTTCGAAAGCAAAGTTCCATTTTTGAACAAAAACCGTTTTTATTTAAACTTCGAAAACTCTTTCGAAGTTTAAATAAAAACGATTATTTAAACTTCGAAAACTCTTTCGAAGATTAAATAAAAACGGTTTTTGTTTTTTCTGTTCAAAAAAGAGCCCGAAAAACACACAGAAAAAGTATATACAGGGTTATTTGTAAAACACCAACAACCTCTTAAGAGGTCATTGTACTCATCATTATGAACAACTTTTATTATGGGACCAAAACCTGAAATCGCAAAAAAAACAGCTGTTCCCTACATTTATGTTCGTATAACTCAACAAAACATAGGGAACAGCTGATTTTTATTTCGCGATTTCTGGTTTGGTCCCATAATAAAAGTTGACCTCTTAAGAGGTTGTTGGTGTTTTAGAAATAACCCTGTATATATATATATGACTTTTCCGTACACTGTAACAGGGCCCTTAGTCTGCTATTACAATAGTGTCAGAATGGTCTATCATTGGTATCACAATTGTTGATTTTGAAAAGTTTGGAAATCAACTAGTATAAAAGCGTCATTATGGCTTTCCAACGGTCAACCACTGACACTTCATTGAAAGAAATGGCATAAAAGGTGTAGCCTCGTACATAATAACATGACAGATGTATGCAGTAATCTGCTAAAATTTTGAGAGTTCCTTTGATCAGTGGACCTACCATTAGAACGTCATTGTGCAGTTATTGCTTTTAATAGCTCGGTTACAAAAAGTATAACGAGATCATTGACCGACCAATGATCGACCATTATGAACTTTAGCAAAATGTCAATGGGATCGTGTTGGAATGACAAAATTATAAAATGCTATTTTTGTCCTGAAAATATGTTATGGTTGTTTCGTATTACTCACCCCTTTTTTTTTTTTTTTTTTTTTTTTTGGATGGGAAATCATCAAATGACTTCTCCCGCTCTGGGCGGAGCGGAAGGGAGTGTCAGACTCTTACTGACTAAAACCCACCCGTGTTCCTGCTTGTGCCCTTTGCGTTCCAGGGCCGCGGTGACTCTTTCGAACAAATTCCGCAACCCTAGCAGGCACTGACCCTATGGGGCCCCGTCTTCTTTGCTGACGGCTCTTTGAGGCGCGCGTGGAACACGACGCGCCGTCGACTCGGGCCTGGTTGCTATCGGACGGCGAGCCACCCATAGCTCGCCATCCGCAGGCCCGCGCCTACGGTGGCCGGGAATCGCCCTGCGTTTCCCGACGCCCGAGGCGTCTTCTCCTGTTGCGGCGGCTGGAGCGAGGGGCTTCCCTCTCTCGCACGCGCTCCGCCTCCTCCTTCGCTAGCATTACTGCTTCGCAGAAGGAGGCGACCGCTTCCCATGCCTCCTCGCTCCGGACCATGGCTTGAACCAGGGCCGGCCGCGAGAGGTCGCCGCCGCCGATCGCCTCCACGAGGACACGGCGTTGCTCCGCCCAAGCAGGGCAGGCCTCCACCGTATGCTCCACCGTGTCCTCCGGGCGATCCACACAGTGATGACACCCGGACGTGTCCTCCCGCTGGATCCGACACAGGTACCTCCCGAAACAGCCGTGTCCGGTGAGCACCTGCGTCAGGCGGAAGGTGAGGACGCCGTGGCGTCTCTCCAGCCACTCCTCAAAGAGGGGACTTACCGCCGCAATGGCGGCGTGCCCAGCGCTGGGTTGCAGCAGTCGCTGTCTCCACACCTCCGTGAGATCCCGCCGGAGCTCCGTCCGCTGCGCAGCAATTTGCCGCGGCAGCAGAGTTTCACCCCGGCTTAGCGCCTCCACGCGCAACGCGTAGACGTGCGCGAGGGCTCTCGCCTCTAGATCCCACGGCAGCAATCCGGCAAGGAGGTTCGCCGCCTCGCCGGAGACCGTGCGGTATCCCCGGATCAGCCGGATGGCCATGACCCTCTGGGCCGAGACCAGGTGGCGCGCTGGCAGTCGCCTCAGCGACAGCGCCCACACCGGGGCCCCGTAAAGGGCCATGGACCGCACGATCCCCGCGTACAGCCTCCGGCAGGAGGCGTTTGGTCCCCCTAGGTTGGGCAAGAGCCGCTTGAGGGCAGCCCCGGCCCGCCCCAGTTTGGGAGCCAAACGGCGGAAGTGCTCCGCGAAGTTCCACCGGCTGTCGAGGACGAGACCCAAGTAGCTCATCGTCGACCCGACGCCGATGCAAACCCCTCCCACCGTTATCTGGGATCCCGATGGTGGCCGGTTCCGAGGGCCGTGAAAACACATAGCCTCGGACTTGTGTAGGGCCACCTCGAGACCCAGTTGCCGGATCCTCCCAACGACTGCTGCGACCCCGCGTGTCATCAGGTCGACCGCCGCCTGGTGCGACCCCCCCTGCGCCAGAACCAGCGTGTCGTCAGCGTAGCAAACAACACTGACGCCGCAAGGGAGGTCGCCGCGCAGCACCCAGTCGTAACCGATGTCCCACAGGAGCGGCCCCAGAACCGAACCCTGTGGAACACCGCACGACATCTCTCGCCGATTCCACTCTCCCCGGTGACCGGGGTAGATGACGGCTCTATCCGTCAGGTAGTCCTCGACCACGCGACAGAGGTAGGTTGGCACTCGGTGATACCGGAGTGCCTCCCCGATGCAACTCCAAGGCAGGGTGTTGAACGCGTTGGCGATGTCAAGAGACACCGCCACCACCACCCCGCCCCGGGAAATCGCCTCCCCCGTCGTGAGGGCTCTCACGCGCATGATGGCGTCCACCGTCGAGCGCCCCGCGCGGAAACCAAATTGGTTCTCCGCCAGATCCGGCCCAACTCTCACCAAGTGCTTGACGAGGCGGTTTGCAATGACTCTTTCAAAGAGCTTGCCCACCTCGTCAAGCAGCACGATGGGCCGGTATGCGGACGGAGAGTCCGCAGGGCGCCCTGGCTTCGCAATGAGGACCAGTTTCCCCGTCTTCCAGCGACGTGGGAACTGGCCCCTCTCCAAGCATGCGCTTAGGAGCCCACGTAGTCGAGGCCCGAGAGCCTCCGAGGCCAGGACCCAGGCTTTCCCAGGTAAGCCATCGGGTCCTGGGGCGGTATTTTTGGCCTTCAGCCTGTTAACCGCCGCTCTCAGGTCTACCTCGGTCACCTCCGGAGTATCGTCGTCGTCGTTACCGTCGTTGGTGTGGTCCGCATCGGGCACCACGGGTAGCGGAGCCATAGGCGGGGGAGCATGGTCCCCTCGCGTAGGGAACAGAGCGCTCACCACTTCCTCCACCAGCTGGGGCCGGAGACTCTGCGTCAACGGGGGGGCCCAGGTGCGGAGTTTGTTCCGCACCATTTTGTAGGGTCTTCCCCACGGGTCCCCGTCCAGAGACTCCAGCAGCTCTTTGCGAGCCAGATCCCTGGCCCGCAAGATCCCCGCTTGGAGGGCGGTCTTCGCCGCTCTGTACTCCTCGTACAGCTCCGCCTCCCTGGCCTGCGCATCCGGAGGGCGGATGCGGAGCCGGCGATGCCTGGTGTACGGGTGACGCGCAGCAACGCACGCTTCTCGAAGCAACGTCAGCTCGCGCGACCACCAGTACACCTGACGGCGGGCGCGTCTTGGCTGGACCCGGGGCATTGCCACGTCGCATATTTCCGACATGGTCTCCCGGAACCGCTCCGCCTCGTCGTTTATGTCAGCAGGCCTGTCCGGTGGTGACACCCAGGCCTGCACGATCGAGGCTTCCAGGAGAAGCTCCCGGTCCAGCTGCTTTAGCGCCCACCGCGGACCACTCGGGGTCTGTCGGACCGGCGCGCTTGAGGTCTGGGCGGAGACGTCGAGCCGGATATACCGGTGATCGGAGTAGGTCTCCACCTCCTCCACAACGCGCCAGTCGACGACACGCGGCGACAGAGCGGGGCTGGCGAACGAAATGTCCACCACGGAGTCACCCCGCATCCGCACACACGTGGGGACAGAACCCCGATTTAGGACGACCAGGCCTGTCTCCAGAGCCCAGTCCTCCACCATCCTACCCCGCACGTTGGTGTAACGGGAACCCCAAGCCAAGTTCTTGGCATTGAAGTCCCCGAGAACAAGCACGGGGAGGGGACGATACCCGACGACGAGGATACGCAGCTCCCTAAGGGAGTTGTGGAGCTCGGCGAGAGTTCGGCTCGGGGAGAAGTAGACTCCCACTACTACAATCTCCCCGAACCGTGCTGCTACGCACCCCTGTCCTCTCCTAACGCACTCGAGGGACGGGGTACCGGCGGCGGCCGACGAAATAAGAGCCACTGAGCCGTCCAGGTCCTTCACCCAGTCATCCCTGGGCGGGACGTAGTACGGCTCAGCGACCACGGCGACATTAATCAACCACTGCGCCATGCTCTGGAGCAACAGGTCCTGAGCGGCGGCGCAGTGATTGATGTTCGCCTGGAGGAGGCGTAATGGAGCCGTTATTGGCATTCCATTTCGGCCTCCTCCCGGACACCCTTAGTGGGCTCCGGTGTAGCAGCTGCCGCTGTTGCGGCGGCTACATCAGCGGCGGTGGCAGCGGCGGCGACGGATGCGGCGGCTGGCACGGAGACGGCGGGTGAGGGCCTCTTACCCCCGGCTTTTGTGGGTGGAGGGCAGGCTTTGCCCCCAGCCCAGTGCTCGGCTGGCTTGCCAGCTGCCGCACATGCAGTGCAGTGCGGCGCGGCGTTGCAGGAGCCAGCCTTGTGACCGGGCTGGCCGCAGCGGAAGCAAAGCCCGCTGCGGTCAACCTCCGAGGTGCAACACGCCCCCGTGTGGTTCCCCACTTGGCAGCGGAAACACCTCAGAGGCCTGGGCTCCAGCAGCTTCACTTGCGCCGACACCCAGCCCACCAGCAGTCTTCGACCCTCGGTGATCTTCTTGGCCGCCGTCACGGGGCAGCTCACCACAACGGTGCGCATGCCCGTGTAGTCAGGACGTATGGTGCCTACCTTGACTTGCTCGGCAGAGCACCCTCCCGTCCTGACCACGGCGGCCACGACCTCCTCCTCCGTGACGGAGTCGTCCAGGCCCAAGATGCGCATATCAGCGCATTTGGTGGGCCTGGACACTCGGGCATCCTCCGCGTTCAGGGACGCCCTGAGCCTCTCGGCCAGAGCGTCTGCGGTTGGGCCGCTGGCTTCCCCGGGGATCTCCAGCATACGGGCACCAGTCATGGTTACCCTCAGCCGGAGGCCCCCGACGATGCCGAGCTCCCGGAGGTCCACCGTCTCCTTTGCCTTGGCGAGCACGTCGCCGTACGACACGCCCCTCTTGACCGCGTCTGGCTGTAGCGTTAACACTACAGCTGCGGTCTTAGGGGCGCGGAGCATCGCGGCGACGCGTCGCTCCTTTTGCCGCCGTTTTCGCGCCCGTTTCTTGGCCGCCCTGGCTGCCTTGCCCGCCTTCTTCTTCTCCCCGACCACTTGCCAACCGGCTTCGGCAGAGGAGTTGGAAGGCGGGTCGGAAGGTGAGGGCTGCACTACCGGCGCTGGAGCCTGCACCGCCTGTGCAGCCGCTCCGCCCTTCTTTTGCTTGGCCGGCCCCGGTTTACCCGATGCCGGCTTTGCAGATGCCGACTTCGCCGGCCCGGCCCCTGCGTTGGCCTGGCCGGACGAACCCGGCTTGGCAGCCACGGCGGCCGCGTACGAGGCCGCCTTCTTGCCCTGGGCCTTTTGGTCCGCCGCTAGTGGGGGGCGCAGAACGATGCCCTCCAGGACGGAAAATCGTTCCCGGAAGGTCGTATTACTCACCCCTGTGGACAATTTTAAACCGCTGTGGCGGGCAATATTTCTCGACTAGGAATTTAATATCGGTCCATGCTTTTCGTGTTTACAGCGTTGATTTAGAAGGAACTTTATCTGGTATCGGATGACATATCGAGGCGTGTACGTGTTCCTTTTAGCTTTAAAAAGGACGATCGATGAGAGTTTGCTTCTTTTGTCCTGTTATGACAACATTTATATACGTCTTTGTTCGGTTTCAGCGAAGAATGGAGGATGTTGAACGGACTGTGTTATCGGGTCGATATTTACACATTTTGCATCTGATTTTCATTCAATTATCGTCTATTTAGGAAATACAATTTGTACGTAGGAACGCAAATGTGTTAAGACGATAGAGCACGTTTGTCTAGAATAGTCTTGACTGACTCTGACTCGAAAACTTGGTACCTATGTAGGTTCCTTGTGGAGTGTCGGTAAGCACTAAGAGAAGATTTCACGTGCGCCACCAAGAGCTGTCAGCAACGAAGACGGGGCCCCATAGGGTCAGTGCCTGCTAGGGTTGCGGAATTTGTTCTAAAGAGTCACCGCGGCCCTGGAACGCAAAGGGCACAAGAAAGATCACGGATGGGTTTTAGTCAGTAAGAGTCTGACACAGAAGTCATTTGATGATTTTGAACAATAATCTATAAAACCGGCAAAAATACGTGCCGTGGTGAGTCAAAGTCTTTGAATTGTTTTATAGTTTTCTTTTTTTTCTTTGCATTTTCCTTACATATAGAAGCAACAAGAATGTAACCAAGCTTATGTAATACAGAACATGATTTAAAAGAGTGTCCGTGGCGTTTCTTGCACGTTCTTCTCCATAGAGATCGACGCTTTGGAACGAGCAGATAGCTTCACCTCTTTCAACTTGACAATTCAAAAGCACCTGTAAAGGGTCAAAGGTCAACAAAAAGCATTTATTTCAATTAATGAAATAAATGCTTTAAGTTGAAAAAGCGTTTCTAAACTTGACCAACTGATCTCTGTTGTCTCACACGGCAAACTTCGTATTTACCAATCTTTTATTAGATACGCTACCAAACGGGAGGCGGGAGGAAGATAAGGGGTGTTGTATTTTTCAAAATGCTTTTCGTCTGTAGCCCGTACACTGTTTGCACAGGGTGCGTGGGTTTGATAGGCGGACGTAGTGGTTTGCGGAATCGTGGTTATTTGTTTGTTTTTTTCTTTATTGAGGAAAACTGATGAAACTGAGTGAAGTATTGAAGGGTACTAAGGCTCAGACGAGTGATATTTTTTTCAATGGTGACGATACATTTTCTTCTATCATCGATAAAGACAGTAGTAGTAATTCATTTCAAGTATTCGTCCTCGGCGTCGCTCTCATGGATTATCCTACAGAAACCACGTTTTATTCCGGAATGAAAAGTAAACTATGACATATAACACTAATGTTGTAGTTATCTATCAGCGACTTTTTGGTACTTCCAGTTGTTAGCCAAAAATAAATGTTAACAAATATTAATTTAGATTAACATTAAACAGTACGGAAAACATAATTTAATAAGGATAAACACACTCGAGATTAATGAGAAACCATAAAAATCACAGTAACAGCATAACATACGATTACTTTAAAAAACCAGTAAACGAACGATTAAAACTAAAGATTTTATGTGTCGTAAAACCGCTGAGACGCTGTATGTAGGTACAGCGTGTTCTAGATAAGAATGTGTAGCAAATTTAAAATGGTGACGGTATTAACAATTTTATATCAGTACTGTAAGCTTACCGATTTATTTTTAGTATAGCATTCGGGAAGCAATACGTTTCCAATATCTATAAACATAAAAATATATATTTATTTAAAGGATATTAAGAATTATTTAGAGCTGGTCGAATGGATGACTTAATTTTATTTTTTTAATTTAATAATGGCAAACAAAACGTATGAACCTGACGTTCCAAATTCGAATATCCTATACCAAACTTCCAGTCTGCAACCGCGACATGCAAATGACACGAATCGATATTTGAAAGATGTCATCGCTTTTACTTCTATAACGAAAATAATGAGTACTAACGACAAATTTCAACCAAAAGCCTTTCTTAATTATCGTTTTATAAACAAAACTTTTCCCAACAATAGCTATATCCAATTAATTAAAAGTTTAAGAAGTTGAAAACAGGCGTTTTACTGCGATACTTAAAAAGTATACTTAAAGAAGTCACTGAACAACTGTTCCTAAGAATATTTGAATACAAAAGTATAACAACTACGCGCTATGTAGATTATAGATTTTGTTAATTAATTTCAAGTTTAGTATCTACAACAAAATAAACACATCAAAAGTATCTAGGGATCAACATATATTTTTGCAATAACTTTTCTCCTGATTGATATTAATTAAAATTTTCTTTAAGGATTCATCAAATAAAGTGTTTTCGTTTGTCACAGTAACGATAAACCAAGTCACCTTTGCATTAATAAAGAAATTTGCCATTTTCCTAATAAAGGGATTTTTGACATTTGAACCACTAACATTAAAGTTCGAAAAAAAGACTGAAATAACAGTTTTCTTTAAAATTTTATTGGGTAACTTAAACAATTAATAATCCGTGTTTCTACCGCGAACACTAACAACACAAGAACATCGGTTTGGCATACTCAAAATGAGTTCATCCAAATCACGCTGTGGAATGGCCGCCCATGTTCGTTGCAACAACAAAAAAAGGTCTTCTTGCGACTGGATACCCTCCATATTCGGCAGAGCTCTTCGCTTACCTTGGCTGAGCGCCATGGAGGACGGTATCGCTGCACCACACGGAGACAAGACCGATACATTCAAATCTTAACTCGAAGAGCTCCAACAATAACCGCCATGATGTTAGCCGTGAGGCTTCATCACTCTTCAGGGAACTTAATTAGCGACCAAACAGTCAGAAACCGCTTGCATGAAGTGAACCTTCATTCCCGAAGACCGCTACGGGTACCACCTATAGCAATGCACAATCGTAGGATTCGATATCAATGGGCTCTTGAACACAGAAATTGGGCAGAAGAACAATGGCGTTTCGTGTGCTTTTCTGATGAGTCTCGTTTTGGTATGAGACCGGATACAAGACGTATACGACACTGGAGAACCCCTGGACGCCAACAGCGATTAAAATCCTGCCAGGAAGTCCATCCTTATAGTGGTGGAACCATCATAGTATGGGCGGGTATTTGGATCGGCGGAAGAACTGAGTTGATTTGGATCAGAGGCAACCTCAACGCTCAAATTTATGCTGAGACGATTGTATCAGACGTCATCGTTCCTCTACAAGTGCAAATCGGTCCCTTATTTCAGTTAATGCATGATAATGCACGACCGCACACCGCAAGAGTTGTAAGACAGACTCTCGCCGCAGCTAACATCAATGTCCTGCCCTGGCCTGCTCAGTCGCCAGACTTGAACCCGATTGAGCATGCATGGGATATGCTACAGAGAAGAGCTCTGCCGAATATGGAGGGTATCCAGTCGCAAGAAGACCTTTTTTTGTTGTTGCAACGAACATGGGCGGCCATTCCACAGCGTGATTTGGATGAACTCATTTTGAGTATGCCAAACCGATGTTCTTGTGTTGTTAGTGTTCGCGGTAGAAACACGGATTATTAATTGTTTAAGTTACCCAATAAAATTTTAAAGAAAACTGTTATTTCAGTCTTTTTTTCGAACTTTAATGTTAGTGGTTCAAATGTCAAAAATCCCTTTATTAGGAAAATGGCAAATTTCTTTATTAATGCAAAGGTGACTTGGTTTATCGTTACTGTGACAAACGAAAACACTTTATTTGATGAATCCTTAAAGAAAATTTTAATTAATATCAATCAGGAGAAAAGTTATTGCAAAAATATATGTTGATCCCTAGATACTTTTGATGTGTTTATTTAATTAGATTCCTGTGGGATTTTGCAACTAAGTTTTAACTTAAGTAATAATTCAATTTTTTGGTTTAAGTAGAAATAAAAGCATTTTGTTTAATCTGACACGATCCGTAAAGTCAGAGAAATTGATTGTTTACGAATTCCCAGTGAACTAAAACTTAGCTAAGTTGGAACTGTCACCTTGAAGCTTTATGCGCTGCAAGAAACATTAATTTGTCCTGGGTGTGCACTGGTAATAACCTTAAGAAGAGTTAGTTTGATTGAACAGTTATTATTTGGAAAATATTCTAAGTAGAAGTACGAGTATGTATTGTATTGTTGTTAAATAATGTAGAAATGACAAGCATGTCATGAAAATTATACCTATAACTTACCGTTTTCTTCTTTATTATCAGTAAATTAGCCGCCATTTTTCTTCTTACAAGTTTCAGAACATGCTGTATATGGTGTACAGACAACATTGTATCCAGACCATCTTATCTGTCGCTATAAAGGGAATCCCTTTACGAATTGCCATTTTTATATAAAATATATATTTGTTATATAACATAATGCGGAAAAGAACACAATATTTCGTGTTTAAGGATTTTCTCTAACAATTTATGGTGGACCATAAATTTCACCGCGTACATAAGTCGTTAAGGGTTTTAATTTATTTTTTTCGGGACGGGTGTATCTAGTAATCAGCTTTTGTGGTCTTACCTGTAACAAGAAAAGAGGGTATTGTTAATTTAATTTTCAATGATAGGGCAAAATTTTCTAATTGAGTTCAAAGGATGAGAAACATAAAATTATACTGGGCGCTTTCAGAACAATAGACAGTTCTTATATAATATAATAAGGCCATAAGCCTAATAGCATAACCATAATCAGCCTTTTCACCATAGGGTCAATGCCTGCTAGGGTTGCGGAATTTGTTCGAAAGAGTCACCGCGGCCCTAGAACGCAAAGGGCACAGGAAGGATCACGGGTGGGTTTTAGTCGGTAAAAGTCTGACACTCCCTTCCGCTACGCCCAGGGCGGGAGGGGTTATTTGATGATTTCCAATCCAAAAAAAAAGAGACCTCCTCTCTAAGAAAAGGAATGGGCTGAAATCCACCACGCGGGCCCAGTGCGGGTTGGTGAATGTCACATGTCTTCGAATTTTTGGTTCTAGGACATGCCGGTTTCCTCACGATGTTTTCCTTCACCGTTTCGAGAGCAGTGGTGGTGGAAGTAAATACACAAAATAATGCGCCCGTCTGGGTTTGAACCCGTGAGTCGGGGGCCACTACCACTCAGCCACCACTGCTCTTAGTAGGTAAGCAATAAGGCAATATTAGTATTTTATCTTTAGGACTAGCGACCCGCCCCAGCTTCGCACGGGTGTAATGCTGAAACTAAATCTCTACTATATTATGCATGTATTATACATCTATCTATATCTATCTATCTATCTATACTTATAATAAATCTGTAGAGAGGTCAATTCTGTACAGGGAATATATTTTCAAAATAACTATCAGGGGGTGATTAGTGATCGATACTGGTGCCAAAAATGCAATCAGTAAAATTGTTGTCTGTCTGTCTGTCTGTCTGTCTGCCTGTCTGTCTGTATGTTCTTTATAGATCTATACTTATAATAAATCTGTAGAGAGGTCAATTCTGTACAGGGAATATATTTTCAAAATAACTATCAGGGGGTGATTAGTGATCGATAATGGTGCCAAAAATGCAATCAGTAAAATTTTTGTCCGTCTGTCTGTCTGTCTGTATGTTCTTTATAGAAACAAAAACTACTCGGCCGATTTTAACGAAACTTGGTGCAATTATTCTTCATACTCCTGGGCAGGTTATAGTATACTTTTCATCACGCTACAATCAATAGGAGCAGTGCAGTGAAGGGAAATGTTGGGAAAACGGGAGAAGTTACTCCATTTTTTAAGCTTCCGTCGCGTATGTAGTCTTAATGGTTAAAGTTACATAGAAATCATGTATGACGGAAATATTCTACATAAAATTATCTAAAAAATATCCCACAACTGCATATGTCTATCTCTTATGGTTGACTCACAATAACACGTGTAACTCCCGATAGCTTAGCAGTTCGGAGCTTTCTGATTATATTTGTTTACTCTTACGTTTATAATACTCTCACTCATCCCTAATTAAAAAAAGTTAACATTATTACCTATTCAATAAAAAAAGAATAATAAAAATCGGTATAGAATCAACAAACTTATACATGAATACAATAATAAGCCATCGCGCCGTCGCGCTTTAATACTGAATCATGCTGTAAGATGTTGTGATTATTTTTGTGTAACTTTTGTTGCTATTTTATGAAATAGGTACTTATTAGTTATTTTGGTAATGTTTAAGTATTCGTTCAAATTACAAATTATTAATAGTTTCAATTTTATTTCTTTTTAGGTGAAGTAGTAGTAGAAGTAGGAGCATAGATTTTTAGATAGGTACCGATAGGTTAGTTTTGGCTAATTTATATTCTGTTTTTTAGTATTAAGTAGGTAAAAGCGTAGATACTTTTATTAATTAGTAGTTATTTTATTAATCAGTTATACGTGGTTATAGGTATTTATTTTTAAGTGAAGTAGGTATAGGTTATTATAATATAATTTTGCACAGGCATTTCAGCTTTACTTTCATTTCTTTTTTTGTTGTAAGTTGTACATATTTCACACACACATAGTGATCTATCATTTCTATCAATGCACAACCCAAACCACTGAACGGATCGGGCTGAAATTTGGCATGCAGGTAGATGTTATGACGTAAGCATCCGCTAAGAAAGGATTTTGATTAATTCTACCCCCAAGGGGATAAAATAGGGGATGAACGTTTGTATGAAATTTTGTCAATTTTAAACCGATCGGGCTGAGAGTTTCAAAATCGGGGGTAAAGTAACTATTCCACGCGGACGAAGTCGCTGGCAGAAGCTAGTATTATAATAAACCTTCCTCTTGGATCAATCACTCTATAAAAAACCGCATCAAAACCAGTTGTGTAGATTTAAAGATCTGCATAGGGACAGATAGACAGCGTGAAGCGACTTTGTTTTAATATGTAGTGATTTGACTCCTGGACGTTTAGGAAATGATTTCAGATATGATTATTAAAAAAAAATCAAACGAAAATTACTCAAATGTTCCTTCAAAACCCAGAATATAATGATGCGCGCCACAATGCGTCCCACTAGGGCCATCTAGTATCAAGTAGCAAAAAAAAAACCGACCGAGTCAGTATTGGATTTGCGAGTCAGTATTGGACAAGTGATAACTTCGAGAGCGATCTTCGACTGCGAAGTACTGCAAACACGAACCCGAAGCTCGTAACAATATCTAAAATTCTTTCGATATTTTTATGCAAATTTTAGACAGTTGTACACGAACAAAGCCGAACACACTTCGTCAACAGATTAGGCACATTTGTACCAGCTCCCGTTAGGGAGTGCCAGCCGTCCAACAGAACGCATTTTCACATTTATCTCTATTTATTCACAGAGCATTGGTTCCGTCAACCCATTATTCAGAAACTCGCGACTGTTCTTGATAAACGTAAATCCTTTTGCATTGACAAAATGGCTGCTTGTTTTATTTTGATATGGCTGTGTCGGACAATCATATTTCGTTGAGCTTGTACTCGTATATTGAAAGAACTCCAATAGCCATTCATAAAAATAGAGTGTTCAAATTCCGAAAAAAGAAAAACCATTTTATTTGAGGCCCATTCATCATTTTAGCCTATTGCGTCGTAAATAAACACATCAAAAGTATCTAGGGATCAACATATATTTTTGCAATAACTTTTCTCCTGATTGATATTAATTAAAATTTTCTTTAAGGATTCATCAAATAAAGTGTTTTCGTTTGTCACAGTAACGATAAACCAAGTCACCTTTGCATTAATAAAGAAATTTGCCATTTTCCTAATAAAGGGATTTTTGACATTTGAACCACTAACATTAAAGTTCGAAAAAAAGACTGAAATAACAGTTTTCTTTAAAATTTTATTGGGTAACTTAAACAATTAATAATCCGTGTTTCTACCGCGAACACTAACAACACAAGAACATCGGTTTGGCATACTCAAAATGAGTTCATCCAAATCACGCTGTGGAATGGCCGCCCATGTTCGTTGCAACAACAAAAAAAGGTCTTCTTGCGACTGGATACCCTCCATATTCGGCAGAGCTCTTCTCTGTAGCATATCCCATGCATGCTCAATCGGGTTCAAGTCTGGCGACTGAGCAGGCCAGGGCAGGACATTGATGTTAGCTGCGGCGAGAGTCTGTCTTACAACTCTTGCGGTGTGCGGTCGTGCATTATCATGCATTAACTGAAATAAGGGACCGATTTGCACTTGTAGAGGAACGATGACGTCTGATACAATCGTCTCAGCATAAATTTGAGCGTTGAGGTTGCCTCTGATCCAAATCAACTCAGTTCTTCCGCCGATCCAAATACCCGCCCATACTATGATGGTTCCACCACTATAAGGATGGACTTCCAGGCAGGATTTTAATCGCTGTTGGCGTCCAGGGGTTCTCCAGTGTCGTATACGTCTTGTATCCGGTCTCATACCAAAACGAGACTCATCAGAAAAGCACACGAAACGCCATTGTTCTTCTGCCCAATTTCTGTGTTCAAGAGCCCATTGATATCGAATCCTACGATTGTGCATTGCTATAGGTGGTACCCGTAGCGGTCTTCGGGAATGAAGGTTCACTTCATGCAAGCGGTTTCTGACTGTTTGGTCGCTAATTAAGTTCCCTGAAGAGTGATGAAGCCTCACGGCTAACATCATGGCGGTTATTGTTGGAGCTCTTCGAGTTAAGATTTGAATGTATCGGTCTTGTCTCCGTGTGGTGCAGCGATACCGTCCTCCATGGCGCTCAGCCAAGGTAAGCGAAGAGCTCTGCCGAATATGGAGGGTATCCAGTCGCAAGAAGACCTTTTTTTGTTGTTGCAACGAACATGGGCGGCCATTCCACAGCGTGATTTGGATGAACTCATTTTGAGTATGCCAAACCGATGTTCTTGTGTTGTTAGTGTTCGCGGTAGAAACACGGATTATTAATTGTTTAAGTTACCCAATAAAATTTTAAAGAAAACTGTTATTTCAGTCTTTTTTTCGAACTTTAATGTTAGTGGTTCAAATGTCAAAAATCCCTTTATTAGGAAAATGGCAAATTTCTTTATTAATGCAAAGGTGACTTGGTTTATCGTTACTGTGACAAACGAAAACACTTTATTTGATGAATCCTTAAAGAAAATTTTAATTAATATCAATCAGGAGGAAAGTTATTGCAAAAATATATGTTGATCCCTAGATACTTTTGATGTGTTTAGTTCTATTCAAATACGGCTGAGCTAATCCGAATGTGTGATTAACGATGATAGATGAATGATCCAAAAAGATAGCCTGAAATTGAACCAAGGATTAGTTCAAGGTAATTATTGCTGTATGGTCTATCTCATAAATTATATTCATTAGTCTCACAGCTCCTCCATTGGATACAGCCATAATTAAATTACTAACGACCAGACGTAGTTACCAGGCAAGCATGAAATCGAAGCTAAAGAGAGCTACATCGCGTGTGCAGAAAACCTCAAAACACGAGCTGATCATAAAAACAAAACACAATCACAATACCGCTCATTCGTGCAGACTTAAAGTTTTTAAAAGTACCAGGGTGCTATAAACAGGACAGAGCTTCACGAGAATCAGCTATGACTTAGATAGTTTTATGTGCAGTCAAAAGTTTTTGAGAGGCCTCGCTTTATTGTTTGAAGACGGTATTGTTCTGTGAGAAAGAGACAGCATGAGTCTTAAATGTCGTCGATAAGGTAATGTTTTCGCCGCAGCCATATTTGATATATCTAAAGAAATGTTACGTATGAGAGAAGTATAGGCTTCATTAGGTTACTGATCGAGATGTCTCTTATTGGCATAGCATTTTCATAAAAGCAAATTTCAACCCCTCGCGAGGGGAAGGTATTGTCAAGATCTTGTCATTGAATTGAACGAAATGAGTTCAGTCTAACGACGTAAACTCTTATAAACGTGATCACTTGAAAACAATCGCACTATTTTCATAAGTCACTTTATAAACTTGAACCCGATAACGCACGACGTCTTTCAATAAGACGGATCAGCAATAATCCAAAAAGGATTTATTCACTCGGAAAAATGTATCACAACACATATTCTCGTACACCGATGCGATCTATTAAGAACCTATTCAAACATTCCGACAGGGGAAACTCTTCGGAAATTACGAAAAACCCGATATATAAGATACTTCTACCGATTGGCCAGAAGGGGTACTAATAAGAACCTTTTTAGTGACGTTCGGGGGAATAAAAAAGCACCCTTTTGCTACACGAGTTACGATTTTAGGGGGGCGAAGTCGATTTTATCGTGTTTTAACAGTATATTTCCCTTTGTATCTTATTCGGATTAGATGACTCAGCAATGGACTTTTTGACTATTTACGCGTTCAGGGAAAGGTGAAAGAATATTCGAGAGAATTTTCCGATACGGTTCCGGAAAATGAAACGAGGACAGCGTTGATAGAACACGGATGACTGGAAGAGGATGCAAAAACCAAAGAAACCATAGATGGACTGTGAGAAACTTGACTGGTTGACAACTGAGATGGCGACTGATTCAGAAGTATGGAAGAAGATATGGTACGCGTGTGTGTGTAGTTACACAATCTATACCAATATATTATAAGGAAAGATTTTGTTTATTTGTTTGCACCGAATAAGCTCCGAAACTAATGGAGTCATTAAACTATTTTTTCACCAATGGAAAGCTACGTTATCAGCGAGTAACATCTGCTATAATTCATCCCCGTATTCCCACGGGAACGGGAACTACACGGTCGAAACCGCAGGGCGCTGCTAGTCGCAAATACATTGAGATTAGATGAGACGAACGATTATGGCTGTTATGGATATTAAATCCATTCCTTCTCGATGGAATGGTAGTAAAATTCTGTTACGTGAATGTCTAACGTATAATTTATGATGAAAATACAGAAGTAACTTCGCAAATCTTCGATTCTTGAGCGGATTGGGTCAAGGTTGAGACAGATCGCTCAAGGATTTACTCAAGGTTGGGAAGTTCGATTGAGGTTCAAGTTTGCGGCAAACTCAATGAAACATTTTTATTTAGCTTACTTTTGAACAAGGCTTCTCTTAGAAAAAAGATACTGAATTAAGCTGCTCCTGTAAACATATACACAAATACAATCAAATTTAACGTGGGATATTATAAAAATTGTCACTCAAGCGGAAGCTCATATTTATAAATTTTAACAAACATCCAAAAGTCTCAAGGTTTACCGACATGCTATGGGAGCACACTATACTTGGTGTTAAATTATGAATGACTACCCTCATTGACACTGAAACTGGGAATCGTATTAAAATATCAATTTTTAGGCTCGCAACACTGCACTAAATAATGCCACTAACAGCCACCAGGGTGCGCTGATTTACAATATACAAAATATACTAGGTTTAGTTCGGAAATTTTATAACAGTCACTCGGGAGCTTTAAATATATTGTTATGTTTGAGAAATAGGCGTTTATAGCCACAAAGTTTATGGTAGCGCAAAGTTTTAAGCATAAAAGACTCGATGTATTGAATTTTATTTTTATTAGTGTTAGTATCGGTTGGGGTCACGCGACGATTGTAAATAACGGTAGTTTGTGGGAAGACAAATCGTGTGTCTTTTGCTTTTAGTGTGGCATTTTTAAAGTCTGGGTTTTGCTGTCTCTTACGCTCCAACTTATATTGGATCTATAACCACTATCCGCGATAAGGCCGCCCATTGTGTCACCCTATGTAATGTTTTCTTCGTCTATATTTTCTGTAACTTATATGGTGTACATAATAAAGAGTATTCTATTCTATTCTAACCTCCGTGTGGTCTACTTGGAAGTTCAACCGCAAAATGAGACTTGACAGATCAGCTATAGTGTGTAGATATCCCACTAATGCTGATCCATCAACCAAGATCGTGGAACCAAGTCACAAACTAAGCTCCAAATCTTATCTTCTCTCTTACCCCAAAACAAACAGCCATAGTGACCTATGCGCTACTACTAACGTTACTGTGAGCTAATTCTGCTATTTTTATAAATTTGTCATTCCAACACGATCCCCTTGTCATTTTGCTAAAAGTTCGTAACCTGCTAAATTCATAATGGTCGATCATTGGTCGGTCAATGGTCTCGGAATACTTTTTGATAACCGAACTATTAAAATAAATGACTGGACAACCACGTTCTAAAGGTAGGTCACTGATCAAAGAAACTATCAAAATTTTAGCAGATTACCGCATACGTCTGTCATTCATTTGTCATTATATGTGTACGAGATTACCATTCTATGCTATTTCTTTCAATGGAGTGTCAGTAATTGAACATTGGAAAGTCATAGTAACGCTTTTATGTTAATAGATTATCAAACTTATAAAAATCGACCATTATGAGATCAATGATAGACCATTCTGACACTATTGTAATAGCAGACTTGAGGCCCTGGTGTATTGCAGTATGCATGTAGCGGAGATGAGAATGTTGAGATGGATGTGTGAAGTAACGAGGATGGGAAAAATGAGAAATTAGTACTTTTGAGGTATACAGCTGGACCATTATGAGATCAATGATAGACCATTCTGACACTACTGTAATAGAAGACTTAGGGCCCTGAGCAAGTGGCGATATTTTGGGCCATTCAAATTTAACCTCTCTCTCTTATGCTTAAGACATTTCTCGTGCTGTGTACATGCTTATTAATACACCACAAATTATATCTAAGTGATGGACTATTGGAGATACGCGTTCTGCATTGCACTATTGCGGGGTTCTCGAGGTCATAACATTCCGGCCACATTGATGAACGTCTAGTCTGTATTAGTAGGTACACACAAGTATCTAGTATGAATTGTTGACTGGTATTGCGTTAAAACCAGATGTAAGAATTAAGAGTATGGAAGAAATTGGGGAAAATGATGTTGATAGAAGTACCTACCAATCAATAATAGGTTAGTTAAATAAAAAAATCTGATTAGTCCGTCAGATAGATTTCCAAAAAATATTGGAGACGTATTTTTTATTTTTTCACATAAACAAAAAATGAAGACGGTACAGTGCGTTGAAAACTCGTGTGACGTCACTGCCGGTAAAAATAGCGGGTAGTGACGTCACACGCCCCCACTCCTGATATTTGATGCTTTTTATCTTCGTCAGTTTTTATAGATTTGTTAGAGGAAAAATACGTGTCCAATATTTTTCTATAATCTAACTGACGGACTTATTAGAATCATATTTTTTAAATCAGGAAACATCCCTATTGTACCACAGAAAAACCAACAATTGTACCAAATACAAATATCAAAACTGTGAACGTAGCTCTGGCGGTCTGTCTATTTGTTAACTTTTCATCTCTTAAGAGGCTGAACGGATATGGATGAAATTTGGCACAAGGGTGGACCATATCGAAGAGCAGGATACTCTTTATTCCGGGATAATTTAGGTAGAAGCCTGAGCGCTTATTTATTTGTATGAAACAGTCAATGGAATGGAAACTAAACGCTTAAATTTCTTTCTTTAGTTTGTGATCTTCAAACAACAGTTTTTAATTTTGAGTTTTAACTACGTAACTTGATTTCATAATGCTACAATCATCTCTCGTTTGTTCAATGTTGAACGCTTTTACCTCATCAGAAAAGTCAGCCATAGCTAATAGCTTTCCACCATTTAACAACTTCGATACAATTATGTAAACGTATACTTCATCATTATTTTATTGACACATCCAAAACGTGAGTATATTCCCATTATTTTTACATCAATCATTCTGTGTAACCACAACACTGTCAGGTCGAAATAACCCTGGAACATTTCGGGAAATGTATCTCGTAGATAAAATATTATGTCGTCCTTGGGACAGATTTACATATGTCCAGCAGTGGACGCCTATTAACCTGAGGATGTTGATTGATGCGCATTTGTTTTCTGATCTTTTAGAAAAACCCAGGTTTTAGATTACAATGTGTAAAGCGATCGTAAAGCGGTTACAAATTGCAAAATATTAGCAGCTGCAAAATATTCCCTGCCTTTTTTTTGGATGGGAAATCATCAAATGACTTCTCCCGCTCTGGGCGGAGCGGAAGGGAGTGTCAGACTCTTACTGACTAAAACCCACCCGTGTTACTTCTTGTGCCCTTTGCGTTCCAGGGTCGCGGTGACTCTTTCAAACAAATTCCACAACCCTAGCAGAAAAATATTCCCTGCCTAAGTATGAGTTCTGATAGCTAAAATGTGAGGTTCTAGCCATGAATGAATAGGTAACTTGTAGCGTGCTCCATCTACGACCACATCACAGCTTACCAACAATACTTGAGCAGATGACATTGATACTATCGTGGGAAGATACTGGAAGAGTTTGGCACTAGAACGTGGGGATTGACAGAAGCTCAGCGGTGGGCGAAATCGGGCTGTTGATGACAATAACTCAATAAAAGTTTCGTTAGAATAATTGGCCTTTTAATGTTCCCACTGCTGGGACACAGGCCTCCTCTCTAGGAGAGGGAATAGGCCGTAATCCACCACGCGGGCCTAGAGTGGGTTGGTGAATGTCACATGTCTTCGAGGTTTTTTGCTCTAGGACATGCCGGTTTCCTCACGATCTTTTCCTTCACCGTTTTGAGAGCAGTGGTGATGAAATTAATTACACAAAGTAATGCGTCTGTCTGGATTTGAACGAATTTGAAAAGTTTCATTACAATGCTCAAATAATTAACCATCAAGAAGTAATTGCACAAATGAAGCAGGTACTAAGTTTACCAAGAACTTTCACTCCTCCCTTAGTTTCCATTTCTTTCTGTTCAAGGCTTCGACAGTCAATACGGTAAAGTCCCCTATAATTAAATAGTACAAGTAATATCTAAGAAACTTGGACTGAATACCAATAAGCTGGCGGAACTCTCAAGCACAATAAGATTCGAAAGTTTTCAACTGTGAGAAGAGGCGCAAGGCATGAGAGTTGGCCTTTAGCTGTAGGAGAGAACGTCTGGTATTGCATTTATTCTTAGCAAAGAAGTAGATGCTAGGCTAGGGGCCGACCAGTCTATGTGGTTACAGGTTACAGGTTATAGGTCTATATCGAGCAGTGAACGCCTTCAAGCTGAAATAGTAAGTTAAAATATAGAATGATTCAACGCTTCAAATAAGTATCAAAACATATGAATTGAATCATAATATAAAGTTTAGCTAAAGAAAGATTTAAAACACCATTTAGTATTACGACCGAAATATACAAAAAAACTTATCATTTTAGAGACTAGTAAATGATAAATGAAGCAAACGTTTTTATTAAAATATTGCACTTCTTAGAATAAAGCCTGAGTATCGGTTTTTCAGTCTGCATTAGTACATAAAGAAAAACATCAACCACATTAAATATGACAGACAAGATAGATTATAAACTATACACAACAACACGTCTAAGCTGATTTTAAAGTTACCCAGTTTCCGCCTTTGGCTTGGACCGCAATTTATGAAGAATATCGCAAATGACCAAGTTGGAGGGAAACAAAGCGCTGTACAGAACTACGTTTAATTAATTTTAGCTAGCAAAACGATAAGGCCGCTCGATGCGATAAGGGCCATGAAATAAATGTGATTGATTTAGTACGAGAATTGTTGTTGAATGAGAACGTGGCTTTTGGGGAGCGTTTTGTGTTTGTAGATGCTAGATGTTGTGTTAAATAATTAATTGAATCTGATGATTTACATACTCGTACATTACGGAGGGGATTGCAGTTTTTGAAGTAATTCGGTAGTTTTCTCAAACGAGTGTGTGACTATAAAATATTACACGTATTACGTATTTCGTTTATTAAATAGTGAAAAAACACAGACCATATCAAGAAACATCACAAAACCTTGATAGGTTGGTCTGGATATTGAAACACCTTTAAGTAGCCTAAAACATAACAACATAATAATGAGCCTAGCTTACATACAAAATTTTATAAAACATTCTTAGGTAGATTGAAAAAAAAAACTCACAATATGAGTACAGTACGGTTAGGATGCATTATAAAAGACAATCAAATAATGTTTTGTATTTGTTTTTATAATTTATATATTTTTATATGCATGTTACAGCAGCGATACTAAATATAGGAATTAACTTTCCACCTGAGACAAACAAATAAATTTGAAAGATGGAAAATATGTTGTCTGCATCATTATATTCTACAAAATAATTGTCTTTCGTCATTCTTACACACAGAGATAAATATGAAGAACAAAACTAAATTCATAGTCAGAGAAATCAATTGGAAAGAAAAATGGAATTAATGATAGACATTGTTGGGGAGAGAGGAAGTAGGAAACATATCGCGCCGACTCCAAGAAGGAACAAGTTCAGGAACATAACAATGATTAAAAGGCTAGCAGACTAATGGTATCGCATCAGAAATGAGGTGATCCGTCAGAGAAGCAAGGTCATCGATATAGCCCACTGGATTAGTAAGCTGAAGTGGCAGTGGTCTGGCCATATTAGTCGTAGAACCGACAACCGTCGGGGTAAACGAGTTCTAGAGTGGAGACCGCGTCTCGGCAAACGTAGTGTAGGACGTGTAGGACGTCCTCAGGCACGATGGAGTGACGATTTGCGCAGGACGGCTGGCAGAAACTGGATGCGAGAAGCCGAAAATAGATCTAAATGGCGTGCAATTGGAGAGGGCCTATGTCCAGCAGTAGATTGCAACGGGCTGTTGATGATGATGATGAGACTAATAGACCGTCCTCACGATGCAGACTTCCAAAAAGTCTTCCATAATGTTTTATAGAATTTTGTATGTGCAACGAAGCACTGCTGTCTCTATTGTCTCAATGTCGGCAAGTAAATAAGTATGTATTTTATTTCTTCAAACATGATGTACATGATACATTACATGCAAGATAATATCCTTCCTACTAATATTATAAACGCAAGTTTGTAAGTATGCATGGATGTTTCTTACTCTTTCACGCTAAAACGACTAAATGGATCTTGATGAAATTCGGCACAGAGATAGATTATAGTATGGAAACACATAGGATACTTTTTATTCCGGGAGTACGTTCCCTTGTAATGAATGATATACAGAAAAGTTCTAAAATGTCCAGCCGCATATCGTGGCGTACAAATTGGTAGGAAGAGATTGCGCATAAACCGTGATAACATTCATCAAAATTACATTGGGTATAGGTACTTATTAAATTATTATTCATGACAAATTTCAAACATATTTATTAGACACTGACAATAGGGTATTTTACTGTAAAAATCTAATTAGTCCGTCTGATAGATTTACAAAAAATATTGGACACGTATTTTTTCTTTTTTCACGTAAACAAAAAATGAAGACGATACGGTGCGTCGAAAACTCACGTGACGTCACGTCGCTGGTAAAAATTGTAGCAACGTAGTGACGTCACGTGAGTTTTCAACGCACTGTATCGTCTTCATTTTTTGTTTACGTGAAAAAAGAAAAAACACGTGTCCAATATTTTTTGTAAATCTATCAGACGGACTAATTAGATTTTTACAGTTAAATACCCTATTCAATGTCAAAATAGTCTATAAAAATATGAATTACTGACATTAAAATGTAAATTCCAAATTACAATTATTCCAACAAGATACAATAGATTACAATGACATGTCAATAATACAACATCTTCATCTCAAAAACGAAGAAAATTGGTGTTAGATTTCAGATTCCATTGTATGCACAGACAACTGTGTATCGTGTAGACACACCACTGTTACAAACCTTCTTCCACAATCAAACTCCAAACACCTTGTAATTTCTCAAACACACCATCCAGTATTTCCACAAGCCTATTTAAAAACCAAATCGAAATATTCTAATACAATATAAAACCCATTTATATTGCGTTACCGTAACCCACTTATGTCAATAGTTGTGCAATGTTCAGGTTGAAAAATATTATAATTGTCCAGAGATAATGGTGAGCATATGGCCTAGTTTTGTGTTGATCTCTTTAATCTCGGATGCTGGTACATTTCCGTGGTCGTACAATATGTTGGTATGACTGTGAGTGCAATTAAAACATCTGTGTGCATTAGTTTTGAGCTAGGTGGTCTAATTTTGGTCGTTCTTTGATGCTACGTTGTCAGAATTTTACGATATGTGCGTTGATTTGCAAAGATTAAAACGATAGAATTTTTATTGATCTGTATGTTACGTGCAAAGAGTTTTCCATTACGACTTCGTTGAAATGGTTTATTATTTTCTGTTTTAAGTGTTTTCCAACTAGTTGTTCATATAATATTAGATCCATATTTGTGTTTACGATTGCGTCCTTTAAAAGTTAAAATGGAACTTTTGATATTATCACTTTGGCTTCAGTAAGTCGGTCTTTCTGACTCTGTATAAACAATCTTGAAACCATATGGCTTCAAGGCTGTGGCATTTTTTCAAGTGTCGTTGTAACCACTCTCCTTCTCGCTTTTAAAAACAAAACAAATTTATCTTTAAAATATCAGTTTCAAGAAAGACAAGACCGCCCTATATCATCTGCCTAGCCTTTTCCCAAATATATTGGCGTCAGCTCCCAGCCGGAATCGGATTCAGCTGAATAGCGATATTTTACGTGGAGTTGCCCACTAGAACTCCACAACCCATTAACTGGGTAACGCGCTACTTCTTGGCAAGACTGGTGTCAGATTTTCTGGCTTCTGATAATCCTTAACGACTGCCAAAGATTTCCAAATGACCGCCCAATATGTTACCGTTTAAAATAGTCAACGTCTTTATTTGCTCATCATCAGTCGCATCAAATGAATATATCGTCTCCCTAACCTCGGATTACAGTGAAATAGTTTATTATGACGCAACCATGAACTCCACGTCCTCATCCCACCAGCCCCCTTCTACCATAGGACATCTAGACGCACTGTAGGTTACCATCCCTACCTTGTTGCTATTCCACCAATTCGCACCAAGCGTTTTCAATCGTCTTTTGTAATGCGCACAGCAAATGCAAAAGCAAAGGAAATCTCTGCCTGCATCTGTGTTTCCGAACGCATTCAACCCTGATCACTTCAAAGTTAGAGTGAACAGGCTTCTTCTGGGTAAGCTCATTCCATCGTAGACTTTGTCTCTGTCACCTGTGACCTAGACTAGAGTCAAGAGCAAATCCATTTCACAATAAAAAAGAACCTATATTGACCAACCGCTCAATACGAAGTAATAAAACAGAGGTAGTTTTGCTTTTTATATTAAATTATTTAAAAAAAACAGTACGGATATAAAGACTTTGTTAATTAACATGTCGCTTATGTTTTATTGGGTTTGGTAATAGCGAGGGACATGATTCCTTATTAATTTCCAACTCGTTATGTTTTAATTGATCTACAATACGATCTATCAACAACACAGATACAATTTTTTGTATTTCTCCTTATGACACGAAATCCGTAACAAAGACGGGAATTAGTTAAATTCCTAAGACTTTTTATGACGTCCGCTTATTATGACGTAATTTTCACTTCCCTTCGATGTCATTATAAGCGCATCCAACTGTAATTTTCAATCTATACATAGGTATATTAGCTTGGTATCATCTGTAACCAACATGCTTCCTACATCCCACAGACTACTCGTTAGCTCTGTTTAAGGACTGCCGTTAATTCAGGAACGCTCATTACTGCATCGAAAGCTACTTGAGATACGTCTGCAATACAGATTAATCAGAGGTTAAGCAACGTTTACTAAGGCTCTTGCAACGGTGGCATTCGGTTTAATAGATCTTAGCGGTACATTGCTCAGCGGTTCTGGTAACATTGACTTCATCTTACTAGGCATGCCTTTTAAGTTCTGTCGTTTCCATATTTCCCGGCAATTTTGAATTTGGAACTGTTCCATGTATATTCGAATGTGTTTAAATTTTGAATCTCAAAACAGTTGAAAGTATTAGGATATTGTTTAAGCGCTTATTACACCATCCAATTTCTAGGAAGCCAATTTAGGAAACAGGATAGTGTAATTGAAGTTAGAGGCAGATTAAGTTCGAATTCCTAAATTGTATCCGATTTAGGTTTCCTAAAAATTGGATAGTGTAATAAGTGCTTTAGTCACAGCGTCGATTGGAATCAATCATCCGTCCAAGATCCGTTGAACGCCGTGATGGAGAATGGTCCACTTCCAGGTCTGTGGCTCGACAGTGAGGATATAATAGATTGATTGCTTACATTTCCTTTGGTAAGGAAAAACAGGACGTTTTATTTCTGGGTGGAAAATCATCAAATGACTTCTCCTGCTCTGGACGGAGCGGAAGGGAGTGCCAGACTCTTACTGCCCATCCGTGTTCCGCCGTATGCCTTTTGCGTTCCATGGCCGCGGTGACTCTTTCGAACAAATTCCACCACCCTAGCAGGCACTGACCCTAGCCGGCCCCGCCTGAAGACAGGCCTCTACTGACTGAACACGCACGTTGTTCCTACTGCCTTCTCATTACGATTCCGTGCGTCTGTTGATAATTACCTCACTAAGAGTGTGCAGCTTCTACTACTACTTCCATTCTACATCTTGTATCTTGATTTATGTTTTAGGATGGTAAATAGTAAGTGGTCTACCTACAAACATATGCATTATCAAAGACACTAGCTGACCCGGGCAAATTCATTTGCGTCAGATAAGAGAGAAAAAAATACCCGTTTTTGAAAAATTTTGATTAATGCGTCGCTTCTATTAGTCGTTGCGTCATGTTATTTATAGCCATTAGTCTTCCTCCATAAATGGGCTATCCAACACTAAAATATTTTTTCAATTCGAAACAGCAGTTCCTGAGAGTTCGACAGTTTCTGAAAGAAAGACTCTTATTCTTCAGCCTTATTTTTTTAAGCTTCTGCCCGCGACTTCGTCCGCGTGGAATAGTTACTAACCTCCCGATTTTGAAACATTCTTCATTGGTGCTCCGCTCCTATTAGTCTTAGCGTGATGATATATAGCATACAGCCTTTCTCGACAAATGGGCTATCTAAAGCTGAGAGAATTTTTCAAATCGGGCCTGTAGTTCCTGAGATTAGCGCGTTCAAACAAACAAACTCTTCAGCTTTATAATACTCTAGAAGCGCCCCGCGGTTTCAACCGCGCTGTTCCCGTTCCCGTGGCAATACGGGGATAAAATATAAATAGCCTATGACACTCCATAATAACGTAGCTTTCTATTGGTGAAATAATTTTTAAAATCTGTTCAGTAGATCCAGAGATTACCCCTTACAACGTCACAAACTCACAAACGTTACCTCTTTATAATATTAGTATAGATTATTATATAAGTAGTATAGATTAGGTACAGATGCGTTGACAATCCATACACAAAATTATAATATCTCTAGAATAGAATATTGTACACCAGAACTAATTATGATTTACGATTAAACTCCAAACATACATGAACACCTACCAAAATGTGATTACTTTAAAAGCCCAAAATTAACGTAGAAACGCTTCCAAACTCCTGAATAAATAATAAGTCCGAATGAGAACCCGAGGTAAGCTCTAAACGGATTTCACACTCATTATATTTACATAGATGAAAGTTTAGTTTTAATTTTACCTTTGACTCATTCGTTCGCTTGTAATTTCGTTCATATGTCATTCTTGATTCTGGTAACATGTTTTTCTTGGGAATGGCGTGGCTTCAGTTGACATTTAGGTCGGAATTTATGTCGAGGAGTGTTAACATAGGTTTTTTTTTTTTTTCGCGCGAGACGCGATTGTGAGCGCACGCGCAGATAGCGAGTCCCGCAGTTGTAGCTACATACTTTTTTTACATCTACCTACATTTATAGTTTGTTACATGGTTTTGTACGATGAATAACGAAGGGGAGTATTTGGAGTTTTGCGACTCCAGTGGGAGTGACGTTATGGAAGAGGAGATTATAAGGAGCGAGCAACAAGTAAATGCAGAAATACACCAAGAAAATGAAGTTGATATAAATCTAAGTAAAAAAAACCCCGAAAAAAGGGCAAGAGAAGAAAGTGATGAGATAATAGAAGAAGATGAGGGCTTTATCACAGTCAGAAAAGGCAAGAAACGGCTGACAAAGAGTTTGCCTAATAACAACGATAGAAGAAAGGAGAATGGGCAGACTTACCCAAATCTGGAAGAACAGAAAGAAATAGCTATGGTTATGGTTATTTCAAAAGACGTATTACCCAAACAATTTGGAATGGCAAAACTACTGAGAGCGGAAAATATCCCAAATATTTTAAGAATTCAATACAAAAGTCCATATAAGGTACTGATTCAGTTTGATAATAAAGAAAGTGCAAAAAAATTAGTTAGCTGCGAAAAAATGATTACTTTAGGATGCAGATGCCAACTGATCGATGAAATAAATTTAACGTATGGTGTTTTGCGAGACATAGATTTAGAAATTGAAGATAAGGAGATTGGTGAGAATTTGAAGTGTGATCATGAAATACTATCGATAAAAAGATTAAAACGACTAGATGATTCAAATAAATGGACAGATAGCAGTACTATACGGGTATGTTTTAAAAGTTCTACTTTACCCCCATACGTATATGGGTATGGGTGTCGGTTCAAAGTGGAACCATATACATTTCCTGTGACGCAATGCTCAGGATGCTGGAGGTTCGGTCACCTAGTTAGATATTGTCCTACCAAAAAAATCGTATGTCCAAAATGTAATGGCCACCATGATAACTGTGAAACAACTGTTTTTAAATGCGCTAATTGTAAGGGTGCTCATATGTCTCTCGATAAATCTTGCCCTATGTTCACCAAAGAAAAGGAGATCAGGAAAATTATGTCTACTGAAAACTGTACCTATCGAAGGGCCCTATCAGTATGGTTGGAGAATAGAAAATCGCAAATGGAGGAACATGAAATGACGGAGAAGATGGATTTTATGACAACTACAAGGGAGAATAGAACATTATGTGAACCAAAATCATACAGGGACGCGGTTGTAAATAATTCATTTGAAGCACTAGGGATGGAAGAGGATGAGGCAGATGAAACCGACACTTCAGAAAACGAAGAAAAGCGCACAAGCCGCCAACAATCACAACTTAAAAAAAAAGGAAAAAAGAAGAAAAAGTGTCACAGCTATCAAGATAATATTAAGGAAAAAGAAAGCGCTTCTAAAGCAACATCTGATATTGAAGTGAACACCAACAAACCTTATACGAGAAGACACGAAAGTACTAAATTTAGGAGCTTTGTAAGTAAAATAAAAGATATTTTCCTTTTAAATATCGATTTTGAAGATAAAATAAAAATAAAAATGTTTTGTAGTTATGTAGTGAAAGAGTGCATAGAATATATTTTTGAATTAATACAAACACAAGAGGTATTTACGAAATTTATTTATTTATTTACCAATGGCTAATGTACAAAAAGTTTTTGGCCTAAATATAATGCAGTGGAATGCGCAAAGCTTGAGACCAAAGCTTATTGACTTGAAACTTTTGCTATCTTACAATAAAATTCATATAGCATTGATAAGCGAGACTTGGTTGGAACCTGATTTTAGCTTATACGTAAGTGGTTACCATCTCCATCGTAAAGACCGAGATGACGGGTATGGAGGTGTTGTTATAATGGTACATAACTCAATTAAAGTTCAAGAGTGTAATTTAAATTATGTTAACCGTGGCATAGAAGTGGTTTGTATTCGATTATTAAACTGTAGTCAAATTAAGTATTTAATGTTAGTGTATTGTCCCCCATCAGTACACACTACCCAATCAGATTGGGATAAACTTTTTTCAACTTTTAAACACAATTGTCTAATAGCAGGTGACTTTAATGCTCACCATACCAATTGGTCGAATCGAAATGACTCTAGAGGTGGGCAAATATATGATGCAGCTTTGGAATATTTTGTTTCTTTAAATGATGGTCATTCAACCAGAGTGAAATTAGTTAACAATGTTGTTCAACAAACGTCTCCAGATATTTCATTTATGTCAAGTGATATAGCTATGTTTTGTGATTGGCAAGTTACGAATGACAGTCTTGGAAGTGACCACCTGATAATTAAAATGAAATTTAATTTTAAAGATATCCAACGAGTACGCAAAAAACGTAACTTTAAATTTGCAGACTGGATAGAATATAATAAATACTTAGAAAATTATTACTCAACTATTTATAACGAAATTAGTAATGTTCAAATGGAATATAATAATTTTGTCAATAAACTTAATAGTGCAGCGGATCTTTACATTCCCATGACCAAAGAATTTAATAATCCTAGTCGAAATTTCCGCCCCAGCCATATTGGAATCAATCACTGTCGAAACTTATTGCTCAACGTAGGTTAGCTCTTAGTCAATTTAGAAGTAATCCTACGCCATCTAATTTAAATATATTAGAACACATAAGTTCTAACACCAAATTAGCTATGCAGCGAGCTAGAAGGCAAAATTGGCAGAAATATTGTGACGACATTAATGAAACAACATCTATATCGGAAATGTGGAAAAAGCTAGGTAGGTTAAAGGGACGTCGGTCGCCTGTGATTTATATTTCTGATGATAAAAAAGAAGTCCTTTTAAATAACCTGGTTCCTGATTATGTGAACTCATGCTCACCAGATATACGATCAGTTAATGACGTGTTAGAAAGCCCATTTACAATACAAGAAATGTATAGCTGTCTTAAAAAAAAAGATACCGCTACAGGTGACGATGGGATTACATATTCAATGATTTACCACTTACCGCATTGTGCCAAACAACATTTATTAAAGTTATATAACATGATTTTTGTAACTGGAGAGATCCCTGTCCAATGGCGTGACATACGAATTGTACCGATACCAAAGAGAGATAATCCTTCTAACAATGAAGTTAAGTTACGTCCAATCTCTTTGATGTCTTGTGTCTGTAAAATTCTACATGCTATGATAACGAAACGTTTGGAGTGGTACGTAGAAAATAATAAACTATTGACACCTTTTACGACTGGATTCAGGAAGGGACAGTCATGTTATGACAATCTAGTTCGCCTTGTCACACAAATACAAATAGGTTTTTCAAATAATTCCCCAACACTAGCATGTTTTTTAGATATTGAGAATGCTTATAATAACGTACTGATTAATGAACTAATAGTAAAGCTTGATGAAATAGGGGTAGGAAAGAGGATATGTTAATATTTATGGAATTTTTTGACGGAAAGAAACTTAAAAATTAAGGATGATCTTGAGGAGAATAAATTTACTATGAGATATGCCAGCAGGGGCCTCGCACAAGGTGATCCTATGTCTCCTATCCTTTTTAATATAGCTACAATTAAAGTCAGTAAAGAAATAAACAATGTCTTTATCTGCCAGTACGCTGACGATTTCGTTTTGTATACCTGTAATAAAAACATGACAGAAGGTGTAAATAATATTCAAAATGCACTCAACGCTATAGTTATTATATTAAATCAATTGGGGTTGACATTGTCGACTAATAAAACCAAGTTATGTTTATTTAGCAGAGGACGTAAAAATCTCCAGTTACCAGTCTTAATTAATAACAACCCTCTAGAACTAGTCATATCGTATAAGTATTTAGGTATTTGGCTTGATCGTTGTTTAAGATGGGGTAAACAAATTAATGAATGTTACCAAAAGACACAAAGACATCTTAATTTGCTCAAAGTCTTGGCGGGGTCGTCATGGGGGGTGCATCCAAAGCATTTGCGTAAACTTTATGTATCTTTAATAAGAAGCAGAGTAGATTACTGTTCATTTTTATTTGATAATAGTTGTAAGATCAATACGTATAAGCTAGACAAAGTTCAGAAACAAGCACTACGCATTGTAGGTGGTTTTATAAGAAGCACACCCATACATGTAATGGAGTCAGAGCTTTGCGTTCCTCCTCTGCATTTACGTAGAAAATATTTAGCATGTAAATTTTGTTTGAAAGCTTTCTCTCAGTCTGATAATGTTAGTATAAATTTATTATCCGAACTAAGTTCCCTCTGTAATAGTAGCTATTGGATCAGGAAAAAAACTCCTCTACTTGTAAACATTTACAATTTAATGAAGAACGAAATTATGTCATCGTCAACACCGTTAAGAATGTTTTCTCTGTCAACATGGGTGACTAACATCGATGTTAATAATGTAATCGAAGTTCACCTAGATAGTATAGTTCACGCAAAAAGAAATCACGGTTACAATATTTTAAAATTCAGTGTTATATCCGAGTTAAGAGAAAAATATGACGGTTGGTATGTAATATTTACCGATGGCTCAAGAAGCGCAAGAGGTCGCGGTGCCGCTTTTTATGATCTTCATGTAGCAAATAATTCATCTTACAATAACTGTTTCAAATCAAACTACGAATTTTCAGTTATGTCGATGGAACTTATAGCAATTTTAGAAGCCCTGTTGTATGCTCGATCAATTCAACAGAATAAAGTCCTAATTTGTACCGATAGCAGAAGCGCTTTATATCATATAGCTCGATGCGCCTCTGGTGGCAGAGGTACATCGATAGCTTATGACATCCTCGCTGAAATTTATGAAAACAATTTAAAGGGCACTCAATTGAAATTGCAATGGATTCCATCACATATCGGCATCAGAGGTAACGAGGAGGCTGACAGGTTGGCGACACTAGCAGCAGTGAACGGAAAAGAGGTTGTAATACTGCCAAATTACACTGAGTTGTTGCCTAAATACAAAAAATACTGCCACAATAACTGGACGGAATATTTTAACGAGAGATCTTTAGAAAAAGGAATTTGGTACAAAACAATACAATGTGAGCCTCCTCGAATACCATGGCTCAATCATGTGAATTTGAGTAGATCTTTGATTGTAACAGCGCTCAGGTTAAGATCTGGCCACGTTCCACTGAACAAGTTCGCGTACATGATGAAGAAATCAGACTCCCCAAATTGTGATATATGCGGTGTAGTTGAAGACGTTCATCACCTGTTGGTGGAATGTGTGCGTTATGAGACGGATCGAGAGTTACTGATAAGTACATTCTATTTGAGCAGAACCAGTGTGGGTATGTTCCACGAAATGTTGTCCTCTCCTTCGTCTAAAGCCGCCAAAGCGCTGTTTATGTTATTTAGCCATAAGCCATAATTAGTGAGTAGATGTTTTTAGTTTAAGTTAGGTTACGATGGAATTGACATATGCTTAATGTATAAAAATTCCTTAAATAAACAGAAAAAAAAAAACAGGTTTTTTGTTTGTTTTTATTTGATTTGAAATTAGTGGTAAAGCTGCTATCAAATTGTTTATCTGAAGCTCTAGACAAAATACTGTCAGCAAAGAACACGGGGCCCCATAGGGTCAGTGCCTGTTAGGGTTGCGGAATTTGTTCAAAAGAGTCATCACGGCCCTGTAACGCAAAGGGAACTAGGAGGAACACGGGTGGGTTTTAGTCAGTAAGAGTCTGACACTTCCGCTGCGTCCAGAGCGGGAAAAGTCATTTGTTGATTTCCCATCCAGAAGAAAAAAAAAGGCTCTACACAAAATGTAATGTCCAAAGTGTTCGTGTATGGACACGTGACATGGCGACTTTGTCGTTTTGAAAATCGGCTTGGCCTGGAATTTTAAAATTGGCTTGGAATTTTTGACGTTTTGAAAATCGGCTTGGCCACACCACCGTTGACAGAATATCACTAGTCTAAATTAGAATAACTCGATCAGAGGATCGAGTTGTTCTAATTTTAAAGCCATTTTTGCACAGAACTTTATAGAAGCTAGATTAACGACAGGATTAACTAGAATTTTAGATTTTACACACAGAATAAAAATACATAAGGAGGGCTTAAAACTTAAAAAACAAACAAAAATGGACCTTAACGCATTCCGCGAACTGTTCCAGTTAATGCAGATACGAGATGGGGTTGCACTTATTTTTATATACTTTAATGTACACCTTGATCGCACAACGCAATCTCTTACAGACAACCTTTGGATGGACTGAACGAAAGGAGATAGATTTAGGGCTGTCAGTGTATAATACTAATTAGTCATAATAATATAAAATACATAAATAAAATATAGTAAGTAATAAATATCAAATAGGTATATAGAACTTGGTGGAAATATAATTTAAAAATAATAACTCGATTCCCAGAAAGCAATATTTTTCGTGGCACGTCATGTACATATGTACTATCGAATATAATATGAACGGGAAATAAGACATAAAAATAATAAATAATATGTCCATCGTCCGTAATATTAGTGATTTATGACCGCAAAAAAATGCTTCAAACAAAGACCCGCAAAAAATTGTCGCTGTCCAAAAAATATTGCTTCATACAGCCAAGATAGAGTATACCTATATATAACGATGTTAGTTACAAGAGAATTCAATGGAATTCCTTTTTGCGTTATTTAAATTTTTTTATACGTGGATTCGGGGAAATCTCTAGCCTCTCTAAGGAAAATTCCGGGAAGAGAGAAACCTATAAAATACAGAATATTTTTCTTGATTTATTTAATAAACCTCCAGGTAACCAAGACGACATATTTCATGGGTCACATTAAACGAGAAAGAATTCTTAGAAGTGCACTGTATTTTCAGAATTGACACATTTAATAAACATCATTATTTTCTCTGTGAAATAAGAGTTCTGTAACGTCAATGAATAACGTTTTTTTCACACGCGGGTTATAGGTTTTATTTTCAACTTTTCGAGTTTTGGAAACATATTCTCACCTAGAAGATAATCCATTGTTTGAATTTTTAGCGGATTTTGTTGAACGCAAAGGGCATTAAGAGGAACTCGGACAATTTTTAGTCAGTAAGAGTCTCGAAGCTCCCTTCCGCTTCCTTCAGAGCGGGAGAAGTCAGCTGATGATTTCCCATACTTAAAAAAAATTGAATGGTAAGACTTAATATTATCTTTTTACATGGCTAAACTCGCAGTCAGCATGTTTTTGCGAAATCTTCAACAGTCATAGTCATATTACAACTAAACCTGTAATGAATTATATCCTAAACCTCCTTGAATCACTCCCACCATTGATGAAAACCGTATGAAAATCAAAAAGGAGTGACGATTTGCGCAGGACGGCTGGCAGAAACTGGATGCGAGAAGCCGAAAATAGATCTAAGAGGCGTGTAATTGGAGAGGCCTATGTCCAGCAGTGGACTGCAACAGGCTGTAGATGATGATGTATGAAAATCTGTTCAGTATTTTTTTTTTAATATAGCGCGTACAAACAAACAGACGAGGCGAAAGGACTTTGTTTTATTATATGTAGTGAGATTGTGAGGTACAGAGCAGTTCACATTAAAGAAGACCACATGGCTTGAAGAAGCGTCATATGAGGTCGTGATCCTCAGCAGTGAGGGAACGACGAAGAAGACGTGATGAACTGATAGTCATTAAATAGTAATTCATATTGCTTGACACAAACTTTATCGCTGTTCGCTAAGAAGAACAAGAAGACAGTAAACTAGTCTCTTCGAAACTTCTCATTAGATAATTTGCTACTGACACTTTTAACGCATAATCAAAATACTATTTCAAGGAAACTACTAGAACATTATATTGGATTGAACACTCCTTGAACAAAACTACAATACATTTCCAACTCTTTTGCCGACGGGATAACGTACATTTTTCTGCGTCAAGTAAAAGTGTAAAATGTCCATATTACTCATTAAGAGTAATGCATCGTGAAATAATGAATGTTTAGAGTTCTCTAGCGGTTTATTTGCGCAGTTAATGTCATTTTACGGACGTTTATTGAGCGGTTCAGCGTTTTCTGAAGATAGTGTTAAATGGCAGGGTTGTTGAAACGATAAAAGCGTGTACGCCGTATGGCATTTCATACAAATTTTCAAGTCACTATTTTGCAAAATGACTAAACTGATTTGAATGAAACTTCACATATTTATGCAGGATACATAGGTCTAAAAAGTTAGTTTAAAAAACTTTTTACAAAAAAATACAACCGACTTTTCTCTAAACGAACCAATTACATTAGTGTAAAAAAACGCACTGCTCCAATGCAGAGTAAACTAAAAGGTCGTCAATGTAGATATATTTTTAGATTTTTGTTGATTTTTCAAAAAAATTTCATGGGACCATTTGGGAAGTATACCCTTTCCAACAAAAAAAGAATTTTTCAAATCGGTTGGCAAGCGACGGAGTTATGCGCGAACAAAAAATAAATTAAAAAAAAAACATACAAACATCCGAATTGAGAACCTCCTCCTTTTTTAGAAGTCGGTTAAAAACATTTTCGAAATGTCTTATTTAAAAAAAGATAAATGGAAATTTATGTTTGTATAGAAAATTTAAAATAGTCTAATTTAACTATAACACTATTTACCGAAAATGTTTTCAACTAACTTTTTTGCTGTTTGGAAAGTCATCAAATCACTTCTTCCGCTCTGGACGCAGCAAAAGAGAGTGTCAGTCTCTTACTGACTAAAACCCGTGTTGCTCCTAACGCCCGCCGCGTTCCAGCGCCGCGGTGACACTTTCGAACAAAACCCGCAATGACGCATCACCTACCTCAACATGACATTGTTTTTATTTCTATTCTAATCTAATACTAAGAGGAAAACATTTATGATCTATTTGTCACTCACATGACTCAAGTTAGTGCAATAAATAAGATTGTAGTGCAGGGGTGCGCAACCTTTGGCGTGCGTTGCAAAATTGTGTAGTGGCAAAGCAAATATTTTTTTAAAATAATAATTTAATGGTAAGGTATGGCTTAGTAGGTATTTGACGTTGATATACGAATTTATTTGTATAATATTAAGTAGCATGTATATATATGCAAAAAATAAACTAAAAAAACGTGAAAGACAAAAGCGTTTTGGTAAAGTCAATTGAAATGCAAAGCACAGACGGAGCTACATTTTCATCATTATTTTATCAAATTAGTAGCTATTACCCACATGAATATCGAAAATTAACCCAAAAGAACATACTCCCGGGATTAAAATTATCCTGTGTTACTCCGAATTTTAATCTACCTCGGTTCTAAATATCATCAAGAACATTTCAGATGACAAAACATCCAAACGTTTGCATTTTGGATATTAGTACCTACATATATAATTTTACGCACACAATTGTATAAAGGCACGCTTTATTATTGTACCTAAAGTTTTATTTTTGTCTACCTTGTCTTAAATAAACAATGACTAAAAAAAAAATATTTTCTTTAAGATAGAATTAATTGTACTCAATTTTATTATTTCTCAATAGCCGGAAGGTTTACCACCCCTGTTCTACTACGTCGGTACGTAGCTGCAATATTCGTGCAACAAGCTGGCCTGCCACCTACGACACTACTAATAGATCACACCGTCATCTGTGTGGCGAGAAATACAATCTTCAGATGTTTCCGAACGAAAAACATATAATTTTCCATCAAGTGACTACTGACACCGGTTTAAAGGAGACTGGGTATTTTGTAGACAAGGGTTGAAAAGAAAGGTGACCTATAGTTACCTCAGTATATTTTTAATCTAAAAAAAAAAGGCGCTTAGATTATGTCTGTCATCGTAGATACGAAACTAATCTTCAATAAACACGCCGAGTAACTGAGCTAACCGAATAATCATGTGGTTCCAGAAATCATATCTTTTGTCTAAATTTTTACTGACAGAAATTAAATCTTATGCATTGCAAAAAGTCCGACGCTCTTCGTTAATCCTTGTTTTTTTTTTATTATTTATTTGTTGTTCTCTAACGGCCCCCCAAAACCTATCTATCGCATACTGGAGATAGAAAAACAAATGAAACAACAGAAAACCTATATCATTTTTCTGTTGTTTCATTTGTTTTTCTATCTCCAGTATGTGATAGATCGGTTATTGGGTTCGGCCGTAACAGTACACGTTTGTTTTAATTTACAATTTTACTCGCCAAACTAATTAGGTTTTCCTACGTTGATCTTGGTACGTAGCTGCAATATTAGTGCAACTCCACCTGGCAACTCTTTTTTATTTATTTAGTATTCTTTAAAAAACCCACCTGTCATCTACGACACTACTAATAGTTTGCACCGTCATGTCTAACGTGGCGCGGAAATACAATCTTCAGATTTTTCCGAAAGAAAACATATAATTTTCCATAAACTGACAACTGAAACCGTTATATTGGACAACAAGCAAAAAGTGACACACGGTTATTTAAACACTAATTTTTTTTATTTAAATTTCACTCGATATTATTTTCTTATGTTACCTAAACAAGAGAATTGCCTCACAAAAGGAATAAAAAAAGTTACAGATAATATGAAAACCCTGATTTTCGTATTATTGTTTAGTAACCTAGCTCAAAATTCCTCAAATTAATAATTCCTAAATATAAACACTGACTACGTGCATTTAAACTAATATTGTAAATGCGAAAGAAACTATGCCTGCATGTTTCCGTTTTCAAGTTTGCAAAACTGAACCAATTGTGACGAATTCTGGTAAAAAAGTAGACAGGAGCTTAGAAAGGGACAAAAGTAGAAATTAAATTGTTATATTTTCCGACTATCACGCGGCCGTATAGTATAATATTGTGTCTAAATATGGTAATAAGTAATAACATCTGGCTCTATAGAACTACACCTCTTTTTGCTCAGCTATCAATTCATAGCAAAAAAAAAGATGATTAATGACAAAACTTACATAATAATTTAATAAAATTCACTAGCTCGACAGAGACAGATCACCCAACCGTACTTAACATAATTTGAATAACAAAAAACTTATATAACAAAAAGTACCTACCGTATTTTAAAGTTTACCGTCACTTCACGGCATTAGAAAAAGCATCTTCGACATTGTAACGACCTCACAACATCGCATAAAAGCAGTTCATTGAACGATCAAAAATATAAACTGCACTAAAAAATCAAATAGCGACGTCATGAAAATGCTAATAAATTCTTTCATAAAATGCATCGCGTAAAAAACGTCCTCTTGACGCGGAGTGTCATCGTGTTCCCGAGAAAACGGAGGTCGTGACATACCGACGCGAAACACATTACACATAAGTACACACACATTGCTATTATACGCAGTGTGTGGGCGACTATAAAATCGTTTTACTAATCGCAAATAATGGGGAGAGTATACGGAATAAGGACTGCTGCAGAGTGTGCGATTTGTAATGGAAATATTAATCGCAATTTTTAATCATGATTTCACTTTTTATTTTAAGCCTAAAAACTCGAGGTGGAATGTGCTTTTAATTTTCAATAATCGATGAAAAAATATGTTTTCGTTACTGTCACCACAAATTAATTTGGCACAAAAAAAATATACAGCAGTCAAAACAGCACGAAATTCAAACGCCTATGACGTCAAAAACAATTAAAACAGGCCGTCATTGTAGCATCCAATTTTACGCACCCAAAAATACCTGACATAACAGCTAAAGCTCCATCATTACGTAGTTCACTAACCCCACACTAGTGACAGCAATCACGAGACTCCTGTCAAAATTCCATCATGCGGAAAAAAAAAACGCCGGAAAATCGTCCCGTTCGTGCCAGATCTTACGTTGAAAAATGGTTGTTGGCTAACATCCAAGTGGCTGATATTGTGCATACGGCAAAGCACTGTTGATTCATAAGGAGGGTTATTTCATGTTTTTAAACACGTCACGGTATTGGGAATCACGAGGTTACCAATACCGTGGTCCGTGCATGTTGTGGCCGATATTACGACACATGAAACACAGAGAATTTGGTAAATAAACTCGTATGATTGAATTGATTGATTGGTATTGTTACGAGCTTCGAGTTCGTTACAATTAAAATCAGCCGATTAAATAAACAAAGATGACACTTTAATTTACACCACACTAATTACACTATAAACGCACTAATCACAAAACACAATCGCACTATTAATCACTTGAGTTCGCAGTCGAAGATCGCTCTCGAAGTTATCACTTGTATCGCAATTCCAATACTGACTCGGTCGGCACATGTGCCGGCCTTATATAGGGCGCCGAGTAGAACTCCAGAAAGTTCGCGTACATATCGGTCGCGACCGACCAAGGTCCGAGAATTCTAGCATAGAAAAATCTTGAAGGTCCCCGACTTCAATAGTTCTGCTACTCGATACTAGATGGCGCTAGTGGTACCGAATGCCGCTATCATCCTAACTTAATTCTGGCGCGCAACACTGCCCCCTCCTAAGACATGCTCGTCCCGAGCATTATCAGTGCCATAATAACGCGCCAGTCGATCAACATGAACGATCTTAGGAGCGCTTCTTGTACCTTTCTGTATACGGTAGGTCACGTCATTGATCTTCGTCACAATCCGGTACGGTCCGTCCCATTTAGCTTGAAGCTTAGGAGATTTCCCTTTGCTGCGAACTGGATTATGCAACCACACTAGTGAACCTTCCTCGAACCCTTTATTGTTCATTTTGCGGTCATAGCGGGTTTTCATCTTTTCAGACATTTGCTGGCCCGATTGTCTGACGTGCTCATGAATGTCGTTCATTTTGTTCCGCAAGTCATTCGCATAATCGGTTATACTGCGTGGAGCATCAGGTGGTATTCCGGTAATCAGGTCTGCAGGCAACCGCAATTCTCTTCCAAAGTTTGCGAAAGCTGGTGTCACTGACGTGCTTTCATGAACAGCACTTCGGTATGACAGCAAAAACGGTTGTATGTGCTTGTCCCAATCTCGTTGCCGGTTTTCCACAACTTTGGCCAGATATCTCTCCAATGTCTGATTAAATCGTTCCACCATTCCATCCGATTGTGGGTGGTAAGAAGTTGTCCTCGTTTTATGAGTACCCATAACTCGGCAAGTTTCCTGGAATACTTGGGACTCAAAATTCCTTCCTTGATCGCTGTGAATCTCTAAGGGTACTCCAAAACGACAGAAGACTTCATGAACTAGTTTATCCGCAACTGTTGAAGCTTCTTGGTTTGGAATGGCGAAGACTTCCGGCCACTTAGTGAAATAATCCATAACCACCATGAAATACTTGTTACCACTTTCACTTTCCGGAAACGGTCCCGCAACGTCTAGCGCTATCCTTTCCCATGGTGCACCAACATTGTACAATTTCAATGCACCTCTGCTACGAGTCTGAGGTCCTTTTACAGCCGCACAACTTGTACACTTGTGACACCAGTCCTCGACATCGTCACGACAGTGGACCCAGTAAAACCGTTCCCGTATCTTCAGTAGAGTTCGTTTAACTCCCATATGGCCTCCTGAACAACCATTATGGTACAGCTGTAGAACACCCGGTACTTTAGCTTTAGGGACAACCATTTGCAAATGACAGTTGTCTCCCCGAGCATTTTCCCATTTACGGCACAGGACTCCATCCTGAATCACTAAGCTGTCCCATTGGGCCCAATAGCTTTTTGTGATTGAACTCATCGCTGAGACATCACTCCACGTAGGCTTCGGAGCACTGGCCTTCATCCATTCCAGAATCGGCTTAATGTCCAAATCATCCTGCTGTGCACGTTCTAAGTTTTCCTTCCACTCGTTACTAAGATCTGTCTTGATCATCCTCACAGGTACGACTTCTTTACCCTCTTGTCGAGTACAATGCTTGCAGTCTTCAGGGCAAGGTCTTCTTGATAATGCATCTGCGTTGCCATGAGATTTCCCGCTGCGATGTTCAATCACAAAGTCGTATTCTTGAAGTAGTTCAATCCATCTCGCAACTTGTCCTTCTGGATTTTTGAACTGTAATAGCCATTTCAGTGCAGCATGATCAGTCCGTAAGTGGAATTTCCTTCCCAGCAGATATTTGCTAAAATGCTGCAATGACTTGACCACAGCAAGTAATTCCCGTCGCGTGACACAATAATTCCTTTCTGGCTTCGACAGAGATTTGCTGAAGTACGCTATCACAACCTCTTGATCGCCATTCCGTTGAGATAACACACCGCCAAGTCCTATGTCGCTTGCATCTGTGTCAACTATAAATTCCTTGCCGGTATCAGGATACCCCAAAATAGGTGTTTTGCACAGACGTTCCTTGAGCTCCTGGAATGCAATGTCGCAACTTTCATCCCAACAGAAATGTCGCTTCTCTTCGGTTAGCTTGTGCAGGGGTTTGGCTATGTCTGCAAAGTTCTTGACGAATCGCCGATAATAGGAGCACAAACCCAAAAATGCTCTGACCTGCGTCTTGTCTTTTGGAATTGGCCAGTCCTTGACTGCGGCGATTTTCTCTGGATCCGTGCGGATACCTTCTTCCGACACTACATATCCCAAAAAGCTAACTTGCCGTTTGAAGAATGAACACTTCTTCGGACTTAACTTGAGGTTTGCACTCTGGATCTTCATGAGCACGCGTTCCAGGTTTTGCAGATGTTCATCAAACGTACGGCCTACGATGATGATGTCATCCAAGTAGACCAGACAAGCATCGCCAATTAACCCGGTTAGTACTAGTTCCATCAACCTTTCAAACGTTGCCGGAGCGTTGCATAAACCAAACGGCATGACTTTAAATTGCCACAGACCCTTTCCTGTCGAGAACGCAGTTTTCTCCTTATCCTTAGGATCAATTTGGACCTGCCAGTAGCCACTTTTTAGGTCCAGCGTGCTGAACCACTTAATTCCAGTAAGCATGTCCAGCGTGTCATCAATTCTTGGCAACGGGTAGCTGTCCTTCTTCGTAACGTCGTTCAGACGACGATAGTCAACACAAAACCGCATGGTGCCGTCCTTCTTTCTTACCAGTACAACAGGTGAACACCATGGACTTGATGAAGGTTCTATGACACCATCCTTAACCATTCCCTCAATCATGGTTTCCACTTCCTTTTCACGTGCTACTGGCAATCTCCTTGGTCGCTGACGGATAGGCAATTCATCTCCTGTGTTTATTTTGTGTTGAACTAAGCCAGTCTTCCCGATGTCAGCATCATTTGAAGAGAAAACATTGGCATACTTCAGTAACATTCTCTTCGCCTTGACCATTTCATTTTGAGACAGAACGGTGCGACAGTCGTCTAAAAGTGTGGTCACTTTCGTTTGGGCGTCCTTGCTGAGGTTCCCAGTCGATAGATTTTGGCACCGACGCAACCAATCCACTTCCTCGCAAGTACCAATCAGCGTGCCTTTTTCTATCATCTGTTCCTTATCACAAACGTTCAGCACACGTACCCCCGAAATGTCAGTGGCTCTAACCAAAGTTCGGGCCACTTTCCAAGGAAGGTCATTGTCTACCCTTTCCACAAGCACACAACGATGAGTCTGCCCAGAATTCCGAGGAAGACTAACTGGCACAATCGTTTCGGATCTCGGCGGAAGAACAATCTTCTTTAGGCTGTACACATTTCCTGGTAATGCCCCTTCCATGAAAAGTTCCTCTTGTCCACATTTCAAAACTCCTTGCTTAACGTCGATCTCACAACAATTCTTCCTCATAAAGTCTAAGCCCAGGATGCAATCGTCCATTATATCAGCCACGATGACATTGTGAAGATAGGTCCTGTTTCCTAGCTTCAACTCCATCTCTTTCTCTCCGCGGACGGGTATGCGCTGACCGGTGGCCGTCACCAAATTTATGCGGTCTCGGTTGTATGCGGAGTCCCCAAGGAACCGACTTACTAGTTGGGAACTGACAACCGTGCGAGAGGCTCCAGTGTCTATTGTCAGCTTACATGGCGTTCCGTTTACCTCGCCCTTGATGATTAGGCTGTTCCCATCATGGGTTTGTGAGATCGAAATCCTTGGGGCTCTTTGAACATCAGCCAGCACCCGCCCCGCAGTCCTGGCTTTTACTCGTTTCCCTGCTGTTGCTGGGCGGTGTTGTTAACCGCCCTACCCTCTGGAGATCGACTATCTTCCCTGTCTGTAGTTCTCTTAGGGCAACTGGACCGTAGGTGGCCGCTTTCCCCACAGCCATAGCATCTAGGGCTGTATCCTTTAAGCCGATCGCGAACAGTAGCCGCTGCAACCTCCCTGACGCGATGGGAACGATTATCCTGCCGCACAGCTTCCACCTCCAATGCATGTGCCAAGGCGTCTTTAAGCTTCTCGTGGTGCCCGAGCCTCACGGCAGCTCTAACTTCAAGGTCGCGGATGCCGTCAACAAATGCCTGCACCAGGTTTCCTTGAATGAGCGCAGGTGCAGACTGGTATGCTTTTCTGACAAGCTTCTCCACCTCAAGGGCCCACTGCTGCAGGTTTTCACCGCTGCGTTGCACGCGATCCTTTAGCTGCGCACGAAACACGTGTTCCAGATGAGCGTCGCCATACCTAGATTCCAACGCCTCAAGGAGCTGCTCGTAAGTCACTTCCTTGCCGAGAGCTTCCAGAACAGTTAAGGCCTGGTCCCGCAGACCTAGTGTGAGGGCAGTCATGGCCTGATTTTTATTCCACCCGTTCGCCTGCATAACGGCCTCAAATTGTATTTTGTAGGCCGACCAGGAAGATGTTCCATCGAACGGCGGCACTTTGAATCCCCGTGGCGAAGGAGTAGTTGCTACAGAGGTTGCAATTCCATCTCCTACTTTTAGGTTGTCCATTGCTTTCTTTATTTCAGCAATCTGGGTTTCAGCTTCTACCAGGCGGTTTTCATGTTGAACCACCTTATCTTTTACAACCTTTATTTCTTTGCCGAAAGTGGCGTGCAGATCCTTGATGAGGAACATCTGTTCTTCCTGGCGACGCACCTGTTCCTCCTGTCGACGGGCCTGTTCCTCCCTGTCACACTGCAGCTGTTCTTCCAACCGACGAGCCTGTTCCTCCTGACGACGGGCCTGTTCCTCCTGGCGGCGGGCCTGTTCCTCCTGACGACGAGCTTGTTCCTCCTGGTGGCGGGCCTGCTCCTGCAGCATCAGCATCAGAGCAGCAAAGTCTGGTGCTGATGATGATGCTGGAGCGGCGGTGGACGGGCCGGCCTCTAAGGTCGCCAGCTGTCTCTCCGTAGCCTGCGGCGTTGCACTTCCAAAACGCCTCTGGTCCGTCTCTTGCTGGCGTTGACTACGGGTACGGATACCCTCCGTGTCGTCCTTTGGTAGAATCGGCATCTTTTAAATCCACTCTTCTGACACCAATTGTTACGAGCTTCGAGTTCGTTACAATTAAAATCAGCCGATTAAATAAACAAAGATGACACTTTAATTTACACCACACTAATTACACTATAAACGCACTAATCACAAAACACAATCGCACTATTAATCACTTGAGTTCGCAGTCGAAGATCGCTCTCGAAGTTATCACTTGTATCGCAATTCCAATACTGACTCGGTCGGCACATGTGCCGGCCTTATATAGGGCGCCGAGTAGAACTCCAGAAAGTTCGCGTACATATCGGTCGCGACCGACCAAGGTCCGAGAATTCTAGCATAGAAAAATCTTGAAGGTCCCCGACTTCAATAGTTCTGCTACTCGATACTAGATGGCGCTAGTGGTACCGAATGCCGCTATCATCCTAACTTAATTCTGGCGCGCAACAGTATTTTCATCGCCGAAGAAAGGCCGCTGTGACGCTCGTGTTCGATTGAGTTTTTAATGTTATGAAACGTGGCTTTGATCTGGTTTTGATGTCTATCGTAAAATAAGAATTGTTTGTGAATAAGACTCTGAGGAATTCGATGCCTATGTCTGCTTTGGAAGATGAAATAAAACAAACTTAAGAGATTTTGTGAAGCCAGACAGTCTCGTAAAAGTTTGTCGACAAATTATTTACAATTGAGCAGACAGAAACCAGAATTAAAATATAAATAATAAAACCTCATGTGAGTGAACAGGTGCAGGATGAATTATTTATTTTTGGTCCTATTCTTTTATTTCTATGACTTATTTTACCACGATTTATAGCCACATACATCACATTATTTATATTATTAACTAACCCGCACAATTTCGTCTCATAAAAGAGATAAAAATAACCGTTTCTGCAGCATTTTTCATTGATGCTCCGCTACTATTAGTCGCAGTGTGATGTTATATAGCCTTATGTACTGTAATTTCTTATGTATAAAACAAATGTATATTGGTTTTGTCCTTTTTACGTGATGCGTGCAGGACCAGTCAGCGCGAAATTTTACGAAGTTTTTATGAAGTTTCTTCCTAAACTTAGAAATTCAATAACTTTTGAAGTTGTGAGTCTATTCTTATGAAATAAAGGCTAAATAAACCTCCGGATAACACTCAATATGTCTAAGTAGCTTGATTTCGAATCCAATCAGTGGCTTTTGCGTGATGCTCCCACAAACATACACACGAACAGATAATACGTTCAAAAATTTATTTTATGTGATGTCTTTTTTCTAACGTTTCTCAGTTATTTTTATGCAAAAATACTCAACGTACAGACACGGAAAATCTACAAATTTATTTTATGTATAGATAGTGGACGTGTGTGACATCCTTACTTTGCAGAAGCTGTCCACAGGCTGGTACTTAAAAAGATGATAAGACCAGTAGATTCACAAACTTTCAAATGTCTTATTGTCCCTTCAAATGCAAAGACAACCAGTAAGACCACCTTTGATTTAAGAACCAGTTAGACAATTGGAGTGCTCATCAATCCAGGCATATCTTCGTCCAAACAATGCCTAACCACGTATAGTTTCCACCTGTTGAGCACTTGTAAACCTTGGCCGATTCCATTGATGTCCGCCGGCCGGCCACTCGGCCAAGCTATTCTTAGGGAATGGCGTAAGCTGGATTCCTGGTGGCGCCAGTGCCTGTTTCAAGTGACATGTACAGAAATATATTGGCGTTCTGTTTTGGAAATATTGGTTTTGTTGCGCTGATTAATATTGCTAGTGTTTTGTTATTTTTAGGTGAGGAAGGATGAAATTTTAATGATGAAAAGTTGAGTGTGTGAGGTTAGCAAGTTTAAGAATTTGTAATGAAATGTTTGAATTAGAAAAAAAAAGACCTACTGTGCCGACCGAATATAAACTGTCATAAGAGCAGTGAACGACGATGAGAATCTAAAAACCCTTAATAGGAACATAGCAGATGATGAGATGAGTAATACATGGCATTAAGATGATGTAAATGTCCTACAGGGTAATGTCATCCAAAATCAATGGCAGCGTACCTAATTTACGTTATAGAGCCGACACTGTACAAAAACATTAAGCCTTATATGGATTAGGTTCTTCCGTAATTCTTCGGAAGTACATGTTATGTACCTCTGTTAGCTTTTCTTTAAATTCTTTAAATGAGCCTCGTCAGAAGTTTTAAAGTCACCCAAAAGGCAATGGAGAGGGCAATGCTCTGAGTTTCCTTGCGTGATCAAATCACGAATGATGATATCCACAAGACAATCAAGGTTACCAACAAAGCCCGAAGGATCACCAAACTGAAGTGGCAGTGGGCAGGGCACATTACTCGCGGAACTGATGGTCTATGGGACCGAAAATTTGAGTGGCGACCATGTAACGGAAGACACAGCATTGGAAGGCCTTCGACAAGGTGGGCAAATTACCTGTTGAGAGTAGCGGGAAGCCGATGGATGCGAGACGCACAGAACTGGTTGCTGTAGTGACATTTAAGGGAGGCCTACATATGTCCAGTAGTGGACGTCTTTCGGCTGATATGATGATGATAATCACCAGTGGTTGGAATAGGTTTATTGATTTTATGCACTTGTTTCACGAACTTTCATAGAAATCATAATATGGATAAGCCTTTTTCTCGGGATTTCAATGTTTACGGGATTTTAATAAAATTTTTTGACTGTATTTTTAAAACCACTACATACTCGTATGAATTAAATTTATTTTTCAAAAAGCTAATAAAACATTTTATTTATATGGCGGGAATAATTATAACTCTACTTTTTCGAAATGCACACGGGCGTAGCCACGTGAATTAGCGAGTGTTGATATGTCATCAACCTACATATTCTACATGTTCTTTACAATTTTGATATTCCGGAAAACTTTAGGATTCCAGAATCTTGGATGCATGTCCATATTAACATCTACGTTTCAGGTTATTGACCCCAAATCAATCTACCTATTCCGAACACTGATCATCACATATGTAACGCAATTGAGGAGACTGATAACCAGAGGGTGGGTCACACCAACGGAAGTTTCCTATCATAAAGATATGATTTTCCCATTACTAATCCCGAAACATCCAGACAAATAACCCGCTTCCAGGTAACAACTGAAACCCAGAACCAAATTAAAATTCCTACGACCATAAGCCTTACTAATAACGTACAAAAAGCCAACAAGCTAAGAGAAACTTCAAACAGCACTCGATAATACCTTCTAATTGGTAGCTGCTGTCTCAAGTACCATCTTAACACTTAATGCCTTCCGCTAAAATGAATTCTTAATAGACAAGGAGATACTTCCCGAGATATTAGCATGTTTTGTAATTGAAAATGCGAAATGCAGAGAGGTAGATGATAATTTTATAGGTCCATGCGATATCTAAAAGCGTCATTATTATAGGTTAATTTTGAGTACGTTTTCATAAATTCTGTTAAAGAACAATACTTTTAATAATCAATCAAAACATAAGAATGCTACAACAGAAGTGTGAGACAATGTTTTTCTAGGTTATTGCCATGAACAACTAACTTTTACCGAATTAAGTAACCGTCGTTCTATCTGGCCGGCATCACAACTGCTTAACAATTGTAGGTACCTAACTTACCGAAGAATTTTCAAAGATTTTCCTTGCCTTGCTTCATGTTTTAAAAACTGGTCAATTCCATATCGATAACAAAGCAATTAATGCTTTTGAATAGTTTTTTTTTTAGATGGGTTTGCTGTTGAATCTAGTTTAGGTCAGAGGTGACAAAGTCGACGATGGAATGAGCTTACCCAGAAGAAGCCTGTTCACTCTAACTTTGAAGAGATTAGGGTTGAATGCGTTCGGAAACAGACGCAGGCAGAAAGTTCCACTTATTTGCTGTGTGCCTTTGTTGTTTGTGTGTGTTAAAATTGAAAGCGCTCTCATTGATGGTTAACTAAAAATTACCCTGCTTATCTTGAAATCGAAGGAGAACTGATAAGTATGGTTGCAGATTTTGTTCGAGAATCACCTTTCTACATACAGAGTAGCAGCGCACAGCAAGTTCCACTCGACTAAATTCACATGTACTCACAAACTAAGCAAGTCTCGATTGCTTGATATTAGAACATAAAATAAACATATTTGTAATTAAACGCAAATAAATGTACAAGCTAACAAGACAAAATACTAGTTAGATACAGTTGTAAACGCCCACTCACGGAATTAGGCGCATCACATTTTGGCTTACATAAACTCGGCCGCCAGACGAGAATTTGACGTGACATTTTGTTGACAAAGTTTTTTTTTGCTATCAGTATTTCAGACTCGTGACTCGCATTTCTGCCGTCATCGCGTTTTTGGGTATTCGCCGCGTTTTCGTTTGATTCAATACACAGCATAGTCCTTTTCCAGGAACTCAGTTTTTAGTGTACCGTATTTTTATCAGGGTTCCGTTTAATAGCACTTTTTTGACACAGTTAGTACCTACGTAATAATGTTTACCACCTCTGTTGATGAAATAAAAAGCAGCGATGGTTTAACGCTCTTTATTTTGACTTATAAAGTTATCATATTTGTTATTTATAAAGGTACCTAAACTTTGTCCGAACTGACCAGATCACAAAAAATCTCGACGGCTAAAAATAGAAAATAGAGATGCTACGAATATTCGGCAACTATTCGGTATTTGGCAATTCGACCAATTTTTTCACTATTTGGTCCTATTTTTAACCATATTCGGCCGAATAGCATCTTTTTTCCGCGACTTCGTCCCCTTAAGTGATAGCTCATGTCCTTTCTAAGGCTCTACCCGGACCTCGGTTCAGCAGTTTTGGCGTGGAATCGTGATAGCCAGATTTACCTCCGTATTCCAGTTTAAACTCCGCCCGCGGAAAGTACTAAATGTGGCCAAATATCCGGCGCTTCGGCCAAGAACCAGTGGCATCTCTAGCTAAAAACACTAACTCAACTCGGAATCACCAATTACGTCGTATATGTATGTATTATTATTTACCTTTTAATATTATTTAGTATTTATAAGTATATCATTATTATAGATTGTATGTTATATTTAAACTGTATTGTTTTCATTTTTCCTACTCAATACTTTTACACACAATGTCTACATCTCTTTCTACTCGACTCTCCTTACGCAGGTATGCTGGAAGAGATTTCTATAGAAATAAGCATCACCTTTGTACCTATTTTTCTGTTTCCTTCTTCTTATCTTTTTATTAAATTTGTATACATAAACTGATAAAAAAAAAAATACTTTGGTGGCAGAACCCTAAAAAAACGAACAGGGATATGGAACAATGGGTATGGAACCATTGAAAAGTCTGCCAGCAGACATAAGGAGCGAAACCGATAAAAATAGTTTTAAAAATAAATTTAATGATATAATTTAGTGTTACAGTGCTAGTACTTCAACACATTTCTAAGTATATCATATCAGTCTTAAGTATATATCAGTCTTAGGGTATGTATAAAGACTCACCAGACCCGACAGTCAAACCAGTACTACGGATTTGTGGGGCTTGTTTATAAGTGGTATATCATAAATTTCACTAACAAAAAAAAAAACGATTGCAGACTGCCATAGAGTGTAATACTTTATGGTATACTTTACTTGGATGAAGTAGCGGGCAAAAGCTTATCTTGAACAGAATACTGTAAAAAATCGATCTAATCTGAACCCATCCTAACATCCTCAAAGCAATACCGAAACGACTTATAATCACAAACAGAATACCGGAACGTTATCGAAACTCAATATAGATTGTTTCGACAGCAACTGATTATGTTTACGCTAGCCTCGTGTGATGTAGGCAGGGCTTCAAGTGTCGATAGCGACTTGACTAAAACACGTGTTAAAGGTACAATGGAAGTTTCTGTTCATTGATTTTCATGGATGTACGAAAATTTCGACGTTTTTCTGGCAAATCATCATAGGGTATTTTATTGAAAAAATTCTAATTGGTCCGTCAGATAGATTGCCAAATAATATTGAATACGTATTTTTCTTTTTGCACTTAAACAAAAAATGAAGATTCTAGAATTCGTTGTGAACTGTCTGAACACGCTGTTCCCGTGGTGGATTGCAGCGCACTGTTTCGCACAAAGAAGGCCTGTGTCTCAGCAGAGGAAACGTTTTCTAATGATTCTGCTCTGCTATTGAGATTATTGAGAACTAGGTTAACGGTGGTTTCTAAGATAAAAATGTAGGGCTTCTACCGAAGTTTTAAAAAAATAATGACAATGATTTCCTCATTAATTATGACGTTTAGATCCTATACCATCATCATCTTCCTGCCCTTATCCTTCCACGCGGCATAACACGGCGTTTTTTTCTTCCATTCTGTCCTGTCAGCTGTCACGCTATCACTAACTCCCTTTTCTTTCATATCACTCCTCAAACAATCCATCCATCGTTTCTTTGGCCTACCTCTCCGTTTCCATCGATCCACATTTATATTCATAACCCTTTTAGTTACATGCGTTTTCTCCCTCCTTTTCGCATGGCCATACCAAGACAAGCGGTTCCTCTTCCATTTTTCCGTTTAGATCCTATATATTTCTGTTGATTTTCGGGTTTGTAGATATGCCAGATGATTTGATAGACAACACACGAACGCCTTGACACTCAATACAGTAAACTTATGGTGTTAATGCCTATGCTTTCTTTCAAGTATTGGCTCAGCTCCATAAGAATAACTCACTACACGGTGAGCGATCGGTATTCAATGTGAAAAAACCACCATAAATATCCACAGTTCAGTAACCTTTCGCGATAAACATCATATTTTTCTCATTCTCTAACAGCAGGAAGAGAAACTATAAATTACTTTGTGTACATGTACAATACCAATACACATAAAACATTGCAACGAAAATATACAAATCATAAAATAAAAGTGTGGCTACATTATCTCTGGTAAAATAAAAATTACATACATTCTTTATTCCGTAACAACTAGATGTTTACGAAACGATCAAATGCAAGCGAAAAACTTGTTCATCTTACACAGGACGTGGGTATTTGAAAAAAAAAAGAAAGCATGAATTGTGACACGCCTGCGCGTAAGATTCAAAAATTGAATTTGTCAATGAGAATGTTTATTTTGGCTCGGGCAGCCGACCTTGACGGACGCATCTAACGCTCTCCATTCACGAGATCTGTGTTGTATCTATCAGTGAATGCATGTATTATTTATACTAACTTCTGCACGCGGGTTTGGAAACGTGGAATTTGGGGAGCTACGTCATTACGAAATAACTCATTTATACTGAAGTATGACTATAAATACGACTGAAGATGATGAATGAGTCAAAGTTAACCAATTTTCCATTGTTTTCATATAACCAATAGTGATGAAACTTAAATAAGATATTATGGAAGCCCTCACAATTGTAACAGAAACACGTTTTGAAAGTAAATAAAATAGTTGAGCGGAAAACTATACCTAAAACAGAAAGACCGACTTAATAAAAAACAAAAAATTCTTGCTTCATTACGTTATTTTAAATACACCTGGTTTCAGAGCCATAGTGTAGTAAACGATGATGTAAACCTGCATTGGAATGCCAAAATACCCGATGTTTGGTTGACAGAATATAATGGGACTGTTAGTATTATAATTTTAAACCTCCGTTATGACTGCGACATTGTCTTTCGCGGAATCCTGTATTGCGTTTCACATTTAGTCTTCATGAGAATTCTGAAATTGGACTAGTTCATCGGGGGAATGTTGCAGAGTTCCAAGCTATTTGCTGTTATTAGCTATGCAGAATTCAGAAGCATGTTAAGTAAGCTTAAATATAAAGTAGTTCAGTTGTCAGTTCAGTCAGTAGCCGTTTTTTTTTTTTGGATTGGAAATCATCAAATGACTTCTCCCGCTCTGGGCGGAGCGGAAGAGAGTGTCAGACTCTTACTGACTAAAACCCACCCGTGTTCCTTCTTGTGCCCTTTGCGTTCCTACATCTACGTACGTACATCTTTTTTACATTTCGTTCAACCGATTTTGACTTCTATTGCGTGGGTGGCATGACACATGGTAGCTGCAGTAAACAGTTTGTATTATAATCACGTTTTTGCTTGTAATGCCATCCTTATACCTATGGAATAGAAGTAAAAATCGGTTGAACGGACTGCAAACAATTTTGTTCCAATGTCTAATCATATTGTGAATGGAGTATAAGTACCAACAACACGCATTTAACTAGCTACAGATTACCAGTCCAAGAAATAGCCCAGAGCATCCTAATTCCGTCCATGAAACATTAGCTACCTGTGTATCCAAATCCGACCCAATTCCTTAACGAACTCCTGTTATATCTGCCCCAAATACCGGCACAACAGATTGATAACATATTCTGGCACGAACTGAAATAGTTCAGTTATACCAACACTCAGTCTAGACAACTAAAAAGCAGCCAAAGTTGGGTCGAAAACTATTCTTGTTGGCACTTCAGTATATTGCAATCGTAGAATGTTTAAAACGGGTGTTATTTTTAAATTGTTCTCTTAAGAATTCTAGTGGAGATGTTCTTGTTTTGAGCTTTATCAGTTTTAGGTCAGACTAGTTAATCAACAGGTAAAATGTATTACATTGCGGACAATTTATTTTTTTCATTATGAAGGAGGAAGTACAAAATTCCTCATAGAAGTTAAAAAAATTAAAATATCTCGTATAAGTCAAGGAATTTCGAAATTTCGTATGATATCTGTGTTTGTGGCAATGGAGAACTAAAATCCTCCATATGTCCTATATAGGTGAAAAATGTGGGTAAGTCGAGAATGTGATGCTGATAAAAAATAGCAGCTTTTCATCAATACCTTCGGCCTTGAAACCGCTTTGCCATGGTTTGCAGAATTTGTTCGAAAGAGACACCGCGTCCCTGGGACGCAAAGAGCATTGGGAGGAACACGGATGGGTTTTAGTCAGTAAGAGTCTCACACTCCCTTCCGCTCCGCCCAGAGCGAAAGAAGTCATTTGATGATTCCCCATCCAGAAAAACAGCACCTCGCGGTTTCAGCTACGTAGTTCCAGGTCCCGTGGGAATAGGGATGTTTCTTGAGTAAAAAAAAATATGATTCTATTTAGTGCATTGGTTAGATTATCGAAAAATATTGGACAAGTATTCTTTGCTTTTTCAAATCTATGAAAGTTGAAGAACATATAAAGCATCAAAGATCAGGAGAGGGGCTTGTGACGTCACGCCGTGATAAAAATTGTAGCACGTAGTGATGTCACACGAGTTTTCAACGCACTATATCGTCACTATTCGGTTTTTGTTTACGTAAAAAGTAAAGTAAAAAGAAAAAATACTTGTCCAATATTTTTTTGGAAATCATCTGACGGACTACAGTTTTTTTATTCAACTACCCTATAAAGAGATAAAATATGCTTATGTTACTCCATGATAATATAGCTTTCCATTGGATCGTTTCACCAAGAGCTCTTCAATCTACCCCCGTTATGTAAAATTAATGAGCAAACATAACAGACATATCTATCTCGAAACTTCCTAGAACTTTGCTAAGAGATAATACGGTGAAATCAATATGGCTGATCTACCAAGTTATCTCTTCTAACTGACAGTTCAGAGCAGTATGAGAGACAGCGTGGGAATATTTCTATGAAACAGAGTTGAAAACATAATATCCGTATTACATGATTTCCTAGACTCTTACCTGTACGTAAGGTATGTATTAATTAGTTCCTTCCTCGGTACGTCATAAAACAAAGTATCATACTAAAACTTTGTTTTATGATACATGATTGTAATGTTTTGCCTAGATTAACGCTCTTTAGTTATACCTATTGAACTGGAGACACTAATTTTGACAGCTTTTGTAAGATATCAAGTATGTTCCCCGGATTGGTTCGGACAGTATAAGCGTAAGCATAATAGCATAATCAGCCTTTTAATGTTCTCACTGCTGGGACTCAGGCCTCCTCTCTAGGAGAGGGAATGGGCCGTAATCCACCACGCGGGTCCAGTGCGGGTTGGTGAATGTCACATATCTTAGAATTTTTGGTTCTAGGACATGCCGATTTCCTCGCGCTGTTTTCCTTCACCGTTTCGAGAGCAGTGGTTCTTAAATTAATTACCTACACAAAGTAATGCGCCTGGCTGGGTTACCACTCGGCCACCACTGTTCGGACACTATGTCCGCCATAAAATAGGTTTATAATAATGCTTCTAGACCAGTTTGTACCATCGTCCTTTTTGAGGATACTCTGAAAAAGTCTGAAAGGACGTGGCAATTGATATAAATGAAGAAAAATATCATTGAATAATTCTTTATGCATCTTGCTCTTCTAAGAAGTTTATGCAATTGTATTCGTCTGCAGGCTTAGTTCAGATTCATGATTAAATAGCACTAACGAAAGTAAATCCATAGACAAAATCTAGTGCAGTAAAAAATAGAGCGTGAACCAGCATGTGTTAGCACTAGCAAGCCGTTACCAAACCAACACCGTGGTTCCGTACAAGGAAACTGTTGAGACTCTATACCGCTTCAAAATTAAATAGTTCCAACAAAACAAGTAAAGCCATAAACAAAATCTGGTGCAGTACAAAATAGAGCGTGAACCAGCATGTGGTGCTGCGTCACTAGCGAACTAAAACCGTGGTTCCGTACGGAGGATATCAATCCGTTCCGAGAAACTGTTGAAACTCTACACCGCTTCAAAATTGAAGGCAAACGTAATTAGAGCAAAAAAAGTGTGATTATGACATTATTATTAATAATTATTTATTGTTGTGACGTTATTAGTCCTTATTACCAAAATTTGCCAAATGTATGTTACTAACATTAGTGTTTTAAGTTGTATGTGATTACTAACAAATTGGATTGTATGGATCTGGATAAATAAATGTTTTATTATATATATATATTAAAAAAAATGTTTTGAGAAAATTTGCTTTTCAGTGTAGTGTGAGAGAATCAGTGGAAATAGAATGCTGTTTTACTATGAGATTTTTTATAATACGGAATTCTTGGAAAACGATTACATAGATAATGAAAGTAAATCAATCACAACATGAAAGTATACTCACCAAGAAAATACGTTTCAATACATTAATATTTGTTGGTATTTATATAACAATCGAAGAATGCGGTATTTTTTTTTTGTCTCACCTGTCATGCCAATTACAGCATTTCATGCATTGTGCGTCGCGATAATGTGAGGTATTCCTCGAAGCGCTACCATTTTGAGGCGCACCTAATGAGGCGCTCCTTTTTTATTCTTCAGAGCGCACCTTTTAATAGCGCTCCCGATATATATTTATTAGGAGCGCTACTAAAAGGTGCGCTCCGAGGAATTAAAAAGGAGTGCCTCATTAGGTGCGCCTCAAAATGGTAGCGCTTCGAGGAATACCTCGATAATGTAACAATGGCGCAACGATGCATAATCACATCAGCAGAAAGCCGTTCACAGCTGGACATACCCATGGTGAAAACCAAGGGTCGCCACATCGACCTGTCGCTTGCGTCTCGCATCCAGCAGTATCTGACGGCCTTCGCCTGGAGATTCGTCCACCATGTAAGACGCTTCCCAACACTTCGTCTTCCAGTACGAGGTGTGCAATTTCGCATTTATACGAGAACTAGCTTCTGTCCGCGACTTCGTCCGCGTAGAATAGTTACTTTACCCCCGATTTTGAAACTCTCAGCCCGAAGTTTCATACAAACTTTCATCCCCTATTTTATCCCCTTGGGGATGGAATTAATCAAAATCCTTTCTTAGCGGATGCCTACGTCATAACATCTTCCTGCATGCCAAATTTCAGCCCGATCCGTTCAGTGGTTTGGTTGGGCTGTGCGTTGATAGATCACTATGTCAGTCAGTCAGTCACTTTTGAGTTATACGAGTATATATTTAGAAGCATCTTCTTGCACTGTGAAAACTTACCTGAAACAAAGAAATTGAACATTACTAACCAGAATAAATTTACCTACTTACAACAGTTACAACCAAATTACCGACCGGCCTCACCAAAACAAACGTTAAATCGATAAAAATAAACCACAGACTCTTATTTAGATCAATTTAAAAGAACAGACAGTCGGGCAGACGAGAAACTTTATAGCATTCCCCCAAAAATAAACTGTTTCCTTGATAGCTACAATATCTATTTGTAAGTGCAAACAAATTACAATCAACTTTATTGAAGCGAAGATATAAAACTGTTAGAAAGATCTATTTAGTTTTACATACATCGAAGAAAAAAGATTTGCCAATTTTTTCGTTAGTTTTGAATGGGAAGTGCAGAAAAACTTGTGTGAGCCAGTGTATTTCAGGGATCGATGACCTGCTTGTTATTTTGTATTAGAGTTTAAAGGTGAGCCAGTACAGGGTTTAAAATAAGTCTGGAATTAAGCAGGATTAGGTTATATTCTTAAGTGCTATTGAGCCATTCGTACTGGGGCCCAAGTCTGCTATTTTTATAAATTTGTCATTCCAACACGATCCCACTGTAATTTTGCTAAAAGTTCGTAATCTGCTAAATTCATAATGGTCGATCATTGGTCTGTCAATGGTCTCGTAATACATTTTGATAACCGAGCTATTAAAAGCAATAGGGTAGTTGACTAAAAAAAACTGATTAGTCCGTCTGATAGATTTCCAAAAAATATTGGACACGTATTTTTTCTTTTTTCACATAAACCAAAAATGAAGACGATACAGTGTGTAAAAAACTCGTGTGACGTCACTCCTCGCTACAATTTTTACCGGGCCGTGACGTCACACGCTCCCACTCCTGATCTTTGATGCTTATTATCTTCGTCAGTTTTTATAGATTTGATAAAAGAAAAAATACGTATCCAATATTTTTCTATAATCTAACTGACGGACTAAACATAATCATATATTTTTTACTCAGGCAACATCCCTATTACTGCACAATGACGTTCGATCACTGATCAAATGATCTGTCAAAATTTTAGCAGGCTACCGCATACGTCTATCATTCATTTTTCATTATGTACGAGATTACCATTCTATGACATTTCTTTCAATGGAGTGCCAGTGGTTAGTCATTGCAAAGTAATAGTGACGCTTTTGTATTAGTAGATTACCAAACTTGTCAAAATCAACCATTATGAAATCAATGATAAACCATTCTGAGACTATTGTAATAGCAGACTTGGGGCCCTGTTTACTGGCCACAAAAGGGCTATAATTGCAACCAGTTTGTGTACCGAAGCAGATTTTATCTAGCAAAGATGTCTTGATTGGCGCTTAGTCTCGTGGCTTAGCTTCCTGCGTTAAGCCACATTCAGTCGAGTCACGGATCCCATTTCTTCGACTGATCGTTGATAGATAAGGCTGCAAATCTAGATACGCCTCCACGCTAAGTCTAGTATGATATCGAAATTGATGCAAATTGTTAAAAAAAAAATGGCTTAAAATTAGTTGGGCTTTATAAATCTTGTTAAATTGGTTCCTACTTCTATTAGTAGGAAAAACTTTTTTATATGTATCTACTTGAAAATACGACTCTTATTTTTTTCCGGATCTGAATAAATTCGACTAATGGCTGATTTATCAAGTCAGATAGCTATTATAGGGTACAATACGGCCGGCCGTTTGACAGCTTTTGTAAAAAAAAAAAATATATCAAGTTATAAACCTTGTGATATAAGTTATTTGATTATAAAAAATCAGCCCTAAGTTCAACTAACCAGCCTCTATTGTCCCAACTACACGACAAAGGCGTCCAACCTCTTTCTTTTCCGAAAAACGTCTCGTTTTCCACCAAAGCGGACCAATCCTTTCGTTAGCCAATAAGCTGTTTTATAAGGTAGCTAACTCAAAATAATGATACAAGGAACAACGGATAAACAAAAATAATGGACGCAGAAAACGTATATTTCCGATCACATTTTTAAACTCAACCCAATTCAAACTCCGCTGTTAAATTAACATCGCCATAAACCAAAAAACCCAATAAACATTCACTTCGTTAATTTCCGTGGAACTTCGAGAGTATTCGTTCGAATCAATCACGAGTATAAAATGCATTCAATCTCGAGTTCATTCAGTGCAATGAACGAGTGAACATGAACAACTGAACGTACTCGAACTGAATTGAACTTGTTGCTTGAAAACCACTTGACGTATCCGTAGCTGTCACGCTGTTGTCACTGTCATTCATTACAGTCATTTTAACAGTGGTAGATATTTAAAAATATTACGGCTCATGTATGGTTAATGACATGGTTATAATAAAAAAAAATACATGTGGCACTCGGGGACTGCCGCGGTAAAGCTATTGCATAGCATTTTTTATCAACTTATGCAATTATATATTTAGTACTCTGCGTCATTGTGATATGGTCTCGATTCGTTCACCTGGGTTACTGTAATAATGTAAATCACATACGTTTCACTTAACTTTGTCCCACCGATTGTTTCCGAACGCAGACGTTCGGGTCGGCTCGGTGACGGGCGAGCGACCATTTTAAAAAGGCGGGGCCTAATCGAATGACGTAGCGGTGTGATTCGGTTGCCACGCTCAAGGCCCGCGATAGAAGCTATACAATAGCTTAAAACAGTCAATTATTTTTTCAAGAACCTAGAACAATTTATACCAACGGTTGGTAAAATCCTGATAGTTTATGTTGACCTATGTAATATATTACATTCATAAGCATAATCAGACTTTTAATGTTCCTGCTGGGACACAGGCCTCCTCTTTAGGAGAGGGAATGGGCCGTAATCCAGCACGTGGGCCCAGTGCGGGTTGGTGAATGTCACATGTCTTCGAATTCTTGGTTCTAGGACATGCCGGTTTCATCACGATGTTTTCCTTCACCGTTTTGAGAGCAGTGGTGGTGAATGTGAAATTAATTACACAAAGTAATGCGCCTGGGTGGGTTGAACCCGCGACCGACAATTCGTAAGTCAGAGCCGTTACCACTTGGCCACCACTGCTAACATTTTACATTAATTTCATCTTAATACGTTCAGGCGTTCCGGAGAAAAAGAGTATCGAACTCTTCGCAGACGGATGCACAACAAAGTGTACCGCGATCGTTTTCTTGCTTTTGAGGTACGGAACCCAAACATAGCCATGAAAATCCGTTCTAAGTACTAAACAACAAAGTAAAACCAAAAGAGAACTGAAATATCTATGATGTACCTACTCATCGCACAAAATGTCGCCACGACCATTACACTTTATTATAAACACGTGGACCAAAGCAGTCGTAAAATTATTTAAAATAGTACACAAATACCTTTTGGACTAAAAACATTCAAGTATTTTTACTATAAACATTAATAAGACGTTTTATTGCAAACCCATGTTAAAGAACTTGTCAACAAGATTTTTTTATGTTAATTTTAATACTAGCAAATTGTCCTGGTTTTGCTCAAGCGGTTGCAAATCAATTTAATACACAGAAGTGGATTCACTGTACAGTAGATCGTAGATGACAAAAAAACCTTCTTAGGGGCCATTATTTTATAACGTAAGTCGATTTAGGGGGGAGGGGGGTCGACCATGTCTTATTTTTTGTTACACGGGGGTGGGAGGGAGTCTCGATGATTCTTAAGTTAAAGGTCTACTTTTAAATTACCAAAAACGAAGTTTATTACTACCAAAAAATAAAAAATATCAGAACCTTTGTAAATAAAAATTACATTTCTAAAATTGTTACTTTGAAAAATGAACATTAAAACAAACCAAACGTGTATTTTTTTTTTCCTTTAGCTTCTTACGTTACAAATATTAAACAGAGGGGAAGGGGATCACCTTTTTCTTATATTTTCTTATAATAGCGGGGGATGGGGGAATAAACTAACAAAAATAGTCTTACGTAATAAATGAACAGCACCTAATGAGGGGAAAACTAGCGAAAATAGTCTTACGTAATGCCTTTTAATGTTCCCACTGCTGGGACACAGGCCTCCTCGCTAGGAGAGTGAATGGGCCGTAATCCACCACGCGGGCCCAGTGCGGATAAGTGAATGTCACATTTCTTCGCATTTTTGGTTCTAGGACATGCCGGTTTCCTCACAAAACATCGTGAGGAAACCGGCAAGTCCTAGAACCAAAAATTCACTGCCTTCACCGTTTTGAGAGCAGTGGTGATTAAATAAGTTACACAAAGTAATGCGGCTGGCTGGGTTTGAACCCGCAACATACAATTTGTAAGTCGGGCCGTTAACACACGGCCACCACTGTCAGTCATGGATATCTTTCGTAAATGATGGCGCTAATGATGATAAAGTTGACATAAGCCTTAATCACGACGCTTGCTCACAGCATTTTGGAGATTTCAAACTAAAAAGCTGATGATATTTTCCTGTACCGTGAGTCAGTAGTCTTTAACATATTATGCCAATTGAAATATTTCTTGTTTGTTACTGCGATTAAAAAAACACCACATCGAAAAGAACAACATCCAACTCTCAATTCGTATACAAGAGCCACATCAAAGAACTTACAAAAAGAGCAATGGAAACCATCCTACCGAAAACCATACAAATAAAAATTGCAATATCTCAAACATTTTATTAGCATAAGGTACCCTTTTTAGTGTCGAACAGATTTTTATTTTTACTTAGGTGACATCAGTTCAATATGAATATTTTATTTCCTTTTGAGGTAGCTTGTCGTCCATGAATTTTTCGTGAATGTTATTAGAATTGAATTGAGTCGTGTCGCCTTTTATAGGCATTTGATCTTTAAGTTTAAAACAGCAGTTTTACATTTATCTTGTTTGGTTAGCTTGACTGCAAAAATAGGATTTCGTGATCATGACATATTTCCCAAAAGTTTAGGCAGAGATTTCATGCACCCCTCAGATGTCAATGAAATCATCAAATGACTTCTCCCGCTCTGGGCGGAGCGGAAGGGAGTGTCAGACTCATACAGACTAAAACCCACCCGTGATCCTTCTTGTGCCCTTTGCGTTCCAGGGCCGCGGTGACTCTTTCGAGCAAATTCCGCAACCCTAGCAGGCACTGACCCTATGGGGCCCCGTCTTCGATGCTGACGGCTCTTTGAGGCGCGTGGAACACGACGCGCCTTCGACTCGGGCCTGGTTGCTATCAGATGGTAAGCCACCCATAGCTCGCCATCTGCAGGCCCGCGCCTACGGTGGCCGGGAATCTGAAAGTCCTGCGTTTCCCGACGCCCGGGGCGTCTTCTTAGACTCACTACTACGCCTTATTTTTAAGGATGACAAATCATCAAATGACTTCTTCCGCTCTGTGCGGAGCGGAAGATAGTGTCAGACTTATACTGACTAAAACCCACACACAAAAATCCGCAACAAAGGTATCGTACCTACCAACACGACAAGAAATATAGAAAATTCATTACATGTGCAAATACGCGTTCCCAATATAAATCCCGAACCTAATCCCATCGAATTACATATTACGCAGGCACAATAAAAAGGGTATTATATGTAATCCGACAATAGATCACAAGTCCATATCAATCTATCGCTAATGGATACAGCCGGGATATTGAATATTTGGGATAAAACCTCCCAGCTCGCATGTATGATCAGGTTCAACTGATGAAAAATAAAGATTTTTGCGATAGGACATGTTTGTTTCTCGTATTAGTAGCGGTAAATATTGTGAGTGATCTGTTTGAGGAGGGAGATAGGAGTTTGGAGGTCTAGGTATATATATAAAACCACATGCATAAAGTCACGCCTTTTCTACGACAGAACCAACAGAACCGCGCCACCTAACACACTGCTCTACTCTTCAATATGCTTCGTTTATGTTCATACATCAGTGGTGGAATTCTGTAAATTTCTCAACGTAAAAACATACGCGAAGAGATTTTTTGTTCCCATACAAGGTCAGCTCATTTTACTTTACTTTTCACGGTATAACTAATTAAACTTATCATCTGACTAGCCTTCCGAAGTACAATCTGTGGAAGACTGACAAACAGACGACCTAGTTGAACTTTTTCAGACCCAGTCCACGAACCTTGAATGCTACAAGACTAAACCATTACTAAATTATTATGATATTATACCCAACGCACTCATAGTTTAGTCTAGCCCATTATTTAATCAATAACTGATAGCATATGTTGGCAGTAGGCATATACAAAGTAAATTTTAGGCAGCTAAAAATAACCTATTACACTTTGAATACCTGAGTTTCGTGAATACCAAAGGTCGTCTATGTCTGGTCTCCGTTCTAACGAATTAAGGCTGCCGGAGTAGCGTCGTATATTTTTAGTCGTGTCCGTTCTTCTTCATGGAAACTGAAGTTTGGAATATTTTGAAGCCAGCCATCGTCGTAGCCAAACAAACCGCACTGGGCCCGCGTGGTGGATTACGGCCCATTCCCTCTCCTAGAGAGGAGGCCTGTGTCCCAGCAGTGGGAACGTTAAAAGGCTGATTATGCTTTATGCTCATGCTTATCGTCGTAGTGCCAGGGTATAAATCTTTTCAAGACTCCGAGTCTCTCCTCAGGCACTAGGAGGAACACGGATGGGTTTTAGTCAGTAAGAGTCTGACACTCCCTTCCGCTCTGCCCAGAGCGGGAGAAGTCATTTGATGATTCATCCAGAAAAAAAGTAACATACAATTTTTGTGGACAAAATTTGGTCAGAGATCGTCAAAGACAGAGAAATTTGGAAGGAGGAAGGAGATACCTTTGCCCAACAGTAGGACAAAACTGCAGGCTAATAAAAACATAGACACACTTAAAGGTTAGATAACATTTACTACATCGACCTTGCAACGATGACACATTCTATTGTTATCCTCAAAACTACATAATAAAACTGGCAATACATTAAAATAACGATGTTTTATGCGTTTCCTCAAATCATACAAAGAACTGAGATCGTAAAATAAATTAAATGGACTGGAATTAAGTCATTATGTAAATACAACAATTCAAACAGACATTTACTATATTGTTTTATGTACCTACCTATCTTCGTTGTTTAAATTCTTAAATCTATCATGGAGAAACTTTTCAGCTTCGTATATTTTGTTCTTATAGTTTTAACCTTGTTCAGGGAAATTATAACCTTTTAAGGCGGGGTGGGCGGCACTGATTTAATGCTTTTGAAGTTTTTAATCAAACTAATTTTTTTAATAAGTTTACACCTTAATATGGTTGCTTGCAAAATGTTTCATGAGCAATAGTGTGCTGAAGAGTCAGTACATCCTGGGCAACGAGTAATCAACATCTCCACCATTTGGCCCACGCTAATCTTTAACCAAGACATGACTGATCTATTTCCATTTGCGGTACCTTCGAAAAAAGAACACCTAACATGATCTTAATATACCAATCAAACTGTAACGGGTATTCCATCGCATATGATATAACTCCAAGTAAGCTTGAAAATGGCTAGTGATAATTTCACGGGTTTTTTTTTTAACCTCGGGTCAATCTTCGAAGTTAAGCAACGCTTGCCGAGGTTGGTCTGTGGATGGATGACCATCTTAACATAACCGAGATTCCTCCGTGCCTCGGAAAGCACGTTAAGCCGCTGTCATTTGGAGATCTTTGGCAGTCATTACGGATTGTCAGAAGCCAGAAAATCTGACACCAGTCTTGCCAAGAAGTACCGTGTTCCCCAGTGAATGGGTTTTGGAGGTCTGGTAGGCAGCCGCTTTACGTAAAATACTGGTATTCAGCTGAATCCGACTTGACTGAGAGTCGACGCCAATATAGTTGGAAAAAGGCTAGGCACATGATGATGATGAAAGACAATTTCAACCAAGACACACATGAAAATAATAATCTTAATCCAATATGGACATTTCTAGGGATAAACTTAAAAGCTTCTCGGTGGCCTGCGCGTTACGATTTCTACGTATTTATCGGCGCCGGCGCCACAGAAGCACGTTAAGGGGTAGGCAGACATGTAAGTGTTGGCAATAAAGATTAGGATTTTGGCAGGTTTCAGTATTTATTGGACGCATGTGATCTAGGCGAAGTTCCAGGGAATACCATTTTAGGTAAGCTATAAACAATGATATATGTATGTACGTTTAAGAACTGTTATCTTGAGGTTACTGGCTTTCTTTTGGCGCTCGACGAAAAACCACTTAGAATAGAATAGAATAGAAAACATTTATCCAACACAGACACAACACAACAGCAACAAATTAAAAAAAAAAACAAAATAATGAAAGTTTAAATTGTGCTGAGCGTGCTCATACCGAAAGGGTTACCCATCTCAGCCTTTGCTGGGTGTCAGACACCCAGCGCTGGTTTTCAGTTGTTAGTCCCATAATTGCTCGTCTTTTCCAAATTACAAAAGGGTCGCCTTCCAGTCTACTGGATGAAACTGAATACCAGGCTTGTACGTAACACGACACCCTTGAGTCCGGCTGTCAGATCATCAGGTTTCTAACCCGACAGTCAGAAACCACCGAAGTTTTGACAGTCAGTATTCACAGGTGTAAATTGCGTCAAAGAAAAAATAACTATGATTTTTAAAACATTTTTTTTAGTAAGTCCCTAGGCAAGATTAAATGACACTCTTTCAGACAAAATATACAAGATTATAATGGGACCACACAGTCGTTCATCATCATCTGCCTAGACTTTTCCCAATTATATTGAGGTCGGCTCCCCGTCAAGCCGGATTCAGCTGAATACCAGTATTTTACGTCTGCCTACCAGACCTCCACAACCTATTAACTGGGGAACACGGTACTTCTTGGCAAGACTGGTGTCAGATTTTCTGGCTTCTAACAATCCGTAACGCCTGCCGACGATCTCCAAATGACAGCCGGGACCAACGGCTTAACGTGCTTTCCAAGGCACGGAGAAGTTTCGTTACGTTAAGATGGTCACCCATCCACAGACTAACCTCAGCAAGCGTTGCTTAGCCTCGAAGATGTGGGGCTGTTATAATTTAGCCCCGAGCTCCACCACACACTCGTTCAATATGTAAAATAATCGGATCCTACTGAGATTGAAGAGAGATTATATCTCACTGAGGCTAGAAAATTATAATATGTTAAAATGTTAATGTATACATGAGGAGGCTTATCGTATAAATAGATATGTATGTTGTTTCAGTTTTTATAATGAAGGGCGATGCTACGTGGCTACCGTACATCGAATAATTCGCGGGCAGAGTTCACGCGAAACCTATACTAATATTATAAAAATGAAGAGTTTGTTTGTTTGTTTGAACGCGCTTATCTCAGGAACTACTGGTTCGAATTGAAAAATTCTTTTTGGGTTGAATAGACCATTTATCGAGGAAGGCTTTAGGCTATATTCATCACGCTTAAGCCAATAGGAGCGGAGCAGCGATAAAGAATGTTTTAAAATCGGGGATTCCACGGGGACGAAGTCGCGGACAGAAGCTAGTAATGTATCAGTACGAATAAGTTAAATAAATGTTCTTAAAGTTCTTATCAGACAATCTTACACTTAGGTTTTTCACTATTATTATTATTTGCAGGCTGTTTTGTCAACATACTTATTTAGGTATTAACCCCCGATGCAAAAAAAGGGGTGTTATAAGTTTGATGTCAATGTCTGCCTCTGTGTATGTAGTATCGTAGCTCTTAAATTGATGGACCGATTTCAATGCGGATTTTTCATTTTCTTCAACTTTTGAGTAAATAAGGGTCTAAATGGTAATAATGCAGTGGAATTGTTTTGAATTTTGTAAAACGATTATTATGCGAAAATAGATAGAGAAGCTTTATAAAGAATGCTGTTTGCCTCCTTAGGCATCCAGCATCCACCTATGATAGCCACATAGGTAGTGTTTGCCAGCACTGTATTTTATGAGAAATTCGATGATCTACTCCTGCTTCAATACGACGAAGATACGAACGATTTACAACAAAGAAAATGTCAGTCCAAATCCGAACACGTTAACACACCTCTCGATACTAAAACACAATAATATTACAATGAAAATCCATTCAAAAATCAAGACTACAAAAACAAGTAACAACATTAAAATATTTCATTCGAAAATTATTTCAAGCTCACTAAAACTCAACAGTCAACAGGCGTTTCCTGTTCATCTGAAACTATCAAAAATATCAGACAGACTGAAACATTCAGTGCACGTAGCGGCTTGGAACACTGACAGACGAATTGATTTGACTGATCGTTTCAACTGATAGTTCCAACGGGTTGCATATTATTCTAGGGCAGGTTTTATTGGGTCCTTTTCGGAGAGAGAAAATCTTTAGAAACATATTTGCATAAGTAGAGACTAAGGGGTTCTGATGTTGTGGTTTATTTACGTACGTACTTTCTAGGTTTAACTCAGGCAGCATCCGGCTCGAACGAATTAGGTCCTTCGAGCCGGATTAAACAAAAATTTATTGAAATTTAAAATGTATTAAGTACTCGTGAGAGTAATGTAGGACGGCCCGCAAAAAAAAAAAACGACGATAAAAAGGTGACTTTCAATTTACTGAAATTAAATGTGTGGTGGTTAATAGTATTAAACTCCTGCTGAGAAAACACAGTATTAACTTAATACTGTGTTTTCTCAGCAGGAGAGGAAGCCAGCATTAACAGCCTAATATTTAATGGCCGCACCACATAAAGGACATAGTCGTCAGCAGACAAGAGGGTAACGTCGCTGACGACATCAGAGATAAAGCTGGATGTGTGTGTTATGTCAACGACCTTTACCCAGCAGTAGGACAATATCCCATACAAATATTACAAATATGGAGATATGAGTTTGTGTGTTCTTTAATCACTCAACGGTTGAACAGATTGAGATGGAACACGGACATGAACCTTAGCCTGGACTAAGACACAGAACGCTTTTCATCCTGCGGGCGTACCATGAGTTGTTAAAACGTGAGTCTTCCGAGCGAGAAAGAGGGATAGAGTTGTGACGAGATTGGCCGTCGGAGAGCCAATGTGACGCTGGGTCACAAGATGGGAGGTTTTCCCACCTCCCAACTCGTCTACAGTGTGTAGGATGGTATTATTGTAATAATAAAACTTGATTTGGTGACTTGCTTGTTTATTTTTATAATAAGAAAAGAGAAAAGAAACCCGGGTTTCTAATACTGTTACATGTTACTAAACTGGTAAGGGTAACTATTGAAAATTATTATTTATTGTGCTCCGCTTGAGCGATTTGATAGGACTGAATGAAAAAATCTGAGCAGTCAATAAAAAACGAAATTCAAAATATTTTTGAAAATAAGATACATTTTCTTTTTAGGTCAATAAAATAAAGGAGTTTTCAGTCATCGTGGAGGTTTAAATTCCACGAGACTGAAAACGCAACGACATCGTTACAGAGTTATACACCCTATACAGCTCCATCCCTTTTTCTCGCTCGGAAGACTCACGTTTCAAGATGTCATGGTACGCCCGCTGGTGGTACTTCTGTGACGTAGACGTAGTTGCTGGAAAAGGCTAGCAGACTTACATAGCAGAATAGCACAAGTTATTATCGTTGCTTACAAATAAAACAATCCAAAATACTGAACCATTTTCACATCGCATCGCGTGAATATTGACAGGCATACCTACTGTTAAAAAAATATAAATTGTAACAATTTTCGCTTCAATATTTTCCATATAAATCGCGCACCGTGCATCTCTGATAGTGGTTTGACATGCAATCACTTTTGCTACGCTTTACTTACCCATACTGGTAAAAATATACAACAAAGAGAGTTGGAAATATGGTACCAATGACCTTTGGAAAGCATGAGGCGGAGGACTTTATGTGGAAAACTGAAAACTAGGGTTTTCTGGCAGGGATTATTGCAATACAGGTTTATCAATGAGCAGTGGTAGCCGAGTGGTAACGGCCCCGACTTACGAATAGTAGGTCGCGGGTTCAAACCCAGCCAGGCGCATTACTTTGTGTAATTAATATCATCACCACTGCTCTCAAAACGGTGAAGGAAAACATCGTGAGGAAACCGGCATGTCCTAGAACCAAAAATTCGAAGACATGTGACATTCATCTACCCGCACTGGGCCCGCGTGGTGGATTACGGCCCATTCCCTCTCCTAGAGAGGAGGCTTATGCCCCAGCAGTGGGAACGTTAAAAGGCTGATTATGCTTTATGCTAGGTTTATCAATCACGCTCTCCTATTTTCCTATGGTAAGTGGAGGCGGTGGTGATATCTAGAGTTAGATGCGGTGTGCAAATAGCCTGACACAGGAGCACAATAGACATGGCACATTGTTCGCGAAACAGAGTCGACAGTATTGCAGGGCCGACTACTAGAAGAAGCAGCATTCTGGCCTTCCACAACAGGAACCGAGGGTATGGTGAAGGCCACGGGAATCCAGTGGATGCGGTCGATATATATGTATGGATGTCTTTCGCCTGAAATTGATGTCCAAAGGCTAGACATATTTGCTAACGTATGAACAGTCAGAGAGATCCCCGACTGTTCATCACAGAAGTCTATGACATTTAGCAATCGTATTTATAACTACTAGATCAAGGCAACCATTAACAATTAAATAATTTATTTTAGCAGAACTTTAGATTTATTAAAACCCAGTTAGGAGAGATTTACGTAACCAGGCTACCAGGACCTGTCACCAAGTTTATAACACTCATATTGTTTTCTGTATTTCATCAAAGTAATAAAACTGGCATCGTATTTCTGCGTATATTTCTGGGTACATTTCCACCTATTGTATTAAATTTTCAATTAGCAAGACTAGGAGTCACAGTTATTTCGGTCTGTGATGGAGCACGCTATACGTTCTGGCTGTTAAACTTTATGGAGCTATAAACCATGGCCTCAGTTCTACATAGTGTCTATAGTAATGTCAAATTAATAACAGGTATTTTGGTTAAAGAGTATGGTTTGGAAAATTATGTGGTGGAAAGTGAAGTTGTGAAACAGATCGATAGTTACCTATGTAATTAATTGTGGTAATTTTCCTATTACGTTTATTTAAGTCGTCATTTCAGTACTAGATTTGTTCTTTGAGATATTATGACAAAATACGTATAACAATTTTCTACTTTCAGTGTCACTTTCAAGCTCTCAGGCTGTGCTGTGGAATTGTAGCAAAGCTGACCCCAACGCCATAGTACGACAGCTAGTTTTCATTTTTCTACTTATAATATGTTAAGCTTGTTTAGAACGATATCTAGGAAAACACCTTTTTGCATCGTTGAAGCATCCTGCAAGCTCTGAACAGCCACACAGTTAACTCTGGGCTGATCCTCGAGTGTCACCAACATCTCAACCAGGTTGATAGATACAACAAAGTAACCATTCAGTGGATCAAAGGACACAGCGAATCCCGAGGCAATGACGCAGCGGACGAACTCGCCAAAAGGGTTCGAGTACGGCAGCGATAGGACCCGAACCCATCGTACCAGTCCCTTTCGGTTACTTACGCAATCACAAAGGAAACGCACCAGAGACAAACATCACGACCTATGAGCTTTACTTCCTTCTATTCATGAAACAAGCCCAACAACAGTTACGTACAGTCACAGCCGTCACAACTGGCCACGGTTCTTTTAATAAACACCTCTATGTCATAAAAGTCACTGATAACCTACTTTGCAGAGACTGCATGGAGGAGGAGGAGGCAGCAGCACATCTGCTCCTGAGCTGCCCGGTAGTCGCGGATAACAAGGCTAAATACTTCGGAAAGCCAAGTACTCTCTGAAATAGTAACACCAAGGCGTTGCTGGCCTTCCTTGGGGAGCTGGGGTGGATCGAATGACACATTTGTCCCACCTGCACGCAAAATACGCGCGTAGTCGTGGAGTTATGGAAGCCTGCGCGATTTACATATACATATAGGTACATATCATCGTCTACAGACCGAATTAGCCCACCGCTGAGCATGTGCCTTTCTCTTTTCGTGCCAATCTCCACGTTCCTGTGCCAGCCTCATTCAGGTAAAGGCCACAATGTCATCTGCTCGACGCTGGGCGACCGTCATTTCTTCCAGCCCGAAGACAAGATCCTTTGCTTCTGGTATACCCATTGAAATATCATAAAGCAAAATGTCCAAATGACACATCAGAAACCATGACACCCACTTACAATAAACCGCTTCAAAATAAAACTTTCATATTTCTTACTATTCTATTAAATCACAGTGGTCAGGAAACAGTACATTATGCCATAACCGTGGATAACAGCTGGTATTTTCACAATCAGTCTAGTGATCTAGTGAGTCTATGGCAGTGTCTGGTGGGGTTAGAGAGGAAGCGGGAAATGTTAAAAGCAGGATCTGATTTGGATTTGTAACGTGAGAATATTGGTCATGAAGAAATAATTACCTTTGCGAGTCATTCTTGGCCAGAGATCGCACAAGATAGGTTTGGAAGCAGAAAGTTTATGCCAGTGAGGCATTGGCATATAAATCAGGCTTATTAAAAACGATAATTTGCAGTCAGCAAAGAATTGTTTAGAACATTTACAGTATATGTCATCATCAACCTGGACTTTTCCCAATACTGAGGTCGGCTTACAGTAAAACCGGATTCAGCTGAGTACCAGTATTTTACATGGACCGGTTGCCTACCAGACCTCTACAAACCATTAACTGATAACTTCTTGGCAAGACTGGAGTCAGATTTACTGGCCTCTGACAATCCGTAACGACTGCCAAAGCTCTACAAATGAAAGCCGGGACCAACGGCTTAACGAGCGCACCGAGGTACGAAGGAAACTCGGTATGTTAAGATTGGATTGGCAAACATTGCTTAATCTTGGAGATCGACCTGTGCGAGCATTATTGTTTAAAAAAAATAATGATAGATGGAATATATTTGAGTTACGAGCTCCTCAAATATATTCTATCTATCTCGCTAAAAATCAAGTTTATTTCAATGGTGGTATATAACAGTGACAGTCATTTTATAAATTCTACTAGCTGCTGCCCGCGACGTCGTCCCCGTGGAATCCCCGATTTTAAAACATTCTTTATCGCTGCTCCGCCCCTATTGGTCTTAGCGTGATGATATATAGCCAATAGCCTTCCTCGATAAACGGGCTATCTAACACTGAAAGATTTTTTCAAATCGGACCAGTAGTTCCTGAGATTAGCGCATTCAAACAAACAAACAAACTCTTCAGCTTTATAATATTAGTATAGATAATCAGCCGCCATTTTGTGCAATATATATATCGGTTATCATGCAACGAAGCGACCCGCTACACTTGGCTTTTATGATTCGTATAAAAATCTTATATCCAGCATAGAAACAAATACGCCGAAAATCTAAACAAAAAAAAATACAATATTTTCTTTTATCAGAGCAATCGGCTCATTAATATGGAATAACGTCAAAACAGTCAAAAATACGTAACATGGTTACTATTTTTTACACCTGTTGCACTCTGATTTATACAGGAAACTAAACTATTGGATTGTTTAGTTACGGCTCGTTAAACGGACGGTATGTTGGTGTTTTGTTATGATCAAGATAGGAACCGATTAACTTTTACAATTTAATCGTGGTTTTTTTTTTCATGACGGATAGCAGCGCCCTGCCGTTTAGCCCGTGCTATTCCCGTTTCCATGGAAATCTAAACATATATCACTCAAAAGTGATTGTTGACTGACATAGTGATCTATCAACGCACAGCCCAAACCACTGAACGGTTCGGGCTGAAATTTGGCACGCAGGTAGATGTTATAACGTAGGCATCCGCTAAGAAAGGATTTTTGAAAATTCGTCCCCTAAGGGGGTGAAAAAGGGGTTAAAAATTTTGTATGGAACTCCACGCGAACGAAGTCGCGAGCATTAGCTAGTCCTTTATAAGTTTCCAAAAAATCTCATATAATTGAGGAAGCGTTTTCCTAAGCCACGTTAGTTACGGCACCTAAAGACATTAAAAATGTTTTAAATCATTCATGAAATATTATCTAGGTACTTGTAAAATTAATCATTTGAATCGCCCATGAAAAATAATTTGAAAATTCATATTTATTATTGTTGAATCACACATTAAATCTCACACAACACGGCTAAATTAAAATCATATATATCGTAACAAATAAATAAATGTCTAAAAACTATTCGCCCTTTTCAAGGCCCAACCGATTTAAAATAAACGCGACAAAAGACATACTCACTTCAGACAAATTAACTATTATTAAGACGAACGATACCATCTGTCTGTACCGTCCATCAATTTTACTATGCATCATGGACTATAGGAGTTAGTTACAATCTATATATGTATATAAAAATCAATTTCTGTTCGTTAGTCTCGCTAAAACTCGAGAACGGTTGGACCGATTTGGCTCATTTTGGTTTTGAATTATTTGTGGAAGTCCAGGGAAGGTTTAAAAGGTGAGAAAATATGAAATAAATGCTTGGAATATAGTAAAAACAACAATTTTTCTTTCCCTTAGAAACTATTACTACCTGTCAAACATTTGATGTTCGTACAGAAATCGAATTTCAAATCAAATCATGTGTAATTAAAAATTATAGTAAAACCTACTGCAGGTTTTTACCATATTTTTTACAGAAGTTGAAACATTCTCCAATTATCATTCAGCTTTTGTATCTATTGATTCTGAGACGGTACGAAGTTTGCCGGGTCAAAATGTTCCATGTGTGATGATCAGATAAAATATCGACTGGCCGAACCCAATAACCTATCTATCACATACTGGAGATAGCAAAACAAAAGAAACAATATAAAATTAAATAAGTTTTCTGTTGTTTCATTTGTTTTTCTATCTCCAGTATGTGACAGCAGGTAGGCCCGGGGTTGCGGATTTTGTTCGAAAGAATTACCGCTGCCCTGGAAAGCATTGGGTATTAGAAGAACACGGATGACGGAGAACACGGATGGGTTTTATTTAGTCTGCAAGAGTGTGACACCCTCTTCCGCTCCGGCGAGAGCTGGAGAAGTCATTTGATGATTTCCCATCCATACAAAAACCGAATAAATGCGAGTCAGACTCTATCTATTACCTACGGTAAATCAATTTCAACTCATTGAATATACATATATACCTTTACATACCTTTTTTTTTTTTTTTTTTGGATGGGAAATCATCAAATGACTTCTCCCGCTCTGGGCGGAGCGGAAGGGAGTGTCAGACTCTTACTGACTAAAACCCACCCGTGTTCCTGCTTGTGCCCTTTGCGTTCCAGGGCCGCGGTGACTCTTTCGAACAAATTCCGCAACCCTAGCAGGCACTGACCCTATGGGGCCCCGTCTTCTTTGCTGACGGCTCTTTGAGGCGCGCGTGGAACACGACGCGCCGTCGACTCGGGCCTGGTTGCTATCGGACGGCGAGCCACCCATAGCTCGCCATCCGCAGGCCCGCGCCTACGGTGGCCGGGAATCGCCTTGCGTTTCCCGACGCCCGGGGCGTCTTCTCCTGTTGCGGCGGCTGGAGCGAGGGGCTTCCCTCTCTCGCACGCGCTCCGCCTCCTCCTTTGCTAGCATTACTGCTTCGCAGAAGGAGGCGACCGCTTCCCATGCCTCCTCGCTCCGGACCATGGCTTGAACCAGGGCCGGCCGCGAGAGGTCGCCGCCGCCGATCGCCTCCACGAGGACACGGCGTTGCTCCGCCCAAGCAGGGCAGACCTCCACCGTATGCTCCACCGTGTCCTCCGGGCGATCCACACAGTGATGACACCCGGACGTGTCCTCCCGCTGGATCCGACACAGGTACCTCCCGAAACAGCCGTGTCCGGTGAGCACCTGCGTCAGGCGGAAGGTGAGGACGCCGTGGCGTCTCTCCAGCCACTCCTCAAAGAGGGGACTTACCGCCGCAATGGCGGCGTGCCCAGCGCTGGGTTGCAGCAGTCGCTGTCTCCACACCTCCGTGAGATCCCGCCGGAGCTCCGTCCGCTGCGCAGCAATTTGCCGCGGCAGCAGAGTTTCACCCCGGCTTAGCGCCTCCACGCGCAACGCGTAGACGTGCGCGAGGGCTCTCGCTTCTAGATCCCACGGCAGCAATCCGGCAAGGAGGTTCGCCGCCTCGCCGGAGACCGTGCGGTATCCCCGGATCAGCCGGATGGCCATGACCCTCTGGGCCGAGACCAGGTGGCGCGCCGGCAGTCGCCTCAGCGACAGCGCCCACACCGGGGCCCCGTAAAGGGCCATGGACCGCACGATCCCCGCATACAGCCTCCGGCAGGAGGCGTTTGGTCCCCCTAGGTTGGGCAAGAGCCGCTTGAGGGCAGCCCCGGCCCGCCCCAGTTTGGGAGCCAAACGGCGGAAGTGCTCCGCGAAGTTCCACCGGCTGTCGAGGACGAGACCCAAGTAGCTCATCGTCGACCCGACGCCGATGCAAACCCCTCCCACCGTTATCTGGGATCCCGATGGTGGCCGGTTCCGAGGGCCGTGAAAACACATAGCCTCGGACTTGTGTAGGGCCACCTCGAGACCCAGTTGCCGGATCCTCCCAACGACTGCTGCGACCCCGCGTGTCATCAGGTCGACCGCCGCCTGGTGCGACCCCCCCTGCGCCAGAACCAGCGTGTCGTCAGCGTAGCAAACAACACTGACGCCGCAAGGGAGGTCGCCGCGCAGCACGAAGTCGTAACCGATGTCCCACAGGAGCGGCCCCAGAACCGAACCCTGTGGAACACCGCACGACATCTCTCGCCGATTCCACTCTCCCCGGTGACCGGGGTAGATGACGGCTCTATCCGTCAGGTAGTCCTCGACCACGCGACAGAGGTAGGTTGGCACTCGGTGATACCGGAGTGCCTCCCCGATGCAACTCCAAGGCAGGGTGTTGAACGCGTTGGCGATGTCAAGAGACACCGCCACCACCACCCCGCCCCGGGAAATCGCTTCCCCCGTCGTGAGGGCTCTCACGCGCATGATTGCGTCCACCGTCGAGCGCCCCGCGCGGAAACCAAACTGGTTCTCCGCCAGGTCCGGCCCAACTCTCACCAAGTGCTTGACGAGGCGGTTTGCAATGACTCTTTCAAAGAGCTTGCCCACCTCGTCGAGCAGCACGATGGGCCGGTAACCTTTACATACCTTACAACCTTTTAATGTTCCCACTGCTGGGACACAGATCTCCTCTCTAGGAGAGGGAATGGGCCGTAATCCACCACGCGGGCCCAGTGCGGGTTGGTGAATGTCACATATCTTCGATTTTTTTGTCCTAGGACATGCCAGTTTCCTCACGATGTTTTAGTGAAGGAAAACATCGTGAGGAAACTGTTTCGAGAGCAGTGGTGATGGAATTAAATACACAAAGTAATGATCCTTTCTGGGTTTGAACCCGTGACCGGTCACCACTGCTCTGAATACCGAATATATCATGATAAATGTTAAAATAACATATTATTTAAATCTATTCATTCAGTCGTGTTCGTGAAGCGATGAAAACGAATGACTGGCCGTTAATAAGATAAATGATCTCAAACGGCGGGAATATGCCTGTGGATAAAAAGTTTGTTGTTTTGCTAAATCGGGCTTATTTTAGATTAGCATTCTTTGTTGTTGTTTATTTCTTAATTTGATGCTGATTTGCTTTGTAAATTGTATAGTGTTGAACATTTTTTTTATGATATCTCTGTAGACCTAACAGCAGCTTGGGCTTTCAGCTCGACACTGGTAGACTTGCTATGTTTTGTATTTCAAGCTTTTTGTCAATTATTTTCACAGATACAAAACTTAACGAAGATTCAACGGAATTCTGTTGTGAGTTCCTATCTGTTCTCTTGAACATTTCGATTATTTGAATCCTAGACAATATATTCAGGATTCCAGACAGTCAACGATTTTAACACAACATTTACAATGCCCTAATTATTCATGAATGGTGTAAACTAATTATCAAACCTAGCTAATCATAACCATAAAGAATTCAACATTTAATTAGGGCAAATGCAGATAGATAATTTCAACCTTAAATTAAACTATATTCCGCTCCGGGCGGAGCGGAAGGGGTGTCAGACTCTTACTGACTAAATCCCATCCGTGATGCCCTTTACGTTCCAGGGCCGCGGTGACTCTTTCGAACAAATTCCGCAACCCTAGCCGACACTAACCCTATGGGGCCCCGTCTTCTTTGCTAACAGCTCTTTGAGGCGCGCGTGGAACACGACGCAACGTCGACCCAGGCCTGATTGCTATCGGACGGCGAGCCACCCATAGCTCGCAGTCCGCAGGCCCGCGCCTACGGTGGCCGGGAATCGCTCTGCATTTCCCGACGCCCGGGGCGTCTTCTTCTGTTGCGGCGACTGGAGCGTGAGGTTTCCTTCTCCCGCATACGGTCCGTCTCCTCCTTCGCTAGCATTACTGCTTCGCAGAAGGAGAGATAATTTCAACCTTACTTCAGTATAGGTAATCGTAAATAAGTAAGCCTAGTGAGTAAGTTTGTTTTTTTTTTTGTTTCTTGCCCAAGACGTCAACCTTTTTTTTAAAATATCGATGAGACCTTGGAGACGGTTATAAGCTACTTTAATGCGAGCGAAACCGCGAACAAAAGCTATTATGACATATAGCAAATTCCATTTTATGTCTAGGAACGGAGTACTATCGTTTCGTTATACTCGATTTATTTATTGCCATGTTAAAATAAAAGGTTTTGAAATATGTCAACACATGAACGGATCTTTTAACATTTTTCTCTTAACGTTTTCAATAAATTATAGCAAATAATGTACAACATATTAAGAAACGGAAATGGACGATAAAATACTACTAAATGCTTGCAGACGTTGTTATAAAAGAAAAACAATATGTGTCAAGTATTTGTCATGACTTGCTTGACTACTGAGTCAAAGGAATTGTGTTTATCTTGAAATATGTCTGGAATGTTTATTTAAGTGTTTTTTTTTCTGTTAGACGCTGGTTCAGTAGCACCAAAAATTTCAAAAGTAAATGCTAAAATAGTTTCAGTTTAACTTTAATTTAATTATACAAAGTGTAAAATAAACACTATACCTCTCTCTTTTACCTTTCACCAACCCGCACTGGGCCCGCGTGGTGGATTACGGCCCAGTCCTGTCCTGTGCCCAGGCCTGTGTCCCAGCAGTGGGAACGTTAAAAGGCTGATTATGCTCTCTCTCTTAAGCGTTCATTGTACTCATCATTACTATTGAACCAACACCGAAATCGCGAAGTAATAATCAGCTGTTCAGTACATTTTGTCGAGTTACGAGCATATAAAATGTATGGGGCCAGTCGATTTAGCTTTCGTGTTGTAAAAGTTGTTCATAATGATAATTACAATGACGATAAAAGGTACCTACTGCATTTATTCTGTCACACGTTGTATTAATCATCTAGTAATCCAAAAATTTAAAATTATTAGTTGTTGCTGGTTTTTCTAAGACAAAACTATAAAAAAAATGTTTTTTGTTGTTGCTGGTTTTTCTAAGATACCTCAAAAACCGCTGAGGCTACAAAATTTTAACTTCTAGTCCAAGAACTAGATGCTTGGAGCTAGAATTTCCTTTTTTGGATTTTCTATACGACCATTTCTCTCAAAGTTACGCCCTGTTGAAAAATGCCGAAATATGTATTTTTTTTTTATCCCTTACTTTCTTCCAATAGTGTATGAAGTTTTCTTACTTTCCTTTCTCAACGTAACTATGTCATGAAAGAATGGATCTTATGAGATGAGGTAACCGTTCATGAAGTTGTTACATGTTCCGTCATCGACCAGCATCCAATTTATATGGGTTTCAGGGTTCCGTAAACATATGCCAAAAACGGAACCATTTACTTCAAACAGCCCTGATATAGAAATGGCCCACTTTTTAGAAGGAACGCGTACAACAAAACCCACTCGTTCACCTAGAGTTAATATCACTAAAAACTTCGTTCGCCCCTATAGGTGAAAAGGGCATAAAGATAAGAAAAAAATCTGGACTACTGAAACCTGTAAAAACCCTCGTCATTGCTATCTCGACAGTAAGAAAACGAAGGAAAACTACACGATAGTATTACGACAGGGAGTAGAGAGCAAATGGAGTACAAACTAATGAAGGTTACTCAGAGCCCGCACAACAGATTCTTTAGAGAAGAGTACTGAGTAGGAAAAACATTCACTCGTCACAGTTTACATCAATATCAGTTTTTTTTATTTATTTTTATTACAAATTGTCGTATACAACGTGTAATAGAATAGATGCAATACATGAATCGGGGTCAGTGTACTCGTCAACATTTTTCACTATGGAACTAAAACCAAAATCACGAAAAAAACAGCAGTTCAATTCATATTGCCGAGATATGCGGACATAAATGTATGGGGCTGTCGACTTTTTTCACGATTTCAGTGTGGGTCCCATAGTAGAAGTCGTTCTTATTGATGAGTTCTAAAAAAGGGATCTCCTTTTAAGGTATTACACGTTGCATAATTCCTTATCTTCAAAGTATATGCTATTCTACATTGTTCGTGTTCCCTTAAAATACAAGCACTCGGACTCGAGTTCAAATGACTCGTGCGCTTTTACAAAAGAATATAAACATCTGACCGTGCCATTTCTTCCCTCCTCCGTGTGAAAACTACACCCATAGCGCGGGTGTACGATAGTGATAACAAGTTTCTCCCGTTTTATATACGCGTAAGTACGGATCGCTATGATTAAGTGTGGCGGGGTGTACTTGGGTAAACAGCTCTAGTAAAGTGTTGCTTTTTACCAAATTGGATGCGGGATTATAAAGTTTGTTGCGCGTTCTTTTATAGGGAAGTTCTGGACTTGAAGTGAGTGGAAAAATGTTGAAATATATTTTTAGCATAGGAAGGCAGCAAGGTAAATCAAGGTTTCAACCGTTATGAATGCCAGATTGACTAACAATCTGTTGTCACCAATCTACCTATATCCTAAACTAGCTGATGCTCTCTCTCCTACACTTCCCAAGGATCCTTCCTGCTGTATTAAGCGTTCTTCGACCAGCGGTTCTGGCTGTGCATCATCTGTCAGTCACCCATTAGTAACGGAAGAATTTCATACAATTGATGATTTTTGTCTACCTTTACTGAATATTAAAATTGCTGAAGTGGGTTTCTATGTTTGCTACGCTTTTACGCTTAAACCCTAAAGCTATTTTGATGTATTTTGGAACAAGATAGACAGGATCCCGGAGACGATTATAGGCTGCTGTAACGCCAGCGCAGCCGCGATCAAAAGCAATTTAATATAAAGAGAAGTTAGTTCTGCTTTGCTTCTTTGCTGCAGCAACTTTCTCGGCTTCCTAGTGCTTCAACACAAAAATGTATTGGAAGTGTGCTTTTAAGACTGTTTTTTATCCACTACCTGTAGTAACGTTCTTCAAAACCTTAATTAACTGTATTAGTGCTACTAATACTAGATCTACCTAAATAACTTGTATCGTTCTAATCTTGAAGTGAGTGGAAAAATGTTGGACGGAAATGTATTTTGAAAATAGGAAGGCAGCAAGAAAAATAGAGGTTTGTGGTATCAACCGTTATTTATCGCAGACCGACCAACATTCTGTTACACTAGCTTTTGCCCCACTAAAACTAGGCCTACCAAAATAACATGTATCGTTCCAGTAGTTAACAATACATAGAGAGTTAACGCCAACTAATCCGACAGTCTCCGCCAAGCTGTGTTCGCTAATCAGACGTGCAGTACGTTTGATTGGCTGCTGCATTGTTATGTAAGCCTGGTACATGTGTTAGAATCTATCTTTCGTTTTCAGCATTTAGTTAGTTGCGAAAGTTGGGTGTTTAATGGTGTTATCGATACGACAATAAACTTCGTTGTCCGTTTTCTATTAGTTATAAATGATAATGATAAATTATATTAATCTTGTAAATAAAACTTTTTTGGCCTTTATAAACTATATGCGGCCTGTGTTTCCTACTACTCTGAGAAGAAACACCGAAACAAACTCAGAGGTCAAGGTCTCTTTTGAAGTCCATACAATTTCATTGGTCAAATCATATGAGAACCATGTAGGTTGATGTCTGAAGTGGTCTTTTGAGGAAAGTACCACACAGATTTGAGTGGACCTGTCCATTCAGTGCAAGCATTTGTCAGTTATCGTGTAGCTCAAACTTAGAACCAATAAGGAGCTCAACGACTCGACGAACAATGGCAATAAAATGACATTTGGGTAGGCCACAAAAATACTCAAACAGCCATAAAGTTATGTAAATTTTGAAGAAAGAACTATCCAATTGATCAGTTTTTATTTGATTGTTATCTAATTTCAGTAGAATTTGACAATCAGGGTGAGAAAATTATTCATGGCATCGTGAGCAAATTAGACGATCAGTAAGGAAGAGCAGGACTGTTTCTGCAGTATCTCTAACGCCACTCCGTGGTTAATATTATTATTTCTATACAGAATAATATTATCTCATCTATGAAGAACATGCAATGAAGGAAATTAATTAATTCAACAGAAACCTGGGGAAGATGACACAAAATCTTCATAAAAAGGAATCATTTTTTTTAGCCTTTCTTTACATTTCGTATCATACTTCCAAAACTCCAACATGATGGATATGGGATGACTTCTGCGATCCCCCCTTACAGAGATAAGTGTTCGATCGAATAAAAAAACTTGCTTGCACAAAAAGTAAGAACTGTCAATACTTGGGCAGTTAAGTGCGAACAAAATCAATCCTCTTGATGGACGCTATCTGATGAAGCCGTCTTTTGTTTTTAATGGCGGAAAGAGCGATTTCGTGGTCATTTTCGATGAATCAGAATTTCCTAAAGGTAATCCCTTTAATAATAAAAGAGTTCCATAGAGTACTACTGATTTCAAGCATTCGATAAAAGTGTGAAGTATTTTGAGTGGTAACTGATAGAGGGGCAAGTTATCATAACACCATCCTAAAATAATAAACGACTTTTTATGCACGATTCCTTTTCAATCTTAAATGCGATTATGGATAACACTCTACAGTTAGAAAAGACTAAAGGATCTTGCTCACAGGATAGAACTAGCTTATACCCGCGACTTCGTTCGCGTGGAGTTCCATGCAAAATGTTAACCCCTTTTTCACCCCCTTAGGGGACGAATTTTCAAAAATCCTTTCTTAGCGTATGCCTACGTCATAATATCTACCTGCATGCCAAATTTCAGCCCGATCCGTTCAGTGGTTTGGGCTGTGCGTTGATAGATCACTATGTCAGTCAGTCAGTCCCTTTTGAGTTATATATATTTAGATAGTTTCGAATAATATCAGATAAACTTAGTTAATGACGATGGTGCGCCCGAGGAAAGTTTACCGACAACACCAATAAAATGTGAAAATAAATAAAAACATTTCCTCATACGTGAAAAATCAATCTATTTGACGGACAATATCTGATGTTTTCAGTATTTGTTTTTCCACGCTTGCAATCAGAATTCTGCGTGATAAGCTTGATAGATTGGCGATTTCATTCCAGCATTCCCAGTCGCCGATGAAAATAAAAGATTATCATTTAATTGGTTCAAATTAAAATCTTGATCCGACAAATTGGGGCAAAAAGTTTTTAATGTGGGCTTGTGGAGTTGGATTTTAAAGTAACTTTTCAATTTGGTGGAAAGGCCAGAAAGTTTTACTCTCAAAGTCAGCCTAAAATGGCTTCTTTTTATTAGCTTTTCATTCAGTTTCTTTGTTAGGGATTACATTTTATAAGGGTTTTGTATATCGTTCCTAGTCCTGAATATAAAAGAATACGTCCACGAGTAAGCTGCTGGTCCGATTGTCATTCGAATGTAAGAAAACATTGTTATAACCAATTTTCTGGATCAGGCGGATAGAGAAATATCTAGTAAAACTATATTTATTATCTACTCGTATAATTCTCCAGCTTGCACATTGACTGAAAGTCGCTTGAAAAATGTGACACATTTTCCAAATACACTGTTTCTTGCACTCAGCAATTTTATCAAGAAACTAGCAGCGCCTCGGGGTTTCACCCGCGTAGTTCCCGTTCCCGTGGGAATACGGGGATAAAACATAGCCTATATTACTCAGGGTGAATGTAGCTTTCTAAGAGTGAAAGATTTTTTGGAATAGGTCCAGTAGTTTTTGAGTTTATTCGTTACATACAAAAATATAAAAATACAAATCTTTCCTCTTTATAATATTAGTATAGATATAGAAGTATTGATAAACATCTATCTTGAAACCAACGACGTCTTAATTAATAACATGTATTTCACTACATATTCGAAGCAAATTTCAATATCGTAATTAGTAGTGAATAGCTAGCCTGTCATCAAAACACGACTCTATTGAATTAGTTACGAAATGGCAATACATACCTACATCTTACTAATATTTTAATGTCCAGTCTGTATGTTGGGATGTATAGGTGTTTGGACATCACAGTTCACTCAAAGGTATGAATGGTTGTATAGATTTGAATGCAACTCTGTACACGGGTAACCCTACCGCCAGATTAGATCAAAATTATGATATTTTTGTTTAATCGTGATCTCAAGTTTCCTCCCATAGTAAAAGCTATCAGAATGATGAATATAATGAGACTTTTTCAAGTTTTGTATGATTTGTTACACCTTGATGAGTAGAACTGTAGATGTTTGTTACTCAATTACGCCACCACGCAAATAAATAGAATGATATTTGTCAGACGGGTATACTTTTCTTATGGATGTGATATCATCAAATGACTTCGTTGGGCGTTGGGCGGAGCGGAGGCCGGTGTCAGAATCATACTGATTCTAACCCATCCGTGTTTACTCCTAATCCCCTTTGCATTCCAGAGCCGCGGTGACCCTTTCGAACAAATTCCGCAACCCTGGCAGATACGGGTAGACCAGGCCTGAAGATAAAGTATACTCTTTATGCGCAGACTAAACCGCTGACAAAAGTTTGTAAGTACACGATGTTTATCAATGCTTGAGAAATATTTAGTAGGTATATCTATACTAATATTATAAAGAGGAAAGATTTGTATTTTTGTATGTAACGAATAAACTCAAAAACTACTGGACCGAATTCAAAAATTCTTTCACCGTTAGAAAGCTACATTCACCCTGAGTAACATAGGCTATATTTTATCGGAAACGGAAACTACGCGGGTGAAACCGCGGGGCGCTGCTAGTTGTTTTATATAAGGAATTACTCGATTTATTACTGAGTATATGACCCTGCACAACAGTTGAAGAAGTGAAATGTGGAATTTGCTGTTCGAATAACAGGGGCAATACTTCAAAACTAACAGACAAAAACCACAATTTTCAGAGGGTAGTAAAATTAGTTTTATTATGAGAACCGAAGGACACGATACTCTCAGCTCGTAGGAATCGATCGAGCAATACATTGTTTTAATAGTAATTATGAATTATGTCATGAATGGCTACGAATTCTTAGGGCTAGATCTATTGATCTACTTTGGACTGATTATTGCTTATTATAGTAAACGTTTCATACTAAAAAAATATCTTTTGTAAGCGAATAATACTTGTAAAAGCGAATGTGAGCATTAGTGAGCAAGCGTTTCTTGCGCACTTTCACATTAAACGCTCAACTTTCAAGATCCACATTTAATTGAATCATACTTTGCAAAGTATAGCTTAAGTAGATACAATGTATTGTGATGTAAGGCGATATCACAGCTAAAGAACATAAAAAAGACGAGACAAGTTTTGATCATATTTAAAAACTACGCGATCGGAGAAACATGTATACGACATTAATACAAACACGCCTCCTAAGGAACCAAACCCCATGCAGATTTAATTATAAGTTTAATCAAAGACAGACAGAGCCACAATCTCCATAACCCATTCAACACTTAGAAAACATAATTCGGTACACCACAGAGGTCCAAAACACAGACATCTTGACCCTTAGTTTGTGCCCAAACCTCATTAAAACTTGCCTCAGCGTACGGGACCCTCGTAATCCTGCGGTGATACATTTAGGGGTCCTCACGCGTATTATCCCGAAATTACTTTAGCTGTATTGACTTTTTTGGGAAGGGAATTTATAATCAGAAATGTGGAGAAGGTTTACTACAAAAATCCGCTAAAATAAAAGCTGCTAATTTCTTTTAGAGTAACAATTACATTATTAATGTATATTATTTTACCGCACTGTCCCAGAAGTGATTGCGAAGAATATTTTTATACATTCTAAATAAGCGCATGAGTATATGAGCACTCCATTAACTTTCTATTCCGAATCTGATAACATTTGAACTATTATACAGTCTGGACAACGTATTGTAAAATCAAAATGATTGCGTTCGACGTTATTTAAGACTAGGGCCCACATTCCACAACGTGTAATTCAGCTAAAATGAATACGAAAACGTGAGTGAAAACTAGTCATCATTCTTTTTTTAATTTGTCATAAAGTTTTTTACTCTTGAGTAGGAAAACGTCAATTTATGACAAGCTTTTTTGACAGTTTGATGCTCCGATGGAGTTTAAGTTCGAGTTGTTTGAGTTAACGTTTTGGAACATGGGCCTAGAAGTCTTAACTTACCCGTTCCGTATCTGGGACTCACGGTAACCACTAGAAGACTGTCCGTCCGTCTGTCTATACCTAAGCGGTCCATATCTCCTGAACCGTCATAAGTATATTTAGAGTTGAAATCTTCACTTTATGCTTGACACGAGTTTTTTTTTTTGGTTTTTAGTACGGAACCTTCCGTAAGCAAGAAGTTTTTACTTGGCCGGTTTATATGAATCACCCATTAATCTTGTTAGAACAGCTTATATTATGCAATATGGCACTTCTGATTAATTCTCATTTCAATAGATACGAAAATATTTCTCCGCCTACTACCCGAAACTTGAATTCAGGGAAAATTATTTTCTAGCAATATTCAGTAAGCAAAAGTTTCTTATGAGATACGATTCGGTATTCTGGAATAACTTCACACAAAAATGTTACAGTTTTTGGTAACGGAAAGTAATGTGCACGTATTGTACAGTGAAGGAAGATGTAGTCGACTTGAACACTTGTTGAAGAAAACTAACCGGTATTTGTGTTCAGGAGGAGATTTTATCCTGCAGTGTTTTTTTATTTATTTACATACATACACAGGTACGTCATTGTTTTCCTTTCTAGTTTTTACACCCCAGTCCACTTTCAATCTCAAAACATTCCTCACGAGATTTTTCTTATCTCTGCTACGCATCCAGTGAACGCAAATAAAACATGGAAGCATTACTTCAAGGGATCTAAGCGCGAATTGTGACCCAAAAATCCAAAAAAATTCACACATCGAAACCTCGTCGCTGATTCGCCAAACCACACCAACAACATTATTGCTAATACGATGCACAGTTAAAAATTGACCTTATTTCCCAAGTATTTGGGTTTAAATTACCATGTAACGAATAGGCCGTGTAACTAAACACGTGAGCGGCGCAATCGGTAAGCCCCGCCTACCGCGGCGCAATGTGCTTTGGGTCATTTTTTTGAGTTAGGAATGCTTCCATGTTTTATTTGCGTTCACTGTACGCATTACATTTTTTTTACTATGTCCCTTTTAGACATCCGTTTCATGGATAGATAATCATGAAATGACTTCTTCCGCTCTGGGCGGAGCGGAAGGGAGTGTCAGACTCTTACTGACTAAAACCCATCCGTGTTCCTTCTACTGCCCTTTGCGTTCAGCATCCCGGTGACTCTCTCGAACAAATTCCGCAATCCTGGCAAGCACTGGCCCTAGCAAAGCCCGTCTTCTATGCTAACACCTCTTTAAGGTGCCCGGGAACACAGCTGCTGTCGACCCGGGCCTGGTTGCTATCAGACGGCGAGCCACCCAAAGCACGCCATCCGCCAGGCCCGCGCCTAAGGTGGCCGGGAATCGCACTGCGATTTATTCGATGAAGAATAGTTGCCATTTCTTCCCATAAAAATTTAGTTCAGTTTCGTCGAGTAGTTTTTTATTATATGAGCATTTTTGTTTTTTTCAATAAATGATAGCAAATCTGTCGGGATAGCTGAAATCGCATATTTGTTTATTGTTTACACCAATTTATACCGCGGACGCTGTGTATGGGTATGTTTAGCTGGGAGTGAACCACTAAAAAGTGACCGACTTCTAAACAAAAAAACCAAAAGTACAAAATAACTTTAATTCAAAACAAAAAAGCAACCGAAAACACCGAGTTTTTTTTGTTTAGAAGTCGGTTATATTTTTTGTAAAACGTTTTTATTTTATTTTATTATTCCTAGATATGATCTAATCGCATAAAACATCACTTTATAGACACAGCAATTTTAAAAACAGACAATCTGTACACAACCGTTTACTCAGACTTAAGGGCTACCCATTGTCTCAGAAACGTTCAAATGTACGATTATTATATTCCTTAAAATACCCAGTAACGCTATTCATGTTAAGAGAAATCTTAATGGCATTTCAGTATTGTACTGGGTTCCAGATTACGTTCAAAGTATCTTTTGTCTTTTTGTAAAGAAAGGTGCGAGATGGGTTATTCAATTATATCAAATTGTCTGATGTATAATATTTCGGGTTGAAAATGAAGATAAGTTTAACTTTCTTTGAAGAAATATTTTATGCATAAACTTAAATTGTAAAAATTGGGCCGATCGAATGCTGCGCTCATATGTACATACCTTTCGAAAAACACGACATTTTCAATGTCTCACGCTCACGATCGCTCCCGAAGTAGTCGGACCGTGTGGCGAGTTCGCTTCGGTCTAGACGGGCCACTTTGTAGCATCAGAGAATCATGCGGTACATCCTGTCCCAACTAACGGCCGAACCCAATAACCGATCTATCACATACTGGAGATAGAAAAACAAATGAAACAACAGAAAAATTATATAGGTTTTCTGTTGTTGCATTTGTTTTTCTATCTCCAGTATGTGATAGATCGGTTATTGAGTTCGGCCGTTAGTATATAAGTCAATTGTTAATCATTATTCATTCTAGCAAAAATTCTATCTAATTCCAAGGTGATAAGGGGTCTAACTTCACAATATATGACTTGAAATTAACTGTTATATCGCTTAGGTCAAGTCCGCATAAAAGTACGGTAACACCTACATACCCGAGTAGAACTAATCTGTTAGAAATCAAACCTGCTTTGTTATTTCTCTAGGGAAAGAAGCAAATTCTTGGAGCTTATCAGTATTATACCAACAAAGTACCACAAAACATATATGTACACTTACTTTAATTAAATTAACTATATATACGTACATTCGAGTTTAATTAAAGAAAACCACAAAACGGTCTCCACAAGTTCGCTACCAAGTAAGAGTTCACCAAAAACCTAACTAAACATGTAAGGCACCAAAAACCAGTTTTAGTACTTAAATTAATAAGATAGGCCTTAGACTTATAGGGTCTTTAGACTTTACGTAAGTAAGGTCTAAAGAACAGTGGTGGCCGAGTGGTAGCGGCCCCGACTTACGAACTGTAGGTCGTGGGTTCTAATCTAGACAGGCGCGAATTACTTTGTGTAATTACTTTCATCACCACTGCTCTCAAAACAGTGAAGGAAAACATGCGAGGGCACTGTCCTAGCATAAAAAAATCGAAGACATGTGGCATTCACCAACCCGCACTGGGCCCGCGTGGTGGATTACGGCCCATTCCCTTTCCTAGAGAGGAGGCCTGTGTCCCAGCAGTGGGAATATTAAAAGACTGATTATGAAGGTCTTTATAGTCTCATTTAATACAACGACGTCAATTTACACTAATATTAAGACGACTAGAACAGAGCTTCGAGTCTTGGTACGTCTTATGCGTTGACTTTATAAAGAGAATCGGCTGGGGATTATCTAGAAATTTAGTATGGAAGAAGATCAATGATTGGTAAAAAAATCAATATAGCTGTCACCGGAAAATTGCAGAATCCGTAATATTGTAAAATATCTTTATTAGATTTATATAGTGGTGATGGGCGGGGGTTTTGGTTGACTGTGTTTATGTAAAAGACATTCAAAAAGTGATGACTCTCAGCCTAATTTGAATAGATGACTTTTGACTGTGTTTTTTTTTTTATAATTTCTCTCTGTATACTGAAAAAATCGTAGTCTATTTTAAATTTCCTTCTGTATTTCTTTAAACACTGTGTCTACGTTTCTCATCCCACTCTTTTGTCGCAGATCTGCTGGAAGAAATTCCTATTGAAATAAGCGTAATGCTTATTTCAATAGAAGATGGATACAAAAGTTTGTCCATTTCTTGAAGTAATCGACCATTTCACATAGCCAGCTGCATGAAATAATTTTCTAACCAATCTCCGAGATGAAATTAAACCGTAGCCAGTACAAAAAGCGATGAAAAACAACAGAAATGCCTGATGGAGCGTAAAAACAACACCCGTCGCCATGACAGGCAGAATTGTACGGAAAACTACAAAATCGGTGAAGTTTTGTTCTTATATTAATAACTGGATGAATTGTTCACTCAACGTGAGTGGGTTTTCAGTACATTCACGTGTTGTTTGTGTAGAATATATCAGAGTTTGACTGGTTTTTTTTTTCGTTATTTGGATAAAAGCAATAGGGTAGGTGACAAAAAAATCAGTCCTTCAGATAGATTTACGAAAATATTGTTAACTTATTTTTTTTCTTTTTTCACGTAAATACAAAATGAAGACGATACAGTGTGACGTCACTACTCGCTACTTTTTTTACTACGACGTGATGCCACGAGTCCCCACAGATCTTTGAAGCTTTTTATCTTCGTCAATTTATATAGATTTGATAAAGCAAAAAATACGTGTCCAATATTTTTCGATAAATCCAACTGACGGACTAAATAGAATCATATGTTTGTATTCAGGAAACATCCCAATTTCCTTGCTGAGAGTAACTGTTCAAACATGCAAATGTGAATATTTTTTAAGCGCCTTAATTATTACAATGGTGTCCATGTTTCCCGATAGCTACAACTTGGGTGTCTTTTTTTAATAAAAACTTTGCCCCACTCTAGGAATTTCTCCTGTATCGTGGGTGGGTGTGTGTGTGTGTGTACAAACATACAAACAGCCAGACTAGGAACAAACTATATGTAGGCCATACGAATATTTTGTTCCGTGCGGGAATCGAACCCACGACACGTAGCGCAGCAAGCCAAGCGGTCAACCACTACGCCAACCGTGTCGTCTACCATTCATTAGTCGATATGTTACTCCTAGGCAAGCTTGCTTCATAAATGACCATCAGATGAGATTTTGGTCAAACGCGAGCCTTTAATGAGAAAAAACTTTTTACAAAAAAATACAACCGACTTTTCCACAAAAAATCAAAAAAGTACAAAATAACTTTAATTTCGGAACTCGGTGTTTGTGGTTCCTTCTTTAATTTCGGAACTCGGTGTTTGTGGTTCCTTTTTCATGTTTTGAACACCGACTTCCGAAATTAAAGTTATTTTGTACTTTTTTGATTTTTTGTGGAAAAGTCGGTTGTATTTTTTTGTAAAAAGTTTTTTATTTTTCACTTTTTAGTGGTACCTAAACCCCCTCCCCTCCCCCCACCTAAACGAACCAATTACATTAGTGTAAAAAAAACGCACTGCTCCAATGCAGAGTAAACTAAAAGGTCGTCAATGTAGACTGTGTAGATATTTTTTTAGATTTTTGTTGATTTTTCAAAAACCGCTTGTTCGATTTCGATAAAATTTTCATGGGACCATTTGGGACCCTTTCCACCAAAAAAAGAATTTTTCAAATCGGTTGGTAAGCGACGGAGTTATCGAACAAACAATAAAAAAAATAAATAAAAAAAAAAACATACAAACATCCGAATTGAGAACCTCCTCCTTTTTTAGAAGCCGGTTAAAAAATCCTTGCACTAAAAGTAGCCTATGAGACTCAGTCATAACGAAGTTTTACATCAGTGAATTTTATGGATGGGAAATGATCAAGTGACTTCTTCCGCTCTGGGCGGAGCGGAAGGGAGTGTCAGACTCTTACTAACTAAAGCCCATCCGTGTTCCTCCTAATACCCTTTGCGTTCCAGGGCCGCGGTGACTCTTTCAACAAATTTCGGGATGGCAGACAGGCCTACCTAGTTCAGCTACATAAGGCTTCATAAATTGTTGTAACTTATCGAGTCTATAAAGAATTATTGTACTTCCAGAGATCATCTAACCTACATTACCGTATTTATTTAATGTGTCAACCTCAATTTTAAATCTATACTAATATTATAAAGCTGAAGAGTTTGTTTGTTTGTTTGTTTGAACGCGCTAATCTCAGGAACTACTGGTCCGATTTGAAAAAATCTTTCGGTGTTAGATAGCCCATTTATCGAGGAAGGCTATAGGCTATATATCATCACGCTAAGACCAAAAGGAGCGGAGCAGTCATGAAAAATGTGACACAAACGAAGTTGTGCGGACAGCTAGTGCATAAACCTTTATTTCTTTTCGCATAGTTAAAAAAAACTACACAGGCGAAAACGCGAAACATCTCCATTGAAAAATATTTTTAAATTACCCGCAAATTGTTTACAACAAAAACGAGGTCAAATACAGGACAAACAACAAGATTCTCATTGCGAAAGGGTTGCCATGGCGATTTAATTAGATTTTGTATTTAAAGGCTTTTATTTGAGGTTAACATAAATATAGACTTACTTTTTTGTTTCGTTGTTACCATTTTTAACCCCCGACGCAAAAAGACCCCGTCTTATAAGTTTATTGTGTCCGTCTGTGTGTCTGTCTGTCTATCTGTGTGTCTGTGGCGTAATACTCGTAGCTCCCGAACGGATGAAGCAATTTCAATTTACTTTTTTTTGTATTAAAGATGATTTATGTGCGAGTGTTCTTAGACATGTTTGATGAAAATCGATTAAGCCGTTTAAAAGTTGTGGGGCGTGAAAGTGGGGAAGAATAAATGCCTGCAAATATACTCGAGTGGGGTCTTATATGAATGAAAGCGCACTGAAAGAGAATATTGATGACTTAATCGAGAGTGTTCTTATAAGTATGTTACCACCGACACAAAAACTTAAGTCTCCTTTAAAAGGTAAAAAATAAAAAAGAGAGAACGGGAACTATGCAGGTGAAACCGCGGGGGATGCAAGTCTTCCATAAAATAATGATCACCCGAGTTATTAAATTAAAAAAAAACAAAACGTTTTCGCTCGAACACTAAAAATGCACCACAAGAAAAGGCTAGTTCACACTCGTAAAATGCATGAAGAATGAAAAGGTGATGGCACAGAGAGCTCAGGCAACAGAGACATGAGATACACTGCACATAATAAAACGGGAGGTTTACTTCTTTCACGTAATAGCTGGATGGACTGGTTACGGAAGAACACGGCGTTATGTTTTTTGGGAAAGGTTTTGTAAAGAAGTTTTTAACCATCTTCAAGAAAGGAGAAGGTTCTCAGGTCGTCTGTAGATAGAGGTATATTATTTTATATTTATATGAAGGGTATGTGGTACAGAGATGATTTAAAAGAGTGTCCGTGGAGTTTCTTGCACGTTCTTCTCCATAGAGATCTACGCTTTGGAACGTGCAGATAGCTTCACCTCTTTCGACTTGACAATTCAAAAGTGCCTGTAAAGGGTTTAATTGAAATAAATGCTTTGAATCTTGAATCTTGAGATATAAACACCTCCGTTGAGAGGATCCCCCGACCGGACAGTAGTTGTGTCCGGGGGCGACTGCCCGATAGTTGATATTACTGTTGTATATGTGCAAATCGCACGGTAAACTCTAACATCGTGATGCAGGATTTTAGTTCGTTGGCAGCGGCGACCTCTCGCGTCCGGCCCTTGTTCAAGTCATGGTCCGGAGCGAGGAGGCATGGGTAGCGGTCGCCTCCTTCTGCCAAGCAGTACTTAATGCTAGCGAAGGAGTAGGCGGAACGCGTGCGAGAGAGGGAAACCTCACGCCCCAGCCGCCAACACAGAAGAAGACGCCCCGGGCGTCGGAAAACGCAGGGCGATTCCCGGCCACCGTAGGCGCGGGCCTGCGGATAGCGAGCTATGGGTGGCTCGCCGTCCGATAGCAACCAGGCCCGAGTCCACGGCGCGTCGTGTTCCACGCTCGCCTCAAAGAGCCGTCAGCAAAGAAGATGGGGCCCCATAGGGTCAGTGCCTGCTAGGGTTGCGGAATTTGTTCGAAAGAGTCACCGCGGCCCTGGAACGCAAAGGGCACAAGAAGGATCACGGGTGGGTGTTAGTCATTAAGAGTCTGACACTCCCTCCCGCTCTGCCTAGAGCGGTAGTTTTTTTTATCATTAGTTAGCCTGCTTTGAACCACCATTCTCATCTGGTGAAAAGTGATGATTGTATTATTGACTAGCACCGCCCCGCGGTTTTACCCGCGTAGTTCCCGTTCCCGTGGGAATATGGGGATAAAATATAGCCTATGTTACTCGTGGATAATGTAGCTTTCGAATGGTGAAAGAATTTTTAAAATCGGTCCAGTAGTTTTTGAGCCTATTCATTACAACCAAACAAACAAAGTTTTCCTCCTCTTTATAATATTAGTATAGAAAACAATGCTATATCAGTTACATGTTAAGTGATTATTTATGTTCAGAATTCAAAGAAGAGGTGAAGACGGAAACCAGTTTTCTGTAGTAGGTATTTTGTATAGCTGGACTGTTTTTTTTAAATTTTAGACATTTTTACTTTTTGTGGTGTCATTCAACAGTCATAGCCATTTTGATTGTTTAACAAAATTAAGGTGTCGCTAACATCACGAGAAAAGATGAGATTTTATTTTGAACTGTATCATTAAAAGTTACTGTTATGAAAATAATAGGTACACTTATCACATAGATTATTGTCAAAACAATTATTAACCAACTCAACACCAAAATCTTTTGAAGAAATCGATAATTAACTCATTGTCACAACAATTACTCTCAAACACAATACACACCGTACCTAACTGAATCCAGCATCTCACTTCAAACACTCGAAACGCGTCCCATCCCTAGGGCGGACATTTGTCAAAAATCCGACACCGGCACGTCACTAATTATGAAAACTGCCAGCTCGCTTGTCGGGACAGCTGATTAATTACCGCAGCAGTGGGTCAAGTTCATTACGTTCGGGAGAAATGGAAATACGATAGATATATTTATTTGTTTTGACAAGTGCGTTCAGTCCTTGGTCAGTGGAGACTAGGATACCAGGAAATATGAGATTATTAAGTAAGAATTTATGAAACAGATCTGTATGTATCTACTCTGGCAACCCGCACTGGGAAATATTAAAGAAAAATTTCGCAATATTAAAGTACAGCACACAAAACGGTGAAGGAAAACATCGTGAGGAAACCGGCATGTCCTAGAACCAAAAATTCGAAGACATGTGACATTCACCAACCCGCACTGAGCTCGCGTGGTGAATTACGGCCCATTTCCTCTCCTAGAGAGGAGGCCTGTGTCCCAGCAGTGGAAACATTAAAAAGGCTGATTATGCTATGCTTATGCTACTCTGCCAGGGTTGTGAAATTTGATCGAAAGACTCACCATGGCCTTGGAACGCCAAGGGCATTAGGAGGAACACGGATGGGTTTAACTCAGTAAGAGTCTGACACTCCCTTCCAATTCGCCCAGAGCAGATGAAGTCATTTGTTGTTTTCCCATCATAGGTAAATCGCAGGTAGAGTGCAATGGTCTTACCAGCATTAGCTGGCTTTATTTCATCGAAATGATATAAAGAATTTGTCTTCTTGAGTTAACTCGCATAAAACAACACGTTAAAGGTATCATAAATGATATTTATTTTGTAAGTAGGTTAAACATAACACTTTTACACGTCAAATATTTTAAGCTAGATGAAGCCGGTGTTTCCTAGACGCCTATCGTGGTTTATGTAATGGGTAGACAAATACTTTGATTCTATCGTACACCAATACCAACATTATTTGAAAAGGATGTAATGATAAAATGACCTAAGAAATAATTTATAAAAAAAAAACTCTTTTTCTAACACTAACGCTTCTTCTAATTTACGCCATTGACGGCAAGACATAGTGTTCATTTTATATTGTCATTAGCATCGCCCCGCGGTTTCACCCGCGTAGTTCCCGTTCCATAGCCTATCTCCGATAGTGTAGCTTCCCAACAGTGAAAGAATTTTTCAAATCGGTCAAGTAGTTTCGGAGCCTATTCAATGCAAACAAACAAAAAAAGAATCAAATCTTTCCTCTTTATAATATTAGTGTAGATCACTCCTGAACTTTTTGTTAACCTACCTACTACCTACTAAAATATCAGAATCTGGAACTGAACTAAATCCATTAGCGTTCATAAAGCTATTAGTGAAGCAGATATTATACAAAAGTTTGATACAACAGGTCAAAGTCTAATTGTTTAACGAAAAAAAGAAGAAATAAAAACAGGAACAGTCATTATTTCGGAATTGGCACGGCATGTTACTTCGAGTAACTTGGCAATGTTTGAGAATTAGGTTTGTTAAAAAATCTATTGTTTCGTAGCCAATTTTCGCTTTCTCTCCTGTGTACAAATTTAATTAAGAGCGCCGGTAGGCCAATAATGGGGAGTGAAAGATCGTAAGTTCAATGATGCTGAGTTAAAAAGATCAACAGAGTATATTGAAATAAAACTTAATGTTTTAATCTTTAAAACTACGCAACGGATTTTGATGCGGTTTTTTTAATAGATAGAGTGATTGAAGAGGAAGATTTATATGTATAATACATGCATATAATAGTAGAGGAAACATTAGTATCTACATTGCACCCGTGCGAAGCCGGGGCGGGTCGCTAGTTAAGTATACAGATCCCAACACCATACATCCGAAAATTTACGTATTCATACCAAAGAAGGCTAAAGATTAATAGCCTAGATTTATGAGCTTAAAGAATAAACCCAACCTAGGGTCAGTTACTCGGAATAGCAAATAACTTACATCTTACTTTGAGCTTATGACGCTCTTTACTTAGGACGATGATTTATTTACAATTCAGTGTTAAAAAACTTAAACGTTGTTTTTACGGTTCCGTAACCAAAGTGTAAAACGGGAACATATTACTAAGACTCCGCTATCCGCCCGTCTGTTTGTCTGTCCGTCTGTCACCAGACTGTTTCTCATAAACCGTAATTTTCATAGATGATGAATTTATGTTCCCGCTATAACAACAAATACTAAAAAGCAATACATTTGTTGTATGGGAACCCCCTTACATAAATATTTAAGGGGGTACAGCAAACGAGTTTTTTTTTGCTCGTTTTTGCTCTATATTGATAACGGCAACAGGTATATGCTTGAAATATTCATAGAATATTTAGTTACCTATATATTCACTTTAAAATTTAATAATTAAAATAAAATAATCAAATATTCACGTGGCCCCACTTAAATATTGTAATTGTAAATAATAAACATTATTGTAAAAAATAGAAGGGATAGAGTAGTATTTTTTTAGTATGGTCGGAGGTACGGAGTCAAAAGATAACTCTAATTTGACAGCAGGTGGACCATAATCATTTAACTCGACAATACTTCGTGTTTTTTTTTTACTATTGATATGCTCGCGTTTGACCACTATCTCACCTGATGGTAAGCGATGATGTGGTCGAAGATGAAGCACGCTTGTCTAGAAGTAACCTATTCACTCTTGACTTAAAGACTCCCAGGTTGTAGCTATCAGGAAACACGTCCTCCGGCAGGGAACTCCTCTCATGTTAGATAGCTGTTCATTTTCCTAAAATTAATTAATAACTTAACAAACTATTAGATAACGTTACTAAAATCATGTTGCTAAATAATATCAGCAGATAATAACTTTCGCGCAAAACGGTCTAGACGTGTTTATAATATTCAACAAATTACCTCCGGTTTATGGAAGTCTGTTTAATTTCATTATAATGTAGGCAATCCATTATTATTGTACCCAATCGGATATTTGTATGTGGCGAATATTAATAATACCTGATTATTTTCATCGGATTTTATGCCCAGATTCGCCCCCATAAAAAATGAATTGTTCTGTCTAGCCTTCAAAGTCACAGTCGAAGACAAAACTTTTATTTCAATTAAACCATTAAACGGCACTTTTGAACCTCATCTTTTACGTTAAAATAATAAAATGACTCTCGTATCCATTAGCAAAGGTAGATTCTTATGGAGAAGAACGGACGAGAAACTCCATAGTTAATCTTGTCAAATGAATGTTTAATAATAATCATATGGTAGGTATATACAATAAAAAAATCATACACATATATGTATTAGGACGATGCACCAAGAGTAGGTATACGAGTTATGGAGCCAAGTATTACCAGCAGGTAAACTTATTAATTTTCTGAATAAGCAAATGGTACCTATTCAATTGAACTATCCAATATATCTTGGAGAGCTCTTCCAGTCTAACTGGATGTGGCTCAGTGTTTTTCGCCACCAATAAATATTTCACGCCCTATAAAGTTATTTGAACTTTTCTGTAACTTATATTGTGTACATCATAAAGAGTATTCTACACAGAAGGATTGCCTAACCGAGCTCCACAACGCAGCTGGTAAACACGATGCCATCACAAACATGATTCCTAAAAAAAAAATATTTTCGCAGCTCAGTTTTTCAACCGTAAAAAGTTGTGAGATCCATGTAATAACATCGCGGATAATTTATTCAGTCTCTACTTAAGTGACCTTCTGTCTTAAATCTATACTAATATTATAAAGCTGACGAGTTTGTTTGTTTGGTTGTTTGTTTGTTTGTTTGTTTGAACGCGCTAATCTCAGGAACTACTGGTTCGAATTGAAAAATTCTTTTTGGGTTGAATAGACCATTTATCGAGGAAGGCTTTAGGCTATATATCATCACGCTTAAGCCAATAGGAGCGGAGCAGCGATAAAGAATGTTTTAAAATCGGGGATTCCACGGGGACGAAGTCGCGGGCAGCAGCTAGTTATTACATAATTAGCTAACCTAAATATCTTGTAGTTCGGGTCAAAAATGGCCAGAATTGTTTCGAGAAAAGGATGGTATGGCCCGGCCGCTTTATTGCTCGACTTGGCGGAGGCACTTCCGTGCCCCCAGATACCGTTGACAATACTGGCTTTACAAAGATGACTAGCGAAATCAATTGATCATACTTCAGCCTTGGCTAAATATAAGCAAGAAGCTACTGCTACTTCGTCAAAGTTCGAGCCTACTGCCCATCCCAGAAAGATAAATATATCCAAGACGTTGAACCTCCGAATCTAATTAAAAGCATTGACGCTTCGACAGCTCTCAAACTAAATGTCTAGACGAAAATTCCAGCGTCAAAAGACAGCCGTGAGAATCTCCTAATCAGATATCCTAACGCTTCGAAGCGAATATTGGCAAAAATATAGCTACAAACTAGGACTTTTTAAGTCAAAAGTGAACAGGGCCTCTAGTCCGCTATTACAATAGTGTCATAATGGTATATCATTGATTTCATAATGGTTGATTTTTACAAGTTTGTTAATCTACTAATATAAAAGCGTCATTATGACTTTCCAATGGTCAACCACTGACACTCCAATGAAAGAAATGGCATAGAATGGCAATCTCGTACATAATAAATAAATAACAAATGAATGACAGACGTATGCGGTAATCTGTTAGAATTTTGACAGTTCCTTTGATCAGTGACCTACCATTAGAACGTCATTGTGCAGTCATTGCTTTTAATAGCTCAGTTATCAAAAAGTATTTCGAGACCATTGACCGACCAATGATCGACCATTATGAATTTAGCAGATAACGAACTTATAGCAAAATTACAGTGGGATCGTGTTGGAATGACAAATTTATAAAAATAGCAGACTTGGGGCCCTGGTTACTTCTAGACAAGATTGCTCTATTGTAGACCACACCTTCGCATTAAAAAACTAAATATATACATACCTATTTGTCAAGTAAATAACGGTGTTCTTTTAACTTATGGTAATCGGAGTATCGGTGTCATACTAAAGTGTCAATGTTTGGATAGCCTTATTGTATGTTTAGATAGAGTTAAAGGCGTATCGTATGGGTCTAGGCTTTTATTTTCTACGAATTAGTTGTCATTGAAACAATCTTAAGTAAAATCGTACCGTGTTACTTTCATAATAGAATAGTACATTTAAAAAATCGAATTAGTCCATCAGATAGACTTTCAAAAAATATGGAAAGCGTATTTTTTCTTTTTTTTCCTTAATAAAAACCGAAGACGATACAGTGCGTTGAATAGGTACTCGTGTGACGTCACTACGCGCTTCAATTTTTACCATGACGTGACGTCACAAACCGTTATTGTTTATAGATTTGATAAATAAAGCAAAAAATACGTGTCCTATATTTTTCGATAATCTAACGGACTAACTCGATTTTTTTAGTCAACTACCCTTTTATTTGTTGTCCATCAAATACGACATACTACACATTATTTAATATGAATGTACAAAGGTGAGAATGATATATCGAGATCACACTGAGTTCTCTCTTAACTTGTCTGAGAAATCTTACATACATACTTTTGGACCACCGCATTTTTTCCAAAACCTTAAGGCGCGTCCCCGAGCAAAACGCAGCGGTAGCCGTTTTTTGTGTAGTTTTTAGGAGCCATCTTCTCATTATCCATTAGACATATCAACAAATAAAAAATACATTAAATTTCTACATAATCTTGACTCCAAAATGGTAGTTTTATTATTTTATTTTTAAATCGCAATGTTTAATTATAGAGCCGCAACGAAACGACAGAAATGAGAAAGAATTATTTTTAAAATGCATCTCCTCGTAAAGTAACCATTATTTTGGTTTGCTACTTAAAGTAATGGATAGGTAATTTAATAATAAACATTTTGCTAGTTTTATTTTTTATTTAACTCGAAAATTTGATTTTATATAGATTTTACTATAAAATCTGAGCGTAATCGCTACGAATCTTGCGGGTGCGGCGAAGAGGGAAATAATGCTCAAGGTTATTTGGTCAGGGTACCGCCTTAATAATATAAATCACTAGCGACCCGCCCCGGCTTCGCACGGGTGCAATTCTGATACTAAATCTCTACTATATTATGCATGTATCTATACTAATATTATAAAGAGGAAAGATTTGTATTTTTGTACATGTAACGAATAAACTCAAAAACTACTGGACCGATTTCAAAAATTCTTTCACCATTAGTAAGCTACATTCACCTTGACTAACATAGGCTATATTTTATCTCCGTATTCCCACGGGAACGGGAATTACATGGGTGAAACCGCGGGGCGCTGCTAGTTAATCGCATCAAAATCTGTTGCGTAGTTTTAAAGATCTAAGCATACATAGAGACAGACAGAATAGAATAGAAAAACTTTCACTCAGCACAGACACAGCACAACGGTTACAAACACAAATCACACACGTACGGTCGAGAAGCGACTTTGTTTTATACTATGTAGTGATTAAAGATACAATAAAAAGCGGCATAAACTTAATTCATACATGCCAACAAAAAATACTAGCCATACACCTACCAGAACATCTGACCATCCTTATATTACCTAAACTTATTATCTACAATCACAGACGCGACCAGGTGTGCCCCCACCCCCACCAGGTGTACCGGTTTGATAGTGGCCCCACTATCAAACCGGTTCCATGGTACTGGACGAGCTCAAATGACCTAGATGCTCAGAGATTGATCTAGATTTCTATGGGAGACATTAAGTTTTATATTTGAAACCGAAGCATACTTATCGTTACATAATGAATCTACTTCATAATCAGCCTTTTAATGTTCCCACTGCTGGGACACAGGCCTCCTCTCTAGGAGAAGGAATGGGCCGTAATCCACCACGCGGGCCCAGTGCGGGTTGGTGAATGTCACATGTCTTCGAATTTTTGGTTCTACGACATGCCGGTTTCCTCACGATGTTTTCCTTCACCGTTTTGAGAGCAGTGGTGATGAAATAAATTACGCAAAGTAATGCGCCTGGTTGGGTTTGAACCCGCGACCAGCAATTTGTAAGTCGGGGCCGTTACCACTCAGTCACCACCATATTATTCTGTAGCGTAAAAATCACCAGTGCTAAGTTGTATAAGTGACAAAAATAGTGATGATTCTTCATGAATTTACGATTCTAATTAGTCTGTCATTTAGGGTATAAAAAAAATATTGCACGCTTTATCAGATGCATAAAAAAATACGAAGATAAAACGTTTTTACGTTCAGAGGCCGTAACACGAAGTGCTAATGCTATCATGACTCAGTGTGAAAAAGGGATAGTGCTATTCGTCTTGTATAACTCCGTCTCTCTCTGACACAGGAAGCATGATGGATTTAAGACGTCATGGTAGGGCTAAAGGACTGCGTGGCGTTCCGCGAAATTTCAACGCACTGTATCGACGGAATTTTAAGAAGAATATATGTGCAATATTTTTTGTAATCGACTTGACAGACCAAATACTCTTTTAATAATCTACCTTATCACTACATAGTATAAAACAAAGTCGCTATCCGCCGCCGTCTGTCCCTATCATAGATATAATAATATTGCTATGGTCCCTATGTATGCTTAGATCTTCAAAACTACGCAACGGATTTTGATGCGGTTTTTTTAATAGATAGACTGATTCTTAAGGAAGGTTTATATGTATAATACATGCATATTATAGTAGAGGAAACATTAGTATCTACATTGCACCCGTGCGAAGCCGGGGCGGGTCGCTAGTCAGATATAAAGTACGTATGCCAGATACAATCTTGCTAATGTTACTACCATAAAAAACGGCTACATTTTAAACTGAAAAGTTCTAACGAGTAACGATGCTACCCTAATCATTTTCACAGCCACGCTAAGTAACAGCCAAATCTTCTGATCGATATTTAACCTAGTTCCAATAATCAGATTTAGTTAATATTTTGCACGCCCCTATAGTTTAGATGGCAAAATATTTGGGAAAGGTTGTTCATAAGTATCAGTTACTTTTACACCATCATCCTCTTTGTCTTATCCTCGTTAGTCTCAGTATGTCTTCTATTTTTTTTTTATCAGTTTGAACGGGGCAATGGCATCCTTCCATTTCTCTGTTGTGTTTCTCCACGGCCATTTATTAAGAAGCAGAATTATTTCCATGTCTTTAGCTGGTAATCTCAGAATAATCTAGTACTTTTTATTCCGAAAAAATGCACGGTTCCTGTACCCACGAAAACAAAGCCCTCACAATACTTACTTTTAAATAATCTTTGTAATTTATTTATTTCACTTTTACCAGCATTTCAAAAGAAAAAAATAACTATAATTACTACTGAGTCAGTAACACCGGTCTGGTACATTGGGTCGCTCATAAATCAGCAGACGACACGAACTGACAGACTTGACTGATGTCAAGCTATTTGCATCAAACCAGGCGGATACGTGCTTGTGCAACGTGTTGGTTGGTAAATAGATTTGTTGGAACTACACGGATGTGCGTTGATTTGTTAAAAGACAAAGGTTTCAATTAACTAAAAATTCATTAAATAAAGAGGTATAATACCAGTCTAAACAAACCTTTTTATTTGTGATTGTAACCCATATCATGAAAGTGCATTCGAAATAATCGGTCCGCCATCTTTGGGAGTCCGCCATATTGGATTTGGAATGATGTCACTTAGTTAACCGCGCATGCGAGATTTATTCATACACACTTACTAACTATCAAGGCAAGTATAAGCGTATTCAATGAAGTTAGATCTAAAGAGAAATTAAGGAACATTGGTGGGTTGTTCCATAATTTCTCACGGTCGCTATAGGCCAAAAATTACCCTAACATGACGATGATTTTAATAGTACATTCTACGTCAGGGATTCATTCATGTTAGTCTGGCGGTTTGAGTTCTTTAGGTATTACTTTGGTATTGTTCGTCAAATCGTTGAGCTCCTTAAAGTTCTAAGTAAGAGCTACACGATAACTGACAAATGCTTGCACTGTTTGGACAGGTCCACTCCAATCTGTGTGGCACTTTCCTCAAAAGACCACTTCAGACACCAATCTACATGGTTTTCATATGATTTGACCAGTACAATTGTATGGACTTCAAAATAGACATTGACCTCTGAATTTGTTTCAGTGATTCTTCTCAGGGTAGTCAGCTAGGAAACACCGGCCTCATCTAGTTTTTATAACGGCCAAAAAAGATTGACGTGTTAAAGAGTTTTTTTTGCAACCTACTTAAAAAATAAAAATCATTTATCATGTTAATCCCACACATTGTTGACATCGACAATCGTTAACGCCGATAAAATTTAACTTGTTGGATCCTAGAGAACTTCATCGTCGATACCAGTACTAATAAAAAAGGCTCAATGGTCGATCAAAGAAGACTAACAGATAGCGATCTCAACAGATCCCATGGTCGTCCAGTTGCGAAATTTGTTCGAAAAAGTCATCGCGGCCATGGAACGCAAGGGTATTAGGAAGAACACGGGTAGGTTTTAGTCAGTAAGAGTCTGACACAACCTTACGCTCCGCCCAGAGCGGAAGAAATCATTTGATGATTTCTAATCCTTAAAAAAAGGTACAACTACAATATTTTATAAAAGCGCGCCAGTTTATTCAGTTCATACTAATGCTGCCTTTGCAACTGCAAGGAACTGGCACGGTCAAGGTACTGACTACATTATATATATATATATATATATATATATATATATATATATCTGTACACTACACTGTAATTTGCATTCGAGCTGCCTGCAGGGGGAAACGTTCCTACCAAAGTTGTTGAATTTGTTCGAAAGCATCGCAATTCGCACGGGTGAAACGGGTGGGTTTAGTCAGTAAAAATCTGACACTCCCTTCAAAAGAGATTGATTATTTCCCATACTTCTAAAAAAATGTCCCTTATTGTGGCAAACACTTAAGTGAATAATCAATCTCAGGAGACTTAAGTACCCATCTATAAATTGCAAACAGAACATTTCATCTACAACCAGCCTCATCAAAACTCGATAATTTATTATCTAATCGTGTCTTCAATTTTCAAAGAACTTTTCTCGATGAAATTTACAAGGACAGTTTACTGTTCAATCCTTGAAATTGAAAATGACACAGGCATTTAACCAAGTATATTTTTTTTTATCATAACTTATAAATAACATTATTTTTGTACTTTCCATTCACATTATTACAAATCCGAACAAGGACTAACTTAGATTATCTGATATTTATGGAAAAGTACACAAAAACTATTTACGTAAAGCTTGTTGTTGTACACAAATCACTATTTAATGTGTTTATAACTTCACTATTATCTTTAAGACAGATCTAGACGTAAACAAAAACTGATTGTATCCGACTGACCTAGAGCAAAAGTATTTCCAAGTAGTGTATTGACACTTAGTCATAGGTTACGGTAGCGATGGTTACGGTTTTGGGTTCGATTCCCTGGCCAGGCGAAAAGTTATTCGGTTTTTCAATCTGGGCTTTTTCATAGCAGCCCGAAGTCTAGAGCTGATGGTAATAGGATGTCCTCTTAATACATGGGATTTAAGAATAATGGGTACTGCCAGAGCTGCGGAATTTGTTCGTAAGAGCGGGTTCATATTAGGTCGGACCGACAGTTTTATCGGGCCGACAAACGTGTCGGATCCATATTGGCATATGTATTTCAATAGCGCTGTTCACATATGGGCGACACGACAAAACTAACAGAGCCGACACTTTTACTGGACGTTCAGCCACGATTTCTGTCGGGTCGGCATAATATTGGCGTACTGGCAAGTATAGCGCCGTTCACATTTGTGGGCGCGAAGCGGCGGAGCCAATTCCACCCGCTCATCCCCCGCTCTCGGTAATCGCGCGAGCAGTTTTGTCGACGTGTATGCAGAAAAAACACGTTTAAATATGGAGAGCGAAATAAATACAGAACATTTCGTCATCCATCGCATACAAACGTCAATTCACGACTGATTGCTTTGTGACGATCCGGGCAGTAAAACGACCGTAACGTCAGTGGTGTTCACATTAGGTCGGGTCGGCAACGTCTAGTGTGAACAGCAACAACCGACAATCAGTCAACGGTAAACTGTCGGTCCGACCTAATGTGAACCAGCTCTAAGAGTTACCGTGGACCGTGGCCTTGGAATGCAAAGGGTATTAGGAGGAGCACTAACCGGTAAAATATAACCTGATGGAAAACGAGGATGTGCTCGACTAGTACACTTGTCTAGAAATTACCTATTCACTCTAAAGGGAATTCTTAAATCTGTTTCTAAGCTTTGACTCAAAATGTAAACTTAAGATGTAGGTATTCATATATCATCTGCCTAGCCTTTTCCCAACTATATTGGGGTCGGCTTCCAGTCATACCGGATTCAGCTGAATACCAGTATTTTACGTGAAGCGGCTGCCTACCAGACCTCCACAACCCATTAACTGGGGAACACGGTACTTCTTGGCAAAACTGGTGTCAGATTTTCGGGCTTCTGACAATCCGTAACGACTGCCAAAGATCTCCAAATGACAGCCGGGACCAACGGCTTAACGTGCTTTCCAAGGCACGGAGAAGTCTCGTTAAGATGGTCACCCATCCACAGACCAACCTCGGCAAGCGTTGCTTAACCTAGAAGATCGACCCGTGCGGCTGTTATCATTTAGCCACGAGCTCCTCATGCAGATATTCATATAGATGGCTAAAATTAAATCGTACGCCGTTCTTATCTTTTGAAGATCAAGTGGGCGAGCCTCGGTCCATGAATTTAGATATTCCCAAGTGATACAGCTAAAGTTTTAAATTGTTTCTTTTGTTTATTTAATGACAGTCTTTAACTTTTTAATGCGATTTCGGATTCCTTTACGTGTGAAAGATGGTATACCTACTTGAGAAAGCAAGTTCAACACTGATAATTCAATTCCGAAATTGAGAGGAGTAATATTTTTTTATATTTTTTTTTTCTGAACGCAACTAATCTGTGGAACTTTCCTAAAGTCGTTACATGGACGGCCCGCGCGATACATATACTACGATTCAAATATTGTGTAATAAATAAGCCTTGTTGATTTTACGGTTTAAAATGTTTAATTAGAGTAATAATGGGAGAAAGATTACTAAAATATGTTACTAAAAATTATTTAAAGACTGATATAATAATAAATATTGTTTGATTTGAAACAAACCAAAAAGTTACCAGTTACGGAATTCCGGAATCATATCTCCTGTATTGAAACTCAGTTCCGGAATTGAAAACCTTGCGATATCGCATACCCTAGTTGTAATTCTGGGCAGAATGGAAAAAGATAAAGTGGTGAGCCGACCCCAAGAATGACACAAGTCAAGGTCAGGAAGGTGATGACTTGCAATATCAACAAAACAGTATCTTTAATTTCTACAACAGCCAATTACTTGAGATATTTTTAAACTTCGAAAGTCGACGACGACGCTACGGTGCGAATTTAGCATAAAAATATGTAATATTTCTGTCCTTTAACGACCACATTAAAATTTTAAAGTCTGCATATAAACGTCATACTGTAAGACAAATTATTTCCGTTCTCTTTCATGAAACACTTTTCCTTTTACACGCAAAGTTATCTGGTATGGAATCGCTAAGTAATAAACATGATTTCTTGTAATTAAATCAAGTCGCCTCGTCGGTGTAGTGGCACCAAGTGATACTTACTACAGAGCATCTAGGCCCCAAGTCTGCTATTTTTATAAATTTGTCATTCCAACACAATCCCATTGTCATTTTGCTAAAAGTTCGTAATCTGCTAAATTCATAATGGTCGATCATTGGTCGGTCAATGGTCTCGTAATACTTCTTGATAACCGAGTTATTAAAAGAAATGACTGCACAATGACGTTCTGATGGTAGGTCCCTCATCAAAGGAACTGTCAACATTTTAGCAGACTACCGCATACATCTTTCATTCATTTGTCATTATGTACGAGATTACTATTCTATACCATTTCGTTCAATGGAGTGTCAGTGGTTGACCATTGGAAAGTCATAGTGACGCTTTTATATTATTAGATTACGAAACTTGTAAAAATCAACCATTATGAAATTAATAATAGACCATTCTGACACTATTGTAATAGCAGACTTGAGGCCCAGGTCATGTGTTAAGAAGTTTGTCCGTCAGGGATTTCTCAGTAACGGCCTACAAGGAATCCATACCAAAACACAGTACCTATACTTAATTAACTAGACATACCTTCAGCATTTCAAAGGTCAAAAGCTAGACAAACATTACCGAAAAAAACACTAATATAGGCGTTTACAGGCCGCCAAACCACAACAATACAAACGTAGAAATTTAATAATAGAACATCTTAAACCTAGCTTAAACTCTCGGGTTCGTTTCCGAAGCCTACCCCTCAATAACCGTGGATTTTTCCCTCATAAAATAAGCCTATTTCTAAGGATGGGAAATCATCAAATAACTTGTTCCGCTCTGGGCGGAGCGGAAGGGTGTGTCAGACTATTACTGACTAAAACACATCCGTGTTCCTCCTAATGCCCTTTGCGTTCCAGTTCTATTATAGTACGGTGAAATGGTGAACATACAAATGGTGAAGGAAAATATCGTGAGGAAACCGGCATGTCCTAGAACCAAAAAATCGAAGACATGTGACACTCGCCAACCCGCACTGGGCCCGCGTGGTGAATTACGGCCCATTCCTTCTCCTAGAGAGGAGGCTTGTATCCCAGCAGTGGGAACATTACAAGGCTCATTATGATTGTGTAGCTATCTAGCGGAGAAAGAATTTTCATAATAAGAAAAACTTCCAGTCTTCGACAGTTGTTACGTACTGAATTCTGACAAACTGTCTTATCAAGGGACATCGTTTTACCCAGTTGCTGAATAATGGAGGTCAGTTAAGCAGTCATTCCATGAAAATACTGGCTTTCAACTGGCTGGAAGATGAAAAAAAAGTACTAGGGATTGATTGACTTTCAGAGATTACTTTTTATAGCTCCAACTACCTTTTTTTTTGGATAGGAAATCATCAAATGACTTCTCCCGCTCTGGGCGGAGCGGAAGGGAGTGTCAGACTGTTACTGACTAAAACCCACCCGTGTTCCTCTTGTGCCCTTTGCGTTCCAGGGCCGCGGTGACTCTTTCGAACAAAATCCGCAACCCTACCAGACAACCTAAGGGTGAAACATTCTCCCCACCGAATGTGTCTCCACATTGTCGTCGTGGTGGGGCTTGAGTGTCCCAATGATCTTGCGAGCTTTCCCGGTAGAGCCACTCATGCCGGAAGGTCGCAAGTGAGGGATCAGACCAAGAGAGACACACGCCTGCTCGCTGCTCTCTGGTACGCGTCTGATCATCAGACGTGACTGTGGGAGCAGCGAGCAGGTGGAGAGGTGAGTTAGGAGAGAGGGCCCTGAGAAGGGCCGGAGCGAACAGGGACCGCACCCTTAAAAGGAAAACATGAAAAAACAAGACGCTTGCAAAATGAGTCCCCAGGTGGGTCCCAACTGCTCAGCGGTCGGGGAATCCCACCCCGCTTCGGCGGGCTGCCCTCCGTACTCTGGGGTGGGCACCAAACGTCTTCCGCTTGCCAGTGGCAACAAGAGCCGAGGAGGCTCCGAGTCAGCGTCGTCATCCGGATCTGACTCCTTTAAGGAGCTGATGGCGCACGAGTTTGTAGAGGAGGGTTCGCCTGAGCGCCGGGGTGGTGCGGAGTCGGATTCCGGCTCCGCGCCAGACCTAGTAACGGTCAGCTCGGCGGGCTCTGGATCCGGAAGAGAGGGGGCTGCTGCGGAGAACGGCAAGTTCTTCCGCAAGCGGCCCAGACGGGAGGATACCGGGGGGTCGTCCTCCGAGGGCGAATTTGCCTCCGCCCGCAAAATCCCCACCGCAAGGCGGGGCAGGGGCTGTGAGGCAGGGAGGGGGCTGGCTCCCTCTAACCGGGAGGTGGAGAGTCGGGCCGGGAGGCTGGTGGAGGAGGGGCGTCGCCCTGGAGGGAGCGGTCGTAGGGCTCCCTCTACTCTTCCGCCTACTCTCGACTCCGACGACTCGGAGCCCCCGGGAGAGGTGCGTCCCACGGTTGAGGAGAAGAGGGCCAAGCTGGAGGAGGTCGTGGAGGCCGCGATCCGCGCTGTGGCCTTCAAAAGGAAGCAGTCCTCCAAGCGGGAGGCCATTAGCGCGGCCAAAGCCTCCATAATGGCGGCGGCGGCGGCCAACGTCGGCGGGTCCGGAGAGGCGACAGAGTTGCGGGCGGAGGTCGCCCGCCTCGCGGCCTTAACGGAGCGACTCATCGCGGAGAATGAGTCGCTCCGGAGGGACCTGGCTGACATGGCCAGAGCGGCCTCTGAGGGGCCGCAGGGGGGGCTGAGTCCGGCGGCGCTGGAGGGGAGCCAAGTGCTGAGCCAGGTGCGGAGCCTGGTGCGGCAGGAGCTGGCTCCCTTCCGGAAGCAGTTCTCCGTTTTGGAGGACATGGTCCGGCGTCCCCCGTTAGCGGCGGCACAGAGGCCCCCGGGACAGCAGAAGGCGGCTTCGTACGCAGCCGCGGTGGCTGCTGGCCCGGGAACGTCCGGCCAGGCGAAGGCCAAGGCGGGAGCCGCGCCAGCGCCTGTGGCGCCGGCGCCTGCGACGCCGGCGACGACCAAGTCCGCCCCGGCGAAGAGGGGAAGGAGGAAGGCTGGAGGGGGAGCGGCTAAAGCTGCTGCGTCAGTGGCGCCGCAGCCGCCCCCACCCCCAACCTCGGACCCTCCTGCGACCGGGGCCGGGTGGCAGGTTGCTGGAGAAAAGCGGCAGGCCAAAAAGGCGGCCAGGAGCAAGGCCAAGAGGCAGCGGCGGAAGGCCAACGCCATCGCGGCGAGGCTTCGCGCCCCGAAGTCCGCGGCTGTGGTTTTAACACTGCAGCCGGAAGCGGAACAGAGGGGTGTGACGTACCTCGCCCTGATGAAGCGGGCGAAGGAGGCGGTGAACCTCCGGGAGCTGGGCATCACTGGGGGCCTCGGGATCAGGAGAACCCTGACCGGTGCCCGGAAGCTCGAGCTCGCCGGAGCGGAGAGTGGCCCGTTCGCGGACGCCCTGGCCGAAAGGCTGAAGGAGGTCCTCCCCGCGGACGAGGTTCGAGTGTCCAGGCCGACTAAGTGCATTGACATGCGCATAGTGGGCCTGGACGACTCCGTGACGGAGGAGGAGGTTGTGGCCGCCGTCGCCAGGACTGGGGGGTGCTCTGCCGAGCTCGTCAAGGCGGGCACCCTCCGGCCTGACAACACGGGCATGCAAACCCTTGTGGTGAGCTGCCCCGTGACGGCGGCCAGAACAGTGTCGGAGGGTCGAAGGCTCTTGGTGGGGTGGGTTTCTGCGCAGGTAAAACTGCTGGAACCCAGACCTCTGAGGTGCTACCGCTGCCATGTGGGTAACCACACGGGAGCTATGTGCCCCTCGGAGGTGGACCGCAGTGGACTTTGTTTCCGCTGTGGTCAGCCCGGTCATCGGGCCGGCTCGTGCGAGGCCACGCCGCACTGCAGTGCATGTGCGGCTGTTGGCAAGCCGGCTGAGCACTGGGCTGGGGGAAGGGCCTGCGCGCCATCCGCCCCGACCAAGGGCAAGAGGTCCACCGCCGCCGCCGCCTCTGCCGCCGCCGCGGCTTCCGTCGCCGCTTCTGCCGCTTCTGCTGTGGGTGCTGCGACTCCCGGTACTCGGGAGGGGGCTGAAATGGAGTGCCAGTAATGGTCCCATTTCGGCCTCCTCCAGAGACAAGTCGGCCGCTGTGCTATTGCGCAGTGGCTGATGCCTGTGGACGGTGAGCGTGGGTGGCTCGCCGTCCGATACCAGGCTGAGTCGACGACGCGTTGTGCTTCACGCGCGCCTCAAGGAGCCGTCAGCACCAGAGACGGGGCCCCATAGGGTCGGTGCCTGCTAGGGTTGCGGAATTTGTTCGAGAGAGTTGCCGCGGCCCTGAAACGCAAAGGGCACATGGAGGAGCACGGGTGGGTTTTAGTCAGTAAAAGTCTGACACTCCCTACCGCTCCACCCAGGGCGGGAGGGGTCATTTGATGATTTCCCATCCAAAAAAAAAAAAAAAAAAAGGGTGAAACATTCTAAACATTATAATATTAGTTCTCGATTGACACATGTTTATACAATAGTTAATGGAGTCGTCGTTTCTACCCCAACCCTCAAACGAGGAGGTGGGAGGAAGGCACAAGCTGACACCGCGTCAAAATAAATACAAATCCATTATTTACTTCGGGATGATAATCAGTCTTTTGGCAGAGTTATTTTGTTTAAACTTGCCTTTTGATTAACTGTCTCCATCTTATTTTTATGGTTTTTGAAGTCAGCTTAATTTACTAAAGGTCTTGAGAACTTGAAGTCAAAGTTTAGACATTATAGTGATTCCAGATTTACTGTTCTGTTTAGTTACTTTAATGAGTCATTTTACTATAATATTTTTTTATTATTTTGTGCTTCATATATTCTCACAAGAGCCACATTCGTCTACCACTAGCAAATAGTAAGCGACATCCGATTTATAGAAGCCCTAAGTAAGGCGTAGTCGAATACGCGATCATAACACTAGTTAGTTCGGCAAACGCAATCACGGCGTCGCGTCGAGTTAGGGCGCCTTCCTGCAGCCCTATTATGATGTCTTAAATCCATCATGATTCCTGTGTCAGAGAGAGACGGAGTGACACAAGACGAATAGCACTATCCCTTTCCCTCACACGAATAATGATAGCATTGGCACTTCGTAGTACGGCCACTGATTGGCCGACGACTAAGACAGATACGATAAGAAAACATGTTTTCATAATTTTGGAAACTGTTACAAAGACAGTAAATGATAAATGATTTTTATTTCGTAAGTTGTAAAAAACACTTTTACACGTCAATCTTTTTAGGCCTTTATAAAAACTTTTTACAAAAAAATACAACCGACTTCTACACAAAAAATCAAAAAAGTGCAAAATAACTTTAATTTCGGAACTCGGTGTTTGTGGTTGCTTTTTCGTTTTTTGAACACCACTTCCGAAATTAAAGTTATTTTGCACTTTTTTGATTTTTTGTGTAGAAGTCGGTTGTATTTTTTTGTAAAAAGTTTTTTTATTTTTCACTTTCTAGTGGTACCTACACCCCCTCCCCTCCCCCCACCTAAACGAACCAATCACATTGGTGTAAAAAAAAAGCACTGTTCCTTTGCAGAGTACACTAAGAGGTCGTCAATGTAGACAATGTAGATATTTTTTTTAGATTTTTCGAAAACCGCTTGGTTGATTTCGATAAAATTTTCATGGGACCATTTGGGAAGTATAACCCTTTCCAACAAAAAAAGAATTTTTCAAATCGGTTCACAAGCGACGGAGTTATGCGCGAACAAACAATAAAAAAAAATACAAACATCCGAATTGAGAACCTCCTCCTTTTTTAAAAGTCGGTTAAAAAACTAGATGAGGCCGGTGTTTCCTAGCTGACTACCCTGAGAAGAAACACCGAAACAAACTCAGAGGTCAAGGTCTCTTTTGAAGTCCATACAATTGTACTGGTCCAGTATCTATTACTGTCGTGTCACGCTTATTGTAAGAAAAGTAGATTATTTTTAGTATATTGACGGTCACTATTGATCAGTGTTAAGAAAACTAGCATTTTCATACACGAGGCACTTAAATAACGTGTTACTATGCTATCTTATCAACTTATATTCTAACTCACCATCACATTTCAGGTCAAAAGTACAAACAGCAAAAACATACCTGTAACAAAAACATTAAAGTTATTATAACAACATAATGAAAGGGGACAGTTCGCGTGTCACAGTTGACATTAAAATAGGCAAAAGTTAACACAATTAAGTTCGAAATATCATGGGAATTTTACCATAGAAATTAACGGTAATATTTTACCGAACAGGTACAGTCAACCGTACTAAGAACTACGAGAACCTGGCCACACCGGTCAAATAGGGTAGTTAACTAAAAAAATCTAATTAGTCCGTCGGATAGATTTCCAAAAAATATTGGACACGTATTTTTTCTTTTTTCACGTAAACAAAAAATGAAGACGATACAGTGCGTTGAAAACTCGTGTGACGTCACTACTCGCTACAATTTTTAGCGAGCCGTGACGTCACAAGCCCCCGCTCCTGATCTTTGATGCTTTGTATCTTCGTCTGTTTTTATTAATTTGATAAAGGAAAAAATACGTGTCCAATATTTTTCTATAATCTAAATGACGGACTAAACATAATCATATATTTTTTACTCAGGAAACATCCCTATTACATAGATCGTACTTAGACTTTGTTAAGTTCGCGATTTATATGAAGTTTAGCTGTTCCGTGCAACTTCGTCTACGTCACATAAGAGATAGAAAAATAGTTATTTATTTTCTCCTTTAGATTCTTACGTAATAAATATTAAACAGGGGGGTGGGGGTCGGATTATTCTTATCTATCTATACTATATGATATATAAAGAGGAAAGATTTTTATTTTTGTATGTAACGAATAAACTCAAAAACTACTGGACCGATTTCAAACATTCTTTCACCATTAGTAAGCTATAACATTCACCCTGAGTAACATAGGCATATTTTCTCCCCATATTCCCACGGAAACGGAAACTACGCGGGTAAAACCGTGGGGCGCTGCTAGTATTTTTTAATATACGGGGGAAGGGGTCAAAAATCTAGCGAAAATAATCTTATGTATAAGCTAATAGCGCCCTATTGCTATAGTATAGCCTATAGCGGTATAGCCATTCTCGATAAACAGGCTATCCAACACTTTAAGTATTTTTCGATTCGAACCAGTAGTTAATGAGATATGCGCGTTCAAAACATACGTAAACTTTACTGTATTTTGCTTATTTTACATAACAAAACAAGATCGTAACATAGTCGAAGAACAATTCTATACTTATGAATCTACTCCTTACTGATATGAGATAAAGGCACTATAAAAGTCCAACTATGTATTACCATGATCGTGTGAGTGACTGTACTTGTACAATAATAAAATCATTTAATGTAAGCTACTTTTACGTTCCCACGGACGCATGAAAATAGCGTTTCTCATGGTTTGTTTTAATATGATTAAATTAAAATTCAGAGCCCCAAAAGGCATTGTCCGTCCTACAAAAGACCAGTCGTTTTATCAACAAAAACTATTTTTTTACTCACTATGTTTTTAATTTGTAGTTAACTGAATATGTAGTGGATAATGACCAATGCCCGCCAAAAATAAACACATCAAAAGTATCTAGGGATCAACATATATTTTTGCAATAACTTTTCTCCTGATTGATATTAATTAAAATTTTCTTTAAGGATTCATCAAATAAAGTGTTTTCGTTTGTCACAGTAACGATAAACCAAGTCACCTTTGCATTAATAAAGAAATTTGCCATTTTCCTAATAAAGGGATTTTTGACATTTGAACCACTAACATTAAAGTTCGAAAAAAAGACTGAAATAACAGTTTTCTTTAAAATTTTATTGGGTAACTTAAACAATTAATAATCCGTGTTTCTACCGCGAACACTAACAACACAAGAACATCGGTTTGGCATACTCAAAATGAGTTCATCCAAATCACGCTGTGGAATGGCCGCCCATGTTCGTTGCAACAACAAAAAAAGGTCTTCTTGCGACTGGATACCCTCCATATTCGGCAGAGCTCTTCGCTTACCTTGGCTGAGCGCCATGGAGGACGGTATCGCTGCACCACACGGAGACAAGACCGATACATTCAAATCTTAACTCGAAGAGCTCCAACAATAACCGCCATGATGTTAGCCGTGAGGCTTCATCACTCTTCAGGGAACTTAATTAGCGACCAAACAGTCAGAAACCGCTTGCATGAAGTGAACCTTCATTCCCGAAGACCGCTACGGGTACCACCTATAGCAATGCACAATCGTAGGATTCGATATCAATGGGCTCTTGAACACAGAAATTGGGCAGAAGAACAATGGCGTTTTGTGTGCTTTTCTGATGAGTCTCGTTTTGGTATGAGACCGGATACAAGACGTATACGACACTGGAGAACCCCTGGACGCCAACAGCGATTAAAATCCTGCCAGGAAGTCCATCCTTATAGTGGTGGAACCATCATAGTATGGGCGGGTATTTGGATCGGCGGAAGAACTGAGTTGATTTGGATCAGAGGCAACCTCAACGCTCAAATTTATGCTGAGACGATTGTATCAGACGTCATCGTTCCTCTACAAGTGCAAATCGGTCCCTTATTTCAGTTAATGCATGATAATGCACGACCGCACACCGCAAGAGTTGTAAGACAGACTCTCGCCGCAGCTAACATCAATGTCCTGCCCTGGCCTGCTCAGTCGCCAGACTTGAACCCGATTGAGCATGCATGGGATATGCTACAGAGAAGAGCTCTGCCGAATATGGAGGGTATCCAGTCGCAAGAAGACCTTTTTTTGTTGTTGCAACGAACATGGGCGGCCATTCCACAGCGTGATTTGGATGAACTCATTTTGAGTATGCCAAACCGATGTTCTTGTGTTGTTAGTGTTCGCGGTAGAAACACGGATTATTAATTGTTTAAGTTACCCAATAAAATTTTAAAGAAAACTGTTATTTCAGTCTTTTTTTCGAACTTTAATGTTAGTGGTTCAAATGTCAAAAATCCCTTTATTAGGAAAATGGCAAATTTCTTTATTAATGCAAAGGTGACTTGGTTTATCGTTACTGTGACAAACGAAAACACTTTATTTGATGAATCCTTAAAGAAAATTTTAATTAATATCAATCAGGAGGAAAGTTATTGCAAAAATATATGTTGATCCCTAGATACTTTTGATGTGTTTAGATGCACACATAGAACTATAGACTTGATTGCAAGCATGGCAATATCGGTCAATAACCGATATAGTCACTGACATTCCTAATTTAGAAAATGGAATTAAACACAAACATAGAATCATTTTTTGTTTTTTTTTCCGTTACTTTTTGGGCTCAAACAAGAGCCGGACGGCGAAAGAGCAATGACCGCTATTGACACGTTAAAAGAAAACAAGTATAGCAGAAAACTGTGATCACAGCAACAGTATCAATCTTTTTATCTCATTTCTCAGACAAAATAATTTTCTCTTTGTAACCTTGACACGTTAAATTAACGGATCGAATTCGAACCACGATACTGCGCTCAAAAACACAGATCGTTGACGTGGCTCAGAAGGCTGTCCAGCTTAAATGGAACTGGGCTGGACATGTCTGCCGTATGTCCATCGAGCGGTGGGCCTATGAAACTCAAAATTGGTGCCCTGACATCGCGAGACGGGGCCGCGGCAGACCACGAAGGAGATGGCGGGACGACTTGGATGTCTTCTTTGGGAATTGGCAGGATGTGGCACAGGATCGGGAACTATGGAAGGAGTGGACGCCTTTGCACAGCAGTGGGACATCTCAGGCTAGCTTTAATAATATAATTGTAACCTTACTATATTTAAATTTAATTTGACATATTTTAGTAATGTAATTTAATGAAACAGTAACTTTGAATTTAGTAGACCGTTTAGTAGAGAGAATTCAATTTATTGGAATAATTTTGAATCAGTCTTTTGGTATAACTTTTAATTTAAATTATTGTTGAATAATTTACTAAAATGAAATATAATTTATTTACGCAATTTTCAATTATTTTCCTGTAAAACTAATAATAATTTATATGTGCATGCTGTCATTATTTATAACTGAAGGAGCGCATTTAAATGAATCACTTTTGTCACTGTGACTTTTGTTGCAACTTTGTATTCTTTGTTAGAGATCAAAATAAATAAAGAATTAAGCACATTGTTCCACATGTAGCAAGCAGTAATAGTCCTTAAAGTGACAACCCTATTTTTGCTGCAATTGTACCTTGACTCCAGACTTTGTTGTAGATCTCCTTTTGTTTGCCTTCATGAGAAGCAAGTTAACAAAAATCTTCTAATAAGGCTTTTTTTCAAAGATGAGAAATCATCAAATTAATCTTTCACTCTGTGCGGAGCGGAAAGAAGTGCCACACTTACGGCCGAACCCAATAACCGATCTATCACATACTGGAGATAGAAAAACAAATGAAACAACAGAAAAATTATATAGGTTTTCTGTTGTTTCATTTGTTTTTCTATCTCCAGTATGCGATAGATCGGTTATTGGGTTCGGCCGTTAGTGACTAAAACCAATCCTCCTACTGCCCGTTGCGTATTGATGTTGCCCTTTGTGTTCCTCCTAATGCTCTTTGCGTTTTGATGTTGCCCTTTGTGCTCCTCCTAATGCCATTTGCGTTTAGATGTTGCCCTTTGTGTTCCTCCTAATGCCGTTTGCGTTTAGATGTTGCCCTTTGTGTTCCTCCTAATGCAATTTGCGTTTTGATGTTGCCCTTTGTGCTCCTCCTAATGCCATTTGCGTTTAGATGTTGCCCTTTGTGTTCCTCCTAATGCCGTTTGCGTTTAGATGTTGCCCTTTGTGTTCCTCCTAATGCAATTTGCGTTTTGATGTTGCCCTTTGTGTTCCTCCTAATGCCCTTTACGTTTTGATGTTGCCCTTTGCGTTCCAGGGCCGCGGTGGCTCTTTCGGACAAATTCCGTAGGTAAACCTGACAGGCACTGGCCCTGGTGAGCTCCATTCTAAAAAGACTCTCGTTTATATTAACATCCACCACACACCATGATTTAGCACAGAGGCAGTGGCGGTACCTTCATATAAGCCCAAAAGCCCGGCATGCCTTACTAAAATGCTCGATAGATAATCAATATCAAACCCAAACTATTTAAAAGTTCGCGCGCTTAATTCCTGTCAAAATAACACAAAGTATCTACCAATGCCACACATCGCGATTGTTCGCGCGCAGAGTTTCATATTTGCAACATCTACATATAGCTATCTTGCTTACACGCACCGGCTTTTACCGGGCTTTCAAATACACTCTCTGTCACTTTCGCACTTATAGCGATGTGCCGTATAACGAGTTAGAACATTGCGCGTCTACAAATGGATCAGTATGGAAGATTTAAGCCGTGCATGCCTATGAAGTTGCACGCATATGGGTGACCTTGTCACCTTGCCAACTCTGCAGTGTTGCTGTTTTAGCGACGTTGTGAGATCTTGGAGATTTTTAACGAGTTTGGAAACTTTTTTTAAGATTTAGCAACAATAAAAACTAGCGATTTTTTAAAATAACGAAATTAAATATTCAAGCAATATTTTAAAAATAAAAAATTTGCGACATCTAGCTAGATTATTCATATACCTGACGACTTTTTTTGCCTAAATGACAACACTGCAACTCTGCGTAAGTAGCTCCTGACACGCGAGTGCAACTAACTTCAGTTTCATTTTTGCTTGAGTTTTGTTTTGTTTTGAAAAGTTTTGTTGTTAAAGTTTTTAGTGTGTTTTCTTAGATTTTCTCAGTGATACAATTGGTTTGGTGACTTACCTACAATACAACAATGGATGTAATTATACCTTGTGAGGATTTAAAATGCGTTCAAGTTTTGATTGGCGAAGATAAGGTAAAATCTTTAAACTTTGCTCAGAAAAACAGTTAGGTAATTTCTTCATTAAAACCGACGCCTAATCTGTGTATTTCTCAGACTAGTAAATCGCATAAACGAAAATTTAATAGATCAGTGTATAAAACTAGTTGGATTGTTGGCTGTTCGCACACTAATAAGTTGCATTGCTGGTGCTGCATATTTTTTTCGAATGAAGATTCCGTTTGGAATACACCTGGTTATAATTATATAAATAACATATCTGGCACCATTAAAAGGCATGCAAACTATTTCGACAAACAAACATTAAAAAGCCTTGTATTCTAGTCCTGATCTGAAAGATCGTAATGTTTTCGAATTTATTGATTTCATTCATGAGAATACCTCGAAGATGCCTTTCCCGAGCTGTTAAAGTTAGCGTATCTTGTTGTAACTATTCCTGCTACAAGTTCTTCCGCGGAACGTGCTTTTTCGTCTCTTAAAAGTATCCATACCTATCTTGGAAATACACAAGGTCAAAAGCGTCTTTCCGAATTATCAATGATAGCTATTGAAAAACAATTGTTGGTAGAATTAAAACGATCACCAAAATTTTACTCTGATGTAATTAAAAAAAAATCTTATAAGAAAAATAGACGATTCCAGTTAGAATATAAATAATATATATATATACATACGTAGGTACCTACATAGTCATTCGAAAACTGAACTTTCTTTTTTTGAAATCGGTTAAAATTTTATTGGGCTTGCCTCATTTTGAAACCCTAGGCACGCCACTGCACAGAGGTAGTTAATTTATCAACAAAATAATAGATTCTGACAAACACAACAATCGTAAATAATTCACAGTGCAATCTATGCTGCAATGCTCTTTGATTGTGAATGCTATGCGCACCACTTAACTATTTACATAGATTACTGCCACTTCTGCCGATTCAATGCACTTCTCAACGTGTTAAGTGCTAAGTGTTAAATGAATTTATCAATAGGAATATCAACAGACTTTGAACGTTCCTCCGTGCACTTTAAACCGTTGTCTCGGCAGTCATTTGAACATACAGCCAATTTGTAATGTTGAAGGTTAGTTCGCCGACTTTCAAACTAGCCTACCCAGAAGAAGCCTGTTCACTCTAACTTTGAAGAGATTAGGGTTGAATGCGTTCGGAAACACAGACGCAGGCAGAGAGTTCCACTCCTTTGCTACATTATAAAAAAACTTTTTACAAAAAAATACAACCGACTTCCACAAAAAAGTACAAAATAACTTTAATTCGGAAGTCGGTGTTCAAAAAACGAAAAAGGAACCACAAACACCCTAACCCACCTAAACGAACCAATTACATTGGTGTAAAAAAATGCACTGCTCCAATGCAGAGTAAACTAAAAGGTCGTCAATGTAGACAATGTAGATATTTTTTTTAGATTTTTGTTGATTTTTCAAAAACCGCTTGTTCGATTTCGATAAAATTTTCATGGGACCATTTGGGAAGTATACCCTTTCCAACAAAAAGAATTTTTCAAATCGGTTGGCAAGCGACGGAGTTATGCGCGAACAAACATAAAAAAAAAATACAAACATCCGAATTGAGAACCTCCTCCTTTTTTAGAAGTCGGTTAAAAAGACGAAAATTTTAATTTAAATAAATAAAAAGAACAGATTTGTACCATATCGATCATCACAATATTCTTCAAACGGAAGTTACTTATTCGAATCAAGTTTTTATAAAACTTACGGCCAATTACAAATTTTCGCAGATTGCTACTCATGCGAATTGCAAACGTTGCAAAAATAAACTGCATCTGCACTCACTCTCATTTCATTCAACCGAAAAATTATTGCAAATGCCAATTCAGTCTAACAAGCGATACAAATATCCAGCAACGCAAACGTACAAATACATTTAAAGGACGGAATTACCAGTGCCTCGTGAGTTGGTGACTAATGTCGCCTCGCTAACTGCGCACATTTTCATCTGCCCACGGATAAAGTACGAGACGAGGTGCGTTTACATTGGTAGAGTGGGCTAGTCCAGTGCTGAACACATTTTTTTAGGTTTGGTAGAAACAATATTACGTCGCGGTAAACAATATCGCTTCGCTCTTCTAGAGAGGAGGGCTGTGTCCGAGCAGTGGGAACATTAAAAAGCTGATTATGCTATTATGCTAAACAATATCGGTTAAATTGTCCTTTTTAACGCAGTCGTGAAGCGTTTTGATTTTAACATAACGTTTCACTTGTATTGACCTGTACCGTCCGTGTTTCATGTAATGTGACAAAATACATTTTAATTTCTATCATTTTTATTAAACAATTCAAAGTCAATGTACGATTATAAATGCCATTAGCACTACGTCTATAGTACTCATTGGTGATCGCCGTTTGTGCCTAACTATTGTATACAAAGGGATGCTAATGTTGATATAAAACAATACAATAGTAATAAAATGCAATTATATTCCTACTTCCACTCTCTATCTAAATTGTAAAGTAGCAGACACAAATAAGGGACCATCCACAAGTTAAGTCACACGAATTTTATGATTCCCCCCCTCCCCGCGGTCTAAATTGGTCACATTTGTGAGACCCCTCCTCCCTAGTGTGACGTCATATTTTTAACCGACTTCTAAAAAAGGAGGAGGTTCTCAATTCGGATGTTTGTATGTTTTTTTTTTATTTTTTTTATTGTTTGTTCGCGCATAACTCCGTCGGTTGCCAACCGATTTGAAAAATTCTTTTTTTGTTGGAAAGGGTATACTTCCCAAATGGTCCCATGAAAATTTTATCGAAATCGAACAAGCGGTTTTTGAAAAATCAAAAAAAAATATCTACATTGTCTACATTGACGGCCTTTTAGTTTACTCTGCATTGGAGCAGTGCGTTTTTTTTTACACTAATGTAATTGGTTCGTTTAGGTGGGGGAGGGGAGGGGGTTTAGGTACCACTAAAAAGTGAAAAATAAAAAACTTTTTACAAAAAAATACAACCGACTTTTCCACAAAAAATCAAAAAAGTACAAAATAACTTCAATTTCGGAAGTCGGTGTTCAAAAAATGAAAAATGAACCATAAACACCGAGTTCCGAAATGAAAGTTATTTTGTACTTTTTTGATTTTTTGTGGAAAAGTCGGTTGTATTTTTTTGTAAAAAGTTTTTACAATTTTGTTCGTGATTTAAGATTTTGAAATGTGACACCACAAAATTTAGAACCCCTACCACCCCCTTGTGACACAAAGTCACTTTTCGTCGACCCCCTCCCTCCCCCTCAATGAGTAACATAATTTATGGATGGCCCCTAAACACAGAATTAAAAACGAACAAGTTTGTTAGCATCCTGCCATTACTCGTCCACTTACTCCCCCAAACACAAACGCTCCTCCAGATTTACAATAAGTATATTACTCACTCATTTATTGGACTTTTTATGGCTGAGATATTTATGGAAATCTTGCATAAAGAATTCCAAGTGGGTATCAAAGTGAATTGTCAGTTGCTGATTATTTTATTGAAAAACATCTTAAAGGAATTTATTCCACGTGACTGATGTTCATAAATATGCCAAACGTTAGAAATATAAATGGCGAATGAAAAGCGCAGAAGGTAATATTTTGTCTAAGAAGATTTAAAAACCTTTGGCTGTTGAATTCGTGTACAGGAATTCTATCTGATTATAATACCACAGTTTCTTTAGGAAGAGCATTCGATTTCCTAAAGGACCTATTTTGGCTTTCGTCTGGTTTGAAGACTTCGTCAAAGTACTTTATTGCTCAAGTTTGTCAAGTTTTCATACCAAATCAGAGTTTGACCAATTTTCTTGCGTTTAATTCGTGATAATGCTAACTTGAGCATTTAGGAACTTATCCTCATAATAGGGTTTTATTTCAAACTCAAATACTAGATACAATAATGGATACTTTCTATGAATCCGTAAGACAGATTTCCAAAAAAAATTGGGCGCGCATTTTTTTCTTTTTTCACGTTAGCAAAAAATGAAGACAATACAGTGCGTTGAAAACTTGCGTGATATTATTACGTGCTACTATGGTTACTAGCGACGTGACGTCACTAGCACCCATTTTGATGCACTTTTTTTACGATTTGAAATAACAAAAAAATACGTGTCCAATATTTTTTGAAAATCCAACGGACGGACTAAATAGAAATATGATTTTTAAGTCTAGTAAAATACCCAATTCGTGAGAATGCCAAAGAAAAAAATTTAAGCATTTAGGAACATATTCTCGTAATTCTCACTAAAATTAATAGCAAGAAAATTAAACAAACAAAGATATTTCCACAACAGACACTCATAACACAAACGAGACAGCAATTACTCTCCGTAAACTATTCCATTCTATGAGCGGACGGTAAAGGTATTTACCGCCAATTAGTAGCCATGGAACGGTGCATAACGCTATATTTTAAATAAAATAATAGACTAGCACCTGGCTATGCTTGCATTAGTGAGATAGTAGCTAGAACTTGGCCTTCTGAGCTCGTAGCATAATCAGCCTTTTAACTTTCCCACTGCTGGGTCACAGGCCTCCTCTCTAGGAGAGGGAATGGGCCGTAATCCACCACGCGGGCCCAGTGCGGGTTGGTTAATGTCAGATGTCTTCGAATTTATGGTTCTAGGACATGCCGGTTTCCTCACGATGTTTCCCTTCACCGTTTTGAGAGCAGTGGTGATGAAATTAATCACACAAAGTATTGCGCCTGACTGGGTTTGAACCCGCGACCTACAATTTGTAAATCAGGGCCGTTACCACTTGGCCACCACTGCTCACTGAGCTCGGAGTCGTGGCCAAATAACAACACCCCTTTCTTTGAGGTTCGGAAATCATCAAATGAGTTATCCGCTGTGGGCGCAGCGGACTGCGGAGGGCTATCTCAGACTCTTACTAAACTAACTAAAACTCATCCATGTTCCTCCTAATGCCCTTTGCGTTCCAGGGCTGCGGTGACTATTTCAAACAAATTCCGCAAACTCTCATTACTCTGACAAAATGATAAGTTGGTAGGATTTAAGGACAAACTGAAAAGTTATTCCAATTAAAGAAAGGAAAAAAAAACTAAAAACAATGTTCTCCAATATAAAAATGTAAATCAAGCTTCAATTGAAAATATAAGTTTGTAATCGTAAAACTTTTTACTTGGGATTATCAAAATATTTTGCAAAACGTGTCGCGTCAACCATAATGCACATAATTATGATAAAGGCAGGAAGATGATAATGAATCAGAAATTCTTAACACAAGTAGCAACTATGAATATCAGCCGTCCTGTTTGTAATTTTGAAGGTTAGTTAGCCGACTTTCAAACTAGCCTACGTCCTTTAGTCGGTCAAGCGTTGCCTCTCGATTAAACCATCAAAATCTATGACAACCACCGTCGTCCCAGACAACATAAAGCGACAGACAAAACACCTTTTGAAATTAACGTTCAAAAGATTAATCCTGTAGTAAAGTGACATCTAGCGGCAGTAACATGTAATTACGTTGTCTCGTATCAAATCTGCGCGTAGGCAAGTCGCGAATGTTTGTATAAATAGTCGTTTGATGCTTGTTTATTTTGTATTGCACAACGTTGATGTTAGTGGTTGCATTTCATTGATTTATTTTGTGCGTTTTGTGCAGTCTGACATCGGATGGAGTTTGTGAGAGATTGGCGCAACAATTTTGATGTGATTTGCCTTGTCGAAACCAATTGTACGCACTTTTATATACGCATTTTGTATTTTTCAGGTTTATAACATTCTGTTGCGGAATCTGAAAGTCAACGCGGCCGTGGAACGCAAAGGGCAGTAGGAGGAACACGGATGGGTTTTAGTAATAGTCTGACACTCCCTTCCGCTTGCCCCAGTGCGGGGGCAGTCATTTGATAATTCCCATGCAGAAAAAAAAGGTATAGAACTTACACATGAAAATTATCTGAATTTCATGTTTCAGTTGTACTGAAACAGAGCAGAGGTGGCCGAGTGGTAACGGCCCGGGTTACGAATTGTAAGTCGCGGTTTCAAACCCATCCAGGCGCATTAATTAGTGTAATTAATTTCATCACCACTGCTCTCAAGACGGTGAAGGAAAACATGAGAAAACCGACATGTCCTAGAACCGAAAATTCGAAAACGTGACATTCACCAACCCGCACTGGGCCCACGTGGTGGATTCCATTCCCTCTCCTAGAAAGGAGGCCTGTGTCCCTGCAGTGGGAACATTAAAAGGCTGATTATTAATAACAACTGAAACATTGAATCCAGAAAAATGTAATCCTGCTTGTTAAAAGTATGAGAGGATGGCTTGGAGACGCTTCGTATGTGGTCGCAATCCTCAGCAGTGAGGGATCAACGAAGTAAAAGTATATAAAAACACACCCATTTTTCACAATCAACCAATCATTCCCCTTGGCTGACAAGTAAACACACCTGGCCTAGGTATGTGAACTTATCCAGGTGACTATTGCCTTATTGAAAAATTACTTCCAAATACCAGATTTAACTGATGTCTAGATCCAGAACTTCTAAGGTCATCAAGACGACAAACACTTAATACAGTCTCGAAAAACTCAGAATTTCCTCAGAAAAACATCAATTCAACTTTCTATTCTTTACACATACTTTTGCCCGTAACACATTCATAATAAAGAGGCTACAATTCACAAACAACAACCCTAATAACCTTACGGCTATTTGTATCCCTTTAAAAGCCATGGGTTCGCGTGACTTGGCACAATTAGCGTGCCACATATAGGCGGCCACCGGACGGATGGGTGACCGAATGGGGACAGTATTATCCCTTCCGTAGGGTTGGAAGATCTTATGTCATGTGCTTCTGATGCTTTGTTTTGGACTTGTATTTCCGGGTATGTGAACTTTATGGGTATTTGAGTTCGTTTTGCACGCAATGTTTTGCCTAAGAATGCTTTTATGCCGATGAACCTGTATACATGGTATATTTCCAAGAAATAGTGGCAAATAAAATTGTCATGATCTTGTAGCCTCAAAAGTGTAACTCATGTCTTGCTATCAATAGTAGTGATTGCAAATCTATAGGGAATATCGTAGCCAAAAGTAATACAGACTCAGATGATCAAATGGAAGGGAAGAAGAAGAAGAAGGGGGAGGGAAGATAAATCTAAGCATAGTCTGGAAAGGCTCATCCTATTGCGCCGGGTCGAAAGGAAACGCCCTCAACGTAGAACACTGGCAAGATGGTCCGATGCCATAAAGAAGGCTGTTGGAGGCAGCATGTACAGAGCGGTCCACTTCAGAAGACCACATGGCTTGGAAACGCGTCCTATGTGGTTGTGATCCACAGCAGTGAGGGAACGACGAAGAAGAAGATAAAGGGAAGATAGTATTCGCAGTGGCCATGTTACAGACGGACCTAAATAATAATGTTACAGTATCAACACTCCTATTCTATAACATAACTGCCATTCAAGATAAACATGATGACAACCATTTTGCGCCAGCACCGTTATACTAACAACTAGTGTTATGCGGCCAGTCGTTAGAGCATGACTAAAACGTTGATGGCGCCCTAAAATAATAACACACGGCTTATATGTGACGTCACACTTGAACTGTTATAATCAACTTTGGATACATGTAAGGTAATCTGACATCAATTATATTATTACGTGAGATACATGATAATAAGCCTTACTCCACGAGAGGGAGGCGGAGGCGTGTGGCACACCCACAGTTTCATGTAACAGGGGGTGGGCTTATTGCCATTAGCTGAGTTTAAATCCAGACAACGACCTGCTAGTGAAGAGTTTATTTTTAAAACATGCAATGGCAGACTTACTGTCTGAGGCAGTTTCTACCTATCAGACATAAGGTAGTGAAACACTAAAAATGGCAGGCGAATTCCTTTATGCGAAAGCACAAAAATAAATCGATCCATGTTATAGGGAGGTTGACTAAAAAAATCTAATTAGTCCATCAGATAGATTTCCAAAAAATATTGCATAAGCATAATAAGTCTTTTAACGTTCCCACTGCTGGGACTCAGGCTTCCTCTCTAGGAGAGGGAATGGGCCGTAATCCACCACGCGGGTCCAGTGCGGGTTGGTGAATGTCACATGTCTTCGAATTTTTGGTTCCAGGACATGCCGGTTTCCTCACGATGTTTTCCGTCACCGTTCCATTGGAAAAGTATTTTTACTTTTTCACGTAAGTAAAAAACGAAGACTATACAGTGCGTTGAAAACTTTTGTGACGTCATTACTCGCTATTTTCACCACGAAGTGACGTCACAAGCCCAACTCCTGAACTTTGATGCTTTTTATCTTCGTCAATTGTTAATAGATTTGATAAAGCATAAAATACGTGTCCAGTATTTTTCGATAAGAATCTAAGTTACAGACTAAATAGAAATATATTTTTTATTCAGGAAACATCCCTATTGTCACTATCATATTCCCCTTCCCGTGTTCCATGTTGCTTGGGACTGTATCAATACGATTTTGTCTTCCTGTCTACCTTGGTAATCGTCAAATTATTATTCTCTCCTATCATCCAAAGTTTCACAAACTTATAATGAAAAATAGAGTCAATTTTACGTCGGTCTGAAATCCTAATTCTAATACTATTACTGAAGAGGCCTTCGAATAACTACAATCAACGGAAATTTCTAAGAAAATTAAAGTCCCAAAGTATCACTAAACTTTAATTAAAGCATTGTAATTTATCTTTTAAGGCTCATCAATGATTAGAATATTTAATTTATCGTTAGGCTTTCCTTTGTGAAAGCATTTTTGTTATTTAAAGCAAAATATTTTAAAGGATATTTTACTGTTCAGGGGACCGGAAATTAGAAACGTGGAACGACCCTCCACTTGGACTGGTGAAGGTCAAACGGTCCTCTTGCAATCATATGAGGGAGGAACAATTTAGAACGATACTTTTATATTTCATAACGATAGCCAACCTTGTAAACCTACATTTTTTGACATGTACAGGTTTTATGAGATATTTTTGAAGGTTTAACTAAAGTGCCTCGTTTTTTTGTTTCGGATTTAAATCATGGCTGATTGGTTGACTGCTAAGCATGAGGATTGGGTGGACTTTTATATGGTTTTTTTTTCCAGTAGCATCCTAGGGTCCGATTAGTGCCCATTTGTTGGCAACAGGCACAGGGAGCTTATCTATTGCCACAAACTGGGCACAACTTAAATATTATATGGAACTTACATAAACTGGCGATATGAGGTATGCTATAGTTACACCTCTACCTAACACTTCAGTGAACATACGTATCGCGACATGGAATCAAAAAACATTGGTGTGCGATTCTGCAAAAATTTCACACGAAGTGCGTTGTCAATCTACATATATACAAACAGTGTGGAATGACAGTTGACTCCGTGCTCACTCAAACTAAGTTTACACGATGGTATAATTACAGAATAGACCAGCGGCAGGTCTAGAAGAGTCAAAACCATACAACATAATTTGTAAGGCAAAACGTTTGTAATGATTAATCAACCGACCCCCTAAATTCTTTCCGGTAACCAAATTGAGGAAGTCAAACAACAAAAACGAATAGCAACGGTAAAAGAGCAAGTTATTTATCAAACAATCAACTAAATAATTCAATCAGTCGGTCCCTCAATTGTATAATCAATATCGTTGTTACAGTAACGAATTTTATTAGATCAGGTTAGAAGGAAAAATGTTGCTTTACCGTTTTGGAAAGCAAATTCAACAAATACTTTAATAGCACTTTAATACTAGCTTATCATTGCATACCCAATCCAGTTAGTAACCTTTCGATAAGAAACTGAATCGGAATTAAATCAATGAGTTAGTTAGGCGTATCATTGATTTCAGTAACGTGTGTTGATAAGATCGGTACCAACCAAGTTGAATTAAAATATTATTGAAACGTCAAAGTATCGGAAGCCAAAAGTAATAATCTTGATTTTCTACATCTAAGCGCTGCGTATGATCTACAAAACGACCCCGCACAAACTCGCGAAGGTTGATACGAACTTACAGCCAAGTAAAAGAAAACTAAACTGAAAAAAGTAGACACCATTTTCAACAATATCTGTGATCCTTAAATCTGATTTCCTATCGAGATATGTGACTTTGAACGTTTTGAAGAGCACTGATTGGTGACATATATGTCTGTCATTGCTTCGATATCTGCTCAATTTATGAGCGAAAGTGCTAGAAAATTGAAATTGAAAGGAAAAATGGAAGGAGTGGTAGTGAGCAGAACGCGCGTGTTAATAATGATGAACGGAAAAAGATACGAGCACGAAATTTTTAATTTGAAGGTAACCATTAATAATGAGACGACATACATTAGGCTAATCTGACTTAATAGGGAGATGATTTAAAAAAATCTAATAAGTCTCTGTTAACGTATTTTTTGCTCGATCAAATCTATAAAGATAAAAAACATCAAAGCTCATGAGTGGTGGCTTGTGACGTCACATCGTAGTAAAAAATGTAGCCAGTTGTGACGTTGCACAAATATTCAACGCACTGTATTGTCTTCGTTTTTATTAATGTGATAAAAGAAAATAATACGTGTCCAATATTTTTTCGGAAATCTATCTGATGGACTAAATAGACTTTTCTAGTCAACTACTCTATTAGTTTAACAAAATATTTTCATGAGACACGCCTTTCAGTACATAAAAAATAATGTTTCCAAAACTTTTAGGCTTACAAATACAGCTGAAACACAACATGGTCTAGTAGGTACTCAGATCCGTATCATTACATCCCTTTTCTTTCTTTTTTGTTCCGAATAAAATTCATAGAAAACACTTGTACTAAGGCTTGGAACTACGGACTGGTTTCTTTCAAATTTCGTTCGTGACAAAATATCGTGTTAGGGTGGTATTGTAAATGTAATAGGTGGACTTCCCGCGACAAACGCGGTGGTATTTACAATTCTCCTCGGTTCACTCAGTAAGATAATAATTCATTCCTTTCAACTCCTGTTATCACGCGATGCAATGAAAAAAAGTTTATCTGGACGATGTTATCTGTTTTGGCATTTATTTTGAAATTGATATTAAATCCGTTTTTTGCGAATCCTGTGATAAGCTAATTTTAGATGTTTCTTTGATTACTTTTATACCATTTTAACCGACTTCCAAAAAAGGAGAAGTTTCTCAATTCGACTGTATTTTTTTTGTGTGTTACCTCATAACTTTGTACTGGGTGTACCGATTTTGATGAGTCTTTTTTATATTCGAAAGCTGGTGCTTGTCGTGTGGTCTCATTTATATTTGATTGAGATCTGACTAAGACTTGGAGGTCTATGGGTAGACAGAAGTTTTGTGAAGTGGCCTCTTATGACTTAAAGGTTAAGCACTGCTTTAACGGATCGCTTAAGCGCCAAACATTACACAATAGGTAATCCTTTGTGCCGCATATAAAACAGCTAAACATTCCACGAACAACATTCACACATTCCAAGATAGTAAAAACTATTCATTCCGGCAGCCAAAGAAAAACTGTCACAAGGCCCAAAAAAAAGCATAACTATAACAAGACAATAATACCGTTCATATTTCACCTTAGCCTGACCTTCCATCGATCCAAACAAAAATACCAAATGGCTGTTAGTCATTAGTAGATGTAACAGAACGTATGAAAGTTCAATCATCCGTAATGTACGATGACAGACGAACGGACCGGCCAGACGGGCAGATGATATTGTTACTCAGAAACGTACTAAATTGGCACGGAGAACGAACGTTCAGACTTATTACTATTAGGTCGGTATACATACGGTTAATAAAAATGAAGCTTGCAGGTGGAGTATTTTAAAATGGAGGTCTTACAGGTGTGCTGTATTTAGCCGACTATGGCGGAGTGAATAATCTCATCTATACTAATATTATAAAGCTGAAGAGTTTGTTTGTTTGTTTGTTTGAACGCGCTAATCTCAGGAACTACTGGTCCAATTTGAAAAAATCTTTCAGTGTTAGATAGCCCATTTATCGAGGAAGGCTATAGGCTATATTTTATCCCCTTATTCCCACGAGAACGGGAACTACGCGGGTGAAACCGCGAGGCGCTGCTAGTCCATTATAAAATTTGTGAATGTTTGTTTCATCCGCTAAAGGTATTTACCATGCAGATAGAACATGTCCTCTTTTTGTAGGACAGTGTTGGTTCATCTGGTCTGTTAATATTTGGCTTATGTTTTGTCGTATGGTGTTTGAATGTTCACACCCAGCTATCTGAAAACCTTATAAATCTGCAATGAAATGTCATGTCAGCCAGTCACGTCCATTTGTTAAAAGACAACAGAAGCTAATCGAGTCAGTAAGCTATTGATTAAATGGAATTGGTTACAAGGGGTTCAATCAGCCCGATCACATCGCTTTGGAATATCGCCTCTAAATAATAGATCTGTAACTACGTAACAGATCTAGTTCCCGCAATTGCGGTTTTGTGGAAATTTAAGCACTACAATCGGTAACTGTTTAAATGGTTCTACAGCATTGGTTTCAGGAGGTAGGTCAGGCAAGATAAGTAGTATCGACGGAACTATTGACTGGTGGACTTTAATCTTCTCATAAATAAACCAGGATTTGGTACAGTAGAAATAAAAAAAATCAAGGAATCGTAAATAAATTTAAGAACTATTCCTACATTTTGCCCTGAGCACTTGAGCAGGTAAATTATAACAGCCGCACGGGTCGATCTTCTAGGTTAAGCAAAGCTTGCCGAGGTTGGTCTGTGGATGGGAGACCATCTTAACATAACGAGACTTCTCCGTGCCTCGGAAAGCACGTTAAGGCATTGGTCCCGGCTGTCATTTGGAGATCTTTGGCATAGAAATTCTAAGTTCAGTTCATTAATGCCAGTACAGAAACCAAAAACACTTGAGCACGAAGGAACACAGACGTAAATACCAGTACTAGTCATATAATAGCATATCACCGATCGAAGACTCATCAACAACACTCACATTAGGAAAAAGAAAAACTGTCAAGTTGAAATAAACCTCCTTTTCAAGAATATAACGTACATGATAATTCACACGATGAAAGAGCAAACGAAATAGCTGTTATAAATCACGATCCTAAGCAGAGAGAGTAGATTTGACACATAATCCGGGATAATGTAAGTAAGAAGTGAAAGGACAAAACAAAGAACCTTTTTAGGGTTCCGTGGATAAACAGGGAAGTTATAATGCTGTCGTGTTCGTATGTCAAAACAATGTGGGCCCCCCTCTTGATATTACAGTCGTATATTTATTATTATTATGCAAATCATTAGGAATGGCATCAAAACTTTACGAGATGCCGCGTAAGTAGGCTACATAAAATTACTGGAATTTAAAAAAAGGTACGTGGAGTGACGAACTGAACTAAGACAAATTGGTAAAGGTGATATTTAAGTGAATGGTGAAAAAAGGTATAATATAAATAAAAAACATAAGCGTTGAACTTTGAACCTGTTAGAAGTCGATTAAAACAGTTTTTAACGCTACTTTCCAAAGCTAAACAGCTTCAATAACTTTACTGGTATTCCTAATATTTTCACTACCACCAACTTTGGATGATCACTACAGAACCCCACTGAATTTAGCCTAATCATCATCCCACCCCGCACGCACTTTTTCCAACAATAAAAAAGGACAATGCACAATTTATCTAAATTACGTAGAGTCAACTTTGAAAGCACTCTTAGATCCACATCTGTCATCTTTAGCTTACACGAAAATAATAAATACTCGGTGATAAATCTTTTTGAAAGAATCATATGATCGTAAATAATAATTATACACAAGTAATAAAATCTTTGCATTCTAAATGTCGACATTTTAGTGTGTGAAGATGGAAAAAAAACATCATTAACAACATTAGATAGGGTTGCCAGCAATCAAGATTTGTTTGATTGAATGCAAATGGTTTTTTTGTCCTTGTTTTGTATCTATATTATGTCAAATATCCAAATTCGCAGCCTTAGTTCGCACGATTCACTTGTCATGCCAACGGAAAAAAAACTATTATCGAGTACATTAATTTCAACAAATAACAAACTATAACCGTCAATTTGTTTAACCGAGGTTGACTCAAGTAAGGGAAAAGATTATTATGAGATCTAGAAGTGGTGTGAACTTGAAATACTGAAAGCTATCGAAATAAATAAACTGATACATTTATTTTGACTGCTCTGTATTTAATTTACTTAGGTTCCGTTTTGTGTTGTTCATTTAAAGTTTACTGTCTGTAGAATATTTAATAAATCTTTAGAACAGCAAGAATTAATAAGTCAAAGCGAACTTGCTTCTTTAGAAGTAAAAGGAAGTTTGTTCGCTTTCACGAAAACAAGGCTAGTTCATTAAATGGAACTCAAATCGAACGAGAAATCCTCACTATGAATGACTATGACCTTACCAAAGGAAATGCCATTTTTACTTCGTTTTGATAACCATAGCAAGTCATTAAAGAAATATTACTTTTAGTACAACTTATTTAATATGGGGCAGTGACAGGAAGACGAAGATAAGTATTAACAATATGAAGACGAACTTATCGATAGAAAATTTAAAGCTGATTTTTGCATCGCAATGAATTCTAAGACTACGGTTGATAGAGATGTATGAATGAAACTTGTAAGCCAGGCACAATATCAAATGGGATATGGACAAGATCGAGGTAGCGCTAGAAAAGCATATCTGGAAAAACCTCTGGCAAGCCATTGGTCAGCAGTGGGACAATAATAGCTAATAATACAGACAAGCGGGTACTACACGCTGATTGTCTCATTAATAACCAAAATCAAGCAAAAGTAAAAGCCACTGCGTCCAACAAAGTAAAACAGAATAAAGAAATCCTCTATAACGAAGAATAATTAATGAACTTAAACAAACATAATCAAAAACCTAACATTGTAGACCAAAATAGAAGCACTGCACTCGAGTCTAGTAAATGGAACAATTTCCCTTTACACAGCGACGAGAAATGAGGTTATGTATTAAGTTAAGCAGCTATCTTCGTGTGAGCATCGTAAATTCGGTTTGTAGGATCTCGGGAACTAATTTTGAGTATTGATTTCTTATCTTTTATTTAGTTTTTGAAATAGTCGAGAATGCCTTGTTGCATTAGATCCGCCCATGTGCCACTACTGAACATACAATTTTGGTTTTAATATGTCCTTTGTGTCTGACTATTATTTCACATTCGTGATGTTACAATGAAATTGCAATTTATTTAGTAGATATGGTCTGATGACTTTTTTTCATGCTGAAATCATCGTCAGCCTTTACGCTCACGTTGTTCATCATAAACTACTTTTTTTACTGACTTGAATGTTATTCTTTTCTGATTAATTTCGCTGGGAGATCAGATCCAAGGACTTTAATACTTTCTCTGTCAGCTTCATTGCTTCAAAATGTGGCTTTCAAAACTTTAAATGGAAGGGAATAGAGTAGTGCAGCCATGATCACAAAAAGTTAGAATGGAATTCGACACGAAACGGTTGTAACTTGGCTAGGGGGGCTGATAGTTAAACAAAACAAGGCCCTCGAAAATACAACAGATTTCTATTTCCAGCGTTCCTCCTGGCTCCCTCTTGTCACATTATTCATCACAGATCCTTTAAACATAATTTATTTTCATCACAAGCCCTGCATCCTAAAAGCCTACATTAAGCCCATTTATTTATGCGATTTCAACTGGAAACTTAAATGGCAGACCTCCATCGCGTTCCAATAATTGGGACCTGTTCAATTTGACGTGAATTTGTGTTTAGAATATATCATGGAATCCGTTTCGGTAAATGTTACACTTTCAGGGTTAAGTTCAGACGTATTCAGAGGTATTAATTCACGTTTGTGTAGTTCAAAGTCGGTTAGACTTTGTATATAGTCAATGAAAGACTTTTGTTCACTTTGTTCTGCTTTGCACCATGAGTGTCAGCAGTGGCCACCTGAATGGCATGGCTTTCAAGTGTAAATAGTATGATATTTTCATCAAGATATTATTTAATTATACTACTAGGGTTATTTGCACCAACAACCTCTTAAGAGGTCATTATACTCATCATTATGAACAACTTTTACTGTGGGAACAAACGTGAAATCGCGAAAAAAATTCAGCTGTTCTCTACATTTTGATGAGTTATACGAACATTGTAAGGAACAGCTGATTTTTTATGAGATTTCGGGTTGGACCTGTAGTAAAAGTTGTCCATAATTAGTAGTACAATAACCTCTTAAGAGCTTGTTGGTGTTTTACAAATAACCCTATATATATATATTAGCCTTCAGAAACTCATTCATTTTTTTAACAGAAACCCAACATGATCCTAAGCTTTACATAACTTAAATAACACTGGATCCCATTTCACATACCCAAAAATCCAGTGTACAATTTCAAAGGTCTCTACCCACAGACCATTAAAAAACGACTACCAATAAAGCACACAGCAGCAGCCCTATTCAGAATGCGTCTAAATCCGCCTGGATGCAAGTCCAAAGTAAACACTGTAACGGATTTAACATCTCAGCTCAGATTATGATGAATCGCTATCAGTGTATGCCAGCAAATACCAGCAACAAGCTGGGTATAGCCTAGGAACACATTAAAAGGGGGAATGGATTATCAGCATATAGATTCAGGCCTCATGGAATGCAATGGCAGTGTTTTGAATGGGTATTAGCAAATAAATAATGATTGAATGATGATATTTAAGGCGCGTCCCCGAGCAAAACGCAGCGGTAGCCGTTTTTTGTGTAGTTTTTAGGAGCCATCTTCTCATTATCCATTAGAAATATCAACAAATAAAACTTTTCTACATAATCTTGACTCCAAAATGGTAGTTTTATTTTTTTATTTTTAAGGCGTAATGTTTAATTATAGAGTCGCAACGCAACGACAGAAACGAGAAATAATTATTTTTAATTTGCATCTCCTCGTAAAGTAACCATTATTTTGGTTTGCTACTAGTAATGGATAGGTAATTTAATAATAAACATTTTGCTAGTTTTATTTTTTATTTAACTCGAAAATTTGATTTTATATAGACTTTACTATAAAATCTGAGCGTAATCGCACCGAATCTTGCGGGTGCGGCGAAGAGGGAACGAATGCTCAAGGTTATTTTGTCAGGGTACCGCCTTAAACAAACATACAGGGAGAAATCAATTTACTTCTTACTTTTGAAACTTCAACTTTTTTGGTAAGAATGGGAAATCAAATGACTTCTTCTGCTCTGGGCGGAGTGGACTCTCGACTTCGCGAAGTGGAAGGGAGTGTCAGACTTTTGCCGATTTAAACAATTCCGTGTTCCCCCTTATGAAAAAATATATTCAGTTCAAAATCCCGTGATTCGTAGCATCATCTGTCATGCCGTCGTTTTATCAAGTACCAACAGCCTTTCACCTTTGCCTAATCTTTAACGATGATAAATAAACCTCTCGGCAACTCATTATCGGATTATGTAACTTTCATCTGCCAAATTATAAATCACACACACACACACATTGACATTATGATAACTTACCTTTTTATGCAAATCGAATGGCGAGTTTTTTTTTGTAAATGAGTAATCCTCGATTACTATAATATAATAAAATGATATAGTAATAATATAGTCAATAAAATGATAATGATATAGATGACATGATGATATGATGATTATAATGGTGTAATGATATAGTCTATATAATTTACGAGGTCAATTCGAATTGGTTTCTTCGATTGCAATAACTTTCTTCTGTCTGGTCATTGTCACTCATTTGCAACATGAGGGTAAGATGACGCTGAAATGATCAGATAGAACTGTGATCTAATTTGCACAAAAATACTTTCCAGAGGAGTTTCACCCTGCTAGGTTTGCAGAACTTGTTCGAAACAGTCACCGCGGCCCTGGAACGCAAAGGACATTAGGTGTAACACGGATGGTGTTAGTCAATAAGAGTGTGACACTCCCTTTCGTCAGGTCATTTGATGACTTTCCGTACTAAAATAAAAGGAACTGGTCCTGAAAGTCGGATGGCATAAGGAAATTTCTGGCCCCATTTTGTTTACGATACTTAGCTATAAAAACTGATTTTATTCATAAGGAAGGAAGCTTAAGGGTTTTTTGAGCTGCATAATGCAATTTGACAAGCTTTGCCTAGATTTAATTTAGTCAAAAAAAAAGGAAAGGGCATTAGGAGGAACACGGGTGCATTTTAGTCAGTAAGAGTCTGACACTCCCTTCCGCTCCGCCCAGAGCGGAAAACTCATCTAATAATTTACCATCCATAAAAAAAGCTACTTTCTTGTCTACAAATATGCCCGATTTTTGTGGAATACGCCATGGAACCGAAACTATAAATAAGAAATACTAAGAATTAATGACAACATTTTCCTTTATGTAAAATCGCTGCGTTTCGGAAGGTCAGCTAGTTTTTGGGCCAAAACTGGAGAACAGGTTTTCAATTAGACCAATTTCCTTTGTAACTACTTTAATTAGTTGGCAAACGAACTAGTTTAAAACATTTCTAGATTATCCAGTCCGTATGTAACGAAACAGGTTTCTTATCTCAGTGTATCTCAAAATATTGTAGACGTATAGTTTCAAGTTCAATGACACAATATTAACTAGCCAAGGATATTACTGTGGCCTTGAGAAAACCTTTCTTTTGGTTTTACGAAAAGCTGCCAGCAAATTTTACAATTAATTCTCATGTTTTAGGAATGTGAATTTGGGAATCCTCAACCCGAAAAGTATCTCCATTTATATTTTTCTGACGTATTTACACATATACAATCCGACGCGTTTGTTTTATTAAGAAGGCAGAATCTGCAGAATGCCAGGAGTGTGTACCTACTCTAGATTTTTTGTCGAACTTCGAAAGTATTTTTTTAATTTAAATGTTCTTCGCTATTGTTCAATAAGGCAAAATTGTCATGGTCTGTCACGGATGCGCATTCACCACGGCCCTGGAACGCAAAGAGCATTTGGAGGAACATGGATGGGTTCTAGTCGGTAGGAATCTGACACTGCCTTCCGTGCTCAAGTCATTTAATGACACCCATTAAAACAAAAACAATCAATGCCACGTTGCCTTTGCCAGCGACCACAGAGACTCAGTCCCTTTGTCAGAAGGTTACGAAACAGAAGAAAAATGAAAGTCGGGAAACGCATAGTTGATAGTGGTTCCAAAACGCTTCTAAGTCCGAGCTAACATAGGTGAAAGGTTGTGAAAGGTTGTGAAAAATCATTGCCAACATTATCCATATTTCCAACACTAAACTCCTTATCATTATTCCTTCTTTTCTTTCTTTATTTCACCCGTGTTAACCAGCATGCAAAGCTCAAGAAAACCCAGGAACACTAAAACGCCTGCATAGTGTGACTCAACTTTTAAATTGTGATAAATCCATTTCTAAGAACGTAGAGATAGATTCATAACAGTTCATAAATTTAACGATACGGACATTGATTTTACATTGTCAGAAATATTTAGCGAGACATAAAACTCGGCTTTAACTCTGACTTGTGCCATTATGTCTTGTTTACGACGTACCTATGCGTCTATCTTTGACGTTGCATGCAGATTTCGAATTCAAATGATGTATATTTAGGTCAATATCTCGATTGTGGATAGTTCGGTACGAGGCCGTACAAATGGCGAAATTGTTTGGTGTTCTGGCAATTAATGGGCATGCGTTACCAAGGCACCTTGCGTTTATTTGTTGTTCGCATAAACCATGGTAATGCTATTAAATTTCATTAGGTTATAAATCCCAACTGCAAAAGGAAAACCTCATATGATTAGATTACGTTCTCAGTTTTATTAGTCAGTTTGCATAGGTTTTTTTTTTTTCAGAATATGTTTTTTTCTTCCAACAGACCTCTCAAACGTTTGTAATGAAAACGCAATATTCACATTCCTTGTTTTGATCCCATTTCAAGTTTAAAAATATAGTCCCACTCTCCTCTTAGCAAGTGGTCTGTCAAAAACTTGGGTAGATACATTGGAGAAACTTTTGGCAGAAACTGGAATGCGAATAAGACAAGAATGCGAACGTCCCTTTTTGTTTTTAGTTAGTCTATATTGTCCCATTGCTGGACAAAAGCCAGCACCATATTTGTTTCAAGTTACTTTATCTCGGTTTTCTTTTTCTCGACTATTATATACGGGATTACTTACCAATGTCTTTAACTGACTGTACGATATTCGCTATAGAGTTGCACTCCAGGTATTGAATCTATGTGTCGGATCCAGCGGGAGGACACGTCCAGGTGTCAACACTATGTAGATCGCCCGGAGGCCACGGTGGAGCATACGATGGAGGTCTGCCCCGCTTCTGTCAGACTCGTACTGACTAAAACTCATCCGTGTTCCTCCTAATGCCCTTTGCATTTCAGGGCCGCGGTGACTATCGAACAAATTCCGCAATCTTCAAAGAAGGAACCATACCTGGGGCTCTTGACAGTGACCTTCGAACACTGATTACGATGGTAAAAGTCCAAATAGTCCAAATCTTGACTAGTGACAAAATGTTGTCTGTGTTGTCATTTGGATTAGCCGCTGATAAAACAAAAACCTAACACCATTAACTCATCTAGAACACACCAAAACCTCCCCGAAATCCATACACCATTCGATAAACCAGCAACAATCGTTTGTTTAACAAGAAACATCAAAGCTGCGCCTGCGCCACCCATCTGATCCGTGCCAGAGAAATCGCTCGCGACATGTAGCGCTGACTAAAATTATCCCGCATACCTTTATGAGTCATTACGAGTATGTTTGCCGTTTTATAATTTTTACTAGCTTCTGTCCGCGACTTCGTCCCCGTGGAATACCCGATTTTAAAACATTCTTTATCGCTGCTCCGCTCCTATTGGCTTAAGCGTGATGATATATAGCCTTCCTCGATAAATGGTCTATTCAACCCAAAAAGAATTTTTCAATTCGAACCAGTAGTTCCTGAGATTAGCGCGTTCAAACAAACAAACAAACTCTTCAGCTTTATAATATTAGTATAGATTAGCCACAATTTGTGAGTACTATGTGTCGCAATTTAGTGTCGAGTAAGGTTATTAGGATGTTTACGTTCTAAAAGTAAGTGATTATCCCACCAAAAACATTCTGTAAAAAACTAGCCAAGTCTCGATGCGAGCTGCTTGTTTATCTCTAAAAATTAATGAAATCTAGACGAAGTCGTGCCAAGTCCGCTCCACCCAGGGCGGGAGGGGTCATTTGATGATTTCCCATCCAAAAAAAAAAAGGTTCCTTACTGCGATTTCTTTATTATTATAGTTAGTATTGTGTGACTTGGTCGTTGAAGGGTACAAAACCAGGTGCTCCATGACATCATTGCACCAATCTGCCGCCAAGTCGAGCGCAAAGCCGATATGCTGGAAAAAAACGACTCTTTCAATGGCCAGAACGAATCTCAAGAATGAATAGGTCTGTGAAATAAAAATATTAGCTTGTAACTGTCCAGAGCTTACTCAGTGCTGGGGAAAGACCTCTTCTCAAACAGAAGAAGGCACGAGAATTATCGCCGCGCTTGCTCAAGCCCAGGTGGCGATTTCAGTCTTTTATTAAACAAGTTCAGGTTTGCTCACGAAGTTTTCCTTAAGCGATGTCACTGATATTCCACGAAAAACAATTAAAAGTAAAAAAAAATACTAATAAGTTTGAGGATAGATTTTGGTTCGATTTCACATGAAATCACTTTCTACGAAAATTGTTTACCAAATGCAAATCCAATGCATAAACTTGATATGTCAACCTCCGATAAGAAACTTAAACATTCAATCCAGCTACCTAAAATATTAAATAGTAATTAGCAGTAGTACAATCTCTTTCCTCTGTGCATCCTTAAAACCATAACCAACAGTTGTTCTACTTTTCTGGTCCCTCTTGAACTAACCAAACAGTGGTTCCGTCACACGCATTATCTCGAAAGCTGACGTCACTTTCCAAGTATTATGATCATAATTCTCCTCAAGGCAGTTACTAAAGCTATAAACTGAAGACTCATGATCAAACAGCACATTCACCAACTATTTATGTGTAATATATGACATAACTGTTGAGAAAGACCAGATTTGCAACATTGTATGTTTTGGCTGAACGTTCCGGTGCAAGAATGCGTTTTAAATGCAGTAAAATCCTGTACATATGCAATAACACCTCTATGGTATAAAGCAGATCTGATCTTAACATTCCAATGTCCAGGTTGGAACCACTACTCGATCTGTATCGGCCATTTGCAATAATGTTTGGGAATTAACGCCATAATCACAGTATTGCTGAATCTGATAGGTGTACGTTTTGGAGCCAAACAGCGTAGGTATAAACTTCAACACTTTATATCTGTTAGCTACTGGTAAAATGGGATATCCGTCCCGATACAAAAAAAAATATAGAAAGATCCCTTAGACCTCTATCATTCCATAAGGCTCCAATAGAGTGACATGTAGAACTATTGCTGTAAATAATGGTCATCGCATTGCTGTCGCATTATTGCATCGTACTTGTCTGCGTAATAACTCCCTTACTCGGCCATAAGAGTATTTATTCTTCACGGTATTTTATATGAACTCACAATTCCTTCTTAATGTTCTAAACCTTTTTATTGATTTAATGAATAGAATATACATATATTCAATATGCGAGATACCTTCGTAGATCTAAGAAGTTAGTTAAGATGTTTGTCAATTATTGTGTAACAATTATTTAGTACAAAATCAGTAAACATTAACTTATATTTCACTTTGTGTTGTTTAAAATTAGTAAGAAAGAAAAAAAAATATTTAGCGCATACATGAAACCCGCATGGTACATGGATTTTTAACAAAAGTACAAAAAAAGTAAAGTAAGTTTTCAGCAAAAAACTTGGTGTCTCAAATTGCTCGCACTGTCTCTAAATTTTGAGAAAAACGATCTTTAATTCACACGTTTGTATGAAATACCTACCGTGAGAATTAAATTCCATTTAGGCATTCACGAAAGAAGGGTGATAAAACAAGGCAAATCTATGCCATAAACCAGCAAGCCTACTTAGGTCTTCATGATAAAAAGATACAACATATCTAAAAAACTCAAATACTTAAATAATTTCCAAAAAAACTATTTACAAAAGTACATAAATGTGTTCGTTAACAACCGACCCAGTATATCATACTAATGCGGTTGTAAACGACCACAAACTGTTCTAAACTAGGTATTTTTTTGTTCCAATGAAATATTTAACACTCGAAAACTTTTCTCGCTATCCTTACATTCGTGATGAGAGATAATTCAATTTGTTGGTTACAGTTGATTCACTTTGCAACAAGCTAGAAATTAATTGAGACATGTGATCTACATGACCTTGTTTATTGCTGATGGCTAGTGTTGAAAGTATTAGATCTAGATTTTTATATTTTCCTCTGTATCTCAGTTTTATGACTCAACTAATTCAACTATCGTAGTAGTGAGTTTTTCGTTGGCTAATGAATGAAAATTTTGCTACGACTTAGTTGATGTACACTGTACCGGCTTCTATCCCTCCTTTTTTTTTTGGATGGGAAATCATCAAACGACTTCTCCCGCTGTGGGCGGAGCGGAAGGGAGTGTCAGACTCTTACTGACTAAAACCCACCCGTGATCCTTCTTGTGCCCTTTGCGTTCCAGGGCCGCGGTGACTCTTTCGAACAAATTCCGCAACGAAATTGACCCTTGCGGCTGTTGTTCCCTGATCACAAAATGGAAGTCATTTTTCGTTCAATGCTTGTGTTTTCTCCGGCCATCTTTCCGCCGCACAGCTCGTAAATGTTCCCCGATTCCACCACCAACATCCCACATAAGACACGGATCAAAATCTCAACTGCTGCCCTACCATGACGTCTTAAATCCATGATGCTTCCTGTGTCAGATAGAGACGGAGTTACACAAGACGAATAGCACTATCCCTTTCCCTCACACTGAATCATGATAGCACTGGCACTTCGTAGTTCGGGCTCTGGTCACGTTAGTTTAACCTCAGTTAGTCCAAGCCAGCTTTGATAAAATAAAGGAAAGTGTGCTGAAACTACATGTCTCAGAGATCACGTCCCATTGCAACTGATTGCTTGACTTATCGGAAATCGTCGAGTGCAGGTAATTCCGCAGAGTCCAATTGCTTGATATATTTTACTAGCAGCGCCCCGCGGTTTCACCCGCATAAGTTTCGAATTCCTGTGGGAGTGTGGAGTTTCCTGTGGGAATATCGGGGTAATATCCTATATGTTAATCCTGGTATAGACCAGATGGTTTATAACCAGTATACCAGGTGCCAAATTTCATACAAATCCATTCAGTAGTTTTTCCGTGAGAGTAACAAACATCCATCCATCCATACTTACAAACTTTCGCGTTTATAATCGTCGTAGTAAACACATGTAAATTTGTAGAATTGTCTGGTCGTAGGAATGTTAGACTAAATGGGTATTGAAATTTTCGTAGTAATTATAAAATCAATGCTACACTGGACTGGTATTATATTATTATGTAGATTAAACCTACAGCCACAAAAAAAGACATGCCCAAAGAATTATACGACAATACTTAACGGTAATGTTAATTATTCGATGTTTAATTTGGCTGTTTTCATCATCGTAATCTGTGGTTGACTGGGTCGGTGTGAAAAGATCTATTCTATCTAATATTTTAAAGTTGACAAAAAAAGAAAACTGGAATAATTTACAAAACCATACAACCGACTTCCAAATAAAGACACCACGATATAAAATAATTTCAATTTTAAGTCGGTGTCAAAAAATGAAGAAATAACCAGAAACAGTTGGCTACTTCCCGTTATGTCACATTCCCGATTGGACAACATGTCAAAAGTTTTAAAAAACAACTGAACGCTAGTGGCGTTTGGTCAAGATTTTCATCTTCATACATTCATTCCCGATTCGTCAACATTTGAAAATGCCTACATTCTTTCCCGTTTGATCAACCTTTTGTTTGGAAAGTACAATCAGGAGCTAAAAGAAATGCTTCCGTTCATGTTCTATCTACTTACTAGCTTCCGCCCGCGGCTTCGCTCGCGTCAAAAGTGTTTTGATTATCACTTTCAGTTTCCTCTAGATCAGTATTTAATTTTTCATACTAGCATATTGTTATCCCAGTGACCTCTTTGTATTTTGTTAATAAATTAGCTTCCATCTGCGATTTCGTCTGCGTGAACTTTAGAACTGGCTTCAGGAACATTATGAAAGTTAATCCCGTGGTTTCGCAATTCAGTAGTTTCGGGTATTTGAGACTGGAGCGCCATTTCTTCTTTTTGGCTTATTCTTTCTGGCTTTTTCATCGACTCCTAAGGGTCATAGATTGATGTTAAAAAAACCAAAAAGTATAAAATAACTTTAATTTCGGAAGTCGGTGTGTTCAACAACAAAAAAGCAACCGAAAACACCGAATTCCGAAATTAAAGTTATTTTATACTTTTTGGTTTTTTTTTGTTTAGAAGTCGGTTTTATTTTTTGTAAAAAGTTTTTAACGCTCGTACTTCTAGCCCCGGAAATATATCTTCATAATTCTGGTATCCTGGTAGTTTGTGACTCTTTGCCGCTTACAATTCCAACCCCGAAAATACTTCGACATTTTTCTAGTCTCCTGGTAGGTGTATTGTAAATCTTGAGCACTTGGATTTTTTGCACTTCCGCAGTCTGGTTCAATGTCAGTAAGATTAGGACTATCGGTTTTCAAAGTTAAATAGATGAAAGCTGCACATGGCGTTCAGTTGTTTTTAATACTTTTGACATGTTGTCCAATCGGGAATATGACATAAAGGGAAGTAGCCAAACAGTTATTTACGAAATTAAAGTTATTTTATTATTTTTTGTTTTTTTCAGTTTAGTGGTAAGTACCCCACAACTAAATTGATATTCCTCCAATAGGTAACTAGCTTTAGCTCGCGACTTTGTACGCGTATGTCCCGTTCTCGTATAGCCCATAGACTTCCTCCTAGACATGCGATTTCAGCAATCCCGAAAGATCGAAGCGTTTCGGCGCCTATCTCCGAAGTTCTTCATCAAATCTTCGCCAAATTGAAAAAAGATCAGTCCGGAAAAAAACTCCCAAACAAAAAAAACATCATCGAAATCGGTGGACAATTAGAGAAAATATCGCTGAAGAAACAAAAAAAAACAGTCGAATTAAGAACCTCCTCCTATTTTGAAGTCGGCTAGAACCTATCAGAAAGCTTTACTATAGCGGATATCCTGGCAAAAGGCCCGCGGCAAACCGTTTAAATAAATACATGATGATCAAACAAAGTATTTCATCATCAATTTCAGTCGATATAAATCCACTGCTGGACATAGACCTCCACAAGTGCTGCCAGTCGCCACCTCGAGCCGTCCTGCGCGTCTAGCATCCAGCGGTTGCCGTCACCAGGTCATTGATGTTCCATACCAGAGACAATGTTGGCGACAGATCTGGCAACCCCGTTGCTAGGGCTTGTTGGTGCCGGTCGGCTAGCAACGGGGTGGTTTAGCGTGAATTTGCTTTAATAAATTTATTTTAATCTATACTAATATTATAAAGCTGAAGAGTTTGTTTGTTTGAACGCGCTAATCTCAGGAACTACTGGTTCAAATTGAAAAATTATTTTTGGGTTGAATAGACTATTTATCGAGGAAGGCTTTAGGCTATATATCATCACGCTTAAGCCAATAGGAGCGGAGCAGCGATAAAGAATGTTTTAAAATCGGGGATTCCACGGGGACGAAGTCGCGGGCAGCAGCTAGTTTTATATATTTTTGTGAGCTTTTATTAGGCCTAGGCCTCGAATCCTTGTTGATTTGGTGGTCAACAGACAATATTACAAAAACACATGTCTCTAAAACCAAAAACGTTAGCTACTTAGTACCATCGCTAGTCCTGCCGTGATCGAGAACTATAAAGCATGAAATCGAAATTATTCATGTAATAGCTATCTAAGTGAAGATACGGGCCGCATTCCGTACGTAAATACGAGTAATGGCCGGGTGGAATACTAGTAGGAATGTTTCTGGTAAGTATAGGGAACATGCAATATTTTCATCGTGCTTTCATTTAAAAGAATTCCGTGTAAAATAGACCATACAAAAATTAAAAAAATAATACGCTTTAATGTATTGCCAAAATTGCTATTATAAACTGACTGTTTTTCTTTTCCCGCGAAAACGAATGATGAAGTCACTCCTGTCTGCCAGAGATCATGAACTGTCATGATGTATGTATTAAAATTTAAGTTCGTCTTTTCATTGTCATAACACCAGTGACGTCACTAGACGCAGATTGTTTACGTTCCGTTTCACGTTATATTAATTCGTAATAGTTGTTAAATATCAATATTAACTACAATAAAAACCTTGCAATGGCCCTTCTTTTATGCTATTTTATCATTTCAATGACAAAATGTTCATGAATTCTGTAATTGCATCTTCCCTATTCTTTGGGTACTTTGGAACTAGCTTTTTCCAGTGGCGTTCTCCAATAGCCTATCTCATATGAACCGTACGTTCTGCCCAGATAAAGGTAGTCTATGACACTCGGCTATAGTAGAGGTATAACTTATTCCACCCTACCCGAAAGTATCGTTATGTTCTACACAGCTCATGGTCTGCCCACCCGTGTCTCAGATCCGTTCAGTCGTTAAGAACGTGTACGCCGTACGGCATTTCATACAAATTTATATTTTGCAAAATGACTGAACCGATTTTAATGAAACTTCACACATATAAGCAGGATACAAAGGTCTAAACATTTAGTTAAAAACATTTTCGACCAAAATGTTTTCAACCGACTTTTTAGACCAATGTATCCTGCTTATATGTGTAAAGTTTCATTAAGATCGGGTTAGTCATTTCGGAAAATAAGAACTTGATAGTCGAATGATGAAGTCACTCCTGTCTGCCAGAGATCATGAACTGTCATGTATTAAAATTTAAGTTCGTCTTTTCATTGTCATAACACCAGTGACGTCACTAGACGCAGATTGTTTACGTTCCGTTTCACGTTATATTAATTCGTAATAGTTGTTAAATATCAATATTAACTACAATAAAAACCTTGCAATGGCCCTTCTTTTATGCTATTTTATCATTTCAATGACAAAATGTTCATGAATTCTGTAATTGCATCTTCCCTATTCTTTGGGTACTTTGGAACTAGCTTTTTCCAGTGGCGTTCTCCAATAGCCTATCTCATATGAACCGTACGTTCTGCCCAGATAAAGGTAGTCTATGACACTCGGCTATAGTAGAGGTATAACTTATTCCACCCTACCCGAAAGTATCGTTATGTTCTACACAGCTCATGGTCTGCCCACCCGTGTCTCAGATCCGTTCAGTCGTTAAGAACGTGTACGCCGTACGGCATTTCATACAAATTTATATTTTGCAAAATGACTGAACCGATTTTAATGAAACTTCACACATATAAGCAGGATACAAAGGTCTAAACATTTAGTTAAAAACATTTTCGACCAAAATGTTTTCAACCGACTTTTTAGACCAATGTATCCTGCTTATATGTGTAAAGTTTCATTAAGATCGGGTTAGTCATTTCGGAAAATAAGAACTTGATAGTTTGTATGAAATGCCGTACGGCGTATACGCTCTCAAGGCGAGATTGATAACTAAGCATCCAATCTTAGAGTAGGAAGACTTGACTTTACACCAAATCAGAGTGTAGTCATCGAAAAATAAATTTGTACCACAAGTCTTCTGATAGACCTGATTGAAATCGGGCCGGTTTCCGCAACTCCACGACTAAGTGCGTATTTAGCGTGCAGGTGGGACAAATGTGTCATTCGATCCACCCCAGCTCCCCTAGGAAGGCCAGCAAGGCCTTGGTGTTACTATCTCACAGAGGGTACCTGGGTTTCCGAAGTACTTAGCCCTGTAATCGGCGACTACCGGCCAGCTTAAAAGCAGATGTGCTGCTGTCTCATCCTCCTCCATGCAGGCTCTGCAAAGCGGGCTGTCAGTGACTCCTACAAGGCCTTTCGTCAACTCGAGTCCAGTCGAGTCCTGATTTTCATAAAGAAAAAATACACATATAAAGTCCTTTGCGTTCCAGGGCCGTGGTGACATTTTCGAACAAAATCCACAACCCTGGCTGAAATAGAGGTTTAAAGCACGGCAAACGTCATTTCTAATTATCCGTTTTAAAAATAACTTTTAAAAAACTTTTTATTTCTCTCATTTAAGTGTTGAGCTTAGTTTTTTCCATTTTCATTGTTAAATGCATCGCAGAAACAGTAATAAAAATAACTTTCCAAGAGTAATTCCTAGTATTTTCATATTCCTGTTAATAGAAGACTTAAGTGTTTTACTGAACATACCGTTGATTATGTTCCCTATACAAAGGATTCAGAATTCCATAAAATGTTTTGATTCAAAGAATGTTACTCGTGTGTACAGTCGACAAAAGAGATTAGTATCCAACAGTAACTTACTGAAAATGATCATTGATTACACATCGTTTTTTTTTAGCTTTTGTTAATTTATTTTTTTATTAGTATTATTTAATTTTTTTGTTTACTATTTTGTTTGTTTTGTGCGAGTCCCAAATAAAAAAAAATCTTTCTTTTCTTTTTTATTTTATGCTTTCTCTTTTGTGTCATTCAGCACGTTAAATTCTTTGTAACAGTCTTTTTTGAAGTTTAGTTTTTCGGTATAGTTGCACTAACGTACTAAAATATCTTCGTACAATCTTTAGCGCGTGAACGAATTCAGAACTCACGATGCCATCTTGTTTATTCAATACAATTTACACAGGCTAGTGTAAATGTACTAATGATTATTAACACTACCAGCGCTACCCGACAAGTTATTTAAGCTTCAAAATATCCGTTTTAAACCTGGAAAATGCAATTAATATTCTTGGGTTGTCTAGTAAAAGGAATTGTCATTTCGAGTATATTCCGCAAGACATGGTGTTTATGTTTTTCTGGTTATTTTGACGGGAATAGATAGTTGCAGAGAGTTAGAGAGCAGTGGTGGCCGAGTGGTAACGGCTCCAACTTACGAGTTGTAGGTCGCGGGTTCAAATCCTGCCAGGCGCATTACTTTGTGTAGTTAATTTCATCACCACTGCTCTCAAAACGGTGAAGGAAAACATCGTGAGGAAACCGACAAGTCCTAGAACTAAAAATTCGAAGACATGTGACATTCATAAACCCGCAATGAGCCCGCGTGGTGGATTACGGAGAGAGGGGGCCGTGTCCCAACAGTGGGAACGTTAAAAGGCTGATTATGCTTTATGCTAGATAGTTACATATTTTTCACGTAATCCCTGTACATGACCATACGTATGAGGACGATATAACGCACTCATTAATAATGAATATTCTGTGCGCATTTTACCGAACTGTTATGTTCTTTGTACCAACATTTTACTGTATTATATAAACCGTTCAGTGTGGCAGGTTCATTTGAATACGAATCTTCCGTTTGAAGCTCTCTCGACATGCCATCGGGTATAAAATATATACACCAAACGATTTCAGAACCTTAAACCCTGAAAATAAAGTCTGAAATTGCAAAATACAGAATATTCTTCACCGGAAGAAATATTGTCTTTGAAAATATTTATGCTGGAGCGAAAGGAATATTTTCAAATCTTGACAAACTAGTGGAAACTGTTGGTTTATGGTATAGGCGTGGTAGAGTATGAAGCTGGAAGTTTGGTTGTAAATATGGATAGACATCTAATTTTAAAGGCAATGTAGGTGCATAAATTGGAATATATATAAAGATTCTGAAAAGATTTTAATATGTGTCCAGGGGCGTGAAGTGAAGAGGCCTAAAGGTAATATAGGCTTGATGGAACCATTAAGAGCCTTGCGAGTTGCGACGAAAGCCACAGGGTGCCTTAAAAAGGAGAGCAGTGGTGGCCGAGTGGTAACGGCCCCGACTTACGAATTGTAGGTCGCGGGTTCAAACACAGCCAGGAGCATTACTTTGTGTAATTAATTTCATCATCACTACTCTCAAAACGGTGAAGGAAAATGTCGTGAAGAAACCGGCATGTCTTAGAACCAACTATTCGAAGATATGTGACATTCACCAACCCGCACTGGGCCCGCGTGGTGGATTACGGCCCATTCCCTCTCCTAGAGAGGACGCCTGTGTCCCAGCAGTGGGAACATTAAATAGCTGATTATAATTATGCTTATGCCTTAAAATAAACTATCAATAAAAAATATGGGTAGCATTTTGCTCAGTATTTGCTCAGTAGTCCCGAGGAATTTAACCAATACCTATTTCAGCTTCTTCGAAGCGGCGTTATTGTGTCCTAGTTTAATCAATAATGGTTTCTGTTATACTAACAGAAGCCAGCTACCGCATTACGCACAATTAAAATTTTGATATTTGCTTTATCGTTAATTAACGGGTTTTCTGTCTTCTTTTTCCTTATACTTTCATCATCTGTCTAGCTTTTTCCCAATTATATTGGAGTCGGCTTCCAGTCAAACCGGATTCAGCTGAATATCAGTTTTCTATGTGGAGCGGCTGCCTACAAAACCTCCACAACCCATTAACTGGGGAGACCTGCTTCCACAGCTTTTAATTTTTGTGCGAGTCCTAAATTAAATTTATTTCTCTCTCTTTCTTCTTTCTTTCTAGAAGATTCGATTGCGAAATTCACATTTAACAAGGCTAACTATGGCAGAGTGGTCAGAGTAGCAAAGTCCCGGGGAAAAGCTAGTTAGATTAAAAAGTTCAAAGGAGATGGAAATGTTGGATAAGTTTTTCAATTAACCAATAGAAATAAAAATACTGTGTTTTCAGTAACTGGGTATTTTGTTTTTTTTAGTACCAGAGTTGGCTTGAACTGATTAGGATTAGGATCAAATCGGAAATCCAATTGAATGCGTTATCCGATTTCTTATTAAAAGTTCAAAGGAGATGGAAATGTTGGATAAGTTTTTCAATTAACCAATAGAAATAAAAATACTGTGTTTTCAGTAACTGGGTATTTTGTTTTTTTTAGTATCAGAGTTGGCTTGAACTGATTAGGATTAGGATCAAATCGGAAATCCAGTTGAATGCGTTATCCGATTTCTTGGATTTATTGTTTTTTTTTTTTATGTATATGTCACCAAGTAAACTGCAAACGCCGTAAGTTCATAAAATATCGCGTGAAATTGTAAACTTACTTTTCTCAAGAAGACACGAATAAATTGGAAACTTAATAGAGACGGGCGAAGTAGTTACCAGGTCGTGTGCTAACAGCATAATGCTGTTAAGTGCTACTCCACGAGAACAACACTTTTTTTTTCGTACCTTTTGCACGAAGCAACAAGTAACGAACCAGGATTCCTGGACGAAACTAGAAAATTCTATTGATCAACTCTAGAGAGAGAGACTAGAGGCTTTACGTTCAAATGAAACTGGCAGTAGAAAAGTTAACTGCTAGACTTTGGGGGTTCCAAATCAAAAAATGACTTCTCCCGCTCCGGGCGGAGCGGAAGGGAGTGTCAGGCTCTTACTGACTAAAACCCATCAGTGTTCCTCCAACTTGCGTTCTGGTGACTCTTTCGCACAAATTCCGCAACACAAACCCTACTAATCCACGAACACACTAACAACAAAATCGCACTTAACCATACCTTTTTTTTGGATGGGAAATCATCAAATAACTTCTCCCGCTCTGGGTGGAGCGGAAGGGAGTGTCAGACTCTTACTCGACTAAAACCCACCCGTGATCCTTCTTGTGCCCTTTGCGTTCCAGGGCCGCGGTGACTCTTTCGAACAAATTCCGCAACCCTAGCAGGCACTGAGCCTATGGTGCCCCGTCTTCGATGTTGACGGCTCTTTGAGGCGCGCGTGGTGGACGGCGTGCCACCCATAGCTCGCCATCCGCAGGCCCGCGCCTACGGTGGCCGGGAATCGCCCTGCGTTTCCCGACGCCCGGAGCGTCTTCTTCTGTTGCGGCGGCTGGAGCGAGAGGTTTCCCTCTCTCGCACACGTTCCACCTCTTCCTTCGCTAGCATTACTGCTTCGCAGAAGGAGGCGACCGCTTCCCATGCCTCATGCGTTCCAGGGCAGCGGTGACTCTTTCGAACAAATTCCGCAACACAGACCCTACTAAGCCACGAACACACTAACAATAAAAACGCACTTAACCATGCGTAACATCCCTATTCGATCAATCGACACAGTCGACTCGTTATTACAGTACTATTCGACATTACACCCAGTGCTGTTAGCAACCTCAATAGGTAGCTAATCGATCTATCTAACCGAAATTTGATTTCTGTAGTATATAGCTAGATTTCAAGGCTGTTCTATTGATCTAATGTTCTAGTTCCAGCCTATGTAGGGCAGGACTGATTTGTGATAGCTGTTAAGGTAACTATATAATATTTGATGGACGGGCCGCGCCTTTCAGGCTTATTAGTTAACATTTTAGGGGACCGGGGGACAGTTTTGTGTCAATTTGTGGTTATTCATTACCTAGGTCTCAAATTTAGTGATGTCAAGGATTAAGTTTATGGCCGTATTCTATTATGACTCGATTTTTTTCATTTAAGAATGTTCATAGTTTTATATTCTGCATTGTGTAGCGATGTTTAGTTTCTTTAATTGATAAGGTACAAAACAACAGCAAATTAATCTCAAAACTAAAATTCTGGTGTATGGATCGCGTACCACAAAGACGTAGAGTTGGAAAATCCTATCACAAGAAGGATTGAGGACCTGTAGTCCTACCATGACGTCTTAAATCCATCATGTTACCTGTATCAGAGAGAGACGGAGTTATACAAGGCGAATAGCACTATCCCTTTTTCACACTGAATCACGATAGCATTGGCACTTCGTGGTACGGCACATGAGAGGCTATTAGCGATCATGATAACGTAAATGTTCTCTTATGTGAATTTGTATGGAAAAAAAAAGTTTTCCGGTACTGTCACTAGACAGCGCTTATTCAGTTTCAATACAAATAGACGTTTACGCTAACGCGAACGGGAACGTTAAAAAACTCGCACTATGGCCACTGGTGAAGGTGGTGGGAATCTGCTGGCTGCGCGATATACAGAAACGGATGATGTGGGGATTACGAGACAGTTTTGTGGCAAATTGTGTTATATTTAAGGTCCTAAAAAAATAGTTGTATGGGTGTCCCCCTAAATATTTGTTTTATTTTATTTTTAAAGTGAATATATGACTACTTAAATATTCTGCGTATATTTCAAGCGTCTACCTGTTGTCGTTATTATTATCGAGCAAAAAAATCATGTTTGTTTTTTTAGTATTTTTATTTATTCTGTTTTTTACTATTTTTTGATACCTGTGAAAATTTCAACTACTTAATTATCAAGGTTCATGAGATACAGCCTGGTGACAGACGGACAGACAAACGGACGGATGGACAGTGGAGTCTTAATAATAGAGTCCCGTTTTAGTCTTTGGGTACGCAACCCTAAAAAACGGGATTATATGCGCGTCCGAAGTCGCGGGCAAAAGCTAGTGTAAATATCTATTATCGACAAGACAAATTACTAATGAAAGCAGGGTTGCCAGCTTCAACGAAGACACACCTCCAAAACACAATGATTCACGCACTAACGGTTCAAGATAATAATTACTTCCCTAGAAGACTTAGGATGAATTCCAAGAGTATAATTTAAAATATTGGCACAAGATTCTACCAATTTTCATTGCGTTTTGGCGCCAACGGCCGGCTAGAAGAAAAGTCGGATAGGTTTTTTTTTTTCATTCTATTTATAAACTTTTTTTTATTTTTTATGCTTTTGGAAAGGAGTCATTATGTGGTTAAAACTCATTACCAAGGTATTTTTGGATTTACACTGATGACGTACCTGTACTGACCTACTACTTACTGTATTAAATATTTTTGAAGATAAATTAGAATTGAAATTCCTGTTTAACAAGGTATCCGTTTAACTGTAATGTTGTACTCAATTATTACATTTATATTACAATGTATTTCAACCACAACAAAAACCTAAATTTTAGCCAACAAAAAGTTATTTCCGCGTTCCGACAAAAATAAATAAAAAAACCGCATAATCCACTTAAATGACATCCAACTATGTCAATACTATTAAAATAGCCAACAACATTTTCGCCTGGCAACATCAAATTCCATAGACAAAATCCACGGTCACAACCGAAAAGGGCGTAACTAACCATTGTAAACGGTCAACGTCCAATCACGTCAGAGAACTATCTGGATCGTAGACGGCAAGACACGCCCCCTTGGCAAAGGTATGTGCGCGTGATTCATTCGGAAATGTCAGCCGTGCGACGCTTGCCGAAAGAAAATCATAGACAGCCGACGGGAGTGACAAAATACAATACCGTCACGAAATTGAGAGGTAGAAATTGTTCCCAAGGAGAAAAATAGGGTAGTTGACTAAAACAATCTGATTAGTCCGTCTGATAGATTTCCAAAAAATATTGGACACGTATTTTTTCTTTTTTCACATATACAAAAAATGAAGACGATACAGTGCGTAAAAATTCGTGTGACGTCACTACTCTCTACAATTTTTACCGGGCCGTGACGTCACACGCTCCCACTCCTGATCTTTGATGCTTCATATCTTCGTCAGTTTTTATAGATTTGATAAAGGAAAAATTACATGTCCAATATTTTTCTATAATCTAACTGACGGACTAAACATAATCATATATATTTTACTCAGGCAACATCCCTATTACAAATCAGACTGGAAAGTTTGAAATCAAAACACTCTCTGTCACAATTCTTTGTTTATGAGATACTAGCCTTTTAACTAGGGTTTGCTTACGCGGTATATCCCACTGAAAACTTAATTGTTGATGGTGTTAAAACTATAGTAGTCTATGATATTCAACAGTAGAGTAAAATCATACCAGTGATCATTAGTACTTACAGAGACTACCTTCACTTTCGAGCATATCAACAAATAAACAATTTTGCCTGTTTTTATTACTTTGCATATTGTGTGTTTGATAGTAACGCATCATAGTGTGAAGCGTACATTCTGAAAATAATCTATTTTATTGTTTCACATTAGAGACAGTCGAGCGCCAAAGGCGTGCTGCTGACGCTGATTTATTTCTGACTAATCCGTTTACTTTTTTTTGCGGCCGAGTGAAATTCCGTAACATACAAATCTTTATGAATAAAAAGAAATATTGTGATCATTTTCATCTGTCTGCGCCCTAATATTAATGAAAACTTGTACATTTAAGCTGTTTCTTTGTTAATCACAATCATCTATACTAATATTATAAAGCTGAAGAGTTTGTTTGTTTGGTTGTTTGTTTGTTTGTTTGTTTGTTTGTTTGTTTGAACGCGCTAATCTCAGGAACTACTGGTTCGAATTGAAAAATTCTTTTTGGGTTGAAGAGACCATTTATCGAGGAAGGCTTTAGGCTATATATCATCACGCTTAAGCCAATAGGAGCGGAGCAGCGATAAAGAATGTTTTAAAATCGGGGATTCCACGGGGACGAAGTCGCGGGCAGCAGCTAGTAGTTAAATATATCGCTTGGATTTATGTATTTTCTTTTGTAGGTAACGTTTCTTGTGGGCTGGCATGCTCTCGTCTTGACAAATATAAAGAACAAAACGTAACGAGTCTCGGCAATGAGTTATTTGAACTGCAGCCATGTGCTTTTTATTTCATTCATGCGAAATCGCGAGAACAACATCTTCGTATATTTAGTTCAAGTCATTTTCAAAATCGTCCAAACAAAAGCCAATTACTAGTCGCATTTTATAGCAAAATCGTATAAACTAAATAGAACTAGAAAGTCAAAAGCGGAATATACCGCTAGAAACCAATCATGTGCATATTGGCGCATCCAATTTTATTAATAAATTGGAAAATTTGCATAACTAGTTCCCGCTTTGTTCGACACGAGCGCTAAAACGGCAAAACAAAACTTTCTTTTACTTTTAATTCTTCAGAAGAAATGTTTATGATTATTTATTTTTTACTTTCGCAAAAAACTTATTACAAACTCTTTCGAACATAAATTAGAAAAATGTTGCCACACTTTACATAAAAATCCTACCATTTAACACAAAGCGTGCAATGAAGAATCAATATATCATCAACAATTGAGTATTAAAGCATAATTACATAAATCTGTAAGCGGTTGCACAAGTTGTAGAACTTCTATGATTAGAGATTGTAACAGATGACGGCTGTTACGATTAATTGGTGCCACCACATCTGTGTCGAGTAAGGATCCAAATTGAATTGAAATTCGTAATAAATGTTCATTTGATTGCTATTTTATGGGTAAAATCTTTGTTTGAGAGTATCTGTAGTCTTAAACATTAGTTCGAAGGTTGAGTCTCACTCAAACCTCAGTTGGTCATTGAGTGGGTACTCAATGACCAACTGAGGTTTGAGTTTATGAACATCTAATCTTAGTACGCTTCTACATATATATAATAATCTTTATCTAAATGACAAATGAGGTCTTAAGGCTCTTCATATCATACCTGTTCTAGGTTTGCATCTGTGCGTAGGTAGATAGATATGACAAAACACTATTTCGTTTATCGTCTTCGAAATTCAAAATACTTTTTCTCAACACTTCGTCGTTGACGTTCTTATCATTTCGTCGGTCAATTAGTCCAAACGAACGACTAAATTAGAGTAGAAAATACAAATAAACATTTCATGTTCAGAATGTTCACTAAAATTCATTTATATACTTACTAAATATTTATTGTATTGGCTATTGCTAAAGTAATTGTCAGTGACAATTATTTAAATCAATCCAGTTGATATTTCAGCATTAACATTGGTTTAACCTTAATAAATATAGCTTAAAAAGTAATGTAGGTAGGTAATCAAAATGTATTATTACAGCTTTATGATTCCCTCCAAATATTAACGTTCTATTTTCAAACTGCATTCTGCTGACATTTCGGTGATGGAGATTGCCAATGCAGAAAAATGACACAGATTATATTTTTAAATACGCGCAACGTTTTCTAGTGCAAGATTTATTTTTTATTTTTTAACCTTCTGACCGTCGGGTCGGTCATAGACTTGGAAATCGTAAATAAACTTTTTTATACTGTTTTTTTCGCTCATCGTTTTTGTGTGCATACGTTTGCATACATTTAGTTTTGCTTTATTTTTGCTGGCACAAGCAGTGTTCCGCTGGCAATTATATCCGTTTGAGTTTGTTAGCTTACTTTTAGCTCTTTTTGGAAGAAGGGGGAATGAAATGGACAGAAATACTTTTCTTTTGAATGTGCTGGTGTATTGAGCTGAATTATTACTGTATGAAATAAGCAATTAGTAATAACTTTTATTAGTAATTGCTATTCTTTGATTTGGTGCCCACTTTGTGCCAACAAATTGATGAATACTTTTTTTTTATTGTGCCAGAAGCTGTGCTAGTAAATTTAAGTACTTGTATAATATAATTAACTAGCGACCCGCCCCGGCTTCGCACGGGTGCAATGTAGATACTAATGTTTTCTGTACTATAATACGCATGTATTATACATATAAACCTTCCTTAAGAATCAGTCTATCTATTAGAAAAAACCGCATCAAAATCATCAAAAAAGTTTTAAAGATCTAAGCATACATAGGGACAGACGGCGGATAGCGACTTTGTTTTATACTATGTAGTGATTACTATTACATGTTTAGAACTTGGTGACTTGAGGTAGGTATTGAAGTATTTTTATGGACGTTTCAGAATATAATTATTATATTATCAAGTGGCGCTTCTTTCAGAGTTGCACGCACCTTAATCACTGAGTCTTAACATCGTAAGTTGCAAATTACCAAATTAATTCCGATACACTTATCAGAACTAAGTAATATTTGATAAGAATAATATTCATTCTTTCGTTAAGACCCTCCCACAGGTGTGACATAATCTGCCATGGTTGTGGATTTTGTTTGAAAATCACCGCGGCCCTGGAATGGAAAGGGCATTAGGAGGATCACGGGTGGGTTTTAGTCGTTAAGAATCTGACACTCCCTTTCGCTCCGCCCAGAGCGATAGAATAGGAGCATCATTTGATGATTTCCCATCCATAAAAAATGCGTTTTCAGGACAAAGGATACCATTAATAGCAGGAGTATGGTCCCTTGGAAGAATAATCTCACGGGAAAAGCCACTGGCTAGGAGATAAATAAGTGTTGCGTCGCATCTTTTTGCCGGGAACCTTAAAGAAAAACAATAGGGTGTTTTACTGGACACGTACACAAAAAATTAAGACGATACTGTGTGTTGAATGCTCGCGTGACGTCACTACATGCTACAATTTTCACTAGCGCCGTGACGTTACCAGCCCCCACTCTACATATAACTGCGATGCGGTTTAACTTTATATTTTTTACAGTCTTATTATTGTCTTAAAAAGTAATTGACTTATATTTTTTATTGTATATTGTATATATCGATTTGAAATGAAAGAAATACGTGTCCAATATTTTTTGAAAATCCAACGGTCCGTCGGTTACTTTTATATAGAAAAAGTTAAATAGTATTATGATTTTTATACCTAGTAAAATGCCCAAGTGTATATTAATGTAGTAACTAGTAACTACCTACCTATTTATTTGTTGCATCATTTGCTTTGCGTGTGTCAAGTTACACATGGGTTTTATTTTCTTGTTTATGTACGCAATTTTAATTATTATAGACGAAAATTATCACAAATAATTGTGAATAATAGTGAAACACGTAATAGTTTCTGTGATTGGTTGTACGAATATGCCAATGGTGTTTATTTTCCACAAACCGAGGGTAACTAGGAATTTGTTAATTAGCAGTTATCCTTAGCCAGAAAGATACGTTAAAGATAATAATGAGATCTCAACATGTTCGAATATTATTGATGATTGATTGATTTTGTTTCGTAGGTAATTTACATCAGTTTTTATCTTATAAATAACTAGTAGCGCCTCGCGGTTTCACCCACGTAGTTCCCGTTCCCGTGGGAATACGGGAGGAAAATATAGCCTATGTTACTTAGGGTGAATGTAGCTTTCTAATGGTGAAAGAATTTTTTAAATCGGTCCAGTAGTTTTCGAGTTTATTCGTTACATACAAAAATATAAAAATACAAATCTTTCCTCTTTATAATATTAGTATTAGTATAGATAAGTGACTGAATGATTTAAGGTTGTTAAATTAATTAAAACAGTTACAATTATTATGTTCGAAAATTGGCAAAAATGTGAATAGAATTACTTCCTGCACACTTTCTTCCTTCTGTGTAAATAACGTGAATTTGTAGTAGTTTCTGTCTCTACTTGTAGCAAATATTTTCAACAAAAGTTCTTTTATTTATGGATATCATAAGTTTAAGAACCGCTGATTTAAATTATAACTGCTGATTTATATATACAACCTATTTAGTAGGTACATAATACGCAGAAAACCGAAATAGCGATTGAATTGCAACTTTTATAAAGGTGTCTAAACTCGATTCTTTACGAGTAGACTAAACACTTCAGAAATAGAATGAGTTTGTTTAATACCTACGTCTTCTGATTCTACGCGTTTGTTGGAAACCTTTAAACGGCAAAGGAAAATATCTTTACCGCCCACACTATTTATTTAAGGCTTCTAGGGCGATAAAAAAGCCATAAAATATTTTGCCGATGGAATTATTCCCTTAGTGAACGTGATACTGGGATAAAACACACAGATAAATCGATGTAATGTACCTACGTATCAAATCCCGATACAGCGAAATGGCGTTTTATATCGGGACAAAACGTGTGTTGATTTTTAAAATGAAATCGCTTAAACCAGCGTTCATTAGGTATTTATTAAACGACAATACGGAACTACACGCGTTATGCATCGTGGAGCGAAACCGAAATGTGCCGAATACAGGTTACCGCATTGAAAGGATTTAATCAACCGCGCGTGTCAACTGTCAAATTATGTGTCAATCAAAACCATAGTGCAGTGATTTATTTTTATTGTTTTCAATAGGTTTTATTTTATTGTGTGCCAATAATATTTCATCTAAGGCAATAGGGATGATTCCTGAATTAAAAAAAAAAGATGGTTCTACTTTGTCCGTCAGTTAGATTATCAAAAAATACTGTACAAGTATTTTTTGCTTTATCTAATCTATAAAAAATACGAAGATAAAATGCATCAAAAAAACGTGTCTAATTATTTTTTGGAAATCTATCTGAAGGACTTTTTCGATTTCTTTAGTCAACTAACGTATTTTTAAGAGGATTCCGCATTCATATTGCAGTCGCAAAATGTCAAAATTTGACGTTAATTTTCGCCAAGATGACTATGCTACTTGAATTTGATTTAAGTAAAAGAATTTATCTTCTGATGAAAATCGATGATGTGGACATATTTGCGTAGTAACGTAACCTATTCATTCTTAATTTATATTTAGTAAAATAACTCTGTTCCTGAATTCCAATCCAATCAACAAAATGGGACCATATTAACATTCAATTATCAATGGGATTCAATTAAAATTTGTGGAAAATCTTCAAAGTGGAGTCAAATCTTTGAACATCTTTGAAGTTTGAATGAATGAAATGATACACAGATCATTTAGTTGAACTTTAGTGTGTAATAAAACAAATTGAGTGTGAGATCTGAAGTTATTAACAATTAGCGGATTTAAAATGTTTTCTTGACTATCGTAGGTTGCTCTAAAAAAGTCCTACTATGACAGATTTCGATGAGCCAAAACTTAAACGCCAAAATGACTTAGTCGCATACAGACCTATATAAACTAAGTAGGTAAATTATGCATATTTTATAAGATTTTCCCGCCTCTTCACTTCCATATCCTATTTACAGGAACCGTGAATATTTCAGGTAAAAAATTAACCTATGGCATTCAGCAATTAAATAACTTTATATATTACCTATATATAACAATAAATTTAATAGTAATAAAAACAGTGATAACAATAACAGTAGGTACAGTGCTGTGAAAAAATATAGACTCAAATCATTTTTTCAATATTTTAAAGATTAAACTAAACAAACTTAAGGTCTAACAAATTCATCTAATACTAAATATGCCCACATGTATAGTACGTATAATACGGTTTGTCTCTGCGTGAGCTTGACGTCGAGCGCAACGCTTGTTGTCACACGTATCGACTTACACTGTGAATAATTATAAACTCAGTCGCAATTAGAACGTGATAGGGGAAAGTGCTTGCATATTTTATTTGTTATTTTAGAAGTTTATATTCACGAGTTTGTTTTGTTGTGGTGATTATATTTTAATTACCTAGGATAATGCCTCGTGGTACACAATTAAGTGATATAGAGAAACAAAGAATTATCGATTTGAGAGCAGCTGTGATAAAACTCAAAGACAAATAGCCCACACTATTGGTAGATCACAGAGTGTGGTAAAGAACTTTTAAAAGCTAGGAATTGAAAATTATGGCAAAAGTAAACGATCTGGCCGACCTCCTAAGTTTTCTTCTACCTTCAAACGCACCGTTCTAAGAGAATTGTCGAACACTGGAGCATCGTCATCGGCGCTGGTGTACAGACTGTGATCCGAGTCTTGTTAGGAAGTGGGCCAAACCATCCGGACATTTGAAATATTGGAAATATCTTAGTAAACCTGCCTTGAAAGAGCATCACATTTCAGACCGACTTAAATTCGCAGAAAAATATTTAAAAAAAGGACAAGATTTTTGGCAACACGTTATTTTTTGTGATGAAAATTTTAATTTTGATGGTCCCGATGGTTTCAAATATTACTGGTATGATTTAAGACACGACACAAAGATAATCTCACGTCGAGCACGCGGAGGTGGATCAGTCATGGTATGGGGCGGCATCACTGGCCATCTAAAGACAGAATTGGCGTTTTGTAATGATCGAATGAACGCTGCTAAATATCAAGATCTACTACATGATTACCTTTTACCTTTCATAACCCTGACTGAAGACGAAAACATTATTTTTCAATAAGATAACGCTTCGATACATGTTTGTGAAAGTACAAAAAAGTGGTTGCAAGACTTTGATATATCGAAATTACAATGGCCAGCGTGTAGTCCAGACTTAAATCCGATAGGGAATGTGTGGGGGATTCTAGCAAGGAAAGTTTACGATACAGAAAAGCCTCCTATAAATAATATTCAACAACTCAAACAGAGACTGCAATATTCTTGGTCTGAAGTTTCACCCACTGTAATTAGGGAGTTAATTGATAGCGTACCTAACAGATTGATAGACGTTATTAAAAATAAGGGTAAATGGATAAAATTTTAGCTAAATATATATGCATTATGTACACTGAGTTTATAATTTTTCACAACGAACATCCATTGATTTTTTTAATTATTTGGTTTTTTGTTCATAACACAAAAATATACAAATGATCTATTAATATGGAGAGAGTAATGACTTTGTAGCATTTATTGAATGTAACAGTATTTAATAATTGGTACTTATTTTAAAATAAAAATTGAAAATATTGTTGAGTCTATATTTTTTCACAGCACTGTAGGTACGAATACGTTCACGAAACAATGTTTGTGATCGCGTTCGTACCTCCGTGCAGAAATTACTTCCTATCAACTAATAAACAATTTCAACTATATTTTATATTATTCAAAACTTTTGATTTTGCTGCTTAGAAACAGGCGACGAGATGTCCTGGACGCGTACTTTGAGGGCCGCACTCGGGAGAGGCCTTTGCCAAACAGTGACAGAGTACGGGCGAATAAAAAAAAAGTAGCATAACTTATGATTAGGTCTATCAAGAAGGTATCGTTAGTGTTGCCCTATACAATAAACTAAAAGGTTAGTAGGTATATTTTTTGAAAGGCCGTCATAATTAAAATCTAGAAGTAATTACGTTTTCAAACGAAACAGGGAACCGGCGTAATAAATGTTTGCAATAAACATTTTATGATCGTAAATTAATTTAGTGAGTACAAATTTGATCTCTTGTAGGATATACATAATTTAAAATACGTAATTTTTTAGATGTCTTATTATTTTGTGTCAATTTAAAGTTTTAACTAATTACTATTCAATCTCTACAAAAAACACACACATAGTAAAAGTGTTAACGTCAATAACTAAGTATACAAACAATTTCTGTTATTACGTTTTGTGTGAGAGAAAAAAAAACGTTTTATGCGAAACCCACTTCACAATTTTAATTCAATCATAACAAAGACGCCATAAAAAACCTTTTTACGTGAAAAACTCAAATTAGAATTCATTAAATTCATACTTTGGTCAAAAATAACTACCTAACTGAATTCTTGCGTATGTGTGTGTGGAAAAATGTTTTTCGTAAAACAACCGTGTAAAGATGGTTCCTACAGAAGAAGAAAAAATGTAAGTTCTAAACTTAAATTGTTTTCTTCATAAGTTCTAAAAATTGCATGTGTGGAACCCGCGCGTCTTTAGAAAAGAATAATAACAACTTTGTAAGACAAAATAATTTGCTAGGTAATTAGTTTCCTATTCCTATTTTTAAATCTAGAGGTGTCAACTACGAAAACCGGTGTGTATCTTGGTATTGTTACCGACCTAGAAAACGGGAAACAACTCTTGTTTCCTGCGAACAAGAACACCAAAAGGCCTAATGACCGAGCGATGTCAATCACATTAATTGACAGTGTCTGGGCAAGAAGCTATTTTCGTTTATTTCGTGAATCTCGCAACAAGAAAAATCCCTAGCGACAAATTAAAAGCGGGTAAAAGAAATTTTTGAATGCGCGCCTACCTACACTTTTTTTATTTTATTTAATCATGTGTCAACAAAACGTAACCTCAAAACGAGAAATCAACAACGTAACGTGATCATGACAAGACGCGTAAACTAAACGTAGTAACAGTCAACAAACCATCATTATCATCAATCGGATGATTGCAGGAACTATTACAAAAGCGTTTCGTGACTGAAACACGAACATGGAACGGGAAATGTACAAAACACGGCCATTTTCGTCGGGACTACGTAGATATAGGTTTGACAATAATTGTGTACATAAATATTGTGACTCACCCTTTCGACGTCCAGGTCGGTCCCTGTACACAGTCTCTTGCCACCACTTCCGTTGTAAGCCATCGTGCACCACAAAACAAAACACAAATCACACCGAAACGCGTTTTGTTGGAAACGAAACCGGCAATACCTCCTTCTACGGCGGTCGCGAGCAGACTGATTGAACGAATGAAATATATTGAGTCGCGAATGAATGAGGAGCGGGACGCGCACACAACAGATTGCCATATAAAAACTATCGCTACTGAACTAGTAGATTTTATTGAATGTATATTTTTAATTATTTTAGAATAATTTACGAATTATGAATTTGACATGCAAGTGGAAAAAAAGAAAAGTAAACTTTTAGCTGCTCCATTATTGTTTTATATTTTTCAGCCGCAGCTTAAAAAAATGCTATGGTAGTTTTTTGTATTCATTACGTAATGCCAAAATCCATCAAGAGGTCGTTGAACTGTCGAAACGTCATTCATTGTTATTGTGTGAAGTTGTTGCATTATCTCAATGTATTCCATTGTTTATTAATTAAAATAACAAACAAACACAATGAGTGAAAATGAGGAAGAGGAGGAAATAAAAATCGAGTATTTTGAGTCTTTCGACACTGATCCTCTCTGTGAATATAGTGAGAAACCAAGATGTGCCACATACGATTCCGTAACATCAGATTTTCGTAATGAAAATATAAATCAACGGGTAAGTAACAGTAAAAACAATAAAAAAGATATAAAAAATATAAAAATATCGTATATATAATCGTATTTTAAACTGTAATTGTTAGTCACGATTTCAAAGCTGCAATATCATAGAATTCTGGCAATTTGCCAAACAGACATCATCACCTTTGTCCTACTCGAATAGTAAAAAAAAGATCCGCTAATTCATGGTTGAGATGCAAACATTCCTTACAGATGATTTGGCTACTTTAAGCTAATAGTTATAGGTTATGGAGTAACTAGGCTATGTTCTTCTTCCCTAGTTTAGAGTAGGTCTATTCTTGCCTTCTTAATGTGTTGTCTATGAATTTATCATTAATGGGCTGGCCAAAGTCCCAATAAGAGAGGCTTACTAGCCACCCTTGTTTGGGTCTCGTAAGTCCACTCACTAAGAATAGAAAAAGAGAATAGGAAAATAATCATTAAATAGTATAAAACTAAGTCGCTGTTTGCCTCTCTCTTCCTTCCCTTCTTCTAAACCAGGCAACTGATTTTGATGTGGTTTACATTCATAGAATAAAGTAGACAGTAAAACATGAGAAGAGAAGAGGTTGGTTAATAGCATAATATGTACATTATTTCCATAATCAGTTATGTTTATTTTGTAATTCCAGGATTCAAGTTTAGTCAGTGAAAGCTTAGAAAAATACGCAACTGAAGTAAATAATGCGAATAAGTATCCTTTTGTAAGTAGAAAGAAAATGAACACCAAATTAAATTATTTTTCAAATTTTATTCTTTATTAAACTTTGCGGTCTTCATTTTCAGGAGCCAGAAATTGAGGAAACTTGGTACAAGTCTGTGGACAATCTTGGAAGATATGTCTGCAAGTTTTGTGAAAACTCCTATTCTACCTTACAAACTGGGCGCCACCATGTTAAGAACAAACACTTTGAAGAGTATAGAAACATAAAAAGCTCTGCAAAAAACAAATTAAGAAGAACTAAACTAAAATGCCATATTTGCAAAACCCAGTTTAAAAATACCAGCATTCTGCAAGAACACATTCAAAGTCATTGTTTGATTGCAATACAGAAATCTTGTTTTGTATGTCAAGCAACATTTAATAATGAAACTGAATTGTCAACACACATGTCAAACAAGCATGAATCCGTAAAGAAAAAGCATCTCTTCTGCTTAAAATGTGGTTATAGTACGTCTAAACTATCGCACTTCAAACAGCATGAGAAAACACATTCACGTAACAGCCAAATGAAATGTTCTTATTGTGAATATGTAACATATCATGCACCAAATTTGAAGATACATGAAAATACTCATACAAATGAAAAACCATATGCATGTACGTTCAACGGTTGTGATTATCGCTGTGCAGCTAAGTCGGGTTTGACCAGTCATTGGTTAAAACATGAGAAAGAAAAAAAATTGATTTATTGTGATAAGTGTAGCTATAGTACTGTTTATAAACAGAGTCTGAAGAAGCATTTGGATAGTCATAGAAGAAATAGTGTGCGGACTAGGTTTTAACCGTTGCTATCACTGCCAAAATGCTTCAATTCAAAGAAGATCGGGTTTAATTCCTGGTTCGTGCAGTGTCCATTTTTTAATTTTTTTTCACCTCACTCTAGGAATTTCTCTTGTATCGTGGAAATATTTTATGGCCTACAGATATTTCTTCCTTGCGAGAATCGAACCCACGACGACGCTCAACCACTGCCCAGCGGTGCCGTTCTACCGGGAATTTCTCACTCGCACTCTGGCTTTATGCCTTGTAAGCTTGTACCCATAAGTTATAGGCTCGCCACCTATTTATAAGTACTACCTACACATGTTAGGCGAAACATCACCAATCTTCCTACTACAGCTACAACTCTACCAAATCCTTCGAAGTTATGTATTTTTTGCAGAATTTGTTTGAAAAAGCACCGTGGCCTTGGAACGCAAAGGGCATTTTGAGGAACACAGATGGATTTAGTCAGTAAGTCTGACACTCCCTTCCGCTCCGCCCACAGCGGGAAAAGTCATTTGATTAGTTCCAAAGCGAAAAAACAAAATATGCATCTCACTAACAGTATTATTTACATAGCTTTAATATTTAACCAAAAATATTTGGAAATCATGCATATTTGATTGTGATCTAAATGACTTTGTAAATTTTTTGCCACCAGTAAGGGCGCTTTCAATTTATGCGTTTCTTAACGGCCTGCTGCGGTGCCGAAGCGGTGCGTTAGTCGTACAGCGCACGGACGATCGTATTTTTCCATACAAAACGCGCGGTGCGGCAACAGTGCGGCACCGGTACCGCGTACGCTCGACAACAGGACAGCAACCGCGCAAACATCACGTGTTCATTTCAGTGTTGAATAGTGCGATGAATAGACGTCAGAGCTAATTCCATAAAATTTTCATTTAATAATTTATTATTATTATAAAGTTCAAATCAATCTCCAGGATCTCAGACACAGACATTGACAAACAGTCAGGTTCAGTCCGCATCGGATGAACTTATGCAAATTTTGCTCAGTCATTCATTAGTTAATATTTAAATGAAATCTGTCATGTTTATTGGTTTAGATATAAGTAGGTCCTATGTATGCGATAACTACTGAATATTTTGTAAGATAACTGCATTATTTGATTGGTCAATGACTGAATGCAAATTCATCCTAACTGCTAAAATCGTGAATGCTTGGTTTTATACACTTTCACACCTAAATAGCTGAACTGGTTTTTCATGTGTTTTGGTACAGCAGATATAGATGATAGATGCGAAAATCGATAATAACGATGGGGAATGAACTGTGATGGTGAATTTTTTTTTGGGCTTTTACTTCTCACTTACTGTGAGTTTTGTCCAACACTCTGTTTATAAGACTGATTACATAGACATATACTTAAGGATTAAAAAAAAATAATCTCAAAAAAAGATATATTTTGATACAAATTTGTTTTATTTCTATACAACTTCTGTACAACATTTTATTAGAAACATTTGATAACAAATACTTAACTAGATTATGTACACAATAAATCAAGAAAGATTTCTATTGTACTGCTTTTCAAGCTATATTTACTAAATGAAGAGTAAACAGAAATATTGTGATCTTGCTTGCATGGGAATTTAATATTTTAACTATGCTGCTTCCACGCGATCTTTCATTCTTGTACATTTTTAACTCGCTCTCACATCACTCAAATCTATTTCTAACATTCCTAATTGCAAGAAAACTTACGAAAGGCATTAGGCGTTGTACTAATACAAAAAGACCATCGCATGAATACTGTATCGTCGCGTTAATGTTTGTTCGGAAAAACCAGGCGGCGCCCTCTCCTTTTGCGGCGCGACGACGCTATCGGTTTGCCGTACAAATAAACGCGACGATCGCGTTTCCGCGCGATCGTCGCAATCGATTAAAACGACGCTTGAGAGTGTTTGGTTTGTTTAACTTTCCTTGCAACTTAGCAAAGTAACCATAGGGCAGTCTTCCAGAAGTTTTATTGCATGTGGAAATGTGTCTTTATGCCTTCCAACCAATCAAAATATGGTCAATTATTCTGCCATTCCAACTTCCAGAATTGTATGATCTGCACATCGATTATACTAATATAATAAAGCTCAAGAGTTTGTTTTAACGCGCTAATTTCTGGAAGTATTAGCCGGATTTGGAAAATTCTTTTTATATAAGATAAGCCGCATTAATTACGAAGGCTATACAGAAACAGTAGCCCAAGCACGAATATTTGCGAAAAGTTATTCGTATCGAAATCGAGTAACATTTGTATGAGAATTGTACAGCGCCCCTATCGGGCGTAAAAGGAAACAAAACATGGCAGCAGGAATGATTTTAGCGCGCTTTCGAATCGAAATCGTATCGACATGGTAAACGAAACTCGAAACTTATAAACAATTGTGAGATTTTTGATAGCACGAACATTGTTTTGACGTACGGTAATGTAAACTCTCGAAGGCTGGCTATCGAGTATGCTCGAAACATTATTCACTTGAAAATAGTCGGTGAGAAAGGTTTCGAAAAGTGTTAAAGTAAAGTTTTAACCGTGTTTATGTTTTGTTTAGAGTTAGTTTTGTGAATTAAAGTTGTAAAATTATTGTTTAGTTATTGGAACAATTATTAATAGCTCCAAAATAATTTAAAATGCAAAGACCGCCACTGTATGAACATAGTACCGTATATTATTTTCTGGCGGCAAATTTACTAGAAAATGATGGATATCAATCAAGAGAAACAAGGTAAGTACATAAATCTTATTTTATTTATTTGCGTACCTATAGAATTAATGTGTTTGAAAAAGATTTGAGTTACTTACTTGTGTGTTTTTTTAACAATATAGAGAAATTACGCGCAGAGCAAAACTTAGGAATAGAATTAACCCACTGGACATAAATGAAACCGAATTTAAAAATAGATATCGCCTAAATAAAGAAGCTTTTATGTTCCTCTGTGAGCAACTTCAACAAAAAACATCATTAACATCGAGTTCTCGAATCAGTCTAGAACTTATGGTACCCACTTATATATTACATAATTATACCTATTCAATATCTTCTACTTGTATTTCAATACCTAACTACAACTTACCTATTTAGTATTTAATAAAACAAAATATCTATAAAGCTAATAGTTAATTTTTACATCCTAAAAATCAAATAAATATTTTATGTTACAGGTTCTTTGTGCATTATCTTTTTATGCCACTGGGTCTTATCAGCGAATAGTGGGAATGGCTAAATATTTGGGCCAAACAACAGTGAGCAAATGCGTGAAGGAAGTCACTGATGCTCTTGTAACTCCAGCAATCCTTAACACCTTTATACGGTTCCCAAGTACTCGAGCTGATAGAGACCGAATAAAAAGCAAGTAAGTATGAACATTGCAATATCTATTAGGAAAATGTACTTAAGTATTTTTTTTTTGTAAAAAAAAAATATCCTGTATCTAAATATTATTATACATAAAATCAGGGCCTTTTTCCCATAGGGGTAGGCAGAAACCGCAGAACGCCACCTGCTACGACCCTGCTACGATTTTGAAATATTATTATTTTATTTTTTATTTATTATTGTCTTACAGCTTTTTCGCGAAGTACGGTTTCCCTGGAGTTATAGGATGTATTGATGGATGCCATTTCCATATTTTTACACCCAGTAAAGAAATTGAACATCTATTTTATTGTAGAAAACATTTTCATTCACTAAATGTACAAATGGTAAGCATTTATTTTTTGTATCTAGGTCTGTGACTGTGCACAACTAATTACATAATAGCATTATGTATTCTACCACTTTACTAAGGTATACCAGTGTACCTAATAATGGTTTTATTTTTATTTTAGATATGTGATAGTGACTGCAGAATTTTAAATGTGAATGCAAAATATGGAGGAGCAACCCATGATGCTTTCATATGGGAAAATAGCCTGGCTAATAACTACATGCAGGAGTTACATCGAAATAATGAACGTGTATGGTTATTAGGTTAGTAACAATCAAGTAAATTCATCCATCTACATAAATAAATAAAAATGATTAGCCAAATGTATGTAATTATTCTAATCTAATGTAGGCGTATAATTTTAAAACGAGTATACTAATGGTAAATTGGATAATTCTTTGTTGGTTGTATTTGTTTTAGTCAGAACACGGTTTTTACTTAAGTAAAATAATTGAAAAATCGGGTAAAAAAATATAGGGACGTAAAGTTCGCTAGGTCAGCTAGTTTATCTATGATAAAAACAATTTGGGAATGACAAGCTTTGAATATTTACAGGTGATTCAGGCTATCCACAACGTCCCTGGTTAATGACACCAATTCCGGATGCTGCTGAGGGGACTCCAGCATACAAATACACAGCAGTCCATGGAAAGACGAGGGTGGTTATTGAAAATACCTTTGGTCGATTAAAAAACCGATGGCGTTGCTTATGCAAAGATCGCACACTCCACTATGGACCCGAGAAATGTGCAAAAATCATTACTGCGTGCAGTGTGTTGCATAATTTAGCTTTAAAATTTAACGTACCTGAACCGGAACCAGCAGAACTCCAAAACATGCTTTTATCTTTTTCTGACCATCTTTTTCAGGAAAATGGAGGAGATGACTTAATTAGGGGAAGGGCGATAAGGAATATTTTAGTAGATAGAATTAATAGATTACACACATAACTTTACTTTTTATTAATAATGTTAAAAAATAGAACATTTATATTAATTAAAAAATAATCTTAACCTAAGACTTTTTTTCCATAAACCTTACAAAAACTTCCATAGCCTCTCTCATAAAGTCCAACCATTGAGCCTGTAATCGCAATTCATCATCTCTCTGTCTCACCCTTTCTTGCATCTCTAATTCTCTAACTCTCAATTCCTCTCTCCTAATCTGCAACCGCTCTTTCTCTAATTCTTCATAGGCCCTATCACGCTCTCTAGCATACTCCCTTGCCTTTCTATCCGCTTCTAAAAACATTTTTCCTAATCCTAAATCCTTCTTAGCCTTTTTTTGTGGTGGTGGTTTCCACGTCTCTTCTTCTTGAGAAGATGGAGGATGAGCCTCAGTTGATGGGAGAGCTGGGGTTTCATCTGGTGGACTCGGTGGTGGAGGAGGAGCCACTGTTGGCTGGCTACTCGTGCCCGGAATATTCCAATCTGTAAAACATATATTATAGTTGATTAGACTAGTCCTTTTTCTTATTAGCCGAAACTTGAATTCTTATAGAAACATTCACTGTGTAATGTGACATTTATGTGTGTATAATGGGATTTTTATACAAATAATCTATTTTTCAAGATTTGATTGAATAAAAATGATGATGCTTTTATGTAATTTAGGGATGCATAAACATACATTACCACAAGATACTAAATATATTTATATTAATTGATTAATGATTATAAAAGTAATATTCATATTTACCTATTTCATAATCATCGTCACGTGCATCAGGAACTATCATCTCTGATGGTTGGGAAATTTCAGCAGCCTGGAAAAAAAAATTAATTACCTACTAGGCAATAAAAAAAAATAAAAAAAATTTTAAAAGTAAGCTAACCCGTTGAAACCCTGCTTCTTCCACCACCATGCCAGTAGCTGCTTGCACTCCAATTATCTGCATGACTCGGTTTTCTAAATCGGTCAAGGTTAATTGGAGTGCTGGCCCTCCACCAGTGCCACTAACGGCCCTATTAATTTTGGCACACTTCTTTTTGCAATTATTTTTGTAATCGCTCCACACCTTGAATTAAACAACAATACTTAATTTAAGCAGGAATTCTCAGGAAAGATATTGGATAAGTACTTAAAGCAGAGACTTAAGAGTGACTTAATTCAAGTGCCCCAACAACAAAAAAAATAGCGTCACTTGAGTTAACATACCTTCCGCCATTTCTCCTCAGACCTAGATTCGCCTGTGCCTTCACTATTCAATTTATTTGTGAGTTCCTTCCATTTCATTTGTATAAAATTCCGGCCTCGTGGGCCGCCTGAAGGTTTAGACAAATCTCCATTTCTGGAATAGAAATAACATTGCACTTTAAAACACTTCACACTAAAGTTTATGCCACTCAAACTTATTAAAAGTGTTTACTCACGCTTCCATGAATTCAACCATCATTTCATATTGTGTTTGACTGGTTCTCATAATGATTAATATTCACAAATAACCACTTAATTATTTAAGATAAGAAAAGAAAGATACTTTTGCTGTGGAAGTGTAGCAAAATATAAACAAACTTAGCCTTGGCTTGGCGCCGTCGCGCGTCGGAAGTCAAGTGGGTGCGTTCGGAACCCGGATTTAAAAAAAAATCAAATCTCCAAAACTCTGTCATATTGTCGAAGATAATGCCACTTTATAATGTCTAATAATTAACTTTGGGTCTCTTCTTTATATAGCATTAAGTTTTTATTTAAATTTAATAATAATAAAACGTTTAATCAAAGGTGAAAAAAAATTAATCAACTTGATTTAGTTTTCGAACGCATTATTCATTCAGCAATCGTTCATTTTGCTCACTATGGCTCGTCCCTATTTACATTAGTGTGACGTCACCTTCGAATTCGAATCGAGTGTTCGATAGTGCTTCGAATGTGCTTCGTGCTGCCTACTATCGACAGACTCTGTTATCGAATCGAGGCCTCGATACTTTGTCGATTCGAAATCGTTTGATATTCGTGCTTGGCCTACAGGATACACACTTACGAAGTCGCGGGCAAAAGGTAGTTATGCAATAAACATTAATTCTTATTCATGTTGTGACCATATCATAGAATTGGCCATTTTATGATAGGGCAGATCTTAGTTAAGGTTTGATGGAACTTGGGGCACCCAACTCGGATAGGTTAGGTTAGACATTTTATGAAATGGCTGGTCACATTATGAAATGGCCAAATTTTAAGATATGGCCAGAACAAGTACACAATTTATATTTTTCTTATAAATATAAAAGGAAGTAGGTACCTAACCCTAATTTCATTGCACTAAAGCAGCCATTTTATACTACTACTACCTTCAAATAAAACCTTTTATAACGTCACAGTGTTTTTTCTTAGAGGTGCTGGTCAAGTTTTGTTCGTAATAAACATACAATGTAATGTCTTGTCAGTGCGGTTTCGGTTTGTGTCCATCAACATAGAAGTTTCTCGTTGCTTTTGGTAGTTGTACTTCCAAACCTTCCATGTCTTTGGTAAGAGTTATTTGACATCCTGAAAAAGTAAAAAAAGTATTTATGTAACTTTTTGTGAGCCAAATAATTAAAAAAAATAATAATTATAAGTTGAAGTTGCCCTCTCGATAGCAGTCCAAATTGATCAGAAAACAGATTATTGATGAAACTTAAAGTTTCATGATTTTGCCAATGTCCAAGAATAGCATGGTTTTTGTTGGTTCTCAAGTAATAAAACTGTTGTACAAGTGTATTAATTTAATGCCTAGGTATTGGTAGTCCTTCACAGGAAGACATAACATAAGAATATGTCTTCCTATGTAGTACTACTGTACATAAAGCTTATTTAAATAATGTTCGCATACATACCAAGCCTAGAGTTTTCTTTCAAAAATGGTGCCATATCTAGCAAATCATCTTCCTTTTCTTCAGAAGGAGGTAGTTTATCAAAGTATTCTGGTGGTACATACACATGGCATGTTGTGCAAGCTAAGGAGGCTTCACAGGCTCCTGAAACAAGAAATATTTTATTAGAAGAAAGTTTTAACATTGTTAATTATTAATTAACTAATTATAATAAAATTAGTAAGTCAAAATTTTATTAGGTATTTTAATAAGTTAGTTAACTTGGTTGCCAATGTTAAAAATTATTTTTGTCAAATACTACACCAATGAGCTGCCTGATCCTCTTATCTGGAGGATGGAGGCTGAGGAGGCTGTTTTTGCAACTATACCTATCTGACATTAACTGCTAGGTTTTTCAAATCAATTACAAGAAGTAAACATACAAACCTTCCATTGGAATTTCATATCTATGAGCCAGATACATAACATTGTCACCAACTTTGCCTCTTACTTTGATTCTGTTACCGTCTTTGTCTATGTAGGTTATATTTACTCTGAAAATAAACAATACCTAATTTTAGTAATTAAGAAGTCATAAAATTAACAGATATCGAATATGTCATAATGTTAAGATAAGATGACATTGAAATTATATTTTTAACTTGGTTGCCAATTTTATTATTCGGCGATATCGCAAATTAAGCTAGTTGCATAAAAACCTATAAATTAAATACTTACACCTCGTCTTCCGACTTCGGGTCCTGCCATTCGTATTCTCCGTGCCATAAATCTGTAAAAGTAAACGTTTTAAATCCATATTCTCACGAATACACGAATGTAAATAGAAGAAAAAATAATACTTGAAGTCACGTGAATTCTTCTAATTTGTGCAGAGACTGGTGTCTTGAACGTCTTCAATTTGCGCAGAACTAAATAACGTTTTAACACCGACTGAAACATTATGTAATTACATGTACATAACGTAGATAAATATTATTTTAAATATTTTGTTTGGTTAGAAGATAATCACGACTTTATTTCTGAATTGACACTGACATTTATGTTTTTAAACATCGAGTTTGACAATCGTTATGTTTGGATACGGAACCTTTTGATTGCTTATCGTTCTTCCATGTCGACTTCTCACAAATACGATGAAAGCTCCCGTCCAAAGTTTTGAACATGGAAACATAGACATAGTCTTCGTCTGGTTACAGTTATAATAATTTATTAATAGTTGTACATTAGTTTTTGCTACAGTGAAGAAAATAACCACTGCTACACTTGGTGTGTCCGGTGATTTCACATGAGAGACAGAAACGTCGTGACGTACGAACATGAATGAAGAGAGGTTTATGTTCACGATGGCAAAAGCTCTAAATTTACCTACACTCGCAAGCAGTTGAATCATTGCATTGCTCGAAATAATTTCTATGCAATGAATTTATTATGAATTGCGGTACCTATATCCATAGAGTAAAGTAATACATCGGGTATATAATTTGAAAGGTAATTTTGTTAGTTTTCAGCTTCTTTCAATATCAAAGATTATTTTTTATATGTCATGGAACGTAAAAACAAAAGACATATTATTTTTAAACAAAACACCATATTGTTTAATAGCCCTAGCTGAAACCCAAACCCTATAAAAGTGGGCGTTTATGAAAACTGGTCATTAGTCCAATGTATCACTTCACTAGGAACACTGAAGCTAAAAGAAAATGGAAACCACACCTAAAGAAACCAATCAAGTGGTCATCCTAATTCAGCAAGGGTTGTCGCAACGTACTTCCGGTCGACAGCTTCTGAGCCAGTCTATTTCGGTGAGAGATGGCCGATGTATTCTGTATTCTCTCTTCTGTCAGTACCTCTTCTCTTCCAAATACCTGACTGGCGTGGACATCCAGCAGAAGCTCAAAAAAGTTCGAGGGAGGGCTGTCGGTGAGTGGAAAGTGAGGCAAAGACTTAAAAAACGAACATGACCCCAAAAAGTCATGCTACGGTACCCAAATTACCTCCAGTTCAGCGACAAGCCCGGCTTGCTCGCGATCACTTAGATCGTGTTATGGAGCAAAGGAGTCGCGTCCTGTTCTCGGACGAAACCAGAATGCACCTGCATGGTAGCTACCGTCAGTCTGTAGGAGACCGGAGGAGCGATCCAAACAATTACAATGCTGTTTTGCGGATACAATGGCATACGGGGGTGGGTCCTGTATGATGTGGGCGGAGATGTCTATTGAGGAGCTGATATTCGTAATTGAGATCGGGAAAGAAGCCTACCGCAGAAAGATACAAAAACTTCGCCAATAAGCATGGCCTAGCAGAATATTTTCTGCTAGGCCATGCTTATTTGCGAAGTTTTCAGCTAATGCACGATTAGGACCGCTGAATTGACTAGACAGTACTTGGAAGAAGTCGGCATTCGCATACTAGACTGGCCAGCCCTTAGTGCTGACTTAAATTTATCCGATTGAACATATGTGGGACGAGCTGAAAAGGTAGATACGAAGATAATGTCCAGCTTCAGTGTCAATAGAAGATCTGAAAACTGATTTACTCAAAGACTGGCGGGAAATCCAACAGGATTTAATCAGGGAACTCATTCGTGCAAAAGCCATTTACGGGCAGTGGTTAGGGCCAGGGGGTAGTTTACGCGTTGCGCGTGGAGGCGCTACGCCGGGGTGAAACTCCGCTGCCGCGGCAAATCGCTGCGCAGCGGACGGAGCTCTGGCAGGATCTCACGTAAGTATGGAGACAACGACTGTTGTGACCCAGTGCTGGGCACGCCACCATTGCGGCGATAAGTCCCCACTTTGAGGAGTGGTTGGAGAGACGCCACGGCATCCTCACCTTCCGCCTGACGCAGGTACTCACCGGACACGGCTGTTCCGGGAGATACCTGTTTCGGATTCAGCGGGAGGACACGCCCGGGTGTTAAGGTCAACACTGTGTGGATCGCCTGGAGGACACGGTGGAGCATACGGTAGAGGTCTGTCCTGCTTGGACGGAACAAAGGCAAATAACATATTTTGTATTTTTTTTTTAATTATTTAATTTTACTTCCTACTCATTGATACGAATGATATACCACAATCCATAGCTCATTGCATTGAAATTGAAAAAATAAAATGTAATTAGTAACGCGCGATAAAGTTATCTGATTACAGCTTATTGCTAGCAGTCGTAGTAAGTACCTTATAAAAATCAGTTCCACATAGGCGCAACACGCAGGACATTGGAAGTAATAAATAAAATCGTAAAACATTAGTTCAAAGAACCAATCCCTGTCCAAATTCATAATCTGTCTAAGCGGAAACGGACAATCGTAAATCTAACAAAAATAAACTACCGTCTCTAATGGTAAATCTATGGCTTAGTCTACTAACTAGTTTTTGAGATGGGTCTTCAAAACGAAATCGAATTGGTCAACATAATTCAACTACATCCTACCTATGTATATCGCGAGGCAAACGTATTTTAGCAACTTTACGCTGAGTAGTCAGTGCCATATATTTTCACGCATAACGATTGAATAACATATGACAATAGCCTTCAGCTGACCAACTAGTGTACGTAGTAGGATTTCAATTACCGCATGTATCCTTGAGAATGGTTATATCATAGTTCACATTTTTCATGACTGCTTCGCTCCTATTGATTTTAGCGTGATATTAAGCCTTCCTCGATAAATGGGATATCTAATACTGAAAGAATTTTTCAAATCGGACCTGTAGTTCCTGACATTAGCGTGTTCAAACAAACAAACTCTTCAGCTTTATACATAATTATGTATATTAGGTATAGATATGGAATACCTACTACTCTTGTTGCTCTTGTTGCTTTTGTACCTGTCGGTCTACTGTATTGGCGTATGAGTTGAGAGCTTGATGACGATGCACCGCATGATTATCTACGTAACATTCTTGCATAAACGGCCGGACTTGTACAGACTGTCAATTGCGTTCAGTCAATCGGCCTTGACTGAATTACTAAAGTTCGCAGGAAAACACTGCACCAGATACAAAGGGCATACTGTACACGGTCAAGTCTCCAAAGACCTTACTTTTTTTTGTAGTTAGTAGTCTCGTACGTAAAATAAAAACTCTGTTCACAATATTTTATTTGTTCTCATATAACATTACCTAGATGTTTTTTTTATGTGTTCTTTCCCATAATATTCTATGATGACAACACTGTTTCATTAAAAGTCAAATAATCTTGAAAATGTCAATAATCGCTAAAAAGGCCACTTGGCCATTTTTCATTATGATTTTTGATATAGAAATTATTGATTTTATAACAAAGGTGTCGGTAAAGTATGTATAGTGAATTGTTGAATAGGATTATAAGCTTTTCAGAATCAATTATAGTTTAAAGTTACGGTCATTGTGACTTTAGTTGTGAGTTGTGAGATAGAGTTTATGTGTTATAGATAAACCAGGTGAGTTTTATGACTAAATGACGTGTATTTCGCTATATCATTCGATGTCCGACATGACTAAACTTTATATATTAATACTATTATTACATATTTGCTCTAATTTTCAACTTTACCCAAAATTTTGGTTATAAAACTTTGTTTTGAAGTGAGACAATATTTTACTTTATTGTATTTAAATTGTTTTATTGTCTAGTTGTCCTTGAATACGTGTTATAGCGTTATTTTTAGTATTATCTTGAAAGAATGTTAGGTTTTTGGATTTGCTTCATACTTAAATATTCATATTACTGAATAGAACAATGCCTTGTGATAAACTTAATCTTGTAGTTTTTATCTGACAAGTTATGCTATCAAAATAATCGAGTGTGACTTTATAAATTAATTAACAGTATCAACTCCCAACAATTTATTAGCTAAATAGTTTCTAATATTACCTGGAATGTGTCGGCTAATCTGTAACTTCACACTAATAAAATAACTGGCTATGTTTTCACCAGTACAAGAAAATATTGCTAAGAAAATTTCTCAATCTTAGAAAAAAAATATTTTAATTCCACCAATGATGAATCCTAATTATCATCCTTATTAATTTAGGCAGAATAGACTCTGCTGTTAAATTATAATCTAGCTTATTCTCCCCCACAGCCACAGGAAAAAAAATATAGATTAAAAGTAGCCTATAACACATCAGCAATAGTGTAGCTTTATTATTACCTCGGACAAATAAACAAATAATTTTATTGTATTACCATTACATTGCTACGGGTTATACTTTTGCAGCTATTCATTGTTTCTTTCGATCATTTTTTTTACTATTTTAATAAAGCTACCATCTCCATTCCAGGTTTAAATAATTAAGTAACAATGGATCCAGAAGTAAAGGTTAAGATAGAAGAAGTTGACGCAAGAAAAGACCCTACCTCATTTTTGCCAGAGGAGCCAATGTCCTATGAAATTAAGAAAAAAAAGAAAAAGAAAAAAAAGAAGCAAGAAGACCCGTTTAAAGATATTGACGACGTGAAAATGGGCGTTAAGATTGAGCCCATAACTTTATTGGATCCGGAGGTGAAGATAAAAGTAGAGGATATTGAAGTGGAATTGGATTTTAATGATGTGAGTTTGTTGTTATTTGAATACTATCAGTATGTATGGGCGCATATGCTCGACTTACGGCCGAACCCAATAACCAATCTATCGCATACTAGAGATAGAAAAACAAATGAAACAACAGAAAACCTATATCATTTTTCTGTGTTTTTCTATCTCCAGTATGCGATAGATCGGTTATTGGGTTCGGCCGTTCGCGTTAGTATTCTTATGTATCATTCTGTACTGATCTTCTCTTTTATTACCCGACTACGGCAAAGCCAAAAGGAATGGTATTGATTTTGGCTGTCTATGTATGTATTCATGTTTGTATGTTCCACTCTAACGCCTTATTTACTGAACTGGTTTTGATGAATGAGGTATCAATAGATTCGTTAAAACGTTCCGCGTAACAAAGCTATTTACATTTTGACTGAGACATTTCTTTTTACTTTGTGTTATGAAGGGACTGTGAAATTGAATTGAACTGAAGTGATTGTGTGTGTATGAAGAAAAAATGTTTTCTATTTTATTTAAAAAAAATAGTTTGTATCAAAGATATTGCCATACAAGAATTACCAAAACATTGTTTCCTACTACTACTGCTGTTTGATACTTTACTAGTAATTTGTCGTTATTGGTTCCTTTAGTAAAAGCATTCCTGGCCATGAATTTTATTAAACTTGCTCCTATTTCCACATTCCAGTTTGGAGACAGCGGTCTGATGCCCGAAGGTACATATAATAATGAAGAAGAGCCAGCCGTGAAGATAGAGCCACAAACAAACCACGACGCCGTACTTCTCACCTTCGAGAGCGTTATCAGCGATAAACCACTAGTGGCCAATAGCACAGAAATGTTCCCATTCTCAAGTACCGCCCTCCCCACCGAACAAGCCCCCAACCACGTCTGCAAGGTCTGCCATCTAGTCTTTCAATCTCACAAAACGATGCGGATGCATCAAAAAAGAAAACACAAGTCATTCAGAAAGTCCTTCAAACACATTTGTGATTACTGCGGCATGTCCTATGAAATGAAGAACAGTTTAGTAGCTCATATAAAGAGGAAACACGGACCTGATTCTCAGCCAGACGACAGGGAGGAACGGACCTGTGAGATATGTGCTCTGGTGTTTAAAGGGATGCCTCGCTTACGTATGCATATGAGGAGGAAGCACGGATCCTTCCAAGAATCATTCAACCACGTTTGTGACGACTGCGGTTTAACATATGATAAGTACAGAAGTTTGATAGTCCATATACAACGTAAACATTCAAATAATCAGAAGCCTGAAATCAACCGATGGTACAATTGTCCGTTCTGTCCTAAGATATTCACTAAGAGGGAGACGTATGCCAGACACGTGCAGAGAAAGCATCACGTTTCAGACGAGAATATTAAACAAGAAAATGAAAACGAAACGGATTTGGTGAATTGTAAAAATGAAGAAACCGGTGAGATAACTTGTAAAGAGTGCCCTCTAGTCTTCTCATCTATTAATTTCTTGAAACTACATATGCGAAGGAAGCATAATGCGTTAAGAGATAACTTCCGGTTGAAGTGCAGGATTTGTAACTTGTCTTACGATAAAATCGAGAGTTTGAAGAGGCATGTGAGGAGAAAACACGATAAAGGTTCTTATTGTGAAGTTTGTAATAAGCAGTTTGATACGCGAGAGATGTATCTCAACCATTCTCACGTAAAAGCTATAAAGGAGTGCAATATTTGTGGCCTGATTTTTGCGTCGCAAGGTGGTTTAGCGAAGCACTTGCGGTGCACACATAAAATAGACTCGCCCAAAACAGTATTCTGCAATCTATGCAATGAAGGTTTTCACGACAAACGACAGCTGAAACCGCATTTCATGAAAGTGCATTTAAAAGTATCTTACACTTGTAGATATTGCAAAAAGATATTCAAAGCAAAGGAGAGTTATCGACGGCATATATTATTCAAACATCCTAACGGGACACATTTCAACAACGCTCAGAGGCAAAAATGTGAACAGTGCAGCGAAACTTTTAAGGACGAATTTGATCTTTGTCGTCATATAAATACGTTTCACGGTCGCCCTGAAGAAGATATGACGAAAGAGGAGAGAGAAATATTGCAAATAAAAAGAGAAGATCCTGATATTAAGGACTGTTTTCAGTGCACTAAGTGCCCTGATTCGTACTTAACTTGGGAACAGTTAAAACTTCACTATGAAGCAACCCATCACAACATAGAAGAAACCCAGTGTCAAGTGTGTGGGGAGATACTCCCAGGGAATGAATTACAAAAACATATAAAGAGTCGTCACACAGATACTGAAATGCAGTGTAAATACTGTGAATTTAAAACTAATATTAGAGTTAGTTTAACACAGCACATGTTAAGGCATAAGAATGCTGAAACAATTCACTGTGAATACACTGGTTGCAGGTACAAAACGTTTTACGAAGGTGCTATGGAGAAACATAAGAGAAAACATGCAGATTTAGGAGTAAAACTCCAATGTACGCAGTGTCCGTTCCAATCTATGAACAAATACATCTTGAAATATCACGAAGAAGCCCATGAAACTGGCAAAAAACGATACATGTGTGATCAATGTGATTATGCAACGATTTTACCAGCAAATCTTGTACAGCATAAATATAAGCATTCAACAGAGAAAAGGTTCAAATGTGAAGTTTGTCCATTCGCAACGAAATACAATACATCACTGCGGTTCCATGTTAGGAAAAAACACTGTGATCTACCGACATTCAGTTAATTTAATGTTTTTTTATTATTATGTTATTAAAGTATTTGGTGTTATGAGATATTTAAATCTGTTTTGTCATTAATTTATCTCTCTTCTTAATGGTTTTGGTAACAGCGCCATCTCTTGTCTACAGTGAAAAGTATGTTTAACAACAACAATGGATATGTTAAAACAAACTTGTCACCATCGTACTTGACAGTCAAATGGTGTAAATAATATCAACTAGTAAAGATCACAGGCCTGTTCTGATTAGTTTTGTATATAAAGAACCGGTTATCACTGTGAATAGAAAATAGACAAAGGCGTAGGAGTCCGTAAATTCTTGGGTTGACACAGATGGCGCACTGGTTGAGCGATAAGAGCGATTGGCTGTCGCGGTGAACAAATATTTGTATGGCCTACAGATAGTTGTTCCGGATCTGTGTTTGTATATGAGGGTTTGTATGTTTGTAATCGCATCCATGATATAGGAGAAATTTCAAGTGTGACAACGCTTTTTAAAAAAAAATATCTATACTGCAAAAACTAAACGATAATCGGTTCATCCGTTTGGGAACTACGATACCACAGACAGATACACAGACAGACGTTAAACTTACAACACCCCTCTATCTATCTATCTATCTATTAGGTTTTGGTTTCCGCACTTAGTCCTAGAATTGGACCATGGTGCGTGAGCCATGGCGGCCGTCACTCCAACCAGCCGACCTCCCTCCAGAAGCAGATCAGTCCACTCAGTGTGTTCAGCATTCCTGTAAGTTTTTCGGTGTCCCTATTGTTTGCCTCCGTATTCCGGCTACACCTGTGCACTCAACGAGCACGTGCTATACCGTTTCCTCCTCCTCCATGCATGCTCTGCATAGAGGACTGTCCGTGATGCCTATCGCGTGTAGTTGTTTGTTCAGTGAGCAGTATCCGGTGATGGTCCCCGTCACCATTCGCAGGCTGTCTCTCTCTATCCATGCGCAGAAGGCGCTTGGTCAGTTTCCAGTTTCCACCCTTCTGTTTTTGCGTCGGGGGTTAAAGACATTGAGATAGGAAGGTCAATGGTTAAAAAGAAAGGAAACGATGACAGAGACGAGGCATTCGACTATCGCTAACTAAAGATGATGACGTCAGTTAAGTAAGTAAAGCGTGTTGGTTACATTCTCTATGGTGTTGGCGGTCGTTGACCCAAATCAGCTGGGGTTACATGAAATCATGTAATCATATTAATAGCCGCACGGGTCGACCTTTGGGGTTAAGCAACGCTTGTCGAGGTCAGTCATTGGATGGGCGACCATTCATTACATACGGTGGTGAGAATGATATGCTGTTGGTCGCTGTTGGTATTTGTAGATTCTTGACAAAAGTTACGGGTAGACAAGCTTGAAATCTAGCACTGGGGTACTTATCATGTTTCCTAGTTATATGTATGTGTAGTGATGTGGAGGTCAGATCAGTCCATGTAAAATATGGTAAGTATTCAGTTCCATTCGCCGGCATCCGGTTAAACCTGAAACCGAACCAAACTTACTTTGGGGAAAAGGCAGAATGATTAAATACCTACACTAATCAGTGCTGTAGAGTTTCGTTTCTTATTGGAGTTTTTCAGCAAAGCCGCATTTAAAATGAACACAAATATACATTATTTACTACCAATGCGCGCTTATTCTAGAAAACGCTGTCATTCACGCGAGCTTGAAGTCACGTTCCCCATTAGATGACGCATCACGACGTTAATGTATAGGCTTAGAGCGATGCTGCACGGGCGTTGGCGATTCGGTGCGTGGTCGCAACGTTGCGCGTTGTGAGTTTGACGTACAGGATGCTATTATAGCACCCTGTACGTCAAACTGACACTGTTGCGTCATCGCATTTGTTCGTATAGCACTGCTATACGAACAAATTCGATGACGCAACGCAGACGCTACGCTCTTCGACGACGCTGCGTTACTCTCCGATGTAGCATTGTGCAGACGATAATTTAGCAGAAGAATTTTTGATTGCTAGGCTTGCCGCAACTGTTTTGTGCTACGAGAACTCATCTTCTAAAAAGTAACATCCCTTCCGGGTTTTAATTCAGTCGGTTAAAAAGGAGTGTTTTAAATGAAAATTCCTTTGAGTTCTGCTACGTCACGTGCACGTCACTGGCTTAATTTATATTCTTTTGGCTATTTTTAGTAAACTAAGGCTAAGCTTTGATTATATGTATAAGCTGTCAACCAGATGCAGTAATTTGTCGCAAGTTTTCACGGATTACTAACTGCCCCACTGCTCATTCCGCTTACGCTTATCACTTAAAACCCGGCCTAACTCGTGATCGTGACACTGTGACAGAGCATTGACCTTGTCGCGTTCTGCCCCGAATATTTATATTATTTGTTTACATATATTACGATTACTCATTATCTGAATGGAGTCTTAAAGTTAGAGGTAACTAAACTAGTCTACTTACTAATATTGTATTATCATAATATCAGTTATGATGTCTCATTTAACCGAGGTGGAATACAATAAACCGGGCGATCACACAATGGTTATACCCGGACGTGTGTAGGACAGGTCATGGTGCCTGTCGTGCGTGAGGCTTCCGACAGGAACACCAAGTGGTAGGTAGGTACGGGTACCGATGTGAAACAACACATAGTGAGCATGAGGGTAGAAGGATTGCGAGTCGAAATGATGCGTCATAATGATAGTGCTTATAGGTATTTAAGCATAGGTATAATCTCTGAAGAATGCAAAAGCATGATATGTAAAACTTATCTACAATAAGAAAACCAGGTGTAATTTTTTACTTTATATTGTTCTTCCCGTTTAATACGATTTATTGTTATTTTTCGTGCATGTAAATACCCATTCGTTTTATTTCTTCTAATTTTGTTTTGGTTTTATCCATAGGTAGGTACTTGCTGGAAACATGTTTTGCATTCAACTGTCGAGTCTGCTATTTTTGCAAAATATCTGCTGCAAGAAGGTTCAATCTCATTTTACCAGATTATCAAAATTTCACGACCTGCAGACTAGAATGTTCATAAAATAGAATTTAGAAACGCCGGCTGTCTCTCGTGTAACTTGTTCATTTAACTTAGAATGGAATAAGAACAGCTGCAGCAATGACAATTATTCTAGATTTTCTAGAAATCCATGATGTCAATGAAGTGAACGAAGGTTCCATACCATACTACTACCTTATATTATATTGTAGTCTTTGCATACTACCTATATATTCAATCCAATTAATCCAATCCAATTAATTATTGTAGAACAGCGTGCCGTGAATATACTTATTTTGATAGCAGCGCCATCTGTTCAACACTATTATTTTGTTTAGCTTTTTGTACATGCTATAGCTAAATAAGACGGGTGTTAGCATATGAGAAATTACTACATTAGGGATACGTTATATTTTCCTATGTGGTCAACTGTTTGTAATACGTATAAAATCAACACGTGCAGCTTATCAATGCTTTTCTTTGTACTTTGATTTTCCCAACATGATAAGAGATGGCACTAGTCTATTCGCTTTGGTGTGATGTAGGTACGATTCATTGATTTTTTTCTCTCTCACTCCTTTTAATCATAGCCCTTGCGCGAAAGTAATAGACGCGCTGCATCATGAATTCATGACGGACGGAATCTAAAGAAACGTCGGGAATTATAACCACTTTGTTTTAATTTAAATGTGTAAACATACAAGTTATATATTGGTTTTCGCGTTTGCCTGCGATATCTAATATTGTGTTATTGAATTGGTTGTTTGTGAACAGTGACAATGGAACTTTTGCAGCTTCCCGTTGTTATGATCGAAAATATTTTTTCGTATTTATCCTACGATGAAATTGCCAAGAATAGATTGGTGAGTGATTATTCATGTGTTTTATTCATAGAAACTGACTTGTCTAATTAGAAAATCGAATATTGAAAGATGTAGACATGATTTTCAGTTCATAATTCTCACGTAACAACTACATGCGTTGCAATGTTCTAGGCGTTTCATAAATATACTTGCTATATTTATATACTTACTTCTATTTATAACTGTACTAATGTATACTCTTTATGAACATCTTCCGGCCGATAATATTGACCAACTTCTTGAACACCGATTTTAACATTTTTTTTTTCCTTATCATAGAGTACCTTCCTACAAGCCTTCCTATATTTAATCTAAATTATATTCAAACAATTGTTAGTTTTGTATTCAAATAATATTCTTCATACTACAGTATATATGGGGCCAAGAGGCTGCTTCCAAATAGGTATAAATAAACCATAATATCAAACAGCAATACAATAATTATATCAATGGAATTATTTTGCTACAACTCAATCTAAATTATTAATGATTCTGCCACAAATATTTTTACTTTTTAATTCCGAATGAGATCACTGGTAAACTTGTGTAAACATGTCAATGCAATGTAAAAACATTAAAGCCGATGCAATGTAACAACTTAACAACTTAAATCTTGGGTACAATTGAAGGTATCAAGTCAATTTAATTGGTTATGACTTTCTTATAACTGGGTTTTTCTGCAAAATAGTAGATCTGTCACCAAAATATAATAAAAACTTATTAATTTGATACTTGATAGTATGTCCCTCACTCACTAAGAGTTTTATTTAATGTTTAAACATGGCCATTAATTGGGTAATTCATACCTGGCAACACTTAACAATTCCAGAATCAAAATATTTTGTGGTAATCATTCTTTCTTATCTCGCATTATCACTCCCTTAGCTGAGTACTATATGGTGTCACCAACTCAGACCAGCTTGGTGAAACTCCTCAAAGCGACTGACCCTCATATTTTGTGGTAATTAATATTAATTAGATGACACAAGTTATACAGACATACATTCTATGGCTGTATAATAGTTTTTCTGTGCCAAAATTGTGTTAACTATTATTTCTCTGCATTTATGAAAAGGATTGATTGAATGATAAAATATGGGTTTCTTAATAGTTTTGAATTTTCCTGCTTATACAATATTTTTTATGTGTCACATTACATCACACATTTTATAGACACAAACAAATAAGACAGACTGTCTTGTTTGTTTGTTTCTATAAAATGTGTAGGGTAGCCATAAGAACGAACCTAATGAGAATGTTACATTATTTGGTGGAAAAATATTGATGTTTTATTTTATGAGCGTTTCATATTTTAAGTTGTGAATTTCCAATAGTCTCATAATTTGCATCTGAAGATGGCTAGTTGACATAATTATTTTCAATACAAAAGCTTTTAAACAGCCATTTGTATATACTAGTTTTGTTTAGGTATTTAAATAAAGGTAAACCATCTTGATGTGTCTTTTTCATCTTTATAATAAAAAAACTGAGTTTTAAATTTACAATTACTAAATCAATAGAACCATAAGTTTATGCAGTAGTTCATTTATTTGATGTGTTTGTGTTAAAAGACACATCACCTTTATTTAAATACCTAAACAGAAGAGTAATGGTGTTGAGAATATGCAAAAATAAGTTTTATTTAAAATCTGCCAAAGAAAAGCTTCTTATCAACTAAATATACAAAATGTAGTACCAAATCTTTCTATAGGGAACGTGCAGAAACTATAGGTGGCAGCACAGTCGCATCAATGTCAAGTATATTTTACTTATAAGTTTCAAATTGGCAACACTAGATGGCACAGTCTACTTCATGCATGTTCCCCTAAACAGAGGGTGCAGGAAGTATAGGTGGCAGCACAGGTTAAATATTTACAACGTAAAAGTTTCACATTTGCAATACTAGATGGCATAGTCTACGCCATGCACGTTCCCTATAGATCTGAAAAACAATTTTCCTACTGTATTTAGTTGAGGAGTTACCTATGGCCACCTTCCGCTTCCATCATCTGACCAGTTTGACGAAAGCTAGGTATATTGTTATCCCAAGTTACAAACTTAATTGGGTGCTAGGAATTGTTTGAAAAATTTAGTAAAATCTTGTAGCTGTACACAATTACAAACACACTGGGAATAATAAGTTAAGCCATAAGGACTATATATCAGGCTTTTTGTAAATAAAGAAAAACTGTATTATCAGGGTTTTGGTAAATAAAGAAAAACTGTAGTACCTACATTTTATATTTATTAAAAAATACTAATATAATCCAACTAGATACAAAATTATGTTGAAGTCTTGAAGTCAATACATTTATTTCAATTAGAGCATAAGAAGATGCTTTTGAATATTAGCAAAAAGGTCAATTGTGGGAGGCTGGTATTTGTACTGGTAAGGAAATCCTGTCATACAGATTACCAGCCTGGTATATTCCATTACTGTTCAGTTTTAAAGTTCCATGAATTGCCCCAGTAATAAAATTTCCACTGCATACTTATAACAGTTATTTATAATTATTATTACAGTTCATAAGAGGCTTGGAGAGGTTGTAGATACATTTGAGTAGGTATCATTGCACTTGGCTACTGGTGCTACTTGCAAGTTATTTTAAAACTAGCTTCTGTCCGCGACTTCGTCCCCGTGGAATCCCCGATTTTAATTCTTTATCGCTGCTCCGCTCCTATTGGCTTAAGCGTGATGATATATAGCCTAAAGCCTTCCTCGATAAATGGTCTATTCAACCCAAAAAGAATTTTTCAATTCGAACCAGTAGTTCCTGAGATTAGCGCGTTGAAACAAACAAACTCTTCAGCTTTATAATATTAGTATAGATATATTGGACAGTTGTTGTGTAAATTACTTACCTTCTATCTAAGTAAATATATAAAACTCAAAAGTGACTGACTGACATAGTGATCAATAGTGATCTATCAAGGCACAACCCAAACCACTGAACGGATCGGGCTGAAATTTGGCATGCAGGTATGGTACGGGAGCTAGCAACGTTTCAAAAGTAAGAATTTTAGGTCAGCTGATTTTGTGATATGTCGTCCTTCTTGCACTTTCGGTTAGAGTCTGGGCTATCTGGCTGGCGGTAGCGGTTGCGTTCATTAGTGCGCATCCTATCTGTCCAGGTAATAATCCTGGATTTTAAAAACATTTTAGAAGTCGTAATTTTTAATTTTTTGTTTTTAAATAAGTCTACCTGACATACTTTTTTTATTGCCAGACATTTTTGACAATGCTAACTATGTGCCATACGCGATAATTTTTTATTTTTTTATAAAAATTTCAAAGTATTTTATAATGTCTGTAATTTTAATATTATGTTATTTAAAGATAAGAAAAACTAAAATAAATTTGCCAGACATTAATTCGATTGTTAAACCTTGAATTAAAATGAAAAAGTCATGAAAAGTATTGCAGTATTATGCTAGTAGTCCGAGAGAGACAGTTGCAGAATAAGTCGAGAATGAGACAGGGAATCAATACAAAAGTAAATTACATGTCACTGTACATATAATAATAATAAATGGACTCAAACCGAACTCGACGCCCTGGATAGGAGAGTCCGCATACGGCATACTGCTGACTGCAAACCGGATGCATCACCCACGATCGCGGTGGTGGTGATCCCGCGGAAGTGTGGATGTCGAGGCTTTTTAAATGCTAAGACTCTCTACAACCGCGAGATGTGCAGTCTCAGAGAATATTTTCTCAAAGCCGGTGTGGGTATGCACCGAGATGTGGTCACAGTGGACAAGGGACTCACCCCGTTATCCATGGCTAAAGAGAACTGGCACAAACCTGTGATACCTACTACAGATGATCGTAAGGAGATATGGAGAGGCAACGAGCTTCACGGACACTTCTGTCGGGCTCTTTAATGGGTCCGATGTAGATTCCTCAGCGTCCGTGGCCTGGCTACGTTTCGGTGATCTTTTCGGAGAAACTGAAGGTTTTGTTTGTGCAATTATGGACGAAGTTATCTTAACGAACAACTGTCAGAGGCATATTATGAAGAATGGGACGTGTGTTGGGCATGCCACCGTCCGGGTGAGTCCATCAGACATATTATTTCTAGTTGTTCTCGCCTGGGTAACAGCAGCTGGATTAAGCCCTTGATCCAGCTGCCCAACGAGAGCATCTTAAGATCTTGGTCGAGGCGCTTGGCAATTATGCCATGGTCGTCACGACTATTGGCACAATGACTGCTGTGTTCAAATCACACAAGTCGACAACCTCGCGAGCTAAGTCAAGATACTTCGTTTGTTATATCAACAATCATTGCGCGACGCTCTAGTCAGTCTATCACCACTATGTCAGGCTTATTGGCAACAAAAGTCCTGTCAGTGATGATAGACCGATCCCAATACAATGTGCAATTGCCATTTTCGTCGGCCACATACCCATAGTACGGTACTTCCGATTCGACAAGATTGTATTTAAGAGCAAGTTGCTGATGGACAATCCTGGCTACAAGGTTGTGCCTGTGCAAATAGTCTCCGTTAGCCAGACTAGAACAACCGGAAATAATGTGGCGGATGGATTCCCCCGGCCGATGACATGCCCGACATATGTCAACCGTACCGTCCTTCACAATGTATTTCCAGTAGTTGTTCGTCATCATAATTCCGTCCATAATCGCACAGATAAAACCTTCGGTTTCCCCGAAGAGGTCACCAAAATGTAGCCAGGCTACAGACGCTAAAAAGTCTACTTCGGGCCCATGTAGGACCCGATAAAAGCACCCGTGAAGCTCCTTGCTCTGCCATACCTCCCTGCGATCATCTGTTGTAAGACCTACAGGTTTGCGCCAGTTCTTGTTAGCCAAGGAGAGTGGGGTGAAGCCCTTATCCACTGCGACGACATCCCGGTGCATACCCATGTCGGCTTCTAGGAAGTATTCCCTAAGACTGCATACCTCGCGGTTAGCATTTAAGAAGCCTCGACCCCCACACTTCCGCGGAATATACAGCCTCACTACCGATGATTGTGGGTGACGCATCCGATTTGCAGTCAACAGTGAACGGACCCTTCTATCGAGGGCGTCTAGTTCTGTCTGAGTCCATTTGAGTATGCCGAAAAAGTACATCAATACCCGCCCGATAAAAGACTATTTAGGACCTTTGTTCAGGCGGCCAAAGAAGCGCTCCTTCAACGATTGTATCACGTCAGTAGCATTGATGCCCAGCGCTTCCGACATACCCAAATACTTATTATTATTATAATATAATAATAATAACATGTAATTTACTTTTGTAATGATTCCCTGTCTCATTCTCGACTTATTCTGCAACTATCTCTCTCGGACTACTAGTATAATACTGCAATACTTTTCATGACTTTTTCATTTTAATTCAAGGTTTAACAATCGAATTAATGTCTGGCAAATTAATTTTAAGTTTTTTTATATTTAAATAACATAATATTAAAATTACAGACATTATAAAATACTTTGAATTTTTTATAAAAAAATAAAAAATAATCGCGTATGGCACACAGTTAGCATTGTCAAAAATGTCTGGCAATAAAAAAAGTATGTCAGGTAGACTTATTTAAAAACAAAAAAATAAAAATTACGACTTCTAAAATGCTTTTAAAATCCAGGATTATTACCTGGACAGGTAGGATGCGCACTAATGAACGCAACCGCTACCGCCAGCCAGATAGCCCAGACTCTAACCGAAAGTGCAAGAAGGACGACATATCACAAAATCAGCTGACCTAAAATTCTTTCTCGAAAACGTTGCTACCTCCTATACTAGTAGATGTTATGCCGTAGGCATCCGCTAAGAAACGATTTTGATGAATTCTACCCCCGAGGGGATAAAATAGGGTATAAAAGTTTGTACGAAACTTTGTCTTTTTTTAAACCGATCGGGCTGAGAGTTTCAAAATCGGAGGTAAAGTAACTATTCCGCGCGGACGAAGTCGCGGGCAGAAGCTAGTTTAAAAAATATAAAAAGGAGCAGTCCGCACCGGTAGCAGGGTCCAAGCTACCGGCGCCTCCTCACAATACGAGCCGTATCAAGGAGTACCTACGGCCTTGAACTGCGCAACGTCACCTTCGGATCCGTCCTCCCGACGGATAATCGTAGAAGCTTTTGATCGTCAGGCCGTAACGATGACCGGCAAAATGACAGCAGAGTCCACATTCCACATGTCGACAACCTCGTGTGCTAAGTCGAGATACTTGATTTGTTTCTCTTTCTCAGCTTTCTCAGCTTTCACGAGGTTCTCGTAATTTCTGTTTTCTGTAATCACGTGGTTCAACCACCTCCATTTAAATTTTTGGTGTTGATTACGAGATCCGAGTCCACATTCCACATGTCGACAACCCTGTGTGCTAAGTCGAGATACTTGATTTGTTTCTCTTTCTCAGCATTAACGAGGTTCTCGTACTTTCTGTTTTCTCTAATCATGTGGCTCAACCACCTCCATTTAAATTTTTGGTGTTGATTACGAGATCCGAGTCCACATTCCACATGTCGACAACCTCGTGTGCTAAGTCGAGATACTTGATTTGTTTCTCTTTCTCAGCATTAACGAGGTTCTCGTACTCTCTGTTTTCTCTAATCATGTGGCTCACCCGCCTCCATTTAAGTTTTTGGTGTTGATTACGAGATCTTCGACTTTGTTATGCCCACGGCCTTTTTTCTGCCCCTATTTGTATAGACCTAAAACTGAATCAAGATTGCGAATGGCTGGCAAGTGGTTCAGCTCTGAAAAAAATCCTATAAGTTTTTTAAATGTCCTATATTATTTTACTCCTCTTTATAATATCTCTGTTTAAACTTACTCGCTACCTGCACCATAGATACAGTACCAAAATCCATTGAGAGGCTAGAAGTAAACGGAGACAGGGGAACAGGTATAGGCTTACTGTGACTTTGTTTTATACCATGTATTTACAAATAACTGATTATGTGGCCTCCATACAAAGTATTAACTTGTACTCGACTGCTAAATGCGACACATTTACTTTGCACCATTTTTAATAAATAAACCATATTTATTCCAGGTTTCCCGAGCTTTCAATGAGATATGCATGAAGATGCTTAACCGAGGCTTCGTGATGATAGAGAGACGTCATGCTATGACCCTCAAGAGCGTGAAGGCACAGCTACCCCGAAGGGAGTCCGAGCGACGGTACCAACACATTCGCTGTATTTAAAGCCCAACTTCTGGAACGTAAATGAATTGACAGTGACAAATTGACAAACGCACGCCAACCGCTCTGATTGGTTGAGCGTCAATCGCATAACTAGACATGCGTTTAATATGTGACGCGTCAATGATATCTTTCTGGAAACCGGGTGTGAAACTCTTACTAACAAACACTGGATAAAGATGTGATATAACAACTACTAAAAACTTGTTTAACTTTATTTAGAGGTCAAAGGGAAAACTTACCGACACGCTTGGATCACGCTGTATCTTCTTTTTTGGGCGCTAGTGGGCGTCATTGGCTAGAACGAGGAGATCCGTTAGCATCTGTGTTCTTTTTATAATTATACTAGCTGCTGCCCGCGACTTCGTCCCCGTGGAATCCCCGATTTTAAAACATTCTTTATCGCTGCTCCGCTCCTATTGGCTTAAGCGTGATGATATATAGCCTAAAGCCTTCCTCGATAAATGGTATATTCAACCCAAAAAGAATTTTTCAATTCGAACCAGTAGTTCCTGAGATTAGCGCGTTCAAACAAACAAACAAACAAACAAACTCTTCAGCTTTATAATATTAGTATAGATTATTTAGAATCGAGACTGCCTCTTATCCTTTTTGGCTCGATTGCTGTTAAAATCATCAGGAATTTCGAAGTAGCAGATTTGTACTCGATAAAATATTTTTTTTTTAACGATGCCAAATATAACAAAGGAAGCCGCAAATTAATTGCTGCCATGGTTCTCCGCGATATATTTCCACGCGGTACATATCGATTTTGATCGAGATCTCTGCTAAAGACAAAGATATGTCCTTATGAATACTTTTTGGAACGTCATCGTCAATCTGACGGATGGTGAAGCGCATAAATTGCGGTGATTCGTTGAATGATTTGTCTCTTGATCAATCCAGCCCGTCCCTGGCTGCTTCCCCCATAGCTGCTCCCCCTAGCTGCTCCCCCCTAGCTGCTCCTCCCCTAGCGACGCCCTAAGCCGAGGTCCGTGCCCCACAGGGGGCCCTTAGCCCGCAGTCGTTTGGTTTGTAAATTTTTTATAAGCCCTTTTTGGAGGCTTTCATATTTATATTAAGGTGGCCATAGGCAAGCCCGGTTAAGCAGTCGACAATCATAGGTCGAACTGCGAGACGCCAGTCATAAAAAAAATAATGATTTGTCAATGGCCAATCATAACACATTATGCGCACTTGACAGTTTGGCACGTTAATTTTGCGTACCATAATCTACGGTTAAATGGAGGAGTTCGTGGCTAAAGAATAACAGCCGCACGGGTCGATCTTCAAGGTTAAGCAACGCTTGCCAAGGTTGGTCTGTGGAAGGCTGACCATCTTAACATACCGAGTGTCCTCCGTGCCTCGGAAAGCACGTTAAGCCGTTGGTCCCGGCTGTCGTTTTTAGATCTTTGGCAGTCGTTACGGATTGTCAGAAGCCAGAAAATCTGACTCCAGTCTTGCCAAGATGTATCGCGTTACCCGTTTGATGGGTGGTGGAGGTCTGGTAGGCAGCCGCTCCTCGTAAAATACTGGTATTCAGCTGAATCCGGCTTCACTGGAAGTCGACCCCAATAAAGTTGGGAAAAGGCTAGGCAGATGATGATGAATCTAGGGTTAAATGTTTGGCTTGTTTGTTAAAACAGCTGTGCTGACATGGTCGTATGAAACATTTCAAACTTCTATGAACAAATAAAGTAAATTGGGTAAGGAGTTCCTTTTTTATTGTTTTTTTTTTTTTTTTAATAGCCCTATAATTTTGATATCGTTGTCACGGCATCGTCAATAGTAATTACCGTCATATTTCAGTCAATATACAGGAAACCATTAAAGAATTACACACAGCGTCGTAGCTAGCGTCCTGACAGCCCCTGGCAAGATTTGAATTTTGTGCTCCCCCAATTCTTATTTTACCAGACCCAAATAGAAGAGGTACATTTTCTGAGATGACATTGTCATTTTCTGTAATTGGAGTGCAAATTTCTGTGGTACGCTCTGTAGCTGTTTGTCTTAAGGGCGCATATTCCGAACGGCATTTCATACAAATTTTCAAGTCGTTATTTTCCGAAATGACTGAACCGATTTTAGTGAAACTTCAGACATATAAGCAGGTTACATAGGTCTAAAAAGTTAGTTAAACACATTTTCGAAATGTCTTATTTTAAAAAAGATAATTGGAAATTTATGTTTGTATGGAACATTTAAAATGGGTCTAATTTAACTGTAACACTATTTATCGAAAATGTTTTCAATTAACTTTTTAGACCTATGTATTCTGCTTACGTGTGTAAAGTTTCATTAAAATCGGTTTAGTCATTTCGGAAAATAACGACTTGAAAATTTGTATGAAATGCCGTTCGGAATATTATGCGCCCTTAAGCGCCGAAGTGACATGCATAGGAAGAGTTATAGTAGTATTATAATATAAAATAAGTTTAATTTCGGATCTCCGTGTTTTTGGTGGTTTCTTCGTTTTTTGGACACCGAATTGCGAAATTAAAGTTATTTTATAATTTTTTTGTTTAGAAGTCGGTTGATTTCTTTTTGTTTTTTTATTTTCACTTTTTGATAAATCATAAATCTGTTATTTAGGGTTCTATTTGTAATCTTGGGCGGACGGAACTAACTAGTGAGTATTTTTCATTTGTGTTAGCATGTTCTCCCCTGAAGGATGCGTCCTTGGCAGCCGCCCCCTTGCCAAACCCTAGCTACGACGCTGATTAAAAACCTAAGCCTTCCTCAACAATCACTCCGTCTGTTGGTGAAAACCCTAAGAGTTCCGTTCGGTAGGTTTTGAGATTAGCGCGTACAGACAGACAGATGCAGCGGGCGACTTGTTTTATAATTTGTAGTGCCAGTGATACGCTCGCGTTTGATCAGTATCTCACCAGGAGACGCAACTGTCGTCTTTTTAACGAGCGTCGCAGTCGCAAACTGTCTTAAAGCAACTGTAATTTCCCTACCTTTTGACATTTTTTTTATATTTATTGTCGCTGAGTTGATATATTCTTATAGGGAACGTGCAGAAACTATAGGTGGCAGCACAGACGCGTCAATGTCAAGTATATTTTACTTATAAGTTGTAACGCTAGATGGCACATTCTACTTCGTGCACGTTCCCCTAAAGCGAGGGTGCAGGAAGTATAGGTGGCAGCACAGGTCACATATTTACAACGTAAAAGTTTTAGATTTGTAATACTAGGTGGCATACGCCGTGCACGTTCCCTATTATTTACTCACAAAAGGAAAGATAAATGAAAGGTTTTAAATATAACGTTAATTTCAATTTCGAATTCCAGGTCCAACCAAAGTAATGGTAGCTCAAACTACCCAAAAAAAAAACCAGCAACTTCATGGGTTAGTTAATGTAGGCAACCTAATGTTATTACTTACGGATTGTAGGTCGAGGGTTCAACCCAGCCAGGCGCATTACTTTGTGTAATTAACTTCATCAGTACTGCTCTCAAAACGGTGAAGGAAAACATCGTGAGGAAACCGGCATCTCCTAGAACCAAAAATTCGAAGACTTGTGACATTCACCAACCCGCACTGGACCCGCGTGGTGGATTACGGCCCTTTCCCTCTCCTTGAGAAGAGGCCTGTGTCCCAGCAGCGGGAACATTAAATTTTATTGTGACTAGAAGTTTTATTTAACTTTACACTGCGTTAATTAGTAAGGCTATACCCATAGGCGTATCTAGGATTATTTCCAGGGTTGGCCTGGCTCCTTACCTGAGATGCGAAATCCACACACAAACACACCAACCTCAGTGATCACGATCAAAAATACAGTTTTAGATCTGTTGTCCGTCGCCCTCGCAGCTTCATGTATTAACATGACCCCTCCCGACCCCAACAGATTTAACCCTATTAAGTAGGTTTTTATTTATAATATAAGTAAGTAGAGAAAATCAGACTACGGTCTAGCTCACGATTGATGGGTAGTAATGGATTCCTACAAAGTAAGGTCGTTCAATTGTGATAACTAAGGATTTAAGAGCGAACGATGAGAGCTCGAGATTTTTTGTACCCAGCCCAGGAAGGGTTTAAGCCGCTTTTTACTATCCCCCCCTTCTTCACCGTGGCCATGTCCTTAAACATTTGGGTTTTTTGAAAAAAAAAAAATATTAAAAGTATGATTTATACCTGTCAAATAAAGAGTTTATGACGCGAGTGCGACAGGGACTGCGCGGTGCGATTTTGTGGTACTAAATGCAAGACATAATTTCACTCAAATAATTCTGTACTGAGTTTGGGGTATTAGTAATACCCCAAAAAATTAGGACAGGGCTATTTATGTGACCTAACTTATTTATTTTAAATGACTTTATTAAGATAAGAATGTATGTAATGTATGTATGAAATAATAAGCTAATAGGTTTTTCAGTGGTGGATTTGATGTTTATTGTGATTTTGGGATCGGTCTCCCCGTTCTGATGCCCAGAAGATTCTGGGGTGAGCACTGATCCCCTGTATACGCCTATGGGTAGACCCTACTAAAGTACCGAATTTATTAATACCATGATATATTCAGGTTTGCCAGCTCCGCAGACGCTCGTGCCCTGAGCCAGATGTTCAATAAAGTAGACATTTGGTATGACGTCAGATATGTCAAAGAAGCCCGCAAATATATTGCAGAAACGCTTGAACGGCACGAAATCTATCCATCTGGGTACATTTTTCATTTCATCGAGATCTCTGCTAACGACAGAGATAGCAATAGTTCTTGCTGTGTCGTGACGATTGATTTTTGTTCTGTTTTTATGACCAGTTTCTGGAACGCAAAATTAATGTGATGAATTGTCAAGCGCGTAGATTATCTAGGCACGCCAATTTTGTGGCGATGATGTCCCCTCGTTGAGGAGTGGGTAGAGAGGCGCCACGTCTTCTCACCTTCCGCCTGACGTAGGTCCTCACCAGACACGGTTGCTTTGGGAGGTATCTGTTTCCGATTCGGCGGGAGGATATGCACTGGATCGCCCGGAATCCACTGTAGAATATACGATAGAGGTCTGCCCCGCTTGGGTGGGGGATCAGCCGTGTCTTTTTAGCGGCGATTGGCGGCAGCGACCTCTCGTTTCCGAAACTGGTCTAATCCATGGCCAGAAGCGAGAGGCCATGTGAAGCAGTAAAGCGAAGGAGGAGGCGGGGAGCGTCTGCGGATAAGGGCCAGGCGCGAGTCGATGGCGCGTTGTATTCCACGCGCGCAAAGATATGTCAGCATAAGGGAAGGTTCATATCTGACGGAACATGCGTCGCGTATTATCGGTCAGAAAAACACTTGACCGTTCACACTCAACCGATGATACGTTAGTGCGTCGAGTGTGAACGGTCAAGTGTTTTTCTATACGTTTGTCTGTTCTGGCGTTACGCGACCGATAATACGCGACGCGTGTTCCGTCAGATATGAACCTTCCCTAATGGTCGTGGCCCGCTAGGTTGCGGGATTGTACGAATGAGTTACCGCGGCCCTAGAATGCAAAGGGCATTTGTAGTAACACGAATGTGTTTAGTCAGTAAAACTCACTCCCGCTCCGCCCAGAGCGGGAGATTTCAATCTATGCATAAACATTTAAAAAAGGGCCGTATGTTACGGTGATTGGTTAAACGATTTGTCAACGGCCAATCATAGCACTTAACGCGCGCGCTTGACAGATTGTTAAATTAATATAGCGCACCAGAAACTAGGATTAAATGTCGTGGCTTGGTTGTTATAATAGCTGTGTTTGCATGGTAGTATTTACTAAAAACTTGCCGAGACATGATATCTATGAATAATTAAAGCAAATGAAAATAAGGAGCTCCTTTCTATTGTTGAAGTACTTAGGTTAAAAATATAACTTTTTGTTGTATTTCTGTGTTCTACGCAATAATGTTGGTGTCTTCGTCACGACATATTGAGAACTTTGCTTAGCGGTTTATCTTGTGGTTATTTTTATTTCATGGTGTTTTCAGATACCATCCACTTTCCCGCCATTGCGACATCCTGACATCCATAGAGACGCGCATCTCTATGCTCAACATGACATATTCAAAATTCATAGACCATGGTCTCTGCTGCTTCATACCTGGGAAGGTTAGTGCTTTAACTAGATGTTATGATCATTTACCTACTTCAGGAATACACCTATAGAAAATAACAAATTTCAGATAGGCAAGAAGAGGCCAAACAACAAAATAAAAAACTATCTCAGCATGTGCTGCGATACATATTACTTACAACATTATTACTGGGGTGGGTTGGGTTTAGGGCTTATGAAAAGCATCCTTTAGAGGGGTAGAAATTTGTAATTTATTGCCCGTCAAAACGTAATGCGAGTATCAATAATGAAGTGGCAACACACAAGGTATGTATGAGGAATGTTAAAAAATGGTTATGATGACAGTGTGTTAATTCAAAGAAAGTATTACTATACCGAACGCCAGATAAATGTGCAATAACGGTTATTGACCCACTTACATTTACTGACAACCTTAATTCTTAAAACAGAAATAATGTATTCATGCTATATTGAATCGACGTCCATCGTGATCCTTTATATTTACTAGTAATGGAAAACGATTCATTTTTTTGTCCATGCATACCTACGAAGAGATATCAAGGAAAGGGCAATGAACTTTATTGCACATTTATATGGCGTCCGGTATATTAAGATAACTATAGTAATTTTATTATATATTTCATTCAAGTTTCGCACGCAATTTAGTATAAAATAATTAATCTTTCGTTTTGTATAGATTAGTTGTCTACATTAGCCCTAGATCGAGAAATCTTCAAGACATTGGTCATATTCCCAGCTGTTGCAGATGCTGTGACAAGGGGAAAGAAAAATACTTTTAATTAATATAAATTTGCTGAAGCTGAGTCGAGTAAAGGAAATTCAAATTACGAACTACAAACAACTACTAAAACAACATAACAACTACTACTACAACACAACAACTACAACACAGCAACTGCAACACACAACAACTACTACACTACAATTACTTTATTCAATTACGAAAATCAAAGATTTATCATCTGCATAGGTCATTCTCCATTCAAGACAAAAACTTGCCTAGATTTTACCGACTTAATCTCTGTTACAGGTGATTGACGAAATAAGACGCGTTCTCTCTATGATAGAGGTCGCAACAACGCCCCCGCGCGCCCACGAGGTATTGCAAGAGTTACGCGACATTTCCAGTATGGCCATCGAGCACTTCGACGACAAGATCTCCCCGACCCTGAGGAAAATGCTTCAGCAGGGAGCCGTGCAGCCAGCTGTCAAGCCAAACAGTAAAATACATCACTTGTTTAGCCTTTTCCCTGGGTCAGGGAGCGTTCAAGTATTACGTAACGCAATTTTTGAAGATTTTTGACTCCCCCTCCTCCCCTTGTAACGCACCGTAACGTTTTTCTGTACCACCCCTCCCCCTCTCTAAACGTTACGTAACACTCAAGTGACCATTTTTACCCTAAAGTCGCAAAAAGTTATGTTATAGTTTATTATCTTGGTATAGTTTTAATTGACTTAAAAGAGAACAAATTAAAAATGACCAGACTAATACAATCGAGGGATTCCCCGAAATCCGTAAATGAAAAGGGTTGCCAATTTGGGAGTTTTAATTCCCTAATTTTTTTATTTAAAAAAACAGTGTTACGTAACGTGTTGTAGGAAAGACCCCCTCCCGCCCCTGTAACGCACACCCCCTCCTCCCAAATTGCGTTACGTAATACTTGAACGCCCCCTCACCAAATCATGTCATCTGCCTAGCCTCTTCCCAGCCATATTTGGGTCGGCTTCCAGTTTATCTAGTAACTGGGTAATGCCGCCTGTATCCAAGCCACCAGACAGTAAAACATATCTCCTGTTTGACTTTAACGTTTACTCCGGGTCGGCTTCCAGAAGTCTGCTATTACAATAGTGTCAGAATGGTCTATCATTGATTTCATAATGATTGATTTTGACAAGTTTGGTAATCTACTAATATAAAAGCGTCACTATGACTTTCCAATAGTCAACCACTGACACTCCATTAAATGAAATGGCATAGTATGGTCTCGGACCAAGAATTCAAATGGACTAGACAAAAGCGTATACTCGAAAGGGATGGATATAGAGTACTTCAAAACTGGGGGATACCAGACTTTAAAATATTACCCCATAATTCTCGTTAATTTTTGTATATGGATTTGGGAGGTGTGATTAGTACGTGAAATGAAAGTAACGAGTTTTTAGCACCATAAACCAGGGCTTTAAATAACGTTAAAATTCTATAACGTTATCTTCCTTCTACAGGACTTACCGTTTTTATTAAAATAACGGAAAGTGATTTAACGTTATTTATCCTTCAATATAACGTTATTCTTTAGTAACGATACTTGTAATATAACGTAAACCGGTGTTATGTGAATTGATGGAGGATAATAAATCAAATGCTTCCTGATTGATAAAATTTTTATTTTGTAGTTTTTCTATAATAGCAGAAAGGTCAGCATTTTTTTTCTCTCTATTCGCCCACATTTGGATCTTAATGCAGCTAATTTCTTCTTTCTTCTCTCAGCTAAAATTGTTATCTGGTTTAATTTTCTAATCAATTTCCTTTTTCGAGGCGACGTACTCAGAGTCGTAAATATTTCACCAGGTTTACCTAATATAAAATAATAATTCGATGTTAGTAACCCACACAAAGAGAAATGGAAATAAATAAAAAAAATAATTTTCATAGTTGCATTTACTTCAGGTTCCAGCGATAATCCTGAAGCCACCTAAAAAAAGGCAGTGATTTACAATGTTCTATATTCAACTAAATTCAAAATTGTTAAAATAAACAAATACTTGGATTGTTGTGTGTTGGATTGGATTTTCGTCGCAGATGGATCAGAGATCGAGATTTCCTCAGATTTCGTTCTGCGTTTTTTAGCGAAACTCTGGAAGAAAATATGTGGGTCAGTCCAAATTAGTGAATAATGGCCTCTAATTATTTCGACCGGTTGATGCAATCCAGGAAGGCAATCTGGTGTCCTTTGGAAATCTAAAATATTTCATTTTTCAAGTAGTCCGGTTGAGTTGCCTTTTGATTTCATGACCAATAATTTTGAGTATGAAATTACTAAATATACTAAATGAAAAAACAAAAACAACAACATGACTGTTGCCTTTTCCCTCAATAATGGGTAATTTTAATGAATGCCATCTGGTATCCCTAAAGTACGTATTATTCTACTAAATTGAAATGACAGAAAGTTATTTATTCTCGTAAGACAATAAAGTTCTATAGAATTTGAACGTGTAATACTAACGTAAAATGAAATTTTAATCACATATTTCAAGTATTTTTAACGCTTGTTTTCTAAAAGACTTTTTATCAACGTATGTCGAGCTAAATATTTAGTGACATTTTAAATTTTTATGATATATAAATGCGAAAATCTCATACTTACGAATGAAAGGTTATGTTCTCAGATTTTCGTTCACTACGGCTATTACAGCCGATAAAACAGCAATACACCATGTTGAACGTCTTTCTCTTAAGTTAGAAACTTCGTTCCCACTATTTAAACTACAGATTTAATAGGGGTTTCCAACAAAACACGATTAAAAACGAATGCACTAGTACTGTGTTGGGCACATACCACAGATGTGCCCAACAAAAAAAGTGATACGTCGACAAAGACAACAATAAATAGTTCTGTCCTTGTTATCCTAATATGTTTCTGTATCTATACATCCTTTTTGTCTCAATATTGTTTTTAGCTTGTCTTGTCCATTAGATTCTTGGTCCGAGAGTATGGTAATCTCGTACATCATAATGACAAATGAATAACAGACGTATGTGGTAATCTGTTAAAACTTTGACAGTTCCTTTGATCAGTGACCTACCATTAGAACGTTATTGTGCAGTCATTGCTTTTAAAAGCTCGGTTATCAAAAAGTATTACGAGACCATTGACCGACCAATGATCGACCATTATGAATTTAACAGATTACGAACTTTTAGCAAAATGACATTGGGGTCGTGTTGGAATGACAAATTTATAAAAATAGCAGACTTGGGGCCCTGGTCCACCAAATCATTCATCTATCAACTGCGGGGCCTCTTCCCGACTATATTGGGGTCGGCTTTCAGTCTATAATGACTACTGAGTAATGCCGCCTGCATCCAAGTCATCAAACAGTCAAACATATCTCCAGTTTAGCTTATAACTGCCATCAGTTCAGGGCACATTGCTCGCAGAACAGATTGTCGATGGTCACACTATGGTTGACACTAGATAAATGTGCAATAAAGGTCATTGCCCTTTCCTTGATATCTCTGCGTAGGTACATGGACAAAACAAAATCGTTTTCCGTTACTAGTAAATATAAAGGATCACGATGGATGTCGATTCAATATAGCTTTATTCATTATTTCTGTTTTAAGAATTAAGGTTGTCAATAAATGTAGGTGGGTCAATGACCGTTATTACACATTTATTTGGTGTCGACTATATTTAAAGTAGCATTTTCACTCGTACATTTCCAGCGAGCTATCTCCAGGCTGTAAGATTAACCATATCATCATCTGCCTAGCCTTTTCCCAACTATATTGGGGTCGGCTCCCAGACAAGCCGGATTCAGCTGAATACCAGTATTTTACGTGGAGCGGCTGCCTACCAGACCTCCACAACCCATTAACTAACCCATTATATGCAAAGTTTAACCTTGAAACATCTTTGCAAATAATGCAGTATTTTATAACAAATTTGAATATCATATCTTTTGTTGATATTATTATCTCCTCTAACGGCCGAACCCAATAACCGATCTATGATATAGAAAAACAAATGAAACAACAGAAAAATTATATAGGTTTTCTATTGTTTCATTTGTTTTTCTATCTCCAGTATGGGATAGATCGGTTATTGGGTTCGGCCGTAAAACTGTAGCATATTTTATTCTATCTTTGATAGTTTTTGCAACGCACGCGATTTAAAGAGATTTTAAGTTAATTTCTCTCCGTAACCCTCAATAATTAGATATTGTAATAATACAGCCAATTATCAGAAAACCTTTAATGAATGAATGAACCTAACCCTTTTTTATAAATCATTCCGTACATTAGTGAAAACGGTTAATCCGTTCGGGCTTCGGACGTAAACGGTCGTTTATGGCAAATTGTATGGAAAAAAGAAGGTTTTTCGTTAGTTTCAATACAAATTGATGTTAACGCTAACGCGATCTAGATCGTTAAAAACTCGCACGAGGCCACAGTGTTTTAGTTTTAGTGTTTCCTTGTCAACAGTTCTGGTGTCGCTTGCATTTCGTCAGGAGATAAACTTCCTGCGCCAGCGCTCGATCCTCAACGGGAAGCTGTCCCTGTATCTTGCCAACCGGTACAAGATGTTCCACAAACAGGTCAGACATGCCCTTTATAAATAAATATACCGAACGCCAGATAAATGTGCAATAACGGTCATTGACCCACCTACATTTATTTACAACCTTAATTCTTAAAACAGAAATAATGAATTAATGCTATATTGAATCGACATCCATCGTGATCCTTTATATTTACTAGAAATGGAAAACGATTCATTTTTTTTTGTCCATGTACCTACGAAGAGATATCAAGGAAAGGGCAATGACCTTTATTGCACATTTTTCTGGTGTTCGGTATAGTCGTCTTACAACTGCAATCCACTTCTACTAAATATTCATAAAAATAGAATTTTAATCATTTCGATATTTAAAAAATAAGATATGTATATGCGAAGCATTCATGAAAAATGTGACGAAGACGAAGTTGCGCGGGTTAGCTAGAATCATATAATCTTTTCTTGATATACCCCCCTCTCATATATATATTTACTAGCTGACCCAGCAAACGTTTTGCCACATAAAAAAAAATGGGTTAACGTAGAGGGGTGAAAATTTAGGGTTATATGTATTTTTGTATGCTGTATCTTAATAATAAAAAAAAAACAAAAAATGTTGTCTAAAAAATATTAACATTTAGGGGTGGACCACCCTTAACATTTAGGGGGGGATGAAAAATAGATATTGGCCGATTCTCAGACCTACTGAATATGCATCGAGAAGCCGTTTCGGAGGAATATGGTAACTAACATTGTGACACGAGAATTTTGTATATAAGATATATATATCCAGCCCCAGATATTTATCTTCTTGAAATGTATTACAGATGGTGGAATACAAGAAAGTGATCACCCGTCAGCGGAAAAATATCCGAGAGCTCACCTTGAAGCAACAAGACCAGGATAATGCTATTGGTGAGAAAAATGTTAAGATGTCATCATCTGCCTAACTTCCGTAACTATGTTGGGGTCGGCTTCCTCAACTGAATTGGGGACGGCTGCCCCAACTGTTTTGGGGTCAGCTTCCCCAACTGTATTGGGGTCGGCTACCCCAACTGTATTGGGGTCGGCTTCCCCAACTGTATTAAGGTCGGCTGCCCCAACTGTAGTGGAGTCGGCTCCCGCAACTATATTGGGGTCGGCTTCCCCAACTGTATTGGGGTCGGCTTTCTGTACTATATTGGTGTCGGCTGCCCCAACTGTATTAGGGTCGGCTTCGCCAACTGTATTAGGGTCGGCTTCCCCAACTGTATTGCGGTCGGCTTCTTGAACTATATTGGGGTCGGCTTCGTCGGTCGGCAGTATTTTATGTGGAGCGGCTGCCTATCTCACTGGTGTCAGATTTTCTGGCTTCTGACTATCTGACTGCCAAAGTAAAGCTCTGTAAATGAAAGCCAGGACCAACCCGGGATATAGAGGAATTTTGGTATGGTAAAATAGTCAACAATCCATACCGACCTCGACAAGCGTTGCTTAACCTTGAAGATGTGCTGCTGGTATTTAGCCCCTTTTTGTGCATGTAGTAGGGTAGTTGACTAAAAAAATCTAATTAGTCCGTCAGATAGATTAATTACCGAAAAAGCTTTTTAATCTATAAAAATTTACGAAGATAAAGAGCATCAAACATCAGGATTGGGGGCTTGTGACGTCACGTCGTGGTAAAGTAGTGACGTCACTCGAGTATTCAATGTACTGTATCGTCTTCGTTTTTTATTTACGTGAAAACAGAAAAATCAAACGACTAAAAAATCAAATTATGTGGGTCACTAATTTTATTTTTCAGTCGACTACCCAATTATTTGATGTATGTGTGTATGATTTCAGCGGATTTGAAGAAGCGTATTGAAGGATGCGATTTAAAGTACAGTGAACTAGCTCAAACCAAACAAGCGGCCGCAGGGAAGGCTATTGCAGGTAAATATATATTTTACTATAACTTTTACTAGTGACTTCGCCCGCGGGAAGGTCGGTAATTATCCTGTGTCTGTCAGTCTGATGTAGTTGTGTCTCGTCGTGCCATCTAGGAAATCTAATCCCGCTTCAAATAGTTGTAACAGATGATTTGAATACGAATTCATTATATAAAGGTGGCGTCATCTTTTTTTTTTTAGAGATTCCAAAAAGGAGGAGGTTATATCAATTCGGATGTCTATATTTTTTCTATTGTAATTTAAAATTCATTTACGAAATGATCCAATTAAAGTATCGATAAGATCTGATTAAAAACTTTGGAGATGAACATTTAAATAGATATGGACTGGTTAGATTTTCTGGGGGTTACCAGCTCTAAAAAGTGAAAAATAAAAAACTTTTTAACAAAAACACAACTGACATCCAAACAAAAACCATTACAAAGTACAAAATAACTTTGAAAGTTGGTGTCAAAAACGAAAATCCAAACCGGAAACATTCAATATCATATCATTCAACATTTATTCAAAATTCACATAGCCTGTATAATTATGTCACTTCATTACTTAAGACGCACACACGCACACACTCACACACACACGCACTACTTATTGCACTTGTTTTATAAATGTTTCTCCTGTAGCCCTACCATGACGTCTTAAATCCATCATGCTTCTTGTGTCAGAGAGAGACGGAGTTATACAAGACGAATAGCACTATCCCTCTTTCACACTGAATCATGATAGCATTAGCACTTCGTGGTACGGCCCCTGTTCTTATCCGCGCGCGTGAATGTGCGAAAATTATCCCAATGGAACATACTCTCAGGATAAAAGTATACTAAGTGTTATTATATTGTAGACTAGCTTCTGCCAGCGACTTCGTCCGCGTGGTTACTTTACCTCCGATTTTGAAACTCTCAGCCCGATCGGTTTAAAATTGACAAAAGATAGACATGCTGTTTCGGGATATTTTATGTAGAACATTTCCATAATACATGATTTCTATGTAACTTTAACCATTAAGGCTACACACGCGACGGAAGCTTAAAAAATGGAGTAACTTCTTCCGTTTTCCCAACATTTTCCTTCACTGCTCTGCTCCTATTGATTTTAGCGTGATGAAAAGTATACTATAACCTGCCCAGGAGTATGAAGAATAATTGCACCAAGTTTCGTTAAAATCGGTCGAGTAGTTTTTGTTTCTATAAAGAACATACAGACAGACAGACAAACAGACAGACAGACAGAAAGACAGACAGACAGACAAAAATTTTACTGATTGCATTTTTGGCACCAGTATCGATCACTAATAATAACCCCCTGATAGTTATTTTGAAAATATATTCCTTGTACAGAATTGACCTCTCTACAGATTTATTATAAGTATAGATTATAATCTACTTCTGTGCCAAATTTCATCAAGATCCATTCAGTAGTTTTTGCGTGAATTGTTAAGAGCCGGTTCACATTAGGTCGGACCGACAGTTTTATCGGGCCGACAAACGTGTCGGATCCATATTGGCATATGTATTTCAATAGCGCCGTTCACATATGGGCGACCCGACAAAACTATCGGAGCCGACACTTTTACCGGACGTTCAGCCAAGAATTCTGTCGGGTCGGCGTAAAATTGGCGTACTGGCAAGTATAGCGCCGTTCACATTTGTCGGCACTCGCGCGAGCAGTTTCGTCGACGTGTATGCAGAGAAAATACGTTTAAATATGGAGTGCGAAATAAATACACAACTTTATCGCATACAAAAGTCAACTCACGACTGACTGCTTTGTGACGATCCGGGCAATAAAACGACCGTACCGTCAGTGGTGTTCACATTAGGTCGGGTCGGCAGCGTCTAGTGTGAAGAGCAACAACCGACAGTCGGTCAACGGTAAACTGTCGGTCCGACCTAATGTAGCAACAACCGACAGTCGGTCAACGGTAAACTGTCGGTCCGACCTAATGTAGCAACAACCGACAGTCGGTCAACGGTAAACTGTCGGTCCGACCTAATGTGAACCAGCTCTAACAAACATCCACGCACACGGACTTTCGCGTAGCTCTCTAAGACATAACAAGTAAATGTAACGAAATAAGTAGTATACTTACTTGCAGTGCGTGCGCCAGGAGACATAGCGCTGGGCTCGTCTCCCCAGCAGCTGCGCCACTTCTCGTCGCAGATCAAGCTCGACCTGTCCGTGCTGCCCATCGGCACCTCCAAGCGGAACAACAAACGTAAGACTTGTTACCAGCTCGGGGTTCGTGACGATAAAAACAGCTGATTAGATAACCAAAAAAAAAAAACTGATAACTTTATGGCGTTAAAGCAACCAAAAACACCGAGTTCCGAAATTAAAGTTGTGGCGACACTTATTGTGCATATGTGAACGCACCTTAGATATTAAAACATGCAATACTATAGGGAACGTGCAGAAACTATAGGTGAACAACGGACGTGTCAATGTCAAGTATATTTTACTTATATGCTGAGATAGGAACCTTTTTGGCCTCGCACACTTACATTTTAAGTACAAATTGATAGAAAATTCTATAATTCTATCAACTGTATTTGTTAATTTATTTTTCTAGTAGTTTTATTTTATTTTATTTTTTTGTTTGTTTTGTGCGAGACCCAAATAAACATTTTTCTTTCTTTCTTTACTTATAAGTTTCAAATTTGCAACGCTAGATGGCACAGTCTACTTCGTGCACGTTCCCCTAAACGGAGGGTGCAGGAAGTATAGGTGGCAGCACAGGTCACATATTTACAACGTAAAAGTTTAAGATTTGCAACACTAGATGGCATAGTCTACGCCGTGCACGTTCCCTATATCTAAGGTGCGTTCACATATGCACAATAAGTGACGCCACAACTTTAATTTCGGAACTCGGTGTTTTTGGCTGCTTTTTTTTTTGAACAGATTAACTTCCGAAATTAAAGTTATTTTGTACTTTTTGTTTTTTTTTGTTGGTTAGAAGTCGGTTGTATTTTTTTGTAAAAAGTTATTTTTTTATTTCTCTTTTTAGTGGGTCACAGTTAAACATACCCATCATAGCGTACGTGGTATAAACAATAAACAAACATGCGATTTCAGCTATCCCGACAGATTTGCTAAGTATAATTTATTGTAATTAACAAAAGTGCTCATAAAATAAAAACTACTCGACGAAACTTAACTAAATTTTTATGGAACCAAATGGCAACTATTCTTCATCGAAATCTCGGTGTAATCGCTGTACATACATAGAAAAGAAGAACATACCTGCCGAATTGAGAACCTCCTCCTTAATATATTTATTTGGCACATACAGATACACAGAATGTAGACGGAACGGAATGAAACGGTGATCAGATTTTCGGCCATATTGACCGAAAACCTGATCACCGATTATTTATTTATTTAAAACTCAGGAGTGTGCTTTGGAACTGCACAATTTAGTTCCGTCTAGCATGTTATATCATCTACAAGACATACGGCGACACGCCACCGGTACAGGGTGAACAACCCGTTAGTCCCATACGCACAGAACGTTGTAGGAATACTTTTATTCAAGATCCAAGACACTTATTTCAAACTAGCAGCGCCCCTCGGTTTTACCCGCGTAGTTCCCGTTCCCGTGGGTATATGGGGATACAATAAAGCCTACGTTACTCAAGGTGAATGTAGCTTTCTAATGGTGAAAGAATTTTTGAAAAAGGTCCAGTAGTTTTTGAGTTTGTTCGTTACATACAAAAATACAAATCTTTCCTCTTTATAATATTAGTATAGGTAGATAAAATGTTTACAGGCCCTATTGAAATGTCTTAAACATGAAGCTATTTGCACGTTCGAAAGCGTAGATCACTATGGAGAAGAACGTGCAAGAAACTCCACGGACACTCTTTTAAATCATGTTATACAAATGTTGGTTACATTATCCTTGTCACTTCTATATTTAATGCAAAGAAATAAAAAGGGAACTGTATAAAACAATACAAAATATAAAGGTTAAAACAAGTCAGTGGCAGTTAAGAGGTGACCAGTCTCAACCGACGGCGGCCGTTCACGAACATGACGCGTGTATCGGCAACATTTAACTCAACCATTTTGAAGGGAACCGAATGATCCAACACACGCGCCACCATCAGCGAAACATTTGTGTGAGCATGATTATGCTCTCAACTGCCATGTCCGTTTTAGTAAAAAAAAAAAAAAAACTGCAACTTAATCAACTCGGCGGCAATAAATGTAGAAACTTGCCAAAATATAGGGAAACAGCCGGTTGATTCTGAAAAAAATAGCTTTAAAAAAAATTAAGTGAATTAAGCTATTCCAGTATCTAGTATTAATGAATATTTCTATTGATGCTAGGCAGTGAATGCTCACTTAACCAAATTCACCAAGCTCACTTCACCAAGTTCACCAAGCTCACTTGACCAAGTTCATCAAGCTCTCTTGGCCAAGTTCACCAAGGTCACTTCACAAATTTGACCAAGTTCACCAAGCTCACTTCACCAAGTTCACCAAGCTCACTTCACCAAGTTCACCAAGCTCACTTCACCAAGTTCACCAAGCTTACTTCACCAAGTTGACCAAGTTCACCAAGCTCACTTCACTAAGTTCACCAAGCTCACTTCACCAAGTTCACCAAGCTCACTTCACCAAGTTGACCAAGTTCACCAAGCTCACTTGGCCAAGTTCACCAAGTTCACCAAGCTCACTTCGCAAAGTTTACCAAGTTCACCAAGCTCGCTTTACTAAGTTCACCAAGCTCACTCCACCAAGTTCACCAAGCTTACTTCACAAAGTTGACCAAGTTCACCAAACTCACTTCACCAAGTTCAACAAGCTCACTTCACAAAGTTCACCAAGTTCACCAAGGTCACTTGGCCAAGTTCATCAAGCTCACTTTACTAAGTTCACCAAGATCACTTCACCAAGTTCACCAAGCTCACTTCACAAAGTTTACCAAGTTCACCAAACTCACTTGGCCAAGTTCACCAAGCTCACTTTACTAAGATCACCAAGATCACTTCACCAAGTTCACCAAGCTCACTTCACAAAGTTGACCAAGTTCACCAAGCTCACTTTACTAAGTTTAACAAGCTCACTTTACCAAGTTCACTAAGTTATGACGATGAGATTGTTAAAGAACAGAACTCTGGTGTTTCTGAAAGATTGTCTTGCAAATGTGGTTGTTTCATAAAAATACGGGAATCGCCTTTCAAGTCTTATTGATTTGAAAGGCGATTCCCGTATTTTTATCCCCCTCCTTTTTGATCATCAAATGACTTCTCTCGCTCTGGGCGGAGTGGAAGGGAGTGTCAGACTCTTACTGACTACAACCCGTTCGTTACTCTTAGTGCCCGCCGCGTATTAGCGCATTAAGCCGCCAGCAAACCAAAAGCCTGCAACCTTGACCACTATAAACTAAAAAAAAAAAACACTAATCATAATCGTTCTTCCACAGTACCAAACATGAAACCACGTAAACCAGTAATCAAACTGCCGAGCTTATCCGAAGACGATTCCGGTCCGCCGGCAAAGCTTCAAAAGCTAGAGGAAACTAGTCCGCCCGCCGCCGCCCCGAGCGCCGCCGCCGCCGCCCCGAGCGCCGGCAGGCTGAGCCCCCGCACGCGCTCGCAGTGCTGCCTCGCCAAGATCCGCGGCATCACGGACGAGATGCGCCAGATGCAGAGCAGCCTCAAGCGCCGCACGGCCGCCGACCTCTGTGTACCTGATAATAAGAAACAGAAATTAGATTAAGCTCGATATTGAAATTTATTTGCTTTGTTGTAAGGTTGAAAGTTATATGATGCTTTGGTATGTTACGGTATTTTTGTAGTGTCATAGTGAAGGCAAGATTTAAATTGGACTAAATCTATCTGCTGGAGTGAATATTTATGTTTGTAATTCATAGATAGAGATTCGATAGGCCCGCTTGTACAGCAGATCACTAAAATATATAATTAGCGCTAAATGTATTTTAAACCAAGGCTTCGTTCGCGTATAACCGTACCAGAATAAAAAAGTATCATATATAAACCAAATCATGGTCTATCCATGTGCCAATTTTCATCCAAAATTGTTCAACCATTCATAGTTAATATGTGATATACTAACACATACATACACGTAAATATCTAGACGTTCACATTTGTTAATTTAGTCTTTACAATTTTCACTAAAACAAGTTTCAATTTTACTCTTGTGTATTGTTACTTGAAAAACAACTGTGACGTTTAGTATTGAAAAAAAAAGTCGAAGTATGAGTAGCAGCGTTAATTAAAATTTATCATGTATGACATATTTTTCTGGAGTTAGTCAGCAGATTGATACAATCTAAACTATGTTTTGAGATTTTAATATTCTTCACGTTGTTTCATACATTCTATCAAGTTCTTGTTCTTGGGAATGAACGAATCGATTTTCCCTAGAGGAAAGTAGTTTAACCCTATAATAAGAAAAAAAGCCCATGGGGTGCTTTATGGCCTTGTGTAAATTTGAACGTTCTACGTTACAAACTATAAACAAGGGGTACGCAAAATTCGTGTATACATTGTAATCACAAATTTAAAAATTGCATTACAAAGTATACGCGAGAAGATTCCTATGGTTGCTTTTTGGCCATGTACAGAATGGTAATACGCAGATGCGGCTAATCCACAACTCCTTTTTCGAAAAAGAGATAAAAGAGAGAGAAAGAGTGATGTTTCCCTCTTATAGAAAACTTTTCAAATTGTTTGATTGAGAAATTGAGACCTATGTATCCTGCTTATGTGTGTGAACTTTCATTAAAATCGGTTCATTGATTTCGCAAAATAGTGACATGAAAATTTGTATGAAATGCCATACGGCGTACATGCTCTTTAGTAATTTTTAATAGTAAAAATAACAGGTTTAGCGCTAAACATATCTAGTTTTTAGTTTTACAAGTGGGTCTCTAGAGTATTAAGTGCATATTCTCGTGAACTAAATTTTCTTTATTGAAAAAACACATATAGTTAGTTATATTAAATAAGGTTGATATTAAAACACAAAGTTATGCTTAAACTGTGCATTTTCTTCCTGAAATGTATATCTCGTAGATTAATCAGACGTAGTATTCTAAAAGCTTTTTTAGGATTTGCGATGTTTTCCTGATTTTTCTACAATTGTAGAAAATTACATTAATAGTGCATAATTTGAAGGTAATGACTGTAAAAGTACAAGTCGTTGAAGCCTCGTTTCCACTGGGCAACATTTGACGCGCGACATAATGCAATACATACATCATGTTGAACGGCAACGAGGAACTTTCAGTTACAGAAGAGACTCGATTAACCGGATTAACTGTTGTCGTAAAGCATCCGGATAATCAAAAATCCGGATAATTATTCAAAACAAGAAATACAAATAAACGAAAATCAATGTTTATTAAAAGAATAAAGATGCATTTTCGGACGAATCTATACCGCATTCACCATAAGATTAGACATTGAAATACATCTTTTTTACAGTCCGTTCAACCGATTTTGACTTCTATTGCGTTGGTGGCATGACACATGGTATTGTTAGCTGCAGTAAACAGTTGATATTATAATGACGTTTTTGCTTTTAATGCCATCCTTATGGCTACGGAATAGAAGTAAAAATCGGTTGAACGGACTGTAAACAATTTTGTTCCAATGTCTCATCTTAATGTGAATGGGGTATAGTTAAAAATATTTTTAATGAATGTCATTTGACGTGAGCTATTTTTTCTCTTCAGTGTTGCTACATCACGTATTCGGTTTAACTGCAGTAAACTAACAGTACCACACTGTTTTTGTTTTTCAAACTATTGGAGAGCTATTTCCAGGACAATCCGGATAATTTCAAATCCGGATATTCGAGTCACTACTGTAGTAACTTTGTCAATGTTGCGCGGCTGCTGGTAACGTGGTGCGTCACGTGTTGCGCGTCAAATGTTGCCTAGTGGGTAGGAGACTTGATTTTATCATCTTTTGGTAATTAGATTATTTCTATGATTTATTATTATCTAGTTAGTAGTTGAAAACTATCGTATTGTCGTCGAATCGACGTTTCCGATATACATACAATATACATTGTAATCGGGGGAATAATTATTCAGCACTTTTGGCTGTATGTCACTTTCTCGTCATAAATGAGAAGGTTGCAGTTGGTTGGTTTTAGTTTCGTGAAAATAGGCGGTGAGCGCGATTTTCTTTATACAGTATGTTAACTAACAGAGGGCGTTCCCGTTAACCCGCAATAGTATAGCATCCATATATGATAAAAAATATTATCATTCAAAAACAAAATGTTTTTATTTTTTTTTAATATTAAAATATTCACTAAAAAAAATTAAATTGATACGTTAAAGAAACTCTGTACACGCGTACTTGCCGGTTTGGGCATTGCTACTACGAGTACTATTCCGCGATTTTAATTTTAAACACGATTTTTCGAATTTATTGTCAATTTTTTTTTTAAATCGGTTTATTTTATGCATATTTTTGTATTCTGATATTTTTATTTTTATCTATTAATTATATAGATTAACGAATTTAAGGGAACGCTCTCTGTTATTTAACAAACTGTATAATTAATCTTGAATTAAGTTACATAATATTCATTTATATATTTAGTAAAAGTAATAACTGGTGTTGAGTTATAAGAATATTATGATTGTATAAAAACGTCGCGTTTCTAGAAGCGCGTTACAATCATTCGAATATACAACTTATTTCAAATACAAAAGACACATAATCGCACACTCGGAATGTATAACTACTGTAAAAGGAATATAAATGATAAGATTACTTGATGTATGTTTGTGTGTTAGAACTGAAGCAGAAATATAAAATAGTTGACACTTGTCATATTAAGCTGTCTTGTTTTTTTTTATGCGCTGTTAATTCACAGTACTTTTAATTTAGCGAATATTGGATATGCCACGCACTGAAGAGAGTCTAGGAAAAAAACATCCACTCTCAATATCTACAACTTTTATCAAAAACTGAAAAGATTTTTTTTTTAAAGGACCTCTCGCATTTCAGCACACTCAGACTGGTTACTGCTTAACCGAAGAATCCTGTGGTGGCCTCAAATGAATTAAGACCCCCAGCCAGGGCTAAAACTACTTAAAAACTAAATGACCGCTCGCTAAGGGCATCCCCTGTGGGATACGGGCCTCGGCTTAGCGGGGTCATTGAGGGGGGGCAGCATAAGAGTGTTTTATACTTCTACATGGCGAACAACTTTTACTATGGGACCAACCCTGAAATCGCAAATAAAAATACTTTTAACGACTTAGTTACCAAGCAATCTGATGCAGTTAGCTGTATCAGACCTGCTTGAAAAGTATTAGGTAGATGCAATAACTTATTAATAACTTTTATGGCATCTGGTTGTCGCCATCAGTGTTACCTACTTTCAAAAAAATTTATCCCAAAAGCTTGTGTCAAAAGAATACTCCTAAAAAAATCCCATCTCACTTATTTAGCTCCTAAATCTGGGGGGAAAACTCCTAAGTTGGGAACCGTGGTCGCCATATTGAATTTTAACTACTGCCATGTCTTATGTGACACTCGCAAGCTGAAGACAAATCGATTGTCGTAAGAATGATCAAGATCGCGAATCGATTGACGTAAGGATTATCAAGATAGGCACATGCGTTAGGTCTCTAGACGGTCACAAAAGTACGAACAAAATACATAAGGTCTTTGCTTTGCGCAGTCGTAGAAAGCAACTCATAATCCAGCAAGAAAAACGAACACAGCCAACATTTAAAAACAACTAGTGCCAATTAAAAACAAAATATGTGTTCAATATTTTGACAGAAATATTGCTAACTCTCTTGCATCATAAATAAATCTACACTAATATTTTAAAGATGAAATATTTGTATTTTAACACTAACGAATACACTCAAAGCTATTGGACTGATTTCAAAAATTTGTGTTCTGTCAATGCGTGACATATCCAAGAAATCATTTATAATTAAGTTGCAAAAACCACTTGAACACCGATATTAGATTGATTAAAATTGCAAGTCAAAATCCGCCTCCTTTTTTTTGTAGGATTATGATTATAATTTAAATAAGGTTTTCATAAAAACATCGGAGTTTTAAAAGCCTATTTGGTCACATTCTCACAGCATTATCGCATTTATTCTGATATTATTTCGGAACTAAGAACGATATAATTCAAATAATTGGATTTAAAGACGAGTATTAACACCGATCAGAGTGTGATAAATTAGGCTTTTATAATTTATAATTTTGATTACTTGTGTAATCATTAAAACTATTATCATTTTGTTTCGTCGTCTCTAACAGCCATTCTTTTTATGTTTTATACTATTATATTATAACTTTATGATTTGATAACTTCTAAGGTTTCCTAAATAATAAATCTATACAAATACTACTATACTGTACCATGTTATTTTCTTTACCTATGCCTTTATTTTATCTTAGAAATTTCATATATTTAATGACCATAAAGCCTCGTATCCATTAAGCAACATTTGACGCGCAACACGTGACGCCCAACGTGCACAACAACGCGCGACGTTGCCAGCAGGCGCGCAACGTTGACAATGTTACTAAAAAAAATCATGTTGCCGTTCAACATGATGCATCTTGTTGCGCGTCAAATGTTGCCTAGTAGAAACGAGGCTGAAGTTAGTATAAGAAGCAATATTGAAGTGAAAAATTGCACATTGCACGATTTTCAGATACCAATAAATCTAATAAATATATATTTACGTTTTACATTTAAAATCAATATAGGGACCCTGCACGGCGTAGACTATGCCATCTAGTGTTGCAGATTGGAAACTTTTACGTTGTAAATATTTGACTTGTGCTGCCACCTATACTTCCTGCACCCTCCGTTTAGGGGAACGTGCACGAAGTAGACTATGCCATCTAGCGTTACAAATTTGAAACTTATAAGTAAAATATACTTGACATTGACGCGTCTGTGCTGCCAGCTATTTATTGACGCGTCTGTGAACTGGTGAAGGCAGGGGATACTGATGGATGCGGGATGCACAAGACCTGGTACAAGCACATGGGGAGACCTGTGTCCAGCAGTGGACGTCACGATCATACTTTTGCTCAGAGCCCTGAGGCTATAATATCGAACTGGTGAAGGCAGTGGGATACCGCTGGATGAGAGATGCACAAGACCTTCTACAAGCACATGGGGAGACCTGTGTCCAGCAGTGGAGCGTCTTTCGGCTGAAGTCATCATCATACTTTTGCTCAGAGCCCTGAGGCTATAATATCGAACTGGTGAAGGCAGTGGGATGGCCTGGTAAAGGCAGTGGGATGGCCTGGTGAAGGCAGTGGGATGGCCTGGTGAAGGCAGTGGGATGGCCTGGTGAAGGCAGTGGGATGGCCTGGAGGAGTCCTATGTCCAGCACTGGACGTCTTTCGGCTGTCAACATAATCATACTGTGATCGAGTATTAGGCCCTATATCATTAACTAGCTTTTGCCCGTGACTTCGTATGCGAATATTCCATTTTTACCTGTTCCCGAGGAAATTTCGGGAAATCCTCTCTTAGTTAAAAGAATTAAAAACGAGAGAAAAATGTTTGTGCGAGTCCCAGTCGCACAAGACAAACATAAACAAAAAATAAAATAAAATTGCTAGTTAAATAGTTACTGCTCCCTACACTTTCCAAGGAACTTACATGCTAAATTTCAGCTTTCTACAACCAGTAGTTTAACGACACGGTTACGCAGTGGTTGAGCGATCGGCTGCTGCGGTACGTGTTGCGGGTTCGATCTCCGCACGGAAAAAATGTTTGTATGGCCTACAGATAATTGTTTCGGGTCTGGGTGTCTTGTGTATGTGAGTTTATATGTTTGTGAACGCACCCACGATACATTATTAATCCTAGAGTTGGGCAACGTTTTCTTTTAATAAAAAAAGTAGTTTCGACTGTGCGTTGTCTGAGTCACTAATTAACGGAAGAATTTTATTTATATTGAAAACTCGGATAATTGCTATCAATTAAAAAAATTCAGGAACAAAAGACTCTATTTCATACAAGACAATGTTCACATTCCATTGCAACCCATACTTTTTAAGGGCCTTTTTTATGCAAACGATTGTTTAATTTGGTAAGTCATTCTTTTTTGCGTTAATTTGCTGTATCCTTGAAACAGGAGAATTAAAACATTGTGAAAGGCAGTAATTAATCGATTTCAGCCTAATTTAAAACACACTAAGTGCAAAACACTTAGAGCAGAATAATTCATGTTGAAATCATCTATTTAATGTAAAAAAAAACAAAAGCATGCCTACCTATCACTTTTGCATGATGATGTGGGAATCGATTTCCAGGAAAGTTATCCGTGTATCAAAACAAATATAAAGAGGAAAGATTTGAAAGAGTTGTTAATTAGTTACAATTTAATTAAAAACCCGTCGACCGATTTTAAAAAGTCTTTCACCATTAGAAAGCTACTTTTTGCCGAGTAACAGGCTATAATATATTTCCAAAAAATTAGAGATCCCTACCTAAAATGGAACAAAGTAACCCAAGGTATCTATATAGTCTTTTGATGATAGATAACTAATCCAGAAAAAAAGCATCTAACTAATTCTATAATTGAAAACTTAAGTATTTTTTTTTGGAAGGGAAATCATCAAATAACTTCCTTCTGCTTTGGGTGGAGCGATTGGAAGTTACTTACTTACTGACTAAAACCCATCCATATTCTTCCTAATGCCCGCTGCGTTCCAGGGCCGCGGTGACTCTTTCGAACAAATTCCGCAACATGCTTTTTTAAAACACTGATGTCTTGAAGGACTTTGTGGTTAAGTTATACAATAATCTTAGGTAAAATTGGCCACACCTCATATCTTCATTAGTCATAGATCGTTTTGATGGTTGAAGCTCTGTAGTTGGCAGTCAATTATTTCCTTATTTAACTATCCAGTATGGTATATCCCAGGGCACTACAAAAACCAGGACGCATCCTAAGAAAAAAAAAAACCTTTTTACAAAAAAACAACCGATTTCTAAACAAAAAAAAAAAACAGAAAGAACAAAATAGCTTTAATTTCGGAACTTGGTGTTTTTGTTTGCTTTTTCGCTTTTTGAACACCGACTTAACTTAAAAGTTATTTTGTACTTCTTGGTTTTTTTGTTTATAAATTGGTTGTAATTTTTTTTTTAAGTTTTTTATTTCTACACTTAATAGTGGTACACTACCAGCTTAACATACCCATCACAGCGTACGTGGTATAAATTGGTGTAAACAATAAACAAACATGCGATTTCATCTATCCCGACATATTTGCTATCATTTATTGAAGAGTTCGGTATCCTATCTCTGTTCTTCATCAGATCTTCACCAAACTAGGAAGTCCCTTTCTAGTTTTCCACGTTGAAATACTAAGGTGCTTTTCCAAACCATCGCAAACAATTTAATTTTTTAGTTTTACGTCGACAAGAGGGAATGAGAACATCATCAATGTAGACGAAGCCACGCATTACTCGTATTAGGGATAACTCAAATAGTAGTTGTCAGATCTCAATCAAATTTAAATGGAACCACATGACAAGCAACAGCTTTCGAATACAAAAAGAATCATCAAAATCGGTACATCCAGCACAAAGTTATGAGACACAAAAAAATGCAGTCGAACTGAGAACCTCCTTTTTTGTAAGTCGGTTAAAAATAGGACGGTAGGCAACACAAGGTTACCCTATAATGAATATATCAAATTCGTTGCTTATCAGCCAGACCTAAAGATGGGAAGTTGCGATTTTTGAGGAAATCGTAACTCTAACATTAGTACGAGTACCTAACGAACCAATCATGCATGAAAATGTTGCTGAAAGTTGGAATTTCAACGAGCAACGAAATCAAGTTGATTTATAATTAGGTAACCCATCCATATGCAACCAAGCCCGTGTCGGCGGCGCGTCGAGTTCCACGCGCGCCTCAAAGAGCTGTCAGCAAAGAAGATGGCCCTATAGCACCTTGACGATGAAGCCGACAGCGACAGTGCGATTGGGTTTGCCGTTCATTCATTTGTAGTTGTCACAAATTCTAACGATAACCGCGTTTTTGTTTATCCTATAAACGTTGTTGTGTCGCTATATTGTGTTCTTTCGACAAATTAGCAATTTTACCTCTCCATAATATATTTTTCTACCTTCATTATTTTAGTTCAAATGTGATAAAGCAGATTAATCTTCATTATCCCGTCAGAACCAAGGACAGTCTACATTCTGAATCCCTTGACCTACCTACCTAACCACCTCTAAATGTGTTAGCATACATCAAGGTCCGTTCTATTGTCCCAACTAATCTGATCAGTAAATTAGTTACCTACATTTGTCGGCACAGAAACTGCGTCGCAAATTCATTTCCGTGGATTGTTTCTTTTTTAGTTGTGGCTAAAAAATTAATGGAATTATTTAAATGTTTTTTTTTTTGGTGATGGTGATTGATAGGAATTGAACGAATGGTCTTGGAAACGGATCTTATTATCTATACATATAATAACATAGTAACAGGTCGATGTCTGTACAATGAAGTAGGTAATTGAAAAATTAATTTAATCTGTATGTTTATACGCACATCACGTCAAAACTACTGCATGGATTTGAACTCAGTTTTCACCGCTCTACTTCTAGATGCCTAACTTTTATAGGCTACATTTTACCACTTAGATATAAAGATTCTAAGTACCACGCGTACAAGGCGCGAGCAAAAGCTAATAATTAATAAGGTTGCCAGTTACCGGATTCCCATGTATTTGTGCTAATTTTCAGGATATTTCTAAATTATTAAAAAAAATTTCTTTGAGACCCTTGTGATTTATAATTAATAAAAGTTATTTTATTATTATTTAAAAAAAAAACGTTGCCTCACACTAGGATTTTACTCTCGTATCGTGGGTACGTTCACAAACATTTAAACTCACAAATAAAACACAAGACACCCAGACCCGGAACAACTATCTGTAGGCCATACAAATATTTGTTCCGTGCGGGGATCGAACCCACGACATGTAGCGCAGCAGCCGAACTCTCAACCACTGCGCCAAACGTGTCGTCAAATTGTAAACTGTCGGTAAATTGTTATTTATCATATTACCTTGGCTTTTGTCGTCCCACCGTGGGTAAAGGCCTCCATTTATTTCCCTGGGTTGGATCACCCTTAAGATTTAGGGATATGAAAAATAGATGTTGCCATGTTGCCACCCTAGCCGATATGCACGCTAAGATTCACGAAAATCGGTCGAGCCGTTCCGGAGAAGTTCAACCACACACACCGTGACACGAGAATTTTATATAGATAGATCTCAAAGTCATGCCTAGAAATTGTAGAATAGCAGGTAACGAAACGTTAAGTAATTACATAGGTATTACAATAGGGTACCCAGTTAACTAAAAAAATCTGATTAGTCCGTCAGATATATTTCCAAAGAAGATGTATTTTTTCTTTTTTCATAAACGAAAAAATGAAATCGATACAGTGCGTTGAAAACTCATGTGACGTCACTACTCGCTACAATTTTTACCGGGCACTGACGTCACGCTCATGCTCCTGATCTTTGATGCTTTGTATCTTCGTCAGTTTTTATAGATTTCATAAAGGAAAAAATACGTGTCCAATATTTTTCTATAATCTAACTGACGGACTAAACATAATCATATATATTTTACTCAGGCAACATCCCTATTCAACATTATAAACGAGTAAACGAAGGCGGAACCGCGCTGCGCGGTGCTCCTATGTTTTGTATGCAGGATTAAAAAAAACATGAATGGAATGACACCATTCCAACCTAACCTATCCGTGTCGGGAAGCCCTAAGTTCCCTGTGATCCGCTTGTTATGGTAAATGTTGAGTAAAAACCTTCGATGGAACTGTGGCCATAGGCGACCTTAAGTCGAGCACAATCACGGGAAAAACTGGGATTGAAAGGGTACTCACGGGTCTTCTTCGCTAACGATGGTTTTCTCGCGGCGCCACTCCAATACAGTCCGCGGACGTCCCTCGTTTGTCACTTAACACTTCACTGAATAGGGTAGTTGACTAAAAAAATCGAATTAGTCCGTCAGACAGATTTCCAAAAAATAATTGACTCGATTTTTTTTTTTCACGTAAACAAAAAACGAAGCCGATAGAGTGCATTAAAAAACTCGTGTGACGTCACTACGTGCTCCAATTTGAAGCACGCCGCGACGTCACAAGCCCCCACTCCCGATTTTTGATGCTTTTTATCTTCGTTCATTTTTATAGATTTGAAAAAGCAAAAAATACGGGTCCAATATTTTTCTATAGTCTAACTGACGGACTAAATAGAATCATATTTTTTTCTTCAGGAAACATCCCTATTGTTGAAAGTCTTCGTAGGTGGGTTTTGGTTAGAACATTGTTCATTTATAATTTATAGCCGACAGAGGATCGCACGCGCCATGTTTTCGTTGAGTTCTCGAGTGTCTCAAAGGATTGACATGAATGCAGAAGCAAGGAAATGAGTGAATGGAATGTAGGAATGGTTTTGAATGAGGAAGTTGTGTGATTGTGCGTTAGTCAATTGAAGGTTTCTTTTATATTTTGTTTTATTTATTTTGATACTTTAACACCGCTACTTGGCTAGGCCAAAAAATCCGATATTTGTAGAACCGTACACTGATTGTTCGCCAACATGTCATCAGTTTATGTCGATTCATAATTTCTCGGAATGACATCGAGAATTTGTTCCTCCGCCTTATCTAGTTTCGCCTCATCTAGCTTAAATTGACCGGAAATATTGGACGTGTAAAAGTGTTATGTTTAACCTACTTACAAAATAAATATCATTTACTAGCTGCTGCCCGCGACTTCGTCCCCGTGGAATCCCCGATTTCAAAACATTCTTTATCGCTGCTCCGCTCCTATTGGCTTAAGCGTGATGATATATAGCCTAAAGCCTTCCTCGATAAATGGTCTATTCAAGCCAAAAAGAATTTTTCAATTCGAACCAGTAGTTCCTGAGATTAGCGCGTTCAAACAAACAAACTCTTCAGCTTTACAATATTAAAGTATAGACTAGCAGCGCCCCGCGGTTTTACCCGCGTAGTTCCCGTTTCCGTGGGAATATAGGAATAAAATATAGCCTATGTTACTCAGGGTGAATGTAGCTTTCTAATGGTGAAAGATTTTTTGAAATCGGTTGGTCGATTTATTCCTTTCGTTCGTTTCGTCGTAAAAATACAAATCTTTCCTCTTTATAATTTAGTATAGATTAAATTCTGATGTCTAAAAAGTATTCTAAATGTTCAGTTGACAATTTATCGAGAGTTTACATAGTCTAAAGATATTTTAGAAACTTATGCATTTTATAACGATCCGGTTACAGATACAGATCTAAAAAAGTTGCGTTACACATTTTAAACCAGATACATGTTTAATATCTAGAAAACAGATACCTTTTCGAAAATACGTTTCATTAAAATCTCACTGGTGATTTAATTTCATCACTAATGAGATATAAAAACTTACATAAACTCGGATTTTTGAAAACAAACAATTCATTAGGTATTCATTAGAGTATATATAAGTATTCATAGGAAACAGGATGTTAGTTACAGGATGTTGTTTCTGTGGTCAATGAAAATGAACTTATGAAACCTCGTCATGAGCATTTATGAAAAAAATATATTACGAATGAATCCTTCTGCGGTTTTTGATCCAAGACTTAATCGAAAGGAAATCTGTTTTTAGAAACTAATATATTTTAATTGTTAGTTATAATTACTTAGTACGTAGAGACCTAGGTGTCAAATCTTGCAAAGCAACTATATTTATAAAAACTTAGCTTCAACCTATTCAGCTATAATTTTGAATAAATGTTATGTTAATCATTCCAAAAACCAATATTTCCAGGTTGCCTGGAAGAGATCGCAGAATGCGATAAGGCCGCCCATTGTACATGTGTTTTAGTGGTGTACAAATAGGTTTATGATAAATAAATAAGTCAACTCAATACGGCGGACTCCTAAACGCCACAACAATAGGTCCTTTGCATCTTGCATCCATCGGCTACCCTCACCAGCTCATCGAACCATCTTGTGGGAGGAGGAAGCTCTTCCAACGCTGCGTCTTCCAGTACGCGGTTACCACTTCAGGGCCCCGAGTCTGCTATTTTTATAAATTTGTCATTCCAACACGATCCCATTGTCATTTTGCTAAAAGTTCGTAATCTGCTAAGTTCATAATGGTCGATCATTGGTCGGTCAATGATCTCGTAATACTTTTTTGATAACCGAGCAATTAAAAGCAATGACTGCACAATGACTTTCTAATGGTAGGTCCCTCATCAAAGGAACTGTCAAAATTTTATCAGATTACCGCATACGTCTGTCATTCAGCTGTCATTATGTACGAGATTACCATTTTATGCCATTTCTTTCAATGGAGTGTCAGTGGTTGACCATTGGAATGTCATAATGACGCTTTTACCCTAGTAGTTTACCAAACTTGTAAAAATCAACCATTATGAAACCAATGATAGACCATTTTGACACTATTGTAATAGCAGACCCAGGGCCCAGAACTGTTCAGCCCCATCGACCATCTGTTCTGCGAGCACTGCGCTGCCCACTGCCACTTCAGTTTGGCGATCCTTCAGGCTATGTCGATAACCTTGGTACTCTTGCGGATGTCATCATTCCTCATTTGATTACGCAATTCAACTTCGAGCATTGCACTCTCGATTGCTCATAACCTGAGATGCAACGTCCAATATAATTATGTAGGGACAGTCGGGATTGGACTTACAAACATGGAATTTTAGTTACACAGAAGTCCTCAAACCAATACGCATTCTTCAAGCTAGATGTGCCCTCAAAAATGGCGGAATTGTGAAAACTATAGATCCAAGTACGAGCGAAGCGAAAATATTCAAGATTTCTTTCGCAACCGATTTCGAAAATGTTTTCATCCTGTCTGGGATAGCTTTGAGAGAATTTCATCAGAAGCTAGTGCACTGTTCGAATTGGTCGTTTCTTGAGAAGAACCTATAGTATAGGAGGTAGCAACGTTTTCGAGAAAGAATTTTAGGTCAGCTGATTTTGTGATATGTCGTCCTTCTTGCACTTTCGGTTAGAGTCTGGGCTATCTGGCTGGCGGTAGCGGTTGCGTTCATTAGTGCGCATCCTACCTGTCCAGGTAATAATCCTGGATTTTAAAAGCATTTTAGAAGTCGTAATTTTTATTTTTTTGTTTTTAAATAAGTCTACCTGACATACTTTTTTTATTGCCAGACATTTTTGACAATGCTAACTGTGTGCCATACGCGATTATTTTTTATTTTTTTATAAAAAATTCAAAGTATTTTATAATGTCTGTAATTTTAATATTATGTTATTTAAATATAAAAAAACTTAAAATTAATTTGCCAGACATTAATTCGATTGTTAAACCTTGAATTAAAATGAAAAAGTCATGAAAAGTATTGCAGTATTATACTAGTAGTCCGAGAGAGATAGTTGCAGAATAAGTCGAGAATGAGACAGGGAATCATTACAAAAGTAAATTACATGTTATTATTATTATATTATAATAATAATAAGTATTTGGGTATGTCGGAAGCGCTGGGCATCAATGCTACTGACGTGATACAATCGTTGAAGGAGCGCTTCTTTGGCCGCCTGAACAAAGGTCCTAAATAGTCTTTTATCGGGCGGGTATTGATGTACTTTTTCGGCATACTCAAATGGACTCAGACAGAACTAGACGCCCTCGATAGAAGGGTCCGTTCACTGTTGACTGCAAATCGGATGCGTCACCCACAATCATCGGTAGTGAGGCTGTATATTCCGCGGAAGTGTGGGGGTCGAGGCTTCTTAAATGCTAACCGCGAGGTATGCAGTCTTAGGGAATACTTCCTAGAAGCCGACATGGGTATGCACCGGGATGTCGTCGCAGTGGATAAGGGCTTCACCCCACTCTCCTTGGCTAACAAGAACTGGCGCAAACCTGTAGGTCTTACAACAGATGATCGCAGGGAGGTATGGCAGAGCAAGGAGCTTCACGGGTGCTTTTATCGGGTCCTACATGGGCCCGAAGTAGACTTTTTAGCGTCTGTAGCCTGGCTACATTTTGGTGACCTCTTCGGGGAAACCGAAGGTTTTATCTGTGCGATTATGGACGGAATTATGATGACGAACAACTACTGGAAATACATTGTGAAGGACGGTACGGTTGACATATGTCGGGCATGTCATCGGCCGGGGGAATCCATCCGCCACATTATTTCCGGTTGTTCTAGTCTGGCTAACGGAGACTATTTGCACAGGCACAACCTTGTAGCCAGGATTGTCCATCAGCAACTTGCTCTTAAATACAATCTTGTCGAATCGGAAGTACCGTACTATGGGTATGTGGCCGACGAAAATGGCAATTGCACATTGTATTGGGATCGGTCTATCATCACTGACAGGACTTTTGTTGCCAATAAGCCTGACATAGTGGTGATAGACTGACTAGAGCGTCGCGCAATGATTGTTGATATAACAAACGAAGTATCTTGACTTAGCTCGCGAGGTTGTCGACTTGTGTGATTTGAACACAGCAGTCATTGTGCCAATAGTCGTGACGACCATGGCATAGTTATCTTAAGATGCTCTCGTTGGGCAGCTGGATCAAGGGCTTGATCCAGCTGCTGTTACCCAGGCGAGAACAACTAGAGATAATATGTCTGACGGACTCACCCGGACGGTGGCATGCCCAACACACGTCCCATTCTTCATAATATGCCTCCGACAGTTGTTCGTTAAGATAACTTCGTCCATAATTGCACAAACAAAACCTTCAGTTTCTCCGAAAAGATCACCGAAACGTAGCCAGGTCACGGACGCTGAGGAATCTACATCGGACCCATAAAGAGCCCGACAGAAGCGTCCGTGAAGCTCGTTGCCTCTCCATATCTCCTTACGATCATCTGTAGTAGGTATCACAGGTTTGTGCCAGTTCTCTTTAGCCATGGATAACGGGGTGAGTCCCTTGTCCACTGCGACCACATCTCGGTGCATACCCACATCGGCTTTGAGAAAATATTCTCTGAGACTGCACATCTCGCGGTTGTAGAAGTCTTAGCATTTAAAAAGCCTCGACCTCCACACTTCCGCGGGATGTACAGTCTCATCACCGCGATCGTGGGTGATGCATCCGGTTTGCAGTCAGCAGTATGCGGACTCTCCTATCCAGGGCGTCGAGTTCGGTTTGAGTTCATTTATTATTATTATATGTACAGTGACAAGTAATTTACATTTGTAATGGTTCTATTTTTCATTCTCGACTTATTCTGCAACTGTCTCTCTCGGACTACTAGCATCATACTGCAATAGTTTTCATGCCTTTTTAATTTAATTCAAGGTTTAACAATCGAATTAATGTCTGGCAAATTAATTTTAAGTTATTTTATATTTAAATAACATAATATTAAAATTACAGACATTATAAAATACTTTAAAATTTTTATAAAAAAATAAAAAATAATCGCGTATGGCACACAGTTAGCATTGTCAAAAATGTCTGGCAATAAAAAAAGTATGTCAGGTAGACTTATTTAATAACAAAAAATTATAAATTACGACTTCTAAAATGTTTTTAAAATCCAGGATTATTACCTGGACAGGTAGGATGCGCACTAATGAACGCAACCGCTACCGCCAGCCAGATAGCCCAGACTCTAACCGAAAGTGCAAGAAGGACGACATATCACAAAATCAGCTGACCTAAAATTCTTACTTTTGAAACGTTGCTAGCTCCCGTACCACTACATATAATATAATTTGGGGGCCCCCATTGAAGCGGGGCCCTGGGCACGTGCCCCTTGTGCCCTTATGGTAAAGACGGAACTGGGCGTACCTACTTTACGAAGAGAGATGAGTGACCTCGGGTGGCGGTGTGCTGATTGCTGCGCGGCCTAGCGTCACAACAAATGTGACATCATTAACAATGCAACCAACTTTTTTGCTTCCTGGTATGATATGTGCCGTGGGTCAGCATTCACGCATGGTTACATCATTAACCCTTTTTTTTTGCTTGGGAAATCATCAAATGACTTCTCTCGCTCTGGGCGGAGCGGAAGGGAGTGTCAGACTCTTACTGACTAAAACCCACCCGTGATCCTTCTAGTGCCCTTTGCGTTCCAGGGCCGCGGTGACTCTTTCCAACAAGTTCCGCAGCCCTAGCAGACATAGCTGGATATTGTATTACAGCCGAAAAATGATGAATGAGAATTTTTACATGACACAAAGCGCAATTTACAAAGTAATTATTGACACTTCTTTTACATTATGAGTATTAGTAGAATGATTGTTTAGTCAGTCCAAAAATAACCATACATATTAAAATAAAAAAAAATCAATACGTCTTACAAAGTAAGTGTAGGTACAGTTACAACACGTAGGTACCTACGGACACCGTAAGATTTAAAATAAGTTCTTCAAAATAATAAATACATTTCTTGCACTGTTTTACAACACTGATTCAGATAATCGGTCGGAATTTTGTGAAAAATTGGCGTACCTAGTTAAGTTAACGTTTTTTATTTCAAAATAGTGTTCTAATTAAAGCAGCTTTCATTTATTTGGAAATATAACAATAGGTGTACAATGGTTTGAAAACATTTTAAAAAGAGAACGCTTTGTATTCACTTCTTGGAAGAACGGAACTGCGGAAGTTATTTTAATGAACAAATATATTTCTAAAATTATGTCCGTATTTCCTTTTATGGAACGTTATCTAATGTCGGTAATGTCGTCCGCTCGTAATGACACATATGACAACTTTCTGTTTTCACTTCCATTATATCATTTACAACTTTTGTTCTAACCGTTTCCTCGGGCCGCCCCATACTATATAAAATGGCGCGAGATGATTTTCATCGGCGCCATATTAGATCTGGCGTTGGAGCGTAAACATACAGCCTTGTAGTCAAAGAGTTTTATTAATATTTTATTTTAAATCAGAAATGTGTTTGTGTTGGTTTTGTCGGCTAGGAAACACCGGCCTCATCTAGCTTAAAATAACCAGAACTATTTGATTTGTAAAAGTGTTATGTTTAATCTACTTACAAAATAAATATCATTTATCATTTGAATTTGGTGTGAGGTTCTGATTGTGATGTGCTTGTTAAAATAAATACTGTAGTATTGTTTTGTGTTTTATTTTAAAATTACCTTATTTTTTTTTCTATGTACAAAATACATTTACAGAGATAATAACTTAATAAATAAAATTTAATCATATTTACAATTTTAGCACCTACTAAGTATTTCTTAAATCTAAAATATTGCTTGACTTGTCACTGCATTATAACACAAGTACTTAAACTAAACAAAAATCAAAATCATTTTAATAATTTCACAGCAAGACTAAAAAAGCACCAGTAATCTCTGAAACTACTAAACTAACTTTGATTTATTACATCACTTTTTAGACTTCATAATTATATCCCATCGAGAACATAGGAAAATCAACACAAAATTATCACAAAAGTATTTCTAGACATTCCTTTGTAGATGGTCATAGGAGATATCAGCGTGGAACCCGTCAGGACCTGCTGAATACTTAACTTGCTGCAGTCTACCATCAGGGAGGAGGACGTGGTAGGACCCTCGGGTGCTGTCACCAGACTTGGTCTCTTGGTGACCGAAGTCGTTGCCAGTTCCGTGGTCGCGAACCCGGTAACCAAATTCGTAGTTGGCTGCGTAGTGGATCTGGAATGAAGGGATGGGGTAAAGTATTTGTAAGACAGTAAGTTTCATAATCTATGTATATGTACTTGTGATATGTTTTCAACTGGGAGGTGCGTAAATAAGTAACACGGGTGTCACAAATAATCGTTAGTTTAATATTCAATGTTTGACAGAGGGCACTCACACATTCACAATTAGGAACTACCTATGTGTGAGTATGAGTTGTATTTTTAAAGAGGGAAGATTTTTTTGTTTGTACCGAATAAGCTCGGAAACTACTGGACCAATTTTAATAATTTTTTCATCAATGGAAAGCTACATTATCAGCGAGTAACATTGACTATGTTTTGTCCCCGTATTCCCATGGGAACAGGAACTACGCGGATAAAACCGCGGGGCGGAAGTATATACCTAAAAGATTTGCTAGTGATATTGAGACGGAGAGACCCGAGTTTCTGGGTATCTTCTCTTAATCATAACGAATGGTCAGATTTCTTCGAGTTGTCGTTTATAATTTCTGACTTTTAGAGAACACAATTTTGCCTAAATTTGAATGAAGTTCTTTTTTGAGGAATATTGTTATTTATTTAAACTTTATGTACAATAGTGGTACATGGGCGGACTTAATGCAACAAGGCATTCTCTACCAGTCAACCTTTGGGTTAAATAGACCCTTTAGAACCTTTGGGTTTTATTATTTTTGAGATACCTTTTTTGACTCAGATTCTTTACGTTCGCTACTGTGTATAGAGGTCACCAAGAGTCGGTCGTTCATCAAATTATGCTGGAAGATGATCAGCAATGAGAACTCAGTGGGAAGAAAGAGTTGTTAAATAAATATTGCTGTGCATAGCAGCTGTTCTTTCTGTCCAAATGATTCCATCCAGATTTAACAATTAAAATATACTGGGGGTTAATATACCTTCCTGTAATCGAAATATTTGATACGGCGGTTCGATATAAGCATATTTGGATAATTTGACAGTCGTTATGGCGCGGGCGTCCCTGTCAGGCGTCCAGCTGGCCCCACCCTTGGTTTACTCTATGTATCTGTAGTGTGTATAGTACCTAAGTACCTATGTATATTGTAATTGCTGAGGAGTTTTTTGCGAAACTTCTAAAACTAGGAATTCCAGCTAAAACTCTAGGAAGTGGTGACGGGTGGTCGTTTTGGGGGACTGTCTTTATGTCAAATTTGACGCTCAAAAAGTGCTGACTAGCCTAGGGAACGTGCACAGCGTGGACTATGCCATCTAGTGTTGCATATCTGAAACCTTTACGTTGTAAATATTTGACCTGTGCTGCCACCTATACTTCCTGCACCCTTTGTTTAGGGGAACGTGCACGAAGTAGACTGTGCCATCTAGCGTTGCAAATTTGAAACTTATCAGAAAAATATACTTGATATTGACGCTTCTGTGCTGCCACCTATCGTTTCTGCACGTTCCCTATAGTATAGTTAGTCAGTATCACAAGGAACCGTATGGTTCATAGACTTTACATTTAAACAATACAGTCCTTTTGTTCTCAAGAATAAATTACCAACCCATAAGGAAACTTTCAGATAAGTCACGATTTGTAATTCCAACATAAAATGTTACAAGATAAATAATACAATATGAATCACTTATAAATCTTAGTACCTATTACAACAATAATAAACTTTATATTACAGGAAATACATAAATGAGTTATGTGTAAAGAAAGGTTCCGTGTTACCTAGTCTTAGTATATTGATAGCATCATCTTAACAAACGTAGCATGAAATGATGATGAGCTTTAGAACATTATAATATGTGAGATAATATTTTAATGGGTGGTATGGTGGCTGGTTTCCGTAAATGGCCTAGGCTACAAATCCATTTGCGAGTTCGCATGTAAATTTGCATTACATTGCGGGCTTTGGCGTATCAAGGGAGGGAGGGCGTAAGGGGTTCAGTAATAAAGAATCAGATATTTTTGGTGGTCTACAACCTAACGAAGTTTTTGAGGAATTTACGAAAAGGAATCCCAGATGTGTTATGCGTTGGGAAGCGGTCATCACCTCCTTCCACGAAGCAGTGAAGCAGGAGGCAGACCGCGTGCAGGAGAGGGAAACTTCACACTCCAGCCGACGCAACAGAAGAAGACGCCCCGGGCGTCGGGAAACGCAGGGCGATTCCCGGCCACCGTAGGCGCGGGCCTGCGGATGGCGAGCTATGGGTGGCTCGTCGTCCGATAGCAACCAGGCCCGGGTCGACGGCGCGTTGTGTTCCACGCGCGCCTCAAAGAGCTGTCAGCAACGAAAACGGGGCCCCATAGGGTCAGTGCCTGCTAGGGTTTTTTCGAAAGAGTCACCGCGGCCAGGGCAAAAGAAGGATCACGGGTGGGTTTAGTCCGTAAGAGTCTGACACTCCCTTCCGCTCCGCCCAGAGCGGGAAAAGTCATTTGATGATTTCCCAATTATGCGTTAAGCAAAATAAACTAGTACACGCTTTTTATGTGTATACCTACTTTTCTAAAATTTAGCCTCCGCGGGGTCGAGCCCTCCCAAACGACAATACTGGATCCGCCCCTGATTGCGGGCTACCCAGGTACCTAAATATAATCAATTGCTAGATCGTATCGCGGCGCTAGTTTTCGGAACATCTGAATGGGCCGTTAGGGGTGGCTTGTGTATGGAGTGCCAACAAAACACTAACTATTCAACATTTGAAAGAAAAAAAGTTAAGGTGTAAAGACTCCGATTGGTTTTCTTGTGCCTTGCTCAGGAAGCTGTTCTATGCATACTGGTACGCAAGGTCTTCGCAAATGATCTTTTCCTTTTTCTGCAAGATGCAAGCTACATAGACTTATAACTCCTTTATATAATAATTTTGTTTCTATGTTTATTCTAAACTCAAACTTGTATCAAAAAATCATAGCTTTACTAACGTCTTTGTTCAAGTATGTATACGTAACACAAAATCTTACATCACAAAATATCATGAAGTTAATGACTTGACAATTCTTTTCATCCAAAGCAAACATCTTCCGAGATATGTTAAGATGTACTTGTTTAATTTAACAGATTTCACAAGTCAAGTGAGGTGGTGATGAAATGGAAAAAGAAACTGGGTGCTTTTGTACCCACTGTTCGTCTGCAGAATGATAGTGCAATTACCTACATTAACTTGATAGTCATCTACCTATCTATTTACATAACACAATAAACTTATGATATTATGTTCAGTCCATAATGTTCCTTATTCTAAATGGACTCAAGCTTTCTGTGAGCGCGTGTAGTTTTGCATGTGTTAATGAATACACAGCATTTTTTATGGATGGGAATCATCAAATGACTTCTTACGCTCTGAGCGGAGCGGAAGGGAGTTTCAGACTCTTACTGACTTTACATGTTCGTTCTAGGGCCGCGGAGACTCTTTCGAACAAATTCCGGTACTCTAGCAGCCACAGACCCTATGGGGCCCTGTCATCTTTGCTGACTGCTCTTTGAGGAGCGCGTGGTACACGCTGCGCTGTCGCTATCGGACGGACCTGGGCTTGGTTGCTATCGGACGGCGAGCCACACAACTTGTCGTCCGCAGGCCCGCGCCTACGGTGCAGGGAATAGCCTTGCATTTCCCGGGGAAGAATACACAGCCTGCCATTAATACGAAAACACGAAAAGCGACGAAGTAGTGTAACTCCACGAGTCTCAAAGGGATGACTCAACTATCTTGGGTCCCGCTACGTAAATAACATCACGCAAGCAGAGGTGCCACATTTTGTTGGTTCCTACGCAGCCCATCATCAGGGCTGCCACTGTTAAATTTTGAATACAAAAAATTTATAACACTTTTCCCAAAGCGGGAATTGAACCCAGGAGCAGGTAGTAGCGTTTACGACTACAAGACCATTGAGAGAACAGCGATGAAGTAAGAAAAAAAAAACAGAATTATCACTTAAAATTAATATTAAACTTACTATTAAATAAATTAATATTAATGTTCAAATAGTTTAAGATTATTCATTTTTAAAGTATAAAGAATCTACTGCTGACATCTATACTTATAATAAATCTGTAGAGAGGTCAATTCTGTACAAGGAATATATTTTCAAAATAACTATCAGGGGGTGATTAGTGATCGATACTGGTGCCAAAAATGCAATCAGTAAAATTTTTGTCTGTCTGTCTGTCTGTCTGTCTGTCTGTCTGTCTGTATGTTCTTTATAGAAACAAAAACTACTCGACCGATTTTAACGAAACTTGGTGCAATTATTCTTCATATTCCTGGGCAGGTTATAGTATACTTTTCATCACGCTACAATCAATAGGAGCAGAGCAGTGAAGGAAAATGTTGGGAAAACGGGAGAAGTTACTCCATTTTTTAAGATTCCGTCGCGTGTGTAGCCTTAATGGTTAAAGTTACATAGAAGTTATGTATTACGGAAATATTTTACATAAAATTATCTAAAAAATATCCCGGAACAGCATATGTCTATCTTTTATGGTTGACTCACAATAACACGTGTAACTTCCGATAGCTTAGCAGTTCGGAGCTTTCTGATTATATTTGTTTACTCTTACGTTTATAATACTCACTCATCCCTAATTGAAAAAAGGTTAACATTATTATTTGGCATGCAGGTAGATGTTATGACGTAGGCATCCGCTAAGAAAGGATTTTGATTAATTCTACCCCCAAGGGGATAAAAGAGGGGATGAACGTTTGTATGAAACTTTGTCAATTTTAAACCGATCGGGCTGAGAGTTTCAAAATCGGGGCTAAAGTAACTATTCCACGCGGACGAAGTCGCTGGCAGAAGCTAGTAAAAGTAATAAAACTCTTTATATATAAATTTTATTTGTATAAGCTTTCTTTTTCTGTTAAAAATATTAAATTAAGACGAGACAGTAATAAAAAAACAAGAACTTTTTAACGACAAATAATTTATTTCGTATTAAATAATTTAATTTAAACTTAACTTAGTTCTAGCGCATGCGTTTATCATAAATAATTTAGAAACTAAAATACCGTATGGCAGTAAATATACAGTTTTTGGACCCGTTTCAGATATGTTATTACATCAAAGAAGTCAGAAAAAATCATTGTTCAAACTCTCATTGGAGATAATGGACCTAACTACATTTTATTCAAAGCTGTTTTGACAAGAAATGTCTCATGTTTGACATTTGTTTGTAGAATGTACATGCATTAAATTTGTATCAATACTTTTAAATACGTATTGTAAATGCCATTAATTTTAGCTCCTTGACAAAGACTAACAACAGACCCACAAATCTTTGTTAAAAACTCAATCTATCTAAATATATGTAACTCAAAATTGACTGACTGACTGACATAGTGATCTATCAACGCACAGCCCAAACCACTGAACGGATCGGGCTGAAATTTGGCATGCAGGTAGATGTTATGACGTAGTATCCGCTAAGAGAGGATTTTGATTCATTCTACCCCCAAGGGGATAAAATAGGGGATGAAAGTTTGAATGAAACGTTGTCAATTTTGAACCGATCGGGCTGAGAGTTTCAAAATCAGGTGTAAAGTAACTATTCCACGCGGACGAAGTCGCGGGCAGAAGCTAGTGGTTTATAAATCTTTGTAACTTCCGAAATTTGGCTAGCTTGCTCGGTCTCCTAATTCTATTCTGTCTATGCTTCTTACTCCTTCTAGGATATCTATGCTTCGGCTTAGTCAAAGAAGGATACTGAAACACATCCAAATGCTGTACATTCACATGTTTGTGTCCAACTATATTTTTCAACTGAGATTCTGTCAACATATATACTGGCTCTAAAGAGTCAATTAAACTAGATACATCAGGCTTTAATGATCCTCTAAAATGGCTTTTAGGTGGTCCATATTGTTGGATTGGTGTCCCGTAACTAGTACTAGGTGGCCCATAATTTGTAGGGGGCCCATAATCGTCAATTGGTTCAGAATGGAAATCGTTGTAATTAGGATGCTTAAAATTCGCGTATCTGTTTGAAAAGCTGTTTTGTGTATTGAAATTTGGATTAGAACTAGGATTTCTTTGTCTGTTTTGGCTAGATAATGGAGATGGTTGTCTGAAATTGTTTTGTGCGGGGTAATCGAGGGCTTGCGGGTTAAATTCGTCATCTGGGTCGTAATCTCCTTCGTAGGAATAGTCCTTGTTGTTAGTATCGTCGTCGTAATAATCATAGTCTTTTGCTTCTCCTGCTGGATGGTTATCATCAAAGGTTCTATAACGTTGCCATGCCATTGGGTCTGGTATTGTGTCATTCCTATCAGTTGCGTTAGAAACTGTTTCATCATTTAAATCAACTGAAGCTCTATCAGTAACATTAGACTGGTTTAAATTTATGTCAAGTACGGGCACTTCTGTTTTATTATTTTGATTAAATTCAGTATTATTAACTAAAAGTGGTGTTTGTATTGGAACAGGCAATGGTTCGTTCTCTAAAATAAATAATTCTGATTCTAACTGACGTTTCGTTCTACGTTTTATAATACTTACATCGTCGTCTCCATATGCTGAGACTCCCGTTCCATCATGAGATAAATGCTGTACACCAGAATTCTGGGGCTGGAGATATTTCACTTTTTCTGTGCTTGGTTCTTTAGTGAAGTAATTTGAAGATGTATCGTAAGTCAATGCTGCGTAACTTGGCTTTGGAAACTCCACACTCTTCCCATCCTTATTCCCACTAATAGTCTGTTCTACTTCTATTTTGTAGTAATTACTCCTCGTTGTAGTTGGATCTTCAATAACATGAGGTATAGCTGTCGGGGTTTGCTGTATTGGATACGGTTTAAATGGATCAGTTTTCTCCTCTTCAATATCATCAACCTCTTCTGTTATTGGTTTGTGATCGTTATATTTAACAAAATCATTCGCATACAATCCATTGTAAGTGTTTTGTACAGTATATTTGAGGTTGTCGTCAGCTGCTGTACTAGGATTATTCAAGTAGAAGAATAAATCTATTGGTTGTTCAAGTTCATCTTTTCCATATTCCTTATTCATTTGCGTCATTGTGTTCAATTCTGTAATTTGTTCTTGTGGTGATTTTGCTAATAGAGTATTTAAGGCGTGTATATCATCTGCTGATTGGTAAGATTGCATTTGGCTGTACAATTTCGGGTATATGTATTGAGTTTTGCTTGGAGATATTGCTGTGTATAAACTCGCGTGTTCCCTCTCCAAATTATTCAAACCAACGTTTCCATTTGGTTTGATGGTCACTCCTTGATCATAAGTAGTACCTGGTGAAGTATTAATCTTATTCTTATTCTGTACTTGATAGTATACTGAACCGAACGATCTGTGATTTCTATTCTTGTCAACAGCATCGGCTCTTGTTATCTTAACTGGATCAAGATGTGGTCTGCTTCTTAAATTCGTCCTTTCTTGTCTAGCTCTAGGCTTTTTTTCTTTCTGCGTGGCTTGTTGCATTTGCTCCAGTGCCAGTTGGTGGTTTTCTTGTGATTCGTGATATGCTTTCATATAGCTGTCGACTTGCTGTGGAGCTTTGTTCCATCTTTGAATTTGTGCTCTGTGTTGCCTTACCCGTTCTGCGTTAAACATGGCTTGTTGATGTTGAGCATGGATCTTCGCATTTTGTTGAGAGTTCCCTGCTAGAGGATTCCCGTAACTTAGAGGTCTCTTGTCATCTATCCTTGCTTGCTCGTTGATGACCTCATGGACTGATGGTGCGCTGTTCTTGGCAGTTCTTGTGCTTGATATGTGAATTATTAGTAGTATAATCGCTGTTTTCATTTGGCCCCGCATCATTTCTGTAACAGAAAATAAATTGACGTTATTATTAAGCCAAATGTTGCAGTTTTTTAGTTTGGTTTAGCTTGTATTCTGTCATTAAAGCAGGTGCATAGTTTTAATACTTCCTAGGCTTAACAAAACAAAAAGTATCAATTGATTAATTAATGAAGCAGCGTTATTGACAATGATCAAGGATAATACAAGGCAAGGTAATGCAAAACTTTCAGTTCGCGTTTTAATTTGAATATGTAGGTCAAGTTCAGATTCTAAAGAATTGATTATATAATAAGAAATTATTTACTGAACGGTTCAATGTACCTAGGTATCATTATGGCATGAGACTAAAACACTAATGAATACCCAGTTTGATGGCATGGAGAGCCAAAGAAAAGGGGGTGAATGATAAAGAATGAAACGTCATGTAACTTGCGACCGACAATTATGTAAGAACGAGATTCCAGCAGAATGTCAGAAAACAAAAACAAGTCCTAGTTATACAAAAATTCACGAGTCACAACCTCACTGCCTAAACTTAAAAACCGCACTGACAATAAAAAATATTTGCATATACTTTTATACAATTCTAGTGACATTAGTAGGTCGATATCAGAAACTAGATCTCTCTGAATATGATTATGTTTTGTGAATCTATACTAATATTATAAAGATGAAGAGTTTGTTTGTTTTGGTGAACACGCTTATCTTAGGAAGTTCCTAATTAATGATTTTTCGATCCGAACCAGTAGTTTTTAATAGGAATCATCATGATTCCTGTGTCAGAGAGAGATGGAGTTAAACAAGACGAATAGCACTATCCCTTCCCCTCATATTGAATCATGATAGCATTGGCACTTCGTAGTACGGCCACAATAATGAAAAATGTGACGCAGACCAAGTTGTGTGGGTAAGTTAATATTTGAATATGTATTATATGACATAATTTATATCCTTTTTTGCTCCGGTTTTCTAACATTCTAATATAGGCGTTAATAAATATTTATATACGGCCAGTAAATTAATGCTGATTTAAATCCGGTCGCTATAATTTGCAGGATGTTATGCGTTTGTCGCTTGTTAGAATGCAGAATTTCGGTTTTATCATTTGCTGTCATTATCAGCTTATAATATTACCACGCTGGAACTTAGGCCCTGGGCCCTAAGTCTGCTATTTTTATAAATTTGTCATTCCAACACGATCCCATTGTCATTCTGTTAAAAGTCAGACTCTTACTGATTAAAACCCATCCATGTTTCCTCTCAAAAAATATGAAATTATATTTAGTCCGTCGGTTAGATAATTATAGAAAAATATTGGACACGCATTTTTTGCTTTTTCAAATTTATAAAAGTTGACGAAGATATAAAGCATCAAAGATCAGGAGTGGGGACTTGTGACGTCACGCCGTTGTAAAAACTGTAGTACGTAGTGACGTCACACGAGTTTTCAACGCACTGTATCGTCTTCGTTTTTGTTTATGTGAAAAAAGAGAAAATACATACTTGTCCAATATTTTTTAGAAATCTATCTGACGGACTAATTAGATTTTTTTAGTCAACTACTCTATTACGGGGCCGCGGTGACTCTCTTGAACCAATTTTGCAATCCTGACAGGTACTGTATATTACTGAGCCTACAATTAACATATTAAGCCACTTAGATATTTTAATGAATAATATTACTAATTAATATTTTTAAATTATTCAGCTCATTACGCAATAAATAATGGCTATCGATTTTATAAGTGCCCCAGATATTAAGTACTTTTTTATGTGATTGGCCAATCAGGACCTTCAAAGTTAGTGGTTTAAGATGCTTTTTACATTTTCTTTCACTTACAACCTTTTCAAGCCAAGGGCAGTCTTGGAACCAACCTTTAATGACTGCCTATAACGTTCCCACTGCTGGGAGACAGGCCTCATCTCTGTGAGAGGCAGTGGGCCATCCACCAGGCGGTGCCAGTGCGATTCGTTGGATGCCATGACATGTCTTGATTTTTTGGTTTTTAACATGGTTCGCGGTGTTTAAAACATGAGTTCCGGTCGATGCTTTCTTTCATGGTTTTGGGAGAAATAATGGTAATAAAACGACAAGCAAATGCTATTTGTCTAGATTCAGATGTCATGCGGACGAGTCAGTCTCAAACTAGCATCCAAACCGCGCTCCCATAATAATTTCCGTAAAGAAAAGTGAGGTACTAAAAAACTGTGTATTTTGTGGAATAAACTCAGTGTAGAATATTTGGTGTTTTTTTTTTTAAAAAGACATTTAGCGGCTGCCACCTAACAGAACCCACGAATAAATGTAATTAGGAAGTTGAGGCCGCGTTGACTGGTCCTCTGCTCTAAGGCTCTAGATAAAGTGATACTCTTAGACGGATGTATAGACAGTGGAGGTAATAGTTAGATTACCCATCGGGTGAACCCTGAAAGACCAACATGTATGGGATTAGCAAGCGGTACCGAAACATCACGTGGTCAAACCCTTACATTTTGTCTATTCGACAGTCGTCATTGCTGTTAAGTTTTTAATGCTCCTCCACTCGCGGAATTCAAGACAATTGAATCGTTTCTCTGGCACTCGAGCTTCTTCGACTCGGCGTTTATCCGGAGGTCGTCACTGCTAATTCTGGCTCTCAGAACTTGCAGTGATTGGGAGCGATTGGCAGCTTGTCTTAAAAGTCGTTAACACTGATCAAAAGATCCAAAGACTCTAGCCAAAATGTCTTTCTATCAGCTAATGCGATTTTCGAAATTCCAAAATATAAGGGATTGAACACGTCACAATTTGACAGCGTTTGTCAATCCCGTCCATTTTTGACATTTTGACGATCGACTTCGTCACATTGCATTCATCCATCCATCAAGAGCGGAAATCAAGAGGCCAGGGCCCCAAGTCTGCTATTTTTATCAAGTTGTCATTCCAACACGATCCTATTGTCATTTTGCTAAAAGTTCGTAATCTACTAAATTTATAATGGTAGATCATTGGTCGGTCAATGGTCTCGTAATACTTTTTGATTACCAAGCTATAGAAGCAATGACTGCACAATGGCGTTCTAATAGTAGGTCACTGATCAAAGGAACTGTCAAAATTTTAGCAAATTACCGCATTCGTCTGTCATTGATTTGTCATGACGTACGAGATTACCATTCTATGCCATTTCTTTCAATGGCATGTCAGTGGTTGACCATTGGAAAGTAATAGTGACGCTTTTATATTAGTAGATTACCAAACTTGTAAAAATCAACCATTGCATTGTGAAATCAATGATAGACCATTCTGACACTATTGTAATAGCAGACTCAGGGCCCAGAGCATATGTCATCACGGTATGTATGTATAATTATCATAGATATAATAAACAAGGAGATATGCCCTGTAGCCGAAAATGTATCGGAACCTGTGTCTCCTGTTTTGCCCTACCACCCGGCAACTACTACGAATGCAGTTCAGTAAAAGCAATAGATACGCAGTCGCGCACACACCCGCATTTTTGAAATCGGACTGTACTACACAATCAATTATAAACCTTATCCTAATAAACACAGCGTATATTTACAGTACACCGTGCAACTTACTCACACAAAAACAACGCTGGGTATCGTTGCGCTGTGCAAAAGCAATTTATTTTACATATACGCTAGTGATTGACTTATCGATTCTGGCATTTATTACACACGCCATGCTGCCCATGTATAACAAATAAATAGCATGAGTATGTTGACTATTTTAAGCAAAGGTCACTAATATATTATCTTAAACATGCCGATTACTATAATGCATTCGAAACTTTATCGAAAGTAAAATACAATTACCATAAAAAGTAAGGAAGTAGCACGAGGATAAGGCATACATACGATAATTCAAAGCCAAAAACACTTGAACGATTATTTACCAAAAATTTATTGCAATCTAAGAAAGTTTGGTAAACTTTTGTAATATTTCATTCAACAATCGACATTGTTGTCGACAGTGTATCTGCACAATTACATCACTAACTCGCGGCAAGAAGCAGCGGCCGTACTATGCGATACATCGGCTTGCTAAAGTATCGTTTTGTGATTTTTACATTGCTCATCCAGTCACTTAGCGACAAACTTAGGTAGTGGTTAAGGAGCAGTGTATTCATTGTAATATGTTATTGTCGCTGTGACATTTGAAAACAAAAATAACATAGTATAAGCAAGAAATATTTTACGATTTGTTGTTTTTCATGATTTTAAAGACAAATATAGTAAAATACTTGTATTTTGATATGGTAAGTGATTCCATAATTAACAAAGTTTTGGTTTATGCTTCGGTTTTTACAAGAAAACACTGAACAACACGGCATTCTTATATCTTATCACGCTCACGGTCGTAAGCGCACTAGTTCGCGGATTCGACCATTGCGTAAGACATGCTCGCCCAGAGCATGTCGCGAGGACACCGACACGCCCCCTTGCCACTTCTCCTGTATTTTATATTTCTATGATAATTATCTATTGCGTAAACTTGTTCCGTAACAATTGATACTTATTTATACATATTTAGTGATTAATTATGTTAATGGTTATATTTAAATTAATTGTGCGTAAAATCGCGTATTGTGTTACGTAAAAACATCAAAATAAATAAATAATTCATTGCATTCAGAGGTAAAGTTGTATAGTGTAACTCAATTTCTTAGTTCTGTGTACAGTCGGAGAGAGTAGTGTTTCTGTTGGAATATTTATAAAGTGCTTTATTTATACTAAGCGATATTCAGGCAAAATGTATGTACACGCACGCATGCATGTTATTGCATTTCGCTTTGAGTAGCAAGTAAAGAGTTTTCGAAAGTCATCATCATCTGTCTAGCCTTTTCCCAACTATATTGGGGTCGGCTTCCAGTCATACCGGATTCAGCTGAATACCAGTATTTAACGGGAGAGCGGCTGAGACCAACACAACCCAATAACTGGGGAACACGGTACTTCTTGGCAAGACTGGTGTCAGATTTTCTGGCTTCTGACAATCCGTAATGACTGCCAAAGATCTACAGCCGGGACCGCCAAAGAGTTTTCGAAAGTATTAATAAAATTTGTCAGTGGTCTAAAGTACCATACTTTACGTTTTACATAGCAACACGGTTAAAATACACTAGTATGAAAAAAGTGTTTATTTATTTTAGCAATAGCTTGAGAACCTTCTTTGTGTGTTAAGTAAGCATTGAAAAACTGGGATTAATTGCCAGCAACTAATTACCTACCTTGCTTTCAATCAAAAAGATGCCATTTACCATTTCAATATTTTTTTGTCAATTTAGCATTAATTGATAATTATATGGCCTCGATATAATATAAATCCTCGTTACATAAGTAAGCGAATACATCCTTTTCGACACATTAACGTTATACACTAAATCATAAAAAAGTACTTCTCAAAAACAATCTTATAAAATCGATGTCAAAACAATATATTTCTAACGCTTTTCTACGCCAATGTACATGCGTAGGCGCAATGACCATGGTCCATGGCTCTATACTTTCACTGACCGTGCATACATACATAAACATATACATATGTATATATATAAACCAGTTTACTTGTCCGTTTTTCCGTAATAGAAACATACGGGTGGGAAGTAGGAGCGGGCTCGTCTTGGGAGAGCGATTTGATTGAAGGTTTACGTCTGGTTTAATTCCTTTTAGGGAGCTCGAGGTAATTACCGTAGTGAGTTTAAGTTATGGATTTAAGTAGTTTTAAACAATGTTAATGAGTTTCAAGTGTGCTGGTGCACCATAATCACAGTTCTATCGTTACCTACTTCCTTTTTATGTTTTAATGTGAGAGTGCGTAAAAATATCGTTGAAAAGTTTTTTATTTTGTAAGTAAGTGTAAGATCATCAGAGGGTTCCCGTCTCAGTTATTGCGCGGGCATTATAAAACTTATTGGTGGATTATGATGATAGCCTAACTTTTCGTCTAGTTTACCTTTCGACCAAGAATTTATACACAGGCACCTTTTCCTTTTTGATGATATGATTGGAGCAGTGGTTGAGCGATTGGCTGCTGTGACGCGAGTCGCGCGTTCGATTCCCGCACGGGACAAATATTTGTATAGCGTACAGATAATTTTGAAAACGCACCTATGATACAGGAGAAATTCCTAGTGTGGTGAAACGTTTTTTATAAGAGAGACAATCTTGTGCAACAACACTTCAAAAGCAGGCAATATAAACGCAAAGAAATAAATCTTTCTACAAAACGAGTCAAAAGAAAACTTGTCGGACAATATCGAACGCATCCGTAAATATAACCGTACACAACCGATTGAAACGAAAGTTAAAACATAAACCAAACTATAAAATCCTTTACACAAATACTTCGATCTTTTATTCAAAACTTCACAATGACTAAGTCATAAAATCTCAAATGAAAGTCGTGACGGACCGACAGACGTTTCCGTCCATAGTAGTTACCCGTATATTTTCACTTACATCTCGTGTCCGGTGTGTAAGGGGCCTTCCATCAATCACGTGATGATCTTAGCACATTTTTTTTTGAGGTTGAGTCCAAGCTGAATAGTTTCCTTCATTGTTTTGGAAGCTTCTTAAAAAATCTGAATATTTACTATCTTCAAATACAAGTTCATTCTTATTTAATTCTGTAAAATTCAGCACCATGGTAAAAGTGTCCAGCCAGACGGATATTAGCCGTTTTCGGTTTAGCACTCAAGCGTTCAACAAAAAAAAAAACACACGTAATAACTCACTAAACCTCACTCCCCATTGTGACATTTCGTGTTTTTTTTTCTGAATCCTCCACCCAATTGTCCCACACGTAATTAATGGCCGATCCCTAAGATGTTATAGAACGTTATTCAATAGTGTTTATAATATACAAGTGCAGTCATAATACGTTTATCATTAATTATAATTTATCATAGTTAATCTTGTCGGCTCCATGTCGACACTCATTGAAATGTGATCAATTAGATTGGTAATTATGATTTACTAGCCTCTGTCCGCGACTTCGTCCCCGTGGAATCCCCGATTTTAAAACATTCTTTATCGCTACTCCGCTCCTATTGGCTTAAGCGTGATAATATATAGCCTAAAGCCTTCCTCGATAAATGGTCTATTCAATCCAAAAATAATTTTTCAATTCGAACCAGTAGTTCCTGAGATTAGCGCGTTCAAACAAACAAACAAACAAACAAACTCTTCAGCTTTATAATATTAGTATAGATATTACGTGCTTAAGTTAGTTGAGCATTATTTTGTACATAATGTTTGGCATTTCATCGTGTGACGTTGATCGATTTCGACAGTTGATTGATTTTTTTTACTGATTTCTATAACTTAACAGGCTGTTATTAGTTACTCTATATTACCTACCGTTTGTATTTTTAAGCTTGAAAGCTAGTTTTAACTCATTTCTTGCTTTAGAACAGTAGATATTCTTATCTCTTTGTTATTGATCACCATTTCACAAATCAACTTATTCATGTCATCGGATTATTGTAAAATGCGTAAGATTATAAAATATGTAGAGAGATTGTAAACTCTCGATAAATTGTCAACTGAACATTTGGAATACTTTTTTACGCATCAGAATTTGATAGTCTATAATTTCTCGAAGTCATTCTAAGCAATATATGTATGTTAAGGGATTAAATTTTCTTGTAGCTTCGTCAATGGAAGAGTAATCTTAATTACTGATAGGTAAGTCGTCAAAAATGACTGATGATCTTTCGAATTTTAATCCCGATTTTCAGGTTTTGTATGTAAGTGGACTTTTTGAAGTACGAATAGTTAGCATGAATTTAGTAAGTTCTACAATATTCTCAACACCACTGCTCTCCAAAACGGTGAAGAGGAAAACATCGTGAGGAAACCGGCATGTCCTAGTACCAAAAATTCGAAGACATGTGACATTCACCAACCCGCACTGGGCCCGCGTGGTGGATTACGGCCCATTCCCTCTCCTAGAGAGGAGGCCTGTGTCCCAGCAGTGGGAACATCAAAAGACTGATTATGCTTGCTTATGCTACAATATTCTATAGTCATCACAATCATCATAAGACCAGCCTGTAGACGTCCACTGCTGGACACAGGGCTCCCCAACTGTCACCACAACAACCGGTCCTGTGCGTGTCGTATCCATCAGCTACCCGCGACCCTCACCAGGTCATCTATCCACCTTGTGGGAGGCCTTCCAACGCTGCGTCTTCCGGTACGCGGTCGCCACTCCAGAATTTTATGCCTCCATCAACCATCTGTTCCGCAAGCAATATGCCCTGCCCACTGCCTCTTCAGTTTGGGTTATGTCGGTAAACTTTGTTCTCTTGTTATTGTTCTATTGTATATTTAGTTCAAGTATATATTTTACTAGCTGCTGCCCGCGACTTCGTCCTCGTGGAATCCCCGATTTTAAAACATTCTTTATCGCTGCTCCGCTCCTATTGGCGTAAGCGTGATGATATATAGCCTAAAGCCTTCCTCGATAAATGGTCTATTCAACCCAAAAAGAATTTTTCAATTCGAACCAGTAGTTCTTGAGATTAGCGCGTTCAAACAAACAAACAAACAAACAAACTCTTCAGCTTTATAATATTAGTATAGATTTACCCACGTCCGTACCTCACTGCGGGGTGCCAACTGAAAACCAGCGCTGGGTGTCTGACGCCCAGCAAATGCTGAGCTGGTAACCCTTTCGGTTCGGACACGCTCGGCGCATTCTGTACTTTTCTTCTCCTTTAATTTGTGTTTGTAACCGTTGTGCTGTGTCTGTCCTGAATAAAAGTTTTTCTATTCTATTCTATTCTTGCGGATATCATCATTCCTGATTCGATCACACAAGGAAACTCCGAGCATTGCCCTCTCCATTTCCCGTTTGGGTGACTTTAAAACTTCTTTAAGAAGTCCATTCATATATTCGATAGTACTACTTATCAAAAAGTACCGTGTTACCCAGTGGGTTGTGGAGGTCTGGTAGGCAGCCGCTCCACGTAAAATACTGGTATTCAGCTCCGGTTTGACTGGGAGCCGACCCCAATATAGTTGGGAAAAGGCTAGGCAGATGATGATGACTACTATGTACTTACCACATATATGAGCTCTAAGATGCGATTAATAAAAAAAAACCTATTTGGAATGGGATAGGTAACAAAACAATAAAAGCTATACATAGGCAGGCGAACAGGTCAATGGCATTTGATGGAAAGTGATTTCCACAGTCTAATGACATCATACGAACAATACCGAAGAACTTATGAATGCATGGCTAACCTCAAACACAAAGACAGGTCGCAAACTATGTTCATTTTTCACCGTCTTCGTAAGCTTTCGTTAAATAAGCTGGATATTTATATAGAAATTAATACCAACAGTTCAGAAGGTCGCAAGTCAAAAGAGCTCGTTTGCTCAGCTTTCATTGAGTAAGAGCTTATTTAAATGCCCATTTTTATGGATTAGAAATCATCAAATGACTTCTCCCGCTCTGGGCGAGCGGAAGGGATTGTCAGACTCTTACTGACTAAAACCCACTCGTGTTCCTCCTAGTGCTCTTAGCGTTCCAGGGCCGCGGTGACTCTTTCGATGAAATTCCGCAACGTTAACTAGGTTCCCATCAAATGATAACACGGAAAAGCTACTTGGCAGCTGAAAGTAGCCTCATCTGTCTCTTTGTTACAATATTACGCTTTAACGCCTGAACGAATTTTGATTAATTTTGGCTCAGAGATAGATTGGAGGATGGATATTAGACATAATTACTTTTGCGTTACAGGGTGAACGTCTCCTTTTAGACGATTTTTCGATAGAAATTTGTAACGTTTTACATCTCTGGACGAATTCTTTCACAAGATAATCTACTACAGAAGTACCTTCTGAGCAAAAACTAATTAGTTTAAGTAACATCCTGATTACTCTACTTATGCATAACTTAATTAAATTACCATACTTTATGAAGACATATCGATCGACATTGCGAAAACAGTCTCTTACTTGCAAAGTTACTATTAAGAAATCATTTAACTGAATTAGTTTACTCAATTAACACTCGTTTGGGTCCGATATGTCTGATCTCGTTAATTAGGATTATATCATTGAAAGAGTTATTTATGAATGGAAGGATTAATTAATGTTTCGTAAGAAATTTTAAGCGGTGATTCTTTCTAAGTAATTCCACAAAGGTGTGACTCCATGGGTTTTATATTTCAACCCCAAACTGATCAAATATACAGGGTTATTTGTAAAACACCAACAACCTCTTTAGGTCATTGTACTCATCATTATGAATAACTTTTACTATGGGACCAAACCTGAAATCGCGAAAAAAAAAGTCAGCTGTCCCCTACATTTTGATGAGTTATACGAACATAGATGTAAGAAACAGTTGATTTTATTTTCGCGATTTCATGTTTGGTATAACCCCCAATTAGAATGTTATTTTTGCGCCGTTTGAGATTTTCTGCAGCCGCAACTGTTAAAACTGTATCATTGCTTTAAAATCGCGTGCAGACCAATCTCTTAATCGTCTTGTCAGTACAGTTAGCACAAAAACTGTAATTGAAAGTAACGTCGTGGGAACAACGAGCTCATCGCGATTGTACCCTTTCTTCTGGCGTTTGTTACAAAATATCTTGTGTTTTGTAACTTTGAACTTTTCTACGCGACTGTATCGAGATTTCGCGCGGGTTTGTTGACGCGTGATGTAAGTGGTGACGTCATGAAGAAAGCAGTGAGTTCTTAATGGAGTTGATGTTCTTTTACGGTGCTTTATGAAGCTTTGGCCGCGGCTTCGATCACATTCAAGTTTTATTTTCGCAAAAAAGTAGCCTAAAACCGCTTCATGGTCTATATTTGTACTAAAAGTCATCAAAATCTGTAAAACGATTTAGGTAGGCATACAAGTGTAACAAACAAACGAAGTCCCTTACGTATTTAAAATATTAGGATGAGTTATCAGTGTTGCCTTGGCAATAACACTGTCGCAGTTCAGTGAAACGACTAGGCCGCTAATTAAATGGCCAATAGATATATTTTAGTTTTACATGTAAGACACAGTATTAGTTCCAGTCCCACAAATAATAGTTCCAGAATTTTGACACCCAGACTTCAGATAAATTCCTCTTCAACCATGACTCATGCTATTCAAAACACCTAGTTATACTCGTACCAACGCCTCAGTTTACGCCTTAGTTTAAGATAAATCTAGTTGAGACCTTTAGAGTCAGCCATCGCAGCCTTTAGCACGATTTGCCATGGCGGCAATTATTCATGATCGCGGTTTACATTCACTTCGCAAATGACAATAATTTATTAACTATGTAGGTTGTAGAGCAGGATACTATAATTATTATAGAGGTCTTCATGGCAATAGGGATGTTGCCTGAGTAAAACGTATATGATTATGTTTAGTCCGTCAGTTAGATTATAGAAAAATATTGGACACGTATTTTTTCCTTTATCAAATCTATAAAAACTGACGAAGATAAAAAGCATCAAAGATCAGGAGTGGGAGCGTGTGACGTCACGGCCCAGTAAAAATTGTAGCGAGTAGTGACATCATACGAGTTGTTTACGCAATGTATCATCTTCATTTTTTGTTTATGAGAAAAAAGAAAAAATACGTCTCCAATATTTTTTGGAAATCTATCAGACGGACTAATCAGATTTTTTTAGTCAACTACCCTATTCATGATGATAGATTTTGAGGATTTATTTGCATGATCCAATGATTCTTTTTATATTCGAAAGCTGAGCTGGTGCTTGTTATGTGGTCACATTACACTAGTTTATAATATGTACATTGTGATGGGTACGTTTAGCTGCGGGGTGTCACCACTAAAAAGTGAAAAATAAAAAAAAGATATTTACAAAAAAATAAGTAGGTACAACCGTCTTCTAAAAAAATAATAATACACAAATAATTCGTTTTTGGAACAACGACTTCAGAAATTCTCTACTAGCCAACATTTCAATAGTCACCTCCTTTCTAGACGTATCATTTATCGCACAATCCATTAATCACTTTTTTTGACATATCATCCACAGTGACATAATATTATCTAACACTATTAAAACCAATATCTGCAAGTTGTAAATCACAGCAATATGTTACCTTACCATGAACAACAAAGAGTTATTTCTTCTATATCTTGTATATTGTCAGGACCTATTACGCTTGTCTATGACCAAGCATAATCTTTGTTGTATTGTTGAATTAAACTGTGTTAGTTCCGGATTGTGAGTCGACGCTTTTAAATTAGGAGTCTTGAATATTCTTTGGGTTATTTTTTGCTTGGTTTTCATTGAATGTAATAGAGTATTTAAGTACCTAATGACTGATGATGAGTCAGTTTTGGAAAGTTTAGAGCAAATTTAGTGTATTTGATATTAAGACGAATTGATTTGAAAGTTTTGAAAGAGGCCTTCAATGGTATTATCTTTTTAGAAAGAAATGCATTGGAAATCGTTCATTTCCAATTAATTTCTTTCTAAAAAGATATAAGAAGAAATTCTTTATACTGTGGCGTCACGTATTGCGCATATGTAAACGCACCTTAGATATAGTATTGCATGTTTTAATATTTAAGTCGCACCGTTGTTAAGTAGTAACACAAGAGACGATTCGGGGCGCTACCGTTAGCGTCGCTCGCTCACTTGTTCGCCGCCGTGAAACACACATTACGGTAGACCATACTATGTTATCTAGTGCTAGTTAACTAAACACAATCCATATTGTTCCTTACTGTTACCATGATAAATGCAAATTGGATTTTCACTCCTTCTCCGAATCACCAACCTCATCGTAACACGCATCAAGAGAAGAGATACCTTCCATCTGCGTCCCCAAAAGTCGACCGTGTCAATAAGATGAAACAAGGAAGGAAGCTGTGCGGCGGAGGAGTCGGACGCGAAGGAGGAGTAGACCGCGTGCGAGAGAGGGAAACCTCACGCTCCAGCCCACGCAACAGCAGAAGACGTCCCGGGCGTCGGGAAACGCAGGGCGATTCCCGGCCACCGTAGGCGTGGGCCTGCGGACGGCGAGCTATGGGTGGCTCGCCGTCCGATAGCAATCAGGCCCGGGTCGACGGCGCGTCGTGTTTCACGCGCGCCTCGAAGAGCTGTCAGAAAAGAAAATGGGGCCCCATAGGGCCAGTGCCTGCTATGGTTGCGGAATTGATTCGAAAGAGTCACCGCAGCCCTGGAACGCAAAGGATACTAGAAGGATCACGGGGGGTTTTACTCTCTTCCGCTCCGCCCTGAGTGGGAGAAGTTATTTGATGATTTCCCATCCAGAAAAAAGAATAGGAAGGAAGCTGTGCTGACTAAGGGGATGTTTTCTCAAGGGGATATGAAAGGAGATCTTAGGATAGAATATAGATGGGAATGGTATAACAGTCTCGTGGTCCTTATGACTTCTTTCAGTCATGTCCCTATCACGGCCTGATCGAATAATGAGGCCGAAGGTTTTTTGTTTTAAGGTGAATCTAACGAAAAGGAAGAATTAACGCTCATTCTCACTGACATTATACGATACCAAAATGTAACACAAAATAATGCCGGGGATTATTCTCATTACTTGACCACAATATTTTTACCATTATATGGAATTTAATAGAGACTGCCTAGTACTCAAAGCATAACTGCTTAGGCATTTATGCTTTAAGTTTTAAGTTTGAGCTACACGATAACTAACAAATGCTTGCGCTGACTGGACAGGTCCACTCAAATCTGTGTGGCACTTTCCTCAAAAGACCACCTCAGACATTAACCTACATGGTTGTCATGTGATTTGACCAATACAATTATATGGACTTCAAAAGAGACTTTGACCTGTGAGTTTGTTTCGGTATTTCTTCTCAGGGTAGTCATCAAGAAAACCGGCCTGATCTGGTATATAATGACCAAAAATGATTGACTTGTAAAAGTGTTATTTACAACCTACTTACATAATAAATATCATTTATCATTTACTTGTCTCTACCGTCCACAACTTATAATTAAATTACTTTTTCCTTCATTCCTTATATAATAACATAACTAAGTAAGTATATAATACGGTATTGTGCATTGTTCTTCATTTCTCAGATGACAGTTTGACGTAAGTCAAGTTACCGCAGGTTTTGCATTGTCAGCGTGAAAGATACGCTTTTTGTAGGAAGATGAGTAAAATTACGAGCTTGGGTTATGTAATTTTTTTTACCCGTGAGTTTTTTCCCGTTCCCGTAGGAATTTCGGGAAATCCTTTCTTAGTGCTCTCCAACGCCCTTAAAGAGCCCGTGAGATTATTATTACTTTAGCCTTGAAGCTCTCATACTTACTGCCTAACTGTAACTATAAGGGGCCATCCATAAATTTCGTCACACGTTAAGGGGAGGGAGGGGGTAGACGAAGTGTGACAAGGGGGTGGGAGGGGTTCTAAATTTGGTGTCGTCACAAAATTTATTTTAATGGAAGTGTTAAAGTAAAACACGAACATGTGCACGAATAAAATTGTAAAATATGTGTCGTCACACTAGGGAGGGGGGTCTCACAAATGTGACCAGCTGGGACAAGGACGGGGGAGATCAAAAATCATGAAATTCGTATGACTTAATTTATGGATGGCCCCTAATAGCCATCCTTTAATATACTTACAACAACTACATATAAATATACATTATGTATTTCAAAAGTTTACCATCATTCAAAATTATCACCATAATCTCACACACATTAGTTTTTATATAACCATTAACCCCATTATAAAGAGGTACATATAATATTAAACTCTTTTTATTACTGTTTCATGAGATAGTTTGACCTAGTAAGATGATCGTAGTTTGTTATTTAATAGTTTTTGACTCGTTTTTTGCGTTAGGGTTTTCACTTCATTGCAATCAAATCAAAAAACTTTTGCATAAGTATTTCCATAAGACCAGGCAATTTGAACTATCGAGGTTAGTAAAAAAAAAAAAACACCGACTTCAAAAAACCCTAGAAGCACTAAAAAGTTAAAAATAATTCTATAACCTACCTATATTAATAAACCTAACCTAACCTACGATTAACCTATAATAAAATTTAACATCTTTTTAGATTTTTGTTGATTTTTCGAAATCCGCTTGTTCGTTTTCGATAAAAATTTTCAAATCGGTTGGCAAGCGACGAAGATATGGGCGAATAAACAAAAAAAAAATACAAACATCCGAATTGAGAACCTCCTCCATTTTTAGAAGTCGGTTAAAAACGTAAGATTGCGAGATGCTTATCAGAAAATTGTTTAATAGAGAGGTAAAAAGGAAAGCAGGAAGCAGAAGGAAAAAGGTGAGCAGTGGTGGCCGAGTGGTAACGGCCCCGACTTACGAATCGTAGGTCGCGGGTTCAAACCCAGTCAGGCGCATTACTTTGTGTAATTCATCTCTTCACCACTGCTCACAAAACGGTGAAGGAAAACATCGTGAGGAAACCGGCATGTTCTAGAACCAAAAATTCGAAGACATGTGACATTCACCAACCCGCACTGGGCCCGCGTGGTGGATTACGGCCCATTCCCTCTCCTAGAGAGGAGGCCTGTGTCCCAGCAGTGGGAACGTTAAAAGGCTGATTATGATTATGATTAAAAAGGAAATGTTGTCATTTTTATGAGGTGTCATATTTTATGATTAATCATTCATGTTATGTTAGTTAGTTTATTATCACATAAATTGATATGAGAGGTAAAACTCTCTCTCTGTATAACAAATGTGCAAAGCCGTTGAAACAAATCTCTTCATAAATCATCTGACAATATAGTATCTCATCATAATAATAATATAGTTTACATAAGAAAGCTACAATAGGCATATAAAATATTAACTTATAACGTCAAATTTAGATAAAAGCATTATTAATTATGTTTAAAAAAATCATAGTAAAAATTAACAAACCGAGTTGCGGCAGCCCTATTAAACTAAAAAGCGAATGACATGCGTCGTGACGCAAGCGCGGCCGGAAATGATGTCGTGACGTAATGTAATGGCCGCTCTCCACTTCCGGCGCCACCAACGTACTACCGATCTCACTTCATTTGGAATCACGGGCACGCCATGACCATTGTGCAATGGTGGTTATGGTCAAAGAAATGACAAAAATGTTCGATAAGTATCTGTCTGTATGAGAAAATTTACTGACCCAATTACTAAAATTCTTTTACTGATAGAATGCTTCTATATCGCTGTGTGATCATCATCATCAGTTTATCAGCCAGAAGATGTCCACTGCTGGACATAGACTTACTCCAAGTATCACCACAAAAACCGGTCCGGGAAGGAAGTGACTTATGAGCAACTCCTTGAGGCGTTGGAAACTAGGACTGGCGTCTCACATCTGGAACACGTGTTTTATTTTTAGTTTATTTTAATTTTAAGTGTATATAGTTAGATTAGTATTGAAATATTTAAGGAAAGTGATGAATAAGAATTGAGATCCAGGTTTTTCCTAAGGTTTTTTGAGGTTCCGAAGAAAAAGAAAACAAAAATAAAACGTACGTAATTATCAAACGACTGCACAAAGAACGAGTTTGGAGGCTGATCGGTGTATAAAATAGTTGAGATGATGCATATTTTATAGCCGAATGAATTGCGAATTTGACGTATTCGAGAAATGATAGTAGGAAGCGAGGTCAAGAGGTTAATTTTTATTTTTTAACGTTAGTTGAATGGGAAACTCACATTCACTACTTTTGTTTAATACAAGCAAGTTATGAAATCCGCTATAAAAAGCAGTAACCACCAAGCAAATGCCAAGTTAGTCGCAGTAGTCATTAATCTAGGTTGCGAAATTTGTTCGAAAGAGTCACCGCGGCCCTGGAACGCAAAGGGCACAAGAAGGATCACGGGTGGGTTTTAGTCAGTAAGAGTCTGACACTCCTTTCCACTCCGCCCCGAACGGAAGACCGCATTTGATAATTTTACATCCTTAAAAAAAGAAGTCATTAATCTTAGATCACAGATAATTTCTATTCTAAAGGTTTTTTTTATATACTTGAATTTTTTAGATTTTTTTTTACATTAGATACAGTATGTGCTTCTACATAGGACACTATTCCTTAATCTACGCATAAAAGTATTTCGTAGCTTATGGTCTATTTGAGTCCAATTTTTTTTTTAAATATTAATAATTTTTTAAATCTGAGCCTCGTGAATGGTTAGTGTGCGCGACCCTTCGCCAGATCTTCCAAAATTTTAATATGGGACCAAACCTGAAATCGCGGAAAAAAATCAGCTGTTCCCTACATTTAAGGAACAGCTGATTTTTCTTTCGTGATTTCAGGTTTGGTCCCATAATAAAAGTTGTTCATAATGATGAGTACAATGACCCCTTAAGAGGTTGTTGGTGTTTTACAAATAACCCTGTATAATGTACAGTTAGCCGAAGAATTAAGTTAAGGAAACGGGCGTGGTAGATATCTATGTTTTGTTAGCTACATTGTTGATTTATGCATACTTATGAAGTAACTAAAGCTTGCAATGGGTGTGGGACTAGATCTATGTACACGATTCATTGATTTAGATTCGCTGTTGGATACCGTATCTTGCGGATAAGATGACGAAATGACCGTAATAGATTTTGAAGGAGTTTGAGGATCTCATGTCTGGACGTTTGGTCCGATCGGATCCATTCGTCGATCTTGAAGGTTAAGCAAGTTTTGCCGAGGTCGGTCTCTGGATGGGTGACCATTTTGAGGTACCGATACTTCGCCTGCACGGAAAGCACGTTATGCCGTTGGTTACGGGTACGCCTGACATTTGCAGACGTATAAGTCATTCGCATTCGTTTTGAATTGTCAGGAGCCAGAAAATCTGAAACCAGTCTTGCTTAAAAGTACCGTGTTATCCAGTTACTGGGTTGTGGAGGACAGATAGGCTGTCCGGTTTGGCTGGAAACCACCAAACTCCACAATAACAAATCTGTCTGTTTGAAGAACTGGTATTAGGGAACGTGCAGAAACTATAGGTGGCAGCACAGACGCGTCAATATCAAGTATATTTTACTTATAAGTTTCAGATTTGCAACACTAGATGGCATAGTCTAAGACATGCACGTTCCCTATGTATTTAAACCGAAATCAATTTTGTCATTCTAGCCTCAGCGACGGAGACCCACTGCGCGGAGTTCCTATTTCTATGCAGACAGAAATAAGAATTCCACGCAGCGAGGTTCAATGGAATGCAACATAAATCAGTGTTGGGGTGTGCCCTTAACTCCCTGTGTCCTATGTTCCACTACTTAGATAAGCAAGTCATTAGACGATATTGAACCAAGTCATTTGCCTAGCTGTTTGTTGTGTCAAAATGCCGGGATAAAACTTAGGCCGCTGATTACACGACACCGTTCAATGAAAAAGCTAGGCCGCTATCTAAACGGTCATTTAAATTGGTTTAGTCATTTCGGAAAATAAGGACTTGAAAATTTGTATGAAATGCCGTACGGCGTACACGCTCTTAAGCTGCGAAATATCTACATTAATATTTCTCAAAATTACTTTAAATTGGATCTAGGTATTTATAAAATTATAATGAAAATTATACTCGAGTTAATGGACAAAAAGCTCGATAACGACAACTACTGTTCAGTTAATGTTGACATTTAACGTAAAGCCTTGTAACATATCGGCTGAGGTAACACTGTTAGCGATTTCTCAGAGAAGTCCCAAGTTCAAGAATGTGTCAAATAATATCTCTAATAAGGCAGACGTTAAACATGTTTTTTTTTAAATAGAACAGTCTTTTTTTGGGATTAGTAACTCTTTCGAGCAAATTCCGCAATCTAGGTTAATGACTCCTTTTTTTTCTGGATGGGAAATCATCAAATGACTTCTCCCGCTCAGGGCGGAGCAGAAAGGAGTGTCAAACTCTTACCGACTAAAACCCACACGTGATTCTTCTACTGCCCTTTGCGTTCCAGGGCCGCGGTGACTCTTTCGAACAAATTCCGCAACCCTAGCAGGCACTGACCCTATGGGGCAATGTTATGGAGCATCTAAAATTGTAATTGTAAGAGCCGACGCTATCCGCTTGCATTGTTACCTCCGCCTTACCTCCGCAAGGATGCGCCTCTTCCAAAACGCTACGCTAAGCGAAAGTTGTACGCCTTGGGCGTAAAGAATCCCGTTGCAATATGCTCTTTACGCATACCTACATATTTATGTTAATTTGTAAGTGATATGAAATTAATTGGTCGAATTAGCGAGTGAGAGGTCAGGGGTTCAAATCAAACACGTTAGACTTGAACCAACTTGCATGTTGACTGAAAAAGTGATTAATTTGGAAGTTAAAATAAAAAAACCACACAGACATCTAAGGAGATCACGTAACTAAAGTAAGCCTTAGAAGTCAGTGTGTGGTTTTGAAGGAGAGGTATTCAGCTGCATTTCATGTGAGTGGGTGAAAAGCGACTTGATACTTTTTAAGTCAAAAGGCCTGAGGACAAGGGTGAGGATTTTTTCAGGATAACGCGCTATTACGAATGACAAGTATAGGCGCTTGATGCTTCAGCAACGAAGAAATCATGTACATCATTTCTTCGTTGTTGTAGCTCCATGAAATATAACCAAAATAAATGATTGTGATGAAGGGCTTATTCTTTCGAAGCAGTAACGCTAGCGAAGGAGGCGGACTGCGTGCGCGAGAGAGAAACCTCACGGTCCAGCCGCTGTTACAGAAGAAGACGCCCCGGGCGCCGGGAAACGCAGGGCGATTCACGGCCACCGTATATTCCTGGCCTGCGGACGTCGAGCTGTGGGTGGCTCACCGTCCGATAGCAACCAGGCCAGGGTCGACGGCCCGTCGTGTTCCACGCGCGCCTCAAAGAGCTGTCAGCAAAGAAGACGGGGCCCCATTGGGTCAGTGCCTGCTAGGGTTGCGGAATTTTTTCGAAATAGTCACCGCGGCTCTGGAACGCAAAGGGCACAAGGAGGAACACGGGTGGGTTTTAGTCAGTAAGAGTCTGACACTCCCTTCCGCTTCGCCCAGAGCGGGAGAAGTCATTTGATGATTTATCAATTTATCATACAGAAAAAAGGGCTTATTCTTTAAATTTAATGAAATGGTTGCCATGCTCAGATAATTATCGTTGGATAAGATGAACGTGTCAGACGTCATGCAATTACTATGTTATGACCTGAATAATTAAACCAGATCGACTCGCATACTTGTAGAAAATTAAATATCGTAATTTATAATTTCCTGCAAATTTCGAAAGATTGTCAATTATATCAGCATGCATGATAGCTACCATATATGATTATCAAGATTACAAATTACGACATAGATAAACTTTGATGTGGGCTATATCTTTCAATCGCTACATCATAAATTTCCAGAAACAGCATAGACTGGATACCTTGGGAGGGGGGGGGGGGGTTTCGAGTCTAAGTAGGAGTAGCTGTGTAACAAAATCTGACATGGAGCGATGTTCTTGTTGTTGAATGTTGATGTTTTGAATGTTACTAAAACACTCTTACTAAACAATTGCATGTCATCACTGTATGGCAGAATGTGTTAATGCACTAAATTTACTTTGTAACATCTGTACCTTCTACCACATTTTATGCAAATAAATGATTATGATTATGATTCTATCTGATTTCCACAATCCGAACCGGATAATGCGTAATTGCCGTGTCTTCGTCGAGGTGACCGGCGGCGGCGACCTCTTGCTTCCGACCCTGGTTCAATCTATGGTCCGGAGCATGGAAAGCAGTCACCTCCTTCTTTCAAGTAATAATGCTAGCGCCCTAGCTGGCACAGAAGGAGACGTCCCGGGCTTCGGGAGTCGTATTGCGATTTCTCGCCACCGTAGGTGCGGGCTTGTGGATGGCTCGCCGTCAGATAACAACCAGGCCCGAGTCGACGGCCCGTTGTATTTCACGCGCGCTTTGAAGGAGATGTCAGTATGCTAATCAGGGCTCACTAGGGTCAGTGCCTGCCAGGGTAGCGGATTTTGTACGAAAAACTTACCGCAGCCCTAGAATGAGCAGCGGAGGAACATGGACGGGGGTTAGTCAGTAAGAGTCTGACACTCCCTTCCGCTCCGCCCAGAGCGGGAGAAGTCATTTGACCCAAAGATTGACTGGTAGAGAATGCCTTGTTGCATTATGTCCGCCCATGTACCACTATTGTACATAAAGTTTAAATAAATAAATAAATTAAAAAAAATACCTTGTCAAGGCTGGTGTCAGATTATCTGGCTTCTGTCAAATAGGAGCCGATAACATCGACCTAACTTGATTTTCGAGGCCCGGAGGAGTCTCGATATCTAATGGATGGGCATCCAATTCACTCGTACACGGACCGGCTTCAGGAAGTGCTGCTCAACCTCGGAGATCGAACCGTTTGGCTATTATAACTTAACTACAAGCTCCTGCATTTTGGCTATGCGTATAATAAATGGCTATCCTTTGACAAGCCAAACTTAACAGAGATATAAAATGATTGAGTCAGGCGTTACTTTGCGGAAATCCATTTTAAATTTGAAAATGAAAATAATATATCTAGTTTTAATTTCCGCGAATTTTAGTGGGTTGCAGGTATGCACCTCCCTCCCGCTCGCTATATTATGCACATGCAAGATTACAAGGCAAATGCAAGGATTTTATGCACATGCAGGAAGGCAAAGCAAAACCCAACACCAATACCGACACGTGTTTCGTCTCTCCACGAGGCATCCTCAGGGGACGTGTTGACTTGCTGACCGTTGAGTTGCGACCGAGCAACTTTTCATTTCCAAATTTAACAGAGATATGCTTACACCACACATCAGAACTGGTTTAGATATACCATGTGACGTCATAATACATAACAACTTTTTTTTTAACATCGAGGGTCGTTATACTAATGATACGATCAGATTTCTAACTGTTTTAGGAGAGAAATGGGAGACTCTGGTTTACGCTTAACTATTAATTATTCATGATTATTATGACTAGGGTTGGGTTTCCGAAAGTCATATTAATCCGTTAGAAAATACATTCATGCAATCTTTCATAGGTCTTTAAAGATAAAGATAAGTTAGAGATCATTTATTTGTCCAAAACATGAGTATGCACACACATGGCATGCAAGATGTTACTAAAATGTTTTATTACAGTCATGTTTTGGCTTAACGGCGTACAAATATACAAAATAGGTAGGTTATTGCATAAATATCAAATAATTATAAATGTGTCCATTAGTCAAATTATTACAATAGAATTTAAAAGTTACCACATTATATATCACATTGTTATTTATTATTATTCATCATTATTATTATTAGTACCTACTTCAGAACAATGTCAGCAACTCATCATAGATTAAAAAATAAATTAAAAAATAGTCAGTTAAACCCATAGATATATGGTTAAACCTCTCAGTACCTAAGTTTAAAAAAAGTTTATTTTTCACTTTTTAGTGGTGACACCCCACAGCTAAACATACGTATCACAGCGTACGTGTTATAAAATGGCGTCAAAAATAAACAGACGTCCGATTTCAGCAATCCCGGAAGATTTGCTATCATTTATAGAAAAGTTCCGTTTCCTATCTCCGTTCTCCATCCGATCTTCATCAAATTAGAAACGGACCACTTCGAAACACTAAGATGCTTTTCCAAACTATCGTATACAGTTTTTTATTTATTTAATATCGACAAGTGAGAAAATCTTCAATGTAGTCGAAGCCACGTATTAAAAGCGATAACTCAAATACTCGTCGTCAGACCTCACTCACTGATACCACACGACAAGCACCAGCTTTCGAATATAAAAAGAATCATCAAAATCGGTCCACCCAGTAAAAAGTTATGAAGCACACATAAAAAAAATACAGTCGATTTGAATTTTTTTTTCCACCACATTTTTTTGAAGTCGATTAAAAAAAAATATTACCTCCGTTCAATCATTAAATTCTATAAGCTCTTGTAAAATGGTAATTAGGTACCCACTTGCTAAGAATTCTTGATGATTCTTGATTACATTGAAAAGGCAAATTCAATCAAATAAGACCTTTGTTCCACGAAGTGTACCTACTTATCACTTTCGAAAGTACAAAATGACAGATTCTTACCTGATTGGGCAATGGGTTTTTACTGAGTTGTCAGTAAAAAATAAATGTCCTTGACTAGTTATGGTCACTCAGAAAAAGGATACTTTATCAAGGATTTTCCCTAAGCCTTAAATACAAAGGATTAATTAGTTAAAAAATATGTATCATCGGTTCCGAGGAATAGGTAAAAGAAACCCAATAAGAAAGGGATGATGTGGGCTTTTTTTTCTCACTCACTAACTCCCGTCATCCCCTTTGAACTAACCTAATTACATAAGTCTTAGGATTAGGGTGTCCTGTTTACTCCATGTTCCAAGTGGATTTAGAGCCGATTTTTCAACAGTCAGATTTTTTTATCTGAGCAATATATATGGCGGTTTGACTGCTTCAGTACCTATGATATTTATCATAGGTGCTGCAAAAACCACCACTGTCAAACCACCATTATTTATTCAACAGTTAAAAGTTTCCTGATTATTAAAAAAAAACAGCCCTGATTTTTATTAGGGCTATTGTTTTTTCACGGTACTGGCGTTTCCCATAAATGTTCTGGGTTTCTGTGGTATGCTTGCTCAAGTATCTTAAGACTAATTTTCGTACATGAAAAATGTTCCAATTTAAGATGGTTTTGACAATTTGATTGATATTTGCAATGCGAATGCAAAGGTTCCTTAAAAATACAAGAATTGATTGAAAGGATCCCTCCTTTCAAGCCATTCTTCTTTTGATTGAAAGGAGGATTCAATTGGGGTCACTCATTACAATGTCACTGATTGGCATAATCATAAGTATAATCAGCCTTTTAACGTTCCCACTGCTGGGACACAGGCCTCCACTTTAGGAGAGGGAATGGGCCGTAATCCACCACGCGGGTCCAGTGCGGGTTGGCGAATGTCACATGTCTTTGAATTTTTCGTTCTAGGACATGCCGGTTTCCTCACGATGTTTTCCTTCACCGTTTGAGAGCAGTGGAGATGAAGTTAATTACACAAAGTAATATGTCTGGCTGGGTTTGAACCCGCGACCTACAATTTGTAAGTCGGGGCCGTTACCACTCGGCCACCACTGCTCTCTGATCACTGATTGGCAAATATCACTAATCGTAAAAGATTATTGTTTAGCCTGCTTGTTGATTGGCTTAAGTATTCTTCCGTATCATAATGACACTTTATATTTACTTTATTTTTGAGTGATTATTACCGGAAACTATAACCAACTATATTTTAATGGCATGCTTTATTTTTACGATTGATGACACATTTCATTTAAGCTTTCACTTATAAAACAGTAAAATGTATTATTTCAGCAAACGTGAAGAATTTGAAAGGTAAAAGAAATAATAAGTAAAAATATCTTAGTTATGTTAATTTAAATTGCATTTTACGTAATTTAGTAGGCTATGAATATGGCTATCGCCGTGTTTATTTTAAATTAGTTTGTTATTGTAAGAAAGGTATAAAAAGAAACGTCGTTTTTTATTGTTATGATCTATTGACATTCCATTATGTGTGTTGTTTTTATACGCCTTAAAACAGTGGCGTGCAGTGGTTCGAGTTAGGGTAGGCCAGAGAAAATATCCAAATAAATTTTAAAAAATAACCATATTATTCAGGGTTGATTTTTAATGAAATGAGTTTTTTTTTTGTTTTTTAAAATTGCCTATTAAAAAAAAAAAACAAAAAAAAAATAACACCACATTTCAACCCTGAATAATGTGGTGCGTTTTTTTTTGGACATTTTCTATGGCCTACCCTCACTCGAACCACTGCACGCCACTGCCTTAAAAAGGCAAAAAATAGTGCACATATTTATGAAATTTTATTATCTGTACCTATGTTTTACAAAATAAATGATTGATTGATCTACTTTAGTGAGAGAACTACTAGCTGTTTCCCTAACTGAATTTAGCATGTTTTTTTTTATCCTTGAATGCATTGTTACTGTAATTACGTAATTAAGTTTAGTTATTATCTACCCACAGTTGTTATGAGGTCAAGTTTACTTTGGTAGATTTGTAGCTGACTTGAGCTTAAAAGTCATACGAAACAGTTTTTACAAAGATGAATTTTCTTTTGATGAAAATGTGAGCTTAATTTATCCGTTAAAATATCTGAATTAATAAACAGTTTTCAAAAATATAATTATTTTCTTTTGATGAAAACTTGACGTTATGTCATGAACTTAATTTATCGGTTAAATTATCAACATAAATATTTAAAAAGAGATAGGTATCCATTCATATAAAATCACAAAAAACTTACATAACATATAAAATCCACTGCATATGAGAACGAACTTCCTAAAAAAAGAAACTCCTCAATTCACAGATTCACAGAGTGACAGTTCTATTTTTAAATTCGGATCACGATCAATTACTTTTTAAATGCACTGAATAAAAGGCATTCAGCCTCGTTGCAGCATAAAATAGGTACTGGCCGCTAAGAGGTTTGTTTTTCGTTTTAAACCGTCGACCTCGTGTGTGGAGGTGGATATGACAAAATTGAAACTTCGTATTGTTTATTCTATCGTTGTGCTTAGCATCCATTGCGCTTTTGTAACTAGACTGTAATCTAACGTAGTGAATAAAACTGGCAATGAATATCGTATACTACGAAGTTGCGTTTAATGTTTGCATGTCAAAGTAAAACTCGGTAGTGGCGCATACTGTGCGTTCGCTGGTGTTGCTAATTCACTGATGTCTGTGAACAGTTATAATTATATTTTAGTTTTATAAACCAGCAATGTATGCAATGGGAATATTTAACAAGTGAATGTTCTAAATTATAAAGTTAAGCTATTAAGTTTTTTGATACCTTTGCATAAAGGCTACAATTAGTTTTTTAATAACTTTATTTGCATACACATTGTTGAATTGTTTATTGACAGACGGCGAAACTAATTTTTCAAGTGCTACCTACCATATAATCTTGGATCATTACGGTATCCTGCAAGAAAACGTTTAGGTTACGAAATAAAAAAATACAAGCCTACTTATGATGTAGTCCCCATATTGGCCTCTTCTATGGAAGGTCGATAATACACACATCAGTTTGTTGTTAAGTATAAGCATGCCGAAAAACATTCCTAAATACTATTATCATCCACCTAACCAATAGCTTGATTTTTAATTAGGGCAAGGTCGCCACACTGGGCCCCAAGTCTGCTATTTTTATAAATTTGTCATTCCAACACGATCCCATTGTCATTTTGCTAAAAGTTCGTAATATGCTAAATTCATAATGGTCCATCATTGGTCGGTCAATGGTCTCGTAATACTTTTTGATAATAATAATAATAAACGTTTATAATAATAAACGTTTATTTGGAACAGGTATCAGGTAACAAATTTACAAAATGAAACGGAGATAGCTACAAAAGTTAAAACTGTGGCGCAGCCATCAACGCCCAAGTAAAAAATAAGGTACATTTAGTTCCAGACGAGTAGGTAATTAAAGGGAAAAAAAAACAAAACTATTAAAAGAAAGGTACTAACTACTGTGTGTGGTGTGTGTGTGTTTGTGTGTGTGTGTGTGTGTGTGTGTGTGTGTGTGTGTGTGTGTGTGTGTGTGTGAGGGTGTGTGTACATATGTATGCGAATATTTGGCGTGTGTTTATGTAATAAGAACTATGTTTGAGAGTGTTATGTTACCACAAGTTTTTCTGTTTCTTCGTATGAGTAGGATTTTAGCAATTCTGACAGTTTTTTTCTAACTAAGGTTCTTGTTAAAGGATAAATTTGAATTTTTTTATTTATGTTGTTGTAGAGTTTAGGGCTAATGTAGTTGAAGTGGCGTCTTACAAGTGCCAATCTGGAGGAAGGTATCCTGCAAACTATGTCGGAACGGCGCTTATTAGAGAGGTGTTTTGGGTCGTACTTCGTGAGGTCGTGCTTCTTAATAACGGTTTGAAGTATAAATAACTGTCTAACAGTGGGTACGTTACAGAGCGAATAAAGTTCTGACGTCGGGAATCTGGCAGGTTTCTTGGCCAATACTTTTAGTACTGCTCTTTGTGCTCTCTCCAAACGCAGAATAGTAGTCTTGTGTGTACCTCCCCATACTGTAATGCAGTAACCAAGGATTGACTGGACGAGTGCGAGGTAAATTAATATAAGGCATGAGAAGTCGGCAACCGCCCTGAGCTTTTTAAACACGTATATAAGTCTTCTTACACGAACCACCACTGAGTCAACCTGTTTTTTCCACGTTAGGCAATTGTCCAATGTGACTCCAAGATATTTAATGGTGTCCGAGCGCTCTATCTGGGCACAGTTACAGGATATGGTGGCCACAGTATGAGAACAAACATGTGTTTTGATTTGAAATGACATTGGTGGCTGTGTAAGAATTCCTGGTGTAAAGGGAATGAACTTTGTCTTTGCAATGTTGAGTGTGAGTAGGTTTGAGATTAACCAATCCTTGACTAAACTCAGAGCGATCTCCGCCTTCTCACGAGTGTCAGGCCAGTCCTTACCATGCGTTATAAGAGCTGTGTCATCCGCGTAAGTAATGATTCTTGTGTTTGGAAGTGATAGCTGGCACAGCTCATTGACATAGATAAGGAAAAGAGTGGGCCCCAAAACGCTGCCCTGAGGCACACCAAATGACATGTCTTTCGGTGTACTTATAAAAGATTTGACTTTGACAACCTGCTTCCTTCCCGTCAAGTAGCTGCGAAAGATTTCGAGGGCATTTCCTCGTATGCCAATTCGTTCCAGCTTGTCTATTAGCTTAGGGACAGATACTGTATCGAATGCCTTCGATAGATCTAGGAAGATACCGATTGCTTTTTGTTTATTATTAAGTTGTTCGACTATTGAGTTAGTAAGTTCTAGGGTAGCATCTTCGGTAGATTTTCCAGCTCTGAATCCAAACTGATTTTCAGCCAAGATATTAAATTTATTTAGGAACTTTACAAGTCTCGCGTTGATAACTTTTTCAAAGATTTTTGAAAGTGTCGTAAGTACGGATATAGGCCTATAGTTGGAAACGACGTACCTATCTCCCCCTTTGAATATGGGATGAACTATGGCAGTTTTAAAGACATCAGGAAAGGTTCCCAGGCATATGCATAGGTTAAATATGTGGACAAGTATTGGAATGATAGCGTCTTTGATGGCCTTAATTACTATGGGTGAGATACCGTCATATCCAACTGCACATTTATCTTTGAGGTTTAGTATGATGCTTTCAATTTCAGCATCATCTACATCATACAGAGCCATAGACTGTAATGGTGAGGAAAAAGAGTCTGGGTCAGTAAGAGAAGATATTGGGAAATTAGAAGCAAGATTGCTGCCTACATTGGCAAAATAGTGATTAATAATATTGAGAGAATGAAGAGGATCGTCGCCACACTTTAACAATTCGGTGGGAGAGGATTTACCCCTATCCAAATGGGATATTTGTTTGATAAGCTTCCAGGTTGCCTTCGGATTGTTTTTGGCCTTCTGAAATTCTGATCTCTCATAGTTACATTTTAATTTTTTTAGTAAATTATTACAATAATTACGGTAACGAAGAAATACAATTTTATGGGTTTCATTTTCAGGAAAAATAGTGCACATATTTATGAAATTTTATTATCTGTACCTATGTTTTACAAAATAAATGATTGATTGATCTACTTTAGTGAGAGAACTACTAGCTGTTTCCCTAACTGAATTAAGCATGTTTTTTTTTACCCTTGAATGCATTGTTACTGTAATTACGTAATTAAGTTTAGTTATTATCTACCCACAGTTGTTATGAGGTCAAGTTTACTTTGGTAGATTTGTAGCTGACTTGAGCTTAAAAGTCATACGAAACAGTTTTTACAAAGATGAATTTTCTTTTGATGAAAATGTGAGCTTAATTTATCCGTTAAAATATCTGAATTAATAAACAGTTTTCAAAAATATAATTATTTTCTTTTGATGAAAACTTGACGTTATGTCATGAACTTAATTTATCGGTTAAATTATCAACATAAATATTTAAAAAGAGATAGGTATCCATTCATATAAAATCACAAAAAACTTACATAACATATAAAATCCACTGCTTATGAGAACGAACTTCCTAAAAAAAGAAACTCCTCAATTCACAGATTCACAGAGTGACAGTTCTATTTTTAAATTCGGATCACGATCAATTACTTTTTAAATGCACTGAATAAAAGGCATTCAGCCTCGTTGCAGCATAAAATAGGTACTGGCCGCTAAGAGGTTTGTTTTTCGTTTTAAACCGTCGACCTCGTGTGTGGAGGTGGATATGACAAAATTGAAACTTCGTATTGTTTATTCTATCGTTGTGCTTAGCATCCATTGCGCTTTTGTAACTAGACTGTAATCTAACGTAGTGAATAAAACTGGCAATGAATATCGTATACTACGAAGTTGCGTTTAATGTTTGCATGTCAAAGTAAAACTCGGTAGTGGCGCATACTGTGCGTTCGTTGGTGTTGCTAATTCACTGATGTCTGTGAACAGTTATAATTATATTTTAGTTTTATAAACCAGCAATGTATGCAATGGGAATATTTAACAAGTGAATGTTCTAAATTATAAAGTTAAGCTATTAAGTTTTTTGATACCTTTGCATAAAGGCTACAATTAGTTTTTTAATAACTTTATTTGCATACACATTGTTGAATTGTTTATTGACAGATGGCGAAACTAATTTTTCAAGTGCTACCTACCATATAATCTTGGATCATTACGGTATCCTGCAAGAAAACGTTTAGGTTACGAAATAAAAAAATACAAGCCTACTTATGATGTAGTCCCCATATTGGCCTCTTCTATGGAAGGTCGATAATACACACATCAGTTTGTTGTTAAGTATAAGCATGCCGAAAAACATTCCTAAATACTATTATCATCCACCTAACCAATAGCTTGATTTTTAATTAGGGCAAGGTCGCCACACTGGGCCCCAAGTCTGCTATTTTTATAAATTTGTCATTCCAACACGATCCCATTGTCATTTTGCTAAAAGTTCGTAATATGCTAAATTCATAATGGTCCATCATTGGTCGGTCAATGGTCTCGTAATACTTTTTGATGACCGAGCTATTAAAAGGAATGACTGCACACGGCGTTCTAATAATAGGTCATTGATCAAAGAAACTGTCAACATTTTAACAGATTACCGCATTCGTCTGTCTTTCATTTGTCATTAGGTATGTACGAGATTACCATTCTATGCAATTTCATTCAATGGAGTGTCAGTGGTTGACCAGTGGACTGTCATAATGATGCTTTTATATTAGTAGATTACCAAACTTGTCAAAATCAACCATTATGAGATCAATGATACACTATTCTGACACTATTGTATGTAATAGCAGACTTGGGGCCCTGTTCCCAAACACAACTATTCTTACTCTAAGATTTAGTTAATTCAACCAAAAAAAAACAACTAAATGTTGTGGAAGAATTAGGTTAGAATGCTTTTTTTTTCATTACGGATAAGAGACATAAAAATTGACACCATATACAGTGAGTTTATATTATTACTAAATTAATTATCCACACAGAACATGAATTACGAATGTCCTCGTCAGTACCTAGTATATATACCTAGTACTAAACTACTCATCATATAGTCAGATTTTTTACAAATTCATTTGTAAAGTCAATCTCCACATAATTATACGTCAGACTCAGACTCCACAGATATTATTATACTCTTTGCTCTACAGCTATCTTTAACCATCGATAAACTCATAAACTTTTTTGAACCATAGACAATTCCCACGGCGCGACTCACACTTGACCGATAATCGCAACAATGGCGCTATGTCGATCACAATCTAGTTTTTTATCCATGGGAGTCTAATTTCACTTTTAAAAACAAAGAAAACTGAAGTTAGTTTAAATTGTTCTGGGAACACGTTTCGTTGGGTATAAAGAGTTAGGGCTCTTGTTCACTGATGCGAGAGGTTTGTACGCAGAGGCGAGCAAACAAATGTAAGATACTTTTTGTTCTTGCAAAAAGTAGTTAATACCCATTGAAACTGCTAATAAGTTTTTCAGATTGAATTAATAGATTTTTTTTTTAAATCAATGATACCATTACCGACACGTGTTTCGCCTCTCCACGAGGCATCCTCAGGGGACGTGTTGACTCGCTGACCGTTCAGTCGCAACTCAACTGGTGTTGGGTTTTGCATTGCCTTCCTGCACGTGCTTAAAATCCTTGCATTTGCCTTGTAATCTTGCATGTGCATAATATAGCGGGCGGGAGGGAGGTGCATACCTGCAACCCACTAATATTCGCGGAAATTAAAACTAGATATATTATTTTCATTTTCAAATTTAAAATGGATTTCCGCAAAGTAACGCCTGACTCAATCAATTTTACTAGATATATTGTTTTCATTTTCAAATTTAAAATGGATTTACGTAAAGTAACGCCTGACTCAATCAATTTTAATTCTGAATTATTCAATTATGAGGCATATCTTTACCCCTTATAAGCCCTTTATAAAAAAAAATCATTTGGGGCATACTCTTTGAGCTCTTAATAAGCAATTTGCGTTATGCTTTGTTGTATAATATATGGTGTTTTAAATCTGAGATAAATATCTAAGGCATAATTGAACAAGAAGGAAACTGCTGTGGCCTGCAAAACTAATGACCGTAGCAATGATATAATTCATTATCTATACTAATATTATAAAGCTGAAGAGTTTGTTTGTTTGTTTGTTTGTTTGAACGCGCTAATCTCAGGAACTACTGGTTCGAATTGAAAAATTCTTTTTGGGTTGAATAGACCATTTATCGAGGAAGGCTTTAGGCTATATATCGTCACGCTTAAGCCAATAGAAGCGGAGCAGCGATAAAGAATGTTTTAAAATCGGGGATCCCACGGGGACGAAGTCGCGGACAGCAGCTAGTTTATACCAATAAACGTGGAATTTATAATTAACCAAAACAATTGTTAATAAAATCTGAATAATGATACAAAAAATAAAGTAATTAAAAAAATAAAATAAAGTCGCAACAGATTTTCACTGAGGGTAGAGAAATGGACCTACATAATATGGCATTACACCGTATTAAAATGGGTCGCACATGAATCCAAGAAGCTCAAAAGGGGATTGAGAAATAAGAAACACAAAATATCACAAGGAGGGAGGTTTAGTAATACAGGGTTATTTGAAAACACCAACAACCTCTTAAGAGGTCAATGTACTCATCATTATGAACAACTTTTACTTTGGGACCATACCGGAAATCGTGAAAAAAAAATCTGCCGTTCCTTACATTTATGATCGGTACAACAGCTGTTTTTTTCGATACGACATAGTGCCTCAGTACCCTTAATCTAGTTATTGCATAATGAACTTACAGACATAGTCGACAATAAGTACAGCTTACGAGGGTCGTTCAGCTAATTATACATTATTATTAAATTACGTATTATTGTTTTTATTTTATATTTTTTGTTTCCACGTCTTGTGGCGGAATGTTTGTGTTATTTGTCATTGTTTATAAGATTATTAAAAAAGTGCAAGTCATTATAAATTCTACATAGATAAAACGGTCCTAAATAAGATTCCTCGCCTTGAGGTTGCGTGGACGATTGCTGTGTATGAGGTTCTGCTGCCTTACCATGACGTCTTAAATCTATCATGATTCCTGTGTCAGAGAGAGATGGAGTTACACAAGACGAATAGTACTATCCCTTTCCCTCACACTGAATCATAATAGCATTGGCGCTTCGTGGTACGGCCCCTGATGTTTCAATACAGATTTTCCATTCCAAGCTTAAAGTTCTAAAGCTAATAGCTTGAAATTGAAAGTACCGATTTCACCGCGCACACCTTGCGAGCCCCGGGTTCAACGGCGTTTTCCGAGGCACAGAGGAGTATCATAACCTCATGGGTTTCCATCCAACCATGGGGATGCTATTATTTAGTCACCAGCTCCATTTTGTTTGCATGTTAAACCATTAATTCGTCCCTCTTTAAGCGAAGCGGAAGGAAGTGTCACACTCTCACTGACTCGCTGGGGAGTTTGTTGCGCCACTTCTTCCCAGCTAAAACACTAGGAAGTGGTGACGGGTGGGCTTTTTGGGGGACTGTCTTTATGTAAAATTTGACGTTCAAAATTGCTGTCTCTCAGCCTAGTTTGAATAAAAGACTTTTGATTGATTGATTGACTAAAACCAACCCGTGTTCCTCCAAATGCCTCTTGCGTTCCAGGACCACGGTAACTCTTTCGGACAATACTGCAACCTTGGCAGGCACTGGGCCTAGCGGGCTCCAGCAGTCATGCTGACGTCTCTTCTTCACGCGCATGGAATATAACGCGCCGTCGACCCGGGTTTGGTGCTTAATAGAAGGCGAGTTATCCACCGGTCGCCGTCCGTAGGCCTACGGAGGCGGAGGCCCCAAGTCTAAATTTTTTTATAAATTCGTCAATCCAGCACGATCCCATTGTCATTTTGCTAAAAGTTCGTAATCTGCTAAATTCATAATGTCGATGTCGATCATTGGTCGGTCAATGGTCTCGTAATAGAATCGTGGTAGAGTGACATTGTTGTATTGCCATTATTATAAAACTCGTTAGTAGAAATGATTTTCGAAAAACTACTACTAAATTTGAACATTAAGTCATGCCAGATTTCTTTTATTATAATGTATTTTTACATATTATTTATTAGTGTTCTATGCAATCTAAAGTTACCATATATGTCTGTCATTATGTACGAGATTACTATTCTATGCCACTTCTTTTAATGGAGTGTCAGTGGTTGACCATTGGAGAGTCATAATAATATAATGACGCTTTTATAGTAGTAGATTACCAAACTTGTCAAAATCAGCATATTGAAATCAGTGATAGACCATTCTGACATTACTGTAATAGCAGACTTGAGGCCTGCTGATGCCTTAGTCACGATCTATCTCCTGAATATGCTGCGTGTTTTTGTCGAGATTGAGTACCGTGATTGAATTTGCTCTGGAGGATTAAAATATTCATAAACCTATTAACAGATAGTGTACCCAATATCCATTGTTTTCTTAGATGCCATTTTAGAATCTAAGAATAGTGCCAATTATATACCAATTAAAATTATGAACGCTTGGGTGAAGGAGAACATCTTTTTCATTTAAATGTAGCGTTGAATGAATAAATTATTCTAAAGTTATTGTTATGGAAAATGTAAGCGTGATATTTATATCACGCTTACATTTTGCTGCTGTCTTTAATCATGTTAATCTTCATGTTTACCATAACTTGAAATCAAAATGAAAATAATCTATACTTATAATAAATCTGTAGAGAGGTCAATTCTGTACAAGGAATATATTTTCAAAATAACTATCAGGGGGTGATTAGTGATCGATACTGGTGCCAAAAATGCAATCAGTAAAATTTTTGTCTGTCTGTCTGTCTGTCTGTCTGTCTGTATGTTCTTTATAGAAACAAAAACTACTCGACCGATTTTAACGAAACTTGGTGCAATTATTCTTCATACTCCTGGGCAGGTTATAGTATACTTTTCATCACGCTACAATCAAAAGGAGCAGAGCAGTGAAGGAAAATGTTGGGAAAACGGGAGAAGTTACTACATTTTTTAAGCTTCCGTCGCGTGTGTAGCCTTAATGGTTGAAGTTACATAGAAATCATGTATTACGGAAATGTTCTACATAAAATTATCTAAAAAATATCCCGGAACAGCATATGTCTATCTTTTGTCAATTTTAAACCGATCGGGCTGAGAGTTTCAAAATCGGGGGTAAAGTAACTATTCCACGCGGACGAAGTCGCTGGCAGAAGCTAGTATGAAATAAAAAGATGCCATTTGGCTCAAAAAGCATAATTATACGTCATTCCAGTCAAAATAAGATTTTAATGTAGTCAAAATTGGTGTATTTAAAATTTCGATATTCGCAAAAAAGTGGTGGATACAGTCATAATTTTTGGATCGCGATACATTGATTTTCTTTAAATTTGGGGTGTAAATGAATAATATTTCATATCTCATTATCGCAAACGTCGTAACAGGTAAACATAATTAAAAACTTTGGCTTTTGCGTTTTTCTATATCTTCAAGCACAAAAAAGTTGTGTCGGAAAACTGTTGTTTTTTTGCTAAAGGTATCGATATATTAACTTTTATTACGGTAATTTGCCAATTTTTAAGCGCCCGAAGGCGGTCTTTTTATAGGTGACCCTCCATTAAATACCGTGACATTTCCGTATCTCGGATAGCAACTTTGCTGCCATTAGTTTCTACTATCATCTTTGACAGACGTTAAAGTCAGAACTTCAGAAGCTATAAAATATCGTACACCAGTCTTACCGTTGGTACCCCACTCCACAGCTGTCACAACTGGCCACGGGTCTTTTAATAATCACCTCTGTGTCATAGGAGTCACTGACAGCCCTCTTTTCAGAGCCTGCAAGCAGGAGGATGGAGCAGTGGTGGCCGAGTGGCAACGGCCCCGACTTACGAATTGTAGGTCGCGGGTTCAAACCCAGCCAGGCGCATTACTTTGTGTAATTAATTTCATCACCACTGCTCTCAAAACGGTGAAGGAAAACATCGTGAGGAAACCGGCATGTCCTAGAACCAAAAATTCGAAGACATGTGACATTCACCAACCCGCACTGGGCCCGCGTGGTGGATTACGGCCCATTCCCTCTCCTAGAGAGGAGGCCTGTGTCCCAGCAGTGGGAACGTTAAAAGGCTGATTATGTACAATAGTGGTACATGGGCATTTTAATTCCGCCCATGTACCACTATTGTACATAATCAGCCAGCAACAAGGCATTTTAAAAAGTTAAAAAGACAACACTGTAGTAGGTGTACAACAAATAATTTTTGACTTTTTCGCGTTAAAATAAACGTTCCCTTAATGGAGAACCTTTTTTTGTCATTACTGCCATCTGAAGACGCTTATTCAGTTTCTAACACAAATTGATGTGTAGGTACCTACGTTAACGCGATCAGGAACTTTTAAAAACTCGCAAAAATGCTACTGAAGGCCAATTCTCGAACTTAAAAACGTTCAAGATCACGTTGGGATGATCAGCGACATTCAATAACAAAAAGTTGTCTAAATATAGGGAAAGCGGAGTTGTTTGTGACAGTTTGCGACTGCGATATGAATAAAAAACATACATTTTCCCTTCTGACCACAAGTTGCTAAATACTATTGTGTAGGCGTTTGCAATCTATCTTTATCTATACTAATCCTTACTAATATTATAAATGTGAAAGCGTGGATGTTTGTTACGCTTTCAAGCGAAAACTACTCAACCGATCATCATGAAACTTTGTACACATATTCTTGGAGGTATTAGAAGTAACATAGGATACTTTTTATCCCGGGATTATGTTCGCTTGGGATAATTTCCGACATTCACGCGGGCGAAGCTGCGGGCAGCAGCTAGTAATATTATAAAGAGGTTATAATGAATTGTTTGTGAGGTTGTGAGTTTGTGACGTTAGGGGGTAATCTCTAGATTTACTGAACCAATTTTCAAAATTATTTCACCAACAGAAAGCTACGTTATTGTGGAGTGTCATAGGCTTCTTTATTTTATCCCCGTATTGCCACTGTAACGGGAACAACGCGGGTGAAGCCGCGGGGCGCTTGCTAGTAATATATAAAGCTTAAGAGTTTGTTTGTTTGCTTGCTTGAACTTGCTAATCTCAGAAACAGCTGGTCCAATTTGAAAAAAACTTTCAGTGTTAGATAGCCCATTTATCGAGGAAGCTAGGCTATAGGTTTAATATATCAACAAGTTAAGACCAAAAGGAGCAGGGCATTTTTGTGTCAATCGCGATTGATTGTAAGTTGAATAGTTTTTTAACTAAGATTTGTTATAAAAAATATCTTTGTTAAAAATCATTAGTAGTCTTTCCGCATTCAAGCTATCTCTTTAATAGCCGATGCCATAGTTATCGCTAACCAGTACCAAGACATACCTAAATAAAACTGGGCTGTTGGATTTTGAACTTTTGGCTCAGCGTTGTGAGTTGAAAATCCAACAGTACTATAAATACATAGATACACTAGCTCAAGGATGGCGAACCAACGGCACGCGTGCCAGTGGTGGCACGCTACACAATAATTCGGGCACGCCAAATTAATATTTGATTGTCCCAAGATCAGCTTTAATTAAACTAAAATAAAGAGGAAAAAATGTGGAAATTAAAATCTCACATATCTCAACTATTTTCCGTATATCTCAATTTTTTCCACATGTATCAAATTTATACACATTTTTTTCTTTTTTTTACCATGTTATTCTAGGTTTTTTTTCCATTATATTAACGCAAGATTCGTTATTGGCACGCCATACCCAAATGTATATACACAATTTTACAAAAATGGCACGTTCTCCTATAAAGGTTCGCCATCCCTGCACTAGCTTATTGCGTCTTTATTGTTCCAAAATAGTTTCGTAGACCTATGTTTTTATGTAACTTATGAGTCACGACATAGATTATGTGGTTATCGAATAGAGTTTAAAAGAATTTAAACGGTTTACATATAGGCAGTTCACAAGTAGTTGTGTGTGGGTGTAGTAGATAAAATGTATTCATCTTGTTACGTCATCTTAGAATATTACGTAGAAGTATTACATCTGTAATTTCAACAGTTCGCTCAGCGGCTCGTTGGTCTAGGGGTATGATTTTCGCTTAGGGTGCGAGAGGTCCCGGGTTCAAATCCCGGACGAGCCCAAGTTTTTTGTCTTATACTTTTCGATAATATTCCACAATTGTTTTTTACATATTCAAATAATTTATTGGGCAGGTCTGAATTTGGCTACTTAATCGTTTTAGCAATATTTGATTCGCATACTAACGTTATTCAGAATCGATTTCACTCACGTTCATTTGTTTCGAAGCCATAAAGATAACGGCGTGTGCAGAGATGCGTCATCTAGCGGTAGCAATGTGAGACATATTTATTACTTCTCAATGTTCCCGATAGATGTCACTTAGCGGTAAGTGGAATGACTATTTTTACCAAGCTGAATATTAAAGATTTATGGAAATATAGCGTCATGTTTTTCTATTACCTACCCAAATTAGTAAAGACTTGTACTACTTGTATTTTGCTACGGGATAAAATAGTTTTTCAACAAATTTAACGCATAGCTTTTTCGACTTATTCATTGTTGCGCAAGCGCTCTTGCTGAGCATGGTGTCCTGGGCTCGATTTCCACGTTCGACAAGTGTGTTTTTGGGTATTTCTACCATAGAGATAATTTATCTCTATACAGTGGCGGCCTTTACCGTCGAGAGGCCACGGGCGGTAGATATTTCCGAGGCACCGGGCGAAAGATCTTTGTGAGACCCTTGTTCTTTTTTTAAATGAATAAATAGGTATTTTAGATTATTTTGGGAATACCCTTAATATTAAGATTTTAAATAAAATCAAATTTAGCTAAGAAAATTTAAAATTAAAAAATTGCAAAGCCCATCTGTGTCACTTCTCTCTCTTCTAACTCACTTTAAATCTAATTTACTGTGGTATAACTTCATTGATTACTCTTAACTGTTTACTCGAGGCCCCTGACAGAGGGAGGCCCCCGGCGGTTGCCCTGTTCGCCACACCCTAAGGCCGCCACTGTCTCTATAGCAGCCTGGGGCCGTATTATGACCTCTTAAAACCATCATGTTTTCTGTGTGAGAAAAGGATAGTACTATTCGTCCTGTATAGCTCCGTCTCTTTTTCACACCGAAAACATGATGGTTTTAAGAGGTCATAATACGGCCCCTGGACTTGTTAAGCAACGCTTGCCGGTCTGTGGATGGGTGACCGTTTAACATACCGAGTTTCCTCCATGCCTCGGAAAACACGTTAAGCCGTTGTCCCGGCTGTCGTTTGTAGATCTTTGGCAGTCGTTACGGATTGTCAGAAGCCAGAAAATTTTATTCCAGTCTTGCCAAGAAGTACCTGTTACCCAGTTAATGGGTTGTGGAGGTTTGGTAGGCAGCCGCTCCACATAAAATACTACCAGTATCAGCTGAATTTGTTTTGATTGGTAGCCGACTTCAATATAGTTGGGAAAAGGCTAGGCAGATGATGATGATCGATGTTGTATTTAAAGTTATTTACCCTTTTCCAGTAACTCAACTTTAAAAAAAACTTGGAATTTAAAAAAAACCAAACATAAAGATATATCTATCAATCAATCAACCCCTTTTATAAGTTGGTAAGAAAAAATATTTCATGAAGATAAATGTAGAAAAAAAAAGACAAAAATGAGTTTCTTAACTTAAGAAGCATTTATTTGGTGTATTTTTAAATCATTAAATCATTTTAAAGTGAAAACATAATCTTAAACAATACAACGTAAATAAGTGATGTAGAATTGCTTTATAATAAATTTATTTTTACTTTTATTTTACAAGTGAATGATATGATGGAGAAATACCTCTAAAATTGGTAGCGTGCAATGTGTAATTAAAACACACTAAAACTTTAACAAACTAGGGTGTCAAAAATAACAAACGAATTACTTATTAAAAACAAACTGTGTTGATTTTTGCAAAGTTTCTGGTCACTATTGTTCAAAAAGTAGGTGACATTTGACAAATAATAATTATTTTTATGACAGTGACAAACAAAAATGAATTGCAATTTTTTTTTGTTTTTATTTAAATTTTATACAAAAAATCGTGATTCAATAAATATGTAAGAAAGTTTACAGTGTTATTTTTTAAACGTCGTGAAACAAATTATTCTAATATTTTTAAATACTATTTGGTAACATCGCAGAATTTATTATATTAATAAAAAATATACTAAAATACACACTTTCTCACATGGCTTCACACAGTAAAAATAATAAGTCAAGCGTAGGACGCAAAAACTATAACTCTACACTTAAATCAGAAACAGTTTTTGCATCGATAATCAAGGAAATATCAGCAAAATCAATTATGTTGTTGCTGGATCACGGATGTATTTAATGAATACTGTAATTTGAACCGATACACGTAAGATTCATATATATGTTATTTTCCATACACTGACGTACATTTTTCAACTCTAATAAGAAAACATTTAAACACGGATAACTTTTGAACAGTGAAAGAAGGTTGGCGACTCCATTTATCCATAGCATGCTTATCCAATTACTAACTCTGTAACAATGGTGACCAACGTCATCATCTACACAGCATACTAAATCTTCAAGCAGCTAAAACTGTTTTACAAGCAAATAAATAATCTAAATGCTAGACATAAAATAATCATCGGCGGGGCAAGGGTCATTCGTATCAATAGGTTTATACCTATAGATCTTCCCTTTAGTACCTATGACAATATTATTCTTATGATCAAAGGCTAATCCAGTTATTTTGAAACCTAGCTGTCCTATTTTCACGGGTAGTATACTTTTAGTGAAGAGTCTAAATAGAGATCCCTTCACAGCCACAATGGCTTCGTCATTATTGTTTAGCTGAAGGATATACTTGAGTTCTCTCGTAAAACCTTTATACTGAATGGGTTCATACAAATCTACTGAGAAGAAATACAATCTTCCATCAATATATTCGTAGAAGGCGTTCCCTTTAGTGTCTAGAATAAAGCTGTACGCTTTCGGAATCTTCTCATAACGTTTAACAGCCGCAGAACCATTCATAAATCTAAATATTTCATGGTTCGATCCTGTTGCTATATACATCTGACTGTCTGTTTTATCAATGAAGATACTTCGGACATCATCGTCTCCAATCGGGCGTTCTGCTGTTATTTCTGTCCTTGAGTAGTCATAGGTAACAAGTCCTTGATTAGTACCAATGTAAATGATATTGCTGGTCGTATCTATGGCGACACACTGTCCAAGTAATTCATCGGAAACCGGCAGTTCCTTAATCCCCAACGACCCATGTTTCAGCAAATGTATTCCTTTCGTATAATTCCTTTTGTGCAGAATGAAGAATATGTGGTCAGTTCTTGGGTCAATAACTATCCCTGTTGGGTACCCGTCGATGGTTGCGATCAGTTGCCGTTTGTAAAATTCATTTCCTATTTTGATTCTCTCACATTTTTCTGTGCAGTACCCGTAAAATAAAAAGGCGAAGATTGGCAAGACGTTTTTTAGGTTCTTCATTGTAAACTTAAGTTCATGTCAACCGTTGCAGGTATCTGTGGACAGAAAAAAGGATAAAATTGACAGTGTCTATAAAATAAATGATAGCAGAGTTTGTCGACCAAATAACGATGATCAATGGAAAAGGGGTGGTGTTTGTGTTATCGGCCGGGAGGTGTTTGTTGTTACCGTAATTGACATAATGACTATCTACGACTGGCTCATTCGTTGATGTTTTCTTAACAACTGAAAACAGATGTGTAATACCTACGCTATACCATGCAGTTATATAAATAAAATAGTCAATGAGAATATTAACTATTGTTTAAAGTTATGACAGACATAAGAGTGATACAATGAAAGAATATGATGGAATATGATCGAGATTGACTTTGTGAGTAGTCCAGATTACGATTACAATAGTAATTGTTATTATAGATTCTCAAAACATTGCATTAGCTCACATATTATAGAATAGATGTTATATCAATTACGAGGCACAATGTAAGTCATTGTTTAGACTACAATGGGTTGTTAAGTATTGTTAGTTATTGGAAAATTTGACAAAATGAAGGGAGAAACATTATTGCTTTGCTTGATTTTGGCAAGGCTTTTGATTCGGTTAAGACTTGGCTAAAGAGAATTATTGTTATATAAATATTCAGCACTGGTCTAATATGATGTAAAATATAAATCCCAAAACTTATACACCTTCAAGACGATGTGTAACTCAGCAATCTGACGTCGGGTTGACTTTGAATAGAATAGAACATGGTATGCTAAAGGGGATAGCTTAGGCCCGTTATTGTTTTAAAGACAATGACCCAAAGAAGAAACATCCATTGAATTTGATTGTTGTAGGTCAAGTTTTGATTGACAGTTTGGGTGACCAGAAGGCTGATTCGTTATTTGTCAAGAAATTGATAAATGATAAATGATAAATGATAAATGATATTTATTTTGTAAGTAGGTTAAACATAACACTTTTACACGTCCAATATTTCTTGTCATTTTAAGCTAGATGAAGCCGGTGTTTCCTAGCTGACTACCCTGAGAAGAAACACCGAAACAAACTCAGAGGTCAAAGTCTCTTTTAAAGTCCATACAATCCGTACTGGTCAAATCATATGAGAACCATGTAGGTTAATGTCTGAGGTAGCCTTTTGAGGAAAGTGCCACACAGATTTGAGTGGACCTGTCCAGACAGTGCAAGCATTTGTCAGATACCGTGTAGCTCAAACTTAAAACTTTAAGGAGCTCAACGGCTTGACGAACAATACCAAAGTAAGGACATTTGGGTAGGCCGCAAGAATTACTCAAACTGCCAGACAAACTGAAACAAGACCCTAATATGGCGATCTACATAGTTCCCATTCATAATATGTTATATGAGAACTATGCAGATCTGTGTCTGAAATGGTCTTTTGAGGAAAGAACCATACAGATTTAAGTGGGCCTGTCCATTCAGTGCAAGCCTTTGTCAGTAGTCGAGTAGCTCAACTTAGAAACAATAAGGAGCTCAACGACCCGACGAACAATACCAAAGAAGGGACATTTGGGTAGGCCGTAAAAGTACTTAAACTGCCAGACGTCGTCGTTATATATACTTTAAGGAAAGAAAAAAGAAAATAATACCCATATAGTCCTCATATTCACAAAATAAATTAAGTAAAAATATAATACTTTACAAAGTAAGTATACATGTCAAACATAATATAATAATAAAAAAAAAATATAAAAAAAATATATTACTTTAACAAGTAAATATTCATGTCACAATAATAAATAATACTTTAAAAAGTAAACATTCATGTCAAAATTGCAAAATTGAATTTACATGCAGGAGAATATAAAATGTCAAAGTCTAAAATTGAGAAAAGTATCAATAGATAAACGTAATAGTAGGCCATGTACATCGTTGAAGCATCTCAATCCCAAGCCTTTTGGTCTTCAATATAGTCTCTAACTGTGTAAAAAGCTTTCTGGCATAGCTTACGTTTTACTATCAATTTGAATTTATTAATACTAAGGTCTTGGATGTAGGAAGGGAGTTTATTATAAAAACGTATACATTGACATCTAAATGAACCACCTATTTTCTTGAGCCTAGTTTTAGGAATGACAAAATTATGTTTGTTCCTGGTATTCACATTATGAATATCACTGTATCTTTTAAATAGATTAATATTTTTATGTGCATACAAAAGATTCTCGTAAATATACTGAGAAGGCACAGTCATTATATTAATCTCTTTAAATTTGTCTCTGAGGGACTGTCTAGGACTTAATTTGTAAATCGCACGGATAGCTCTTTTTTGCAACACAAATACTGTTTGAATATCAGCGGCATTTCCCCACAACAAAATGCCGTATGACATCACACTATGGAAATAACTAAAGTATACTAAACGTGCTGTTTCAACATCAGTTAAGCCACGAATTTTTCTAACGGCATATGCTGCAGAGCTAAGTTTTTTGGACAATTTGTCTATATGGGGGCCCCACTGTAGCTTCGCATCCAAAGTTATGCCTAAGAACAGTGTGCTATCTTCGGGTTTTAACTCTTCCCCCTTTATTAACACACTAGTGTTCACCTGTCTAACATGAGGTAACGTGAACTTTACACATTTCGTTTTTTTCTCATTAAGTAGAAGATTATTAATATTGAACCAGTTAACTACAGTCGTAAGGGCACTATTTACAGCGTCTATATTATGCTGCTGACGTTTGAGTTTGAATAAAAGTGACGTGTCGTCTGCAAATAACACTATATCATGATTATCCTTTACGAGGTACGGCAAGTCATTAATATAAATGAGAAACAAAAATGGACCTAAAATCGAGCCCTGTGGGACCCCCATCCTCACTACAGATCCAAGAGATCTTTTGCCATTGACGTCAACTCTTTGAATCCTATCACTCAGGTAAGAAATAAGAAGATCCAGAGAGGCGTCTCGGACTCCGTAATAGTGCAGCTTCCTGATTAATGTCTCATGAAGAACACAATCGAATGCCTTGGACAAATCGCAAAAAATGCCCAAAGCATCGCATTTGTCCTCCCATGCATCATAAATATGTCCTAACAGTTCAATGCCGGCATCGGCTGTTGAACGACCCCGTGTAAAACCAAACTGTTTATTATGTAACAGTTTGTGTTTATTAAAATATCTTTGCATTTGATTTAGGATAACTTTCTCAAAAATTTTACTAAAAGTAGGTAGCACTGATATAGGTCTATAATTACTAGGGTCTGACGTACTACCTGATTTAAATAATGGTATTATTTTACTATATTTCATTAGATCAGGAAACTCACCACGGTCGATACATTTATTAAAAATAACAGCTAAGGTAGGTGCCACAATATGTATAATGGACTTTGCCAGATCAACAGAATTACCCCATAGATCTGCCGTTTTTTTTAAATTTAAAGAATTAAAAGTTTTTATTATATCACTATAACTGACATATTGAAATTTAAACTCAGCATCACATAGTGGAACGTTTTCTTTAAGTAAAATTTCTGCAGCGGTTGGTGATGAATTTAGAAACTTAGTTGTTGATACTGACTTGGCATTGCCACTTTAAATGGCAATGTCAATGCTAGTCTTCTCGATGAAAGAGATATGGAGGTGTATTTCGACGCCTAAGTGTGTTACCTATACCTAAATGTGTGGTTTGGTTATATATTATTTACGTACGTACCTATATCATTATTTAATTTCGCAAAAGAAATTGCAAAGCAAATAGTCATGTGGAATTTGTATAAAACAAGTAGCTATTAGTCACAAATAAACAATCGAGAAAGTAAACATACAGAGGATGTTGTAAATTCCTTGATTAATTTGTAACATAAGTAAATACTCTGTAATGTTATACACGTTTGGAAAAAGATCGGCCGAGCAGTGGAAATTTGAAACTACTTATTCAGTAGTTTTTTTTTATCTTGATACTCCTCTTTAATCCTTTTTTTTTAAATGGTATATGCTCTTCGCGACCTATATCGTGTCCAAGTTCCTAAGGAGGTAATTATATTTATTTTTTTATTTGGTTTACATATCAATTTGTCTTTGATAAATTACACAACATGCAAGAAACAAGCAACGCCAAAGTGAGTTTTTTTATAATTTGTTTTATACGATTTAACACCTAAATTGCTGAAACGATTTTGATGAATTTTGGCTAAGAGATAGATTTGCTGTTATAGGGTATTTCCTTGTAAGTCTATATTAACGGGAGTGAAGCCACGGACAAAAGATATCTCTAGTATAATAATAATTATGAAATGGAATGAAAGCTAAAAGTATGACAAGCAAAAACATGCTTCAAATTAATTATAAGGTTAAAGGTTAAGGGGGGGATGATTTGCTAGTGATAAATTTAACTACGAACACAATTATTATTATATAAATCAACATTTGCATAAAACAAAAACCAAACATTGTAAATATTCAAAAATGAAAAATCTCGAACACTTTTGATTGAGGACTGAGTTTCTAGGGTCGAGAAGTTTTCTAATACTCGAACAAGTCGAATGTAATAGAGAATTTAAAACCGCCGAAAGTGATGAAAGATGATATCCAGTATCAAGGATGATACGGCCAAGTTTATCAACTTTTCTGTCCAGCAACGCGACAAATTGTATAATTATGCGTCAGCTCGGCGTTAGGTTTAATTCAAATTCGAACATTTTTTTAAAAGCCCAGACAGCACTTCAATGTGTCCATAGATAAAACTAGACACATCGCTCAAAATAATATCTTCACCAATCTACGCCAAGAGTCAAAACTTCAGAACAAAATTCACTTTCAGATTCACAGAACTAGTCAAGATGTTGCCGAATTTGTTCCAAAGAGTCACCGCGGCACTGGAACGCAAAGGGCACAAGAAGGATCACGGGTGGGTATTAGTCAGTAAGAGTCTGACACTCCCTCCCGCTCCGCCCAGAGCGGGAGAAGTCATTTGATAATTTCCCATCCAAAAAATAAAAAAATAAAGAACTCTTAATTAAATATATTAAGTAAGTACAATAAATACCTGTACGTCAGTCTGCTTCACCCGTTTGGAATGAAATGGTATTCGTTTGTCAGTCTCCGTAGTCTTTATAAAACATCTGCCATTGTGTCATGCTGTGCCCACGGAGCTTGTAAACATACTCAATGTTGATATTCTCATCGTGAAGTATAGGATGTTGGCAATGAAAATAGAACAACGAGAATAGAACGATCTGGGAACCTGGCTTTATACCAAGGGGTGTTTAATAATTCCCAGTGGGTTGTGGAGACGTTCTTGTTAAATAGGTACTGGTTTTTATCTGAAACCAACCAGACTGGAGGGTCTTCAACGGGCAAAGGTAACAATGTTGGTAGTTGGGAACAGGTTGGGAAGATGTTCTTTGGCAAGGAGAATCTAAATCAAGCTAAATAATGATAGCATATGCTTCCAGTACAAATCCTGTACATTGGTTGAAATAATTATGATAATTATAAATTGATTTTAGCCTGTCTTTCTTCCTTTCATTCTTCCCGACTTTGGACAAGTAGGGACTAATCCTATTAATAGGCGTTCAGCTTGTCCCATTACCTTCGCAATATTTGACTTAGACAGTTTTTTTTTAATATCTTAGAGTCAGCATCAGGCATCACATTTTTATCGTTAATCGCGTTAAAATAGCAGTGGTGGCCGAGTGGTAACGGCCCCGACTTACGAATTGTAGGTCGCGTGTTCAAACCCAGCCAGGCGCATTACTTTATGTATTAACTTCATCACCACTGCTCTCAAAACGGTGAAGGAAAACATCGTGAGGAAACCGGCATGTCCTAGAACCAAAAATTCGAAGACATGTGACATTCACCAACCCGCACCGGGCCCGCGTGCTGGATTACGGCCGATTCTCTCTCCTAAAGAGGAAGCCTGTGTCCCAGCAGTGGGAACGTTAAAAGGCTGATTATGTATGTTATGTTATGCGTTAAAATAGAGAAGGCCAGCTAGTAATTGGCACTATATGGTCCTAGTCCATTGCTATCCATCGGTCTATTGTAAGACCAGCTGAATCATCTGTTGCTTGGCCTTCCATCTTCTCATACTTTATATTCTATACCTCTTCAATGTCAGAAGACATCGAGCAGGCCAAGGCAACCATGGTGGGATGGTTTTGAATCCTACCGAAAATACTGGCTTGAACTAGCAAAGGACAGGGTTGTGTGGAAAAGGTGGAGAAAGGTATTCTCTAAGTAATGTGACAATCTAGACTATGTTTAACCTAGTTTGTCACATTGCTCAAGAAAGATCTAGATAGATAGATCTCTCTTCTTGATTTGGATAAAGTCTATTTCATATCTTCATAATTTTCTTCTATGAAATCTAATTAATGTTATTTTTCCACTGACGTCACTGGCTGATAAAGAACTTCTATGTGCCTTGTCATGTCGCATAAAGTAAAAAAAATCAAATTATAACCCCCTGTATATAATACTACTAGTCGAATAGTGATGTAATTTGTGTAATGACTAGTGAACGATCTCATCATTCAATAGAAAAGGCAAACCTACGATGGCTAGGGAATTTGGCATTAGTTTAGAGTCCTTTGCAAGGACCAGAAGAGTTTCGGCAGATAATAATTTAAGGTATGTGCAATTTTGTATTTGAAGTGTCTAACAGAGTGTGGCCTGGCATCCCAGAAACCTCACTTGGCGTATCTCCCTGTAGTTGTAACATCGGGCCAGTTCTAGCTTTCAAAGTCTTGTTGACATATTCGTCTTTATCTTCCTTAAGGCTCAAATAATCTTTGGGTCGTCTGCTGATTTCGCCAAAAGACTTCGATTGGATTTCTTCGACTTCGGCTGCGAATTGAGTCATCAGGCGACTAAGCATTTACTGGTGGAAAGCTTCTGTTGCTCGTCGTATTCGACCCAGTAAACCATGCCATCTCTGCCAACACCTCAATGCCCGTTAAATTATATTTATTTTGTAAGAAGGTTATAAAAAACCTTTTTACAAGTCAACCTTTTTTGGCCGTTATAAACTAGATGAGACCGGTGACTCCTAGCCATGGACTTATAATACGTCCATGCTCCTAGCTGACTACCCTGAGAAGAAACATTGAAACAAACTCAGATGTCAAGGTCTCTTTTGAAGTCCATACAAATGTACATAGTCAAATCATATGAGAACCATGTAGGTTTGTCGTGTCCATCTTTCAAACAGTTCATCAATTTTATCTTTGATTTGATGGGTAACTCATAATACGACGACGGTCAAGTACTAAAACCGCACGAGTCGATCTATAAGGTTAAGCAATGCTTGCCGAGGTTGGTTTGTGAATGGGTGTCTTTCCATTACATACCGAGACTCCTCGCTGCCTTATAAAGCATGTTAAGTTGTAGGCTAACGGCCGAACCCAATAACCGATCTATCGCATACTGGAGATAGAAAAACAAATGAAACAACAGAAAACCTATATCATTTTTCTGTTGTTTCATTTGTTTTTCTATCTCCAGTATGCGATAGATCGGTTATTGGGTTCGGCCGTAAGAGGCCAGAAGCCATACAAGGGATTCAAGATTCAAAGCATTTAATTCAAATAAACTTTGAATTGTCAAGGTCAGTCAGTCAAAATATGAAGCTATTTGCACGTTCGAAAGCGTAGATCACTATGGAGAAGAACGTGCAAGAAACTCCACGGACACTCTTTTAAATCATGTTCTGTATTACAAAAACCTAGGTTATATTACCTAGGGGATCGTGTAACCCAGTTAATGGGTTATGGAGGTCAGATAGGCAGACGTTTCGCGTAGAATACTGCTGGAATACTGCTGGTATTTCATACATAATTAGGCTTCGTCAGCTGAGACGGGTCATCTCTCAGCTGCCACGGTTTATTTTAATTATTTGTACTTTAAATTGTTCCTTTCACTCTGGATACCAGTACCAACACGTCTTTCTACATCGTTCTCACATATAACATCAAGAAGAACAATGTATCCACGACTTTGAAACAATTTATTGATTTAAAAGAGTGTCTATGGAGTTTCTTGCACGTTCTTCTCCATAGAGATCTACGCTTTGGAACGTGCAGATAGCTTCACCTCTTTCGACCTTGACAATTCAAAAGTGCCTGTAAAGGGTTTAATTGAAATAAATGCCTTGAGTTTGGGGAGCTGATGTCCTTTTCTCAATGTCGGGAACATTGAGAAAAGGATAGGCAGATAGATAGTTGATTGATGGAAAAGTGTAGTAAGTAGTAGATTGATTGATTGAACGTTGGTGCATCTTTTCTTTTATATGCTGTAACAGTAGTACTTTATTTGCTATCACTTCTGAGTTGAATGACATACTAACAACTGGTGTTCTATTGATGTTATCTTACGCGTTACAGAGATGAATTACCAGAATCAGCCGCTTGTTATTATATCGAAACGTAAATGTTGAATGTCTAATCGAGATTATACCGACTTCTATATTAAACAGTAAATTATTCAGTCAGTAATTATATAGTTATTTCAAGTATAGACTAGTTATGCACGTACATATCAGTGGCGTGCAGTGGTTCGAGTTGGGTAGGCCAGAAAATAATGTTCAAAAAAAAACACACCACATTATTCAGGGTTGAAAAGTGTTTTTTTTTTTAAAAGGCTACTTAAAAAAAACTCTTTTCATTAAAAATCAACCCTGAATAATGTGGTTATTTTTTAAAATTTATTTGGACGTTTTCTCTGGCCTACCCTAACTCGAACCACTGCACGCGCCTGGTACATATACACATGCATGTTACATAATTATATATACATATGTATGTCTTAAAATCGTGTGACAAGTTCAATTCAATTAATATCTACCAACCAAAATAGTTAGATAATATATAATTATGTACATATATGTATGTAAATCAGGCTGGTTTCTGCAACTCCACGACTAAGCACGTATTTTGCGTGCAGGTGTGCCAAATGTGTCATTCGATCCACCCCAGCTCCCCAAGGAAGGCCAGCAACGCCTTCGTGTTACTATTTCACAAAGGGTACTTGGGATTCTGAAGTACTTAGCCCTGTAATCTGCGACTACCGGGCAATTTAGAAGCAGGTGTGCTGCTGTCGCATCCTCCTCGATGCAGGCTCGTCAGGCATAGTTAGATATTAGGTGTATCCTTTTTTATGGATGGGAAATCATCAAATGTCTTCTTCCGAACTGGGCGAAGCGGAAGGGAGTGTCAAACTCTTACTGACTAAAGCGTATACGTGTTCCTCCTAATGCTCTTTGCGTTCCAGATCCGCGGTGACTCTTTCGAATAAGTTCCGACACAACCCTAGCATTAGCTATATTCTATGCGTATGATTATGATGATGAATCATCATCATCAATCATCTTGCCCTTGCTTCATATCAATAAGGTAGTTGACTAAAAAAATCTAATTACTCCGACAGATAGATTTCCCAAAAACATTGGACACGTATTTTTTCTTCTTTCACGTCAAAAAAAAGAAAGACGAAACAGTGCGTTGAAAACTCGTGTGACGTCACTCCTCGCTACAATTACGTCACTCCTCGCTACAATTTTTACCACGTCGCGACGTCTCAAGAGCCCACTCCTGATCTTTGATGCTTTTTATTTTCGTAATTTTTGTTGATTTGATTGATAAAGCAAAAAATATGTGTCCAATATTTTTCGATAAGCTGACTGACGGACTAAATATAATATATATTTTTTAATTCGTTTGTACATCCCAATTGGTGCCGCGTTTCCTACTTAATTTACATCTTATCTACCGAGACGCTATCTCTGACTTCGTATTTTCGGTCGTATCATTCCACACACACATCAATTATTTCCATCAATTGTCCTCATTTATATTCAAAACTCTTTCAATCAGATTCCCTATCAAAATTTCTTTCACCTGCGCCACTTTTAACCTTCCTATTGTATTCTCATTCCTTATTTTATTAATTCTGGTCAAGCCACACATCGTTACTGTTGCACAGTCTATAGGAAGACATACAATAAACCTAAAAATAAACAGATAAATAAAAAAAAAACAAATCGATTTATTGGTTAACATACAAATTAATGTTCGTAATCGCAGTCAATGTACTTATAAATAATACCGTTAGTCGACACATAGAAACTATCTTCATCAAATGTAATGCCAGACGGAACATAATCCAAGTCCATAAGCTTTGTTGGAATAATATTGTCAGGCTTCAACAAATACAGGCCATCATTTGTAGCTAATACAACTCTAGAGGAATTATCAACCGCAATAGCTCTAGCAGAATTCTTAGGTATTCCAACAAACTCTACAGGTTCAGCAAAACCTCTAAGCATGACTTTAACGTACTTCGAATCACATTCATAATAAATATTGTCTTGATCATCAACAGCTAGTATAAAAGCACAGGGAACATTTTCAACTTTTCTCTTTTCATTTCTTTGAACGTCAATTACATATACTTCATTTTCAGGGAAGAATACTGCGTATAGATCATCATTGTTACGAGGCTTAAACAGTTGAACAATATCTTCATCTTTCATGCTTAAAAACTGTGCTTTGTCACTAGAATTTAGAAAATGAAGACCATCGTCACTTGCTATGTATACTTTTCCTTTTTTCACATCTACTGCGGCTGCTTGTCCATTTATACTGTCAATTTTAAATGGTTGATTCTCCCTTAGAAAATATTGTTCCATCTTAGTTTGCACATTATCGTTCTGTAGACTCTCGAGGTCTATCAGCGTGAAGTGTAGGTCTTTATTGATTGGATTAAAGACTAAATTCGTGGGCAATCCTTTAATTGTAAGGATCGCTGATCTGTCGTAGGCCGTTCCATCGTATAGGTATGAGCAGTTTTCTCTCTCAGTGTAAACTGATCCTATTACCATCAGGAATAGTAGTGGCAGCATTTTGATCTGAAAGTTGAAGAAGATAGAGTTTAGTTTTAAATGGCCTGGTTTTAATGACGATATTGGGGAACACAATGGGTGTTTAAATATCTTCATCGGTCTAAAACTAGGCTGGTTCGCTAAATAAAATGTCCATGTTAGGGGTTCCTAAGAAAATAGGGTTTTCTATGCTAATCTTTGAAAGTGGTGCGAGCAAGTGGTCGCGGGCGGGCGTTTTGGAAGTGATGAGACATCACTACATAGTATCAAAGTAGCTTTCCGCCGTAGATCTCTAAAACTACGCAACGGATTTTGATGCGGTTTGTTTTTAATATAGGTGATTCAAGAGGAAGGGTTATATGTACATATAATACATAATCAGAAGTCGTAAATAAACACATTTTTTCATAAAAACCTATGAACGTTGTATAAAAAGACATTCTGTAGTATATTTAGTATCAGCATTGCACTCGTGCGAAGCCGGGGCGGGTCGCTAGTATATAATAAAACCTTTCGAAAACACATAGCTTGTACACAAGATGATATTAGCCAGATTTATATGAATATTCATTAAATCCCTAGGGATGTGGCCTAACAGTCGTTGCACAGAGGGGGTTCCGGGGAGGGATTTTAAGAGGACACGAGGGGGATTTTATTTAGGCAAAACTCCCACACGCTCATTTCCCCCCCCAAAAGGTATCTAGGTGCCTTTTGAAAGCTTCCCCCGAAAACATAAAGTGTATGTTCCCGGTACTAGCTGGTAAGTCTATGCAAAGAGAGGTCTACTTTTTCTAGAAACAAATAGCTTAATTATATCGTCGTATACAATAGAAAGAAAAAAAAGTCATTATTATGTAGGATATAGTAACTAGGAGAGCAGTGGTGGCGGAGTGGTAACGGCCTCGACTTACGAGTAACCCAGCCAGGCGCATTACTTTGTGTAATTTATTTCATCACCACTGCTCTCAAAACGGTAAAGGAAAACATCGTGAGGTAACCGGCATTTCCTAGAACCAAAAATTCGAAGACATGTGACATTCACCAACCCGCACTGGGCCCGCGTTGTGGATTACGGCCCATTCCCTCTCCTAGAGAGGAGGCATGTGTCCCAGCAGTGGGAACATTAAAAGGCTGATTATGCTTATGCATAAGCATAGTAACTATAATATTATAAATTGCGAAACTGAGTTGATTTGTATTAAGTATACTTTCACGCCTAAAGCGTTGAATCGATTTTGATGCCCAAGAGATGGTTATAACGGCAAATCTAAAAAAACTATCTAGCTTATGGCCGAGCCGTGCCAAAAGCTAGGTCACAAAATATCGACAATGACCAAATGATACGAAAGGTTTAAAACTAAGTTCAAGTATAGTTTCCACAAAAACCAGGACCTTATACACTTTACATAACAATCGAGATATCACACAAGAGTCACGCAAAGATCACTTACCTACCTACTCTCAAAACTAAACAAACACACAACTTGCTTCAGAGAAACCGAATCAGTGACTGTTTCATACAAACATAATGTTGTTTATATCAACGGCTGTCTTTATCGATGCCCTACACTTGAGGTTGAATGCACCTCTATCATAATGGGGCCGGCAGAGTAGTTATTTGTTGACGAAAAATAGGCTATTTCATTACTTCCTAGTTGTGAGTTTTAGATAAGACTAGCTTATGCCCGCGACTTCGTTCGCGTGGAGTTCCATACAAAATGTTAACCCCTTTTTCACCCCCTTAGGGGACGTATTTTCAAAAATCCTTTCTTAGCGTATGCCTATGTCATAATATCTACCTGCATGCCAAGTTTCAGCCCGATCCGTTCAGTGGTTTGGGATGTGCGTTGATAGATCACTATGTCAGTCAGTCAGTTCCTTTTATGTTATATATATTTAGATGGTCTGGTTTGGACTTAGAGGAACTCGTGCCTAAATAATAACAGCGGCAGGAGTTAATCTTGAGGTCTGCCCTGCTTGGACGGATCAACGCCGTGTCCTCGTCGAGGCAATCGGCGGCGGGGACTTCTCGCTTACGGTCCTGGTTCAATCCATGGTCCGGAGCGAGGAGGCATGGGAAGCGGTCGCCTCCTTCTGCTAAGCAGTAATGCTAGCGAAGGAGGAGGCAGACCGTGCGCTAAAGAGCCGTAACAGAAGAAAGGGCTATTCCCAGCCACAGTGAACTATGGGTGCCTCGTCACCCGATAGCAACCAGGCTTGGGTCAGAGACGCGTCGTGTTCTACGCGCGCCTCAAAGATCTGTCAGCAAAGAAGACGGTGCTGTATAGGGTCAGTGAATACTAGTGTTAATCGCGCGGAAATAGTCACAGCGGCCCTGGAACGCAAAGGGCTTTAGGAGGTACGCAGTATGTATAAGTATTCATCTAATGATTTCCCATCCAGAAAAAAAGGTCCGATCTTCGAGGTTAAGCACACGCCTGCTGAGGTCGGTCCGACTTTCAGTCAAAGCTGATGCAGCTAAGTATCAGTATATTTGCATGGAGCGAATGGCTGTCAGACCTCCATAACCCAGTAACTAGTTAAGTAATACGGTATAATTTGGCAAACGATTTTTTAATTTGAAATTGAAAACAATATATCTAGTTTTAATTTCCGTGAATATTAGTGGGAAACGAAAAAAAACGAAAAACGACGAACGGAAAACGATTTTTTGTTTTTATGGATGGGAAGTCAGTCAGTGCCAGACTCCTACTGCCTAAAACCCAGCCCGTGTTCCTCCATGAGTGTCCTTCCTCGAGTATTTCGAACGGTTTCAGATTTTCTTGATTCTGACTGTCAGTAACGACGGACAAAAATCTACAAATTATTGCCGGCATCAAAGGCATAACATGCTTCCCAAAGCAAGCGGAATCTCAGTTATATAATGGATGGTCACCCATCCAAGGACCGACTTTGGTAAGCTACTTAACCTCGAAGATCGAACCGAGCAGCTGTTATTATTTTACCGCGAGCTTTTCCACTTACATTTAATACCATTAAAATCCAGTATAATTCATTAAAACACTATACTTTTCACACATCCTGTTTGTTTACGAAATAAGACGTAAAAAAATCACTTTACGTGTATTTTAACTTTTTAGACACAAATTCACTAGTACACTTTGTGTTTATCACAATTTTTTAGATAAACTAGTTCGTGAATTCAATTATTTTTTTGCACGTAACCATGTAAGAAGGATATAACAAAAATTTCACTGCTGCGTTTCTTATGCAACCTGATATTTCGATGACGATTCTATAATCGTAATTTTACTACTACCAACGATGGCCAAAACCTAAATACCTATTTTTGTGCTGAAAAACGCATGGCGTTCCTTTCTATACCTACGTTTTGTAATGGTTATACCATAGACCTTCGAACAACTAGATATTATTATGCCATTGCATGGCCGTGCCCGCAAAATGTGCTCTACCAACAAGCGTACAAACAATTTGACCACGTACTTTAGAAGTGTCCCAAAATTTTAGGACATCTATTCAATTATGTAGAAAATGTAAAGAATAAAATAGAAATAATACTCAGAGAATGTATGAATTATAATAAGATTTCAAAAATCCCGGCAGAAATATCGAAAAAGTCACTAAATCACTGAAAAAGTTCAATAACACTAAGAAAACCATTTATATATAAAAACTACAAACGCCGAAAGATTCTAAAATATCGCGTGAAACCGTAAACTCGTTTTTCTTAATATGACACAGGTTATTTTGGAACTTATTGATTTTCAAAAAAAATAGAGAATCATTATATAATTATCGAGAAATTATATTCTAATAAATATTTATTACAAACATTTTCAGATGACATATGTAGGTATACATAGCTCATGACGGAACTAAGCCACATGTATCCCTAAAAGATCTGAACCCGAAATAAAGTAAAAAAAAATGTCTTTGACTGAGTTCCTACAATTTTTGATGGCTGTCACAATTATCACGAGCTGTCAATTCCTATGAGTCGTTTACTCATAGAAAAATGAAAAAAAAAAATAGATATTGCCACTCATTGACACGTTTAGTTAGTATATATTTTTTAATAACGTCAATATTATCGTAGTGGCCACACTGGCGCCTCAGTGTTCTGTGGAGTTTACGTATCAATAGACTGGTCACACATTGTTGGAAATTAATGAAAACCGTGAGCTGAGGTCATCGATGCAGTAGCTATACCAAACCTAATAAAATGTTTTGATTGGATGGTAAAAAAACTAAGGAGCTCCTGGCACAATAATAACGGCTGCACGGATCGAGCTTCAAAGTTAAGCAACTCTTGCTGGAGTTGGTCTGAGGATGGGTAACCTTTGTAACAAACTGCAATTCCGCCATGCCTCGGAAAGCACGTTAAGCCGTTGTTTCTGGATGTGATTTGTCGGTCATTACGAATAGTTAAAAGAAAATTTGACTTCAGTCCTGCCAACGGGCATCGTGTTACCCAGCTGGTTTTTAATAATGATATTCAGCTTCATCTGGTTTGACTGAAAGTCGACCTCAACATAGGCTCATTAGGGAATGCTGGACAGAGTCATCATCATCTGCCTAGCCTTTTCCCAACTATATTGGGGTCGGCTTCCAGTCATACCAGATTCAGCTGAATACCAGTATTTAACGTGGAGCGGCTGCCTACCAGACCTCCACAACCCAATAACTGGTGAACATGGTAATTCTTGGCAAGACTGGTGTCAGATTTTCTGGCTTCTGACGATCCGTAACGACTGCCAAAGATCTACAAATGACAGCTGGGACCAACGGCTTAACGTGCTTTCCGAGGCACGGAGGAAACTCGGTATATTAAGATGGTCACCCATCCACAGACCAAGCTTGGCAAGCGTTGCTTAACCTTGAAGATCGATCTATGCGGCTGTTTTGATGCTGGACAGAGTGATTTTTAAAAAAAGAACCTCTTCCTTGGATCTAGTTTTTGTTAGTGCAACTGCTGATCAAAAGTTCCTGGAATAGACATCAAGGCGACCTATTATGACGTCTTAAATCCATCATGATTTCTGTGTCAGAGAGAGACGGAGTTACACAAGACAACTAGCACTATCTCTTTCCCTCACACGAATCATGATAGCATTAGCACTTCGTAATACGGCCACAGATTGGACAAATTAGTTGGGATTATTCATTTGGAATTTCCAGTGGCAAAATAACGTCGATCGGATTTTCTCCCGAGAAGACTGTTGGTAGTTATATTTTCGAGCCGTTTGGGGTTGAAGCTCTCGGGTCGTGGGGTCCGAGTGCTCTTGTTTAAAGGTTTGTTAAGAGGTTTAGTTGATACTTCCCGTGATCCAAGGGCTGGCTTTTACCTTGGACAAAGGATAAGCATTGCCATACAGCGTGGTAATGCTTCCAGTCTTTTGGATACATTACTAGTGGCTAGCGATGCGGAGGAATTTTTTGACGCCATTATTTGGCTATTTTTATTTTGAGTTAGTAAAGAGTTTTTATTTATTTAAGTGTAGATATATATATAGTAATTGTTAGTTATATTAAACCGTCACATAAAAACACTGTTTTTAACTAGAAATTCACAACCGAACTGTTTTTAAAACAAATAATTATTCAACACACAAATTCACTGCAATAATTTAAAAAAGTATAATAATAATTACCAAACTTTTAAGACGTCACTATTTATATATTTTTTCTCTCTATCTTTTGTTTGTCTGTATGTTTGTTTGTGTTGTATTAGTAAATGTTTACTATTCTTGTGTTTACTGCTATATATCTAGTTGCGGAAGGAAGCATGGTGTTGGTTTCCATTGTACAAAAATCATATTGTGCGTACAATCTGTGACGTATTCCACTGTATTTTTACATTGCAGGTTATTTGATTTTCCTGGGTTGCGAAGTTCACGGTTCCCAACTTAGGGGTTTTCCCCCAGATTTTGGGGGTAAATAAGTGAGATGGGATTTCATGGGATTTTTTTAGTGGTCTGAAATTTTTAAGGGTATTTTCAGGGATTTTTTGACTCTTCCATATTTTTAAATTGATATAATATTTATTTCTTGACCTAGCGAATTATAATGACATCTAGTTCGTAATTCTACAACCACTCTGTGATGACCAGGGCGGCAATAGGCGCCACTGGCGGTCATTTTATTGTCTGTGCATATGGCGGTTATTGTTTAAAATATTAAACATATTTACAGCATATTATTTCTAAATCATTATGAATTTATATTTATATATTTTTTTATGCGGACAACTCAGTAATTATGGCGATTTTAGGGGTTTTTGACGCAAACTTTAGAGATAATTATTTTTGAGAGTTGGTAACACTGGCGAAGTTATGCGAAAGAGTTACCGCGGCTCTGAACACAAAAGGCGTTTGAAGGGACACATTTTAGTCAATAAGATTCTGACACTCATACCCGCTCAGCCCAGAGCAGGGAAGAGTCATTTGATGATTCCCTATTTAAAAAAAAAGGGTATTTGGTGTTATAAACCTTTACAATATTTCAAATGGATTCTCTTTGTATAGCTACTCGTTAGAAACTCCTACATTATTCTCGGGAAAACTAAAAGAGCACTAATATATCAAAGAGCACTTATTGAAAAAAAAAAACAAATGTTTTTCTTTCAAACGTATGGAACTATTAAACAAAACTAATTCGCAATGAGGGCAGACATATGATTGTAAAAGAAAATAAACGAGAGGAAACAAGAAAAGCCATGCCAATTTCTGATACAAAAAAAAAAAAACTCAACAAAGCAATACAATGCGCACACGCACAATTTTCCTCCACGCTCCGTCGAGTATTCGCGTGCATTCGTTGTGTAACTGAACGCATGCTAGGCGAGGAACCGGGGTACGTAACATGTGTGCCACGGTCGGCCAGGGCCTGATGCATTCCGTAGAAAACCCTGGAGTATTTCAGGAATTTCGGTCTCGGTCATATATTGTTTCATCAGAGTTATGCTGCCGTCTAAGGTCAGGCGCATGATTTTGTGTGATTAATTCCATCACCGCTGCTCTCAAAACGGTGAAGGAAAACATCGTGAGGAAACCGGCATGTCCTAGAACCAAAAATTCGAAGACATGTGACATTCACCAACCCGCACTGGGCCCGCTTGGTGGATTACGGCCCATTCCCTCTCCTAGAGAGGCCTGTGTCGCAGCAGTGGGAAGTTAAAAGGCTGATTATGCTATGCTTATGCTAGGGAAAAAAACAGTCAAGTGCCAGTTGGACTTACGCACGAAGGGTTACGTACCATTATCTATAAAAACGGCAGAAAAATTATATCTGTTGTAAAGTTTATTTTTATTTAATTATTTATTTTTAAATTGAATTTATATCTAAATGTTGCGTGAATATTACAAGCTTCTACCTGTTGCAGTTATCGAGTAAAGCAATCACGTTTGTTGTATGGGAGTGCCCTTAAATATTTATTATATTCTGTTTTATATTATTTGTTGTTATAGCGGTAACAAAAATACATCATCTGTGAAACTCTCGAACTATCCCGGTTCATGAGATACAACCTGGTGACAGACAGACAGACGAACGGATAGCGAAGTCTTGGTAATCGGGTCCCGTATTACCGTTTGGGTACGGAACCCTGAATATTATATGACGTATCGGAAACGTTCCCGTGGCAATACGGGGATAAAATAGTAAAACGTAGCTTTCTATTGGTGAAATAATTTTGAAAATCGATTCAGTTGATCCAGAGATTATCTCTTACAACGTCACAAACTCACAAACGTTACCTCTTTATAATATTAGTATAGATGACATAATCGAGAGTATTCTTATGTACCTATAAAAAGTATAAAATAAATAAATTAAAAATTTAAAAAAACCCTCGACACAAAACTCTGTTCCCTTTAAAACGTAAAAAAAAAATCTTAAAGTACCTAAATATGTATTAAATTCTAAAAAAAATACGTCGCGTTGGGGGACCGCTCGAAAACTAACAATTTAATTACAAATAGTCTATTACCTAACTTAGCAGCGCGGTCTCCCAACGCGACGTATTTTTTTTAGAATTATTAATAGGTCAGGTCCAGCCAGGTTATGAGCTATCTGTGTGCCAAATTTCAACGAAATCTGTTCAGATGTTTTTAAGATAAGCGCGCCCAAACGCGCAGAAGGTTACATAGAGAAGAACATACAGAGTTATCTACACTAATATTATAAAGAGGAAAGATTTGTATTTATGTGTGTGTGTATGTTTGTAATGAATAAACTCAAAAACTACTGTGCCGATTTAAAAAATCTTTCACCATTAAGTAGAAAGATACATTCACCCTGAGCAACATAGGCTATATTTTATCCCCGTATTCCCACGGGAACGGGAACAATGCGGGTGAAACCGCGGGGCGCTGCTAGTTGATAATAATTTGCAATATTTTATTACAATTTACAGAAGACACAATTATATGAAGTTATCGTCTAGAGTTAGATTGTTGCTATAATGCTAACAATGAACCATAGTCTATATTGTCCTTAGTCTATTGTCTTGTCCTCGTATATTCCCAAAACAATTTACTCTTTGCAGTCAGTTTCAGTTACCGTATTGATTTTAAAGGTGGCGTGGTAATGCTGCCAGCCTTTTGGGTACATTACCAGTGGCCAACGATGCGGAAGAATTTTTCGACGCCGTCTTTTAACTTTTTTTAGTTTTAGTTTGTTTAGTGGGTTTTTAAATTTAAATGTATATATAGTAATGATTATTCTTTTTAAATAAATTATTATAATTAATTCGTCAGATAGATTTCTTTTAAAGGTAGATAAGGCCTTTCTTGTTGATGGAAATTCATTAAATGACTTCTCCCTCTCTGGGCGGAGCGGGAGGGCGAGTGTTAGACTCTTACCGTCTAAAACCCATCCGTGTTCCTCCAAATGTCCTTTGCGTTCTAGGGCCACGGTGGCTCTGTCGAAAAATCCTGCAAACTTGGCTGGGATAAGAGGAGAAAAAATCTATGACTTAGTTGTGTAACTTGTTTCGGGAAAGCGACTTTAATTCCTTTGATCCCTTTGCCTACGATTTGCTTAAAATAACGAATCCTAATTTGAAAATTGTTTTTTTCTTATCTATTTAATTGCTGTTGTAGTCGTTCTTTTTTTAAATTAATTTTTTCATCATTAAATATACCTATATATACATATATATATATATATATATTTTAAAACGTTGACCCACACTAGGATTTACTCCTGTATCGTGGGTGCATTCACAAACATGTAAACTCACATACCCAAAGACACCCAGACCCGGAACAATTATCTGTAGATCATACAAACATTTGTTCCGTGCGGGGATCAAACCCGCGACACGTAGGGCAGCAGCTGAACACTCAACCACTGCGCCAACCGTGTCTTCGAAATAATATGACATCGCACTTCTGGAACAGCCTGTATGTTCAGCAGAGGTCCGAAATTCGCTTTTGACAGGTTGATTTTTCTTAGCCTAGTTCGTTCCCACTGAAAGCCATCTATTATTATTCCAATAGTTTCACTTATTAAAATGTTATAAGTTTGTTTAGATTAGACCAAGATAAACAATGCTGTTTTTCTTTACAGAATCTACAAACATGAGGTCGTCAGTCTACATGACATCGTTCTTAATAACACTTTGCACGACGATGAAATTCGTAAAGCATGGCCCAAAGACCGCTACAATGTTCAGAGATGAGCAGATTATCTTCTCATCGGCATTCAACATCACGAAACTCCTTGTACCGGCAGACGGCCAGAAATATCTCCAAGCAGAAGCTTCTGATATACCCTCAATTTTCTTCACTGTAGCAGACCCAAAATCAGAAGGAGGTAGCTGTATTTTTGTCCTGGAAGGATTTGCAGCTTACGAAATCTTGGAAGGTGGGAGAGATTCAACAGCAGACTACAGCTTCGAGAGGGCCATATACTTCGGTGCAAAAGATGGCCTGTATAAATACCACGCAGATACACTATCAGCTAAGAAATTCGGTCCTTTTAGAGACGATATCATACAACTACAAAAAGCAAACGGCTCTGATGCTATTTACATACTAAATTCTGAACACAAAATCTATAAAATTGAAAAGAATGGAACTGTTAAAACTAGAATAAAAAGCATTGGCTGTGCCTTAGAATTTGTACTAGATACTTCTAATAATATCTACTATGTCTCATGTGGGGACCATATGCCTCATATTATCAAGGCAGACGGCAATGTACTAAGTTTGACAGCAAGTGTCATAGAAGATTTCAAAGATCTAAAACTTTTAAGACCTGCATTCATTATGGAGAACTGCATACCTTTCTTTGGTGATGGAGTCTTGTATATTTTATATTCGAATGGAACTTATGAGAAAAAAGATTTAGTGATAAAAGAAAGACCTTCGGCTTTTAGCGTAGATGCATCTCTATATTTAGTAGCAGCATTGAATGGGAAAATATACGAATTTAATGTTATGGAAGTTCTAATAAGATCGATGTTTGGGGTTGCCACAGAATGGCCTAAAGATGTGACTAAAATAATTATGTCGATTATTGATAATGCGAAAGATAATTTGTTTGGGTTTACAACGTCCATATTGTAGGTCTTAAAGTAGGCTTGTTTAAACCATGATCATGAACTGCAATTTAAACTTAGCAACATTTTCTGCAAATGCATACTTTGCTTTTGCATTCTAAGTGTTCCTACTGATTTAAATGGTTTATATCAGCGTTCGTTTTTCCTACTTGTATAATATTGTTGTAAATATTGTAAATAATTGATATTACTAAGAAATAATTAATTTTATATTATATTATAATAAGATTAATTGAAGCCATTATAATAAAAATACTCATTATTTTTTATGTTTGTTTTAATTTACAAACAGATAAATTATAGGATATGGGCAGAAGCTTAACAACACTTTTGTGGGAAATTCTACTGGTACAGTCAAATCAACTGTCTGGTAGACTTTTCCAATGTGTGGATAAAACTGATGCATATTTTCAGGCTATAGTATCATTTGACTCGGTCATTGGGTTTTCTCATTCGTCTGGATGAGACCATGAATGAATGATGATGAATGAGTGGTTGCTACCTATTAACCACACTTCAATGATCGGTGAACCATCTCGCCTAAAGTGTTACTATGCAAACAAATCTCTAAAAACACTTACGTGAAGTGAACATTAACAGTCCGCTTATTCTGAAAACATCTCACCGTGATTTGACACGGTGATGCAGTGCGATTACATTAGCATAAGCACAATTTATAGGGTAGTTGACAAAAAAATCTAATTAATCCGTCAGATAGATTTCCAAAAAATATTGGACACCTATTTTTTCCTTTTTCACGTAAACAAAAAACGAAGACGATACAATGCGTTGAAAACTTGTGTGACGTCACTTCGTGCTACGATTTTTACCACGCCGTGACGTAACAAGACCCTACTCATGATCTTTGATGCTTTTTATCTTCGTCAATTTTTATAGATTTGATAAAGCAAAAAATACGTGTCTAATATTTTTCGATAATCTAACTGACGGACTAAATAGAATCATATTTTTATTCCTCAGGAAACATCCTTATTACCTTATAATGTCCACTGCTTAGAGTCAGCCTGCGTTGATAGAAAATTAACGCAGGCTCACTGTGGTTTGGAAAAAATGTTTGGATCCAATGAAAATCTCATGATTCATCATTTTTTATTTTTGGCAACAATGCGTAGTTAATTTCACTATCCTAGTTTTAATCAGTGAACAGGATTATAGTTTCATTATTATATTCGCGGTTATGCTGTTACATAGTGTGTATATTTACTATTGATATAAACATACATATATTGGTACTAAGTATGGTAGTTTTGCTGCCTCTTGGAATATTTCTGAATTCATCTCCATTTTTTTTTACATATTTCTGTTATCTTTATGTTCATCTGTCGTATAATTTATTATATTGCAGGAATCCTGTTCGATGTGGTTTTTTTATAGATTTTAATCGACCAATTCGCCCCTAGACCGTGTAGCGATAGATTGAATAGTGTCAGACTTATCGTCCAAGAATGACTTAAGTTCTGCCAGAAGTTCTCCGAAAATTATGTTAAGGATATTGTATTCGTAAACTTTCTTGTTGTAACCGTAGTATTGCATGAGCGTAGCTTCCATAGAATATGCGGTAGGCTTGACAACGAATTCAATATCTCCCACTTCGCTTGTACCATTTTCATAAGCGATGTAGGACTTGTTATCAATGATGACAGGTACACCATTTTCGAGGATGAAAGGTGGATTGATGATGTTCACGTAAGATGGGTTCGCTGGCAGACCTTCTATCTTCTTTACTTCATCACCAACCAATACATAGACGTCCTTCTCCTTTGTGTAGTAATACAAATTGTTCTGGTAATCCAAAATGATTTCCTTGGCGTTGACTACTTTGTCAATGACCTCTTTCTTTGTTCCTGCCTCTGTGACTTTGTACAGGACGTTGTTAGCTGTCAGGACATAGATGATATCACTGCCGTTAACTTTAGCGATACTAATGAGATCATCAGTCACTGTTCCGTATTTCTCAGCCTTATTTTCAGCAGCATTGTACGAGTAGATTCCGTCCTTAGTGGCAAAGTAAGCTATTTTAGTGTCATCATTGGCTGCAGCAGCGTCCCTTCCGTTGTCGAGTAACTTAGTTGCATGTCCATTCTTCAGCATATAGAGTCCTTGGTCAGTTTTGTCACCATTTTCCTGGATATCAGCTAAGACGATGAAAGTAGTGGTGTCAGAGTCAGATCCTTCATCGTCATCTGAGTCATCTTCAAAGTTTAGTGCGTTTAAGGGTGTTAATATTTTGACGATGTCATGTTCTGCTGTATATACTGCTAGTGAGTCTGGGAAGAACTCCTCGGTGATGGTAAGGATGTCATTGTCGGGGGTGGAAGCTTCAGCGACAGCGGTATCAGAGGTTGGAGCGGAATACACTAACCCCGCTAGGAGAGATGCCGTGAAGAATATTAGCAGCTTCATGTTGTGATCTGGAATTAAAAATATAAACTGTTGTATTTCTTTTAATAACTGATGCTGCAGCTGTGGTAATAGAAGGTCAAAAAGATATTAAGAAGGACTTTGTTTTTAGAAACAATTCAATAAACTAGGAAAAGGGCTTTTTAATAGATTATAGACATCGGTGGTGTGTAAATTGAAATTATTCGTCATGGTTACCTTTCCATCGGCGTGGATATTGAAAATTATCCATGGGAACATACTTTGGGGATTTCTGTACAAAAAAATGTCAGAACTAGTAGGTATGGCAGCTAGGGCAGGAAAACGAAACACACGGACACGAATGCAAAAGTAAATCTATACTTCTATACTAATATTATAAAGAGGGAAGATTTGTATTTTTGTATGTAACGAATAAACTGAAAAAAGACTGGACCGATTTCAAAAATTCTTTCACCATTAGAAAGCTACATTCACCCTGAGTAACATAGGGTATATTTTAACCCCGTATTCTCACGGAAAAGAAACTACGTGGGTGAAACCGCGTTGCGCTGCTAGTAATTAATAATAGTATCTTGTGGTGCTGGCATACCACTGAATCTGGATAGACAGGATGCCGAACAAAACATAGTTGAGAAAAGGCTAGGTAATTGATTTTGTTGCCGTTACAGGTTGCGGAATTTTTTAGAAAGAGCCACCGCGGCTCAGAAACGCAAAATGCATTTGGAAGAACACGGATGGGTTTTAGTCAGTAAGCGTCTGACACATGATTTTCCGTCCTAAAAAAAGGTAGATTAATTCTTCTAAGTACCTATTTATTGATTGGGGAGGTTGTATAACAGACGGATCCAGTACGTATCATACGATAATCTTAGTTTCGCCGAAATTAAGACATCATTTCTTTATTTCACATTGTTATCATGAGTAATGTTATTGTTACTATTTATGATAAATACTACAATATAACGAGTATTTTGTTTAAACTTATCAAACCAAATGAACTCTTGAACTACTAAGATTATGAATTTATGTAGATATTTACCACACATCTATAGAAGGTAACTACATACATGGGTCTAAATAGATTGCGGTTTTTAAGGTTATCAATGTTTCATTTAAATAAACTGTTTCTTTAGCGCACTCAGGGACACTCTTGTTACCTGAAGATAATCAAATCATTAACTTTAATTGACCAGCGTAATTATGTCACAAAATAACTATGTTAGCAAATAAAGACAATGGAAATAAGTGATGTTGGTTTTCACGAACTTTCTTTAAATTTTAAGAGCATTTTCATCTACTATTATAATTAAGGGATACCTAAACGCCAAGATGGCTTTTAAACGAAAGGACCTGAATATCGAGCCCCCAATAAACTACAGGAATGATGTGAAGTGTTAATTATTAAAATTCAAGTCAATCTAGACTAAACTAATAATTATATCAGTACCCTGAAGGGAATTTTAGGTTTTGTTTATATCTGAAATCATCAAATGTCTTCTTCTGTTCTGGGCGGAGCGGCAGTAATCCACCACGCGGGCCCAGTGCGGGTAGGACATGCCTGTGTCTTCACGATGTTGTTCTTCACCGTTTTGAGTGGTAATGAAATAAATTACACAATACAATGCGCCTGGCTGGGTTTGAACCCGCGACCTACAATTCATAAGTCGGGGCCGTTACTTCTCGGCCACCACCAATTTGGTATCGATTAGCCGAATTTTCCAGATTATTTATTTATTTATAACTTCATGTAGGTACAATAGAAATAACAATCTCCATTCAACCGGGTGGTACAGACTACAGAGATAACATGATGATAAATTAGGCGATCGCAAAAAAACGTAGCATAATCAGCCTTTTAACGTTCCCACTGCTGGGACATAGGCCTCCTATCTAGGAGAGGGAATGGGCCGTAATCCACCACGCGGGCCCAGTGCGGGTTGGTGAATGTCACAAGTCAACAAACGTAGCAAATATCAGGAAAAACTTCGAAGAATCTAGTCTGTGTGACCCAAGGGCTGGCTTTTACTTCGGACAGAAGACAAGCATTGCCATACAACGTGGCAATGCCGCCAGTATTTTGGGTTCACTACCAGTCGATAGCGATGCGGACGAGTTTTTTAATGCCATATTGTAAATAAGATGATTTTAGTTTTTTTTTTATGTGTATAAGTATTTTAATATAAAACTTGCATTTATATATCTATACTAATATTATAAAGAGACAACGTTTGTGTGGTTGTGAGTTTGTGACGTTGTAAGGGGTAATCTCTGGATCTACTGAACCGATTTTCAAAATTATTTCACCAATAGAAAGCTACGTTATTGTGGAGTGTCATAGGCTACGGCTACAAAGGCGGGTGAAACCGCGGGGCGCTGCTAGTCATAAATAATCATAATTAAAATAAATAAGTTACATACATTAAGACAGTGATGAATAGAATCGAAATACTCTTTGTTGTAGGTACTCAATCTGTCTTTTCTAAATTAAATTTAGATTGAACAGTCCACTGCTGTGGTGGCCCTGGCTTGGCAAGGCCCATTTTCCCTTTTCCACACACGTCAGTCCTCTGCCATTGCAGGGCAGTCCTCCAGTAAGTAAGTTCGTCTTTCCACCTTCGTCTTGGTCTGTGACCCAGTCAGTGGTTCTTTGAGTTCGCAGCTCATCTGATATGAGACAAAACACGTACGGCCGCTTTCCGGGTAATATCTGTGTTGCTAGTTTTATCGCGCAGTTAAATAAAATTATTAGGGTGTATGAATGGGTGGTCTTGTCGCTAAAAGCGGTCCCTTACAACTGTGGATAGCTTTGACAGAGAAGGAAGAGATATAAGAAAAGAACCTACGACGGATACGGGAAGGAAATTCGGTTAAAATGTTAATTAGGTTAAAAAACACTAATTCATCTTGTGTCTAGCCTTTTCCCAATTATATTGGGGTCGGCTTCCAGTCAAAAGGATTCAGCTGAATACCAGTATTTTATGTGGAGCGGCTGCCTACCAGACCTCCACAACCCATTAGCCAGGTAACACGGTAGGTACTTCTTGGCAAGACTTGTGTCAGATTTTCTGGCGTCTGACAATTCGTAACAACTGCCAAAGATCTACAAATGTCAGCCGGAACCAAGCACGTGCTTTCCGAGGCTTGGTAGAATCTTGGTATGTTAAGATGGTCACCCATCCACAGATCAACCTCGGCAAGCGTTGCTTAACCTTGAAGATCGACCCGTGCAACTGTTATTTAGCCACAAGCTCCTCTATACCGACACTTAATAAAGAAACAAAAAATGTTGAAAATATAAGTAAAGAATGATGGCATAGGTACTGTAGTATTATATTATCTGTGGCATAGGTAATAATTTGAATTACAAGGCCAAATAAAAGGTCGTCTGCCTAACCTTTTCATATGCATACAAGCATCATAAAACTCATTCACTCATTTTCAGTCATAGCAATTTGGCTAATGGACATAATAGCCCTGCCAATAACAGCTATTTCAGCGAATGATGAAGAGGAAATTGGCTTAATTATCGTCATCAATGATTGATTGATGATAGCAGTTCTCATTGTAAGCAGGCACAATATTGCTGACAGAAATACCTCCATACATAGCAGGCAAATATCATCAGCTAACCAGTTCCCGTTGTTGGGAATACCTTCACTGGCTAAGGAGCGGAATTCCATGCTAGAGTCTGTGTTTCCTGAAAGCGACAACCTCACCCAGGTTGTCGCTTTCAGAAAACACTCCGACTTCGAACAGTTTAATTCTAGGAAGCGTTCTCGATTGTTGACGCATTGTCAAATTTCATCAGGTTAGATCAAACGGATCAGAGCGGTCAAATGCAAGCCAAATAAAGCAAAAAAAAAATGGAACGGCACACCAGTATTTTTACACGGGGCGACCGATACAGTCCAATAAATTCCAAGTACTGAGTAATATTTTGTTAACGAGCTAACAATGACCATACAGCCTCTATGCTCGCAGCGAGCTAACGTTGATTGTATTGTATTTCGTTGTCTAACTTCTAAGCTTAGAAGACAGATGGAATTTAATGTATGGTCATCCACTCGAGAACCCACATTATGCATAAGCATAAGCATAATCAGCCTTTTAACGTTCCCACTGCTGGGACACAGGCCTCCTCTCTAGGAGAGGGAATGGGCCGTAATCCAGCACGCGGGCCCAGTGCGGGTTGGTGAATGTCACATGTCTTCGAATTTTTGGTTCTAGGATATGCCGGTTTCCTCTCGATGTTTTCCTTCACCGTTTTAAGAGCAGTGGTGAAGAAATGAATAACAGAACCCACATTGGCAAGTGATTATATTCAAGATAAGAATGCTTCGAAACATGCTGGTCTTGCTCCATAGGACAATATTGGGTGTAGTAGACTAAGCCAAACTTGTCGGTCTCTATGTGTGATTATTATCAACTATGTATATAGGTGTAGTTACTGATCTTTTATAGTTAATTTAACACATACTGATCCATTGTTGATAACTATATAAACCAATGGTTAAAAAAATTGTAAATATGTACTCACATATTTACAATTTTCAAACTAATTAGTTTGCTTAGCTGTTCACAAATTTGCTAGTCTGGGATATAGTACTCACTATATCCCAGACTTGCAAAATTAATTTTACCTCTGCTGTCATTACTTTGTTATACCTGTTAGTAGTATAGTACCTTGAAGATCGACCCGTGCGGCTAATAATATTACGTGTTTTAAACCACGAGCTCTTTTCTTCACCACTGCTCTCAAAACGGTGAATGATTTCTCATCCATCCAAAAAGCTCCCGCCATCCCATTCTCACCTGACCTTCCTGTTTCCTGTGTCCTAAGTTCTCAAATGACTTGGCTAGGCTAAGTCACCAAACGATTTCAAACTAATTAGTTTGCTTAGCTGTTCAATTAAACGGGATGTCACTTAGACCGCTGGTTGAACGGCGCCATTCAATGAAAAGGCTAGGCAGCCAATAAAAGGGCTGACTAAGCTGTGATATTAATAAATTACTGCTACTGAGTCATTTTATTTATTTAAATATCGTTGAGATAGGAGAGCCATTTTGGACTCCCACAAGTATTTTTGTGTTGTTAACTTTTATCCCCAAATGTCCTACTTTGGTATTATTCGTCAAATCGTTGAGTTCCTTAAAGTTCTAAGTTTGAGCTATACGGTAACTGACAAATGCTTGCATTGTCTGGACAGGTCCGCTCAAATCTGTGTGGTACTTTCCTCAAAAGGTCACATTGACCTACACGGTTCTCATATAATTTGACCAGTACGGATTGTATGGACTTTATAAGTAACTTTGACCTCTGAGTTTGTTTCTGTGTTTGTTCTCAGGGTAGTCGGCTGGGAAACACCGGCTTCATCTAGCTCAAAATCACCAAAAATATTGGAGTGTAAAAGTGTTATGTTTAACCTACTTTCAAAAGAAAAATCATTTATCACTTCTTTATTATTATAAGACCTTTAATTGTTTTATTCTATGAAGTCGGCTTAGAACTGAAGTTTACTTTGTTAATAGTGAAAGCTATCAAGGCAGTTATTTATACCAAGTTCAAAAGTTTCAAGAGGTTCCATGCTTTAGGACCTTTAAAATATCGCAAGGGTACTGGCATGTCCTAGAACCAGAAAATCGAAGTCCTGAGTGACAGAAAACTGAGCCCGCGGAATATTCTTTGGAGATGATGATGGATGCACGTCAAACCGAATAACAACTATTTTTCTTGAGTAAAGAAAAACCAAGAACTGCTACTACTATATTGAACACAGAAAAAACTCCTTGACAAGGAACTCAAGAACTTTATTATCTTTATTGATTTCGCAGATTTTTTAAAACCTGTCAGCAGATAATACCGAAACTATTGCTTAATTTGTTTTAGGGTTCCGATCATCCGTACGAAACGGAACCCTTATAGGATCATTCGGGTGTCTGTTTGTCTGACTATCCGACTGTCACAGCCATTTTTCTCCAAACCTACAGGACCGATTTTGTTGTAATTTGGTACAACATTTGAATTTCTGTGACCCAAATACTGACGCGTTACGTAAATAAACAAATTTTGAATATGGGGGTCACTTTTGGGGGACAAACTAGAAAATTACAAAAAAAATGTTTTTCAACCTGTACCGTGTGACATTCTAATTCAAAATAAAATCTCATTCTAGGAGCTCGTGGCTAAACTATAACAGCCGCACGGGTCAATCTTCTAGGTTAAGCAACGCTTGCCGAGGTTGGTCTGTGGATGGGTGACCATCTTAACATAACGAGACTTCTCCGTGCCTCGGAAAGCACGTTGGTCCCGGCTGTCATTTGGAGATCATTGGCAGCCGTTACGGATTGCCAGAAGCCAGAAAATCTGACACCAGTCTTGCCAAGAAGTACCGTGTTCCCCAGTTAATGGATTGTGGAGGTCTGGTAGGCAGCCGCTTCACGTAAAATACTGATATTCAGCTGAATCCGGCTTGACTGGGAGCCGACCCCAATGTATTTGGGAAAAAGGCTAGGCAGATGATGATGACCGTGTGCCATTATGAAATGAAGGGTTTTTTTTTTAATAATTTTAAAATAAATAATTTTGAAGTTATTTAAGAAATTAGACGAAAACTAACCATTTATATTATCACCGAAACTATTGAGGCTACAATTAGAAAAAATAAGGTTATAATTGTTCTTTATTTAAAGATCAAGAACCCAGAAGAGTGTTAAAATAACATATATAACAAAAAGCTGCAATGCTATTCTGTAAGAACTCACTCCAGTGCTCACTTCTGATTCTGCGGTGAAAACTGTATTTGGTATTCTGTAACTTGATGAAAACTGCACTAGCGCCAATAAGTGAGAAAATATGTGAAGCGAACTTAACTTGACAGTCAGAATATCAAATACTTTTAACTTCAGGTGAGTTACGAAGTGTAATCGAAAATGAGATATGAATCGAATTCGCACGTGAGTTCTTACAGAATAGCACTGCAGATTCGTTCGGAACCCTTTGCACTAGAGTCCGCACTTGGCCAATTACTTTTTTGTATGCTACAAAACGCTTTCTTAAATGCATTGTTACTATATAGTGAGAATGCATTTCGGGACCTCAGGATTCCGTGAATATTCTCGGGACCCTGAGGAAGTGCCACACGTTTTAATGAAATGTGACAGCAACTACCGATTATCCCTGTTTTCACTAAGTATATCCAACTTATGAATAACTATGGAATACATGTGTTTTAATTAATATTATTTATGACAAATAACAAAGTAACTAACTGCTAAAATCAATCGTTCTAATTGTCAAGTTATCTTTAAAAGGGTATTTGTATTCTCGAAGAAACATTTGGATCAGTTCGGCTTAGCTATAAACTAAAAATAACTATGAAAAAAAAAATGCAAACTTATGCTATGATAAGCTTGTAAATGTCAAGGTCAAAGAAGAGGTCTCTTCTTATAAGAAAGAGGAAAACAAACATTTAATACGAAGCTTGTTCACTGTGTTGTAGATGAGAAAAACAAAAATGGCGGCTTACCTCAAATACGTGTTCACAAACTGACCAATGACATCAAACTACATCGCATTTATATGCAGCCGTAGTTAAATATAAAGTAGACTACGATAACTCCGAGTTAATTAGCGATTTATCAATGTGTTTGTCACAACACGACCTCACTTTTGGTCAAGTTTTATACCCGTATTAGCTTTTGTCCGCGATTTCGCCCGCGTGCTAAGAATTTTAAGGGTTTTAATTTTTTTGCACGCTAATCCTTTTTGTAATAAAGAAAATGAAATGCAATAGTATCCTAATTTACTGTTTATAACATCAGCTATCCTTTTTTTCTGGTTGGGAAATCATCAAATGACTTCTTCCGCTCTGGGCTGAGTGGAATGGAGTATCACACTCTTACTGATTAAAACCCACACCGTTCCTACTGATGCCCTTTGCGTTCCAGGGCCGCCGTGACTCTTTCGAACGAATTTTGCAACCATATCAGCTCTATGGGGCCCCGTCATCTTTGCTGACATCTCTTAGAAGCATGCGTGGAACCAGACGCTCCGTCGATCCAGGCCGGGCCGGGCCGGGTCAATGAGTGGCTCGCCGTCCACAGACCCAAGTCTATGATGGCCGGGAATAACCCTACGACTCCCGAAGCGTCTTCTGCTATTGCGGCAGCTGATGTGTGAGGCATCCCTCTCCCTCCCGCGGTCTGCTTCCTCCTTCGCTAGCATTATTCGCAGAAGGAGGTGGACGTTGTAGACGCTTCTCGCTCCTGACCATGGATTTATCTTTCGCCAGAAGCGAACATCAGCTATCTTCCAGTGAAAATTGGGCGCGGTGTTTCGAATATTTGCAGGAACAAACAGGCAGACACACAGAAATACAAAAAAAGAACAAATGTCATTATCATCTTGTTGCTCTTATTCCATGTTACTTGGGGTCGGCGCAACACGTTTAATTCTTCCATTCTGTCCTCCGTCCCGTTTTTTTATAACTTTTGGACTATCATATGCATTTTGTAAAAGCAGTAATTTTGATATTACAAACAAACAGACACTTCAATTTTATTTATTTGTAACATATATTATTTTTAATATGGAAATACTGTATCTCGGGAGTCGAGAATCTAGTAGTGTTTTGACTATTCACGAAAATATTCCAGATAACTTTAGAGGTCGTGGTTACTTGTGGAATTGTTGTATATCCAAAAAAAAAATGCATAGGGTCTTATACCTGATGAGATAAGACTTATGTTTTCAATATTCAAGCAGACTTAAGCCCCGTATAGGAGCAGTGGTGGCCAAGTGGTAACGGCCGCGACTTACGAATTGTAGGTCACGGGTTCAAACCTAGCCAGGCGCATTACTTTGTGTAAATAATTTCATTACCACTGCTCTCAAAACGGCGAAGGAAAACATCGTGAGGAAACCGGCATGTCCTAGAACCAAAAATTCGAAGACATGTGACATTCACCAACCCGCACTGGGCCCGCGTGGTGGATTACGGCCCATTCCCTCTCCTAGAGAGGAGGCCTGTGTCCCAGCAGTGGGAACATTAAAAGGCTGATTATTATGCTTATGCTAAGCCCCGTATCCAGTAGGCAACATTTGTTGCATGACACGTGAATCTCAACATCAGCATCAGCAACGCTGCACAACGACGCGCGACATTGTCAGCAGGCGCGTTTCATTGCCTTTGTTACTGAGTAAACGCGTTCCTCGTTACCGTTCAACATGATGAGCAGCATATGTTGCATCATATCGCGCGTCAAATGTTGCATCGAGGATACGGAGCTTCAGTAATGAACCAAACTGAAACACAATGAGACTTATGGGAAGGGAAAGATTACAAAAGCCCTTGGTGGTCTTAAAACAGTTAAGAGCTTGTTAGTTTTTTGGACTAGCCTAATCCACTTCTCAGTTATGAACTAATCATATTTAATAGCTGGGGGGAATATTGAGGAGCCTTTTTCTAACTCGGTCGGCTTCCAGTCTAACTGGATGCAACTAAGTACTGTATTTTACACACAGCGAATGCCTGACCGGGATCCACAACCCAGTAACAGCGTAACACGGTACCTCTTGACAAGTTTGGTTCCATTTCTGGCTTCATCATCATCATCATCAACAGCCTGTTGCAGTCCACTACTGGACATAGGCCTCTCCAATTGCACGCCACTTAGATCTATTTTCGGCTTCTCGCATCCAGTTTCTGCCAGCCGTCCTGCGCAAATCGTCACTCCACCGTGCCTGAGGACGTCCTACACTACGTTTGCCGAGACGCGGTCTCCACTCTAGAACTCGTTTACCCCAACAGTTGTCGGTTCTACGACTAATATGGCCAGCCCACTGCCACTTCAGCTTACTAATCCGGTGGGCTATATCAATTACCTTGCTTCTCTGACGGATCACCCCATTTCTGATGCGATCCCTCAGAGACACACCGAGCATAGCCCTTTCCATAGCCCGCTGAGCGACTTTGAGCTTATGGACCATACGAGCCGTCAGTGTCCACGTTTCGGCTCCGTATGCCATGACGGGTAGGACGCACTGATTGAAGACTTTCGTCTTTAGGCACTGTGGAATCGACGATGTAAAGACTCGACGTAGCTTCCCAAACGCTGCCACACCCAACTGAATTCTTATGTTCACCTCGCCCTCAAAGTTATTTCTACCTAACTGCAATGACTGCCCGAGGTACACATATTTTTGAACAACTTCGAGAACGGCACCGTGAATCGCAATCGGTTCCGGTAGAACATGTTCGTTGAACATGACCTTGGTTTTATCCAAGTTCATCTGTAGGCCGATGCGTACAGAAGCGCCAGCCAGGTCATTCAGCAACTGTTGTAGGTCCTGCAGCGTTTCTGCCATAATGACGATATCGTCTGCAAATCGCAAGTGAGAGATGTACTCGCCATTGATGTTAATGCCACGTTCTTTCCAGTTCAGCGTCTTGAACATATGCTCCATTGCATTAGTGAACAATTTTGGGGAAATAACATCCCCTTGTCTCACTCCTCGATGCAACGGTATGGGACTTGTTTGCTGATTCTGTACTTGAACGGATATGGTGGTGGCCTCGTAGAGACATCTCATCAGTTGGATGTATCGCCAGTCTACTTGGCAGCGCTGCAGGGACTCCAGAACAGACCAGATTTCAACCGAGTCAAAGGCCTTTTCATAGTCCACAAATGCTAGACACAGGGGCTGATTATACTCTTCGGTCTTTTGTATAATCTGCCGCACTGTGTGGATGTGGTCTATGACCACCCATAACGACTATAAATGACAGCCGGGACCAACGGCTCAAAGCTTTTGGATGTGACTTGAATCAAGGCCTGATATGGATGCCCTTGGGCACGATAATATGGTTATGATGATGATTTTAATTCAAACAGTCGCGTAGTATTAGTAAATCGGGCTGGTTTCCGCAACTCCACGACTAAGCGCGTATTTTGCATGCCGGTGGGACAAATGTGTCATTCGATCCACCCCAGCTCCCCACGGAAGGCCAGCAACGCCTTCGTGTTACTAACTATCTCACAGAGGGTACCTGGGTTTCCGAAGCACTTAGCCCTGTAATCGGCGACTACGGGGCAGCTTAGAAGCAGATGTGCTGCTGTCTCATCCTCCTCCAAGCAGGCTCAGCAAAGCGGGCTGTCAGTGACTCCTTAGAGGTGTTTATTAAAAGACTCGTGGCCAGTTGTGACGGCTGTGACTGTACGTAACTGTTGTTTTGGCAGTCTTAGGGCTTGTTTCGCGAAAAGGTCATCAATAGAGGGAAGTGCCTCTTTGTTCTGTCTACACTAACCATGTCAATACACTACTACTACAATCGCCTACTAATGGCCGAAACCAATAACCGATCTATCGCATACTGGAGATAGATCGGTTATTGGGTTCGGCCGTAAAAGGATTAGAAATCAACTAGCACAGTCCAGCAAAAGATATAATCTATCAGTGATTAAAAGTTACAATCAAAGCTTGTCGAAACCCCAAAATGCAAGGAATTAAAAAAAAGTACCAGAAAAGTTCTCGTAATATCAGAAAATATCACCTACTAGTTATGACTTCTTGAAATGTAAGTACGAAGATAAGCTAATGCCATAGGCCACGATATGGAGAGATTACCGCGAAACACGTTATAAAACAGTCACTGTTTAATCTTAATACAACAGAACTGTTTTCCATTTTAGAATTATTGGAATTACTGGGGGATTTTTGAATCGTTCGTTGGTTCTCATCTGCAGTTTGTTCCTTAGATGAATTTTAACAGTTGTAAGGGTCGATTTTCAAGGTTAACAAACTGAGTCTCCTTCGTGCATCAGAAAGCATGCTAAGCCTTTGGTCCCGGCTGTCATCATCTGCCTAGCCTTTTCCGAACTACATTGGGGTCGGCTCCCAGTCAAGCCGGATTCAGCTGAATACCAGCATTTTACTCTAAGTGTTTTGTGAAAAAGTTTTTATTTCTATTGAGTTTTGCTTATGATGCGTTATGATTTAGTACAACACTATCGAGACATGTCTGATGATTCAACCAAGAATCAATTTGATCAGAGAAACATAGTATCGGTCGATGTGGTGACCCTCGGGGGAGACTCACTACTGGTATTTCTAACAGTGGACGCTTTCAGCTGAAATGGTGGTGATGGTAACCTTATCTATCTTTCTTTCTACACTATCATCATGTGTATACTGCAAGAGTTGGTTCACATTAGGTCGGACCGACAGTTTACCGTTGACCGACTGTCGGTTGTTGCTGTTCACACTAGACGCTGCCGACCCGACCTAATGTGAACACCACTGACGGTACGGTCGTTCTACTGCCCGGATCGTCACAAAGCAGTCAGTCGTGAGTTGACTTTTGTGTACGATGGATGACGAAAAGTTCTGTATTTATTTCGCCCTCCATATTTAAACGGGTTTCCTCTGCATACACGTCGACGTAACTGCTCGCGCGAGTGCCGAGAGCGGGGAATGAGCGGGTGGAAGGGTGACGGGTGGGTGGCTCCGCCGCTTCGCACCGACAAATGTGAACGGCGCTATACTTGCCAGTACGCCAATATTATGCGGAAGCGACATAAATCGTGGCTGAACGTGCGGTAAAAGTGTCGGCTCCGTTAGTTTTTCGGGTCGCCGGGCCTATGTGAACGGTGCTATTGAAATACATATGCCAATATGGATCCGACACGCTTGTCGGCCCGATAAAACTGTCGATCCGACCTAATGTGAACCCACTCTTACGTCTATTGCAGATTGCAGATATATCGACTGCTGAACGGGAAGTTTTGGATGCCAGATCTGGAAAAGCGTGATTGGATTTTTGGCATACTCATTAGGAAAGTTTTTTATATTGCTCAGCCTTGGATCGTCAGCATCTCCACTTGAAATCAATATCAAATGCCTGAGATGGCCTTCTTAAGCATTTGATATTGATTTGAAGTTTATCACTCTTTCCGATTAGGTGAGATTTACAAGAGATTCATTTTAAAAGAGTTCCGTTGTTTCTTTTAAACGAAACGGAGTTTATCAAATGTTTTTATTTAATGTGGGCTCTTGTCACCGCCGGGGTGTTAGCTGTATTAGAACCAAATGGCTTGGCGTGAGACGGGAAGCCAGATGGGATGACCATAATGCCTTGGAAGGTGGATAGGCCTTTAGTGTGGGATGCAACATGTGTCGATACCCTTGCGCCATACCACCTTCTTAGCATGGCGGGTTGTGCTGGGGCGTCTGCGGCAGGTGCAGAAAATCTCAAACGGCGCAAATACAACAACCTTATTGGGAATTATGTATTTGAGCCGTTTGGGGTTGTAACACTACGGCCATGGGGTCCGAGTGCTCATTGACTTTTTGTAAAATCAGTAAGAAGTTAGTCGACTCTTCACGTGACCAGAGAGCTGACCTTTTCTTTGGTCACCGAATCAGCATTGCCATTCAACGTGGCAATGCGGCCAGTGTTCTGTGCACCTTTCCCGTTGACAGCGATGTGGACGAATTTTTCGATGCCCTATGAGTCTTTCCCCCTTCCCCCCTTTTTACTACGCTTGTAAATTTATATTCAAGTCTTAGCAGTTAACAATTCCGTCGCTTAGTTACAGGTGGAGTTAAGCATTTATCTGTATGCGTGTGTGTGTGTGTGTTGAAATGAAACTAAATGCCAAAGAAGTAACAGTTTATTTAGTTATAAACATTTCGAGATGGTTCGGGCTGGTCTCGTCATTCGAGGTCTTGGAAGGAGAGGCTCCTGGTAGACAAGGCATTCTGGTTACCCTAAGGCAAGAAAAGTGCAGTGATAAATGAAAATGGTCGTTATTTCCTAGACTGTAAAGTAGAAAGTATGAAGCGAGAATGATTTTCCAAGGGTATTATAGGGATGTTTCCTGAGTAAAAAAATATAATTCTAATTAGTCCGTCAGCTAGATAAAATCAAACAATATTGGACACGTAATTTTTGCTTTATTAAATCTATAAAAAATAACGAACCAAAAAAGCATCAAAGAGGAGGAGTGGGGCTTGTGACGTCACGTCCAAGTAAAAATTGTAGCGAGTAGTGACGTCACATAACTTCGTTTTTTATTTACGTGACAAACGGAAAAATCCGAGTCCAATATTTCTTGGAAAGCAGCGGAAAGCTTACTGACGGACTAATTAGATTTTTTAGTCAACTACTATTTATTATGTAGTGTAGGACGTCCTCAGGCACGGTGGAGTGCGATTTGCGCAAGACGGCTGGCTGAAACTGGATGCGAGAAGCCGAAAATAGATCTAAGTGACGTGCAATTGGAGAGGCCTATGTCCAGCAGTGGACTGCAACAGGCTGTTGATGATGATGACTATATTATGAAGTACTATTATCGCTATGTTATGAATTAAATATTCATCTTTACAAGCTTTTGGCAGCGGTTTAGTGTGTGTGACGTGTTAATGGCAATGACGGAACTTATACCAATGGGACATACTCCCCCGGTTGACCTATGTGCTACATAATTTCATCCAGACCCCTTCAGCCGTTTCTGCGTAATGGAGTGAAAAACATCCATCCTTATCCATTGATTAAGTAGTAAGATTGCAAGTTGCGGAATTTGTTCGAAAGAGACACCGCGGTCCTGGAACTTAGAAGGCATTTGGAGAAATACGGGTGGGTTTTAGTCATTAAGAGACTGACTCTACCTTCTGCTCAGTCAGGAACGGGAGTAGTGATTTGATGATTTCACATCTCTCTGATCATCATCTTTGGTGTTCGTTGTTGAAGGTTGTGTTCTTCGTTCTCGCCTATGCATATTTTTGACACGAATGATTTAATTACGGCTTGGAATGAACAACAAACTTCGTCTTTTGACTGACTGACGCTTGGACGCGAAGAGCAGTGGTGGCCGAGTGGTAACGGCCCCGACTTACGTGGGTTCAAACCCAGCCAGGCGCATTACTTTGTGTAATTAATTTCATCACCACTGCTCTCAAAACGGTGAAGGATAACATCGTGAGGAAACGGGCATGTCCTAGTAGAGCGAAAAATTCGAAGATTTGTGACATTCACCAACCCGCACTGGGCCCGCGTGGTGGATTATCCCCATTCCCTCTCCTAGAGAGGAATCCTGAGTCCCAGCAGTGGGAACATTAAAAGGCTGATTTGTTTGTTTGTTGACGCTTGGATATTGAAATGTGTTGTGATCATGATTTTCAAAGCAAATTTTCCACATCAGCAACATTAGAAACTGCATTATAGCGTACGCATTAAATACTCGTGTTTAGTTTTTACAAACTGCAAAGCTTGCAAACAATTAGGATTCATTTATTCAAAGTAGGTACTGAAAATCGACACGTTTTGAGCGTTAAAAATTCGTGTGAAGGTGTGTGTTCAAAACGCCCGCCCGTCACCACTGCCAAGTGTTTGAGCTGGGAAGACGAAGTAACGAAACAAAACCCAGCAACCCAACTATCTGTTAAGGTAGATCTTGTTTTAATGCTAATATACGTTTAGTAATGTTTCGCTAAGATAGGTGCCTAAAGAAGTTTCAATTAAAATAATTTTATCTCGATGTTAAGCTTGATCATTCACACAACAATACTGCTACATACGTGATAGTAACTTAACATCACGCTTCCCTGAAAAGAGCAGAGGTGAATCTTTAGTGGTCTCAATTTGGGCATGCCACCATTGTAGCGATAAATCTCCTTTTTTCAATGTATGTACAGCGATTACGCTGAGATTTCTGACCCGTTTTACGTGATTGTTTTTTTATTCGATGAATCAATAGTTGCCATTTGGTCCCATAAGAATTTATTTAAGTTTCGTTTTATTTTATGAGCATTTTTGTTAATTTCAATAAATTATAGCAAATCTGTCGGGATAGCTGAAATCGCATGTTTGTTTATTGTTTAAACGAATTTATATCACGTACGCTGTGATAGATATGTTTAGCTGGGAGTGAACCACTAAAAAGTGAAATATAAAAAAACACTTTTTACAAAAAAAAAATATAACCGACTTCTAAATAAAAAAAAAAAACAAAAAGTACAAAATAACTTTAATTTCGGAAGTCGGTTTGTTCAGAAAACAAAAAAGCAACTAAAAACACCGAGTTTCGAAATTAAAGTTACTTACTAGTACTTTTTGTTTTTGACAAGCAGTTGGAGATGCGGCACGGCGTCCTCACCTTCCGCATGATGCAGGTGCTCACCGGACACGGCTGTTTCGGGAGGTACCTGTGTCGGATCCAGCGGGAGGACACGTCCGGGTGTCATCACTGTGTGGATCGCCCGGAGGACACGGTGGAGCATACGGTGGAGGTCTGCCCTGCGCGGGCGGAGCAACGCCGTGTGAAAGCTCCCTTCCGGCCTGGTTCTGGTTCGGAGCGAGGGGGCATGGGAAGCATTCACTTTCATTGCGAAGGAGGAGGCAGACCGCGTGAGGGAGAAGACAACCTCACGCCCCAGCCGCCGCAACAGAAGAAGACGCCCCGGGCGTCGGGAAACGCAGGGCGATTCCCGGCTACCTACGATCAACTCTGTCATTAACAGGAAAGTGAAAAAACACTCCTGTATTTTGCTGAAGAACTCAGATCGAAAACTTGCAAACACTCCTGGCATTTGTACCTCCCGGGTTTATCTGTGTTTACCTTGCAATCAAGAGACCAACGTGGCTAACAGGCAACTTTCCTAACATTATAAGTATTTTGATGAGATCAATATGTTAACCGTTAAAAAGATAACACTGTGTACAAAAAAAAGCTCCAGCAAACCTAGAAGTAACTTTGGTTCTTAAACAGTCTTGAAACTGTCAAATGAATAATGACTTATCTACTTGAATTAATTTGTTCGAATTTTAAATTAAATTATTTATTTTTTTTATAAATATAAACTTAAAAATTTAGTCCAATTATTTTGATAGACTCACGGTAGCAAAATAGTAAAACAAAAAAATAAGAAATTGAATTACTGCAGTATCAAATAAATTATGTAATTATATCAATATAAAATTATAAATGTAATTGTAAAGTATGTTTAGACAGAAGTCTCATGTAAAAAGGGCGAACTTAGCAACATGCACATGTTTTCATATGTCTCATGCATCATTGTTTACTTTTCAAGGTAAAACGTACTTGTGCATGGCATGCTAAAGAATTTAAAAAAAGATTTGTATATTATGATCGGGTAATAATCTTATAGGTGTGTAATAAAAAGCGTAATTAACTTAAAATAAAAAACATTTATTTATAAAATCATGATATAGTTAAAACATATCAAAAATTCGTACATTCACATTTTAAGGCAACATCATCGGCTCTTAGCATTTTTTATATTACTAAAAATAAAAATAAAATATGCCAAAAATGTCAAACATCAGCCATTTTATGCTTGAGATTTTTGTCAAAAATTAAACTAATCGGTCCAAAAAACTTTCAACAATTTGTATAAAATATTTTAGTATATTTTTTTTGTACTAATTCTCTTAATAAAATATAATTTTACTTTGGAAAATGTGATAAGTTTGGGCAATATATATTGTTATCACATTCCCCACTAAAGTTTATGTTAAATTAATAAATATTCTTTTGTCGTTTTTTATTGTCATGTATCTTTTTTACTTAAAATAAAAATGGTGCTACTTATAGGAAAAATAAACTGAACAAAAGGTAGAATTGCAAAAAAATATAAAATTATACTATAAAACTAAGGCTTTACCTGTTTTTTTTTATTTTGAGAAATTAATACCTACCTATTATTGTTGTAATAAATACTGTTATAGTAGTTTAGAGGGTATTTTGAGTTTTATATTGCAAGAGAAAGAAAAAAGTATTAAAAAAGGAACAAAATATAAGCTGCAACATCTTCTTTTAGGTTCAACAATTTAAATTGTTCTTAATAGTAATTATAAATTACCAAAATAGAGCAATAGAAAGCAATAACTTAACTTACAACTTAGGAAATAAACCACATGTCAAGTTGGGCGTCCGTAATATTTTTTCTTTAATAAATTAAAAAGATAAATAAAAAGATTTTTATCAAAAAAAGAAAACTAGAAAAAAAATAAAGCTTCTCTAGACAAGACACTAAATAGAAAAGAAATAGAAGATTGTCGATTATAAGAATAAAAGATACCCCAGAAAAAATATTAAGGACTCGTCAACATAGACTCATAATCTCGCAGTCTCACTTGGAGTGCACGAGGTTCAGGAACTCCTCCCTCGTCTTGGGGTCATCGCGGAACACTCCGAGCATCGTCGACGTCACCGTCTTACTGTTGATCTTCTGGACCCCTCGCATGACCATGCACATGTGCCTGCAAAGCATAATAATATGTTAATTAAAAACAACAGAATAGGGTAGTTAACTAAAAAATCTGATTAGTCCGTCAGATAGATTTCCAAAAAATATTGGAGACGTATTTTTTCTTTTTTCACATAAACAAAAAATGAAGACGATACAGTGCGTTGAAAACTCGTGTGACGTCACTACCCGCTACAATTTTTACCGGGCAGTGACGTCACACGCTCCCACTCCTGATCTTTGATGCTTTTTATCTTCGTCAGTTTTTATAGATTTGATAAAGAAAAAAATACGTGTCCAATATTTTTCTATAATCTAACTGACGGACTAATTAGAATAATATTTTTTAAATCAGGAAACATCCCTATTAAACTGAAACATCGCAAAAGAATGCATACAACACATTCTAGTGAGAATATGCCGAACTAAACAAGTGATTTAACGACAAGTGTCGCCATCTCTTGAGTAGTCCAAAAACTACATCACGATCAAACATCTATCGTCAACTGTAGCGCCATCTAGTGTTGTGAAGACATACTGGAGTGAGACTTGGTCTTAATGGAACTATTTCGCTTGTTTTACTCTGGACATCAGAGTTTGATGCTAAGTTATGTCTGAGATGGAGAGAAAACAAATTTCATTTTGATACGAAATTTTTATTACGTTATCGTTTATCTTCCCACTAACGTCGTGTTTTCTACTTCAGAGCTTGTCTCGTACAAATGTAATAAAGTCCTTTCACATTTCGTAATTTCGCAGAAAGCAATCATTATCTCATCAACAGGGTAATTCTTATATATACCATCATATACTACAATCTCTTTTGTTAAAATTATTACGTTCTGTATGCAGGTTATTCTTTAAATCTTATCTAAATCACGACAGTTATGTTGGGATTCTTGAGGCATATTCATCATGCGTATAATGGACGTCATCAACAGTTACATTATAAGTATATTTGCAGGGAAATCTGATTTACCGCATCCTTCCTCAACTTTTGCATGTGAATAAGACTGAGCATTTTCCCAGCCGATATCTATTAGGTTACATCGAATAGAGTTTTCATTGTAGCATCTCCGTCTGAGAAGTGGTCTTATAATTCTTAACATTAATTGGATCTCTAGTCTTTGTCTCATCCACGTATCCTCCAGTTTATGCAAATACTTCAAAAGTTACGGATCAAGTATTAGATAATATCATTATGGAAATGGTTAATACTAGGAACTCTTCGGTAGTAATTATAACTGACATGACTACATACAGTATTAGATAATATCATTATGGAAATGGTTAATACTAGGAACTCTTCGGTAGTAATTATAACTGACATGACTACAGCGAAGATGATAGATATTTAGATGGAAATTTGTCTCGAACAGTTACTAAGCTTATCGGGTGATAAGATTTTGATACATCTTAAGTTAACAATTTAGAAATTAATGAATACTTACACTCCCTCAATCACAACAGCGACACCAGCTGGGCGAACTGCCTGGGTGACAGCCACGGCGATCTGTTTGGTCAAACGCTCCTGGACCTGGAGACGACGGGAGAAGATCTCCACGATTCTGAAAGAGAATAGTTTTATACTGTATAATGGTGAAGAGAAACAAAAAGAAGATGATAAGCAAATCTTGGCAAATAACAACGATTGTTTACTGTACGATGACGTCTCGGTTCAAGGAAAGCTTATTTATTTCATACTAGCTGCTGCCCGCAGCTTATCCCAAGGGAACATAATCCCGGGATAAAAAGTATCCTATGTTACTTCTAATACCTCCAAGAATATGTGTACAAAGTTTCATGATGATCGGTTGAAGAGTTTTCGCGTGAAAGCGTAACAAACATCCACGCTTTCACATTTATACTTAATATTAGTAAGGATGGTTTCATTTGATTTGTTCACAGAACCTTAGTTTTAGTGTCGTAATATTTATCACTCTGCTGCTTCCATATTACTTCATGAAACCTTTAGAATAAAATGCTTTATTGTACCTACAGCATACAAAATAATAGGTTGATTTTTAACCAATAAAACAATCTTTTGCATAAAATTTCACTTGCATCGTGTTATCTCTTTCGTAATCGTGATTTGATTAATGAAAACCATTGCTTCCTTACCTAGCCAGCTTGCTCAATCCAAGGATCTTGCCCTGAGGTAGGTAGCCAATGGACACCTTGCCGTAGAACGGCACCAAATGATGCTCACACATGGAGAACATTTCGATGTCCTTGACAACGACCATCTCATCAGTGTCCTCATCAAATATGGCGTTGTTTAGAACCTCTGGAATATCAAATATGGATTCATTCATTAGCTGTAGAAAATCATTGTTTTCTGTATCTGTAATTGTGTTGTAAACATTGGTGATGATTAAATTTGTGGCTGTAATTGAATCCCAATTTTGCTCGTTCAATATTATGTAACTTTTGTTCGATAGTCCTCATAAATTATGTAAGTGAAAATATAATGAAGCAAGAACTTTTCTTATTTCGTCATGTTAAATATATGTATATCTTTCTTTTGACGCACGTTATTTCATTCTTATAGTTTAATGAAAATTAATTTCTAACTCAGACTTCATGAGTGATGTTAGCCATGAGGGATAGAGCAGGTTAGAGCATGAGGGATAGCCAAACATCCTCTATTCAAAACTCAGCAGTTTTATTTTTTTTATTCATCATTTATACAAAATAATACAGTATTATCTAAGCTAGATAGCAACCAAAAACCACTAAGGTTTAAACTTGTGCTATCATGAATCTACAACTCAATGATGGAAACTATACAGAATGAGTATTTTATAGGTCTTTAAATACATAGGTAAAGGTACGATAACTAAGCTGACTTTTATTCGGGCTAAAATGAATGCCTGTATAATATCAACAAACATACCTTCGAGACTCTGGTCGTATCCCTTGGTGAAGAAAAGCATAGCCTTGGCGGCACGCTCTGGAGTCTTCAGCAGACCCGCCCTCTCTGGGTCCTCTCCAAGTCCTAGAGATTAGAAATATTTCTGTTATCGAATTGTACGTTTGTCATAGTTGCATCTTTTGGTCTTACAATAGCCTGCATGATCAGAGACTCATATTAATTAGCATTTTTACCAGGTTAGCATAGATCAACTAATCGACTAATTTTACTGTGTGTGTTTGACATAACTAATATAATTTTCTGATTCACATTTTCAAAACCGGCTAAGTGCGAGTTGGATTCTCACGCGAAGGGTTCCGTACCATAAATCTAATTCTAAATCAATTTTGTATGAACATACTCGTAAATCGTTTAGTTAAAAATACTTCAGATAAGTACTGCAAAACTGACTTCACGGAGACTTGTTTGCACTACCCCTAGAGTGTAATTTAAGCTCACGTAGGGGCTGAGCCGCGAGCTGAGGTGCAGGTAGTTTTAACGCACGCTGGCGCGGCTGTTATTAGCGAAAACTATTCTCTAGAGCCTCTGAAATGTGTACGGATATTTACCTGTAAGCAGGAGTCTGTAGGAGTTGGCCATGTCGGGAAGGAGTGCCTCCCTGGTGGGTGGCCTGTGGTCCAACTCCAGGTCATGGTGGAAGGTGCAGTTCTCGTGACCTGGGGACAAAGAAGACGAGAGGTTAGTAATGTAGTGAATAAAAACAAGGATAGTTGGAAATGTGCCTATAACTGCTTTATGTGCTGAATAGGCACTGTGCAATTTAGCTGATTTTAAAATTTTGTTTTCTTTGCTTTAGGAATTTAATAGCAAGACTGCAAAATTCTTTTTAAAGTGTGCAAATTCTTTGCTCATGTTTTCTACTTAAACCAGCACAATTTATTTTTTAAATTACGCTTCAAGTTTTTATTAGGACAATTGGTAGTCACCAAAAAAAATACTTTTCTAACGGATCTAATTATACTTTGCATCGCTCATTATATTACGTATATCTGTCACTTGAATCTTATCGCTCTTGTTCACAATGGTCAGTTATATTGCCGACGGTTTAGTATCCAAGGAAATAATTATACCCTTATATTAGGTATTGATGAACGAAGATAAAGTGTCCAACACAAACTTGACCATTTTAAACGTTCTTGTGACGGAAAGAGAAAATTTACTTGAAACAAACGCATAGAATTCGAATTTGACGCCAATGGCAGTTTATTTATGTCAGTTCCATCTGATGGTACATGTTAACCACCACTTATGGACATCAACAATTCCAGGAGTACCATAAGTTTAGTGTTGATCCGTTTCGAAGAAGACTCGTTACATTTTGTTCATCTGTCCATATCAGAAGGCAGAACCCATTCGATAATTAATTCAAAGTAAATTAACTAAAAATAACAAGGATGTAAATAGCTAAAATATTACGCAATATTGTTCAAACATTGCATATGTTTTTTTTTTTGCTAACTGTTGAACAGTTAAGTCTTCAAACCAAACCTTTGTCAGAATATGTTGCAATCGTTCCGGCTAGTTGCGTGTTAATAATTTGTTGGAAACATAATAGATGTTTGAAAAAATTGAAGCCAACCTTGAATATATGACCCAGCATCGATTAAATATAGATTAGTATAAAAGAAAAACATTGTTTTCTAGTCAAGCTCATAACTTGTACCATAAAAGAGCGTACCACATTCTTCATTAACCATGATTGTATATTTCAGAATTAGTATATATGTAGGTACAAATACCGGCTACTACTATACTTATTAGAAATGCAATGTTACAATCAAACATGCAATTCATAAGTTAGAGGATGATAGACGTAGTCGAAAGCCTTTGACAAATCTAAAAATTAAATTAAATCTCAGAAGATCTGACAACGCGTTAATCGCAAAAAAAATCTCAGTAACTGTATAATTTAGTTCAAAATGTAGTACTAGACCTTCAATCCAAACATCACATGGCTATTGTTTATATTTTAGTTCAAGAACAATAAACAATTGGCAAAGTGAATAATGTACAAAGTTTTGGTCAAGAAACCTTAGTTTTGATCCTTGAAACTGTTAGTAAATTAGTTATAATTATTTGTTCTAATATTGGCAAATATGGTTTAACTAACAAAACTCGTTTGTGCTATGAAATAATCTAAAACAGAAATTTAAAATTTCAAAAGTAGTTTATCATGCAAGTGTTGAAAAACACAAAACAAGATAATAATTCATATAAGCATAAAAACAAGGAATAAATATGAAAACCCGTGAATGAAAATATGGGAAGAATCTCGAAAAGATCATTATCATCTGAATATACAAACCAGGTGTGGTAGATGTTCTAGGTGTCATAGGAGTTCCGGGTACCTCCAGCTCACTTTCAGCATCAGTCAAATGGAAACTCTTTAAAGCTTCAGGAGCTTTCTTGTATTTACTAACAAAAGATCCTTTGACAGGACCGTCACCATTTTCTTTGTCCTCTGATATCGAATTTCTGACTGATCGGGAACTGACCCTTCTGATCAAAGACGATGGCGGGACGATCGGGTCTGAATCCTTTCCGTTAACGGCGGCCATTTTGTTTTTACTAAAAATTCGTATGTCGAAATTTAAATTTTATGTTGTCTTTGTAATTATAATTTGATTTTGTAAAACGTCCGTTTTGTGCCAATGTTCGGTTCGACTGATTGAATCTACAAAGAGAAGACTGGGGGTTATCTCTTTAAAATTGTGACTTAATTTATTGCTATGATAACCCGTGTCTAGTTTATCATTTCGTTATTAAATATGATTGTTATTTCGTCAGTTATAAATAATAATAATGCTTCCGCCTAAATGTAAGAGGTATTTTTAGACTTAAGGGCAAAAGAATTCATATTTTATGCGTGTAATCTGGTAGCCATGTTTTGAGTTCTCTCGATCCGAGCAAAGTTGAGTATCAATGTGATTTACGGTTCCGTATAGGGTAAGTGCTCCAGTGAATGAACACACCCCAGTGAATGAACAAAATGAAGTTATTTAAAAAAAATAAGAAATTGAGATATTTCTACCCAACGCTGTATTTTTTTTCGCACTTTCAACTCTATATTCTATTAGAATCACAACATTCGTTTCTTATGTTACTGTTTATTTAAAAATGGCAAGCATTTAAAGTTTGCAGTATCAGTGTAACGTGTTTTTGTTCGAGCAAGAATTAAGGCCTAGGGTAAGACACGAAATGTTTGTTATCACAATGTAGCCGTAATTTAAATATACTCTGCAAGTTATTTATTTATTCAAATAGTGCATAGTTTTAATATATGTCTGAAATCAATTTTATTGACATTCTAGCCGGTTTAACGTAAATTATTAGATGTCCCAGCATTGGAAGCGAAAAACGTTTAAAATCCAGTGAATGAACGGCCGTTCATTCACTGGACAAAAGCAAATTTTACATTTTTATTGAAATATGTACCTTATTTTTATGCTATAATATTCATATTTTGGGAGTCGTTTGAACAATAGATTTATAATCTTTAGGCCAGTATTGGGACAGGTGTGTTCATTTACTGGTTCACAAAATCCAATGAATGAACTAATATTTTTAGTCATGTTCAAATATTAGTTTTCGTCACGAAAATGTAACCAGTAAATGAACACACCATAATTCAGTTAGAAATTACATTAAGATTTAAAATTCAAAATTTTCTTTTTATGTAGTATTACCATTTAGATCACAATAGATTCCGTAAAAAGAAATACAAAAGATATCGATATACTCAAGAAACTTTGCAATAAAAAGCCGTTTAAAGAGTAACGCCGTCCATTCTTAATGGAGAACTTACTATTATATTAATAAAGCAAGTAATGTTTTTAAGATACCAAAATTCACTCTACATAATAAAGTAACTAATAAGGTGCCCTTGCTAAGAAAAATGGGCCCTTCATCCGAACTTACAGTAGCTGAGGAAGCTGTTTAACGCTGTCCTGTTTGAAGGGAGAACTCCAGAGGCATGGAATAGAAGTGTGGTCGTCTTGTTCTTCAAAAAGGGAAGTTGAAGAACTATCGACCCATATCCCTTCTAAGCCACGTCTATAAGCTGTTTTCAAGAGTGATCACGAACCATCTTGAGCGAAGACTCGACGAATTCCAACCACCGGAACAGGCTGGGTTTCGGAGCGGATACGGCACTATAGACCACATCCACACAGTGCGGCAGATTATACAGAAGACCGAAGAGTATAATCAGCACCCGAATCTAACATTTGTGGACTATGAAAAGGCCTTTCACTCGGTTGAAATCTCTCTCTTTGTAGTCTGTTCTGGAGTCCCTGCAGCGCTGCCAAGTAGACTGGCGATACATCCAAGTGATGAGATGTCTCTACGAGGCCGCAACCATGTCCGTTCAAGTACAGAATCAGCAAACAAGTCCCATACCGTTGCATCGAGGAGTGAAACAGTGTCTCCACGTTGTCGTCGTGGTGGGGCTTGAGTGTCCCAATGATCTTGCGAGCTTTCCCGGTAGAGCCACTCATGCCGGAAGGTCGCAAGTGAGGGATCAGACCAAGAGAGACACACGCTTGCTCGCTGCTCTCTGGTACGCGTCTGATCATCAGACGTGACTGTGAGAGCAGCGAGCAGGTGGAGAGGTGAGGTTGGGAGAGAGGGCCCTGAGAAGGGGCGGAGCGAAAAGGGACCACACCCTTAAAAGGACAACCATGAAAAAAGACGCTTGCAAAATGAGTCCCCAGGTGGGTCCCGACTGCTCAGCGGTCGGGGAATCCCACCCCGCTTCGGCGGGCTGCCCTCCGTACTCTGGGGTGGGCACCAAACGTCTTCCGCTTGCCAGTGGCAACAAGAGCCGAGGAGGCTCCAATTCGTCGTCGTCATCCGGATCCGCCTCCTTTAAGGAGCTGATGGCGCACGAATTCGCAGAGGAGGGTTCGCCTGAGCGCCGGGGTGGCGTGGAGTTGGATTCCGGCTCCGCGCTAGACCTAGTAACGGTCAGCTCGGCGGGCTCGGGAGATGAAAGAGGGGGGGCTGCTGCGGAGAACGTCAAGTTCTTCCGCAAGCGGCCCAGACGAGAGGATACCGGGGGGTCGTCCTCCGAGGGCGAATTTGCCTCCGCCCGCAAAATCCCCACCGCTAGGCGGGGCAGGGGCTGTGAGGCAGGGAGGGGGCTGGCTCCCTCTACCCGGGAGGTGGAGAGTCGGGCCGGGAGGCTGGTGGAGGAGGGGCGTCGCCCTGGAGGGAGCGGTCGTAGGGCTCCCTCTACTCTTCCGCCTACTCTCGACTCCGACGACTCGGAGCCCCCGGGAGAGGTGCGTCCCACGGTTGAGGAGCAGAGGGCCCAGTTCTCGGAGGTCGTGGAGGCCGCGATCCGCGCTGTGGCCTTTAAAAGGAAACAGTCCTCAAAGCGGGAGGCCATCAGCGCGGCCAAAGCCTCCATCCTGGCGGCAGCGGCGGCCAACGTTGGCGCGTCTCCCTCAAAGGAGACGACAGAGCTTCGGGCGGAGGTCGCCCGCCTCGCGGCCGTTACAGAGCGACTCGTTCGGGAGAATGAGTCGCTCCGGAGGGACCTGGCGGGGATGGCCAGAGCGGCCTCCGAGGAGCCGCAGGGGGTGCTGAGTCCGGCGGCGCTGGAGGGGAGCCTAGTGCTGAGCCAGGTGCGGCAGGAGCTGGCTCCCTTCCGGCAGCAGTTCTCCACCCTGGAGGACATGGTCCGGCGGCCCCCAACGGCGGCGACTCAGAGGGCCCCGAGCCAGCAGCAGAAGGCGGCTTCGTACGCGGCCGCCGCGGCTGCCAGCCCGGGAACGTCCGGCAAGGCGAAGGCAAAGGCCAAGGGCGGAGCAGTGCCAGCGCCTGTGGCGCCGGCGGCTGCGACGCCGGCGACGACCAAGTCGGCCCCGGCGAAGAGGGGTGGGAGGAAGGCTCGGGGAAGAGCGGCTAAGGCTGCGGCGCCAGTGGTGCCGCAGCCGCCCCCACCCCCACCCTCGGACCCTCCTGCGGCCGGGGCCGAGTGGCAGGTTGCTGGCCAGAAGCGGAGGGCCAAAGAGGCGGCCAGGAAGAAGGCGAGGAAGCAGCGGCGGAAGGCCAACGCCATTGCGGCAAGGCTTCGCGCCCCGAAATCCGCGGCTGTAGTGCTCACACTGCAGCCGGAAGCGGAACAGAGGGGCGTGACTTATCTCGCCGTATTGAAGCGGGCGAAGGAGGCGGTGAGCCTCCAAGAGCTGGGCATCAGCGGGGGCATCGGGGTCAGGAGGACCTTGACCGGTGCCCGGAAGCTCGAGCTCGCCGGAGCGGAGAGTGGCCCGTTCGCGGATGCCCTGGCCGAAAGGCTAAGGGCGGTCTTACCCGCGGACGAGGTCCGGGTGTCCAGGCCGACTAAGCGCATTGACATGCGCATAGTGGGCCTGGATGACTCCGTGACGGAGGAGGAAGTTGTGGCCGCCGTCGCCAGGACTGGGGGGTGCTCTGCCGAGCTCGTCAAGGCGGGCACTCTCCGGCCTGACAACACGGGCATGCAAACCCTTGTGGTGAGCTGCCCCGTGACGGCGGCCAGAACTGTGTCGGAGGGCCGAAGGCTCTTGGTGGGATGGGTGTCTGCGCGGGTAAAACTGCTGGAACCCAGGCCTCTGAGGTGCTACCGCTGCCATGTGGGCAACCACACGGGAGCTACGTGCCCCTCGGAGGTGGACCGCAGCGGACTTTGTTTCCGCTGTGGTCAGCCCGGTCATCGGGCCGGCTCTTGCGAGGCCACGCCGCACTGCAGTGCATGTGCGGCTGTTGGCAAGCCGGCCGAGCACTGGGCTGGGGGAAGGGCCTGCGCGCCATCCGCCCCGACCAGGGGCAAGAGGTCCGCCGCCGCCGCCGCCTCTGCCGCCGCCGCGGCTTCCGTCGCCGCTTCCGCCGCTTCTGCTGCGGGTGCTGCGACTCCCAACGCTCAGGAGGATGCTGAGATGGAGTGCCAGTAATGGTCCCATTTCGGCCTCCTCCAGAGACAAGTCGGCCGCTGTGCTATTGCGCAGTGGCTGATGCCTGGGGACGGTGAGCGTGGGTGGCTCGCCGTCCGATACCAGGTTGAGTCGACGACGCGTTGTGTTCCACGCGCGCCGCAAGGAGCCGTCAGCACCGAGAACGGGGCCCCATAGGGTCGGTGCCTGCTAGGGTTGCGGAATTTGTTCGAAAGAGTTGCCGCGGCCCTGGAACGCATAGGGCACAAGAAGGATCACGGGTGGGTTTTAGTCAGTAAAAGTCTGACACTCCCTACCGCTCCACCCAGGGCGGGAGGGGTCATTTGATGATTTCCCATCCAGAAAAAAAAAAAAAAAAAAAAAAAAAAAGGGCATGTTATTTCCCAAAATATATTCATTAGTGCAGTGGAGGATACGTTCAAGACGCTGAACTGGAAAGAACGTGGCATTAACATCAATGGCGAATACATCTCTCACATGCGATTTGCAGACGATATCGTCATCATAGCAGAAACGCTGCAAGACCTACAACATACATGCTGAATGACCTGGCTGACTCTTCTGTACTCATCGGCCTACGGATAAACTTGGATAAAACCAAGGTCATGTTCAACGAACATGTTCTACCGGAACCGATTTCGATTTGCAGCATTTGGGAAGCTACTTCGAGTCTTTACATCGTCGATCCCACAATGCCTAAAGACGGAAGTCTTCAATGAGTGTGTCCTACCCGTCATGGCATACGGAGCCGAAACGTGGACACTGACGGCTCGTACGGTCCAGAAGCTCAAAGTCGCTCAACGGGCTATGGAAAGGGCTATGCTCGGTGTGTCTCTGAGGGATCGCATCAGGAATGAGGTGATCCATCAGAGAAGCAAGGTCATCGATATAGCCCACCGGGTTAGTAAGCTGAAGTGGCAATGGTCGTAGAACCGACAATCGTTGGGGTAAACGAGTTCTATAGTGGAGACCGCGTCTCAGCAAACGTAGATTAAGACCTCCTCGGGCACGGTGGAGTGACGATTTGCGCAGGACGGCTGGCAGAAACTGGATGCCAGAAGCCGAAAATAGATCTAAGTGGCGTGCAATAGGAGAGGCCTATGTCCGGCAGTGGACTGCAACAGGCTGTTGATGATGATATAATGCTACATTTAGAGACGTAGAATAAAAAATAACAACGCTAAATAATAAAAAAAAACTGAGATATTGACAAATTAAGACTCATAATTTGTCAAAATCTCAGTTTTTTTTTTAATTATTTAGCGTTGTTATTTTTTATTTTGTGATTCTACTACGTTAATTGCTTAATATAATAATAAGGTTGGTTAAAGTTTGCTGAAATATTCAGCAAACTTTAACCAACCTTGTTGTAATGTTATCTAAATAATTAGATACGCATAGTTGTTATATTTATATAATATATATACTTAAAGTATATATATTAGATTTCGATACATATGAGATATATATATGAGACATTTGATATTGAATATAAACACATCAAAAGTATCTAGGGATCAACATATATTTTTGCAATAACTTTTCTCCTGATTGATATTAATTAAAATTTTCTTTAAGGATTCATCAAATAAAGTGTTTTCGTTTGTCACAGTAACGATAAACCAAGTCACCTTTGCATTAATAAAGAAATTTGCCATTTTCCTAATAAAGGGATTTTTGACATTTGAACCACTAACATTAAAGTTCGAAAAAAAGACTGAAATAACAGTTTTCTTTAAAATTTTATTGGGTAACTTAAACAATTAATAATCCGTGTTTCTACCGCGAACACTAACAACACAAGAACATCGGTTTGGCATACTCAAAATGAGTTCATCCAAATCACGCTGTGGAATGGCCGCCCATGTTCGTTGCAACAACAAAAAAAGGTCTTCTTGCGACTGGATACCCTCCATATTCGGCAGAGCTCTTCGCTTACCTTGGCTGAGCGCCATGGAGGACGGTATCGCTGCACCACACGGAGACAAGACCGATACATTCAAATCTTAACTCGAAGAGCTCCAACAATAACCGCCATGATGTTAGCCGTGAGGCTTCATCACTCTTCAGGGAACTTAATTAGCGACCAAACAGTCAGAAACCGCTTGCATGAAGTGAACCTTCATTCCCGAAGACCGCTACGGGTACCACCTATAGCAATGCACAATCGTAGGATTCGATATCAATGGGCTCTTGAACACAGAAATTGGGCAGAAGAACAATGGCGTTTCGTGTGCTTTTCTGATGAGTCTCGTTTTGGTATGAGACCGGATACAAGACGTATACGACACTGGAGAACCCCTGGACGCCAACAGCGATTAAAATCCTGCCAGGAAGTCCATCCTTATAGTGGTGGAACCATCATAGTATGGGCGGGTATTTGGATCGGCGGAAGAACTGAGTTGATTTGGATCAGAGGCAACCTCAACGCTCAAATTTATGCTGAGACGATTGTATCAGACGTCATCGTTCCTCTACAAGTGCAAATCGGTCCCTTATTTCAGTTAATGCATGATAATGCACGACCGCACACCGCAAGAGTTGTAAGACAGACTCTCGCCGCAGCTAACATCAATGTCCTGCCCTGGCCTGCTCAGTCGCCAGACTTGAACCCGATTGAGCATGCATGGGATATGCTACAGAGAAGAGCTCTGCCGAATATGGAGGGTATCCAGTCGCAAGAAGACCTTTTTTTGTTGTTGCAACGAACATGGGCGGCCATTCCACAGCGTGATTTGGATGAACTCATTTTGAGTATGCCAAACCGATGTTCTTGTGTTGTTAGTGTTCGCGGTAGAAACACGGATTATTAATTGTTTAAGTTACCCAATAAAATTTTAAAGAAAACTGTTATTTCAGTCTTTTTTTCGAACTTTAATGTTAGTGGTTCAAATGTCAAAAATCCCTTTATTAGGAAAATGGCAAATTTCTTTATTAATGCAAAGGTGACTTGGTTTATCGTTACTGTGACAAACGAAAACACTTTATTTGATGAATCCTTAAAGAAAATTTTAATTAATATCAATCAGGAGGAAAGTTATTGCAAAAATATATGTTGATCCCTAGATACTTTTGATGTGTTTATTTTATATTTTCTTTCAACCAAAAGATGTGTCTGTTAGACCTATAAAGTTATAAAATTATTGAGTAAGGATGTAAATACACGATTTTTTAATTTCTATAACAGATTCAGAGGCAGAGAAATTATGTTTATTTATTTAGTTGATTTTTTAACTTTACATCTTATAATAACAAAAATTCTTTAAATTACCAAAATAAAAATCTATTATGTTCATTCACTGGTTTTATTTCGTTTATTTACTAGAAAATTTCGTTCATTCACTGGTGTTTTAGGGTATTTTTCAATTTATTGCTCAATATCTAAGAATTTATCCAGGTAATATTATAACTCTAACTTTAAAAATATAGTTTAGTATATTTACATTACTAAAATATAGATTTGGACCGTATACATTAGAGATAACATAGTGTAATAATTTTTTGAAGTTCAAAGATTGCTTAAGTGTTCATTCACTGGAGCACTTACCCTACATGTAAGTTTAACTGATAAATCAATTATAAGATTTATTATTGAAACAATGTATTGCATATTATGTAACATACAATTTACTTTATTTAATCAGGAAACTATCTAAATGTTCACAAAGATAAATCGTGTTCAGAATAATAATGAAGTCAGCAAGGTATAAAATAATAAGCCGATATTTGAATTAGAGCAAATAATATTAGATTATTATATACAGGGTGTTTTAGAAGTGAGTGGCATATTTAAAGGCGATGTTGGGTAGCTGATGTAAATTTAGAAAAAAATAGCAAAACAATAAAAAAATACTAAACAAAACATCCCATAAAACGACTAAAAAGTTCCGTAAAAAAACACGCAGTCTGAAGCAGGCAGGTGACAACCTTTTTAGTCGTTTTTTAAGGTCGAATTAATAATGTATGTATATCATCTATTAAACATTACCTATAAAAATGACCAGACACTTCTGGCTGTATAAAATATTATTTTGTAATAGCAAACCAGTTGCAACCAAGGCGAAGTGCATTGCCACTTGAGTCACGTGGTCTTAATTACGTACACCAAGTTTGACGTAATAGCTAATGATTTACACAAATGTTTGTGACCAATGCTGGATAAGTGACGTTCGCTGACCGAGGTAGTTTGTTTAAGATGTGATAAAAAGTAGCTAATGTTGATTAGAAGGTAGATATTATGAGTTGATACATATAGATTTAAAATTGAATGTTAGAGAAAAGATAACTCTTCGCTGAAAGACATAAAACTCATTATATTTACAAGGCCTTATAAGTAAACAAAATAATGAAAGTGAAAATGACCAAGATCAACAAGACGCTACTTAAGGTTTTTGAACACCGTCTAAGGAACTCTAGAGCGGTGATAGTGATTTTGTGTCCAAATCTATAACGAAAAAAACCGGTGGCAGCCGTTATTTTGATATGCAACCTTGATACGTTTTTGGTTCGTTTACCCACATATGAAAGTTGAGGTCGCAACCAAGGTTTGCTTCCTATTAGTGAAGTAGTGCGGTTATTAGTTTCCGGTTTTTGCATTGTTACGGTAATTGGTAGTAGTGCGAATTTTGAGATCTGTATTTGTTGGCGTGACCTAGAGAATTTACCGTCATGGCTGTTATAGATAATGTACTAGCCATGGATAAAGATTTCAATGTCTTTTGTGCTTCAATAGGACTTATAAGAACAGAATAAATAGTTTACATACATACATGTCTGTTTAATTCTTACTAATATTATAAAAGCGAAAGTTTGTATGTAAGCTAAAGTTAAGATGTTTGTTACTGTTTCATGTCAGAACGGCTGAACGGATCTAGATGAAATTTGCCACAGATATAGATTGTAGTCTGGAAAACACATAGGAGGAGGATTTTATTCGAGAATATGGTCCCTTGGGATAATTTCCGCCAATCACGCGGGCTGCAGCTAGTATCTTATATAAGAGAATAAAACTGATTTAGAACTGTAAAATTAAATTAGCAATAATAAATTTGAAGAGTTCTCGCTATAGATGATCTTTACTAATATTATAAAGAGGAAAGATTTATATTTTTGTATGTAACGAATAAACTCCAAAACTACTGGACCGATTTCAAAAATTCTTTCACAATTAGAAAGCTACATTCACCCTGAGTAACATAGGCTATATTTTATTCCCGTATTCCCACGGGAACGGGATATACGCGGGTGAGACCGCGGTGCGCTGCGAGTAATGAATATGGTGAAATGCATTAATTAAACTATTTACAGGTACTTTTGGATTGTCAAGGTTGGTCATTTGAATAGGGGAATCTATTTGCACGTTATAAAGCCTAGATCTCAATGGACAAGAACGTGCAAGAAACTCCACGGACACTCTTCTAAATCAGTGGATACATATTGTTGAAATTAGTCATATGAGTGAGAACGATGTAGAAAGATGTGAGCGACTTAGTACGTTCCCAAATATTTTAAAATAAATATTAAGGTATTCTATCAAGGAGATCAAAATCTTAAGCTAAGAAATGGAAGACTAGGTTATGTAAGTAATAATAAGCCATTTAGCAGCAAATGCAGAAAGAGAAATCTGTGTGGCAACAATATAAAAAGAACGAAAGTGGTTGTTTACGTGATTAACCTAAAATTTATATTAATTTAAATTCTTAGCGTGCTCCGAATGCCTATGTTGTCTGTTGACAGAGATCTTGAATAAGATGGTCTAGAAAGATTTTATTGAGACGATCGAAATTAGCCGTGTTGTATGGTCGCTTTTATTTATTTTATGCTGAGTGTTCGTCACGGTACTTACAGCATTATGCCGAGTGGAAACCTTTTTGCTACAACCACGACCGTGGGGTCCGAGTGCTCATGCGTTATTTAAAGAACTTGCTAAACGTTTGGTTGACACTTCGCGTGACCCAAGGGCTGGCTTTTACATCGGACAGAAGATAAGTATGGCTATACAACGTAGCAATGCCGCCAGTCTATTGGGTTCACTCCCAGTCGATAGCGATGCGGACGAGTTTTTTGATGCCATTTTGTAGTTAGGAGGATTTTAGTTTATTTTTAGGTGAAGTATATATATAGTTAGATTTAAAGTAAAATAAATAATAAACTAAGAACAAGACCACGACATGCAGTTACTTCATATATGTATACTTTACTTACGAGTAATCATACTTGTAATGATGTACCGTACATTTTTATCTTGATTTATTATAATTTCACAACTACCAACACTATCGTTTACGTTTTAGTGCAACTTAAGTGTGTAGGTAGGTAAATCCTTTTCAAAAGAAAATAATTTTTGTATTTTAAAAATAGTCTACAGTATCTGAAGTATTTTTTTTTTTTTACAAAATAACACTAAAATCATCATTTTGACACTATTAAAAATAGTACTGAAGTATTTTGCAATGTCACAAGGAACGGTGAAACAGTAAAATAAATGACTGTGTACGATTCATTTGTATGGAAATATACACATCATTAGTTTCATACAAAAAGTGTACTTGACATAATTAAAAAGGTTCCTTATGTTGTATAATAATAATAAGCCATAAGGAAGAGTATTTCTTAATTGAACTAATTACATTATTACCGATTTTAGTTAATTAATTTACGTAATAAAAATCAAATGGCAATATTTAATCTATTCATTTATAAATTACTAGCAGCGCCCCGCGGTTTTACCCGTGTTGTTTTGTTCCCGTGACAATACGGGGATAAAATATAGCCTATGACACCTCCACAGTAACGTAGCTTTCTATTGGTGAAATAATTTTGAAAATCGGTCCAGAGATTACCCCTTACAACGTCACAAACTCACCACCTCACAAACTCACAAACGTTACCTCTTTATAATTGAATATAGATTTACTATTAATAACTGTAATTAGATACAAATGTGTTCTGTTAAATATTTCACATGATGAAGTAATGAAAAGTCTGGGATTATTGGCTATTTGTTTTTTTTTTTTTAATTAATGATAGGCAAGCGTTTGACCACTTTATCACTTTTCATGTTGCTACAGATTTCTATCCTGCCATGCATTTTCCCAATTATGTTAGGATCGGTATCCAGTCAAACTGGATGAGCTGAGTATTTGACATGGTGGAACTGCCTATCTAAACTCCCAGTAAATGGACCGAACCGGTGTCAAAATTCCGAATACTCGTAAAGTCATATAAAAGCAAAAGCAGCAACATCTTGTTTACTGAAAAGGCGCTAGGCGACTTTTTGTTTGACGTTGCATGACGGTAGTATAAAAATAGTATAGGATATTACTGTTTTTACCACCAACCCAAATTTAAAATGTTTATTAAGTACAGGATAATGCTAGTTTTGATTCAATTTTAAGATTCAGATAAGAAAAGTTGATGTAACGCTATCATACTAAATTCAAATTTGAGAAAATGACAAAATGGGATGTTGCTGCTTTTGCTTTTATGTATATGACTTTGTCCAAGACTGGTTAACTTGAATCATTCTCGAATAAACACCGAACAGTTTATTTAACACCAAACCCACATGGAGCCATTTAATAAACGCTTGATTCACCTTTGAACTTTGTAAACGGATTTGCAACACGACCTTTGTTGTTAGGCCGGTCTTTGACTGGCTTGGAGTGGTCCAAATGCAATTATCTTGGCACCGCACGGCTTGAACCTGATAACTGTACTACAGTGACTAAATTGCTATAAAGAGAAGTTATACTAAAAAGGCTAGGTTCATGGTTCGGGCTGAATGATTCGCAGTTAAGCAACTCCTGCTGAAGCCGGGCCGTTGATGGGTTACCAATCAATACATTTTGAGACCCGTCTGTGCATCGGAATGCTTGTTAAGCCGTATGGCATTTCATACAAATTTTCAAGTCACTATTTTGCGAAATGACTGAACTAATTTTAATGAAACTTGACACTTATAAGCATGATACATAGGTCTAAAAAAGTTGGTTAAAATCATTTTCGAAATGTCTTATTTATAAAAAGATAACTGGAAATTTATGTTTGTATGGAAAAATTAAAATGGGTCTAATTTAACTGTAACGCTATTTTCCAATATTTTTCTATAATCTAACTGACGGACTAATTAGAATCATTTTTTTTAAATCAGGAAACGTCCCTATTCGGAGGCTTTGGAAAATTGATTGATGAACAGAAGTATAATAAAATACTACTTTTGTAATTAAAATACTCGTTTAGATATATGGTTACTAGCTAAACTGGATAACCTTAACCTACTTAGAAAATAGTGATTAATCAATCAAAGTTGCCTTAACGTTTGCTACATAAAGGTCATGGGTTGGATACGCAGCTAATGCAGAAATATTAAGGATTAGTGTGTCAGAAAAACGCATAGAGCAATGTAGAATTAATGCATTCTCCAGCTTAAGCTGTGTTCGGCATAAGATTTAAAAAAAAAACATGTTTGATGTCTATGGAACCCCAAGACGTGTTGTCATCTGTCATTTTTCCCGCACAAACAAAAGTTTTTGTACCATTAATAAATCAACAGAATACAATGATGTTTAATGATTATTATGTTAATAAAAACACAACGTTGGCTTATTTATACATCGTGTGGTTTTTCTCACATTAATATTTAAATATGTGTCTGTTTATTGCAGGATCTGGACTAGGATTTATGATTTAGTTCCGTTGCCTCTGATTTGAAATTAGAACAGATTAATAATTGTGTTTTACCGGGATAAGCTTGATAGATCCGTGATGATTTTGTACTGATTCGGTGTTATTAAACTGAGATATTTTTATATAGCTACCTACATATGTGTACGTTATCAAGTTTGCGTGTTATTTTATTAGTTATGGCAATGGGACAGCTTTAATAATTTTCTTAGTGAAATAACCTCAAAATTTGACTGTTAAAACTAAATTCCCTTTCACTTAAAGTACGGTCAGCATAATAATAATAATTAAAACGTTATAGTTCTAACGCCAGTACCTAATGTCCTTGTTGCAAAAGTGAACGCGTGTCCTTTGCACACAAGTAGCGTTAACAAAAAAAAAAACAGTATACGCTCAAAATATAAATTTTTGCACAAAAGTTTGCGGTTCGAACTTTTTTCTTTTATTTTTCGATGTCGAATTTATAATTCGAAATGATTGAATGAGTACCCACTTTACTCAGTTTTTTTGTATGTATTTCAAGATTATCGAATTTACGGTTCATACTTTTTTTGGGATACATTTAGGAACGAAAAGGATCTTTAGGTTTTAATCAAATTTATTGAAGTTTTGCAAATAAAACAAGATGGCCCAAAAATAATAATGAAAGGTAAGGGATTTTGACCGTTTTCTTAAATAATGTGTTATTATTAAAGATTATTGTTTTGGTGAGCATATTTTGATTATTTGAGTATATTTTAGTCACAAATATAAACACTTGTTATGATTATAAATTAGTTTGCAATGAAGACTTTTGGTAAAATTATAATCCAATTGTGAAAGTTTTGATAGTAATGATAACAACTTCTGAAATGTCGCAAAAGCAAAAAACAATCCAAAAGACATGTAGTAAACACAATTGGTTTCATTTAAGTACATATATGAGTTTTCCTTGGACAAACGTTCAACGGGTTAGTGATAAAAACCTAACATTTCCATCCTATCGAAAAGCTTGATACAAAACCTTATTGGTTTGATATTATGAACCCGTTCTGTGAATTTCGAAGCCCGACTTTACTAAAACTTAGATGAATTTGGGTTACCCACTAAGGAAATTACAACCGATCTCTGTAACCGGTCAAACCGGTGGGATCACCCCTTTTCGTATGAAACTGAATATTGTCACCGTGAAGGGTATAAAGGGTGCTTGTCTATTTTAGAAATAATAAGACATTGTATGGAAGCCTGGATTTATCCTAATCCTACTAATATTATAAATGCGGAGAGTGAGTTTGTTTGTGAAGCTTTTACGTCTAAATCGCTGAACCGATTTTGATAAATTTTGATACAGAGACAGATATACTCTTTTTTTCTGGATGGGAAATCATCAAATGACTTCTCCCGTTCTGGGCGGAGCGGAAGGGAGTGTCAGACTCTTGCTGACTAAAACCCAGTGAAGACAGATAAACCCTGGAGTTATAAGATACATGGATGCTTTAACGCGAGTGAATACGCGGGCAAAAGTTGAGCAAGGTTGGAGATTAATGCGAATGCCTTCTTCGTATGAGATGAGGCATTTTCCCACCAGTGGGACAGAAACGGGCTGGTATTATTATGTCAAGTTATTTTTCCGGACCTATGCAAATTTGTTATAAGATCTGCTCTGTGCTTTAAAACATAAACGAACCAATTAAGTACTTCAGTTACTTTCAATTTGGTTTGGTTTGGCTTGGGTTGCGGAATGTGTACGAAAGAGTTACCGCAGCCCTGGAACGCAAAGGGCACAAGAAGGATCACGGGTGGGTTTTAGTCAGTAAGAGTATGACACTCCCTTCCGCTCCGCCCAGAGCGGGAGATGTTATTTGATGATTTCCCATCCAAAAAAAAGGCTGAAATCTGATTCGGATTTCTTGCAAGAAGGAAATGCGAAGTTTAAAAGATATTATATTCTGTAAAAGGAAATATTAATACCGACTAATTTCGTTGAATCTAGGCCATTGGCCTAAGTTGTAGTAGTAGGATTATTGATCAAATAATATGCAAAATCTGGTCAAGTGCGAATAGGAATGACAGACGAAGGGTTCCCTTTAATATTTAATTTAATTGTTAACCCTAAAAAAGATATTAGCTTAACTAGCAAGTAAGCTGACCGTACAGTTAATTGCACAAACCGTGATTTTCGTTAACACCACTTTGAACTTACGTCGACCAGTTATCCATGCTTTATGTTCATGTTATGTACTTATTAACGCAATAAACAGGTTCAATTATTTATTTTAAAATAAACTATATTAATTACCAGAAATAATATTTTCTTCTCTTCAAAACCCTTATACATTAAAAACCTTGAATACTTTGACTTTATATTTTAAATTAATTTTACTGTGGATCATTCTATAGGAATCGTATTTTTGATAAAAATTAGCTTAAGGCTCTCAGAGATAATGCACACTTCTATCAGTGTATTCTATCAGTATCAAATATTGCCAAAGATTAATTACTAACAGCAAGAAAAAAGTATTGTTGTGTAGTGTTGAAATATAAACACAAGAACACCTTTTTACTCAATCAAAATTCTATCGAATTATTCATCCCCGTTGACCGTGTCTATCATATAAGAAATTGAGTATTAAATACTAAGTAATAAAGAATATTAGACTGATAAAAACGATGAGTTATTGATGTGACAATGCAGATTATATCCTTGTTTGTACAAACTATGACATCATAACATCATTGTAACTCCAAATCTTCAGTCAAATGTCATATATCCCACAATTCAAAACTATGACCTCTATTTCTATTGTTGCGGGTATCACAGCAGAGATTTTTCCTAAGGAGGATTTGTTTGCTGTAAGCACAACTTACTTCAGAAATACAACTATGATGGATATAACACAAGCATAAATTGTGAATATCTTATAATATCTTGAAAAATGTACGTTCTCTTAGACCTTAGGCTCTCGTATGGGTGCATAAAAAAATCAATGCGTCACAAATACAGCCAACAAATTCGATGAGAACACGATTTTGAGATAAAATTCACCAACAAAACAATTCATTTCTGCCACTAAATCATTGCATAACTGTTTATATCAAACCATGCTAATTATTCACGAATAATTATGAATGAAAACATAGTACAGGCGAACCTTGATAATTTTAATTGTTTCAATCACGCAACGGTTAATCGAAAAAAAAGTCATTACGCAGTTGTAAGTAACTAAACATAACAAACCTAGGTCAACGTTTGACCTAGGTCCTACCAGCCGGAACCGGAACAATATAAAAAGTAAATCACATTGATAACTCGTGATAAATCGCGATAAGCGAAGGCAAACACCTATTTGTTTATATCACTATTCATACTCACTCATGTTCAATCAAAAAGAAAAATAAATACAAAAATCACACAAAAAAAAACTGCACAAAACGAACGTTTTACAAAAAGAAATGAGTTTGATATTTTTGCTGTCTCTACTTACGGTTCGCGGTTTTTTTTTAAATAACAGAAAACACGGAAAAATAAATTAAATTATAGTGGACGATGTGTCGAGACACACGGCGATGGCTGACTGACTGTGCCAGCTACATTCAACAGATGATATTTGTACGGCTACATTTACGCATGCGTCAAACTTGGAAATCGATAACTACGGTGAATGAGTGTGTAAGTATCGATATTTGCACCAGTTTTTGATGAATCGATTAGAGTTCGGAGTATCGTTTATTAATTTGCTCCATTCGATTTAGAATTCGAAGTCAGTTGAGTTTACTTTTCGTCGTAGTTTTTACCATGTACACGTCAAATTTAATGAGAACCAATTGCTTAAACATACATAACATTATTATATACCCTTAAATGGTTTATTATATTTAACTTAAAGATACCAAAGTAAACCTATATTCGAATTTCCTTTGATTAACATTTGAAAACAAGGAGTGGGGCGTGAAACGCCTAGATGAAAGGTTATCTATTATTCGGGAATATTAATAACTCTTCTGAATTATATTTTCCAGGTATTAAGCCACCCTCTGGCAAAGTTTTGTTAAAATCGGTTTTGAAGTTTAGTTGTTAAACGTAATAAGGAGATTTACTTTCCTAACTCCAAAATAATGAAATTTAAGAGCTTGTGCTTTAAAGCGATAAGAATGTTTTTTAATAGGCGTTAGTTTCTGAAACTGATTGAAACACACACTGTGACGGAGGCTCATAGGTAACTTTTAACCTGAAAAAAATGCACGATTCTTGGCCTTGGGCCTGAAAATGCAGGAAAACCTTTTTTTATCTTTAATAAATGTACATGTTTTGTTATAGGTTCCATTTAGCTAAAAGCAATAGGATATTATTTAAATCAGCAACACCTCAAAAGTGAAGGTCAAAAGAGCAAGAAAATTCTTTCTCCCTTAATTTCATAATAATATTCCAAATCAGTTATGCATTTTACTATCTCATTTCGGTCTAAACTAAGACGTTTCCGTGATCGATTTAAAAATTCCGTTGATCTATAAAATACCGGTCTATATTATAATTTAATTTCATTTGCATAAATTCATTAATACCGGTAGTCATACCGATAAAATTTGATGTCGAATGTTTTATGTTATTGTAAACTAGATTTTGCCAACAGCTTCACTTGCGTGAAAGTCGAACGTTCCCAAAGTCAAAGTCAAAATGTTTATTGGGAATTAAGTGTACAATGTTGGTATTGTTTTGTGTTAGTACTTATGACTTAGCAGCTTTTTACAAACATTGCAATTATAATTTGCCTTCCCAAGAGAATATATTCGCGAGATAAAAAGTCTCCTATATCTATAATCCAGGATATGGTCTATCAGTGTTTAAAGATGCAGTCAAATCTGTTCTGCCGTTAAAGTGTGATTGATTAACAAACATATTAATTATTAACATACAAACTTTCACATGTTATGTGTATTAGAATCTTAGTATGTTATTATTCATTTAAATATTTAATATTAACATCATCCGTTTAGACTTTGATTTCAGTAAAATGTTGGTTCCTTAAAATTGGAGGTCGATAACATGACATAATATCACGCTGTGTCTACCATATGTTAGGGTTAGGCAGAGGTGCAGCAAGCATACATTATGGTTTTTGGATGGAAAATGTCAAATGGCTCCTCCCAGTTTTGGTGGAGCGGAAGGGAGTGTCAGACTCTTACTGACTAAAACCAACCCGTGTTCTTCCAAATGCCCTTTGCGTTCCAGGGCCGCGGTATCTCGACTCGGTACTTACAAATGTATATAATTAATACTCTTCCACTAAAATTAGCTATGTGAGAACTTAGAAAAATATTGTTAAATATCTGAGAATTATAATTATTATAAAAAATATAATAGTATGCGTTGACACTGTACATAATTATCGAGTGACTTATGAATTATTTATATTTGTATTAATAATACAGTGTTGTGGTAGGTTAGTTTTGCGACTTTTTTATTATTATTGATTGATTTGATTATTATTATACTATTTGTTTTTTTTTATATGATGTTCCTTTTTTATTTCTTTTTTTTTCTTTATTTCTTAACAATTGCACAATATTACAAAGAAAGTAAAAATGTTAACTGGTGCAATAATGAAAAAAATCTTTCCATCATTTACTAATTGCTTCCCATGTAATTTGGACAGTAATTAATTTTAATGCACCAAATTACGGTATACGATATTAGGAACTCAAAATGCCACAATATATTTGGAAATAGAAAATATTTTGTGCAATAAATCTATACTGTGATAAATGCGAATTTTTGGATTGACGGATGTATGGAATCTGTTACACAATCACGGCTGAACGAATCTGGATGTAATTTGGCCCAGAGATAGATCACATCGACTAGGCACGTTTTATGTAGGTATGTTCGAATATTCTGATGGGATAATTTTCAACATTCGCCCTGGCAGAAGCTATTAAGTAATAAAATCAGGTGTTACTTTGAATCCTAAAGCTACATAAATCAGAATGTGAGAACATAATAAAAATGAAACCGGTTTTGTTCGTCTAAGAATTATGTTCTGTAATATATTATTAATAAACGCAGGTGCTTCAAGAATCAATACGTTCCGGAATTCACAGATTAATGGGAATTGGGGTCAAAGAACCCAATTTCCGAAACCCAGAATTAGGAATAAAACCTGACTGATCAATTTTTTTTATGACTGCTCTTTTTTTTGTTAATGAATCATGTTATTTCAGTTATTATTTCAAATTACAATATAAGCTTCATATACACTAGGCAACACTTGAAACGTGTTCTAAATCATCTTGAACAGGGTCGAGGAACTTTTTTTACGAACATGTCGATGATGCCGCCTGCTGACAACGTCGCGCGTTGTTTGTGATCATGTTGCGCGTCAAATGTTGCTTGGTGGATACGAAGCTATAATACTTTTTACAAAAAAAAAAAAAGATTTTTTGTTTTGATTTTACATCGACAAGAGAATGAGAACGTCATCAATGTAGTCGAAGCCACGCATTATTAGGGATAACTCAAATATAAATTGGACCACACGTCAAGCACCAGCTTTCGAATATAAAAATAATCAACAAAATCGGTAGGTACAGCTAGTAGAAAGTTATGAGGCAACACATACAAAAAAATATAGTCCTATAAACCTCCTCCTTTTTGGAAGTCGGGTAAACTTAAAAATAACACACACAGCATCACACACACACACACACATACATACACACACATACATACACACACATACATCACAGCTGTATTGTCCAAGTAAGACAGAGGTGTGTGGATTTTGTATGTTTTACTTAGGGATTGGCCAAAAGTGGCACAGAACCATGATCAATGGAAAAAAATGAACGATCGATAAACGGAGGTCTTTGACCAGCTTTGGAACAATTTAGACTAGATATTAAAACCTGTAAGTTTTATAGTTGTAATATATAATTATGTAGGTATTTGCATATAGTTGCAGCTATCTCGACTCAGACCCGTTTTATAGAACTAAACGGAATGATGAATATTAAAACTCGATTTGCAATTAGTGTAAAATTAGTTTCTTGAAACCAAACCATAACAAAATCAACTGGAAAACTGACCCAGATGTTTTACCAAAAAGTACGGGAAAATTTCAAACCCCCGGTTCCGAAGAACTGACGATATACCAATGACGTCAAATGACTGAGAACTGTCGCGTTATCCTACTACAAAACGTTGGTTGTTGACATTGGCGCCAAACAAAGTTGGAGCCAATGACTCAGCGATTGGCGCTAATAAATGACACAAGCACAAATAGTTTGCGAAATGTTTTGACGTCAGTTTTGTCCTGAATACTTTAATTTTGCTAACGTCATGATCATTGTGTTTCGAATCACGTGTAAAAAGATGCATTTTCTACAAAATGTCTAATGAAATTGATTAACAAACAGTAATATTCTTGCAGACTTGATAATATATTACCTCAGTCAGCTATGTATAATATTATGAATGTGTAAATGGGTTTGTTTGTTTATGCCTCTTCTCAACGGCTGAAAGGAATGAGATGAAGTATGGGAGACGGGAAGATAATCGGACAGAAAATAATATTTCATCCCGAGAATATAGTGGCGTAGCTAGCCTTAGTCAGGCCCTGTATCTAAATGTGTTCGGGGGCCGAAAGGAAGGGTAAAGTTTTTTTTTTATAAAATAAACAAACAATTCTCCAATTGAATTGTAATAATTATATAGGTATTTATTTGAAAATAAAAATGATAAAAAAATAAAGACTAACTTTCGTTTGTTTTTATGACTAATCTGAATTATGTAGGTAGGTACTTATGTATTCATTCGGTTTTCTATGATATTTAAATAAAATGGTTGGCAAGTTATTCTATAAAATACTGTAGATGATATTTTAGGAATATTTGCATACAAACTTTCGGGGTCCCTGCAGCCTGGGGGCCCCGTATCGCTGATACGACGGTAGCTACGCCCCTGCGAGAATATTACATAATTATGTTCCCGTGGTATAATTTTCGAGCGAGACCGATGGAAAACGAAGCTAGCCATATAAAGTAGTAACATTTTAACATAATATATGTACCTATAGCAAGGTAAAAGGGAGGGCAAAGCACATCATCATAGCCTTTTCCCAACTATATTGGGGTCGGCTTCCAGTCATACCGGATTCAGCTGAATACCAGTGGCGTGCAGTGGTTCGAGTTAGGGTAGGCCAGAAAATAATGTCCAAAAAAAAACACACCACATTATTCAGGGTTGAAATTTGGTGTCTTTTTTTTGTTTTTTTTTTTTAAATAGGCAATTAAAAAAACTTTAAAAAGACTCATTTCATTAAAAATCAACCCTGAATAATGTGGTTATTTTTTAAAATTTATTTGGACATTTTCTCTGGCCTACCCTAACTCGAACCACTGCACGCCACTGCTGAATACCAGTATATAACATGGAGCGGCTGCCTACCAGACCTCCACAACCCAATAACTGGGGAACAAGGTACTTCTTGGCAAGACTGGTGTCAGATTTTCTGGCTTCTGACAATCCGTAACGACTGCCAAAGATCTCCAAATGACAGCCGGGACCAACGGCTTAACGTGCTTTCAGAGGACTGAGCACATAACTCCAATAATAAATTAAGTCTCATGATGGTTCCGTTCCCCTTTTAGGGGCGACCCTATTGCCAATTTGTACGAATATATAAAGCTGAAGAGTTTGTTTGTTTGCTTGAACGCGCTAATCTCAGGAACAACTGGTCCGATTTGAAAAATTCTTTGAGTGTTAGATAGCCCATTTATCGAGGAAAGCTTATAGGCTATATATAATCACGCTACGACCAGTAGGGGCGGAGCAGTCATGAAAAATGTGACACAAACGAAGTTGCGCGGGGTAGCTAGTGATATTATAATACAGGCAGTTTCTGAGAATTTCTTAATAGGGAAACCCAACGAGTTTAGGAACAAAACAACCTTCTAACTAGAACTTCGCTAAATTTGTTTATTGTTCAAAGTACACGTGACTTTACCTGATATAAAATATTTTGATTGATGCTTAATTAGTTTCGACACAGTTTTTCTACTTTAAATAGTTTCTAAATAGTAAAACACATAGTTGCTCTCTGACTCTGCCTGTTTGTGCGCTTATTTCAAAAGTCAAAAGCCAATTTAATTGGACCAAAATATTCCGCCCGAACAGGGATTTGAACCCTGGACCCTTGGATTAAAAGTCCAATGCTCTACCGACTGAGCTATCCGGGCATTGGGTCTTGCCTCGGTTTTCACAGTTAAAAAGAGCGATAAACGACATAAACCTTCCTGGTTTGTGTACTGGTATTCAAATGCGACGGGTTCGGCTCTCAGTCGAACCCGCATTAGAATACCAGTATTTTTTTTTTACTTGCAGTTAAAAAACGACTACGAACATGATGATTATATCTTTGAAAGAAAACCAGAATCGTCTGCTGACGATATACTGTATGATTTATAGTAGTTTTTATGATAATAAACGCTTTATAGCTAGGTATTACCACAAAACGAACTGGTTATTTAGACTGATTTGAAGACAGATGAAAAAGTATCTCGTCATTGTTGATAATAACAGATCGGATGATACAGCTGTTCATAATCTAGCGTCATTTTGATGAGTGAGTTTTGTAAATATACTACCAATATGCGTTGTCTTTGTCCAACTATTTTGGGGTCGGCTTACCTAGAGACATGACTTAAACATATTGAAGTGTTAAAGAGTTACTTATTACATTTTTTGCGGGTTTATTTATTTATTTAAGGTCCATCCACAGAACATACATACACATACATATAATAAATCATACGATAATATTCTAATATATGTATAACTATGCCAATTACGAGTAAACACAGCATGGACAACAAAGACGCCATACTACCGCTAAAGGTTGTCATGAAAAGATCGCTTTTAGCGATCAAGCCGCCCATTGTATCACCCTATGTAATGTTTTCTTCATCTATATTTTCTGTAACTTATATGGTGTACATAATAAAGAGTATTCTATTCTATTACCGCTTAGTTGCCAGTTTAAGTCTAGGTGTACAATGGGTTAACAATGAAAATATAAATGAGTATATAAGGTATTTCTAAAAGAAATTAAATTCAAAAATGTAAACTCAATCTCTAACTTCATCGGAGCATCAAACTGTCATTAAGACTTGTCAAGAATTGAAGTTTTCGTACTCGAGAGATAAGCAAGCGTAAACGCGCTTGCTCAGCTAAAACTCGAGCACGAAAAGCAAGCTTTATGCGACGTTTTCGTGCTCATGTTCAAGTTGGAGTACACGTTCTTGAATATGAGTCTGAGTTTATACTGATCGAATTGAGTACCAGTATTTAATAGGTAGCATCTGCCTACCTGAACTCAATGACCCAGTTACTGGGTAAAACCCTTAGTTTGAAAATTAATATCAATCTTTAAAAAATCTTTCGATACGTTTGCGCCAGATTAAAGTAATTGTTTTTATTTTGTTACTGACTATGACTTATAATGATATTAATAGCCATGTCGAATGGATCCTTTTGTTTTTGAAGAGATAAAAGCGTACGTGATCGTACGTAAAAATGGCGATTTTCCTGAACTGATCGTAATCAATTTAAAGAAAATAATCAAAGGTAAGGTAGGTCTTAAAAGAGGTAAACCTAGCGATTATCTTGATTACAGTTACCTAACAGAAACTCCAAGAACCTTTTTACCTGTCCCAATAAAATCAATATCGATAACTGTTTGAGTAATAAAGTTATTGACGATCGAACCGATGCGAAGACGCATTAAGGAAAACAACGCCAATACTTTATTTAAAAAGTAAAAAAATGACAGCTGTCAAAAATGACATCACTAACTTTCGCAAACCAAAATGGCGCAGTCGAAGGGAAAATTTCAAATACTTAAGTGCCTTATGGGGTTTCCCAAGTCAAGATCTTGTGTTTTATGTCGCATATGTCTAACTTGGTACTGTAAAAACCCGAACAGACAATTTTACGGTGAAGGACCTGCGATTTCCGCGGTCAATTCTCTGAATAAGTTGTATTGATTATGTTTGTGGTTTTCTTGTGCTAATTTTCCGTCCTTTTTGTGATGATTAATAGAATATTTATTTTCAATTAATTTATATAAAACACAGTATTAATTATAGCAAAAACATGATAGTCATAGTGTTTTGTTGTATTTGTGACGACATAACTCGTATACATACATAGCCTCACGCTTAGATTCTTTAGAAATATAGGCAGGATTGTATAGTAAACCTATATTATACTGTGAGCTCGCTTGCGTAGAAATAACCTATTCACTCTTGACTTAAATACCCCCAGGACGTAGTTATCTTCAGCCAAAGTACAAGAATCATAAAATAAGGATAATTCTATAACCTTTTACCGTGATAAAATGCAATCCCCGAGCTTCTACGGTGAACGTAATGGGTGATTCCCGAGAGCACATTTACTGAATTAATTAAATCTAGGAAAAGTTTATCAAATTGCTTTATGAAGCTTAAAAAACCCTTAAGCTTCCTTCCTTACGAATATAATCAGATTTTACTATAAACTATCGTAAAAAATTGTGGCCAGAAGCTTTCTTATGCCATTCGACTTTCAGGACCAGTTCCTTTTATTTTAGGACGGAAAGTCATCAAATGACTTGACGGAAGGGAGTGTCAGACTCTTGTTGACTAAACCTACCCATGTTCCTCCTAATGTCCTTTGCGTTCCAGGACCGCGGTGACTCTTTCGAACAAATTCCGCCATCTTGGCAAAAGCTCAGTTCCTTCAAAGATAATTTATCACGAAATTATTGTGTCTGTTATCTATGATATGATATATGATGAAGTCAGATTTTATAATTTAGTTTTTTGTAATGTGCGAGTCGGAAATAAACATTTTTTCTTGCGTCTTACACGATTTATCAAAAAAGGAGTGTTATGTTTTTTCTTTGTTGATTGATTAACGGCCGAACCCAACAACCGATCTATCACATACTGGAGATAGAAAAACAAATGAAACAACAGAAAAATTATATAGGTTTTCTATTGTTTCATTTGTTTATCTATCTCCAGTATGTGATAGATCGGTTATTGGGTTCAGCCGTAAGTTTTCAACAACCGAATGCAATGCAACAGCAGGATGAAGTTTTAGTTTTGTCCGTTCAATTGTTTTTACAGTAACCAGGGAAAATGTCATGATTGATTTCTAAACCTTGTCAGGCATGGGACATAACCATGCAAATGGGTTAAGCCCGTTTTTTCATCTCAAGGGGGATTCCGTACCCCTAATGCATTTTCCTGAGACGATAAATTCAACCGTTTACCTTGTGTTATGCAATCTGTACTATTATTATGAAGCTGAAGAGTTTGTGTGTTTGTTTTGCGCTAATCTCAGGAATTACTGGTCCAAATTATATTAGTGTTAAATAGCCCATTTATCGAGGCAGGCTGTATATAGGCTGCATAACATCACGCTACTTCCAATAGGAGCGGAGCATTAATGAGAAATGTTGCAAAAATGGGTTTATTTTTTAGTTATTTTATGTGACGCAGACGAAGTTTGGTGGGTCAGCTAGTATTTTATGTATGTTTATGTTTTGCCTTTAATTAAAAATAAACATCAGAAACGATGAGTCAATGACACTTTGTACCTAATAACATGAAACGTGACTCTAGTAAGCAATTATTTACATAATTTGATGACCACTTTGTTTTACATAATTTTGATGTTTTGCACAGTGGTTGAGTTGAGTGAATTTCGTGTACAGGTCGCAGGTTCGATTGCATCCAGGGTTGCGGAATTTGATCGAAAGAGTTACCACGGCCCTGGACATTACGAGGAACACGTTAAATCTTTCTTTTCAAATAAATATCAGGTAGCGCCTATGCATTTTGGAAAGATACGTAAACATATGAGGCGTTTAAATAGATACGTATTTTACGTAACGTTTAACATTAAAAAAACGACGAAAAGATTTGGGCTCTATACTTCAACAGTAAAAAGCCCAAATCTTTTCGTCGAATCTATTTTAACTGAAATCGAGAAAGAAAGTTTGTACCTATGATACAAAATTTCATTTCTTCTTATTTTTTAATCTACATAATATGTTAAAGCATCTTTTTTGTGGGAAGGATTAGAAATTTAACCTCATCGTGCTAATATGAACTATACAAGTTACAAATGCCTTACTTCAGGGCCGGATGAAGGGAAGTGTTTTTCGAGCAGGCTCTACAAAACTAGGCCACACTTACATATACATAAGGAATACTTTTGTATGTATATAACATAAGAATATAGGTCAGAAATGGATACTGTGTGGCTAGCATTTGCACAAAGGTTTAGAATTCAAGTGTTCTCAAATGTAATTTTATACGAATAGGGATTAGATTAGGGTGACCATATGTTATGGATTTCAAATGATATTTTGATAAATGATATTAGTCTTGAAAATAGTTTATAAATAATTGCTTTATACGTCGATTTTTTTGTCAATTTTAATTAAATGAGGCCGGGCAATATAAAAGATATGTTGGACCATAATCTATACTATAATATTATAAAGAGGGAAGATTTGATTGTTTGTTTGCATTGAATAGGCTCCGAAACCACTGAACCGATTTGATAAATCATTTCACTGTTGGGATACTACACTATCACCGGGTGACAGGCCATATTTTATCCTCATATTCCCACGAGAACTGGAACTATGTCTCTCTATGTAATATTACAGAGAGGTAAATAGTTTGTTAATGTGTTTGTAAAAGATAATTTCTGGAAGTATCGATCCGAACAAAAATATTCTTTAAATGGTAAAAAGTCACACCAGCTGGGTGGCGAGTTTTTAATATTAGAAAAATGTTTGGTTTCTACGCGATAAACCACGGACACAAAATATTGTAAAAAAATTCAATCAATATTGTTTCTATAAAATGAAATAAATTAAGTATGTTAAAACGTATTCCTGGTTTCCTGGTGGTGATAAATCTCGAAGTCCAGAAATATCTTGGTTGGTTGGTATGTGGATGGGTGACAATCCTAACAAACCGAGTTTCCTCCGTGCCTCGGAAAGCACGTTAAACCGTTGATCCCGGTTGTCATTTGTAAATCTATGGCAGTCGTTACGGATTTTCAGTAAATCTGACTCCAGTCTTACCAAGAAGTACCGTGTTATCCAGTTAATGGGTTTTGGAGGTCTGGTAGGCAGCCGCTCCACGTTAAATACTGGTATTCAGCTGAATCTGAAGCTGACGTCAATATTGTTGGGAAAAAGGCTAAGGCACAGAGAGAGATAGGTAAAGGATGCCTATAAGCTATATTTTTGTTTGTTTGTGACCCGAAGGAAGCTATAATAAAGCTGTTCTATAATAATTGCCAGTACTACGGTTTTGTGGGGCAAAGTTTATTAATGTAAATCATAGTTTGAATACTACAAATAAAAAAATAATAAAAAAAGCAAATGAATGACTCTTTTCATCAACTCTTGCGAACCAACAAGCCAGTCACTTGTTAAATAATACTTATCATTGCGTACGACCATCGCCTTGCATTTTGGCAATCAATTGAATCTTATGCCAAGGTTATTATAAAAGTGACCGTGGCCGAGACATTGTATTATTATATGACTACGTTTGTATGACTAGTTGGCTACCGACTAGCAACAACTAACTGGTCGTGTAAGAGTTTACGAAAACTTGTTTTGTTTTTTCGACGCATTGAAGCAGATATTTTTTTAGAGGTTATATTGTAAGCTAGGCTTATGAATACGGTGATATTGGATCACATGACTCTGGTAGATTAGATAGCGTAAGCTCAGTTGCCATAGAGAAACAAAAATTCTATTGAGATTTGCAAGGGGGCAATTCGAAAAAGTCTTCTTTTGTTTTTGTAATACATTTTTTTTTTATCAAACTGATTGAAAACACACTTCGCAGCAAGATGAACTGTTTTAAAATTATTTTTTGACAGCTCAAAGTGCCCGCTGATTGTTAATTTTTTTTAAAATTTACTCCCATAATCCTACATCAATCGTACATTTTTTACGCGGAAAATACAGCCTCAGTATAGTTTTTATTTAGTGAAGAAGTCTATGTTATTGGTTGGTCCAAAACATAGACAGTCTAATATTTATAAAAAAAACACGCTATATTAGCATAATAATAGTACAACCAATACAAACTAAGTAAACGAAGAAATCTGTGTCCCAAAAATATACTATTGTAGTCTACTCACCCCACACTTCAATGTGTAAGTGAGCGTGAAGTAGGAGGTTGTAGACTCTCACAGACAAAGCCTCTGAAAGATTGTCTGTAGAAGATAACTATGTATATAGTTTTGTGTATATTAGGTATCATAAATCTTTGTCTAAGCGATCCTTGAGTCAGCGAAAGACATTGGCTGAACGAGATTTATTCTGTTTTTATTTATAGGTCAAGTTATAGTTAAGTTTATATACTTTTTGGGTGTTTTTTTTTGTATTGTCATAACAATACAAAAAAACCACCTATCCTAAAAATACCCATAGGTATTTTTAGGATAGGTGATTTTTTCATTAGCTTTAATCGTTCAGAAAAGTATCAGTTTAGTATATAGACTGAAAAATATTACTTGCAATTAGGAGTTTTAGGTTATGCGGTAGAAAACTTCAAAAAGAAAGATTGGTTACTCGAAAAATACCCTATTTAGTCTCTAAATTATAGGGCTCAAAATCATTGTAAACTAACTTAAGAATATCCTATTTCAAGGAACATACTCAATTACCAATCGCACTGTATAAGCAAAATAAACTTAATTAGGTCTGTTTTTGTCACTCACAGAAAAAATTGTATAATGTAAAATCAACAAATTAATTTCCAATCACTCATGGTTATTATGAAATAAACCACCAACGGGCATGCAGTAATATCAAGTCATATGACAGAGGTGTAAGATTACTGCATTACAAGTAATATTATATTTATGGTTAACCGACTCTAAAGACCGCAAAGAGGTTATTGTTCGCAAGAATTAGCTAACTTGTGTGTTCTGACTGTGATTTTAATTAATTTAAAATTTACCATATAGAAAATTTGTAAAATTGTTTTTTCCTGGAAGGCAAATCAGCAAATGACTTCGCCCGCTCTGGGCGGAGCGGAAGGGAGTGACAGACTCCTACTACTAAACCCATCCGTGTTTTTCCTAATGCTCTTTGCGTTCCAGGGCCGCGGTGACTCTTTCGAACAAATTCCGCAAACCCTCCATACCTCCTACACCCTATTATTTTTAACCCTTATGGAAATTTGTTACGGTATAATGTAATATAACACTGGTATTCAGTTGAAACCAGTTTGACTGGGAGCCGAACCCAATATAGTTGGGAAAAGACTAAGCAGATGATTTGTGGCTGGGTGTACAATCTTACTAATATTATAAACGAAAAAGTTTGTAAGTATTGATGTTTGTTACTCTTTCACGCTAAACTACTGAAATTTGGCACAGATATAGATCATACATAGGATACATTTTATCCCGGAATTATGTTCCCTTGGGATAAGTTCCGACATTCACGCGGGCGTAGCTGCGGGCAGCAGCTAGTAAAGAATACATACATATATCCAACAGATGCCTGTGTACAGTACTAGGAAAATTGTAGGCTGAATTAAAAAATAATATTTTGGTGGTCTTATCGTGACCAAAATAACTGAGTGAGATATTCTAGATTCCATCCCCAGTATAGATTACTTATCTGAATCGGGAATGGAATATTACCATTAACATCTAGGCAGTGAGATAAACGTTTCGATTGTGGTGGTCGAACTTTCGACCACACGCAAAGTAGTCTCGTTTGGACAATCGTGCGTATTGTATGTATAATCTTTACCTAATACAATATCCACAGTTTTTTTATATACAATTCTGCAAGTATTAGCAATAGCCTCATTAGTTGTCGCAAAAGATGATGACAGTTACATATAATATTTCTTTGACATTAAAAAACGAATTTAGCAATAACATTATTTTGATGAATTTGTGAATTTATATCATAACATTATGTAGGTCAACGCTTCATAAAGTGGTTTCGATATTAAATGATTAAACTATTTTAAATGCGGAAGAAACGACTCCTAAACCGGTGAACAAATTTTGGTAAATTTTAGTATAGATATAGACTGGTCATCATTTAGAGACGACGTTGTACATTAAAATATTATCAACTTCATCGGTATCCGTTTGATTAAATTCGGATAGAACTCAAAATTCGAATTTAATGGGATGCCATGTGGCACCGCACTTTTCCTAGGAATCATGAATCCTAAGATAAGTGGTTTTGACCACGCTTAGAGATCTAGCACAAGTGTATATAAAAAAAGGGGAAAAACTTCAACTAAAAGTACCGTTTTGTATATTTACCTTAACCTGCATAGTAAGAGTTTAATGTATTTCTCAGTAACGACTAATTACGGCAGGTACGTTCAAGTTGTGTACTAAAATAATTGAAGACCATAAACACTAATTGAAAGGATAATTTAATTAAATGGTGGTGACTATGTTGCTGTGACTTTTGGAATATTCCTTAGATATTATTAGGTTCATGTAATATTAAAAAAAAATGTTTTGTGGGTAATAAAGGAATGAACTTTTTCTATAAAGCTTTTCTTAGTTAGTGGTTGTTTTTTGTTGCCTATATATGGTGAAATGGTTTTATATGAATGGGGAATAAAATACGTATTAAGCGAACAAGAATATTTGACATGTGGTACTTTGTTCTACTTGATTTATTCGACACTACAGAGTTCTGAAACTCTTGAAAAATGTTTGATATTGCCAGAGACAGTTTTTACATTTTAACTTCCAAAACAGTAGATTTTCTCAATTCGACTGAATTTTTTTTTCAACCATTAATTATTATTATCGCTGATATAATGTCACTGTATTGTTCTAAAGTATCTTGTGTATTTAAAGCCCTGTATCCACTAGGCAATATTTCACGCGCAACACGTGACGCTCAAGTCGAGGGCCTCAAGTCTGCTATTACAATAGTGTCAGAATGGTCAATCATTGATATCATAATGGTTGATTTTGACGAGTATGATAATCTACTAATATAAAAGCTTCATTATGACTTTCCAATGGTCAACCACTGACAAGAAATAAGAGTATAATATGGTAATCTCGTACATAATGACAAATGAATGACAGACGTATACGGTAATCCGCTCAAATTTTGACAGTTCCTTTGATCAGTGACCTACCATTAGAACCTCATTGCGCAGTCATTCCTTTTTATAGCTCAGTTATCAAAAAGTATTACAAGACCATTGACAGACCAATGATCGACCATTATGAATTTAGCAGATTACGAACTTTTAGCAAAATGACAATGGGATCAAAATGGGACAAATTTATAAAAATAGCAGACTTGGGGCCCTGTTCGGCAACGTTGTACTCCAACGTTGTGTTGTACAACAGCGCCGGCTGGCGCGCAACATGAAAACGTTGCTAAATAAGAATTGCTGGTTGCCGTCAAACATGATGAGCAACATGTTGTACATAATGTTGGACGTCAAATGTTGCCTAGTGGGTACGAGGCATTATAATCAGTCGATACTGATATAATACGCTTGCCTTCTCACTCCGGGCCACAAAACCTAACCAATTCAAATAATGCTGCAGATTTTATTCAGAAATTGGCTACGCCTTTTAATTTTTAACCGACTTCTAAAAAAGGAGGAGGTTCTCAATTCGGATGTTTGTATGTTTTTTTTTTTAATGTTTGTTCGCGCATAACTCCGTCGCTTGCCAACCGATTTGAAAAATTATGTTTTTGTTCGAAAGGGTGTACTTCCCAAATGGTCCCATGAAAATTTTATCGAAATCGAACAAGCGGTTTTTTTGTTAATTTCAATAAATTATAGCAAATCTGTCGGGATAGCTGAAATCGCATGTTTGTTTATTGTTTACACAAATTTATACCACGTACGCTGTGATGGGTATGTTTATCTGGGAGTGAACCACTAAAAAGTGAAAAATAAAAAACTTTTTACAAAAAATAAAACTGACTTCTAAACAAAAAAACCAAAAAGTATAAAATAACTTTAATTTCGGAAGTCGGTGTGTTCAACAACAAAAAAGCAACCAAAAACACCGAGTTCCGAAATTAAAGTTATTTAATACTTTTTGGTTTTTTTGTTTAGAAGTCGGTTTTATTTTTTGTAAAAAGTTTTTTTTAGAAACACAAGCAACTTATTTTCTAGTTTTCAAGTCCTAAAAACCTGGTCACCCTATCCTTAGCGAGTATTTAATTGGCTATATTAATCATCAGTAAGCCTTGAAATTACTAGACCGCGGAGTGCCACTAAACCAGCCGGAAAATGGTTTATCATGCGAAGATTAGTTTCAACACTTTGTTAAACATAATTAATGTAGCCTAGAGTTAACTAAAGCAAAGGATTTATTGTTATTTTAATTAGGCCACCCAGAAGTGTTGCAGTTTTTTTTTTATGGCAAAAAGTCGAGATACCGTATACAGGGTGGCATTTATGCGTCGGCAATGTTTTTGGGGTCACCCCCAGGAAAATTACCAAGAATTATTCTTGCATATAAACAATTTTCAACCCTACTTTGTGATACGTAGAGTAAAACATGGTGAGGAAATTTGGTTTAGAAAGTTTGAAATCACCAAATCACTTAGAGCAAGCGTGATGATTGACAAATGGCTTATCTTTTTAAGAAGACGACTTTCAAAGAAACTGTAACTACGTAATTTCTTTGTTTTTTTTTTTTCGCTGCTTATTTCAGAATAGTCAGCTATTAAATACCAGCTTCATATTTTTTAGATAAAAAGAACAAAAATGGATTGAAAAGAGTATTTTAAACTTATTTTTGAAATATCAGTTATGAGAAGAGCAGTGGGACAGTTACAGGCTGGCATTATTGTCGTCACTCGTGGCAAAAATACTTTATTCACCTAGGATGTTATTTTAAAGTATAATCTAAACTCTTCTGTTTTTTTTCCGCGAAAAAACATTGACTGAGATAAGATATTTTGCAGCCTTTAAATTATTGTAAATAATAACGATTTGGGTAGTGACATTAAGACCTCTAAGTCATTGATTTAAAAAATAACTATATGTGATTTATTAATTATAAATATTTGATGTCTTAATAATCATCATTAACCTTTTAAGAGATGTGTAACTTATTTTGTGTTTAGTAAATTTCAAATTGTAAATTAAAACATTCTTCGGTTCTACATAATTAAATGCCGTGAATCACAATATCTTAAAATCAGAGGAACTTTACCATTCAATTAATCAGGCACTCTAGTAACTAGTTGTCAAATAAATAGTAACCACATTTGACTAAAAGAGTAAAATTCTGAGCTTTGACCCTATCAAAGTAAGAAAATTCAATGACCATGACATTATACAGGGTGACCTTAATACATTGACTATTTATCTGGGGATGAAAGGACTTGGGTACATAAATGCCTTTAAAAATTATGGAAAAAAACATCTGCTTAGTAATTATTTGTGTTCGCATAACTCGATAAAATGTTGGGTACAGCTCATTTTGTGTTATTGTATCTACATAAGTCAGTGTTGTTCTTTATAATGTGTAATACTTTTATTTTATTTTTATTTTTCTTTGTTTAATGTGCGAGTGCTAAATAAATATTTTTCTTTCTTTCTTTGTCTAAATTTGCTCGCAACTACACCCACTAACCATAATCTAACTTAAGAGATGGGGCGTTCGTTGGGGGACCTCGATTTTATTATGTAAAATGATAATTGATTTAAAAAAAAAAGAAAAAAAAACGTGTTGTAAAAGAACACTCTTTTTTGTATTGAAGCGTGATCTCTGAACTAGGTCTTTTTTTAACGGTCGGCTAGTTTTTTTAGATAAGTCTAATTATACAGTGTGAAATCTTAATGGTTGTTTTCCCGCGGCAGGACGATTACCCATCAGTAGTACTATCGAAACACAAAGTTAAACTAAAAAAAATAAATGTTTTTTTTTTTCAAATCATTATAAAAGTGTTCATAAACTCGACAGAGCGAGAATCAATAGTAGTGCACTAGACATAACGTAGGTAGATACCTACATGAGACGCACGTGCCGCCGCGTACCTACATATCGCGCGATGCACTACTGTTGGTTCAAGTCGCTTTCGAGTTTTGTTTATCACAATTGTTAATCTGCCATTTATGGAGTCTAATATTTTTTATATATATAAATCGATTGTATTACCGATACAAACTCATTTCGCTTCGGGAAAACAACCATTAAAATTTCACACTGTATATAGATAAGTCTGATATCAACAGTCTCAATTGTGGTCTTTTTCAAATTTAATTATCACCTTTACCAATTAATTAGACAGATAAAAAACCAACAGATAAGAATGTTTTTTGAAAAAAAAAAACCTTTCGAAATTTGAAAAACAGCTGAGTCGATTTTTGATAATTGGAGTCAATAAATGGTTTCTTGCATAGGTCAGTTTTGGTACTGCTTAATTTTAATTGAAATATACAGTGTCAACTGCTTTCAATGAATGATTTAATTAAAAGCTGTAACACGTAAACATTTACACGGTCTGAAATAATAAAATGTAATATCAACAAGTCTATCTTATCTATTAAAGCTGCAGTTGTACCCATCGCAACATCCTTAAATAAAAAACTTTTTACAAAAAAATACAACCGACTTTTCCACAAAAACACAAAAAAGTACAAAATAACTTTAAATTCGGAACTCGGTGTTTGTGGTTCCTTTTTCATTTTTTGAACACCGACTTCCGAAATTAAAGTTATTTTGTACTTTTTTGATTTTTTGTTGAAAAGTCGGTTGTATTTTTTTGTAAAAAGTTTTTTATTTTTCACTTTTTAGTGGTAGCTAAACCCCCTCCCCTCCCCCCACCTAAACGAACCAATTAACTTAGTGTAAAAAAAACGCACTGCTCCAATGCAGAGTAAACTAAAAGGTCGGCAATGTAGACAATGTAGATATTTTTTTAGAATTTTGTTGATTTTTCAAAAACCGCTTGTTCGATTTCGATAAAATTTTCATGGGACCATTTGGGAAGTATACCCTTTCCAACAAAAAAATAGAATTTTTCAAATCGGTTGGCAAGCGACGGAGTTATACGCGAACAAACAATAAAAAAAAAAACATACAAACATCCGAATTGAGAAACTCCTCCTTTTTTAGAAGTCGGTTAAAAAACCTATTTAGATATGTAGATGTAGATTATTGTACGGGACACTTTTGGACTATTTTATATAATTATATATATATCTGTTTTGTATTTATATTTTTATATCGTTGTAACTGTCATGTATGTATGTACAGCTTACCCCCTAGCGACATAAAATATTAACATTAATGGTAACATGCGAACAGCGCTGTAGGCTATTATTTATAATAATATAAAACAACAAATAATACAAAAAAATGTATTTAAACGTAATATATTCACATTTTTTGAGTTAACTACGACTAAAAAAAACTCGCCCAAATATAACATTCTGTATATTTTTCTTATGGATGGGAAACCATCAAATGACTTCTTCCGCTCTGGGAGGAGTGGAAGGGAGTGTCAGTCTTACTGACTAAAACCCATCCGTGTTCCTCCTAGTACCCTTTGCGTTCCAGGGCCGCGGTGACTCTTTCGAACAAATTCCACAAAACAGCCTGTATCTACACATATTATCAACAATGGAAATATTTCACATCAAGTCTTTCGACTCAATTAATATTCTCGATCAATTACAGACACTCAGGATTTATAGTAATTAAAATTCCATAGACTAATTAAAAATAACTTTGTATCTAGCTTGAAATGACATATTAAATCTTGACATAACGTCATTGGGTTTATGTAAATAAATCTACAATATGTTTATGCCATATGTTTGATTGATCTACTAGTAAATAGAGTAACAAAACAGAGAGAAAAAACACCTTGTTTCTGAAAAAAAAAAAAAAACATTGATGCTTCGCTTCCATTGGTCGTAGCCTGAAGTTATATAGCCTTCCTTGACAAATAGGCTATCTAACACTGAAATAATTTTTCAATTCGAACAAGTAGTTCCTGCGATTAGCGCGTTCAACCAAACAAAGTAACAAAATCTTCAGCTTTATAATATTGGTATAGATTTTTGAAACGTTAGTTGTTTTAAGGTTTCGCTTTATTTATTTAAACTTTATGCTAAAGGCGGATCTCAAACCTTAATCGTTTGGTATCCTTTTAAGTATTATTCTAATGTAGATAAATGTCATTATCCAACAAAATAAATACTCTGCGGCGTAAAATTAATCTCCCAGAAATTCCTAAATCTGCAACTGCTTGTAAAGACTGTCTTTGAATATAAAACATCTTCTCTTTTGCACACGCAGTGAAACAAATGAATATGATGTGGCTTCGATAGCGCAAAATTAAGAAAAATCCAAATTGTAACAGTTTGACATGCTCTACCGAAACGCCACGTGTTCAATCCTAAATATTTTTGGCTTTTAACAAACTTTACCTTTGATAGAAAGCAACTTTGTTCAGTCATAAGACTGAACAATAGAAATGTAGCTTAGAAAATAATATACACTACCTACATACGTAATTCATATACATTTAATAATGTTCTTATCAATTTCAATACACTATACAACCATAGACACGTGTGTAGGGATTGTCTATGCTAGATGAGGCATTAGGTGAACTATAGTAGCAAACGGTAAGATTTTCTGTATGTATATACCTATGTGATTGCGGCGGGAAAGTGGCTACTATATGAGTTATCTAAATATACCAGAACATTAAGCGAAAGATAATAATATAGTACTTAATTGATTAAATCAGCCTATTGTCATCTGCTGAATAAATGCTATTCTCTAAAGAAAGATATTATTTTGTTAAGATATCACAAAGACACGTGCTTTTGCAATATCTGTGACCAAAATCAAAAGGATGCTGGCCAAATAAAAATGAAGAATAAAAAAAAATCCTTTCGTCCCTGTTGTTGGTTGTGGTAGTGCATAATAATTTAAAAAATCGCATTAATGCATAAATAGTGTCAAAAATAACAAATCCATTAGTATAAAGTTAGTTTTACGAAATAAAATATTTGGTCCCTGTAAATTACACGGTTTTTATTAAACACAATTTAAATATAAAGAAGAACAAACCAAATAATAAGAAACGTTTTATTTCTTTAAGTGATATTCTTTAGAAAACTAGCATTGTTTTCTGAGAAGACCTTCATAAAAAGGTATTGATAGGTAGATCTTCGATACTATCAATTAGGGTCTTTACTTTGTTAAAATAATACAGTAAATAATTATCATCACGCAACTAAAATGTCATTATGACGAAAGCTAACAAATGGCTTATGTTTGTTCATTAATAAAAGCAGATTGAAGAACGTGCACACAATTTACCTTATTTAAATATAGAATAAAAGAGAGACACATTTAAATTAAAAAAAAAACTCACTGTTTCCATTTTCGGTCTTCTTTTTGGCCACAATAACTCCGTTATTCTCGATGGTGGTAGAAACTCCGTTCAGCTCCCTCATTTTCACGAATTCAAAAGATTAATTTAAAAAAGAAAGAAAAGGACTGTTTCGCGCGTTTTCAAACGTCACTTTGACACTTCGCTTTGGCGCCAACTGTGTTACTGCTGAACAGCCAAGGTAATCGCGATCGACAAAAAAAAGGAGAATGGTTTATTAAAATTGTTATATTCTAAATGGACCAGGTTGTGAATAATTTAAAATATATAAGCGGAGCTGTTTAATGGACAACGACGTATGCAGAAATGATCGTTATGGCTCTAAAGTTTCTTATATTTATACAAAAAATACGTCGTTTTCTGCTACAGTTAACATTGTGTAAGATTCGTCGTGTTAAGTCGGTGGTTTTGTTGATATTAATTTTTTTATTGTTACACAATATTTTTTTTTTATTGCTTCATATTTATCTTGGCCAATTAATAGAATACCGCTAGATGGTATTTTTTTACTTATCGTGGCCTTTGTTCCCAAGTGTCGGTCGATAAACGGGCCCACGCGGGACATAACGTGAACATGATGGTTTTAAAACGGATATGTTTTAAGACCTTCGTGTATTGAAAATAAAGAAACATTTTATTTTTTCGATTCGACTTTGGTCGTGTGTATTTCTGATTTTGTCGGTACATATTCAAACTCTCGATTAGGTTGTTATATTAAAAGAAAATCAGAAGGTCGTAGCTTAATAATAACAGCCACACGGGTCGGACTTCAAGGTTAAGCAACGCTTGACGAGGTCGGTCTATGGATGGGTGACCATGTTAACATTCCGAGATTCATCCGTGCCTCAAAAATAACGTTTAACTGTTGGTACCGGCGGTCATTTGTAGATCTTTCAAGTCAGACTGTCAGAAATCAGAAAATTTGACACCGGGTCAGATAGGCAGTGGCTCCATGCAAAATGATGGTATTCAGCTGAATCCGGTTCGACTGTAATTCTACCCAAAATAGTGGGGAAAAGGCTAGGTACAGGACTTAGCCTTTTCCCCACTATATTGGGTTTGAATTACAATAGAAACGCAAAATACAATAGAAACGAACGTGAATTTTATCAAACATTTTAGCCAAGTTGCAGTTTGTATTTATTCGTCTTGGATATTATTCTGCTCGGAGATAAACTCATTTATCAATAAAAAATTAATGTAAGTTTGTATTGTAGGCAGTTGCAAATTAATTAGTTTGATCCCATAGTTCAGGCGATGCACTTATAAACTTAACAAACAAGAAACAAATTTGATTCACACAAGGTGTTAATTAATCTTTGTTTGGTTAGATATTATTGACAAAGACAATCTTCACAGATGGGGGCTCGCGGTCGCTCAGACCTTATGGTGTATAGATATACAATGTATCTTTGCAGAAAATGGACCACCAAAATGGATCTTGCGACGCACCACGGCCCTGGAACGCTAAAGGCATTTAGGAGAAAAGAGGAACGCTAAAGGCATTTTTAAAAGGAAGCTAAAAGATTTCCTAATTAATAAGGCATATTACATATAGTAAGAGAATTTATTGAAGAAAAATAATTATTTAGTACATAAAAATTTAAATTTTTAATAATAATAATAATATAGCCTCTTTATTTCCATAATGAATGATTTGCAAAACAAATAATATATCGTTGAATTATAAAATCAATACATGCATGAAACAATAAGATTATTAATTAGTATTACATTCCATTAACATTAAACAATTCAAAATAATAAAATTACAATTTTTAAATAATTTATAAATCAAGTTAAGTTTTTAAATCAATTAATAATTCAGTATCATTATGGACCCCTCATCGAGTAAAGGCCTCCTCCATTTTGCTCCACGTCTGTCTGTCCTTTGCTTTTGTGATCCAATTTTCACCAGCTTTTCTTACTATTTCATTTACCCATTTTTCTCTAGGTCTACCTCTTTGCCTTTTGTTTGTTGGTCCTTGCCAAGTAGTTACTCTTTGTGTCCATTTATCTTTGTCCATACGTGCAATGTGACCCGCCCGCCCACTTCCATTTCAGTTTTAGACAATAATCCAAAGCATCTATTATTTTTGTCGTATTTCTTATTTCTGTGTTCCTTTTTCTATGTTTTCTTTGTATGTTCAGTATACTCCGTTCCATCGCTCTCTGGCATACTTGTATTTTGTTTTTGGTGTTCTTATTGTATTTCCATGTTTGGCAGCCATACGTAAGACAGGGTAGTAAACATGAGTCCATACTTTTTTTCTTAAGTTTTATTGGGAGGGTTGACTTTAGGGTTTCTTTATTACTCCAGAATTTATTCCATGTAACGTTAATTCGTCTATTTACTTCATCTTCGTATCTTGTCTTAGAGAACGATACTTGTTGTCCTAGGTAAATATAACTTTGTACGTATTCAAGTGTATTGTCATTGACCTTTATTGGTATAGTATGTCTGTTCGTCATGACTTTAGTCTTAGAAGCATTTAGTTCCAGGCCGATTGTATTGCTTACATCGTTCAGTTCATGAATCATTTCTTGTAACTGGGATGCTGTCTCTGAGAAAAGAATGATGTCATCAAATAAAATTTTTAATATAGTATGTTAATTTTTAAAAATAATATAACATTATATGTAGGTAGATAACGATATAAAATTTTAGTGTGTTTGATAACCATTTAACTTGCAATGCCCTAACAGGCAACTAAGTTCATATCTGTTGTTAACATCTTCTTTCTGTACACTTAGTTCGCAATAAAGAATTTTGAATTTGAATTGAATCGAGGAACACAGGTGGGGTTTAGCTAGTAAGAATCTGACACTCCCTTCCGCGCTGCCCAGAGTTTAAGTGAAAGATAACAATATAGTAATTGATTAAATCAGCCTATTGTCATCTGCTGAATAAATAAAGATATTATTTTGCAAATATATCACAAAGACACGTGCTTTTGTAATATCTGTGTCCAAAACTAAAAGGATACTGGCCAAATAAAAATGAAGAATAAAAAAAATCCGTTCGTCCAGAAAATGGACCACCTTCTATCTTGCGACGCACCGCGGCCCTGGAACGCGGCGGGCACTAGAAGGAACACGGGTGGGGTTTAGCCAGTAAGAGACTGACACTCCCTTCCGCGCTGCCCAGAGCGGGAGAAGCAATTGAATGATTTCCCATCCAGGAATGGTCTGTCAGATTGTCACGAATACTCATCGACGAGTGTTGTGTAATGCACTTTAAATATGGACTTGCTTGAGGTCACTCACTCCACTGATTTACACTCTCATTTTACCATTCTCTCACCTACACTCACCTCACTTCGTTCACAAATAGCATTTTATCCAAGTCTCATCAAGTTTTTTAATTTTAATTTTTACTAACCTATATAATATAATTTTGTTTCTATTTTGGTTATTTTTAATTGGCTTTTAAATTTAATTTTTAATCTATAATTAATTTTTGTTACCGAAAATGTTTACTATGGTATAAATTCTGAAATGGTAAACCCTCTAAAATTGGTACCCAAGATACAGGCTCGCCTAGTTTGGGGCTAATGTAATAAAACTTTGTAATTTTGTTGGTAAATAAATAAATATAATATAAAATATAATAATATAAATTATTATTGTGATAGTGAGTAATACCCAGCTGTCATAATATATGTAGATCTTCGGCAGTCGTTATGTATTGTCAGAAGTCAGAAAAACGATTCTGGGTTGTGGACGTCAGATAAGTAGTCTTTCCAAGTAAAACTCTGGTATTCCGCTGAATTTTATTTGACTGGAAACCCTCCACATAGTTGGGTTTATTGTCCGGTTGAGCAGTAACCAGCCTTAGAGTGCTGAACTGCGAGTGGTCCTTTAAAAAAAAAAACTTTTTACAAAAAATAAAACCGACTTCTAAACAAAAAGACCAAAAAGTATAAAATAACTTTAATTTCGGAACTCGGTGTTTTTGGTTGCTTTTTTGTTGTTGAACACACCGACTTCCGAAATTAAAGTTATTTTATACTTTTTGGTTTTTTTGTTTAGAAGTCGGTTTTATTTTTTGTAAAAAGTTTTTTTTATTTTTCACTTTTTAGTGGTACCTACACCCCCTCCCCTCCCCCACCTAAACGAACCAATCACATTGGTGTAAAAAAAAAACGTACTGCTCCTTTGCAGAGTAAACTAAGACGTCGTCAATGTAGGCAATGTAGATATTTTTTTTAGATTTTTGTTGATTTTTCGAAAACCGCTTGGTTGATTTCGATAAAAATTTTCATGGGACCATTTGGGAAGTATACCCTTTCCAACAAAAAAAGAATTTTTCAAATCGGTTGACAAGCGACGGAGTTATGCGCGAACAAACAATAAAAAAATAAAAAAAAAAACATACAAACATCCGAATTGAGAACCTCCTCCTTTTTTAGAAGTCGGTTAAAAAAAAACAGTTGGGAAACGGCTAAGAAGGTTAATCAGAAACTGTGGCCAATAGGACGACAACATGAGTTTAGGAGCAATATAAATACAAAAATCAAGGAAATTACATAACTTGATAAAGCTCCGCGGAAACTTAAAAACAATTAGATTAAGAACTTGTCATAGATAACCTTTTGTAACTAATAAAATAAAACATCGTTTGTTCCTAATTGTTTACATAGATTGTTGTCTACTTATGGCTAGTTACTATGGGAGAGATAATATAACAACACCCTCTATATTCCTACATCATGGGCGTACATTTCAAAACATGTAATTAAAAATGTTTGAAGATTTTTTCATTGACATTGATAGAATCATCTTCTTCATCAACTTAGTCGAAGCCACAATTTATTAGGGATAACTCAAATACTAGTAGTCAGTTGTACCACTAAAATGTTTTACAAAAAAAAAACACCCGACTTCTAAACAAAAAAAGCATAATATTATTGATCGAAGATAATATAACTTTAATTTCGGAAGTCGGTGTTCGGAAAACGAAGAAACAACCAAAAACACCGAGTTATATTATACTTATTTTGTTTAGAAGTCCGTTGTTTGTTTTTTTTTTTGTAAAAAGTTTTTTTTATTGAAATATTTCTGCTGCTTGAGGCGAGATCTGAAGCAGTAAGATAGTGTTTATATTACCGTGAGTGAACATGACGTCTTTAGTCAACGTCAAAAGTATTTCAGTACCTTGTGGGGTTTTCCTGTTGATGGGGTTTGTGTGGATTCCTAGATATGATGAGTGGGCTGTGTCAGTGACTCAGTGTGTCATCCTCATAAGTCTTACGGGCTGGGAGTGCCTAGGAAGTAGTATATCTATTTTGTGTTTATATTTTGTTAGTATGCGGTGCCGAGGACCTTCTACCAACTTGGGTTGGGAATAGGCTTGTTTCCACTAAGAATAAATCGAATGGCTTTGAGTTTCTAATGATTAACCATGATAATTAGTAAACAAAAAAACAACTTTTCTATTAATATAACAAAAGATTAAAAATATTTTTGCAAAATAAAATCGACAAAATGAGGCGTTTAATCACGTGACATTAAACACCAATCAGGAAGCGTGACGTCACACCTCGCGAAACGCTATGTTGTTGCTATCATTTTCGCATAAAGTGAACAGGTTATTTCGCAAGCTTTCAGCAATTGTTTTTAAATTAATACAGTTCGTTTTGAAAAACGGATAAACTTGGGGTACTACTTTCCTTTGGCTCATTCAAACAATCTGCGATTATTGACATCCTTCGTTTTTTCAACTATGGTAGATCCTTATTGAATTGCAATGCATTGAATTATTACATTTTATAAAACGAAAATAATATTTTCACTTCAGTAGCTCAAACATGATTTTAGGTTTTGCTGCCTGAATTAGTGAGCAAAATGCGATTTTGCTCACTGAATAACTTTTAAATTATTTTATTTTCAGAAAGCCGCGAATATCTCATTCAGCCTTGGGTTAATCATACCTACAATTCGAAACATTTACACTCTATCTCTTTCCCGCCATTAGACAGAGAGAGAGACAAAGACCAGGCCTTTCGAAGTTCCGATTTTGAATTCGACCTCAGAGACAAACACGTTCGGAATTTTAGTACTAACTAAAAAAAAAATGCAAAAAGCTAATATGTCTTTTAATGCAATTTATTGAATTTTGAACTTATTGTTGTATTAAAACGATAATAAGTATTTAATGCAAATAAAACTGATATTTAACTTCTAAATATTTAATTCTAGTTTCAATAATGTTACATAATATATTTTGAATAATAAAATATCATGGGTGCAATTTCCGAATACACCTCAATTTAAATAAAAGAGCTCCAGAATCGAACGTGGCTGGCGTAGAGTTGAAAAGTTAAAAAATATTAAAATAATCGTAAAATATGAGTGAAACTAGCTACGAGAACAGTATTTTAACACCGGATGAGTAAAAACAACAAGTTATTAATGCAGAATTAAGTATAAAGGTACTACTATTCCTGTTTATTATTTTAACTCGTAAAGTGTTCTCGCTGCTGAAGTGAAAAGTTATGTGCGTTACACTAGAGCAAAGTTTTTTTCATCTCGTGCCTTTGAATCCCTCGCCACACTCAGGATTCAAAATCAGCACTCGCAGCAAAAAACGACTTTACACAAATAACTATTTAACTCAAATAAATCATAAAACCCTATTCAAGTCATACAATTTTGTGTGGTATATTATGGTAGATTTTGCAAAATTCATTTCTTTTACTATACATTTATATATAGATACATCGAGTTGTGTTTAATGCTTACATCAAAATGATCGTCACAGAAATAAATTGTGGAATCAGTTGATAAAGTAAGAGAATCTTCCCACCTTGCCATTTTTAACCACTTTCTTCGTATTTGTTTATTGTTTGGAACATATATGAATAATTTGTTTTGCGTTTTTACCGTTGTACTTGTACATTGGGGCACTATACAGTATTTATAATACGAGGAATTCATTATTTATTAAAAAAACACAGCTGACTGTTATAAACAAAGACGACTGTTTCGCGAGATGTGACGTCATTACAGACGCCATGACAGTCTTGGCCTTTTTCACGATCAATTTCAAATTCATTTCAAAAGTCTCAAAATACTAATGTAAAAGACCTATTTTTCTTAAAATAATATATTTTTGGGGTGAAATAGATGCTAAGCTATAGTTTTAAACTAATTTCCAAATTTTGTCAACTAGCCTATACGCGTAATATGTGTCTAGCGCGGTTTGAAAGTTTGTAGTAATTTTAATTTAACTTTCTAAATACGTGTTCTCCAGTTCATGTGTGTGTCTATTGTCAAACTTGGAAGAGGAAAAGCAGTAACTGTTTCTAATTTAAAAAAATTGATTGAGTCAGGCGTTACTTTGCGGAAATCCATTTTAAATTTGAAAATGAAAATAATATATTTAGTTTTAATTTCCGCGAATATTTATGGGTTGCAGGTATGCACCTCCCTCCCGCCCGCTATATTATGCACATGCAAGATTACAAGGCAAATGCAAGGATTTTATGCACATGCAGGAAGGCAAAGCAAAACCCAACACCAATACCGACACGAGTTTCGCCTCTCCACGAGGCATCCTCAGGGGACGTGTTGACTCGCCGACCGTTGAGTTGCGACCCAACGCGTAAAACTAAATATATTATTTTCATTTGCAAATGTTTTTAATTTAATAACAATAATACTTTAAAAAAATCTTTTTATTTCTTTCAATAACATAGTAAGTTAAAAGTAATCTTAATCTAATACAAAGTTTTTGCAAGAACCTCTCCGCAGGTAATGGCCTCCTCCAAAGAATCCAGCCGTCTATATCCTGGGCTGTTTGCATCCTGGTTGGACCAGCCGTTTTGCTGATGTCGTTTGCCCATCTTGTAGGCGATCTTCCTCTGTGGCGTTTCCCCCCTGGGCCTCTCCACCGTGTCACTCTTATGGTCCACCGATCATTTGACAATCTTGCCACATGCCCCGCCCATTTCCATTTAAGTTTTTTAGGATATTTTAGAGCATCGGTAGCATTAGATATGCTTATTATTTTTGTATGTCTTATCTTTTGATTTTTTAAATAAAAAAAAATAGTCTATATTTAGGTATTTATTTAGCTTTTCTGCCAGGATTGGAAAGATATTAGTTTGGTTTTGGTCAAATGTATCTCGAGGTTATCCAGTTTATTTGGTGCTTTAGGAAGAATGGTGGTAAGTTTATAAGGCTAGAGATATCTTCCGCAAAAAGTACACATTATTTATCGATGGTTTTTAGGTGGTCGTTTGTGTATACGAGGAGTATTCTATGGCCTGATATATTTCAATTACGATACGGCTGGCCGCTGCGCCGCGTGTCGCGGGTTCGATTCCCACACGAGGCAAATATTTTTATGACCTACAGATAGTTGTTCCGGGTTCGGTTGTTTGCGTAAGTGAATTTGTATTTATGTACAACAACAGCAGCACCAACGATATAGGAGAACTTCTTAGTGTGGGGTAAAGTTTAAAAAAATATATATTGGGAAGATCTTGAATCCTTTTTCCTTTGACTCGTCGAGTTTCATTGCCTTTGGTCTTTTCTGGCTGACGATATTATTGATTCTGACTTTCACGTGTTGGGAATATTTAGGGCATACTTCTCCCATTTGTTTAATTATTCATGTGTATAATATAATTGACAAGCATTGTTTCTTTCTTTTCAATATGTAAATGTATATTTTAAATTGAGATTCAAACCAAGTACGTTTATTTGTATACGCAAGTAAAAAATGGATGGATAAATTACAGGGTAATTGGTATCTGTGTCCTGCCACAGTAGATGGCATACAAATATTAATTTAAATCACATAAGTAAATTAACAAATATAAAATCTAACACATTTACATACAACAATAGATATTGACCAGTATCTACTGTTGAAACTTGAACTACAATCAATATAGCACTATTATTTCTTAGTTATGTAGGTTTAATTTAAACATCTATATATAAAGATATATCTACTAAATAAAAAACCAGATTGCATCTTTGCCAATATTATCCAAAATTCAAGAAATATTTTTCATTTATTTATTTATTCAACTAACACACACTAACTTTACAGGATGATCCCAATACAATAGCGGTCTCAAAAAAATACATGTATATACATACGTACACAATAAGCTATATGTATAGGCGTCAAAGAAAAAGCTTGCAGTTACATACAATTGATTAATAGAGTACCCACACTTTATCAACAAACCTCAAGCTTACTAGCTTCCGTATATAAAACTATCGAAAGAACACAAAACTTTTCCGTTCATTCCTCTTGCATCACAATAAAAAAATATTTCTAATTCATCCCACAACGTGAGGACGTGTTGTAGCACGAACTTCTAGTGATAAGAGATAACGAAACTAGACCAGCCACGTGGTCCCCAGCAAAGGGTCAACTTATTTTATAACCGACTTTCATAACAAAATATTAGACAACGCGTGATTTGGTGACATAATCAAACCTCGAATCAAAATCAATAGTTCTTTTTTTGAAATTAAGTTGAGAATCAGAACCCATAAGTTAAAGTAAGTTAAATAACGTACTTGGGTGAATTTCAACAAGTGATTTTTATATGTCATTTCGGTGGGATTTTTTAATTTCAATGCTATCTACATATTTTTAGTGACAAATAAAACTTTAGCCTATTTTATAACATTGTGCGTGAGTGGACATCAAATTTCATCAAAACTTACATAAATATTTAAGAATGAATTTTTAAGAGTCCACTGAAATGAAAAGTGTCTACCGAAATGATAAAAATGACCACCGAAATGATAAACTGTGCACCGGAATGAAATAAATCCACCGATATGATACAGCTAAGAACAACCGTGCCGGGCAGCCAGGGTTCCGTACTTTGTTAGGTTTGATTTCCACAAATTTTAGATAAACACTGAGACAGGACAGTAGACAGTTATTTTAATATCATCATTAATATATAGATATTACAATTACTATTACATATATCATTCTTTGAGGTTACAATAACCTCAAAGAATGATATTATTGTAATATTTATTATGATATGAATGAATTGTTTCTTCACTTAAATAACCTTTGGTAATTTTTCTGGTTGTTGTTGTGTGAAAATGTTGGAAAACTTTATCGTAAATGCTGGTAACCATAAATAAATATTTTTGTTTGTTTATGAACTAATACTAATTTACTTGATATATTTTCAAAAGAGTGAACGAAGCGCGATAAGAAAGCTTAAAGTTTCTGATTAATATGATGGCTGCATTTGTAAGTTATGCCATTAATAGTAATACATAATGTGTACCCGTTGCACTAAGAGAAAAATGCTAGGTATAATTTAGTTAAATTGGTAACGAAACGAGAATAGTGTTTCTACAGGTATATAAGTAAAACTTCTAAAATTAAATCAACTCTTATATTTTATACTGGGAGCTACTACCCGATAATATCACCGTGGACTCGACAATATACTGTCATCAGCTTGACCGACTCCGTACAGAAATCAACAAAAAGCGCCGTGAACAAACAAAGATATACTTCCTTCACGACAACGCTCGGCCGCACATAGCCAAAGTCGTTCGTCAGAGCTATTGGATTTTGAATGGGAGCTACTGCCACATCCACCTTACTCTCCCGATCTAGCGCCAACGGATTTTCATTTGTTACGCTCTCTCAGTAATCATATACAGGACAAAAAATTTGATGATAGAGCACAGTTAACAGATTTCCTCGAAAGCTTTTTTGCCTCACGGCTCCCAAGTTTTTACGCTGAGGGTATCCATGCTTTACCTAATCGCTGGAAATGGGTTGTAGATAACAACGGTGCCTACTATAAAGACAAGTAATTGTAAATTAAAAATATAATTTAAAATTGTTTTGTTTATTTGCAACGCTCATTACTTTCCTACCAACCCAATATACATATACATGTAGGTACTAGCTACATAGAAATATGTGTATATTATATATCTTTAATCTTAAACACAAATATTACACAACAAATACACCCGAATAATCTAATCTACACTTACTTACATTACAAAACTATGACTTTATATTTGATAAAGGATCTCTAAAACTTTATGGTTTTATATTTCGGAGATACATTTAATTCCGGTGGACTGTGACACCGAAATGAAACTATTTTTGTCCCCATGTTACTGAAATGATAAACTTACTTTTTTGGCGGAAAAACCGCAAGCTTTGGGACCGCTGCGTTCGCGCCGAGAGCTTGAGCCGGACTGATCCGAAGTGAGGAAAGGTAAGAGGGGCGTAACGACGCAATGTTGACATGGATAATCTACTAAAACTTACTGTCCTCTGAAATGATAACTTTTTTCCAGACAAAAGTTGACTGCCTGTCAAATCCATGAGAAAGAAGATAAACAAACAAAAATAGTTTTATTTGATCGAATATATTATAATTTAATGATAAGAGAATTGATTTAAATCCATATTATGAATCTATTGGCAGGGGAAGGTATTTTATGAGCGGAATTGGGTTCAGGACAGGCCACCGTGATGATAAAATAACACTTTGTAATTTTTTTTTGGTATATTAGAGGGTAGAAATCAATGATTTTTTTTGCCAAGGTAGAGAAGTACTTACGTTGTTGAGAAAAAATATATAAAATAAAAAACCAGCACATTGCACTACCGTTCTCAGGTTTGCCGTGTATTTTTTTTGCTTGCGCAATTCACCCACTTACGTTATCTAATCAGATTAATTGTAACTTTAAATCTCAATCAGTGCGTCCTACCCGTCATGGCATACGGAGCCGAAACGTGGACACTGACGGCTCGTATGGTCCACAAGCTCAAAATCGCTCAGCGGGCTATGGAAAGGGATCGCATCAGAAATGAGGTGATCCGTCAGAGAAGCAAGGTCATCGATATAGCCCACTGGATCAGTAAGCTGAAGTGGCAGTGGGCTGGCCATATTAGTCGTAGAACCGACAACCGTTGGGGTAAACGAGTTCTAGAGTGAAGACCGCGTCTCGGCAAACGTAGTGTAGGACGTCCTCAGGCACGGTGGAGTGACGATTTGCGCAGGACGGCTGGCAGAAACTGGATGCGAGAAGCCGAATATAGATCTAAGTGGCGTGCAATTGGAGAGGCCTATGTTCAGCAGTGGACTGCAACAGGCTGTTGATGATGGCGATGATGACACCCACGATACAGGAGATATTGCTTGTGTGGGACGTTTTATTTTTTTTATAAATAAAAACAATAAATTGTATAAAATCTATACTAATATTATAAAGCTGAAGAGTTTGTTTGTTTGTTTGAACGCGCTAATCTCAGGAAGTACTGGTTCGAATTGAAAAATTATTTTTGGGTTGAATAGACCATTTATCGAGGAAAGCTTTAGGCTATATATCATCACGCTTAAGCCAATAGGAGCGGAGCAGCGATAAAGAATGTTTTAAAATCGGGGATTCCACGGGGACGAAGTCGCGGGCAGCAGCTAGTATCCAAATAACTCTCAAGCAGTGTGATCGAATTAATATCAATGCTACCAACTACATCAGTGAGTTAATAATTCTGCAAGTTTACTAAGACAGTTTGTTTTTATTATGCTTAAACATTTGTAGATTTTAGTCCTACGTCGTCGTTTTGAGGTTGGGTGTTTGATAAAAGTATTTATTAAAAAAAAACTGTTCAAATGATATGCTAAAATCTTCCATGTTTATCACTATTTCTATTACTAAACCGTATTTTTTTGCGTAGTTTAGTGAAGAAGAACTAAGAGTAACAGACACAGGCAAACAGCATGTTTCATACTATTTAGAAATTAGTTAACATTGAAACGATTTTGTAAATTCGAAAAAAAAAAGATGGTTGAGAATGAATGATGTTTTGAGCTTGTAATTAGCTATTCGTGGAAATTGTAGCACTTTTTTATACACATTATACTTCAATCTCAAGTATATTCGAGTTAACGTTTTCGTGATTTTGTTATTCGAACAAATGACATTCAATCTGGCGTAGGTAAGCCGTCTAGATAATGTATGTGTTATCTTTTTAATTATAACTTTTTTTTAGTGCCGGGTGGGTGTTTTGGGGGACTGTCTTTATGTTAAATTTGATGTTCAGAAAGTGCTGGCTCTCAGCCTAATTTAAATAAATAATATAATAATAATAAATATCTTTATTACAAACTTTTTACACAATATAGTTACTAGCCAGAAGTATTTATCTTAAATAAATAATTATGGTAGTATCGAACTAATAACTAGGTGTATAACTAAATAATCAATTATTTCAGGAATTATGGAAAATGTATTTTGAACTGATAATAATGTATAATTAGCGAATTTCCTGAGCTAGGTTTATATATTTTTTTTAATGTGGAGTTTGAGTGTTTTTGTGTGCATAAAATTAAACAAATACTATTTTCTACGGATTGTTCTACGTGCGCGAGCTTTCCACCGTGGAATAGGCCATGGTAAGTCGACCCCATCCAAATAAAACCACTGAAAACTTTATTAAGTACAAGCATTTCGCCCGTAACTTAATCTGCGTCGAATTACTCGTAGTACAAACTTTTTACACGCTTGAGAGCGTATACGCCGAACGTCATTTCATACATATTTTCAAGTCCTTATTTTCCGAAATGACTAAACCGATTTTAATGAAACTTTACACACTTATGTGTGTAAAGTTGCAGGATACATAGGTCTAAAAAGTTAGTTGAAAACATTTTCGATAAATAGTGTTACAGTTAAATTAGACCCATTTTAAATTTTCCATTCAAACATTAATTTCCAGTTATCTTTTTTTAAATAAAACGTTTCGAAAATGTTTTTAACTAACTTTTTAGACTTATGTATCCTGCTTATATGTGTGAAGTTTTATTAAAATCGTTTCAGTCATTTCGCAGAATAGTGATTTGAAAATTTGTATGAAATCCCATACGGCGTAGACGCTCTTAAAGACTGAATTTCCAAAAATCCCTTCTTAGTGCTTGTGCTCCTCCACAGAACAGATAAAAGAGCCTCTTTTATCTGTTCTGTGCTTACCTCCATCATGGAAGTAATTCTCGTGCATCCGTGCATCCGGGTTTCAGTATTAGTTTCGGCTGTGGGTTATTATTTCAGTCAGTCAGTTATCAATTTTACATAACATAGTTATGTTCAAACTAAGATAACGGTTTGCTAATTAGACCTTGCTAATCAGAGGTCGTAGCTAGCGACGAATCATTGTATTAGAAACGACGATTGTCATTTCAGTAGCTTCATATAAATCTCATACATAAACAGGGTGAAGTGGCAGTGGGCTGGCCATGTTAGTCGTAGAACCGACAACCATTGGGGTAAATGAGTTCTAGAGTGGAGACCACGTCTCGGCAAACGTAGTGTAGGACGTCCTCAGGCGCGGTGGAGTGACGATTTACGCAGCACGGCTGGCAGAAACGGGATGCGAGAAGCCAAAAATAGATCGAAGTGGCGTGCAATTGGAGAGGCCTATGTCCAGCAGTGGACTGCAACAGGCTGTTGATGATTGATGATATACAGGGTTATTTGAAAAACACCAACAACCTCTTTAACAAAAAGTCAGCTGTTTGTTATTTGTGTTCGTATAACTCATCAAAATGTAGGGAACATTTTGATGAGTTACCTATACGAACACAAATGTAGAGAACAGCTGATTATTATTATTATTTCATTTATTTATTTTTTGTACATACTTGTTACATTTTTAAATATTTCTATAAAAAAATAAAAAAAAACATTTAAAAATATAAAAAATAGTAGCCCACCGGTATCGGGAACAGGGTCCAAGCTACCGGTGGTCAGGGCTCCCGAGAGAGAAACCTCCTAACTATGCGGGCCGTGTCAAGAAGCACTGCTTTCTGGATCAAGCCCTTGATCCAGCTGCCCAACGAGAGCCTCTTAAGATGTTGGTCGAGGCTCTTGGCAATTATGCCATTGGCCGTCACGACTATCGGCACAATGACTGCTGTGTTCACATCCCACATGTCGACAACCTCGCGAGCCAAGTCAAGATACTTCGATTGTTTATCCTTCTCAGCCTTCACGAGGTTCTCGTCATGCGGGACTGCTATATCAACAATCATTGCGCGACGCTCTAGTCGGTCTATCACCACTATTTCAGGCTTATTGGCAACAATAGTCCTGTCAGTGATGATAGACCGATCCCAGTACAATGTGCAATTGCCATTTTCGAGAACTGGGTCGGGCGCATACCTATAGTACGGTACTTCCGATTCCACAAGATTGTATTTAAGGGCAAGTTGCTGATGGATAATCCTGGCTACAAGGTTATGCCTGTGCAAATAGTCTCCGTTAGCCAGACTAGAACAACCGGAAATAATGTGGCGGATGGATTCCCCCGGCCGGTGACATGCCCGACATATGTCAACCGTACCGTCCTTCACAATGTATTTCCGGTAGTTGTTCGTCATCATAACTTCGTCTGTAATCGCACAGATAAAACCTTCGGTTTCCCCAAAGAGGTCACCAAAACGCAGCCAGGCCACGGACGCTAGAAAGTCTACATCGGGCCCATGTAGGACCCGATAAAAGCGTCCGTGAAGCTCCTTGCTCTGCCATACCTCCCTGCGATCATTAGTATCTAATACCACAGGTTTGCGCCAGTTCTCGTTAGCCAAGGAGAGCGGGGTGAGGCCCTTGTCCACTGCGACCACATCCCGGTGCATACCCACGTCGGCTTCTAGGAAGTATTCCCTAAGGCTGCATACCTCGCGGTTGTGCAGGGTCTTAGCATTTAAGAAGCCTCGACCCCCACACTTCCGCGGGATATACAGCCTCATTACCGATGATCGTGGGTGATGCATCCGATTTGCGGTCAGCAGTGAACGGACCCTCCTATCCAGGGCGTCCAGTTATTATTATTATTATTATTATTATTTTTTTCGCGATTTCAGGTTTGTTCCCATGCGCAGTGGCTGATGCCTGGGGCGCAGTGGCTGATGCCTGGGGACGGTGAGCGTGGGTGGCTCGCCGTCCGATACCAGGCTGAGTCGACGACGCGTTGTGCTTCACGCGCGCCTCAAGGAGCCGTCAGCACCAGAGACGGGGCCCCATAGGGTTGGTGCCTGCTAGGGTTGCGGAATTTGTTCGAAAGAGTTACCGCGGCCCTGGAACGCAAAGGGCACATGGAGGAGCACGGGTGGGTTTTAGTCAGTAAAAGTCTGACACTCCCTACCGCTCCACCCAGGGCGGGAGGGGTCATTTGATGACTTCCCATCCAAAAAAAAAAAAAGGTTTGTTCCCATACTAAAAGTTGTTCATAATGATGAGTACAATGACCTCTTAAGAGGTTGTTGGTGTTTTTCAAATAACCCTGTATATTGGATGTTTTGAAAACATACAAACATCCGAATTGAGAACCTCCTCCTTTTTTAGAAGTCAGTTAAAGATCGTTATCTCTTGTAGTATGTTGTTCCATTTTTAACTGAGATCATTGTCAGTCCATACTTATTCTATCCTATCTATTGTTGTAACTATTTTTCTTTACTTCATTTTCTTGTTCTTTTGTTTTTAACTTTATTTCCGAGGTTATCATTTTAAGTAGTTTGAAGAATAAAATCACGCAAACGATACCCTTTTGACTTATTAATTAGATATTATTATAAATTACAATTATAAATGCTTTGGCACTTCTAAAATGTTGAGCAATATTCGTAAATTTACAATAAAAATTGTGTAATACGCTCATTATCAATCATTCAACTCGAAACTAATTAGTTTTTAATAATAACGTGATAGCTTTATGTACGGAGTCGTTAACAAATATTATTATTGCTGCGCTTAAATCTTTGAAAAACGGATCTGATGCGTAAGGCAAAGTGCAATAGGGATGTTGCCTGAGTAAAAAATATATACCTAATTATGTTTAGTCCGTCAGTTAGATTATAGAAAAATATTTGACACGTATTTTTTCCTTTATCAAATTTATAAAAACTGACGAAGATAAAAATCATCAAAGATCAGGAGTGGGAGCGTGTGACGTCACGGCCCGGTAAAAATTGTAGCGAGTAGTGACGTCACACGAGTTTTCAACGCACTGTATCGTCTTCATTTTTTGTTTATGTGAAAAAAGTAAAAATACGTCTCCAATATTTTTTGGAAATCTATCTGACGGACTGATCAGATTTTTTTTGTTAACTACCCTATTCTGTTAGCGAACGCGGCTGTAGAAATGCCAAAATAAAAGGGATTCACGTAAAAGTTAGATAGCGTTTGTTAACTCCCTCAAGTTTTTGATGTTTTTTCCATCGCCTTTGCTATACTATCTCGACAGAATATCAATGTGGATAGAGTCTCTGGTGTGATTACAACAATATAATGTGTTTTTTTCTTTAAATGAATTTAAGGTCTTACAAGCTAAATGACCGCTCGCTATGGCCATCCCTGAGGGAGACGGGCCTCGACTTAGCGGGGTCATTGAGGGAGGGCAGCAAGGGATAGGCTGAGTCAGGTTGGTATTATTTGGGGATTTAACGCTAATGGCTCAGCGGCGCGGGCTGGCTCGTTAGGCAAAAGTCGGGAGGGGTTTGAACGGGGGCGTCGCGATTTGCCCATCGGCGACGCCGGTATACGGAACGCGATCTGTTTCTGTGTTTTCTGAGAGTGCTTGTTTCCGTAATACTTTCTTGGATCTGAGTGATGGGAGGTCATTTGGCTCAACAAGGATATGCCGCAGTCGTATCTTGCTGATCTGGGATCTAGGTGTATCGGGTAGCCGATACGATTAGGGGGTTCTGGTGCTTTTCAACGGACTCTATGAAACGCTTTGAAAAGCGTTTCAAGAACTGGTGGGGATGCGGAGGTCGACATGGAGTCGCTCGTTCCTAAAATACCACGGGGCGCCCGGAGCCTTTCGGAGAAATTGGTTTTGGATAACCTGCAACCTATGGATCTGGTGAGGCTAAGCGTGTGCGAAGGCTACACACGCATAAGTCATTATTGGGCTTAAATATAATGTGACAAAGAGCTGTTATCTCTGGAATGGAAAGTAATTACAGAAATAAATGCTGAACAGGTCCATGCAAATCTGTATGGCACTCTCCTCAAAAGGCCACTTCAGACATCAACCCACATGGTTTTCATATAATTTTTGTAGTACGAATTGTATGGACTTTAAAAGACTGACTTCTGAGTTCGTGTCGGTGTTTCTTCTCAGGGTAGTCAGCAAGGAAACACCGGCCTCATCTAGTTTAAAACGAGCAAAAAAGATTGACGTATAAAAAATGTTATGTTTAACCTACTAGTATAATAAATATAATTTATCATCAGCGATTTCTTTTAGTGTTTCAGATCGGGATATTTTGCATTTTAATAATATATCTACTCGTAGCATAACGCGTTTACTAGATCAAGTTATTTCAGTCAAGCCAAAGATGGTGTGGTAGATATCACTATTAGCGAGAAGACCATCATTGTTCCCATGGTATATAGTTTGTACTGTCTATTTTTGGTGTACAAAAAAAGGATATTCTATCGATCCTAATACATAGGTATTATATAGAGGAAATATTTTTTTGTTTGTTGGTTTGTTTGTTTATACCGAAGTTTTTCACCAACGGCAAGCTAGCGTATAACCTTGGCTATATTTTATCCCTGTATTTCCACGGGACCGGGAACTACGCGAGTGAAGCCTCGTGGCGTTGCTTGTATAATACAAGTTACGATTTCGCGGCGTTGAAAACCCACGTGACGTCACTACGTTGCTACAATTTTTACCAGCGACGTGACGTCACGTCACGTGAGTTTTCAACGCACTGTATCGTCTTAATTTTTTGTTTACGTGAAAAAAGACAAATACGTAAAATGCCCTATTCTACCACCCTAAAATTTTTATAAAGTATGAAGTCTTGTAGTATTATAGAAATGTTTTGTCAACTGCATACATACTCGTACTTGCATGATAACTTTTTTGCTGACGTAGAAAGAAAGTACTGACTGAAAACTTTTAAAGAAATACAACCGACTTCTACTAAAACAAGAAAGTATAAAATAACTTTAATTTCGGAACTCGTTTTTCCGTTTTTTTAACACCTTGGTAGAACAAATTAGTGTAAACAATAAACAAACATGCGATTTCAGCAATCCCGAAAGATTTGCTTTCATTTATTATTAAAAAAAAAACACTGTATTTTGCTTTGACGTGTTTCAAAATAAATAATGTTGTGCAAAAATGCTGAGCAGTCAAGTCTTTGACACAGTATTACAGTCTTATGCTAACTTATGTAGTTACTGTATAGGTAAAAAATATAAAATTTAGCTAACGTGTTGAAAAGATTCTTGCTGGTTGCTTAACTAAACCTACTTTTGTTGGCTAACTTTTAATTTGCATCTTAAAATAATTCATTCATGGTATTTTTTTTTCCTGTTCACGTTTTCCGGATGGTCGTGGTGTGGAAGAGTACAATTTTATGCAGAGTCGAAGCAAGACGCTCGAAAATTAACATTACTCCTGTCTATACAACGGAATGATAGTCGAATGCTATCACCTTTTACTTCATCTTGCTTCTTTAACCGACTTCTAAAAAAGGAGAAGGTTCTCAATTCGGATGTTTGTATTTTTTTTTTTAATGTTTGTTCGCGCATAGCTCCGTCGCTTGCAAACCGATTTGAAAAATTCTTTTTTTGTTGGAAAGGGTATACTTCCCAAATGGTCCCATGAAATTTTATCGAAATCAACCTTGAAAGCAACTCCTTGAAAGCAAATCAACCTTGAAGCTTATCTTCGTCAATTTTTATAGATTTCATAAAGCAAAAAATACGTGTCTAACATTGTTCGATAATCTAACTGACGGACTAAATAGAATCATATTTTTATTCCTCAGGAAACAACCCTGTGGATTTGAGTCAAAAAAACTGGGGTGTAAACAAATTCGTCTTGCTTAAAGGCGTACTTTTGCTTGTCCCTAATCAGCCTGAGGTCCTGACAAGTGACATTCTGTCACCGGTGGCCTGGCGTAGGTGACTGTCAAAACAGCAAAATGTATGGGAATGACAAACGCTGTCGAAATATCTCGTGATCAATCTACACTAATATTATAAAAAGGAAAGGTTTGTATTTTTATGTGTGTATGTTTGTAATGAATAAACTAAAAAAATACTGTGCCGATTTCAAAAATCTTTTACCATTAGAAAGCTGCATTCATCTTGAGTAACATAGGCTATATTTTATTCCCGTATTGCCACGGGAACGGGAACTACGCGGGTGAAACCGCAGGGCACTGCTAGTCCCTTATATTTTGACACTTCTACAATCGCCTTTGCTAATAGAATGGTATTTTGTCAAGAGCCTCGCTAGCACGTAGTTAGGATTTGAATAAAATAGGGCAATTGACTAAAAAATCTAGTAAATCCGCCAGATTGATTACCAAAAAAATATTGGAAATGTATTTTATGGATAGTTTTCATAATTTTAAAAGATGGATGTATTGTGTGAGGAGTGATATGAAAGAAAAGGGAGTTAGTGATAGCGTGACGGCTGACAGGACAGAATGGAAGAAAAAACGTGTTACGCCGACCACAAGTAACATGGTTTAAGGGCAGGCAGATGATGGTTGCGGAATTTGTTCGAAAGAGTCACCGCGGCCCTGGAACGCATAGGGCACAAGAAGGTTCACGGGTGGGTTTTAGTCAGTAAAAGTCTGACACTCCCTACCGCTCCACCCAGGGCGGGAGGGGTCATTTGATGATTTCCCATCCAGAAAAAAAAAAAAAAAAAAAGGGCAGGCAGATGATGACGATGATTGGAAATGTATTTTCTTTTTCACATAAAAAAAACGAAGACGATGCAGTGCGTTCAAAACTCATGTGACAGCACTACACGCTAAAAATTTTACCGCGACGTGACGTCACAAGCCCCCACTCCTGATCATTGATGGTTTTTATCTTCGTCAATTTTTGTACAAAAAATACGTGTCCAATATTTTTGATAATCTAACTGACGGACTAAATAGAATCATTTTTTGTCCGTATTGTGTTTTATAATTATTTTATGTTTTTAATTATTGTTAAACGTTTCAGAGTGGACTCTTATCAATCATTCACCTCTTAGTTTTAGGTATCTACTTTTTATCAAATATTTACATAATTTAGTCACGATTTTGATGCGCTGGTAAGTAAAATCACGTTTTTTTTAAGTGGCATCGGTATCAGCCTTTTCATGCAAAAAACGAGTCTTTGGTACAAGAAATAAAGATTAGTTTATGTTTAATACTTCAGTAGAAATTTGAACTCTTGAACTTCATTTTTATCATTGACAAGTAATGTTGTGTAATACAGACTGTTGCTATCTATTGGATTTACAGGTTCCGGATTCACAGAGAATGCATCAACTTGGGTTTCGTGTGTTTTGTGTGGTTGATGTATGTTGGATTAGTCCGTCTTTAGATTAAATTTTTAAAGGATTTTAATGTTGTTTCACATTTTTAAAGTTTAGATTATTAAGTACTAGCTACTGCCCGCAGCTTCGCCCGCGTGAATGTCGGATATTATCCCAAGGGAACATAATCCCGGGATAAAAAGTATCCTATGTTACTTCTAATACCTCCAAGAATAAGTGTTCAAAGTTTCATGATGATCGGTTGAGAACTTTTCGCGTGAAAGCGTAACAAACAAACTTACATTCACATTTATATATTAGTATAGATTAGAATTAAGTACATAAGTTAATTTTCCATTATTATTTTCTGTTGTTGTTTTTTGAAAACACTATTGTATTGGGGTCATCCTGTAAAGATAGTGTGTGTTAGTGGAATGAATAAATCTATACTAATATTATAAAGCTGAAGAGTTTGTTTGTTTGTTTGAATGCGCTAATCTCAGGAACTACTGGTTCGAATTGAAAAATTCTTTTTGGGTTGAATAGACCATTTATCGAGGAAGGCTTTAGGCTATATATCATCACGCTTAAGCCAATAGGAGCGGAGCAGCGATAAAGAATGTTTTAAAATCGGGGATTCCACGGGGACGAAGTCGCGGGCAGCAGCTAGTAAATAAAAATATTATTTAATATATTATGGACGGAACCAGAACCTAGAAAGGTTTCACTGTCAGCGAGAGGAACAAGTGGCTAAAGAATAACAGCCGCGCGGGTCGATCCTAAGGTTAGGCAACGCTTGCCAAGGTTGGTCTGTGGATGGGTCACCGTCTTAACAAACCGAGATTTCTCCGCGCCTCGGAAAGCACGTTAAGCTGTTGGTCCCGGCTGTCATTTGTAAATCTTTGACAGTCGTTACGGATTGCCAGAAGTCAGTAAATGATAAATCTGACTCCAGTCTTGCCAAGAAGTACCGTGTTCACCAGAAATATCTTAAAATATTTTTTACACTTTAACGCCTATATTGCTGAACCGACTTTGATGAAATTTTTATACAGAGAGACAAAGGAGGAGATCGTGGCTAAAGAATAACAGCCGCGCGGGTCGATTCTAAAGGTTAGGCAACGCTTGCTAAGGTTGGTCTGTGGATGGGTGGGTGACCATCTTAACAAACCAAGATTTCTCCATGCCTCGGAAAGCACGTTAATCCGTTGGTCCCGGCTGTCAAATGTAGATTTTTGGCAGTCGTTACGGATTGCCAGAAAATCTGACACAAGTCTTACCAAGAAGTTGACACGGTAGATACCGTGTCAACTAGTTAAGAGCGTATACGCCGCACGGCATTTCATACAAATTATCAAGTCCTTATTTTCCGAAATGACTAAACCGATTTTAATTAAACTTTACAGTGTAAAGTTTCTGCCTATGTGTGTAAAGTTAAATGTTAAATGTTTAAATGTGGTTAAATGTTTTTAACTTACTTTTTAGACCTATGTATCCTGCTTTTATGTGTGTAGTTTCATTAAAATCGGTTCAGTCATTTCGTAAAATAGTGACTTGAAAAGTTGTATGAAATGCCATTCGGCGTATAAGATCTTAATGGGTATTGTAGGTCTGGTAGGCAGTCGCTCTACGTAAAAACCTGGTTATCAGCTGAATTCGGTTTGACTGGGAGCCGACTCCAATATAGTTGGGAAAAGGCTAGGCAGATGGTGATGTCGCTGTCAGCGAAAAGACCACCATAGTGGCCAACGAATTAAGTTTCTATATAAGGGTTGTGTAAGTATATTCTATGTATCTATCTTTACTTGAGTTTCTGACTGCGTCTTTCAGAACTTGAACAGAGGCCTTACCGACCGTACAATGTGGAACATCTTACGGATGTACAAAATAGATGAATTAAATTAATGAGCGAAATTTAACAGCCACTGATACCGTATCCAATCATGATAAAACCAAAAACAACTCTCATAATTTGTTCGAAAGAGTCACCGCGGCCCTCGAACGCAAAGGGCATAAAAAGGATCACGGGTTGGTTTTAGTCAGTAAGAGGCTGACACTGCCTCCCGCTCCGCCCAGAGCGGGAGAAGTGATTTGATGATTTCCCATCCAAAAAAAAGTACTCATAAATAAAACCGATCAGGGGGTCAACAGCTGCGGGTAGCACCAACCTATATGTATAACATTTGTATAGTTTCGCTTATTATGTAACCCTGTGATAAATTAAACAAAATATTTGACAACCAATAGCGCTTTTAGGATGCTGGTGGGGCTCCCGCGGTTCTGTAGCACTTCGGGCATGTTTACAGAAGCAGATACAGATAACTTTCAAGCTATTATGCGAAAAAGAACAGCATTTCTGAAGAATTCGGGGAAGCTCCAACAGCATTCTAAGGGTGATATTGAATCAGTGCCTGCTAGGGTTGCGGAATTTGTTCGAAAGAGTCACCGCGGCCCTGGACCGTAACGGGCACTAGAAGGATCACGGGTGGGGTTTAGTCAGTAAGAGTCTGACACTCCCTTCCGCTCCGCCCAGAGCGGGAGAAGTCATTTGACGATTTCCCATCCAAAAAAAAAGGGTGATAGTGAATCATTGCCTGCGAAATTTGTTTGAAAGAGTCGCTGTGGCCCTGGAATGTAAAGGACACTAGAAGGATCACGGGTGGGCTTTAGTCAGTAAAAGACTGACACCCCCTTCCGCTCCGCTTAGAGCGGGAGAAGTCATTTGATGATTTCTAATCCAGAACAAATAAAGCGTTAAAGTTACGCGACATCACGCAGCGCAACGTGACGGCAACACAGTCATCAATTTGTATGCACTAGTTCTAGTTTTATTATTAAAATACACATGTATTTTTAGTTTAAATTAGTTATGTGTACGTTTGCAATAAATGCTTACATATGGTATCATTTTACAAGTCGGAAATAAACCTATTCGAATTATGTTCTGAAATTAAAGAGCATGCATAAACTAAATAAATAAAGAGGACTTAAGAGAGAAACTAGTGATATTCTATCAACTATGACGATTGTTTAAAAGTAAAACTTATTGACAAGTAGGTACTACTGCGCCCCTAGACAAGTTGATAATCTGCAGTCGTTAACGCTAGTCGAAAACGAATCAAATGTATGGGAATGAATTATCTCAACGTTAAGTCACGTGGCTAGAACAAACTAATAAAAAATTCGTAGCCAAGTTCACATCGATCAAAATGATAGAATGAAAAAATGAAATTGTTATCGTTGTTACAATGTTCAACGCTACATCCTTTGTTGAAATGGTTGAAGCATTTAAACAGAGTTTAAATTTTAACCTGTTTGACGTTTGTAGGAACTGAGCTAGTTTCATCAGACTATTTCATCACCCAAATCACTAATCATTTTATTATTTTTTATTGATTTATTAATAGTATAAAGTCCTCTTTAATTACAATCATTATACTACACATAATGACTTGACAGTAAACCAGTACCTAATGTTATTTTATTTTATCACATACCTATATGACTATCCGAAATATTCCAAGGACCAACATGCTCTCAAATACTTTACATAGAAGATTTAAGAGAGCGAGAGAGATGGAGAGATTTAGGTTTTTTTTTTTTTGAGTAGAAATACATTTTTTGACTGATTTTATTTCTATACTAGTTGCTGCCCGCGACTTCGTCCCCGTGGAATCCCCGATTTTAAAACATTCTTTATCGCTGCTCCGCTCCTATTGGCTTAAACGTGATGTTATATAGCCTAAAGCCTTCCTCGATAAATGGTCTATTCAACCCAAAATAATTTTTCAATTCGAACCAGTAGTTCCTGAGATTAGTGCGTTCGAACAAACAAACAAACAAACAAACTCTTCAGCTTTATAATATTATTATAGATTTAACGTTAATCAAAAATATTTAAGATTTGGACCTCACTATGATTGATAATTTACTGATTTGATGTTTTAATTAATTAATAATAAATACATGTAAATAATAATAATAGGGTAGTGGACTAAAAAAATCTAATTAGTCCGTCAGATAGATTTCCAAAAAATAAAAATGAAGCCGATACAGAGCGTTGAAAACTCGTGTGACGTCACTACTCGCTACAATTTTTACCGAGCCGTAACGTCACAAGCCCCCACTCCTGATCTTTGATGCTTTGTATCTTCGTCAGTTTTTATAGATTTGATAAAGGAAAAAATACGTGTCCAATATTTTTCTATAATCTAACTGACGGACTAAACATAATCATATATTTTTTACTCAGGAAACATCCCTATTGTAATGTTTGCATGCCGAATGGTAAAATATGGCTGAACTTTGATTTAATGTAAAAACTGTTGTGTACCCATATTTGCAAATAAAATTCTATTCTATTCTATTTTTATAAATATAATAGGTACTCGTGATCAACGCGGTCTACAAGTATCAAAGCCAGCGTTGCGGAATTTCTTCGAAAGAGTCACCTTAGCACTGGAACGCGACGGGCATCAGGAGGAACACGGATGGGTTTTTGTCCGTAAGAGTCTGACACTCCCTTCCGCTCCGCCTAGAGCGGGAGAAGCCATGTGATGATTTACCATGGAAAAAAAGGTATAAAAAATGAGACCCTGTTTTTGTCATTCAGACTATAAACATGCCTTGCCTTTAACCAGCCTTGGTAAACACGTGTCGGTATTGGTGTTGGGTGTTGGGTTTTGCATTGCCTTCTTGCATGTGCATATTATCCTTGCTTTTGCCTTGTAATCTTGCATGTGCATAATATAGCGGGCGGGAGGGAGGTGCATACCTGCAACCCACACATATTCGCGGAAATTAAAACTAGATATATTATTTTTATTTTCAAATTTAAAATGAATTTAAAGTAACGCCTGACTCAATCAATTTTTTTTTTCTTGTTAAAGGCATTTGGCCAGCAGTGATACACTCACTAGTGGTCAAAGGTCTTGTCAATTATTTCCAGGTAATTTTTCCCGAGCAAAATCTTGAGGTCTTGGTCGTCTTGCCAATTCCTAGTGTGACTGTCTGTCACTTATTCCTATTTAATAATAAAACTATATTTACTTCCAATCCTGCACATGGTATCGCGCCACTTTGAAACACATTAATTCTGAAGTTTATGGCTTGACAGTCGGACACGTTACCGTAATTAACAACAAAATATTCTATCCACTTTAAATGATAAACAATACTGGCCCTTCCAGAAACCGATGCCACTTATGTTTTATGGGAAACAAATGGTCTAATGGGTCGAACGAAAATCAATTCTTTAGAAATTCAACAATAATACAGCACATGTGCAGCAGATTGCAGTTTGGGCAAGACCCGAGTGCACCCTTAGAACACTTATAATTATAAGTGTATTGCACAAAAAAAAACCGACAATGATCCCTTTTGACGAAATTGTGAGAAAGCTCGGCTCTCGAACGGTTGTATGTGGAAACGAAGGAGGACAGTCGATTTAAGACCACGGTGGTGGACGGTTGGCGTAGGACCACGATAGGGTGCAGACTCTATAGTTTGGGCTAGGCATATTTAAGTTAGGCGCAGTGTGTGTTGTTCCGTTGTAACTCGTAGGAGAGCAAGTATTATTTGTTAAGTTAAATATAATTTAGACTAATTTTAGTACCTATTTAATATGTGTGTGAAAGTTGGTGTGGTTGGGTGAGTCTTAACTTTAAGTATTCATAGGTGGCTGGTTGCTGTGTCGGAGACGATAGAATAATAATCATTTATTTCAGCTTGGCGCTACTATTATATGTCCATTTCCTAATCCACACCTTGTCAGTCATTCGTCAGTGGCATTTGGTTATAGGGAAACGGCGAAGGCCTCCGTAACACTTACCATTCCCTCATGCACACTTTATACACTTTACACCAACACACCCGACTATTAACGAATATTGACTTTCAATGACGCATCACATTCATGAGAGGCAGAACCGTTGATATTCTCAGTTATTCAGGCTTTATGGCCGACCCATAAGAGGGTGATAGGTCAACCAAGCGCTGCTGATGAGTACTGCCTCCTATAAGGTCTAGCTCGGAATACATTGCGTAGGGCTTGTTGGATGCACATTTCCGGGAGAGGGGTAGGCTTCAAACGGTAGGCTTCACAAAGCACCCCAAAGGGTTCGTCCTATGGACGCTAGGGACCGTGTCTCGTTAAAACTAACCCCGGCCGTTGGTAGGCCTATTACTGAATCGTCACTATTTAGCGAGACATGAGATTTGGATGGTAGCCGCTCATAGCCGCACCGCATATCCGAGAAATGGGCGTTTTAAGGAAATGTGAAGTGACGACAAAAACCACTTCGGCGTGCACCATGAACGAACGCAATGAATTCTGCTACAGACTGAGTCTACGGAGCGCTTGTGCTAGTTGTGTTGTACTGTGTTAATATTAATAGAAGGGGTAGGCCGCTGTAAAGGGATACTTATATTAGTACGCGATTAGAGCTACATTAAACTAGACTTGTCTTCCTCAATGGCAGCTGGACTTCGTAGTACTCTGTCTTAGGATTGTGTAAGGCATTTATTTAAAGTTTAGGAAACGTGTTCTGTTAGAATCGTTACAGTGTCCGAGTAGTGGTTCTGTACCTTTAGGTCTAACAGTACACGTACGACGAGGCATTTGTTCCATGTCACGAAATGGGTTTATAGTTCTCTTGTGAAGATATAAATTAACGTACAAGTAAACCATGAATATATGAAGCGCAAGCGTAACGCTCCTGTCCCTGCCTTCACCGTCATATAATACACTTTGCAGCCCTCTTGTCTCATTAGCTTCATACTCCATTATTGTTTGACTTATTATGTATTACTAATCGTGAATTCCCTATATTAACTTCACCTTGTATCCCCTCCTTGTCCCTAGCCTCTAAGGTCGGACAAGGCAGTAGTTTGGGAATTCATTTCGTACAAACGGTGGGAGAGTGACCAGTTTGGTGACGAGCTCTACAGAGCCGGGCGGACGGCGGAGCCCGGCTCCTTCCCCACAGGGGAAGCCGACCCTTAACACTAGATGTAGGTTAATTTTAGGAAAAACGAAAATTTTATCAGCCTGGGGTAATTTAGGAACAGTCACATGTGGTGCCGTGACCAGGATTCTCGTCATTAAATGTACTGATTCACTTCAGTGCAACGAGAAAGAATATTTATGGGTTACTATTATAATAACACAACGTAATTTAAGGTTAGGGACAAAGAAAATAGAATGGCTAAAACCTTCCCCTAGTGGTTGTATGTATTAACGTTAACATAACGTATTAAATTTATTGATTGGTTAAATTTTGTTGCAGACAAAATGAGTTACAACGGCTACAATACTAGATAGATAGTACAGTATTAGTTTAAAAAAAAAAAATAACACAACGTAATTTAGAGTTCTATAAACTGTTACAAATACTACATATATTATGATTTTATTAGCTCTCAAAGACGACAAGAGTTACAACGGCTACAATTATAACGATCTGATCATGGTGATTGAAAATGAACACGCCAACGTTATTTAGCGGGTTCAATTCCCGTATGATTTATCTGTTTAAACTAGGGTTAACAAGTATTTTGGATTGAATGATAATTGTTAGGATTCCTATGTCACGGCTTGTGGGTTCTATTTCCACATGAATCACAGAGTTTTGGGGTTTGTGCTACATGGTTCGATTCCCATACGCACGGATGTAATGCTGTGATGCGCGTATATATGTATGTACGTAGGTAATAGTTTGAATGATTGTTTGCTTGTGTTACTGCACTGCTAATAGCGGGTTCGATTCCCAAACGCATGCAGCTAAATATTAATCAGGTAATAGTTTTATCACTGGTTGTTAGTGTTTCTGTCCTACTAATAACAATGGGTTCGATCCCCATATGCACTTTGGTCATTTCAAATAGGTAATACTATTATTAATATAGTTCCTGAGCTAATGTGAAACGGGTTTGACTCCCAATTAATGTGAGTTTAATGTCCATTGGCTTGTTTGTTTAGAAAATTAAGTGAACTAAGGAAACACCCGAGCTATAGGGAAATCATAAATCTTTAATATTAAAGACTTACAAAGCTTTCTTTATTTTACCAAGTCCACCGACTTGACATTTTGGTCCATTTTGGAAAGATTTCCAACTCGACAGGGTATCATGTCAGGTTATTATTATAATTGAATAGATACTCGTGTGGCCTTATTTTAAATTCCAGGATATGTAAGTCACCATCAGGCTGCGACTACGCCATGTCTAAACCTATGGATAGCGCGTTGCGATCGAATCAGAGTTTCATTGTACTGGCTGACACGAAATGACTTCAGCAGCTGAGCTGTGGCGTAGCTCCTGTTGCGAAGCTAAGTTTTCTTTTATTAGACTTTATTGTTATTCGCTAATACGCGGTATGATCTTTGTTATATTTCTTAACATTTATGTTTTGAGCAATGAAAGATATCACTTCAAATTATTATCAAGTGCATTATCTTATCTATATTTTACAGTCTGAAGGGGGGGCATTATTCTGATTGCGTAAACCCTTGAAAAAAAATAATCTTTTAGAAATCTAGGATGTCTATAAAGTCTTTTCTAATTTTACCAAACCTTATTGGATTAAAACTGCTCTGTTCTCATAGAAAATGGAAAATCATTATAACTTTGTATACTTTGTTCCGTTCCAAAAATGACCTTTTCTCTCATAAGTAGAAACGGTTTAAAACAACCTGTCAAACCTTTATGCATTGTAAAATGACTCTGCTCTTATTAATCAGTGTAATCATTCAGGTTTACTCTGCTCTTATAATCTGAGGGGGGCCCTATTTTATCCTATTGGAATCAATTCTAATTAGCTTATGTGCGGACACTTTCAGTTACCTCTGGAAACGAGTACAGGCAACTGACGAAGCTGACTCAGCGCTGAGGCGCATCAGGAAAGGTCTTTGTTCAGCGGCAACTGCGATAAGCAGATAGGTAGAGTTTGGAACGAGAGAGCACCGTAGGCAGTGCGGCTTGGTAGCACAAATACTCTTAAAAGAGACCCTGGTATGTAAAATTAAATTATAAGCATGCACAGGTTTTCTGATATCTTCACATGAAGGCTATTTCAAAATATATAAGTACAACTACAACAATAATTATTCGATTAAATATTAGATGAGTCTCTGGTGTGTAAAACCAACTATAAACACACAAAATTTCTAAAAACTTATTTTAATATATCGGCAATAGGTATTAATCAAGAGAAAAAGTTTAAATAGAACAGTTATGTATCGACTTAAGATGGGTTAGACTCTGGTGTGTTGAACTAAACTACAAACACAGAAATCTTCTGAAATTTTATAAAAATGTAACGAGAATAGTTATTATTCCAGAAAGTATGTTTAAATATAGTAGTTTTGCATCGAAAAACGGTTAGATGAGCCTGTGATGTGTTAAAGTATACTAAATTATGCACAGGTCTTCGAAGAGTTAGTTATTTAGATTTGGCAAGAGAATTTCAAAGAAGGAAAGGTCAAATATAGCAGGTGTGTAAAACCGCATAATATGCACAGGTCTATTACAATTTGATTATTGTAATATGCTAAGAGTGTATAGCAACGACGAGTATATTAGTACGAGTTGAAGCAATTGTGCATGAAAAGAAAATGTATTTGCAAGATATTCAAAAAGTATAGCGGACAATGTATCTTATTGGATTAATGTTCAAATGGAACTGTGATTTTATAGAATTCTTATACGGGTGCCATGCCCAATGCGTATCACTTTCTGATAATTATGTAAAAGAGGACAGAGCCCATTCTATTGTGAAAGCTCATCCGCTGTACTGCGTCACGCGTCTGATTTTCAGAGGGGGGAATGTGACTGTCTGTCACTTATTCCTATTTAATAATAAAATTATATTTACTTCCAATCCTGCACATGGTATCGCGCCACTTTGAAACACATTAATTCTGAAGTTTATGGCTTGACAGTCGGACACGTTACCGTAATTAACAACAAAATATTCTATCCACTTTAAATGATAAACAATACTGGCCCTTCCAGAAACCGATGCCACTTATGTTTTATGGGAAACAAATGGTCTAATGGGTCGAACGAAAATCAATTCTTTAGAAATTCAACAATAATACAGCACATGTGCAGCAGATTGCAGTTTGGGCAAGACCCGAGTGCACCCTTAGAACACTTATAATTATAAGTGTATTGCACAAAAAAAACCGACAATGATCCCTTTTGACGAAATTGTGAGAAAGCTCGGCTCTCGAACGGTTGTATGTGGAAACGAAGGAGGACAGTCGATTTAAGACCACGGTGGTGGACGGTTGGCGTAGGACCACGATAGGGTGCAGACTCTATAGTTTGGGCTAGGCATATTTAAGTTAGGCGCAGTGTGTGTTGTTCCGTTGTAACTCGTAGGAGAGCAAGTATTATTTGTTAAGTTAAATATAATTTAGACTAATTTTAGTACCTATTTAATATGTGTGTGAAAGTTGGTGTGGTTGGGTGAGTCTTAACTTTAAGTATTCATAGGTGGCTGGTTGCTGTGTCGGAGACGATAGAATAATAATCATTTATTTCAGCTTGGCGCTACTATTATATGTCCATTTCCTAATCCACACCTTGTCAGTCATTCGTCAGTGGCATTTGGTTATAGGGAAACGGCGAAGGCCTCCGTAACACTTACCATTCCCTCATGCACACTTTATACACTTTACACCAACACACCCGACTATTAACGAATATTGACTTTCAATGACGCATCACATTCATGAGAGGCAGAACCGTTGATATTCTCAGTTATTCAGGCTTTATGGCCGACCCATAAGAGGGTGATAGGTCAACCAAGCGCTGCTGATGAGTACTGCCTCCTATAAGGTCTAGCTCGGAATACATTGCGTAGGGCTTGTTGGATGCACATTTCCGGGAGAGGGGTAGGCTTCAAACGGTAGGCTTCACAAAGCACCCCAAAGGGTTCGTCCTATGGACGCTAGGGACCGTGTCTCGTTAAAACTAACCCCGGCCGTTGGTAGGCCTATTACTGAATCGTCACTATTTAGCGAGACACGAGATTTGGATGGTAGCCGCTCATAGCCGCACCGCATATCCGAGAAATGGGCGTTTTAAGGAAATGTGAAGTGACGACAAAAACCACTTCGGCGTGCACCATGAACGAACGCAATGAATTCTGCTACAGACTGAGTCTACGGAGCGCTTGTGCTAGTTGTGTTGTACTGTGTTAATATTAATAGAAGGGGTAGGCCGCTGTAAAGGGATACTTATATTAGTACGCGATTAGAGCTACATTAAACTAGACTTGTCTTCCTCAATGGCAGCTGGACTTCGTAGTACTCTGTCTTAGGATTGTGTAAGGCATTTATTTAAAGTTTAGGAAACGTGTTCTGTTAGAATCGTTACAGTGTCCGAGTAGTGGTTCTGTACCTTTAGGTCTAACAGTACACGTACGACGAGGCATTTGTTCCATGTCACGAAATGGGTTTATAGTTCTCTTGTGAAGATATAAATTAACGTACAAGTAAACCATGAATATATGAAGCGCAAGCGTAACGCTCCTGTCCCTGCCTTCACCGTCATATAATACACTTTGCAGCCCTCTTGTCTCATTAGCTTCATACTCCATTATTGTTTGACTTATTATGTATTACTAATCGTGAATTCCCTATATTAACTTCACCTTGTATCCCCTCCTTGTCCCTAGCCTCTAAGGTCGGACAAGGCAGTAGTTTGGGAATTCATTTCGTACAAACGGTGGGAGAGTGACCAGTTTGGTGACGAGCTCTACAGAGCCGGGCGGACGGCGGAGCCCGGCTCCTTCCCCACAGGGGAAGCCGACCCTTAACACTAGATGTAGGTTAATTTTAGGAAAAACGAAAATTTTATCAGCCTGGGGTAATTTAGGAACAGTCACACTAGGTTGGCCACTTCGGCGCCGACATCTTTAGGCACTCACTTTGTGGAAACTCTTGCCCAGCGGCCATATTGCTTGCAGCTGACGAGGTTCAACCAATCCAATTCCATCAGCCTGTCAAAAAAGGACCCAGTATATAATAAATAACAAAAGCAGCTACAAGCATAGCAAATTTCAAAAAATGTCTTAGGATTTTTTTTACTTAGCATATTATGTTTTTTTTTCTAAACGTTTTTTTTTATTTAATTAAATTATGGTGTACAGTTTCTTCGATAGCATGAAAGTTATCCTTCAAGTCAAGCTCATCTTTAACTAAAATTACTTATTATTCCACCGTTAAAAATTGTTTTTTTGCGTGGTAATTATATTTTTTTATTTTTCTATATTAAATATTTTATTTTTGCGTTCCCATAGAAATTTCAGGAAATCGTCTCTTAGCGCTTCCCTACACTCCCCAAGGATTTTTTTTTATGGATGGGAAATCATTAAACAATGATTTATTTCGCTCTGGGCGGAGCGAAAGGGAATGTCAGACTCTTGCTGACCAAAACCCATCCGTGGTCCTTTTGCGTTTGGCCCGAACTAATTCCGCACCCTAGCAGGTACTGACCCTATGGGGCCCCGTCTTCTTTGTTGACATCTCTGAGTTGCGCGTGGAACACGACGCGCCGTTGAACCGGGCCTGGTTGTTAGCGGACGCCATCTGCATGCCCGCGCCTACAGTGGCCAGGAATCGCCCTGCGACTCCCGACGCCCTAGGCGTTTTCTTCTGTTACAGCGGCTGGCATATAAGGTTTCATTCTCCCTGACTCGGTCCGCCCTCTCCTTCGTTAGCAATACTGCTTCGCAGGAGGAAGTGACCGCTTCCAATGCCTTCTCGTTCTGACCCTGGATTAAACCAGAGCCGGAATCGCCGAAATTTCAAATTTTCTACGACCATAAATCACGTCACACGAATTTCATGATTTTTGACCTCTCCCCCGTCCTTGTCACAGCTGGTCACATTTATGACATCCTCCTCCCTAGTGTGACGTCACATATTTTACAATTTTATTTGTGTATTTGTTCGTGTTTTACTTAACACTTAAAATAGATTTTGAAACGTGACGTCACCAAATTTAGTACCCCTTCTACCCCCTTGTCACACAGTGTCACACTTCGTTGACCCCCTCCCTCCCCCTTAACGTGTGACGTAATTTATGGATACTAAATTGCCCCTTACCAGTAACGGAAGATTTTTACAAAACATACATAATAAAATACCTACGATAATAAAGGATACTGCACAGGAAATATATCAAGAAATTTAAAATTATATGGCATTTTAGAGCCGGGAAATAACATGAAAAATAGGAAAACTACAAAGAAATGAAATGTCTACGTGACAAAATTAAATATATTCAATCTGACGTCTTCTTATGGGATAAACATCGTTCTAGGGATCTTTTTACCTACGTCAGTCATATTTGTCATACCTAATTCGTTTTTATTGAGTTACCAATAACGTTGGTTTTCCTTTAGAAAGAAGATAAGAAAAGAAAGAAAAAGCGTTTACTTACCACAAAAAACGACAGTTATTGTACTTAACTAAACCTTAAACAATAGTGTTAGTATTAGTAGGTACATCTCATCTCTCTCTCTCATCTTAATCTTTCGGTGATTAGTCACCGTTGCCTGTATCTATATCTATGTATATGTATCTGTATCTATAATGTGACTAGCAGCGCCCCGCCGTTTCGCCCGCATTGTTCCCAGTTCTCTGGCAATGCGGAGAAAATAGTCTATGACACTCCACAATAACGTAGCTTTCTATTGGTGAAATAATTTTGAAAATCGGTTCAGTGGATCCAGAGATTACCCGTTACAACGTCACAAACTCACAAACGTTACCTCTTTATAATCTATACTAATATTATAAAGCTGAAGAGTTTGTTTGTTTGAACGCGCTAATCTCAGGAACTACTGGTTCGAATTGAAAAATTCTTTTTGGGTTGAATAGACCATTTATCGAGGAAGGCTTTAGGCAATATATCATCACGCTTAAGCCAATAGGAGCGGAGCAGCGATAAAGAATGTTTTAAAATCGGGGATTCCACGGGGACGAAGTCGCGGGCAGCAGCTAGTATTGGTATAGATTACTTATTTCTCAGTATAGCCTCGAGAGACGCTCCCAAAAGTCATTGTTCAAATTGCTTACAGATGAAGCCGCTGAAAAATGCTAGTATATTTTTTTTATTTAGAAAATACTCAAAATCAGATAGATTACCTTTTGGTAAGCGTCCCCATCGCCTAGGGCCACCGCATTATCGTAAATATACCGAACATTGATTGATATTTATCATGGATTAGCATAGCCTGCATAATCAGCCTTTTAACGTTCCCACTGCTGGAACACAGGCCTCCTCTCTAGGAGAGGGAATGGGCCGTAATCCACCACGCGGGCCCAGTGTGGGTTGGTGAATGTCACATGTCTTCGAATTTTTGGTTCTAGGACATGCCGGTTTCCTCACGATGTTTTCCTTCACCGTTTTGAGAGCAATGGTGATGAAATTAATTACACAAAGCAATGCGCCTGGCTGGGTTTGAACCCTTTTATTTTTTTGGATGGGAAATCATCAAATTAAAAAATCCCGCCCTGGGTGGAGCGGTAGGGAGTGTCAGACTTTTACTGACTAAAACCCACCCGTGATCCTTCTTGTGCCCTATGCGTTCCAGGGCCGCGGTAACTCTTTCGAACAAATTCCGCAACAACTGGGTTTGAACCCGCGACTTACAATTCGTAAGTCGGAGTCGTTACCATTCGGCGACCACTGCTCTCAATAAAAATCATATTTTGCGCATAAAAAATAAAAATCAATTTTCTTAACCTCATTCCCTTAAAAAATAAACCAGTCCATATATATTTAGCTGTCTATGAACTTTACGAAATGTTATCTAATGGAACAATTTCAAATAAACAAAGAATTTTGCAAATCTGAATCACACACTTACATACATCCGAATAGATAACCTCCGCCTTCTTAAAGTCGGTTAAGAACTTGCAAATTACGATAGCAAAGTGAACAAATATGTAAACATCTCGTGTGATATAATCTGCCTACTTTTGTCAACAGTTTTTAATTATATCAGTACTTGAAACACAAAATAATTGAATATAGCAAAGACTTTGTCGCAAGCAATTATGATAGTCAATACTAATATTATAAAGAGGAAAGATTTGTATTTTTGTATGTAACGAATAAACTCAAAAACTACTGGACCGATTTCAAAAATTATTTCACTGTTCGGAAGCTACACTATCTCCGGTGAACATAGACTATATTTTATTCCCATATTCCCACGGGAACGGGAACTACGCGGGTGAAACCGCTTGGTTTAGTGATATTGAGTTCTACCAGTATGGACTCATTCGTTCTCATGGCAGTCCAGGGTATACGAAGAAGTCTTCGCCAAACCCACATTTCGAAGGCGTCGATCTTTTTGCTTTCGCGACTTTTGATGCACCATGTCTCTGCTCCATACAAAAATATAGAGCATACCAGTGCATGGACCAATCGAATTTTGGTGTTCCTGCGGATGCCACGGGGATACTAGTATAGATAATAAATATTACGATCAACAGATTACAAGCTAACCTTCAAACTGGACACGGCCTTCAAATGAATCATACGATAAATATTTCAGACGCAGACGGCCATAGGGTTTTTTGTGCTGTCCAATGGTCATGCACAAACGCTTGATAAGTTAAATAGATTATGTTTACAATGCCGTAACTGAAGAGGTTATAAAAGTTCGGATTGTTCTAGAATGTTGTTCGTTTGTTTGTTCCATGATCCGGAAAGTTCGTTCTGAAAGATGCAGCCGTGAATATGTTAAGTTGCGTTTACAGGGGCAATGAAAATTGATCAATTATAGGCAACTAGCGAGCCGCCCGGCTTCGCACGGGTGCAATGTAGATACTAATGTTTCCTCTACTATAATATGTATGTATTATACATAATAAACCTTCCTCTTCAATCACTATATCTATTATAAAAAAACTCATCAAAATCCGTTGCGTAATTTTAAAGATTTAAGCATACATATGGATATAGGGACAGAGACAGCGACTTTGTTTTATACTATGTAGTGATACTGCACAAAAGGGTTCCTTGTTGACTACGGTACCCTAATAAACGCAATACCTGCAAAAGGGTCATAATTATGAATAACTTTTACTACCCTATTAAAAAAACTTTTTACAAAAAAATACAACCGACTTTTTTACAAAAAATCAAAAAAGTACAATATAACTTTAATTTCGGAACTCGGTGTTTGTGGTTCCTTTTTCATTTTTTGAACACCGACTTCCGAAATTAAAGTTATATTGTACTTTTTTGATTTTTTGTGGAAAAGTCGGTGGTATTTTTTTGTAAAAAGTTTTTTTAATAGGGTAGTAAAAGTTATTCATAATTATGACCCTTTTGCAGGTATTGCGTTTATTAGGGTACCGTAGTCAACAAGGAACCCTTTTGTGCAGTATCACTACATAGTATAAAACAAAGTCGCTTTCTCTGTCCCTATATCCATGTGTATGCTTAAATCTTTAAAACTACGCAACGGATTTTGATGCGGTTTTTTTAATAGATAGAGTGATTGAAGAGCAAGGTTTATATGTATAATACATGCATATTATAGTAGAGGAAACATTAGTATCTACATTGCACCCGTGCGAAGCCGGGGCGGCTCGCTAGTTGCCTATAATTGATCAATTTTCATTGCCCGTGTAAACGCAACTTAACATATTTACGGCTGCATCTTCCAGAACGAGCTTTCCGGATCATAGAACAAACAAACGAAAAACATTCTAGAACAATCCGAACTTTTATAACCTCTTCAGTTACGGCATTGTAAACATAATCTATTTAACTTATCAAGCGTTTGTGCATGACCATTGAACAGCACAAAAAACCCTATGGCCGTCTGCGTCTGAAATATTTATCGTATGATTCATTTGAAGGCCGTGACCATTATGAAGGTAATAGCTTGTAATCTGTCGATCGTAATATTTATTATCTGTACTAATATCCCCGTGGCATCCGCAGGAATACCAAAATTCGATTGGTCCATGCACTGGTATTCTCTATATTTTTGTATGGAGCAGAGACATGGTCCATCAAAAGTCGCGAAAGCAAAAACGACGACACGGTTAGCGCAGTGGTTGAGCGATTGGCTGCTGCGCTACGTGTCGTGGGTTCGATTCCCGCACGGAACAAATATTTGTATGGCTTACAGATAGTTGTTTCGGGTCTGGGTGTTTGTGTATGTGACATTGTATGTTTGTAAACGCACCCACGACACAGGAGAAATTCCTAGTGTGGGGCAACGTTTTTTTTAAAAAAAAAAAACAAAACAAAAACAAACAAACAAAAAGATCGACGTCTTCGAAATGTGGGTTTGGCGAAGACTTCTTCGTATACCATGGACTGCCATGAAAACGAATGAGTCCATACTGGTAGAACTCAATATATATACGAGTATATCACCAAAACCAAGCGGTTTCACGCGCGTAGTTCCCGTTTCCGTGGGAATATGGGAATAAAATATAGTCTATGTTCACCGGAGATAGTGTAGCTTCCCAACAGTGAAAGAATTTTTGAAATCGGTCCAGTAGTTTTGAGTTTATTCGTTACATACAAAAATACAAATCTTTCCTTTTTTGTAATATTACTATAGACTATTATAAGTAATAGCTTGCGACAAAGTCTTTACTACATTCAATTATTTTGTGTTTCAAGAACTGATAATTAAAAATTGTTGATAAGAGTAGGCATATTATATCTCACGAGATGTTTACATATTTGTTCACGTTGCTATCGTAATTTGCAAGTTCTTAACCGACTTTAAGAAGGTGGAGGTTATCTATTCGGATGTATGTAAGTGTGTGATTCGGATTTGCAAAATTCTTTGTTTATTTGAAATGTTCCATTAGATAACATTTCGTAAAGTTCATAGACAGCTAAATATATATGGACTGGTTTATTTTTTAGGGGAATGAGGTTAAGAAAATTGATTTTTATTTTTTATGCGCAAAATATGATTTTTATTATTGAGAGCAGTGGTCGCCGAATGGTAACGACTCCGACTTACGAATTGTAAGTCGCGGGTTCAAACCCAACCAGACGCATTACTTTGTGTAATTCATTTCATCACCACTGCTCTCAAAACGGTGAAGGAAAACATCGTGAGGAAACCGGCATTGTCCTAGAACCAAAAATTCGAAGACATGTGATATTCACCAACCCGCACTGGGCCCGCGTGCTGGATTACGGCCCATTCCCTCTCCTAGAGAGGAGGCCTGTGTTCCAGCAGTGGGAATGTTAAAAGGCTGATTATGCAGGCTATGCTAATCTATACTAATATTATAAAGCTGAAGAGTTTGTTTGTTTGAACGCGCTAATCTCAGGAACTACTGGTTCGAATTGAAAAATTCTTTTTGGGTTGAATAGACCATTAATCGAGGAAGGCTTTAGGCTATATATCATCACGCTTAAGCCAATAGGAGCGGAGCAGCGATAAAGAATGTTTTAAAATCGGGGATTCCACGGGGACGAAGTCGCGGGCAGCAGCTAGTAAAAATACACTTACTAGCATTTTTCAGTGGCTTCATCTGTGAGCAATTTGAACCATGACTCTTGGGAGCTATACTGGGGAATAAGTAATCTACACTAATATTATAAAGAGGTAACGTTTGTGAGTTTGTGACGTTGTAACGGGTAATCTCTGGATCTACTGAACCGATTTTCAAAATTATTTTGAAGCTACGTTATTGTGGAGTGTCATAGACTATTTTCTCCGCATTGCCAGAGAACTGGGAACAATGCGGGTGAAACGGCGGGGCGCTGCTAGTCCATTATAGATGTACAGGCAACGGTGACTAATCACCGAAAGGAAAATCAACCTTATTGGTAACTCTATAAAAAACGAATTATGACAAATACGACTGACGTAAAAAGATCCCTAGAACGATGTTTATCCCATAAGAAGACGTCAGATCGAATATATTTAATTTTGTCACGTAGACATTTCATTTCTTTGTGGTTTTCCTATTTTACATGTTATTTCCCGGCTCTAAAGTGCCATATAATTTTAAATTTCTTGATATATTTCCTTTATTATCGTAGGTATTTTATTATGTATGTTTTGTAAAACTCTTCCGTTTCTGGTATGGGGCCATCCATAATTTACGTCACACGTTAACAAGTGACAAGGGGGTAGAAGGGGTCCTAAATTTCGTGACGTCACATTTCAAAATCTATTTAAATCTAATTGTCAAGTAAATCACGAACAAATACACGAATAAAATTGTAAAATATGTGACGTCACACTAGGGAGGGGGATGTCATAAATGTGACCAGCTGTGACATGGACGAGGGAGAGGTCAAAAATCATGAAATTCGTGTGACGTGATTTATGGATGGCCCCTAAGTGAGTGACTGAAAGACGAGCTACTTGGTCGTAGAAAATTTGAAATTTCGGCGATTCCGGCTCTGGTTCAATCCAGGGTCAGAACGAGTAGGCATGGGAAGCGGTCACTTCCTCCTGCGAAGCAGTATTGCTAACAAAGGAGAGGGCGGACCGAGTCAGGGAGAATGAAACCTGCCAGCTACTGTAACAGAAGAAGACGCCCCGGGCGTCGGGAGTCGCAGGGCGATTCCCGGCCACCGTAGACGCGGGCCTGCGGATGGCGTCCGCTAACAACCAGGCCCGGTTCAATGGGGCGTCGTGTTCCACGCGTACCTCGAAGAGATGTCAACAAAGAAGACGGGGCCCCATAGGGTCAGTACCTGCTAGGGTTGCGGAATTAGTTAGAAGGAGTCACCGCGGCCAAACGCAAAGGGACCACGGATGGGTTTTGGTCAGCAAGAGTCTGACATTCCCTTTCGCTCAGCCTAGAGTGGAAGCAATCATTTGTTGACGATTTCCCTTCCTTTAAAGAGAATCCTTGGGGAATGTAGGGGAGCACTTAGAGACGATTTCTTGAAATTTATATGGGAACGCGAAAAATAAAATAATATAGAAGTACCACGGTGTACAAAGTCGGTGGTATTTTTTTGTAAAAAGTTTTTTATTTTTCACTTTTTAGTGGTACCTAAACCCCCTCCCCTCCCCCCACCTAAACGAACCAATTACATTAGTGTAAAAAAAACGCACTGCTCCAATGCAGAGTAAACTAAAAGGTCGTCAATGTAGACAACGTAGACATTTTTTTAGATTTTTGTTGATTTTTCAAAAACCGCTTGTTCGATTTCGATAAAATTTTCATGGGACCATTTGGGAAGTATACCCTTTCCAACAAAAAATGAATTTTTCAAATCGGTTGGCAAGCGACGGAGTTATGCGCGAACAAACAATAAAAAAAAAATACAAACATCCGAATTGAGAACCTCCTCCTTTTTTAGAAGTCGGTTAAAAAACCAATGTTCAGTACATTTTATAGAGTTATACGCACATAAATGTGGGTGAGCAGTCGATTATTTTTCTTCATTTCAGTGTTGGTTATCGATATAGGAAATTAAAGTAGGGAAACCTCTTTATAACGTGGACAATTCTGAGAAAATCTTAAAATATTTCCTTTTCAATTTTTACGAGTTTTTGGATCCGTAGTCATCGATGTAATTTTTTTAAACCACAGATTAAATTTACATTCCGTAGCGTCCCGAAACTAATCGAACTACAAAACCTATTAAGTCATAAGAATTCGTGATACAAAAATATTTATAAAAAATTAGCGATTTGTTGTGTTAAGTGTGCACATAACAATATCCAGCAGGTTCCGTAGACATTTTTTTTTCAGTATTTATGCCAACGTACCTATATATTTATCTACACAGATCAAGCTTCGATATTTTAGCAACAATACTACTCTGTCAAAATGTACCAAGTAAAGATTATTTTATTAAAAACACGATTACAGATCGAAGACTTTTAACCCACTAAAATTTTGTGTTAAATAACACAAAATTTTAATTTTTCGCGTGAGCTGCGCGCGGTTCTGGACAGAACTTGGACATTGCAACATTCCTTTATTTTTCTAAAATAAAAGTAGCCTAAGTTACTCCTAATTACATCAGCTACCTGCCAATAAAATCGCACCGCTCGCTACCGTCAAAATCGGTCCAGCCGTTTCAGAGATTAGCCGGAATAAACAAACAGACTGACTGACAAACAGACACAAAAATTGAAAAAAATTTTGATGTAGGTATGTAACGTGTATATATATTCATATTTTATATGTATGTAGTAAAAAGCGGTTATTTCAATATTACAAACAGACGCTCCAATTTTATTTATACGTATAGACTAGCGGCGACCCACGATTTCACCCGCATAGTTTCCGTTCTCGTGCCTATGCCTATGTTACTTAGGGTGAATGTAGCTTTCTAGTGCTGAAAGAATTTTTGAAATCGGTCCGATAGTTTTTGAGTTTATTCGTTACATACAAAAATACAAATCTTTCCTCTTTATAATATTAGTATAGATTATGCATCGTTTAACGAACTTTGAACAGACGGGCGCAACAACCTCCGTACTTACTTTTGCTTTTTCCATCTGATCAGCATTATTTTATTTTAACTTCACATTGCTGATTACAACACTTTTGTCAAATAATGCTTTATTAGTTTTGAACTACTTAAATAGTTACTTACTAAGTGTTTATTATTGCTGAGAATTAAGTCCTGGGTTCTGGCGTAAGACTAACGGCTGAACGTCCTATCTGACTTACGGGGATGTCTCATAACCAAATTCAATGTATGGAAATACATATATACAAATCGAATGCTTTTTTTTCATTCCAGGACCTTTTGCACGACCTGAAAGATTTGAACCCAGGATTGTGTGAAAGACGTGGACTGTAGGAGCACTACAAAGGAAATAAACACAATTGGTGAAATATAGCTATTTTAAGTAGCTACACTTAAGACAAGCCTTCGGGGAATAGCCGTATTCTATTTAGCCTTACTTGCCCCACTGCTGGAGAAAAGTATCCCGTCTCTCCACCTTTTTCTATACAACTCTGTCTTTTGCTAGTAAAAAAGAAAAGAAAGAAAACACGCTTATTCCGCTAGAATTGACGCTTAAAAACACACACAAAATTAGAAGAATAAAAGACAATAGCTACTAAAACCTGTTTCACTGTCAAGCTATGTACGACAGTGAAACAGGTTTTAGTAGCTATTGGTCACATCATGAACAAAAAACACAAGTTTTTTAAAAAAATATTTATGTGGTCAAAACTTAACATAGTTACGTGTCTTTTCAGCTGGAGTCCCACCATCTTCGCTTTGGTCTGCGCGCGTCATGCCGCGCTCTTGTCTCGTATTTAATGGGTGCCCATTTGGTGGTTCTGTAGCAGCATCTATGCTATCACTTACGTGCTATTGTCTCAAATATCATGGTATCTAAGTTCTCCGCACGACTTTAGCATTCACAACCGCTCAGCAACAATGTTCGGTTGCCCACCAGACATAACACCCGTCTCGGGGGATCCTTCCTTTTCAATTGAGTTTTACTATAAGCATAAGCATAATAGCATAATCAGCCTTTTAATGTTCCCACTGCTGGGACACAGGCCTCCTCTCTAGGAGAGGGAATGGGCCGTAATCCACCGCGCGGGCCCAGTGCGGGTTGGTGAATGTCACATGTCTTCGAATTTTTGGTCCTAGGACATGCTATTTTCCTCACGATGTTTTCCTTCACAGTTTTGACCGTTTTGAGATTGCCACCAATTGAGGTTTACTGAACTTAAAATCCCCATAACGCATACCTCTTTTGTTATTTTTGCATATTTATAGTTTTTCATTGCGGCAATGTTATTATCGTATTTCTTTACCATAAAAATACTACTTTATAGGTTAAGACTGCCCTTGCTTTCTCTGCAAAAATTACGAAACAGGAAAATCGATACCTTCCGTTTTCATTGAGAAGTTCCTCGTAGAATTGTAGGAAAATATTACAATTTTTATAATAAGCAGTTTGTTTTCCTTAACGATAACTTACGATGATGGTGATGAAGTTGAATTATTATTGGAGTTAGTTACATTTATTCGTGGGCTAAATATTTACTTGTCATCATCTGCCTAGCCTTTTCCCAACTATATTGGGGTCGGCTCCCAGTCAGCCGGATTCATCTGAATTCCAGTATTTAACCAACTTCTAAAAAGGGATGAGGTTCTCAATTCGGATGTTTGTATTTTTTTTTAATGTTTGTTCGCGCATAACTCCGTCGCTTGCCAACCGATTTGAAATTTTTTTTTTTTTGTTGGAAAGGGTATATGTACTTCCCAAATGGTCCCATGAAAATTTTATCGAAATCGAACAAGCGGTTTTTTTGTTAATTTCAATAAATGATAGCAAATCTGTCGGGATAGCTGAAATCGCATGTTTGTTTATTGTTTACACCAATTTATACCACGTACGCTGTGATGGGTATGTTAAGCTGGGAGTGAACCACTAAAAAGTGAAAAATAAAAAGTTAAAATAAAAAGTTTTTTTTTACGTGAAGCGGTTGCCGACCAGACCTCCACAACCCATTAACTGGGGAACACGGAACTCAAACAAACATTAAACATTGGCTTGTGCTTGTGGTAAGTAGGTGGCTCGTGCGAGTCCTAAATAAACAAGTTTCTTTCTTTTTTTTTCTTTCTTTGTATTATTTAGATGTAAGTATAGTCTACTATCTGCTGTCCACGGTATCATCCGCGTCTAAGTTGTAAATTATCCTGTGAGATGAAAACATCCTTTGTCCTATTCCTTGGCCTTTGGGACGGGCCAAGTTTCATCCGAATTCGTGCAGCCGTTAATACGTGAAGAGTTAAAAAACGAACTCAGTTGCGCATTAAGTATTAGTTAGGAAACGATAGTTAGGATAACATAGGGTGGTTGCTGAATTTGTTCGAAAGAGTCACCGCGGCCCTGGAACGCAAAGGGCATTAGGAGGAACACGGGTAGGTTTTAGTCAGTAAGAGTCTGACACTCCCTTCCGCTCCACCCAGAGCGGATGAAGTCATTTAATAATTTCCCATTCGTAAAAAAAGATGAGCATTGGATCTAGAAACATGAAATTTCGCACAGGCGTATGTTCAAGATGACTACTGCAAACAGTCTCGGGTTCATTCCGGATATGTATGGATCATGCCTAATCCGATGGTCCCGGCCATCATTTGTAGATCTCTGACAGTTGATACGGGTGATCAGAAGTCAGAAAATCTGACTCCAAACTTTTTGAAAAAAAAAAGAAGGGTTTGACGCCCCGTAGACTGAAAGCTGACCCCTAAAATAGTTGGGAAAATTCTTACCAGATTTACTGAGAGCTGGTAGAAAGTGACTTTGTCCAGAACCCCAGATCAACTTGACGGGCCTGTTGGTCTAGTGGTTAGCGGCCCTGACTGCTAAGGAGGTCGTGGGTTCGATTCTCACCCAGGACAAACTTTGTGTGATGAGCATGATTGTTCTGTGTCTGGGTGTGATTTATCTATAACTAGCTTATGCCCGCGACTTCGTTCGCGTGGAGTTCCATACAAAATGTTAACCCCTTTTTCACCCCCTTAGGGGACGAATTTTCAAAAATCCTTTCTTAGCGTATGCCTACGTCACAATATCTACCTGCATGCCAAATTTCAGCCCGATCCGTTCAGTGGTTTGGGCTGTGCGTTGATAGATCACTATGTCAGTCAGTCAGTCCCTTTTGAGTTAGATACATATATATATTTAGATATTATGTATGTATTTATAAATTCTATAAGTATGTATATCAGTTGTCTGGTTACCATAACACAAGCTCTGCTTAGCTTGGGATCAGATAGCCGTGTGTGAGTTGTCCCAAGATAATAAAAAAAAAAAACTTATTGAGCAAAATCGTTTCATTATCAAACAAAACGATCCCTAAAACCAACACATTGAGCTTGACCGACTTTTTTTTGCAACAAAGTTTTTTACAATCACTTTTTATTCGCGTTATGTTTTCACGGTTGATTGTTATATAATAGTCAGTCTGTTGACCCATTGTGGCATGCGATCTAAGGCCATAGCCTATAGACGATTGTTCTTTCAATATTCTCAGAAAATCATAATAAACTGTGTTTCTTTGGTCATTTTCTTTGTGTGTTTTGGACGGTCACTGCCTTGTACTATAAAGGAGGATTCTTCAAATAGGGAACATGCAATGTTTTCATCTTGCTTTCATTTAAAAGAATTCCATGTAAAATAGACCATACAAAAATTAAAAAATTAATAAGCTTTAATGTATTGCCAAAATTGCGATTATAAACTGACTGTTTTTCTTTTCCCGCAAAAACGAATGATGAAGTCACTCCTGTCTGCTAGAGATCATGAACTGCCATTTGTATTAAAATTTAAGTTCGTGTTTTCGTTGTCATAACACCAGTGACGTCACTAGACGCTGATTGCTTACGTTCCGTTTCACGTCATATTAGTTCGTAATAGTTTTTAAAAATAAAAAAAACATTGCAGTGGCCCTTCTTTTATGCTATTTTATCATTTCAATAACAAAATGTTCATGAATTCTGTAATTGCATCTTCCCTATTGTGGATTGATTGAAATCTTAATAATTACGAGTATATCCTAATCTTAACTATATTAACTAATATTGTTAATGCAAATGTGAGTTGGTTTGTTACACTTTCAAGTCTAAAGCACTAAACCGATTATGTATTCCATTGCTAGTATTTTATCATTTATAGTAACGCTTTTTAATTTTGAGTACATCAGCTATGTGTTTTCACATGCAAAGTGTTTTTTTTTATATTGTCCAAAGGGACACATTGAGTAAATAATAAGCATAGAAAATTGCTTCCTTGTCCTTATATCACTGACGTGCTAGGGTGCTAGCGGTCCTATAAGGGCGGAATTTATCATGCTTGGAGAGGGGCCAGTTTTGTCTTTCTTTCTTTGTTCCTATATCAATATATTTTTCGGTTCCCAGTAAAACCGAAAAATATATTCAGCTTGATAAATCGTATCCGTAGAAATCTGGTGTCCGTAGAAATTCAAGTAGGTATAATACGCTTGAATACTAGTTAAACAATATTTTAATCTATCTTCTATACCTATATGTATATAAAAGCGAAATACCACTCACTGATTAATTACGAAATCTCAGAAACTAAAACACCTAGGTACGAACTTAAAATTTAAGAACAGCAATGCTATTCTGTAAGAACTCACTCCAGTTCTCACTTCTGATTCTGCGGTGAAAACTGTATTTGGTATTCTGTAACTTGATGAAAACTACACTAGCGCAACTAAGTGAGAACATAGGTGAAGCGAACTTAACTTGACAGTCAGAATATCAAATACTTTTCACTTCAGGTGAGTTACGAAGTGTAATCGAAAATGAGATGTGAATCGAATTCGCACGTGAGTTCTTACAGAATAGCACTGCTGAAAGAAAATAACTTTAAGAAGTAGGTACTCCTCGTTGTTCCCATGCCAGGTGACCACGGTACCTTCTGTAAAATAATACAAAGAAGATTAAAGAGTTATCTTCTATCTTCTATATATATAAAAGTGAAATACCAGTCACTGAACGAAATTTCAGAAACTATAACACCTACAAACTTAAAATTAGGCAGATAGGTTCCTTATAGGTCGTAGACATCCACTAAGAATGGATTTTACCATAGAAATATAAAATACAGTTTTACACTTGTTTATTATAGGTATCTATGGATTTTAGGAAACTTCACCTCTAAGGGGGTAAAACGAGGTTGCGAAGTGCTAGTATTAATATAGTTTATGATGCATGATTTGATTTGGCAACGCAACTACAGATTTCTACGGATACCGGTACTTGGATACGGATCTAATGTATGTATCTGATAATATACATAGATCCGTATCCGCGTATTGAACCGAGTTCGATGCCAGATTGTGTCTTTTTCATTGACTTTCAATTATAATTACTTTGTCAGTTCAAGTTCATAACAATTAAGGTTATCGGTAACCTGTTCGGTTAAATGACTTGATGTAACGTTACAAAGTATATGTGTGTGTGTTAGCTCTGTGAGAGAAGCTTTTCTGGTGAAGTAGCAGCATTTTATAGTGCCCTATACTTCTGCAAGTTTGTATATCATTTTTTTTTATATGGGAAATCATCAAATGACTTCTCCCGCTCTGTGCGGAGCGGAAGGGAGTGTCAGACTCTTACTGACTAAAACCCACCCGTGATCCTTCTTATGCCCTTTGCGTTCCAGGGCCGCGGTGACTCTTTCGAACAAATTCCGCAACCCTAGCATGATTTCACGCATGCGGTGCATATCGTTCAGCCGATTTATTCTGTCAACAAATCACCATCCTTCCATCTTATTTCTACGTCACACATACACGGTGATTTGGTTAAAGAATCCTACTGCTGATTTGTAAGTAAAACGGCGCAGCGTCTTCGCATCGCACCGCGCAGCACCGTGAGTTGTTTGAGCGGGGCAGTTTCTGAGACGCGCCGTCGACTCGGGCCTGGTTGCTATCGGATGGCGAGCCACCCATAGCTCGCCATCCTCAGGCCCTTGTATATCATATTTGCATTCATCTTCACTATCCACACCATAACTTCGCCCACTGCTGAGTATAGGCCTGTAGCGGCATCAACAATATGCGACAGCTCAGCAGCTCTCCACTGTATAACAGAATACATGAACTTATGCCCATTTACCCTTTGACTAAACATAAATTTAAAATCAGAAATACACATTGTTTATCATTCATGACCTATCATTACACGTATGACGAAACTGAGATACTAATTTCTAGTCTCTTAATAAAACTAATTATGTTTTTAAATTAAGACGTTACTATACGTACTTGCCTGACAATGCCATTCAAGAAAAAAAAGAATTTAGGCTCCTAAAACACAGGTTTTAGGAGCCTAAATTCCTCCAGAGATGAAACCTGATTCTGAACTATTGCCATGATCCTAAATTAGGCCAAAAGCCTGTGCTGCTGTCTCTGTTCATAGATTTTAAAACGATCACAGCCAAGTAGTTGATTGAAATAAAAAAAATACCGTTTTAAATTTCATCTGGATTTTTCCAAATATATTAGCCCACATTTGATAACTCAGTGCTTTTATAGATATTATATTTAGTTACTATATTGATTAAGATTAAAAAAGCTCTGTTTTACATTTTATCTGGATTTTGCCAAGTATATAAGCCCACATTTGATAACTCAGTTCCTTTAAGATATTATTTATTTATACATATCAGAAAATCGTAGACAGGCCGTGTCTGTACATTGAATATTTTTGTATAAAAATAACTGAGATACGTTTGGAAAAAAACTTTTTATAAAAAAATACAACCGACTTCTACACAAAAAATCAAAAAAGTGCAAAATAACTTTAATTTCGGAACTCGGTGTTTGTGGTTGCTTTTTCGTTTTTTGAACACCGACTTCCGAAATTAAAGTTATTTTGCACTTTTTTGATTTTTTGTGTAGAAGTCGGTTGTATTTTTTTGTAAAAAGTTTTTTATTTTTCACTTTTTAGTGGTACCAACACCCCCTCCCCTCCCCCCACCTAAACGAACCAATCACATTGGTGTAAAAAAAAGCACTGCTCCTTTGCAGAGTACACTAAGAGGTCGTCAATGTAGACAATGTAGATATTTTTTTTAGATTTTTCGAAAACCGCTTGGTTGATTTCGATAAAATTTTCATGGGACCATTTGGGAAGTATACCCTTTCCAACAAAAAAAGAATTTTTCAAATCGGTTCACAAGCGACGGAGTTATGCGCGAACAAACAATAAAAAAAAAATAAAAAAAACATACAAACATCCGAATTGAGAACCTCCTCCTTTTTTAGAAGTCGGTTAAAAAGACAGAACACAAAAATTCGGTTTTTGAAATCCGTACAAAATTATTTCTCTTTGAATTAGAAACTATTTAAATTGGAAATTTTAGGCTAAGAATAGCTATGCTAATTATTATTTATTTAACAATTTATGTACACACATTTATTGAAAAGATAAGAAGAAGGAAACAAAAAATAGGTACAAAGGTGATACTTATTTCTATAGAAATCTCTTCCAGCATACTTGCGATAGGAGAGTCGAGTAAAAAGAGATGTAGACATAGTGTGTAAAAGTATTGAGTAGAAAAAAATGAAAACAATACAGTTATAAATAAATTGTATTATTATTAAAAATGATTTATATTATTTTATCTTAATTACAAAAGTAATTAACTAAGCTTTAATGCGTTAACAAATCAATGTTATTAAATGATATCAATAACTACAGGGGGTAAATGGCATGTCATTATGTAAGATCAATAAAAATATCGTTAAGGTAATTAATAATAATTGTTCTCTTAATTTATTGTGAATATTTATAATATTATGAAATAGTATTACATAGGAACACGCTTGCATTTCTTGAGGAGTTGGCAGAAGTGTATTTTTTTTATGTGTAACATCTTTCCTCTCGTTTTACTGCAATCAATGGAGTGATTTCGTTAAATACGACGGCAGTATGCAAAAGGCCGAAGCGCGGGCTGTTTGATTTGACCAATGAGCGCGCGGTTGTAGATTTGGCCGTTAAATGGCATAGCAACCAGCCTATTTTGTTTGTGATAAAGAAAATTGTCTGTAATAAAAAATGCATTACCAATTGTTAATAAAATAAAATAAAATTTTAATTTGGAATTATACTAACTTTTCAATAAAAGCCAAAAGATATAAGTTGCACATAATACTTAAAGGTCTCTCGTGTTTAGTTTGGTCTTCATCTATTTATACTAATATTTTAAGAGGAATTTTGATTGTTAGTTTGTATTGAATAGGCGTCGAAACTACTGAATCGATTCGAAAAATTCTTTCACTGTTTGGAAGCTACAATATCCCTGGGTGATCTAGGCTATATTTTATCGCCGTATTTCCACGGGAAGCTGCGAGGCGCTGCTAGTACTATATAAAGACGAATGATTTTTTTATACCGATAAACTCCGAGATCTCTAAACCGATTTTAATATTTTTTTCAACAATGGAAGGTTACATTATCTGCTAGTTACATAAGCTATAATATTTTATTCCCATATTTATACGGGAACGGGAACTACGCGGGTAAAACCGCGAGGCCCTGCTAGCTATTGATATTTCCAGGAATCCCTGGCTCCAGTAGCCTTCTTTGGAAGGTATATAAGGAGTTGAAGACAACTCGCAGAGGCCCCATTAGATGATTTCAATTTTTGTGAAGCACCAACCATCTCTAAATCAACCCTGTATGCACTGAACTACCCACGGTTGGTATAGGACTATTGCAAAATATCAAAATGCCAACGGATATATTAAAAACTCCGTAAGACAGTGGCGTGCCGTGGTTCGAGTTAGGGTAGGCCAGAGAAAATGTCCAAATAAATTAAAAAAAATAATTGTAGTCTGTAATATGATCTATCGAAGACATTCCGAGAAATAGTGAACCTACACAAACTGTGTATGGTTCTACAATTATCGAATTGTCTTGCCTAGCCAAGAAGTAAGACATAAGACACAGGAAGCTTAAGGTTCCCGGACTCGGATAGATTAGGTTCGACTGGTATTCATGTCATTAAGTAAGATCAATAAAAATATCGTTAAGGTAATTAACAATTATCGAATTTTCTTGCCTAGCCAAGAAGTGGAACATAAGACACAGGAAGCTTAGGGCTCCCCAACAAGAATAGTTTAGGTTCGACTGGTATTCATGTCATTAAGTAAGATCAATAAAATATCGTTAAGGTAATTAACAATTATCGAATTTTCTTGCCTAGCCAAGAAGTGGAACATAAGACATAGGAAGATTAGGGCTCCCAACAAGAATAGTTTAGGTTTCTCAGAATGACTTCGAGAGTTTACTAAATTTTGATGCGTAAAAAAGTACCTATAACTAATTTTCAGTTGACCATTTTTATCGAGAGTTAGGGAACGTTCATATCTGACGGAACATGCGAACAGATATGAACCTTCCCTTATCCCTCGGAACGTGCAAAAACTATAGGTGGCAGTACAGACGCGTCAATGTCAAGTAAGTTTTTCTTATAAGTTTCAAATTTATAACGCTAGAGGGCACAGTCTACTTCGTGCACGTTCCCCTAAACGGAGGTTGCAGGAAGTATAGGTGGCAGCACAGGTCAAATATTTGCAACGTAAAGGTTTCAGATTTGCAACACCAGATGGCATAGTCTCCCCACCGAATGTGTCTCCACGTTGTCGTCGTGGTGGGGCTTGAGCGTCCCAATGATCTTGCGAGCTTTCCCGGTAGAGCCACTCATGCCGGAAGGTCGCAAGTGAGGGATCAGACCAAGAGAGACACACACGCGAGGAATCCCGTTCACTGCCTTCTGGTACGCGTCTGCTCATCAGACGTGGCTGTGAAGGCAGTGAGCGGGTGGGAGGAGAGGCCCTGTGATGGAGAAAGGGCGGAGGAGTAAGGGACCGCACCCTCAAAAAGGAACAAGATGAAAAAAGGTTTTTGCAAAATGAGTCCCCAGGTGGGTCCCGACTGCTCAGCAGTCGGGGAATCCCACCCCGCTTCGGCGGGCTGCCCTCCGTACTCTGGGGTGGGCAACAAACACCTTCCACTTGCCAGTGGCAACAGGAGCCGAGGAGGCTCAGAATCGTCGTCATCCGGATCCACTTCCTATAAGGAGCTGATGGCGTACGATTTCGTAGAGGAGGGTTCGCCTGAGCGCCGGGGTGGTGCGGAGTCGGATTCCGGCTCCGCGCCAGACCTAGTAACGGTCAGCTCGGCGGGCTCTGGAAACGGAGGAGAGGGGGCTGCTGCGGAGAACGTCAAGTTCTTCCGCAAGCGGCCCAGACGAGAGGATACCGGGGGGTCGTCCTCCGAGGGCGAATTTGCCTCCGCCCGCAAAATCCCCACCGCTAGGCGGGGCAGGGGCAGTGAGGCAGGGAGGGGGCTGGCTCCCTCTACCCGGGAGGCGGGCCGTCGGGCCGAGAGGTCGGTGGAGGAGGGGCGTCGCCCTGGAGGGAGCGGTCGTGGGGCTCCCTCTACTCTTCCGCCCCCTCTCGACTTTGACGACGAAGAGTCCCCGAGAGAGGAACCGCCCGCTGCCGAGGAGCAGAGGGCCCGGTTCGAAGAGGTAGTGGAGGCCGCGATCCGCGCTGTGGCCTTTAAGAGGAAGCAGTCCTCTAAGCGGGAGGCCATTAGCGCGGCCAAAGCCTCCATTATGGTGGCGGCGGCGGCCAACGTCGGCAGGTCCGAAGAGGCGACAGAGTTGCGGGCGGAGGTCGCCCGCCTCGCGGCCGTAACGGAGAGACTCATAGCGGAGAATGAGTCGCTCCGGAGGGACCTGGCTGACATGGCCAGAGCGGCCTCTGAGGGGCCGCAGGGGGGGCTGAGTCCGGCGGCGCTGGAGGGGAGCCAAGTGCTGAGCCAGGTGCGGAGCCTGGTGCGGCAGGAGCTGGCTCCCTTCCGGAAGCAGTTCTCCGTTTTGGAGGACATGGTCCGGCGTCCCCCGTTAGCGGCGGCACAGAGGCCCCCGGGACAGCAGAAGGCGGCTTCGTACGCAGCCGCGGTGGCTGCTGGCCCGGGAACGTCCGGCCAGGCGAAGGCCAAGGCGGGAGCCGCGCCAGCGCCTGTGGCGCCGGCGCCTGCGACGCCGGCGACGACCAAGTCGGCCCCGGCGAAGAGGGGAAGGAGGAAGGCTGGAGGGGGAGCGGCTAAAGCTGCTGCGTCAGTGGCGCCGCAGCCGCCCCCACCCCCAACCTCGGACCCTCCTGCGACCGGGGCCGGGTGGCAGGTTGCTGGAGAAAAGCGGCAGGCCAAAAAGGCGGCCAGGAGCAAGGCCAAGAGGCAGCGGCGGAAGGCCAATGCCATCGCGGCGAGGCTTCGCGCCCCGAAGTCCGCGGCTGTGGTTTTAACACTGCAGCCGGAAGCAGAACAGAGGGGTGTGACGTACCTCGCCCTGATGAAGCGGGCGAAGGAGGCGGTGAACCTCCGGGAGCTGGGCATCACTGGGGGCCTCGGGATCAGGAGAACCCTGACCGGTGCCCGGAAGCTCGAGCTCGCCGGAGCGGAGAGTGGCCCGTTCGCGGACGCCCTGGCCGAAAGGCTGAAGGAGGTCCTCCCCGCGGACGAGGTTCGAGTGTCCAGGCCGACTAAGTGCATTGACATGCGCGTGGTGGGCCTGGACGACTCCGTGACGGAGGAGGAGGTTGTGGCCGCCGTCGCCAGGACTGGGGGGTGCTTTGCCGAGCTCGTCAAGGCGGGCACCCTCCGGCCTGACAACACGGGCATGCAAACCCTTGTGGTGAGCTGCCCCGTGACGGCGGCCAGAACAGTGTCGGAGGGTCGAAGGCTCTTGGTGGGGTGGGTTTCTGCGCGGGTAAAACTGCTGGAACCCAGACCTCTGAGGTGCTACCGCTGCCATGTGGGCAACCACACGGGAGCTATGTGCCCCTCGGAGGTGGACCGCAGTGGACTTTGTTTCCGCTGTGGTCAGCCCGGTCATCGGGCCGGTTCGTGCGAGGCCACGCCGCACTGCAGTGCATGTGCGGCTGTTGGCAAGCCGGCCGAGCACTGGGCTGGGGGAAGGGCCTGCGCGCCATCCGCCCCGACCAAGGGCAAGAGGTCCGCCGCCGCCGCCGCCTCTGCCGCCGCCGCGGCTTCCGTCGCCGCTTCTGCCGCTTCTGCTGTGGGTGCTGCGACTCCCGGTACTCGGGAGGGGGCTGAAATGGAGTGCCAGTAATGGCCCCATTTCGGCCTCCTCCAGAGACAAGTCGGCCGCTGTGCTATTGCGCAGTGGCTGATGCCTGTGGACGGTGAGCGTGGGTGGCTCGCCGTCCGATACCAGGCTGAGTCGACGACGCGTTGTGCTTCACGCGCGCCTCAAGGAGCCGTCAGCACCAGAGACGGGGCCCCATAGGGTCGGTGCCTGCTAGGGTTGCGGAATTTGTTCGAGAGAGTTGCCGCGGCCCTGGAACGCAAAGGGCACATGGAGGAGCACGGGTGGGTTTTAGTCAGTAAAAGTCTGACACTCCCTACCGCTCCACCCAGGGCGGGAGGGGTCATTTGATGATTTCCCATCCAAAAAAAAAAAAAAAAAGATGGCATAGTCTACGCCGTGCACGTTCCCTATTGTATAATCCCATAGTGTTTGCCATTTTCCCATGACAAAAGATGAGAGGCTATGGGTATGCATGGTTTAGTGGACGGATTACAGTATACTGAACAATTGGCTCCTAATTGACCGCTGATGATGATGTTTTTATTTTTATGAATGGGAAATCATGAAATGACTTCTCCTGCTCTGGGCGGAGCGGAAAGAAGTATCAGACTCTTACTGACTAAAACCCACCCGTGTTCCTACTAATGCCCGCCGCGTTCCAGGGCCGCGGTGATGATAACTTGTACACGATAAACGGGGCCCAACAAAACGTTTGCTAGCACAAAGTGTGGTCATAGTTATTATGAGTTCTCTTAATTATAATGCTTTTTGTTTATCATTATATTTATTACTTAATTAGTATTTTGTAAATTGGTTAAGCTTATTTTTTATTAGTTTAGCTTAATTAGTGTATACAGTATTTTAGTCTTACCTATTTTTCCGAATCAATTTTTATTTATTTTTTGTACTGTGAAATAAAGTTAATATTTATTTTATTTATTTATTTATTTTTTAAAGGCTAGCCAACAATTGTTTACAACAAAAATAATATTACATAAATATTTACGATAGTTACATTTACGAGTGTAACAATTACTTAAAGGCTAACACCGCATGCACAATAAACGGCTTAAATAACGTGAATAATTTTGACAGAGGTTTAGGTTAGTAAAAAGGTCTTAAGATTAGGTTAGTTATAATCATAATCATAATCATAATCATCGTTTATTGCATTCATGTAGTTTACAAGTTGTTACAATCATATAGGTTTCATACATGAACCCTGCTAGGGCACAGCAATATAAATAATTTAAAGTGCTACAGTGTCACAATAACAAACAAACCACTGTGCTGAAACAAAAATACTAATAAGTTTTCAGATGTCCATTAATTTGCTATTTAAATAAGTAACTATCATTATAAATATTATAATATAGGATAGGGTAAGAATAATTTATTAGTCATCATTTCCATTAATACATTAAAATAAGATAAAAAATTAAATCAAAACAAATATCAATAATAATCATAAATCAACATAACTTAGGTAGGTAGTAAGTCATAATTATACATATGTAGATGCCGTGTCTATTGTGTACGTGTATGAATTTCAATGTCAAACTTATCATCAAAGAATTCCTGTAAAGTGTAATATGATTTTAGTATAAGGTACTTTTGGAGGCTGTTTTTAAATTTATTTTCGTACTCTATGTTCTTTATTGAATTTGGAAGCTTATTATATATTTTCACGCACATGGCTAAAGGTCCTGTATGGAACATAGTTAACTTTGAGCTTGGTAAGGCTAATTCATTTCTGTTTTGGCGTCTAACACTGCGATGTTGTGGGCGCAGGTCCTTAGTGAGTGGGAATAGTGACTGGTGCTTTCTTACAAATTTGCTAACTTCTAAGATGTAGATACCAGTTAGTGTAAGGACTTTGTATTTTACAAAGAGTGGCTTGCAGCTCTCTGTATTATCTATATTGGCCAGAATTCGCATGCATTTCTTTTGTAGAATAAAAATTCTATCTTTGTCTACACCATTTCCCCACACCACTATTCCATAATTTAGCCAGGAGTATGCGTAGGCATAGTATGCTGCTAGGGCAGTTTTAAAATCGGTAGCTCTTTTAAGCTCCCCCAAGGCATATATAAAGCTGGCTAGTTTGTTTGCCAATGTATCTATATGGGCCTTCCAGTTTATATTGGTATCTACAGTCAAACCTAACAATTTAAACTCGTTTATGCATTGCAGCTTTATGTTGTTGTATGAGTAATCTATATCTAATTTGCGTTTTTGGTATGGTCTAAATTGCATAAGCTTTGTTTTGTCAAAATTTAATTCTAAGTTATGATCTTTTAACCATGCTATTGTTTTGGAGAGCTTATCGTCTATAATTAAGTTTAGGTTTTCTTTATTGGTGTAGGGAAAAATTATAGAGATATCGTCAGCAAATAAAATACTTTGAGCGTCAATTTCTTTGGGAGGTCATTAATATAAACTAGAAATAATAAGCATCCCAAAACGCTGCCTTGTGGTATTGACATTATGATTTTTGTTTATTAGATCGTACGCGTGTTATTTGGCCAGTGTGTGGGTCGCTATGTTCTACCTCTACGAATTGTTCCCTATTTTCTAGGTACGAGCAGAACCACTTGTGTGCTGTACCTCTAACACCTATTGCATATAATTTATTAAGTAAAATTTCGTATGAAACTCTGTCGTAGGCTTTGCTCATATCCAGCAAAATCCCTACTGCGTAATTTTTATTATTAATTATATTTAAAGCTTCCTGGATATACTTAAATACTGCTAATGTCGTGGATCTATTTTTCCTGAACCCATTCTGGCTATCGTTGAATATTTTATATCTTTCGCAATAAGAATAAAGTCGTTTTGACATCGCAGTCTCCAATATTTTTGAGAAGGTCGGTAACAATGCTATCGGCCGATAATTACTAGTGTCAGTCTTGTCTCCCTTTTTGTAAATTGGTTTTACTATTGATTGTTTTAGCAGGTCAGGGACTAATCCTTCATCAAAAGACTGATTTGTTAAATAAGTAAGCGGCAACGTTAATTCTTCAGCGCATGCTTTTATAAGTATAGGCGGTAACTCGTCATGCCCATAGCTTCGCTTGTTTTTCAATCTTTTTATAATAAACTTAATTTCGTTAGGGTCAACGGGTCTTAGGTAAATGGAGTTTTCACTTTGGGAGGTAGGACGACCAGTTGGACAAACGTTCCCATTTGCAGTATCTGTTTTCCCTACTGATACAAAATAATCGTTGAAAGCGTTGGCCACGGTGGTCGCGCTTTCTGTCACAGTATTCTGTACACGCAATTTTATGTTATTTATTGGCTTTTTGTTACTTTTATTTGTACGCTCTTTTATTATTTGCCACATTGTTTTAGTTTTATTTTCAGATTTACTCATTATTCTTATGTAGTTTAGTTTTTTTGAGTGGGCTACTGTTCTCTTAAGTAATTTTTCGTAACGCTTATAGTACTTTGCCAATATATCGTTATTAGTTGTAGTCATTAATGCTTTAAGTTGTCTTTTATGCTTGCATGCTATTCTTAATCCAGTCGTTAGCCATGATTTAGATGATCTCTTTTTAGTTTTTACGATTTTCTTTGGTATACATTGATTTAATATGTTTTGCAAGGTGTTATGAAATGACAAATAATTAGTATTTACATTTTGGTTTTCGTTTATTATTTTACTCCAGTCTAGTTTTTTCAGTTCTTTTTTAAATGAGTCTATATTTTGTTTGTTATAGATCCTCTTTAGAGTTACTATTTTTGTTTTATTAATTATTGGATCGTGGGTAGGTATAGAGATTGCTATTCCCTTGTGGTCAGAGAGTCCAAGCTCCACTACTTCTAGATAGAATTTGTCGTGCGCGTTTGTAAATATTAGGTCAATACATGTGGTGCTTGAGGTTGTTACTCTGGTAGGTTCCGTCACTAGTTGTCGAAAGTTATACTTGGTCATAGTATTTAGAAGATTAAATGAATTTCGACTTTTCTCAAGGATATTTACGTTGAAATCCCCGCCTATAATTATTTGTTTGTATTTGTCCTTTATGGTGATTTTTTGTAGCAGTTTTTCCAAGGATCTATAAAATATTTCAGTTTCTCTATTTTTTTGTGGCCAATAGATAACTATTAGTAAAAGATTCATTTTAGGAATTTCTACTGCACATGTTTCGAATATAAATTCAATTGTCATTTCTGTTAAATCTTGTCTCTCTTTGCATTCAATATCGTCTTTTAAGAATATGCACACACCGCCTATTTATATTTGGCGGATACGGTATACCCTTCCAAACTTAGTAGGTCTTTTTTTAACTCTGTAATCCATGTTTCCGTAAAACAAAGTGCTTCTATTTTATGTTCGTTCGTGATTGCTTCTAATAGGTCACGTTTATTTTTTAGGCTTTGTATATTTTGATATAGGATGTTTATATTATGACATGAATGTGTTTGTGTACTGTTTTCCGTTATGTTGTTGTTAAAGAAAAAACTTTGGGCTTGTTTGTGGTTGTGAGTCAGTAGATATTTCTGTTTTATTCAACTGTGAATACTCTATCTCAAAATCTTCATTGTTTAGGTTGTTTATTGTCATAACAAGATCCTGTAGGTCTGAGACCACAACTTTCGTGCCATAACTATTCAGTGCGCCCGTGCGCTGATTATACATATCATAATTATAGGAAAGATTTAGATTAGAGTCCAGTACATATGCGTAATTAAATGTCTCTGTATCCATATATAAAAGGTTATTAAAAGTTTCTATTCTACTATTGTACAGAGTATTGCCATAATTTTGTTGTTTTACATAATGGTTATTATTAAATTTAAATTTATAAGTCGGTAGACAAATAATGATATTAGTATGGGTTAATGTAATTAATGACTCTCGAATAAACATGACTAGCTCTACATAGTTTTGCGTTCTTCGGAAGTCCTCTTCGCCGATGTAAATAATACAGTAGTCCTTACTTGTTAAATTTTGAACTTTTACGTCAATATTCTCCAATATAAGCTTCAGTCCACATTTCGGTTTGCGATAGTGGCAAATCTCGTAGTTTTGCAGGTTAGTTTCCTCTGTAGTGGTGTATAATATATTTGAAGTTTCGCTGCTTAATAAACATATTTTAGGTTTATCTATAGGAATAGTCTGCTTGTTGTGGGTGCTGCTTGGCGGTGATACTCGAGTAGTATAAGAGCGTTTATGTGTTATCTCACTTGTATTCGTCTCATCATTTGTATTTTCAGATACGTTACTTATACTGTCTGTTTGGGTCTCTTTACTATTTGTACGTCTGTTTATAGTTTTCTTGGGAGTGCATCTTGTTTTGGCGGGGCTATTACTGTCTTTCTTTGGCGTAGTCAGTTTCACTTGTAGCCTTTCAATTTGTTTTGTTAGGCATGTTATTTCCGCTATAATTGCTTGCTTCAGATAATTGCTTCTGCAAATCGTTTATTTTTCTATGTAGATTTGCAAATGTATAGATGTGGTCACTTTTAGTATTAGGTGTCGAGGTTGGTGATGTAGGGATAAAGGATACATCGCTGTTTTGGGGCAACACAAAACGCTTTGTACTCTTTTTAATAGTACTTAGTTTGTTCGGAGTCGTCGTGGTTTGACATAGTGACTTTAGAGCGGAGATTTGTGTAGTAAGATTTTTATTTTGTGTTCGTAACTCATTATTTTCTAAAATTATGTTTTCTAATTCGCCCTGTGTAATAGCGAGTTCCTGAGTTAATGTTGATATTCTGTCTAGCATTTCGGAGTATGTTGCATTGTCGATTAAGGTACCGTCTATACTTTTGGACAGTTGTTGGTTTGGAAGTAGTTGTGGCGTATCTGACGGACTTAGGTACGAAACGTCCATGTCAATTTCGCTAACATTGAAATTTAGTCTTCGTCGCTCTTGTGTATTGATGTTATCATATTCCTCCATGTTTGAATAAATTTTAAATGAAACTTTTTCAAATTCAAAAAGTGCCTCGTCTCCGCGGGATTCGAACCAGCACTCTGTTGATTCTGAAGCAGAGGTCTTCTTCACTTAGCTAAGTTGACGTTGTCGGAAGTTGTCAAATTGCGAACCAGTTCAAAGCCTCCTCCACTTTTGTTATCATTCGATAGATGTCATTAGTTATGTTATTGTGGCGTTGTAATTAACACATGTTCTAATAGATGGTGCTGTATACACTTTATTCTACAGAATGATTTGCCGTTATTGATCTATAATGTCAGAAAATATACCACTTATTTCACTGTTATTAAGCCGTGACGTTTGTTACACAGTATAGAGTGTTGTAGTTTTACCACGCACTTTGTTTTTTCCTTTATTTTAGAGCACAATGTCTCATGTCACTTGTATGAATTGTTGCCGTTATTTTTTGTTTTTTGGATTATTTTAAATTTTATGCACTAATCACTTTGTACTTCATCTTGTTCATATATAATTCAGTTTTATACAAAATATTCAGCACAGTTACGGTACTTTTAGTCACTTCTACTATTTTTTAAACTCAAATTAACACGGACACGATGTAAACAGTGGCACAGTGGCGCCAGTCCTCCCAAAACCTGTTATATAACATTCATATTAAAAAAAAGAAAACAATAACATGAAGATGCAATCTTGATTACTTAATTAACAGGAAATTATTAAATTAATTAGGCTATAAAGATTAAATTAATAACAACATATGGAATAAATTATTAGAATTAAATTATTAGAACTAATTAGAATTAAATTATTAAATTATTAGAATTAAATTATTAATATTAATAAATACTTCAGCTTTCTTTTATCGAGTTCGCCGCATCTGAAGCGGATCTTTGAGATTTCAACGGATCTAATGTACAGCCATATGATGTCGGATCATCCGGATTAAGTATAGAATCAGCCATTCCGGATTCATCATTTGCCTAGAATTTTCTCAACTATATTGGGGTCGGCTCCCAGTCAAACCCGATTCAGCTGAATACCAGTATTTTACGTGGAGCGGCTGCCTACCAGACTTCCACAACCTATTAACTAGGTTACACGGTACTTCTAGCAAGACTGGAGTCAGATATTCTGGCTTCTGACAATCCGTATCGACGGGCAAAGATCTACAAATGACAGCCGGGATCAACGGCTTAACATGTTTTCCGAGGTACGGGCGAGTCTGGGTGTGTTAAGAAGGTCATCCATCCATATACCGACACCGGCAAGCGTTGCTTAACTTTGAGGATCGACCTGGCGGCTGTTATTATTTAGCCACAAGATCCTGCCGATTGCAGCCTCTAATTGTTAGAATTACTTGGATTTTACTCAGTAGGTACTGAATTATTCCACAGGTTTTATTCACTGGAAATTATTGTCAAAAACAGTTGTCACTATCAGTTGGTGTTGACATTAGGATAAAATGATACGAGAGAAGAACTCGTTTTTATTTCCCAAACTTTTAAAAACCTTTGTTTGTTGTCTTTGGTCTCATATGTCTTTCCATAGCACATTTGACATTGACAGAATTGTGGACATCGGCACAACAGCTATTAAAAAAAAAGAATAAAATAGAGTAGAAGAACTTGTCAATGATCAGTGGTATTTCAGAAATTTGTTTATTCTTCACAATTTGCAAACTACGAATGAAATAGTACTGGCAAGAGAATTTTGCCATATAATTGGTTCTACATAATAAGCAGCTATCATGGATCCGTTTGTTAGTACCTATCTACTAATAATTGGACAGTGGAGCTGGGCTGGGATAGGTGTCCTACCTATCCCAGCCCAGCTATCTATCAAGGTTTTGTGATGATAGGTCAAGTCAGTGGCGTGCAGTGGTTCGAGTTAGGGTAGGCCAGAGAAAATGTCCAAATAAATTTTAAAAAATAACCACATTATTCTGGGTTGATTTTTAATGAATAAAAAATTTAAAAAAGAAAACTCCACATTTCAATCCTGAATAATGTGGTGTGTTTTTTTTGGACATTTTCTCTGGCCTACCCTAACTCGAACCACTGCACGCCACTGGGTGAAGTAAGGAGGTGACGGAGTCGCGTCCGCAGACTGAAAGCAGTGTGGGTCATCCGGCTGCGAGATGAGTAGACGATACTGTTGATATCACGGGTAAAAGTTTGGATGAGGCTGGCACAGTAACGTGGAGATTGGCACCAAAGGAGGACCTATGCTCAGCAGTAGGCAAAATCAAGCTACTGATGATGATGATTTACGAAACACGACATCCATTGCTGGACATTGGCCTCTTTCATGCCGATTGGTCCTGTGATTCTCGCATCCAGTTCCCGCGATCTACCATATAGGAGGCCTAAAGGATCTTAAAACTAAAACATCTGCCGATATTTTCTATCCGGTCGGTAAAGACGTGCCTCAAAGAGGCTGGTAATCTGCCGGTGTTGCAGATTTGTCCGAAAGAGTAACCGCGGCTTTGGAACGCAAAGGTCATTTGAAGGAGCACGGGTCGGTTAGTAAGAGGCTCCCTCCCGCTCCGCCCATCGCGGGAGGGGGGGTCATTTGATGACTTCTCATAAAAAAATGGAGTTCAGTTACCCCTAGTAGAGCAAGGTTTCATAACCAGTTTATATTAAATACTGCAGAGTGCCAACTAAAAACCGGCGCTGGGTGTCTTACGCCTTTCGGTATGGGCATCATCATCTGCTTAGTCTTTTCATCTATTATATTGGGGTCGGCTCCCAGTCAAACCAGATTCAGCTGAATACCAGTATTTTACGTGGAGCGGCTGCCTACCAGACCTCCACAACCCATTAACTGGGTAACACGGTACCTACTTCTTGGCAAGATTGGTGACAGATTTTCTAACTTCTGACAATTGTAACGACTGCCAAATATCTCCAAATGAGAGCCGGGACTAACGGCTAGCGTGGTTTCCGAGGCACAGAAGACTTTCGGTATGTTAAGATGGTCCATTCACAGACCTGCCTCGGCAAACTTTGCTTAACCTTGAAGATCCGTGAGACCCGTGCGGCTGATATAATTTAGCCACGAGCTCCTCATGTGCAGCCTAATTCTGTATTATTATTTGTTGTGCTGTTGTTTTAAATAATTTTTTTCTATTTAGTTCAACTCTAAATCTTTTGCAATAAACCCTTTAATAGATCAGCTGTGGTTGTGAAACCGAATCAAGAGCCAGGCTTGAATTTAAGAATAACCCTGCTGATGTACAAGAATATGATTTTTGTAGCAAAAGGACGTACTTGACTAGGCCAAACAAGTAAGTATCTACCATTATTCACTGGTATCTCTGCATTCATTCTGTTCATTTATATGGCCACAGAGAACAACAAACAATGATTACAGAATATTACATAACATATTTTTTAAATCTGCAATCCAATTACTTCTGTAAACAGCATTATGGAATTATACAGCCTCAAAGATATAGCACAGATAAATGAAGGTTACAAATAAAGTTAAGACCAGAATATACTGGGCATGTCAACAATGTGGTGTTCAATCTATGGTCTGGAGCAAGGGGGAATGGAAAGCGGTCGACTCCTTCTTCGAAGCAGTTATGAAGGAGGAGGCCGACTGCGTGAGGAAGAGGAAAACCACACGCCCTAGCCACCGCAACTGAATAAGACGGCCCGGGCGTTGGGAGTCGCAAGGCGATTCAAATCTGTCCAGTAATTCTTAAGATTAGCGTGTTCAAGCAAACAAATTCTTCAGCTGTATATATTAAGTATAGATGAGCAAAAGCGCGGTTCCACACCTGTTAACTATCTTATCTTTCTGCACAACATCTAGCGGCAACAGCCGCTTATACTATACTAGCTGCTGCCCGCGGCTTCACCCGCGTGAATGTTGGAAATCATCCCAAGGGAACATAATCCTGGGATAAAAAGTATCCTATGTTACTTCTAGTACCTCCCAGAATATGTGTACAAAGTTCCATGATGATTCGTCAAGTAGTTTTTGCGTGAAAGCGTAACAAACATCCACGCTTTCACATCTATTCTATATTCTATACTTATAATAAATCTGTAGAGAGGTCAATTCTGTACAAGGAATATATTTTCAAAATAACTATCAGGGGGTGATTAGTGATCGATACTGGTGCCAAAAATGCAATCAGTAAAATTTTTGTCTGTCTGTCTGTCTTTCTGTCTGTCTGTCTGTCTGTCTGTCTGTATGTTCTTTATAGAAACAAAAACTACTCGACCGATTTTAACGAAACTTGGTGCAATTATTCTTCATACTCCTGGGCAGGTTATAGTATACTTTTCATCACGCTACAATCAATAGGAGCAGAGCAGTGAAGGAAAATGTTGGGAAAGCGGAAGTTACTCCATTTTTTAAGCTTCCGTCGCGTGTGTAGCCTTAATGGTTAAAGTTACATAGAAATCATGTATTACGGAAATGTTCTACATAAAATTATCTAAAAAATATCCCGAAACAGCATGTCTATCTTTTGTCAATTTTAAACCGATCGGGCTGAGAGTTTCAAAATCGGGGGTAAAGTAACTATTCCACGCGGACGAAGTCGCTGGCAGAAGCTAGTCTATACTATATTATCTATACTAATATTATAAAGCTGAAGAGTTTGTTTGTTTGTTTGTTTGTTTGAACGCGCTAATCTCAGGAACTACTGGTCCGATTTGAAAAAAAATTTCAGTGTTAGATAGCCCATTTATCGAGGAAGGCTATAGGCTATATATCATCACGCTTAAGCCAATAGGAGCGGAGCAGCGATAAAGAATGTTTTAAAATCGGGGATTCCACGGGGACGAAGTCGCGGGCAGCAGCTAGTTTATAATATTAGTAAGGATAAGCGGCTGAGCTACACCGCCCCGCAAGAGATGTTATGTGAGGTCCCATTGTTATCCATCTGTTATAGCTGTTGATTCTCTTACAGTATTTTTTTTTCAGTCTCATAGAGTCCGCAATACACATGTTAATGTGTGGCCTAGGCGGTGGTCTGGTGGCACTCCATGCGGCCTACATGGAATGTGGACTGTTTGCTGCCATGGCCACGAATGTGTTTCTCTCAGCCGTTGTCGGTTACTGTGTTTGTGTGAGTATTACTTCTTTATATAAGCATGATCCAACAAGCATTGTACTTAAGCTTTAGGTCTAAACCATAGTAGATCTCCCACATATCCAAAGTCCGCCGACCGCGGATGACTCCACAACCCTCTTCCAGGAGAGTCGTAGAGAGACCAGCACTTTGCGCAAACCTCGACCGTCGTCCTTCCGCCCTCGCCGCCGAGGCCCGCCGCGATCTCCCCGTCAATGTCCACCCCGTCCCTTGCTCGAGCCAGCCTGTGCCGCTGAGCCTGTAGTTGTAAATACGCCAATAATAATCCTTGTTCGATCCAGCCCGTCCCTAGCTGCTCCCCCGGCGACGCCCTAAGCCGAGGTCCGTACCCCACAGGGGGTGCCCTTAGCGCACAGTCGCTTAGTTTGTAAGTTTATATAAGCCCTGGCTGGAGGCTTTTATATTCATATTAAAGCCAACACAGGCAAGCCCGGTTAAGCAGTCGACAACCCTAGATTGAACTGCGAGAAGCCACTCATAAAAAAAAAATCATAGCAGATAATTATCGCACTGAAAATAATCACCAATTGCTCTTCAAGCATCCTGAGGACGACAGCATATCCTAGAACTAATAGTTCTGAGACAAACAATTTACAGACAAAGTATTGGCCAGTAAAATTGTAAGATTTATGTACCATCGACCTGATAATGGCCTGCCACAGAGGAAATCTTACCAGTAGGAAAATTTTATTATAGGCTGTTTAAGTATAACATCATATCCAGAGGAGGTCGTAGCTAAAATAATAACAGCCGCACGGGTCGATCTCCAAGGTTAAGCAACGCTTGCTAAGGTTGGTCAGTGGATGGGTGACAACCTTTACGTATCGAGTTTCCTCCGTGCCTTTAAACAAAGCACTTTAAACCGTTGGTCTCAGTAGTCATTTGGAGATCTTTGACAGTCGTTAAGGATTGGAAGGATAAAGGTCTGGTATTCAGCCGCTACACATAAAATGCTGGTATTCAGCTGAATCTGGTTAGACTGGAAGCCGACCTCAATATAGTTGGGAAAAGGCTCGGCATAAGTAGAAATCACACTCACTCACTCTTTGATCTCTAGCGTTAGATTTACGAAGTGAGTTTTTCAAATGACAATCATCACAAAATTATTGTGACACATTGTCGCAAAAACGTAACTGTGTTTGGTTTAACGAGATTTCAATGGTCAATTTCATTACTTGACCGTTGTAAGTATAATTTGTGTCGGGTAAATCATTTCTTCTCAGAAACCCCCCTGGTTTCTAAGAAGAAATGATTAAGGGGCCAATCGTTCTTATTAAATACTATGTGGTTTCAATTACAGATTCTGGTTTGGTCAGCCCAAAAGTTGTACGGACGCGTGCAGATGCATGAGTTGACCTACCCTGATTTAATGGAGGCTGCAGTCCGTTTGTCACCTTGGCCAAGGTTTCGGAAAGCGGCCAGAGGATCCAGGTATATAGAAAAAAGAGCATTCAATAGGGTACTTAACTAAAAAAATCGAATTAGTCCGTCAGATAGATTTCCAAAAAATATTGGACACGTATTTTTTCTTTTTTCACATAACCAAAAAATGAAGACGATACAGTGCGTTGAAAACTCGTGTGACGTCACTACTCGCTACAATTTTAACCGGGCCGTGACGTCACACGCTCCCACTCCTGATGAATCTTTGATGCTTTTTATTTTCGTCAGTTTTTATAGATTTGATTAAGGAAAAAGTGCGTGTCCAATATTTTTCTATAATCTAACTGATGGACTAAACATAATCATATATGTTTCACTCAGGCAACATCCCTATTAGACAGTCTTTAAGCTCCAATAAGGTGGTGACAGATAAGGAAAGGTCATGGAAATTTTCGGAATGTAAGAGATCGGTTGATATCATCATCATTTCAGCGGAAAGACGTCCACTGTTGGACATAGACATCCCCGAAGTGTCGCCACATGAAACGGTCCTCTGCGTTTTGCATCCAGTGGATTCCCATAGCTTTAACCAGGTTATCGTCCACTTTTTGGGAGGCATACCAGCACTTCGTCTTTTGGTACGCTGTCGCTGCTCCAGAACCTATTGAAGTTCCTGCCATCAAGACGTTAATAATTACTGATGTATTTGGTTATTTTGCAGATATCTTGTGGAAGCTACTTTATTATGCCACCTTTATGGTTCCTGCTCCGTTTTCATAATAATGATAGCTCGGAACCTGAAAGAGCTGGCTTCAGGAGAGGGACCTATCAATGATGGTGGCAATCCACCACTTAAATTGGTAATTCTGTGTTTGATGGTGCCCTGTGCTGTTATCTGCATGATAACTGATTTGAAGAAACTAGCGCCGTTTGCTTTGATCTGTGACCTGTATGGTGGTACGTAGATTTTTTGGTTTATAAGACCTTCTTTTAATTATAGTCATGGCTAGTGGGCTATGACTACTACCAGTTGCTAAGTAGTTGTTTGGCTGCAGTGTGACAACTCCGCTACACTATTCCTAGTCGCTACCACTCCAAAAAGCCATAACCAAATGTAGCGATCGTCAGTAAAACGTCATGACGATGAATCTCGATAACTCCTGGAGACAATTCAAATGTCAGCATTCCACAGCACAAAAATAACGCTAAAAAAGAACAAAACTCAGTGCCTGCTAGGGTTGCGGAATTTGTTCGAAAGCATCACCGCGGCCCTGAAACGGAAAGGGCACAAGAAGGATCACGAGTGGGTTTTAGTCAGTAAGAGTCTGACACTCCCGTCCGCTCAACCCAGAGCTGGAGAAGTCATTTTATGATTTCCCACCCAAAAAAAAGGAGTAATAAAACCAAGTTCCTTGACGCATCTTTCCAGCCAAAACATCTCTCACACAATCGTCGTTTCTTTGGTCTTCCTGTACTCGTTTGATCATCCAACTTCAATATTCATGCACGGCATGTTTACAAACAGCATTATAGGGATGTTGCCTGAGTAAAAAATATATGATTATGTTTAGTCCGTCAGTTAGATTATAGAAAAATATTTGACACGTATTTTTTCCTTTATCAAATCTATAAAAACTGTTGAAGATAAAAAGCATCAAAGATCAGGAGTGGGAGCGTGTGACGTCACAGCCCGGTAAAAAGCGTAGTGACGTCACACGAGTTTTCATTCATTTTTTGTTTATGTGAAAAAAGAAAAAATATGTCTCCAATATTTTTTGGAAATCTATCAGACGGACTAATCAGATTTTTTTAGTTAACTACCCTATTGTGCTGTGGGTAAATCCTTATTAATATATTTTTTTTAATATTCCAGTAGCCCTTATCCTAGTTATCTTATGGTACAGTTTGCACGATATACAAGACAGTCCGATGCACAGACCTCTTTACAAGAGTGTGACGGGCTTGGTACAATTTAGCTGCGTCTGCGTCTTCGTGCTCGAACCTATGTGCTACGCTTTGCCCATTGAGAACAATATGAAGCAGCCGAAAAAATTCCACTTCGTTGTTCTGGCTGGTATTTTTTTTTTTTAATTTTTCTATTCGCTTTATTTATCACGTACAAGAAAAATGCCAGATTCATCGGAAAAAAAAGAAAAAAAATGACAGAAACTAAGTTTGTGTCGCAGGGCTGCACTAAAACGGTACTCGGGAGGGGCCTGAAATGGAGTGCCAGTAATGGTCCCATTTCGGCCTCCTCCAGAGACAAGTCGGCCGCTGTGCTATTGCGCAGTGGCTGATGCCTGTGGACGGTGAGCGTGGGTGGCTCGCCGTCCGATACCAGGCTGAGTCGACGACGCGTTGTGCTTCACGCGCGCCTCAAGGAGCCGTCAGCACCAGAGACGGGGCCCCATAGGGTTGGTGCCTGCTAGGGTTGCGGAATTTGTTCGAAAGAGTTACCGCGGCCCTGGAACGCAAAGGGCACATGGAGGAGCACGGGTGGGTTTTAGTCAGTAAAAGTTTGACACTCCCTACCGCTCCACCCAGGGCGGGAGGGGTCATTTGATGATTTCCCATCCAAAAAAAAAAAGGGCTGCACTAAAAAGGTCCATTTCAGCGATATGTCCTCAGACAGATGCGATCTGACGCTGGTTTTCTAATGAACCTTTCAAAGGACGAGTGGTGGTTCATTTGAATCTATATAAATGAAAACATAATATCAAGAATCAAAGAAGAATCAAGAATCAAAGCATTTATTTCAATTAAACCCTTTACAGGCACTTTTGAATTGTTAAGTCGAAAGAGGTGAAGCTATCTGCACGTTCCAAAGCGTAGATCTCTATGGAGAAGAACGTGCAAGAAACTCCACGGACACTCTTTTAAATTATGTTCTGTATTACATAACCTTGGTTACATCCTTGGTCGCTTCTATATGTGAGGACAATGCAAAAAAAAGGAAACTATAAAAACAATTCAAAGTATAAAGATTAAAACAAGTCAGTGGCAGTTAAGAGGTGACCAGTCTCAACCGACGGCGCCCGTTCACGAACATGACGCGTGTATTGGCACCATTTAGCTCAACCATTTTGAAGGGAACCGAATGATCCAACACACACGCCACCATCAGCGAAACATTTGAGCAAGCATGACATGCTCTCAACTGCCATTTTAGTTCAAGTCACAAAGTAAACTATAACTTATCACATGTAAATGGCTCCATGGTACTCACATTTACAATATTTGAAAATAAAATGCTTCTACATTATACAAAACTATGGTTTACAAAAACCAAGCAACTACAAGGAAAATAAAAGAGAAATTATTAATTATCAAATTAATATTATATATAAAAAAAAGAATAAATAAATGAGACAAAAAATAAAAAAAGGGCGAGCATCTCTTCCAATATAAAATCCTAAACTTGTTTATCCAAGTGGTTGAGGCTGTGGAGCAGGACCGGCATTGAGCCAAGCATTATTATCTTCAATGTAATCCCCCAACTTATAATATGCTTGCCTGCATAATGTGCGTTTAATACAAGTTTTAAATTTCGTTTCATTCAGTTCTAATATATGGGGAGGAATTTTATTGTAACATTTTAAACAATACCCCATGGAAGATGTGGCTACTTTAGCTAGTCTGAAACCTGGTTGAACTAATTTATCCCTATTTCTGGTAGCATAATTATGTCTGTCGCCTCGCTTACTAAAGAGATGTAGATTTTTTCTAACGTACATAATGTTTTCATAGATATATTGACAAGGTACCGTCATGATGTTAATTTCCTTAAACAGTTCCCTTAGAGAATCACGCCGGCGTAGATTGTAAATGGCTTTGATGGCTCTTTTCTGCAGAATAAAAATTGACTCGATGTCTGCAGCCCGGCCCCATAACAAGATACCGTAAGACATTATACTATGAAAGTAACTGAAATAGACTAGTCTCGCGGTATCAACATCAGTAAATTGGCGGATTTTCCTAACAGCATATGCTGCTGAGCTTAGACGTCCTGCAAGAGATGCTAAATGAGGACCCCATTGTAGCCTTGAGTCAAGCGTAATCCCCAGGAAAACCGTTCTATCGACGAATTCTAGTTTTTCCCTGTTCAATACTATATCACAATTACTACTTTTGACATTTGGTAAAGCAAATCTTATGCACTTCGTTTTCTTCCCATTTAAAACCAAATTATTAGCAGTGAACCAATTTTGGACCTGCAAAAGGGCATTATTTACGATGTCAAGATTATTACTACGTCTATTTATTTTAAAAATCAAAGAAGTGTCGTCAGCAAACAAGACCATGTTTAGCTTGTTTTGCAATAAATGGGGTAAATCATTTATATAAACTAAAAATAAAAAAGGACCCAAAATTGAGCCCTGTGGAACGCCCATTTTCACGTTTAAGCCCGATGAATTAACACCGTTTATTTGCACTACTTGCTGTCTATCATTCAAATAAGATTTAACAAGGCTTAAAGCTGTTTTGCCCAGTCCGTAGTGCCCAAGTTTCAGGAGTAATGTTTCGTGATCCACACAATCAAACGCCTTAGATAGATATATATATAAATATTTATACAGGGTTATTTGAAAAATCCCAACAACCTCTTAAGAGTTCATTGTATTCATCATTATGAATAACTTTTATTAGGAGACCAAACTGAAATCGCGAAAAAAAATCAGATGTTCCCTACATTTTGATGAGTTACCGAACATAAATGTAAGGAACAGCTGATTTTTTTTTCGCGGGTTCAAACCTAGCCAGGCGCATTACTTTGTGTAGGTAATTAATTTCATCACCACTGCTCTCAAAACGGTAAAAAAAAACATCGTGAGGAAACCGGCATGTCCTAGAACCAAAAATTCGAAGACATGTGACGTTCACCAACCCGCACTGGGCTCGCGTGGTGGATTAACAGCCATTCCCTCTGCTAGAGAGGAGGCCTGTGTCCCAGCAGTGGGAATGTTAAATGGCTGATTATGCTTATATAGATTGCATATTAAGGCACATTCTCTTTTACAGCTATGCCAATATATACTGTAGCAATGTTGACAGTTGGATTCTTCGGGTATTGGTATTATGGGGAATATGCTGTGGCTCCTATCACAGTACACTTTCCATTTTCATCGTAAGTATCAACAACTACTCCGATCCTTTAGTACGGAACCACATATTTACATCTTCGTCCTTAGTTCGTCAAAAGGTTACACTTTAAAAGAGAAACTGCCCCGCTCAAACAACTCACGGTGCTGCGCGGTGCGATCAGAAGACGCTGCGCCGTTTTACTTACAAATCAGCAGTAGGGTTCTTTAACCAAATCACCGTGTATGTGTGTTTACACAATGATATTATGATGACAGAATAAATCGGCTTAACGATATGCACCGCATGCGTGAAATCGTGCTAGGGTTGCGGAATTTGTTCGAAAAAGCCACCGCGACCCTGGAACGCAAAGGGCACAACAAGGATCACGGGTGGGTTTTAGTCAGTAAGAGTCTGACACTCCCTTCCGCTCCGCCCAGAGCGGGAGAAGTCATTTGATGATATCCCATCCAAAAAAAAAATGCGTGATATCGTACGTTAAACCAACGTGAGCGCACAGGAGTCCAGGGCCCCAAGTCTGCTTTTTTATAAATTTGTCATTCCAACACGATCCCATTGTCATTTTACTTAAAGTTCGTAATCTGCTAAGTTCATAATGGTCGATCATTGGTCGGTCAATGATCTCGTAATACTTTTTGATAACTGAGCTATTAAAAGCAATCACTGCACAATGACGTTCTAATAGTAGGTCACTGATCAAAGGAACTGTCAATTTTTTTGCAGATTACCGCATACGTCTATCATTCATTTGTCATTATGTACGAGATTACCATCCTATGCCATTTCTTTCAATGGAGTGTCAGTTGTTGACCATTGGAAAGTCATAATGATGGCCAAACTTGTCAAAATCAACCATTATGAAATCAATGATAGACCATTCTGACACTATTGTAATAGCAGACTTGAGGCCCAGAGAGAATGATGCGTAGAGCACTGGCAAACATTGCCTGATCAAAGACTGACACACTCTACAACGTCGGAGTGTGGCGCTGCGTCACCGCAAAGCGATGCGTTGCGTTGCGTCAGCGCAATTAGTGTGGCAGCGATCGTTCTACAGGATGACTTTGAATAGATGCGACAAAATGAAATGGGAGCTTCAGTTACAGTAACATAGTAATATTATAAACTGTTTTTTCTACAATCTAAATCGTTAAAAAAAGTTACGTGGTTGGCGTTTTAAAATGATCCATCGATGTTAATATCTTTATTTAAGTACAATCGGTATTCCAGAAAAATAATTAATATGCAAAATAAATAAGAAAAATTAAAGTATCAAAAAATCTCGTCCAACTAATCGCAGTGCTCAATGATCGTTGTGGAGTACTCGCGTTATTAAACGTTGCCATTCATAGCGGTGATAAAAGTTCATTAATTTTACATTTGGTATGTTCTAAATTTTCTTGACAACACGTATTATTGTATATTTAAATATGTCGCATCTATTCAATTTCACCCTGTATAAATGATATTTATTTTGTAAGTAGGTTAAATATAACACTTTTACACGTCAAATATTTCTTGTCATTTTAAGCTAGATGAAGCTGTTTGCTCTGGATAAGCATTTAATGTTATGCAGCGTGTAACAGATTTAAGGTAACACCTCAAAACGGGTTTTTGTACTCATAATTATTATGAACAACTTTTACTATAGGAACAACGGGTGAAATCGCGAAAAAAATAAAACATTAACATACATTTGTCAAGTTATTTGATTGCGATACACCTCAAAATGGGTTTTTGTACTCATAATTATGAACAACTTTTACTATAGGAACAACGGTGAAATCGCGAAAAAAATAAAACATTAATATAGGTACATTTGTCAAGTTATTTAATTGCGATTTTAGTGATCCCATCGTAAGTCTTACTAATATTATAAACGCGAAGTTTGTAAGTATGGATGTTTGTTACTCTTTCACGCAAAAACTACTGAATGAATCTTGATAAAATTTGGCACAAATGTAGATCATAGTCTGGAATAACAAATAGGGTACTTTTTATCCCAGGATTATATTCCCTTGGGATAATTTCCGACATTAACGCGGGCGAAGCCGCGGGCAGCAGCTAGTTGTATATAATGGTGAGTGCGATAACCATTTTCCAGGTATTGCGTTGATTTTGTAATTGTTACTTTCTTTTTCAGCTTTGCAGTTACTTTGAAAGTTTTCCTATGCCTATCACTGTATATGGTATTTGGCTTGTGTTTCTATCTGGCTTTTGACATAGAGTGGTATTATCTAAGAAGGAACCATACGCTGGAAAATTATTGGTTCTGGGAGAGGGTGTACCGGACACTGCACGTGGTTGTACTCACTCTTATAGCATATGGCCTGCCTAATGTTACAAGAATGATGGGAATCGTAAGTATCTTTAATTGCTTGCTCATACTCATTAGCAGCGTTACCCCAGATTTATGAATGATGGAATGAGCAAAAGAAAGAAAGAAATAAAGAAAGAACACTTGGCACTTCATCAACAACAATATTTAGTGATTAAAAAGTAACAATGTAAAAAGATATTTCCGAGGCTAAAAGGTTCCTATCTAAGCATGTGCACCGATATTGAAAGAAAAAAATATACCAACGCAGCGCTGGTATTTTCATAGGGCCTGATGTAATGCTACAGACACACTGGCGGAATAAAATACTAAACTTACAGCGACCCGCGATTTCACCCGCGTAGTTCCCGTTCGTACGAGAATACGGGGATAAAATATTTTGATTTTATTAGAAATAATATATATCCTTAGTGAGATATAGAGTATAGAGTAATGATTTTCTAGATTTCGAAGATACGTTTTTTTTCTCTTAATATAGTTCCCAATTTCTTGATTTTCCAGTTTGGCGCTATCAGCACGACGCCAGCGATCTTGATATACCCTCCATTTATTGATCTGCTTCTTGACTGGAAACATCCAGGCTTAGGTCCTTATAAATGGAGACTACTGAAGTGCATTCTCATGATGTCCATGGGACTTGTACTGGTTGTCGCTGGAACTTATTACAATATCGTCGGAATGAGTAGTGAAATGTCTTCGAATCCAATATTGCAACCGCTAGAGACGGTTAAAACAGCTGAGAGTTTTTGGAGAAGAAAAGCTGACTTTAATACAAGTGATTTATATTACAATTTAACATACAAAAAACATGACAGATATAAAACTGAGTTTGAAAATATCGATACAACACCAAACAATACTATTGATATTTTTCGTTTTAATAATAATAATACTGTAGTTTTACCTAGTTTTAACAAAATTAGCGCGTTAACGAATAACACTTTTAACGTTTTACCCAATAATAATGGTATCAGTACCTATCGTTATTAACAATACAGGCAATATTATACCAAATAATAGCTTTATTGTCTTGTTAGTTAACAATACTTGGACGACACAGTTGGCGCAGTAGTTGAGCGATTGGCTGCTGCGCTACGTGTTGTGGGTTCGATTCCCGCACGGAACAAATATTTGTATGGCCTACAGTTAGTTGTTCCGGGTCTGGCTGTTTGTGTATGTGACATTGTATGTTTGTAAACGCACCCACGACACAGGAGAAATTCCTAGTTTGGGGCAACGTTTTTTTTATAAAAAAAGAAGAAAAAAAAAGAAGAATACGATACCTGATAATAATGGCTAAAATGTCATATTATATCAATTTATAATTATTTAATAGGTATGCTTACTTAGAATTTGGTCAAATATAAAATGATTGAAATATGTACAAACGATGAATGGCCTAAGATTTGATGTTCATGAAATTCCTACAAACAGTAGATTCAAAATAAAATTCAGTTTAATTGTGTTATTTGTTTTTTATTTTTTCTAAACACACTCCCGGACTAAAACTGCAATACAAGGGCCAAATAGGTTGAACCTGCACAGACTTTAATATCATTCGCCATCTGTTGGGAGAAAGTAATGTTTATTAGAATATAATAGAATATAACTCCACTTTATTCGAGTATCCTACGGCCGAACCCAATAACCGATCTATCACATACTGGAGATAGAAAAACAAATCAAACAACAGAAAACCTATATAATTTTTCTGTTGTTTCATTTGTTTTTCTATCTCGAGTATGTGATAGATCGATTATTGGGTTCGGCCGTAAGACTCAAATATGATAAGTAAAGTTACTACGACGTTGACAAGCACTATCACTAAACAAAATAAAATCTATACTAATAATATAAAGAGGAAAGATTTTTATTTTTGTATGTCTATACTTATATTATAAAGAGGAAAGATTTGATTGTTTGTTTGTATTGAATAGGCTCCGAAACCACTGAACCGATTTGAAAAAATCTTTCAGTGTTCGGAAGCTAGACCATCCCCGGGTGACATAGGCTATATTTTATCCCCATATTCCCACGGGAACGGGAACTATGCGGGTAAAACCGCGGGGCGCTGCTAGTAAACAATACAACAAAAAACAGTAGATCACCGCAGCAGCTGTTGATGCAAGCAGTGTTTCCACTTTAATGATTTCCTTTCCTCACACCTTAATTGAGATTTCGCCTTCTTAGGACTTTTTTCCCCTCAAAAGTTATTCTTCTGTAGTTTTGATACTATTGCTTAACCTTACAATATCATTGTGTTCAACGGTGACTATTGAACGGTCACTTATCATACTAAACAACTTAGCATAAGTACCATAGACTAAAATTGAAGAGAAAGACAGAGAAATAGAAGAGAAATACTGTTTGCTTTATACGGTAACTTTGAAAATGAAAATAATATATCTAGTTTGAATTTCCGCGAATATCAGTGGGTTGCAGGTATGCACCTCCCTCCCGCCCGCTATATTATGCACATGCAAGATTACAAGGCAAATGCAAGGATTTTATGCACAAGCAGGAAGGCAAAGCAAAACCCAACACCATTACCGACACGTGTTTCGCCTCTCCACGAGGCATCCTCAGGGGACGTGTTGACTCGCTGACCGTTGAGTTCCGCAAAGTAAAGCCTGACTCAATCAATTTTATACGGTAACACTATAGTCCACTGTAAAGTCCATACTAAAATAAGTTGAAATTCTCCGCAATATTTTAGGGTAGGCGCTCGATTCCCCCTTTTTATGTCTTTCCCCTTTCTCTTCACCTCTGGACCCTAATTTCCCCTCATTATGGAAACACTGGTGACAAGCTATGAGTATTGAGTAATTGCACAACAGTGACCCACATAAACGGTTCAGGCAACTTGCAATCATGCTTAAGATACTGTGGGTGTTGTCCTCGCACCCAGTAACTCCAGACGCCCAGGGCGTCTCCTTCTGTTGCGGCAGCTCAGGTGTTCCTCAGGGTTTCCTCTCCTGCGTGCAGTCTACCTACTCCTTCGCTAGCTTTACTGCTTCACAGAAGGAGGTGACCGCTTCCCATGCCTCCTCGCTCCGGACCATGAATAGAACCAGGCTAGGAAGCGAGACGCCGCCGATTGCCTTGATAAACAAAATACCTACAGGGTACAACAGGCGACCTATTATGACGTCTTAAATCCATCATGATTTCTGTGTCAGAGAGAGACGAAGTTACACAAGACAAATAGCACTATCTCTTTCCCTCACACGAATCATGATAGCATTGGCACTTCGTAATACGGCCACAGGTATCTGCCTTAGACCAGTATCATTTGCTATGCTTACCTCTGACTGTCCAGTCTTACATAGACGTGGCTGGTGACAGTGCCATTGAGAACAATATCAGACCAGAGCCGCTCTGCTACTGCAGCTGTTCTTGGCCATAGGTGATAGTCGATATTACCTGTAACACAAACACACAAATTAAAAGAAGAACAACGAAACTGACCGTCAAAGCTCTGTTGGTATGTGTTGGTAAGTCCGCTATTACAATAGTGTCAGAATGGTCTATCATTGATTTCATAATGGATGATTTTTGCAAGTTTGGTAACCTACTAATATAAAAGCGTTATTATGACTTTCCAATGGTCAACCACTGACATTCCATTGAAAGAAATGGCATAGAATGGTAATCCGTTGAAATCTTGACAGTTCCTTTGGTCAGTGACCTACCATTAGAACGTCATTGTGCAGTCATTGCTTTTAATAGCTCGGTTATCAAAAAGTATTACGAGCCGATTGACAGACCGATGATCGACCATTATGAATTTAGCAGATACGAACTTTTTGCAAAATGAAAATAGGATCGCGTCGTCGTGAAAGAAAAACGTATAAACCTAGTAGACTTGGGGCGCTGGCTTATAGTCTGCCTACGCTTGTATGACCAATTCAGGGTGTCCATTCCAATAACATTGCTACACAATGGCATTCCAACATGATCCCATTGTCATTTTGCTAAAAGTTCATAATCTGCTAAATTCATAATGGTCGATCATCGGTCTGTCAATGGGCTCGTAATACTTTTTGATTACCGAGCTATTAAAAGCAATGACTGCACAATGACGTTCTAATGGTAGGTCACAGACCAAAGGAATTGTCAAAATTTAAGCAGATTATCACATCCGTCATTTGTCACTATGTACGAGATTACCATTCTATGCCATTTCTGTCAATAGAGTGTCAGTGGTTGACCATTGGAAAGTCATAGTGACGCTTTTATATTAGTAGATTACCAAACTTGTACAAATCAACCATTATGATATCAATGTTAGACCATTCTGACACTATTGTAATAGCAGACTTGAGGACCTGGTGGACTGATGACCTGGTCAAAGTATTAGGCAAAGTATGTGGAAGATATTGGGTGGTGATGAGATCTGAACTTACTATTAAAATAAAAAAAGATGTCAAATAGGTAAACCTTTAAGCGAATTTATGATACGTCAGAAGTTATTGTATTATTTCAAACAGTAGTTTTCAACGGGAAGAACCGTCAAAAAATACGAAAACAATATGTTTAATACTTTTTTTACAAGGTTTTATTTAACTAACAAAGGAAGAAAACTAACCAGTATCAACGAGGTCGGTCCATAAAACAGCTTCTCCCCCTTCTATCGTGAACACCTCGAGGTTTCGCCAAGATTTCCACGAGTACATTTCTTGCCAAGTCCTGTACAACAAAGAACATTAGTATTCTGCTTGTGTCTAAATTATAGGTAACTGTCATACGGTTTGATTTTCAAGGTCTGGCTATGCTTGCCGAGGTCAAATCCAAAAATGACCATGTTAAACTTATCGAGATTCGGCTAGGCGTTGATATGACAGACAGTAAGTTTCTTTTATCATTCAGAGGTATAGATATAATACATATGTAGATAAGGAGCTCGTGGCTAAATTATAACAGCCGCACGGGTCGATCTTCAAGGTTAAGCAACACTTGCTGAGGTTGGTCTGTGGATGGGTGATCATCTTAACATACCTAACGAGACTTATCCGTGCCTCGGAAAGCCGTTAAGCCGTTGGTCCCGGCTGTCATTTCGAGATCTTTGGTAGTCGTTACGGATTGTCAGAAGCCAGAAAAATCTGACTCCAGTCTTGCTAAGAAGTAGGTACCGTGTTCCCGAGTTAATGGGTTGTGGAGGTCTGGTAGGCAGTCGCTCCACGTAAAATACTGGTATTCGGCTGAATCTGGCTTGTCTGGGAGCCGACCCCAATGTAGTTGGGAAAGGCTAGGCAGATGATGACATATGAAGATAATAGCCACAATGGTCGATCTTCAAAGTTTAGCCATGCTTGCTAAGGTCGGCAATGTGTGACCAATCCGTGCCGTGATTCCTCCGTGCTTCAGGATGCACGTTACGCCGTTCGTCTGGTTTATCTTTTGCCGAAAGACGAAAAAACGGACACCAGTCTTGTCAAGGGATAAAGTGTTTATGTCAGATGGGCAATCGCGACAGCAGTGGTGGCCGAGTGGTAACGGCCCCGACTTACGAGTTGTAGGTTGCGGGTTCAAAGCCAGCCAGGCGCATTACTTTGTGTTATTAATTTCATCACCACTGCTCTCAAAACGGTGAATGATTTTCATCCATTAAAAAAGCTCCCGCTATCCCATTCTCACCTAACCTTCCTGTTTCCTGTATCCACCAAAAATTCGAAGACATGTGACATTCAGCAACCCGCACTGGGCCCGCGTGATGGATAACGGCCCATTCCCTCTCCTAGAGAGGAGGCTTGTGTCCCAGCAGTGGGAACGTTAAAAGGCTGATTATGGGCAATCGCTTTATGTAAAATACTGGTAATATAAAAGTAGCTTATAACCGTCGTCGCCAGGGTCCCATCTCTATTTGTACGAAATTCATCGGAATCTATTTGGCAACTTATTTGTTTAAGCTATAAAAACAAAGTCACTCTCATATCAAACATTATTTATGATTAATATTAACCGTTATGCCAAAAGGTAACGACTCATAATTCATATGCATAATTGTTATCTATGGATCAACACGTTAAACTTAACTGGTTCACCTTGCGAACCGTTTTATGTGTAATTTATAATTAATAATATTGCTATGTAATCTCTACTAATACTAATCCTAACTAATATTATAAATGTGAGTGTGAGTTTGTTTGTTTGTTACGCTTTCATGCGGAAACCACAAAACTGATTGTAACTATTTCACCAATGGAAAGCGACATTATCAACGAGTAACATACGCTATATTTAATCCCCGTATTCCAACAGAAACGAGAACAACGCGGGTGAAACCGCGGGGCACTGCTAGTAATCCTATAAATGCGAAAGTTTAAGCGGATGGATGTTTGGTACTCAAACACGTCAGAACGGCAGTACGGATCCTGATGAAATTTGCGCAGACGTAGAATAACACAAATCATAATTTTTATGCCGGGACTATGTTCCCTTGGTATAATTTTCGGCTTACGTGCTAATCTCTGAGCTAATCTCTAAAAGATCCGATTTAGTAAACTCTTTCACTAAGAAGTAACATTATTGCTAATTGCCAAAACTTATTTAACACCGCAAAAATGCATAGTTCCTTTCAAACAGATCATGGTAGCGGAACTTAGCAGTTACATAAAGTATTTTAGAAGGTTTCGATCTAAAATCGTTATCCTATATTCTGATCAGAAAATAATAAAACTTTCTCGAGGCCCTTGTGGCTACATAATAACTGCCGCACAGTTCGCAGCTTAAAGATAAGCAACGTTTGCCGTGATGGATACTTGGATGGGTGTCCATCCTTATCATCAATGCCTTTTTTAAGGACTGCAAATCATCAAAATGACTTCTCCCGCTCTGGGCGGAGCGAAAGGGAGTGACAGACTTACTGTCTAAAACCCATCTGTGTACCTCTTAATGCCCGCCGCGTTCTAGGGCCGCGTTGACTCTTTCGAACAAATTCCACAACTCTGAAAAACACATTAAGCCGTTGGTTCCTGGCTGTCATTAGCATATCTTTGGCAGTCGTTACGGATAGTCAGAAGCCAGAAAACCTGACCCCATTGTTATCAAGGAGTATCTATCGTGTTACCAAGTACCTGGTTTGTGGTGATCAGACAAGCTGTCACTCCATGTAAATACTAGTATTCCGCTTTGTCCATTCAGACTGGAAGTCGATCGTCGGAAGTCCGGGAAACGCTAGGTAGTAATCTATACTAATATTATAAAGCTGAAGAGTTTGTTTGTTTGTTTGTTTGAACGCGCTAATCTCAGGAACTACTGGTTCGAATTGATAAATTCTTTTTGGGTTGAATAGACCATTTATCGAGGAAGGCTTTAGGCTATATATCATCACGCTTAAGCCAATAGGAGCGGAGCAGCGATAAAGAATGTTTTAAAATCGGGGATTCCATGGGGACGAAGTCGCGGGCAGCAGCAAGTTTTGTATATGCAGATGTAAACTCCACAAACATAAAACCAAAGCTTGTATATAAAACTAGTTTAGCAAAATAGCCGGAACAGACTAGCGTATCATGGCGCGACACCACAAGAATCCTTATCTAAGCAAGGTTGAGGTCGAATATTAATATAATAACTTTATAAGGAACAGAACTAGGAAATCCCTAAATTAGACTAAAGATGCAAGAAATCCTGGTCAAAGTTTACAAGGAAGTCTGGAACGGAATGTTTCGTTTTTTTGAATTATTATTTACAAATGATACATATCTAAAAAATATACATACATCCGTAAATGTTTAACTGATAGACAATGCACAGACCATAGAGTAGGTAAGTACATAAACGCACCAGTCGGATCCTACTTTATTACACGACTGCCCAAAAAAAGGAGTGTTATGTCTTAAAGTTTCATGTATGTATGTATGTTTGTGAGTTTCTTTATTCCTTCTTCCTTGTATAACTTTTTGATGGCTTAACCGATATTAAAATTATGTGGTATCGTTTGAAGCGTTAAGTTATTGTAATAGTTGTTAGCTACTAAGGCTAGTAGCTAACATTTTAAAAAAATAAAATGGGTGAGCCATGGTTTATAAATAAAGAAACCAAAATATTTTCATAAAAATAAGACTATATATATATACATATATATATATATATATATATATATATATATATATATATATATATATATATATATATATATATATATATATATATATATATATATATATATACATATACAGACATCGTCTAAAGCTTGCAAAAAAGTAAGAAATAAAAAACAAAAAATTAAAAACACGCCAGTGTTGTCAAAAATTTAACTAAAAAAAGATAAATAATAATCTTTTCATTGCAGTCGGGGAACCTGTAAAGAACTATTCAAAGGAACCGTCTCCCGACTTCAATGAAAAGATTATTAATTACCTTGTTTTTGAGCGGAATAAGTCATTTAATGATATCCCATCCAGAAAAAAAGTTTATAGCAGTGTTGTGACTACAAGATTATTCTTGTAGTTATATTAGGGATGACTCTAAGGTATGTCCGTCGCCCCCCATTCATCCGGACCCGAGGTGGCGGCGCGTGGTGTTCCCGTGCGCCCCTCTTTGATGTCGCGTCACACCTCACTCCCTCCGCTGACCCGAGGTGGCCCGCAGAGGTGGGCCGGCGCCAGCCGGGGATTACCGAAGCCGTATACGTTCCCGCGATCCCCGGCGTAGGTGGGAGACGGAACACTGGGGTGGGTGTAGTCACTAAGAGTCTGACAGACCCCTCCGCCCGCCCCAGGGTGGAGGACATCCATGAGGATTTCCCTCTTCCCCTTCCACTCTGGGAGGAGCGTAAGGGACTGTCAGACTTATAGTAACCCACCCATGTTCCTCCTAATGCCGACCGCGTTCCAAAGCCGCGGTGACGCTTTCGAACGATTGCCGCAACTCTAGCGGGCACTGACCCTATGGGCAGCGGAGGTCTTTGCCGTCGCGAGACCATGAGCGGTAGATATTTGCGAGGCCCCGGGCGAAAGACCTTTGTGAGGCCCTTGTTCTTTTTGAAATGATCAAATAAGTATTCCTGAATTTTTGGGACTTCTCTTAATATATTTTTTAAAAATAAAATCACGATAAGCTAAGATATTTTCAAATAAAAAAAAAAACTGCAAATCAGAAAGCCCATCTTGTCACTACTCTCTTTTCTCACTCAAAGCAAATCTAATTTACTATGGAATAACTTCATTTTATTACAAACATCTAAAATGTAAGGTACAGTCGGTGATAGCAATTAACTGACCCCCTAAAAATTAAACGAATTTGAACCTTTTGCTTGTTACGAACGATCGAACTAGAACAACGTTGGAACTGGTTCAACGTCTACGATCAATAAAATAGTTATTCGAATTTGATCTTTAATACGCAGTGTTAAGGTAGGTATGTTCTTGAATATTATTTTAACTTGTAATATAATACGTAATTTCGACCACGTTGAATATGTTTCGAGTGGTCTAGTGGTGACTGTAGTGAGCTGACAAATAGTCGTTGCGAGTTCGTAACCAGCGTAATTGACGCGTTTGTTTCTGTTTTGTATATTTATTTTAAGTTATAAATAATAAATTATAACTTTAGCAACAACAAAAAAAAAACGAACAGAAATAAAAAACCAAAATGGTGGTAAAAACGATTTTATTTTATAAAAAAAATATTATAAGAATAACATAAATGATATTGATGACGACACGAAGATGATAATATTTACCTGCTTACTAATGACGTTGTTAACTGCACTGAGTTTAATGTAGTGAATCAGCATGTTATAATATTTAGAAATATAGGTATGTATTTCTATTTCATAACAATAACATCACTACATTAAATATCATTGAACTAAATAAAACGGCATTATACGTTGAAGTTCTACCTGGTCTACTATATATCAATTTGTTTTATGAATAGTTATTTTAGTTATAAAATAAGGTTTTGACAAAAACTAGGTATTCGAAATACTTCGTTACAAATTATAACAATAGTTAATTTAACACACACACTGACATACGTTAGTATTGTTTGTGACCAACACTGGTTACTCAAGTTATTCATGCTTTTAATAGCGAAGTGGAGCACCATTTTTTCTATTGCTTGTTGCAAGCGGTACCGCATACCGCGCACCATATTCCAACAACAATCACTTCCACTTGCAGTTGAATGAGTAGGCAAAAACGGGTGTTCAGTATGCCTTCTAACAATTGCTTGATGACGTTCTGACACTGGAGTATGTAACATAGTAGGTTTTGGTCCAGGACGATCTTTTTGAATATTCCCTGCCTCTTCAAAACGTCTTAGCGACAATCTGACTGTATTTTTCTGAAACAACAAAATAAGCATAGATTTAGTAACGAATAGGTAAACATAATTTATCGATTAAGTTTGAAAAAATACGTTTATCAAATTAGATTATATAAATCAAATTAGACCTACAAATGATCTCAAATTAGACTCATAATGAAACACAGTTAATTGTCTATTATTCTACATTCACCGGCTTTTAAGCAGACTAACGAATCAAGGAAAAAGTATAATTATAAATGAAGCATAAAAAGAATACACTTACCGCTATATTAAGTTTCCTAGCAATCGCTTTAATACCAACATTCTTCTCATGCAAATAGATTATTTTGTATTTTAAATAATCACTCAACTGAGACATGACGATTAAACTATCAAAACTGATAACAATTAATAAAAAGGAAAAAAAGCCAATTTAGTAAGGCAAGGTAAAAATGTTCGCGCGTATTCACTGCTATTTGTGCATAGAATAATTATCTTGTTCAATTTATTCTTCTACCCCATAGTCCTTATGTCATATTTATAGCAGTTTTTGTTGAATACGCATATTGACGTCTAACTAACTACCCACTTATTAAAAAAGGTAAAAAGTTATAAATAAATGACCTAATACCAACCTCTTAAAGCTCAAGTTTGCGTATCAAAATTATTTATTGCTTCTGTTCATCGAGTAGTGTTAGTCTGATAAACTCATACCATATTGAATAACGTTTAATGTTATGAGCATAGGGTGTAAAATCGAGTATTTTTTAGGGGGTCAGTTAATTGCTATCACCGACTGTACATATTTTAGCGCGAGGCCCCTGATAGAGCGAGGCCCCAGGCGATTGCCCTGCTCGCCACCCCCTAAGGCCGCCGCTGCCTATGGGGCCCTTTGTTCTATTCTGACATCCCTTTGAATCGCGCGAGGAACACAACGCGCCGTTGACCCAGGCATAGTTGTTACCGGACGGTGAGCCACACTGATGTTACCTAGACTATTTGTCTGGTCCAATAAATAATTACGTACCTACTAACTTTCTTACCAAAAAATACGATGGCTAAGTTGTTTAAAGTATGCGAGATATTAAAACTACTAGGCGCTTATGAGTCTTTAGCCGTGACAAAGGTGATAGACCCTTTGTGGCATAGCCATCCGGCCGCCATTTTTTTTTTCTTAACATATTGGGGTACCTACAATTACACATACATATAGACGTATATGTATGGACAAAGGAAACTTAAACAAACAAAAAATGTTAGCAACGTGATGCCTTAAAGTGTCACGTTGCCGAGATATTTGGAGGTAAAGTCGCCATTTGAGAACCATGAAAAAGCTGCAAAGCAGAAAGCCCATCTTTAAGGCACCGAACTACATATAAAACATTGTTTGTTTATGTGGCCACTGCCCATTATGTATATGTATATGTAAATCTGGCTGGTTTCCGCAACTCCACGACCAAGCGCGTCACTGCCCATTAATACGTGTTGTACTGTGGCTCTTTGAAAAAAATCCGAAACACAACATACTTCACTTTGCAATTTGACTTTCATAAGGCGTTATACAAACAAAACTATCTTTCTTTCGCTTCCAATCACGTCTGCCTTTTGTCAGTCATATTCGATCTTCCTCTCGATATTGACCGAACCATATAAGCCCACGCGTTTTCAAAGTGTGTCCCATCTTCTTTTTGAATCGTACGTGACCTTTAAATGTTTTGTCCCCAATTGTGGATACGTTTGTAACCAACCAACAAATACCTTAATTTATACGCAAATTGTGGGAAGCACAGCACCCACCACAACCGTATTTCTCGAGACCTTAGGAACAGGAAATCACTCAATGGGTTGCCCCCTGGGGTAGGCCGCTGCATATTATGTAACGTGGCAAAATGAGGTTTCACTGACTCCGGTGCCTGCCGTTTTGCCGAAAAGATTTTGACAAAATTTCATTACCCAAACTTTTAGCAACCTTTTTATACCATTGAAATAGTTATTTCGAATGATTTTAGTACGCATATTTTTATTTGGTCAAATTTTTACTTGGGAAAATATTACCAAGTATAATTTCATTATGGCATTTGGTCTTTAATCAAATGATTTATTACAGCAAACAATCTTCAGACAATAAACGTTTGGTGAAATGATTTGTTAAGACAAAAAATATTAAGGCAAAAATAAGAAATTATTATCCTTCCTCTAGAACAGCAGTTAGCCAAATGTTGTAGTTACCTGTATTTTTTACACCTCTGCTTTTTAACTTCACAGGAAAGATCCCATCGGCTTGAATGGATCACCTTGAATCTGCTTAGGTACTGGTCTGAGGGATTTGGCTGCCATTCTGTTAGTTGGACTCCAAACCTGTGACAAAAACGTGGATTATATTATAAAGAATATTTTGCGGTAACTTAAATACTTTAATACGAAGTTAACTTGACTTTTCATTCATAAATAAAATGTTTTAAATTCTGTCAATAACTTTTTTTTTCGTAGTCGCAATGAAGTTTTAGCGTCAACTAAGGTCTTTAAGAATAATCTTTATAATAATACCCTACCTGTCCCAAGTCCTAGCTTCCAAATCTTTCGTCAAATGCGGCGTATACCAAATAATCGGTAACTTCGGCAAGAACCCTTTGTTAGCCAGCTTCAATCTTTCCAAAGCCTTATCCAGAAACCCATATCTGGACTCCATCAAATTAAAACAATTGGCTAAAGAAAACACGCTATCACTCAAATGAAAAACATCATTGACCCTCGTCATTTCCAAAATCTCAGAATATATAATCTGTAGGATATCAAAGACTGTGTCGTGTATTCCTAATGTTAGACAAAGAACATTGTTGCAAGTGAAATTCTTGTTCTTGGTTGGGCAAGTTGCCTCTGGTAACCAAGACCAGGCTCTGCCAACGGGTCCTGGAGCTGCTACTTCCAGAAGAATTCTTATACCACGAATCCCAGCTCTTCTTACAACTGCTTTTACATCGTCCTTTGTGTAAACAAGACTTCTGCTATAAGATCCATATTCAAATAGCTGAGGAACAGCTGGTAGGTATAAAGGAAAGCTGGTGACGTCAGATATTCTCCAGTGAAATGTATTGAGCTTAACCGTTGCCATGGCGTCAATAGTCCTCATGATATCTGGAACCGGGATGTAGTTCCTTCCTGTGTCTATCATTAAACCTCTATACTTATAGCTGGGAGCGTCCTTGATGATCATGTTTGATAAAGTAATGAGGTTCCCCGTACTCTGGTCGAGTAAGATCAATTGACTAAGAGTTTCAAGCGCATGCCTTAAGCCACAGAATGACGCTGATTGCAATTTGATCACCACTTGGTTGGTTATAGTTTCGACCTTTAACGTGTATGATTCATCTGTTTCTAGTCTGATTCGAGGGTCAGGGTCATTTTCTACGTCCATTTGAATGTACATTTTTTTAACCATCACATCTTTTGATATATTCATTCTTCTAGCATCTAGAGTGTACCTCTCTAGCTTCGCCAAGTCTCCGAGAAAGAGTTTGAACGCCTCTGCCAAATACATGTGAACCGCTTCCGAAGGTACTGATTGGAATTTGTATTCAAGCTTATTTGTTGCAAGAACTACTATATTCTTACTGTAGTATGTGTATCCTATAGGATGTGGCCAGAGCTGTGGTCCCGTACAGAGTAAAACGCATCTACTAAGCGATGAATAAATATATTCCGAGGTTGGCTCGTAAACTTTTTGACAGAGGCCCTGCTTGCATATGTAGGAATTTAGCTGGAATATCCTGTGGAAGCTACAAAAGGTATGGTTTATTAGATTATAAAAGAATTATTCAATAGTAGAAGCTGCACGGTAACGCTTGCCGAGGTTGGTCTGTGGATGTGTGGGCGCCATAACATACTAACACGCCTCCGTACCTCGAAAAGCACATATAAAGTCGTTTGTAGGTCTTTGACGGTCATTACGGATTATCAGAAGTCAGAAAATCTGATACCAGTCTGGCTAAGAAATAACGTGTTACCCATTTACGGGATAATAGTTCAGATACACAGATGATGTGGAGATAGTTGCACCACGTCAAAAACTGGTATTTAGCGGAGTCCGGCTTGGCTGGGAGCTGACCCCAATATATTTGGGAAAAGGCTAGGTAGATGATGATTGTCGCATGAAGCAAGGAAGATGAACCCAGTACAGCAGAAAGTCACATAGAGATTATAAAGAAATATAATGAAACATACGTTTCGAAAGAAGAAAACAAAAGTCTTCTTTTGGATCCAGCAGAACACCAGGATTTCTAGTGGAGCGTTACATTACTTCTTGGCAAGTCTGGTGTTTTTACAATTTCTGGCTTCTGGCAGGTCGCAACCGGTAACAACATACATATACTGTCCATGCCAGGTTGTCTGGAAGAGATCGCGGAATGCGATAAGACCGCCCATTGTATGTGTTTTAGTATAAAGTATATAATAAATAAATAAATAAACAACTCCCAAAGATATAGAAATATCAGCCGGTTCTAATGCCTAACGCGTACCGTTGCACAGAGTATTCAAGGTTAAGATCAGAGCAGCTCTAACTTGCCAATCGTTGCTTAAACTTGAAGATCGACCCTTTATTATTTATCCTCATTATCTTCTAGTATATTCTATTTAGTAATATTTTCTATATAAATAATATTTTCGTACTAGCTTTTGCCCGCGACTTTGTACGTGTGGTACTTAGAATCTAGTGTTTCTAAGTGGCAAAATGTAGTCTATACTTTATGTTAGGCATCTAACAGTAGAGCGGTGAAAACTGTGTTCAAATCCATGCAGTAGTTTTTGGGTGATGCGTGCACAAACATAAAGACAGATAACAATAGGGATGTTTCCTGATTTAAAAAAATATGATTCTAATTAGTCCGTCAGTTAGATTATTGAAAAATATTGGATACGTATTTTTTCCTTTATCAAATCTATAAAAACTGACGAAGATAAAAAGCATCAAAGATCAGGAGTGGGAGCGTGTGACGTCATTGCTCGGTAAACATTGTAGCGGGAGATTTCAACGCTCTGTGTCGTCTTCATTTTTTGTTTACGTGAAAAAAGAAAAAATACTTCTCCAATATTTTTTGGAAATCTATCTGACGGACTAATCAGATGTTTTTAGTTAACTACCCTATTCTAACAACTATTGTTTTGGCTTCTGTTTCAATAAATCAATGTACAGACATCGGTTAGTTACAGTTTTAGTATTATGTAATAGACTAGCTTCTGTCCGCGACTTCGTCCGCGTGGAATAGTTACTTTAACCCCGATTTGGAAACTCTCAGCCCGATCGGTTTAAAATTGACAAATAATTTTCCCCGTTTTTTCCACATTTTCCATTTTTTCTTCGCTCCTATTACTCGCAGCGTGATGTTATATAGCCTAAAACCTTCCTCGATAAATGGTCTATTCAACCCAAAAATAATTTTTCAGTTCGAGCCAGTAGTTCCTGAGATTAGCGCGTTCTAACAAACAAACAAACTCGTCAGCTTTATAATATTAGTATAGACTAGCTGCTGTCCGCGACTTCGTCCCCGTGGAATCCCCGATTTTAAAACATTCTTTATCGCTGCTCCGCTCCTATTGGCTTAAGCGTGATGATATATAGCCTAAAGCCTTCCTCGATAAATGGTCTATTATACCCAAAAAGATTTTTTTCAATTCGAACCAGTAGTTCCTGAGATTAGCGCGTTCAAACAAACAAACAAACAAACAAACTCTTCAGCTTTATAATATTAGTATAGATTACCTGGCTTCTTGACTGGCACTCAACCTCTCATCAGTTTTTTTCTCAACCGTTAGTTGAGTTATCGGATTACTTCTAGATTTAAGTATGTATACCAGCAATGCTATCGTTACTATCAATACAATCACAGCCATCGATAAGAGTAAACACGTTTTGTTACACCCTAAACTCTTAAATCTGAAAGAAGAAAAGTACATAGTAGAAAAATCTTTAATGTTAAACTAACTCGTAGTAAACTTTTGTGTGTTTGCAGTATTATCTATCACTATCAGTGAAAATGAAAATTGAAAAGTGATGGTTGGATTCGTGTCTACGGTTAATATTTCATAGTAAGGAGGAATATAGGACTGAAATATTCAAGAATAAAGTCTAGAAAAAAAAAAAACAAAAGTCTAGAATATTTCAGTCCTAGGAATGCATTCAATTATCAATCATCCTGTATGTATGTAGTGTTTTGCATAAATAGTTAATTATTAAACAAGTAAGTAATGTGCATGACGCAACCAACTGGCTTATTAAGCCATTTAATTAGCTGTCTAGTCTTTTCATTAAACGGCACCGTTTTATCTGCGGCGTAAATGTCATCTGCTCATTGCTTCTAATACAACATTTAATGAATATTCGAACCACAACCATGAAGCCCCGTTACTCGGGGCTCCCATTTCTGTCTACAGGGTTTAAAGGAACCAAACATGAATGGAATGTAGGTACGTGCCGTTGGAACCTAACCTAACCGTGTCGGGGTGCCCTAAGCCCCTTGTGCCCTATGTTCCACTACTGGGCTAGACAAGTCACTAAAGGATATTGAACAAATACATTTGTCTAACTGTTCAATTAAATGCCGGAAAGTCACATAAACCGCTAATTCACGCGGCCCTTTAAGGAAAAGGCTAGGCCATTAATTATACGGCTGGTTAAGCTAGTTGATGAGTACTTAGAATAGGTACCATGCCGTTAAATAACAAAAATACCAAGCATAATGACCCCGAGGTTAAAATCAACGCAGTTCCGAACATTTTTCGTCTTTCAATGACGAGAAACCGAAAAACTACATATGTATTCGTTTTACTACTTACGGAAATGGTTTTCTTTTTTCTTTCTTCGCTTCCACAGCCTTTCCAGCTGTTTGGACATAATTACACACATCGGTGAAAGAATCCATTGCTGTGCCTTCATTGACATCACAGTTATACATGGAATTCCCAGGGTCTGCACAACATGGTCCATTGGGACTACATCTGCTGCAAGCACAGTTTGACAAGCATCGACGTTCTTAAACAGAGAGAAATACCCGTACGACATGCCACAAAGTACGTAAAAACGACAAACACACACATATATGTTGACGAAACAAGGGTACAATGGGTCCAGAGAATGCTACTGGCATGGTGGCAGCTTTTGAACATAGCTCTCGTATCGGTAAAAGACAACACCGTGCTACGTCGAAAAGCGACGCTGCGTCATTGATGAGCAGTGTGCTGCGTTGCATAGCTTCATAATCAGCCTTTTAATGTTCCCACTGCTGGGACACAGGCCTCTTCTCTAGGAGAGGGAATGGGCCGTAATCCACCATGCGGGCCCAGTGCGGGTTGGTGAATATCATGTCTTTGAATTTTTGGTTCTAGGACATTCCGGTTTCCTTCACCGTTTTGAGAGCAGTGGTGATGAAAATAAATTACTCAAAGTAATGCGCCTGGCTTGGTTTGAGCCCGCGACCTACGATTCGTATTTCGGGGCCGTTACCACTCGGCCACCACTGCAAATAGACCTTATGGTATTGGGCTCTTATAGAAATCAATGGCACGGCGGTAGAAAATTTGAGATCTGGACAAGGTGTCCTGACCTTGAAACCCTTTTTTTTTTGGATGGGAAATCATCAAATGACTTCTCCCGCTCTGGGCGGAGCGGAAGGGAGTGTCAGACTCTTACTGACTAAAACCCACCCGTGATCCTTCTTGTGCCCTTTGCGATCCAGGGTCGCGGTGACTCTTTCGAACAAATTCTGCAACCTTAGCAGGCACTGACCCTATGGGGCCCCGTCTTCGTTGCTGACGGCTCTTTGAGGCGCGCGTGGAACACGACGCGCCGTCGACTCGGGCCTGGTTACTATCGGACGGCGAGCCACCCATAGCTCGCCATCCGCAGGCTCGCGCCTACTTTGGCCGGGAATCGCCCTGCGTTTCCCGACGCCCGAGGCGTCTTCTTCTGTTGCGGCGGCTGGGGAACTTTGAGACCCTGAGATGTAAGACCTTGTTCGTCGTAGTGCCTCTTACACGTATGTGTTTCTGGTTGGAGACTGGCTACGTCAGCTTAGGTGTCCTGGCTAAGCACTTAAGCTAGTTATGCACAACGGACTGGATGGGAGTCTTAAGCCAGAAAACGGAGTCCCTACTCTACTCTAGGTACACCTTTACCTAATCCTTTGAGATTACACATGAGGTTATGTTATGTGCAGAGATTGGAATAGGTAGAACTGTTTTATGTAAGTGCTTGCCATAGGTTAGAATAATATGGATATCCCCCGAGTCCCGGGATTCGGTTTTTAAGTAGTAAAATCATAAAAAAAAAATATTGTCGCCTTTGGGACTAATGAAAGATTACACTTCCACCACACAACAAAACACAACAGGAAGCAAACAAGAGTACGCTAATAACCGAAGTAATCGAGTGAGACTACAAGTTACTGCTGGTAAAGAATTGAATTCTAGTAGCGCAGAAAGAGACAAAACAAGTGCGTCTCTCTAGCGACAGAAACACACCGCTATTGTTTTCTTTTGTTTCCATCATGCGGCGACATTGCGCGTCTCAACACAACAGCAACGTCGCGCGCTTGACAAAAAGTTTTATAGCGTGCTGTTGACGTAAAAGGAGAAGGGTATGACTCCATACATTCCTGGGCCCAGGTGTTAACTGAACCAAACTAGCCTTATTTGTAAGAGGATATAATACCAAGACCTCACTGAAACTTTGGTGAAATTTGGCTATCTAGGAACCGAGTTATATATAATTTATTATATATAACTTATTATATTATATAAAATTTATTATATTATATAATTTTAGTAAAAGTGGTTATATTGTAACATTGTAGTTTTTTATGTTATTTTCGAAATACTTTGAATGGCTTGGGTTGTAAAATGGTTTTATGCATGGTGCTTGTGACGTGACACAGCGATCCATGCCGTCAATATCCAATCGATAGGCGTAAAGAGTTGTCCAAAGTAGAGAGCCAGGTAATAATTATAGAGTAGCAAGATCCGTCAAATAGTATGTTATGACTCCATGACCTTTTTTTTTTTTTTTTTTTTTAACGTGGTGAAATCCTCATGGACTATCCCCCGTCTGGGGAAGACGGGGGGGTGTGCCGGACTCTTACCGGCTAAAACCACCACGGTGTTCCGTCACTTGACCGTAGGCCGGGGTCACGGGATTCGCAAAAGCATGCACCGCAACCCCGGCAGGTCTTGGTCCGCCAGCCCCTGGCGGACCTCTCTTTTGTGGGGCCTAGCCCCACGTCCTGCATGACTCCATGACCTAGGCTTAACATTAAAAAAAGGAAACCATGTGCGCACTCTATTTATCTATATTTTTATATGGCAAGCAAAGCCGAATGAAAGCCGATGTCGACTATTCTGCCAATGTCTAAAGTAGATTGGAAAAGCAAGTGTGTTTGATATATTAACGGTACACGGAGATTAGATTCTTCTATTGGTTGGTACAGTTGAATACTTGTTGGGTTAGTATGGGGCAAAATGTGCGCACTGAAAAGGAAAAAATATCGAGTGCATCTGTCAGTCAGTGACTGACGGATGTCAGGCACAAGTGTTGCCAAAAGAAAAAAAACTACTATGAATCGATTCAATCGATTCCACGAAAGCTTGAAATGCACTTTTCACTCGATTTTCATACATAATTATTCTCAGATTTTATCGATTATTAGTAATATACATTATTTAATCGATTATTTAGTTTCATTAACTTAAGTTTTCTCGCTTTCTGGGTAGAAACATGGTACCATACTTTGTACTTTCCTTTAGAAAAATATAACGGTTTTTTTAATACACATTTCAACTAGTTAACTGCTGGGCCCAGAAGTCCCCTTCTCTTTTACAACGTCGTCGCTCATGCGCTTATTGGCTTACACTTACACAAACCATTTTTATACATATTAACAATAATGAAATTCAATAAAATCCCGTAGTATCAGTCGGAATCCCGTGGAATATCTATATTAACATCAATGTTAGCGGTCAATAAACCTAAATAATGAGCAGTGGTGGCCGAGTGGTAACGACTTACGAATTGTAGGTCGCTGGTTCAAACCCAGCCAGGCGCATTACTTTGTGTAACTTCATCACCACTGCTCACAAAACGGTGAAGGAAAACATCGTGAGGAAACCGGCATGTCCTAGACACAAAAATTCGAAGACATGTGAGTGAATGTCATATGTCTTCGAATTTTACAACCCGCACTGGGCCCGCGTGGTGGATTACGGCCCATTCCCTCCCCTAGAGAGGAGGCCTGTGTCCCAGCAGTGGGAACATTAAAAGGCTGATTATAAACCTAAATAGCTCTACCTATTCCGATCACTGGTTATGTGTCCCCATAATATTTACATAAGAAAAATAATCTCACCTAGCTCAGCAGACTCGACCATCGGTATGTTGCCAGCAAAATGTGCGACATTAAGTTCACCCTTCGACATTGCCATATATGGTGATTTGTCCTCTGTATCAGACTTTGAGCCATAATTAACCACATAATCAACATCAGAGTATGATGCGTCAGTGGTGACAACTGACGGTAAAACTGTGACTGACGATTTGAATTGTATAGAATTAAATTTTTGGTCGGTTGATGATTTGCCAGCAGTCATTATGGAGATCACGGGAGGCGTTTTGGGCACTTCATGGGATTTGTATTTAGCAGCTTTGTACTTAGCATCTTTCGTCTTCCAGCTTTCTGCTTGTGTTCTGTTTATAGCCTTGGAAGTACTAGGAGATCTGTCAGGCGATGATGGTTTGTATTTAGCTTTAGTTTTAGCATCCAGTTCTTGGTCTAGGCTTCCTGATCGGGATTTTCCTAAAGCTTTTGAACTATCAGAAGGTCTTTCGACCGATGAGCATGATTCTAAATATTCGTACTTAGTTTTCCCTTTGGATTTTGGATTCATTCTCAGCTTCAGGCTCCCTGTTGGTGATTTATTCAATCCTTTTGTTTCATAGTAAGGTCTTTCGACTGATGAGCATGACTCAAAAGATTCGTACTTATGCTTGGCAGATTGAGCAATCGACTTTGGCTTTGTGTTCCCTGTTGGAGATTTTTCTAAAGCTTTCGGGTTATATGAGAGTCTATCAGGTACATACGATTCGTACTCAACTGATTTGAATGTAGTGTTAACTTTTTGCTTCATGCTACCTGTTGAAGATTTTCCGAAAGATTTGGAATTATGTGAAGGTCTTTCAGGTGAAGCGTATGATTCGTACTCTACTGATTTGAATGTAGTGGTAATTTTTAAACTACCTGTTGGCGATTTGCCAACAGTCATGATGGAGTTGAATGGAAGTATTCCGGGCAATGTTTCCGTGTCAAAAGATTCAAACTCAATCGATTGGAACATAGTGTTACTTTTCTCTGTTAGCGCTGCGCTGGTAGCTATCGAATTGAATGATGACATAGGCATGTCCGATGTTGAGCATGACTCTCCTGATTTTATTTTTAAAGCATTGAATTTCTGCATCATGCCCTCTGCCGGCGGTATATCATTGGCCATTGAATTCAATGATGCTATAGGTATTTCGGGTGTGTCAGCATAGGATTCCGATGGATCTGCTTTCATTTTTGGAGATTTTTGAGGGTTTTTTTTGTAGGTTCTAGGATCTTGTGTAACTGAATTACATGCATCTGGAATATTAAAGGCTATCTTAGTGTGCTTTTGTTTTGAAGTAATTGAGGGTCATAACCAAAGAGATGATTTGGCTTGGGAGTGACGATCCTCAGCAAAAAGGAATACGACGCGAGGTAATCGAGATTAACCGACAGGTTTTTTGGTATTATCCAAGATATGAACGGTAATTTAAAGTGAATGTTTGACAGTTAAAATAACTAACCTTTTATGGCTAACTCAATATTATTACTAGTTACTTCCATCTCTGACAGTTTTTCGCAGAATTTCAGTATCATTTCTTGTTCGGGTTTGTTTAAGTTGATGCATATATCACCATCAACCATCCCCTTGATAGAACTGACACAACAATGGTACAGTATTATTGAAGTCATCAAGTATATTTTCTTTTGCACTTCCTTAACATCATAGTATCTGGAAAAATATCAAAGTTTTTTTCGTTAATCTGAACTTTTCACTCTTGGGCAAAGGTCTCCCCTCGTTCTTTTCATTTGACTCTTATGTGTATACGCAAAGCTTTACGTTAGCGACTATGATGAGAAGACTAGACATGCGTTTGCTGCTTTCCGTCTGCTGGATACATGTGGACATATGGAGAGGGAGATGGAGACTGAACAAAAGATGGATGGATTGTGTGTGGAATATTATGAAAACAAATGGAGAGAGTGATAGCATGACGGTCGATACAACAGATTAGAGGAAAAACGGAGAGCAGTGGTGGCCGAGTGGTAACGGCCCCGACTTACGAATTGTAGGTCGCGGGTTCACACCCAGCCAGGCGCATTACTTTGTGTAATTTACTTCATCACCAGTGCTCTCAAAACGGTGAAGGAAAACATCGTGAGGAAACCGGCATGTCATAGAATCAAAAATTCGAAGACATGTGACATTCACCAACCCGCACTAGGCCCGCGTGGTGGATTACAACCCATTCCCTCTCATATAGAGGAGGCCTGTGTCCCAGCAGTAGGAACATTAAAAGGCTGATTATGCTTATGCTAGGCAGTTTTTTTCCTCTATCTAGTTCAGGCAGGGAGATATGCTGTGTGATGTTCCACTTCTAGGCAAATACCTCCTCCTGCCAGTGTTGACGAAATTGCTCGAAAGAGTCACCGCAGGTCTGGAACGCAAAGGGCATTAGGAGGAACACGGATAGGTTTTAGTCAGTAAGTGTCTGACACTCCCTTCCGCTCCGCCCAGAGCGGAAGAAGTCATTTGATGTTTTCCCGTCCATAAAAAAAGGCAAATGCCGCCTCTAAATCCATTCAGACTTGATGAACTTTTATTTACTTACCTTAGTCTCAGAATGGGGTATTTATACCGGATAAATGACTCCATATCAGAACACAACACAGGGTTCTCGATCTCCTCAACAGATAAGTCCTGCCTGTATTTGTTTAGAACCTCCGCCACACTCCATGGATTGAGCTCCTTTACAGGAGCTTTAGGATGAACGCATTTGTTGAGCTGCAGAATAATAGTATGTTATTGGTCTTGAAATGCAGGGTTCTTTTTACAGGCAGAAGACTTTTGAGCAGCATCAGTTGCGTAACTATAGGGTGGCAGGACTGGCAAATTGCCATGGGCCCCCGACCCGAGAGGGCCCCGGCCAAAGATGAGCGACTCCAAGGTCCGGCGGAATTTCTCTGAATGACTTCGAGACACTATACAATTTTGATGCGTAAAAATGTATTCGAAATGGTCAGCTGAACATTTCGAACACTTTTTTACGCATCAAAATTTAAGAAAGTTTACAATCTCTTAATATATTTTATAATCTTACGGAGGTTGCTATTTTCCGGGGACAAGCATAAACCTATGCTCTAGAAAATAAAACTGGGAAGTCCTCATCAAAAGAATTTTTCACGTATAGTTACGCCACCGAGCAGCATACGATCATATGGATACCTAACAGCCACCAAGCAGCACCGTGCCCTCGTGGTTGGTAACAGTCCACTCCTTGTCATAGAGAGGAGGTCTGTATCCCAGCAATTTGAAAAATATAGCTTAATTATCCTGTTCCTAATTTTGTAAATGCGAAAGTGACTTTGTTTGTTAACTTTCACGCTTAAATCGCTGAACTGATTTTGATCAATTTTGGTCAAGAGATAGTCTCTATCTTTTAACCAAAATTGATCAAAATCTGGAGACTGTTATTGTTACTTTTTTGTGTATAGAAAATATGAACGTGAGCGAGGCTACGGGCAAAAGCTAGTTATGTGTACAGATCCATAAAATATTGAATATTTTGTGTGAATATTTAATTACACCGAAAAACATCTTGAAAAAACCTTATTGAGCCTCAATAAGTGGCGATGCTTCAAAAGGCACTAGTAGGAACACGGGTGGGTTTTATTCAATAAGAGTCTGACACTCCCTTCCGCTCCGCCCAGAGCAGGAGAAGTCATTTGAGGATTTTTAGACAATCGACCTCTCAACACTAAAAGCCTGCGCAGACGGCCGCTATCACACATTTCTATGAACGCGCGATTTGAACTTTCGCAATGCTCCTGCTCACGAGAACCCTTATACTTCTACTACGGCAAGAATTTATCTCATGCAGTTCATGAGAGAAGAGAAAAGAGGAAAAATACCTACCCAATTCAACAAGAGGTTTGTCCATCTCTTCTCTATATCTTCCTTTTTGCAGTCTGAGCAGGAACGGTAGTCAGCAGTAAACATGATTTTTAAATAAACGATAACAGAATAAATCAATATAGAAATAAAGAATAAGTAAGCAAAAATATTTCAAAAAGTGACTCTGTCAAATTATGACAGGTAAAACATGACAGGCAAGCTTATCACAAATTGGTTTTGATAAAGAAGGAAGAGAACGATAGGGAGCTCAATAGGGAACGTGCAGAAACTATAGGTGGCAGCACAGACGTTTCAATGTCAAGTATATTTTACTTATAAGTTTCAAATTTGAAACGCTAGATGGCACAGTCTACTTCGTGCACGTTCCCCTAAACAGAGGGTGCAGGAAATATAGGTGGCAGCACAGGTCAATTATTAACAATGTAAAAGTTTTAGATTTGCAACACTAGATGGCATATTCTATGCTGTGCACGTTCTCTATAATACCTTTGAAATTGGAGATACGTATGAACGTTTTAAAATATAACATTTTAACCGACTTCCAAAAAAGGAGGAGATTCTCAATTCGACTGTATTTTTTTGTGTGTTACCTCCTAACTTTGTACTGGGTGTCTCGATTTTGATGACCTTGAAAGTTGATTGAGATCTGACGACTAGTAAATACTATGGATAACTCAAATGAGTTATCCCTAGTAATGCGTGGCTTCGACTACATTGTTGATGTTCTCATTCACTCTTAGCATAAGCATAATCAGCCTTTTAATGTTCCCACTGCTGGGACACAGGCCTCCTCTCTAGGAGAGGGAATGGGCCGTAATCCACCACGCGGGCTCAGTGCGGGTTGGTGAATGTCACATGTCTTTGAATTTTTGGTTCTAGGACATGCCGGTTTCCTCACGATGTTTTCCTTCACCGTTTTGAGAGCAGTGGTGATTAAATTAATTACACAAAGTAATGCGCGCCTGTCTGGGTTAGAACCCGCGACCTACAAATCGTAAGGCCATTACCACTCGGCCACCACTGCTGCTAATATCCCGAGATATTTGCTGTCTATGTCGGAAGGTCTTCATCAGATCTTCGACAAAATTGAATGTTACTCATCCTGCGCATGAGAATTATTAATGCAAATTTTTAAAAGAATCTCTTCAGTAACGTTCTTAAGAAAACCCCTTTCTATAAACCCATCTTTAATCTTGAAACCCACGGAATCTACATAATCTATGTACTAATACTAGATAGAAATATTATTCCCTATGTAATTGGAGACTTTATAAACATCATTTTCCGATTTAATTATGTCTGGATTGGTGCGTTATTCAAAATTGTAATAAAATGTTATTTGAAAACAAAATAACACTATTTCATTTCAAATGAAATTAACTATTTATTATATATTTATTAACTATTTATATTAACTTGTATGTGCTTTCTTTTATATCGACTATTTTCCTTACCTATATGTGGAGGCTTGCTATTAGCTATTTGTTAATATTACAGTCTTTATGTTATTGGTTGATTAGTCTGTAAGCCTTCTTTAAAATAAAATAAATAAATAAAGACCCTGTATATAATACAGTAGTATTAAGTAATCTTATCGGCAGACCTCTTAGGTTATCAACATGCCAGATGCCTAAAGTGCTGGATATAAATTCATGTTCGCGCAGAGTGTCATAAGAAGTAGACGCAGCCTTTACTTTTGCCGTCACAGCAAAATCTGGTGAACAAGATGAATATGACTTGTGTGTTGGCGTTGTTGCCGCTGTTCCTGGAATTGGCATACTCGTTCTCCTGGGGTAAGTTATCAAAGTGAACACTGTCCTTTTTATTTTTATTTTCCGACCTTGTATAATATTATATTTTGTTAGAACATTATTAATTATCAGTTATCTTTTATTTTTATTATAAGAGACTTATTATAAGAAACGTGTTCAGCTCAAGTGGCTTCCCATACGTCTTCGTCGGGATTCTCATATTCTTTTTTGCTGTGCAGTATTTTGTTCAATCTTACAACTCCTTCTTATTTTAATGAATGTTTCAAGTTCCTTCGGATCACACTATCTATACTAATATTATAAAGCTGAAGAGTTTGTTTGTTTGTTTGTTTGTTTGAACGCGCTAATCTCAGGAACTACTGGTTCGAATTGAAAAATTCTTTTTGGGTTGAATAGACCATTTATCGAGGAAGGCTTTAGGCTACATATCATCACGCTTAAGCCAATAGGAGCGGAGCAGCGCTAAAGAATGTTTTGAAATCGGGGATTCCACGGGGACGAAGTCGCGGACAGAAGCTAGTTTAAAAATAAAGCTTAAAACTAAAACAAAAATAATCGTTAAAAGTTGGGAAGGTATGCGTCACATTTGCGCAAAACGGCTGTCGCTCAGCATAATGCTAGGACTCTTGTACGAGACAGAGTCGAAGCGCTGATTTTCAGCGACAGCCGGCACCGACAAAATGACGTCTAAAATTGATTGAGTCAGGCGTTACTTTGCGGAAATCCATTTTAAATTTGAAAATGAAAACAATATATCTAGTTTTAATTTCCGCGAATATTAGTGGGTTGCAGGTATGCACCTCCCTCCCGCCCGCTATATTATGCACATGCAAGATTACTGGGCAAATGCAAGGATTTTAAGCACATGCAGGAAGGCAATGCAAAACCCAACACCATTACCGACACGTGTTTCGCCTCTCCACGAGGCATCCTCAGGGGACGTGTTGACTCGCTGACCGTTGAGTTGCGACTGAGCATTTAGTACAAGGCACCCCCCTTTTATACACTGCCACCGTTGGTTATTTGTGTACAACTACCCACAAACATTCGCAGTAAAGGGGAAGAAACCAAATTCGTCTGGTCATTCAACAGTGCAAAATTATTATTATTACTATGTTTAAAAATCTCTAATTGTTCTAAAACACACAGCCGGAAACCCTTATCACAAATATGTAGTATATTAAAACTATTGTTGTCGCGCAAAGAATGGCCGGTATCAATTAGATGTTTCGCGAAATTCGATTTGTCCGAATGGCCATTTCTATACGCGGCAACATGTTCCCCATACCTTATGTCAAAGTTTCGGCCCGTCTGACCCACATACACCCCGTTGCATTCATCACAGACCAGCCTATACACCCCAGACTTTTTACTATTTTCTAAAATATCTTTTCCGTTACAAATACGGCGTATATTCTGGTCCGTTCTGAACGCTACATAAACGTTGTTTTTTCTAAGTAAATTACTAATTCTATCATTCTATTAGATTTAATAACCAATATTATATTCAAAAGGAAGGGTTGGCTATGGGGTCGCCTTTAAGTCCACTAATGGCGGAGGTTTTTATGGATAACTTTGAATGTAAACATATAGTGAACGAACCTAATATTCTGTTTTATTATAGATATGTAGATGACATAATTATCTGCTGGAATGGTACCGTTCGACAAATAGACCTTTTTGTTAAAAAACTAAATAAAACACACCCAAAAATTAAATTTAAATTAGAATTAGAGTCCCAAAACTCCCTTAACTTTTTGGATTTAACTATCACAAAACACAATAGTGACTTAGATTTCCAAATTTATCGAAAGCCGACACACACTGACACGACAATACCAGCCTCTTCTTGTCACCCTCTTCAACATAAATTAGCCGCCTTCCGCAGCTATATTCATAGATTATTTGCCCTCCCCCTTTCAGCAGAAAATTATGTAAAAGAACTTAATATTATTTACCAGATCGCAATTTCTAACGGTTACTCAAAGTCAATGGTAGACAGTTTAATTAGTAAAAAGCAGAAAGAAAGGGTTCGTTCACTATTATATGCATGTCCGCGTACTAATATTAATAGATATGTGGCCAGTCTGACCTATATGGGCCCCATTTCAGATAGAATTAGTAATTTACTTAGAAAAAACAACGTTTATGTAGCGTTCAGAACGGACCAGAATATACGCCGTATTTGTAACGGAAAAGATATTTTAGAAAATAGTAAAAAGTCTGGGGTGTATAGGCTGGTCTGTGATGAATGCAACGGGGTGTATGTGGGTCAGACGGGCCGAAACTTTGACATAAGGTATGGGGAACATGTTGCCGCGTATAGAAATGGCCATTCGGACAAATCGAATTTCGCGAAACATCTAATTGATACCGGCCATTCTTTGCGCGACAACAATAGTTTTAATATACTACATATTTGTGATAAGGGTTTCCGGCTGTGTGTTTTAGAACAATTAGAGATTTTTAAACATAGTAATAATAATAATTTTGCACTGTTGAATGACCAGACGAATTTGGTTTCTTCCCCTTTACTGCGAATGTTTGTGGGTAGTTGTACACAAATAACCAACGGTGGCAGTGTATAAAAGGGGGGTGCCTTGTACTAAATGCTCAGTCGCAACTCAACGGTCAGCGAGTCAACACGTCCCCTGAGGATGCCTCGTGGAGAGGCGAAACACGTGTCGGTAATGGTGTTGGGTTTTGCATTGCCTTCCTGCATGTGCTTAAAATCCTTGCATTTGCCCAGTAATCTTGCATGTGCATAATATAGCGGGCGGGAGGGAGGTGCATACCTGCAACCCACTAATATTCGCGGAAATTAAAACTAGATATATTGTTTTCATTTTCAAATTTAAAATGACGTCTGCTGGAGCAGCCTATCCGTTCCTTATAGTGCGTCTATTTTGTTAGAACATTATTAATTATCAGTTATCTTTTATTTTTTAGACTAAAACGTGTTCAGCTCAAGTGGCTTCCCATACATCTTCGTCGGGATTCTCATATTCTTTTTTGCTGTGCAGTATTTTGTTCAATCTTACAACTCCTTCTTATCTTAATGAACGTTTCAAGTTCCTTCGGATCACACTATGTATAATAGACCAGCTGTCCGCACAACTTCGTTTGTGTCACATTTTTCATGACTGCTCCGCTCCTATTGGTCTTAGCGTGATGATATATAGCCTATAGCCTTCCTCGATAAATGGGCTATCTAACACTGAAAGACATTTTCAAATCGGACCAGTAGTTCCTGAGATTAGCGCGTTCAAACAAACAAACATACTCTTCAGCTTTATAATATTAGTAGGTATAGATATCTGGGTCATCGGGAAACTTGAGATCATAGATACATTCCACCAGCTTTATGACGAATCTTTTACGGTTCTGGGTGGAGTGGTTATGAAATGCCTTGTCCGTGTCGGTCAGGCGTGCTCAAAATTTGTCCATTTTTAAACGAGTTTCAAAAAAGGAGGAGGTTCTCAATTCGACTGTTTTTTTTTTGTGTTACCTCATAACTTTGTACTGGGTGTCCCGATTTTGATGATTCTTTTGTATTCGAAACCTGGTGCTTGTAGTAGTAATTCCATTATTAGGAATTAGGTACTCAGATCTCAATTAGAAGCAGCGCAGCGTGGCTAAGGGGAACATTGATGATGTTCTCATTCGATTTTGTCGATGTAAAATGAATAACTAAAATTGTATACGATGATTTGGAAGAGCATCTTAGTATTTCAAGGTGGTCCCTTTCTAGTTTAGTGAAGATCTGATGAAGAACAGAAATAGGAAACGGAAATCTTCAATAAATTATAGCAAATCTTTCGGGATTGCTGAAATCGCATGTTTGTTAATTGTTTACACCTATGTGATTGGTACGTTTAGGTGGAGGTGGGGTGGGGGGATGTACCAAATGAAAAAACACCAAGTTCCGAAATTAAAGTTATTTTATACTTTTTTGTTTAGAAGTCGGTTCTTTTTTTTTTGTAAAAAGTTTTTTTTCTTGTTTTAAACAATGGTCACAAATCAGTACCTCTCTCTTTAATCGTTTTAATATGGGTGTAATGCTTTTTGGTTTGGTTTATTGTATGTATAAATAGTACACCTAAGACTGCCTTCAGTACTGTATTTCCTGTTCTCTTTAAAATCCATCCATGTTTTGTCTTGAAAAGAAAGAGGTATCATTTCCCCCCGACTTCCACGAACGAACAGCTTGCGATCCGGAATCGAACATAATTTAAATTGTGAATAAGCTTATTAAAGTCAGTATAGTACGCGTTACGTAAAACGAATTCTGGCGGTCAAGCTGCGCATAGGCGATTTATCGGTCTATTTGGCGGGGCGCGGGGCGGGTGAGCCACGCACTGCATGTTTGCCTGTGCGCTATTGGTTCGTCAGTTGAGCATTGCTTCCCGCGCAGACTAACTTTCGTGCGAGACTGTACCCATGCGCAAACACACCCCCACCACTTTCTTCCAGCGTTCTTTTTACATGACGCGTACTATACAGTCGTACACAGCACTTGATGTTACGAAGTTTATAAAACGGGACCCTATTACTACGACTCTGCTGTTCGTCCGTGTGTCGCCAGGCTGTATCTCATGAACCGTTATAATTAGGCAGTTGAAAATTTCACAGATGATGTATGTATATTGTTGCCGCTATAACAACAAATACTAAAAAACAATAAAATTAATATTTAAGGGGGCTGCCATAAAACAGACATGACTTTTTATTTTAAGCTATTGTATAGCTTCTATCGCGGGCCTTGAGCGTGGCAACCGAATTCAGAAATTCCGTAACGAAAATAACCTAACACCGCTACGTCATTCGATTAGGCCTTTTTAAAATGGTCGCTCGCCGTCACCGAGCCGACCTTCGGGTCGGCTCGGTGACGGCGAGCGACCATTTTATCGCGTCTGCGTTCGGAAACAATCGGTGGGACAAAGTTAAGTGAAACGTATGTGATTTACATTAGTACAGTAACCCAGGTGGACGAATCGAGACCATAATAATATCACAATGACGCAGAGTACTAAATATATAATTGCATAAGTTGATAAAAAATGCTATGCAATAGCTTTTTTATTTTAGACTCGATCGGACCTCGGTGTGACAATCAAATTCGCACCTGTCCAATTTCTGTGAAGATTAAGCTGTATTTTTTTTCGAAATCTAAGGCTCAGTTGTTTCAGGCCTGCGGACGGCGAGTTTTGGGTGGCTCGCCGTCCGATAACAACAAGGCCCGGGTCGAAGGCGCGTCGGGGCCCCATAGGGTCATGCCTGCTAGGGTTGCGGAATTTGTTTGAAAAAGTGTTTGAGAGACCGCGGCCCTGGAACGCAAAGGGCACTAGAAGGATCACGGGTGGGTTTTAATCAGTAAGAGTTTAACACTCTCCCGCTCCGCCCAGAACGGGAGAAGTAATCGAAAAAGCTCAGTCGTTTCCGAAATAAGGGGGCACTAGTTACGAAAAAGGGGAGTAAGGGGGAGAACGACACAAACCATCTAGTCGGCCCCAATAGTCAACCTCACCTGCTCGCATCGGTGGTTCGTTTGAATAGCCGACGGCAATGGTTCTAGTTCTCTAGTAGCTGCCGTGGTGCTCCCTGCTAGATAACGGACGAGGCTCTGGCGACCGAGCAATGGCGGTATAACCAAACACCTGCCCGGGTGACTGGGCGGAAGAGGCTGCAGCGGCCTAGAGGTCTAAATAACCTCTAAAATGTCTGGTGCAGAAAGCAAGGGGAAACTACTGCACTAAATTCCCATAGAAAGCCATCATGAAAGTACGACAAGAGAAGAATAAGAGATCGCCATGTGACCCGCCTAGCAACCGGCGCCGTACTGTGTCCGGGATAGACGGTGGGAAATGTGTTACCGGCCATGCGGCTGTGGTAGACCAGGCACCGCAAGGAAATTCAGCTACTGGAAAAAAATTCAAGTTGCGGGAAGACAAGAGGATTGGGACGTGGAATGTGCGTGGCTTGCTCATGACTGGAAAGCTTGACATCTTAGAAAGAGAGTTATATAGATGTAACATTGAGATCTGCGGTCTAAGTGAGACTCACTGGAAAGGTCATGGCCACTTCCTCACTGAAAAAAACGTAATTTATTTCTCTGGAAATGATACTGACAGCATAAACGGAGTCGCTTTCTTGTTACCAAAACCATTAAGACATTGTGTTCTGGGGTATGAACCCGTAAGTGACCGAATACTCAGCATTAAACTAAAGGCGACTCCCATGAACCTAAACATCATACAGGTTTATGCACCAACGAGCGCTTCTAGCAATGACATGGTGGAAAGGTTCTATTCGGATCTGGAAAAAAACCATCTCAAAAGTCCCAAATAGGGAAATGCTCATGGTCATTGGAGATTTTAATGCCAAAATCGGAGAAAATGCTCATACTCTAAGCCATGTCGTAGGTCCATATGGACTGGGCATGAGAAATGATAGGGGGGAACGCCTAATACAATTTGCAGCCGAAAACAACTTGATGATCGCAAATAGTTTCTTCCAGCACCATCCTCGCAGACTATACACCTGGACATCACCTGACGGGAATTATAAAAATCAAATAGATTACATCCTCACCAGAGCAAGGTGGAAGACCTCTATTAAGAATGCTCATACTCTTCCTGGAGCCGATTACGGATCTGATCATCAGCTGTTGATTTCAAGGATGCAGCTGAGACTTAAAGCAGCTAGAAAAATTAACAAGCAACGAAGGATTGAGGTGAAAGACAGCAAAATGTTTACAGCGGTGCTTGAGAACAATTGGGATCAATGGATGGATACGCAGTCAGCTGAACACAGTTCAGATCAGCTGTGGCTTAGGTCCAAAACCCTTTTAGAAAACGCAGTAAAAGAATGTAAAACGCCTTCGACATCTTCAAAGCGACAGCACTGGATGAGCGATGATACTCTAAAGTTGGTTGAGGAGAGGCGAAGACTAAAATCGATGGGTGCTAGCATCAGGCAAATTAATGGCCTCTCTGCAAAAATCCAAGCTGGATGTAGACGAGATTTAAATACTAATCTGCGAAACATGTGTGCAGAAATTGAAGTCCATGCAGATAAATATGAAACCAGAGACCTCCACCAGAAGATCCGGTCTTTAACAAGGACTCTTTCGTCGAAAACCTGGGCTATTGAAAATATTAATGGTGAATTAGTCACGGAAATTGATAGAATATCTGAAACATGGAAAGGTTACTGTGAGGCTCTGTTTCAAGATCCACTTTCACATGTATTTCCATCTACAGAACCAGGGAACAATGTGGAGCCGGACATTCTTAAAGAAGAGGTACGTGCCGCTATCAAATACCTGAAAAATGGTAAAGCCACTGGAATAGATGGTATCCCGATAGAAGTAATCAAGGCTGCGGGTGATCACGGTGTCCAGATATCCCATGCTCTATGCAATAAAATCTGGCTGACCGGTACATGGCCAAAAGAATGGCTTTATACTGTGTTTATTCCCCTTCACAAAAAAGGCTCAACAAAATTGTGTAGTAATTATAGACTTATTGCTTTAATATCTCATGCAAGTAAAATACTGCTTCACATTCTGAATGAACGCCTCAAGACCTTCCTCTCCAAAGAAATTGCCCCTGAGCAGGCAGGTTTTGTAAAGGGAAAAGGCACACGCGAGCAAATTTTCACTGTGCGACAGATCATCGAAAAAGCTCGTGAATTCAACAAGCCTACATACATTTGCTTTGTCGATTTCTCGAAGGCATTCGATTCTGTAAAGTGGCCAATCTTATGGAAATCCTTGCTGGATATGGGCACACCGAAACACCTTGTCCACTTACTCAGGGGTCTATACGAGAACGGATCAGCATCAGTCAGAACAGATGAAACGTTGTCAAGTCATTTCCATCCTAAGGCAGGCGTACGCCAGGGTTGCATTACTTCACCCTTACTATTCAATATCTATACAGAGATGATAATGAGAATTGCCTTGGAAGATTGGACGGATGGTGTCGTGATTGGCGGGAGGAAGATCTCAAATTTAAGATACGCGGATGACACGACTTTATTCGCAACTAGTGCTCGTCATATGGAAGATCTGCTGCATAAGATGGAAGCTACAAGCCGGGAATTTGGATTAAAAATAAATCGTACCAAAACCAAAATGATGATTGTCGACCGCGCCAATAATAATTTACCTGGGATCACACATATAGGGAATTGTGAAATTGTCCAATCATACAGTTACCTCGGGGCGTTGATATCCAACGAGGGCGGATCCATAGACGAAATCAAGCGGCGCATGGCGATCACTAGGTCTGCTATGGACAAAATGAAAAAGATTTGGGGTAATAGGAATATTACCAAGGCCACAAAAACCAGACTCATGTATTGCCTGATATTCCCCATTTTTCTCTATGCGTCGGAGACATGGACTCTTCGTGAAACCGAGAAGAAGAAGGTTGATGCTTTGGAGATGTGGTGCTGGAGACGGATGCTTGGGGTATCATGGACAGAGTTCCGTACAAATGCCTCCATTTTAAAAGAACTTGGCATCAGACATCGCCTATCAACCACAGTGCAGTCGCGCATTTTGACCTTCTTCGGCCATATATCTCGTCGAGACAACGACTCCATAGAGCGTCTCGTAGTGCAGGGAAAGGTGGAGGGAACCAGACCACGGGGTAGATCTCCAATGAGGTGGACAGACCAGATCAAGGCTGCAACCGAAAGCTCGGTTCACGAATGCACCCGGAAAGCTGCAGTCCGCGAAGAATGGCGCCGCATGACCAAGCTCATCGCTCGACGTGCCTTGCCATGATGACCACGACCACTCTGACAAGAGTGTATCGACTAAGAAGAGTTACGAAAAAAAAATTGAGACCCTTAGATTAAGTTCTGTATTTTGGTGTGGTACTGGGTAGGGATGGCGATTCTTTCCGAAAAGAATCGATTTTTAAATCGATCCACATCGTAAGCTGATGTATCGATTCACAAAAAATCGAGGTCTAAAAGATCGATTCCTAAAAAATCGTTTTTATTTTTTTCAAGTTGGCTTTTATCTATTTTATAAGAAACAAGAAAAACAATATACTAAATGACCTCATATCAGTAAAATTAGTTTTTTTTAATTAATTTAATTCATATCAAAGTCAAATCAGGTATGAAACACATTTATTATCAAAATGTAGGTATTTAAAAAAAAAAAAAACAGTAAAAAAACATACAACCATCTCACGAGTTTTTGAGTAATTAACTCTTTAATCGGCAACAGCGTAATGTTACAGACACATTCAACTAATTGTAAATAATTTTATGGTTTTTACGATGCGGCGATTTTCAAGGGTGAAACATCGACTCACTGGATCGATTCAGTACTGCATATCGATTTAAAATATCTATGTTTTGGGCCTGAAAAATCGAATCTTCGATTAATCGATCACAGATCACTATCCCTAGTACTGGGGCCGTCTATACCTATTGTGTTTAATCGTGTCAGTAAATATACTAATAATAGCTTCTGCCCGCGACTTCGTCCGCGTGGAATAGTTACTTTACCCAGGATTTTGAAACTCTCAGCCCGATCGGTTTAAAATTGACAAAGTTTCATACAAACTTTCATCCCCTATTCTATCCCCTTGGGGGTAGAATTAATCAAAATCCTTTCTTAGCGGATGGCTACGTCATAACATCTACCTGCATGCCAAATTTCAGCCCAATCCGTTCAGTGGTTTGGGCTGTGCGTTGATAGATCACTATGTCAGTCAGTTACTTTTGAGTTATATATATTTAGACTAGTATTTCGCTTGGGGGCGCGAGTTGCAAGCAACCCGCGGTGTCTTTTTAGTATTTTTAGTAACAATTATTATCTCTACAATGTCAGATTTCTGAGTTACGCAAGGGGGTTGAAAGAAGGGGGTTGAAAAGGGTTGAATTTTTTTTGGCCATATATTCATCCAGATGTCCTCTATACAACCCCGAAGACCATTTTTCTCTACAATGTCAGGTTTCTGAGTTACGCAAAGGGGTTGAAAGAAGGGGGTTGAAAAGGGTTGAATTTTTTTAGCCATATTTTCATCCAGATGCCCTCTATACAACCCCGAAAACCATTTTTCTCTACAATGTCAGGTTTCTGAGTTACGCAAAGGGGTTGAAAGAAGGGGGTTGAAAAGGGTTGAATTTTTTTTGGCCATATTTTCATCCAGACACCCTCTATACAACCCCGAAGACCATTTTTCTCTACAATGTCAAGTTTCTGAGATATGCCAAGGGGTTGAAAGAAGGGGGTTGAAAAGGGTTGAAGAGGGTTGAATTTTTTATTCGTCATTTACTCACCCAGATACCCTCAATACAACCCCGAAGACCATTTTTCTCTAAAATGTCAGATTTCTGAGATACGCAAAGGGGTTGTAAAAAGGGGTTGAAAAGGGGTAATTTTTTTTTTCGATTTATACTCATCCAGACACCCTCTATACAACCCCGAAAACCATTTTTCTCTTCGACGTCAGATTTCTGAGATAAGCAATGGGGTTGAAAGAAGGGGGTAGAAAAGGGGTAGTTTTAGATTTTTCCCATACTCACCCCGACACCTTCTATACAACCCCATAAAAAGTTTTATCCTCCCAGCACGGGAAGAGGGAGAACAATTATGTCAATCAGTCAGTGAGTGGTTTTTTAATTATATATAATATAACTAGTATTTCGCTTAGGGGCGCGAGTTGCGAGCAACTCGCGGTGTCTCTTTAGTATTTTTTGACTAACAACAAAGGGGTTGAAAAGGGTTGAATTTTTTAATCGTCATTTTCTCATCTAAACACCCTTTATACAACCCCGAAAACCATTTTACTCTACAATGTCAGGTTTCTGAGATATGCCAAGGGGTTGAAACAAGGGGGTTGAAAAGGGTTGAATAGGGTTGATTTTTTTATTGGCCATATACTCATCCAGACACCCTCTTTACAACCCCGAAGACCATTTTTCTCTAGAATGTCAGGTTTCTGAGATACGCAAAGGGGTTGAAAGAAGGGGGTTGAAAAGGGTTGATTTTTTTATTGGCCATACACTCACCCATATACCCTCTATATAACCCCGAAGACCATTTTTCTTTATTATGTCAGGTTTCTGAGATACGCAAAGGGGTTGAAAGAAGGGGGTTGAAAAGGGGGTAATTTATTTTTCGTTTTATACTCATCCAGACACCCTCTATATAACCCCGGAAACCATTTTTCTCTTCAACGTCAGGTTTTTGAGATAAGCAATGGGGTTGAAAGAAGGGGGTTGAAAAGGGGTAGTTTCAGATTTTTCCCATACTCACCCCGACACCTTCTATACAACCCCATATAAAGTTTTCCCCTCCTGGCACGGCAAGTGGGAGAACAATTATGTCAATCAGTGAGTGAGTGAGTGGTTATTTAATTATATATAATATAACTAGTATTTCGCTTGGGGGCGCGAGTTGCAAGCAACCCGCGGTGTCTTTTTAGTATTTTTTGACTAACAACAAAGGGGTTGAAAGTAGGGGGTTGAAAAGGGTTGAATTTTTATTGGCTATATTTTCATCCAGATGCCCTCTATATTACCCCGAAAACCATTTTTCTCTACAATGTCAGGTTTCTGAGATATGCAAAGGGGTTGAAAAAAGGGGGTCGATAAGGGTTGAATTTTTTATTGGCCGTATACTCATCCAGATACCCTCTATACAAACCCGAAGACCATTTTTCTCTACTATGTCAGATTTCTGAGATACGCAAAGAGGTTGAAAGTAGGGGGTCGAAAAGGGCTGATTTTTTATTGGCCGTATACTCACCCAGATACCCTCTATACAACCCCGAAAACCATTTTTCTCTTCGACGTCAGGTTTCTGAGATAAGCAATGGGGTTGAAAGATGGGGGTTGAAAAGGGGTAGTTTCAGATTTTTTCCATACTCACCCCGACACCTTCTATACAACCCCATAAAAAGTTTTCCCCTCCTAGCACGGGAAGTGGGAGAACAATTATGTCAATCAGTCAATCAATCAGTCAATCAGTCAGTGGTTTTTTAATTATATATAATATAATAATAATAACTAGTATTTCGCTTGGGGGCGCGAGTTGCAAGCAACTCGCGGTGTCTTTTTTAGTATTTTTTGACTAACAATTATTATTTCTCTGTGAAAATACGCAAAGGAGTTAAAAGAAGGGGGTTGAAAACGGTTTAATAGGGTTGATTTTTTTATTGGCCATATACTCTCTCTCACACTCACCCAGATACCCTTTTTTTTTTTTTTTGGATGGGAGATCATCAAATGACTTCTCCCGCTCTGGGCGGAGCGGAAGGGAGTGTCAGACTCTTACTGACTAAAACCCACCCGTGTTCCTGCTTGTGCCCTTTGCGTTCCAGGGCCGCGGTGACTCTTTCGAACAAATTCCGCAACCCTAGCAGGCACTGACCCTATGGGGCCCCGTCTTCTTTGCTGACGGCTCTTTGAGGCGCGCGTGGAACACGACGCGCCGTCGACTCGGGCCTGGTTGCTATCGGACGGCAAGCCACCCATAGCTCGCCATCCGCAGGCCCGCGCCTACGGTGGCCGGAAATCGCCCTGCGTTTCCCGACGCCCGGGGCGTCTTCTCCTGTTGCGGCGGCTGGAGCGAGGGGCTTCCCACTCTCGCACGCGCTCCGCCTCCTCCTTCGCTAGCATTACTGCTTCGCAGAAGGAGGCGACCGCTTCCCATGCCTCCTCGCTCCGGACCATGGCTTGAACCAGGGCCGGCCGCGAGAGGTCGCCGCCGCCGATCGCCTCCACGAGGACACGGCGTTGCTCCGCCCAAGCAGGGCAGACCTCCACCGTATGCTCCACCGTGTCCTCCGGGCGATCCACACAGTGATGACACCCGGACGTGTCCTCCCGCTGGATCCGACACAGGTACCTCCCGAAACAGCCGTGTCCGGTGAGCACCTGCGTCAGGCGGAAGGTGAGGACGCCGTGGCGTCTCTCCAGCCACTCCTCAAAGAGGGGACTTACCGCCGCAATGGCGGCGTGCCCAGCGCTGGGTTGCAGCAGTCGCTGTCTCCACACCTCCGTGAGATCCCGCCGGAGCTCCGTCCGCTGCGCAGCAATTTGCCGCGGCAGCAGAGTTTCACCCCGGCTTAGAGCCTCCACGCGCAACGCGTAGACGTGCGCGAGGGCTCTCGCCTCTAGATCCCACGGCAGCAATCCGGCAAGGAGGTTCGCCGCCTCGCCGGAGACCGTGCGGTATCCCCGGATCACCCAGATACCTGCTGCCTGTTTCTGCTATAATGACGATATCGTCTGCAAATCGCAAGTGAGAGATGTACTCGCCAATCCGCCATTGATGTTAATGCCACGTTCTTTCCAGTTCAGCGTTTTGAACATATCTTCCATTGCATTAGTGAACAATTTCGGGGAAATAACATCCCCTTGTCTCACTCCTCGATGCAACGGTATGGTACTTGTTTGCTGATTCTGTACTTGAACGGACATGGTGGCGGCCTCGTAGAGACATCTCATCACTTGGATGTATCGCCAGTCTACTTGGCAGCGCTGCAGGGACTCCAGAACAGACCAGATTTCAACAGAGTCAAAGGCCTTTTCATAGTCCACAAATGCTAGACACAGGGGCTGATTGTACTCTTCGGTCTTCTGTATAATCTGCCGCACTGTGTGGATGTGGTCTATGGTGCCATATCCGCTCTGAAACCCAGCCTGCTCCGGTGGTTGGAATTCGTCGAGTCTTCGCGCAAGACGGTTCGTGATCACTCTTGAAAACAGCTTATAGACGTGACGAGGGATATGGGTCGATAGTTCTTCAACAGGGTCTTGTTTCCCTTTTTGAAGAACAAAACGACCACACTTCTACTCCACGCCTCTGGAGTTCTCCCTTCAAATAGGACAGCATTAAAAAGCTTCTGGAGCTCCCTAAGTACGGGGTTACCTCCAGCTTTCAGCAGCTCTGTGGTAACGCCGTCTTCTCCAGGGGCTTTTCCATTTTTAAGCTGCCCAAGAGCGATCTCGATTTCGCCAATACTGACTTCTGGCAGGTCTTCAGTGAAATGGCGTGTCAATGTGGCTCTAAGACCCTCATTTTCGGGATCAGGACGAGATGCATGCGATGCGTATAACCGGCTATAGAAGTCCTCCACTTCCGAAAGGACTGCTGGCTTCGAAGAAACGACTTCTCCACTTGCTGTGGTCAACTTCGTCAGGTGGCTTCTTCCGAGAGATTGTACGAATACCTTTGACCCCCGATTCTGCTCGATTGCTCTTTCAACCGAAAGAGCATTGAAGCGCCGGAGATCGCGTCGTACGTGTTTGTTGATCTCTCGGTTTAGAAACCGCTTTGCCGACGAAGTGGTGGGTGGGTTTTCACGTCGTTCCTTCATTAGCCCTAAAGTCCCTTCTGAAAGCTTGGACTTCTTGCCCTTACGCTGCATATCACAGAATCTCATACCTTCTTCCCTGAGGATCCGAGTCACATTTTCGAGGTTCTGGTTTACGTCTCTTGTGGTTTCCACGGCAGCGAATCGGTTTACCAGGTTTGCATGGAACGTTTCAGATCCTGCCATGGTTTTTAGAGCAGAGTTAGTCGGAGTCTGGACTTCATCAGATAGACACGTTTGGCCTTGAAGTTAATATTCAGAGAGCCTCGTACAAGTCGGTGATCGCTACCGGTATTGAACCTATTGATCACGGAGACGTCTCTGAATATATGCCTTTTGTCCATTATGATGAAGTCGATCTCATTTTTGGTCATAGTGTCGGGGCTTTGCCACGACCACTTCCTAACACACACTATACAACCTCGAAAACTATTTTTCTCTACTATGTCAGGTTTCTGAGATACGCAAAGGGGTTTCAAAGGGTTGTATTTTTTAATCGCCATATACTTGTCCAAATACCCTCCATACAAACCTGAAAACCGTTTTGCTCTACTATGTCAGGTATCTGAGATACGCAAAGGGGTTGAAAGAAGGGGGTTGAAAAGGGTCGATTTTTTTATAGGCCATATACTCACCCAGATACCCTCTATACAACCCCGAAAACCATTTTTCTCTACGATGACAGCTTTCTGAGATGGGTCTACCCTTTATAGCAGAACTTAATGTCATAATATTATTTTGCATAACAACGGATAGCATAATCTTCACTTCGCAGAAAATTGTTTGGTGTACCCTCATTTATCATACATTAAAAAGTCATAATTTTGTAAGTCAGAATCATCTTTAGGCATAAATTTCATATCCATAATGATTAAAAAGTAGAACCATCTTATCGCAGAAAGTTCACAGTCAGAATTGTCTTTTGGCAAACATTTCAGATCGGTAGTCATTAAAAGGCAGAACTGGCATATTTCCGAAAGTTAACAGAATCATCTTTTGTCATACATTTTGACATCCATAAATAGAAAGACACATCAGTTAAATTACAGAAAATTCAGTTACAATAATTTTGAATTTCTTACCAGAACAATAAAATTTGTACAAGCAAGCATGCAGCATACAAGCAAGCACGCAGCATGCAAGCAAGCAAGCAGCATGCAAGCAATCATGCAGCATGCAAGCAAGCAAGCAACATGCAGCATGCATGGTTTCTGTCACGGCTACAGCGCTGCGGGGTTCCGGCGGTCCCACGCGTGTTTATCGTTGCAGATGGGTTTAACGCTCACCACCGCAGCTTCGGCTTGCTGCCCGGCTTCGCCGGCCAGCCTCAGCCGCGGCGGCGAGTGTTACAACCACCTGCTCCTCAACTCGCGGGCCGCCTCACCCCTCCGCGCCTTCGCGGTTTTAAATTACACTCTAGGGGTGGGGCAGACAAGACTACGTGGAGTCGGTTTTGCAGCGATTTGTTTCTGTCACTAAATTTTTAGTAAAAAGCGTTTACTGTTAAGACAATGTTTAAATTTTAATATAAGTACCTAAGATTAGATACAAATGCTTTTTTTATGGAAATGTTTAAAGAGATTCATCCCAGGTGAAATTCTGCCATCTTCATAATATGCCATGTGAAATTATGCAAAATGATCGTTGTTCCAAGTAAACATTGTGCTAAACGAAATTATGCAATGTTTTAACAATGCTAAAGGTAATTTTGCCAAATAAAATTCTGCCATCCTAATAGTATGCCATTGTAAATTCGGGCATATAAATATTCGGCCAAACAATAGTTATACTAAATATTTTTTATGCCTTACAAATACTCGTTTAAAAATGATTATGCCAAGTGTGTTATGCCAAGTTATATTCGGAGCAACAAGATTCTGGCAGATAGAGGGAACCCTTCTGAGATACGCAAAAGGGTTTTTTTTAAATTTACAGTTCATTACCGCGGACTTGGTGGTCCGCGCCTTTTTTTACAGGTTAAACTTGTTTAGATTTTTTTTTTACATTACATAATATAGTATGTGCTTCCACATAGGACACTTTTCCTTAATCTACGCACAAGTTATTCCTGTGAGCATACAATAAAAGCATTTCGTAGCTTATGGTCATGTGAGTCCATCATTTTTTTTCTTTTTTTTTTCTTTGTGTTTTTATTTTGTTTTTTTTTTAATGTTTCTTTTTGTTTTTTTTTTATATGTATAATCTTCAGACTTTTGTTCTAAATTACTTATTACTATATTAGTTAAAACACGGATGTTTTGACACACTTAAAACAAATGGATATACATAAAGGGGTGATGCATGGCAGTTTGAGCCGGCCAACCTCGACCTTGCGGGAACGTGAGTATGACAGACTCACTCTGCCATGCAGCTTTACATAATGGTATTTTATTTAACATTATGGAGAATACAGAGTTTGGGTGGAGTTTATTATTGGGGACAGGGATTAGTTTAGGTGGGCCTAATGACCAGGGACTTCGCTAGTTTCTTCTTTCTTCGCAGGGAAGGAGAAAAGCTGGGTATAAGCTTCTGCATAGGCTCAAGCCGACCTAGAGCCCGAATACCTATCTCACCTTGCCTTGCAGCTCTGATCAACGGAAGCACCAGCAAAACGACCATAAAAGGTAGCAAGTATGCTGCACTGCCCCAAATGGTAGTTGCCACTCACCGATGCCGTATAATGCGAACCAAAGGGAAGACGATCGCATTATTCGAGTGGAGAGAGGAGACTCCCAGGCGAGCTCACTGCTCCAACAAATCAGAGAGGCAGGAGAACACACGGTCACAGCTCGCACTATAAGTGTTGACGCGGTGGTGGTCGGAGGGGAAAGAGAAGACGTCGCAGACTGCTTCGGCTGTTTAAAAGCCTCAGAACAGCATGAGTTAGTCGTCTATGAGGACAGAGGGGAAAGTTTGAGCTTTCTCAGAGCCCCAAGAGACCCAACAGCCAGCGCGACGAGCTCCAGAACGAGTCCGACCACTCAAAGTGGATCCGAGAGGGCCCAGGAGAAGGCAGCCGCCGAAAAAGCTGCAAAGGAGCAGAGCAAAACTACCAGCCCAGAGGACCAAGCCCGGTCGAGGAGTCGCCTGAAAGCAATCGGCACTTTCCTCAGTTCTCTACTCCCTAGCACCAGCCGCAAATCACAAGCTGATAAGCAGGGGGAAGCAGTGGAGAGGTTCTTCAGAAAAACACCAAGAGAACCATCACCGAAGAAGCCCACACCAACAAGAGCCGACAAAGGGCATGTTATCCCACCGACCCTCGCAGCCAATTCAGGCACTACGGACCACGTGAAGAGCGCTTTCCTCGAGTACATAGCAATCGTGAGAGCGACCAGAGAGGTTAATCTCATGACATGCAAGAAGATCCTGCAGACCTTCCAGAGAAACACTGAAGGACTGCTAAGGGTACTGCTCGAGGAGGCCGAGGCGGCCGTATACGACAACGTCAAATCTCAAGTCATCATAGGAGAAATGACGGGGTCGTATATGGCAGCTTTCAGCGCGGAGAGTGGCTTTGTGACCCTGTACGAGGAGGAAACGGGGCGCTCAGGCAAAATAAAATTCAGAGCACCGAACACCGACCCGATACTGATTACCGCCAAGTGTACCAAAATCATGCTGGATGACAAGATCCTTGAAATGGCTCAGTCCATTCTGGGGACTTCAGACATCCAGGAGCATTGGGCGGTACCCAGTATCAGGTGGGTAAACGCAACGGAGTTCCGGGTTGCGGCAAGACAACCTGGGTGGTGAAACACTTCGACGAGGAAAAGGACGTTGTGGCCACCACGACAACTGAAACTGCCAAAGATCTCAGGGAGAAGCTTGCGCACCGCTTAGGAGACCGAGTAAAGACAAAGGTGCGCACTATGGCCTCAATCTTAGTAAATGGGTTCAGGAAACAAGAGAAATGCTACCGCCTCACGGTAGACGAGGCAGAGTGAACCTATTCGAGTTAAGGTATACCCGTCCATTTATGGTGGCTGGCATCACCCAGGAACTCCTCTGCACACATCGCAACCCGATGGATGGGCAGTAACGCGCGTTCTCGCTGATGTTGCTCGCGAACGGTGCTGAATTCCGGGATTCGCTAGGGGCCAGATTTTAGGGCTCTTTATGCCCTTTCAAACGACACCAATCTCGGTCTTCTAGCACCAAGGGTTACGAAGATAACTTGCGGGGGGGTGAAGTAGTCCCGAGGGGGGAGGGGGGGAGGGGGAGGTTTCGTGGGGAGACGATAGGCGGTGGGGTCTTGGTGGAGGGTCTTTGGGGGTCTCGTGGGGAGGTGATGGATGGTGGGGTCTTGGGAGTGGTGGTCTTGGGGGGTCTCGTGGGGAGGTGAGGGGTGGTGGGGTCTTGGGAGAGTGGGTCTTGGGGGGTCTCGTGGAGAGGTGAGGGGTGGTGGGGTCTTGGGAGTGGGGGTCTTGGGGGATCGTCACTCGTGTGGTGGTTTGGAGGTTTACGTTGGAGGGGGTATTCCCAGGTTGGAAGGGGGTGGTTGTGAAAAGTAAGGGGGGGGGGGGTAAAGCTCGCGAACGGTGCTGAATTCCGGGATTCGCTAGGGGCCAGATTTTAGGGCTCTTAATGCCCTTTCAAACGACACCAATCTCGGTCTTCTAGCACCAGGGGTTACGAAGATAACTTGCGGGGGGTGAGGTAGTCCCGAGGGGGGAGGGGGGGTTTCGTGGGGAGACGATAAGCGGTGGGGTCTTGGGGGGTCTCGTGCAAAGGTAAGAGTGGGTGGGGTCTTGGTGGGGGGTCTTGGGGGTCTCGTGGGGTAGGGTGAAGGGTTCAGGAGTTCCCTCAGGACTTACGTATGCGCTGGTGCGGAGCTGGAGCGGATTCTTCACGTCGGTCCGCGTGATGGCTGGTGTGGTAGAATAATTCTTCGGCCGGCTTCGGAGTCTTCACACAAGGCTAATTAATATAGGTATTAAAGAAAAGCACGTGGTGACAAAAAGTGTGGTTATACCACGCGGTTTGAGGTTGTTTTTTGGTAATAACCTCGTGCTTTTTGGCAATCTTGGTACCTTTATGTCTTTATTGGTTTCCCTCCGATTTCCAAGATTCTTACGCCGTTGAATTTGCCTTCGCCTCCTCTATCTGGGTGAATGTGGGAGAGGTAATCCGACTACGCAAAGGGGTTGAAAGAAGGGGGTCGATAAGGGTTGGATAGGGTTGAATTTTTTATTGGTCGTATACTCATCCAGATACCCTCTATACAACCCCGAAGACCATTTTTCTCTAAAATGTCAGGTTTCTGAGATACGCAAAGGGGTTGAAACAAGGGGGTTGAAAAGGATTGAATAGGGTTGAATTTTTTAGTGGTCATATAGTCATCCAGACACCTTCTATACAACCCCGAAAACCAATTTCTCTACAATGTCAGGTTTCCGAGATATGCCAAGGGGTTGAAACAAGGGGGTTGAAAAGGATGGAATAGGGTTGAATTTTTTACTGGCTATATACTCATCCAGACACCCTCTATACAACCCCGAAAACCATTTTTCTCTAGAATGTCAGGTTTCTGAGATACGCAAAGGGGTTGAAACAAGGGGGTTGAAAAGGGTTGAATAGGGCTGATTTTTTATTGGTCGTATACTCATCCAGATACCCTCTATACAACCCCGAAGACCATTTTTCTCTAAAATGTCAGGTTTCTGAGATACGCAAAGGGGTTGAAACAAGGGGGTTGAAAAGGATTGAATAGGGTTGAATTTTTAGTGGTCATATACTCATCCAGACACCTTCTATATAACCCCGAAAACCATTTTTCTCTACAATGTCAGGTTTCCGAGATATGCCAAGGGGTTGAAAGTAGGGGGTTGAAAAGGATTGAATAGGGTTGAATTGTTTAGTGGCCATATACTCATCCAGACACCTTCTATACAACCCCGAAAACCATTTTTCTCTACAATGTCAGGTTTCCGAGATATGCCAAGGGGTTGAAACAAGGGGGTTGAAAAGGGTTGAATAGGGTTGAATTTTTTATTGGCCATATACGCATCCAAACACCCTCTATACAACCCCGAAAACCATTTTTCTATACAATGTCGGGTTTCTGAGATATGCCAAAGGGTTGAAACAAGGGGGTTGAAAAGGGTTGAATAGGGTTGAATTTTTTATTGGCCATATACTCATCCAGACACCCTCTATACAAACCCGAAAACCATTTTTCTCTTCGACGTCAGGTTTCTGAGATACGCAAAGGGGTTGAAAGTAGGGGGTTGAAAAGGGTTGATAGGGTTGAATTTTTTATTGGCCATATACTCATCCAAACACCCTCTATACAACCCCGAAAACCATTTTTCTATACAATGTCGGGTTTCTGAGATATGCCAAGGGGTTGAAACAAGGGGGTTGAAAAGGGTTGAATAGGGTTGAATTTTTTATTGGCCATATACTCATCCAGACACCCTCTATACAAACCCGAAAACCATTTTTCTCTTCGACGTCAGGTTTCTGAGATACGCAAAGGGGTTGTAAAAAGGGGGTTGAAAAGGGGTATTTTTTTTTTTCGTTTTATACTCATCCAGACACCCTCTATACAACCCCGAAAACCGTTTTTCTCTTCGACGTTAGGTTTCTGAGATAAGCAACGGGGTTGAAAGAAGGGGGTTGAAAAGGGGTAGTTTCAGATTTTTCCCATACTCACCCCGACACCTTCTATACAACCCCATAAAAAGTTTTCCCCTCCTAGCACGGCAAGTGGGAGAACAATTATGTCAATCAGTCAATCAATCAATCAGTGAGTGGTTTTTTAATAACTAGTATTTCGCTTGGGGGCGCGAGTTGCAAGCAACTCGCGGTGTCTTTTTAGTATTTTTTGACTAACAATTATTATTTCTCTGTGAAAATACGCAAAGGGGTTGAAAGAAGGGGGTTGAAAATGGTTAAATATACTCACCCAGATACCCTCTATACAACCCCGAGAACATTTTTCTCTAAAATGTCAGATTTCTGAGATACGCAAAGGGGTTGAAACAAGGGGGTTGAAAAGGGTTGAATATTTCATTCATCATATACTCATCCAAACACTCTATACAACCTCGAAAACTATTTTTCTCTACTATGTCAGGTTTCTGAGATATGTAAAGGGGTTGAAAGAAGTGTGTTGAAAAGGGTTGATTTTTTATTGGCCATATACTCACCCAGATACCCTCTATACAACCCCGAAGACCATTTTTCTCTACAATGTCAAGTTTCTGGGTTACGCAAAGGGGTTGAAACAAGGGGGTTGAAAAGGTTTTAATAGGGTTGATTTTTTTATTGGCCATATACTCACCCAGATACCCTGCTGCCTGTTTCTGCTATAATGACAATATCGTCTGCAAATCGCAAGTGAGAGATGTACTCGCCATTGATGTTAATGCCACGTTCTTTCCAGTTCAGCGTCTTGAACATATCCTCCATTGCATTAGTGAACAATTTCGGGGAAATAACATCCCCTTGTCTCACTCCTCGATGCAACGGCATAGTACTTGTTTGCTGATTCTGTACTTGAACGGACATGGTGGCGGCCTCGTAGAGACATCTCATCACTTGGATGTATCGCCAGTTTACTTGGCAGCGCTGCAGGGACTCCAGAACAGACCAGATTTCAACAGAGTCAAAGGCCTTTTCATAGTCCACAAATGCTAGACACAGGGGCTGATTGTACTCTTCGGTCTTCTGTATAATCTGCCGCACTGTGTGGATGTAGTCTATGGTGCCATATCCGCTCCGAAACCCAGCCTGCTCCGGTGGTTGGAATTCGTCGAGTTTTCGCGCAAGACGGTTCGTGATCACTCTTGAAAACAGCTTATAGACGTGGCTTAGAAGGGATGTGGGTCGATAGTTCTTCAACAGGGTCTTGTTTCCCTTTTTGAAGAACAAAAGACCACACTTCTACTCCACGCTTCTGGAGTTCTCCCTTCAAATAGGACAGCGTTAAAAAGCTTCTGGAGCTCCCTAAGTACGGGGTTACCTCCAACTTTCAGCAGCTCTGTGGTAACGCCGTCTTCTCCAGGGGCTTTTCCATTTTTAAGCTGCCCAAGAGCGATCTCGATTTCGCCAATACTGACTTCTGGCAGGTCTTCGGTGAAATGGCGTGTCAATGTGGCTCTAAGACCCTCATTTTCGGGATCAGGACGAGATGCATGCGATGCGTATAACCGGCTATAGAAGTCCTCCACTTCCGAAAGGACTGCTGGCTTCGAAGAAACGAATTCTCCACTTGCTGTGGTCAACTTCGTCAGGTGGCTTCTTCCGAGAGATTGTACGAACACCTTTGACCCCCGATTCTGCTCGATTGCTCTTTCAACCGAAAGAGCATTGAAGCGCCGGAGGTCGCGTCGTACGTGTTTGTTGATCTCTCGGTTTAGAAACCGCTTTGCCGACGAAGTGGTGGGTGGGTTTTCACGTCGTTCCTTCATTAGCCCTAAAGGTCCTTCTGAAAGCTTGGACTTCTTGCCCTTACGCTGCATATCACAGAATCTCATACCTTCTTCCCTGAGGATTCGAGTCACATTTTCGAGGTTCTGGTTTACGTCTGTTGTGGTTTCCACGGCAGCGAATCGGTTTACCAGGTTTGCCTGGAACGTTTCAGATCCTGCCATGGTTTAGAGCAGAGTTGGTCGGAGTCTGGACTTCATCAGATAGACACGTTCGGCCTTGAAGTTAATATTCAGAGAGCCTCGTACAAGTCGGTGATCACTACCGGTATTGAACCTATTGATCACGGAGACGTCTCTGAATATATGCCTCTTGTCCGTTATGATGAAGTCGATCTCAGTTTTGGTCATAGTGTCGGGGCTTTGCCACGTCCACTTCCTAACACACACTATACAACCTCGAAAACTATTTTTCTCTACTATGTCAGGTTTCTGAGATACGCAAAGGGGTTGAAAAGGGTTGTAGTTTTTAATCGCCATATACTTGTCCAAATACCCTCCATACAAACCTGAAAACCGTTTTGCTCTACTATGTCAGGTTTCTGAGATACGCAAAGGGGTTGAATAAAACAATCCATACATGCTCTGTGTGACACAGATGTTCACAGAACTGTATTTGTTCATAAACTGTATCTCAAAGTGTGTGTATCCTAGAAACTAAGATGTATTTTTGCATGCAAAATAAAATAAACTTATTATTATTATTATCAGTTATCTTTTTTTTCTCAGCTCTTTTTTGGCTGGTTTTTACCACATTTAGTAGCGTGTGGTGCGTTTAATGGATTGTGTGATGAGGTCCTACTTCGTTGTCATCTATCTGCATACATTTTCTGACAATTCTGCATGTATTTAGAATCGCAGCCTTTTGCAATGTTATGTAGAGGGTTTCTGTAAGATCTAATAATTTTAAACTATGGAGGAGATATTTGGGATAACAACCGTGGTGGAAAGTACTATTGGAACTACACATACTTTTTCTTGACACCAGATTCTCATAACTTCATCTTTGAGTTCTGCGTATTTACTTATTTTTTCAGTGATCGTCGTCTGAATGTTATGTGTATTGGGGATTGCAATGTCTAGATTCAAGATTCAAAGCATTTATTTCAATTAAACCCTTTAAAGGCACTTTTGAATTGTCAAGTCGAAAGAGGTGAAGCTATCTGCACGTTCCAAAGCGTAGATCTCTATGGAGAAGAACGTGCAAGAAACTCCACGGACACTCTTTTAAATTATGTTCTGTATTACATAACCATGGTTACATCCTTGGTCGCTTCTATATGTGAGGACAATGCAAAGAAAAAAAGGAAACTATAAAAACAATTCAAAGTATAAAGATTAAAACAAGTCAGTGGCAGTTAAGAGGTGACCAGTCTCAACCAACGGCGCCCGTTCACGAACATGACGCGTGTATTGGCACCATTTAGCTCAACCATTTTGAAGGGAACCGAATGATCCAACACACACGCCACCATCAGTGAAACATTTGAGCGAGCATGACATGCTCTCAACTGCCATTTTAGTTCAAGTCACAAAGTAAACTATAACTTATCACATGTAAATGGCTCCATGGTATTCACATTTACAATATTTGAAAATAAAATGCTTCTACATTATACAAAACTATGGTTTACAAAAACCAAGCAACTACAAGTAAAAAAGAAAAAGAGAACTTATTTATTATCAAACTAATAGGTATTATATAAAAAAAAAGAATAAATAAATGAGACAGAGAGAAAAAAAAAAGGGCGAGCATCTCTTCCAAATATAAAATCCTAACTTGTTTATCCAAATGGTTGAGGCTGCGGAGCAGGACCGGCATTTAGCCAAGCATAAGCATTATTATCTTCAATGTAATCCCCCAACTTATAATATGCTTGCCTGCATAATGTGCGTTTAATACAAGTTTTAAATTTCGTTTCATTCAGTTCTAATATATGGGGAGGAATTTTATTGTAACATTTTAAACAATACCCCATGAAAGATGTGGCTACTTTAGCTAGTCTGAAACCTGGTTGAACTAATTGATCCCTATTTCTAGTAGCATAATTATGTCTGTCGCCTCGCTTACTAAAGAGATGTAGATTTTTTCTAACGTACATAATGTTTTCATAGATATATTGACAAGGTACCGTCATGATGTTAATTTCCTTAAACACTGTCAAAAATAAGTTATTTTATTTATTTTATCCTGTAATGTTATATTCGGTCTATTATAATGTATGGTTCTGTCGGTGAGAATGGCACGGTCGTAGTAGAGCTTATATGTAGTACTTTCTAAAATGGTTTGTGGTGTATAGTTGTAGTAAGGGGTTTTAGTGTTTTGAATGAGTGCGTGTTTGAGAGCTAGTTTTTGATGGATGACGTTTGCTACTTGGTTATGCCTATGAGTGTAATCGGTCTGCGTGAGTGTTGTGCAGGCGCCAGTAATATGCTGAATGGTTTCAGGTTGGGTGTGACACTTGCGACATTTATCGTTTGTTACTGTAGGGTCTTAAATTATATATTTTCTGTAAAAAAAAATTGTGTTAATGATCTGTTATTATTATTATTATTTCCTTTATTCATTACATAAATACATATAAATTACATTTTTAAATATTAAAATACAATTATATAAAAATATTTAAAAATATAAAAAATAGTAGCCTACCGGTATCGGGAACAGGGTCCAAGCTACCGGCGGTCAGGGCCCCAGAGAGAGGAACCTTCTAACAATGCGAGCCGTGTCCAGAAGTACCGCTTTCTGGATCAAGCCCTTGATCCAGCTGCCTAAAGAGAGCCTCTTAAGGTGTTGGTCGAGGCTCTTGGCTATAAAGCCATTGACGGAAACGACTATCGGTACAATGATTGCTGAATCCACATCCCACATGTCGACAACCTCGCGAGCCAAGTCAAGATATTTAATTTGCTTATCTCTCTCAGCTTTCACGAGGTTCTCGTCATGTGGAACAGTTATGTCTACAATCATTGCAAGCCTCACGATTCGGTCCACCACCTCTATATCAGGCTTATTGGCAACAATAGTCCTGTCAGTGATGATGGACCGATCCCAGTACAATGTGATATTGCCATTATCGAGAACTGAGTCGGGCACATACCTGTAGTACGGCACCTCCGATTCCACAAGTGAGTATTTTAGAGCAAGTTGCTGGTGGATAATCCTGGCTACGAGGTTGTGCCTATGCAAATACTCTCAATACTTATTATTGTTATTATGTAATCCCGAAGACCATTTTTCTCTACAATGTCAAGTTTCTGAGATATGTACGCAAAGGGGTTGAAAGTAGGGGGTTGAAAAAGGGTTGAATAGGGTTGAATTTTTTATTGGCCATATACTCATACAGACACCTTTTATACAACCCCGAATACCATTTTTCTCTAAAATGTCAGATTTCTGAGATACGCAAAGGGGTTGAAAGAAGGGGGTTGAAAAGGGTTGATTTTTTTATAGGCCATATACTCACCTAGATACCCTCTATACAACCCCGAAAACCATTTTTCTCTACGATGTCAGCTTTCTGAGATGGGTCTTCCCTTTATAGCAGAACTTTTAATGTCATAATATTATTTTGCATAACAACGGATAGCATAATCTTCACTTCGCAGAAAATTGTTTGGTGTACCCTCATTTATCATACATTAAAAAGTCATAATTTTGTAAGTCAGAATCATCTTTAGGCATAAATTTCATATCCATAATGATTAAAAAAGTTCACAGTCAGAATTGTCTTTTGGCAAACATTTCATATCGGTAGTCATTAAAAGGCAGAACTGGCATATTTCCGAAAGTTAACAGAATCATCTTTTGTCATACATTTTGACATCCATAAATAGAAAGACACATCTGTTATATTACAGAAAATTCAGTTACAATAATTTTGCATTTCTTACCAGAACAATAAAATTTGTACAAGCAAGCATGCAGCATGCAAGCAAGCACGCAGCATGCAAGCAAGCAAGCAGCATGCAAGCAATCATGCAGCATGCAAGCAAGCAAGCAACATGCAGCATGCATGGTTTCTGTCACGGCTACAGCGCTGCGGGGTTCCGGCGGTCCCACGCGAGTTTATCGTTGCAGATGGGTTTAACGCTCACCACCGCAGCTTCGGCTTGCTGCCCGGCTTCGCCGGCCAGCCTCAGCCGCGGCGGCGAGTGTTACAACCACCTGCTCCTCAACTCGCGGGCCGCCTCACCCCTCCGCGCCTTCGCGGTTTTGAATTACACTCTAGGGGTAGGGCAGACAAGACTACGTGGAGTCGGTTTTGCAGCGATTTGTTTCTGTCACTAAATTTTTAGTAAAAAGCGTTTACTGTTAAGACAATGTTTAAATTTTAATATAAGTACCTAAGATTAGATACAAATACTTTTTTTTATGGAAATGTTTAAAGAGATTCATCCCAGGTGAAATTCTGCCATCTTCATAGTATGCCATGTGAAATTATGCAAAATGATCGTTGTTCACAGTAAACATTGTGCTAAACGAAATTATGCGATGTTTTAACAATGCTAAAGGTAATTATGCCAAATAAAATTCTGCCATCCTAATAGTATGCCATTGTAAATTCGGGCATATAAATATTCGGCCAAACAATAGTTATACTAAATATTTTTTATGCCTTACAAATACTCGTTTAAAAAAGACTATGCCAAGTGTGTTATGCCAAGTAAAATTCGGAGCAACAAGATTCTGGCAGATAGAGGGAACCCTTCTGAGAAACGCAAAAGGATTTTTTTAAAATTTACAGTTCATTACCGCGGACTTGGTGGTCCGCGCCTTTTTTTACAGGTTAAACTTGTTTAGATTTTTTTTTACATTACATATAGTATGTGCTTCCACATAGGACACTTTTCCTTAATCTACGCACAAGTTATTCCTGTGAGCATACAATAAAAGCATTTCGTAGCTTATGGTCTATGTGAGTCCATCATTTTTTTTTCTTTTTTTTTTTCTTTGTGTTTTTATTTTGTTTTTTTTTAATGTTTCTTTTTGTTTTTTTTTTTTATATGTATAATCTTCAGACTTTTGTTCTAAATTACTTATTACTATATTAGTTAAAACACGGATGTTTTGACACACTTAAAAAAATGGATATACATAAAGGGGTGATGCATGGCAGTTTGAGCCGGCCAACCTCGACCTTGCGGGAACGTGAGTATGACAGACTCACTCTGCCATGCAGCTTTACATAATGGTATTTTATTTAACATTATGGAGAATACAGAGTTTGGGTGGAGTTTATTATTGGGGACAGGGATTAGTTTAGGTGGGCCTAATGACCAGGGACTTCGCTAGTTTCTTCTTTCTTCGCAGAGAAGGAGAAAAGCTGGGTATAAGCTTCTGCATAGGCTCAAGCCGACCTAGAGCCCGAATACCTATCTCACCTTGCCTTGCAGCTCTGATCAACGGAAGCACCAGCAAAATGACCATAAAAGGTAGCAAGTATGCTGCACTGCCCCAAATGGTAGTTGCCACTCACCGATGCCGTATAATGCGAACCAAAGGGAAGACGATCGCATTATTCGAGTGGAGAGAGGAGACTCCATTTGCCCAGACGAGCTCACTGCTCTAACAAATCAGAGAGGCAGGAGAACACACGGTCACAGCTCGCACTATAAGTGTTGACGCGGTGGTGGTCGGAGGGGAAAGAGGAGACGTCGCAGACCGCTTCGGCTGTTTAAAAGCCTCAGAACAGCATGAGTTAGTCGTCTATGAGGACAGAGGAGAAAGTTTGAGCTTTCTCAGAGCCCCAAGAGACCCAACAGCCAGCGCGACGAGCTTCAGAACGAGTCCGACCACTCAAAGTGGATCCGAGAGGGCCCAGGAGAAGGCAGCCGCCGAAAAAGCTGCAAAGGAGCAGAGCAAAACTACCAGCCCAGAGGACCAACCCCGGTCGAGGAGTCGCCTGAAAGCAATCGGCACTTTCCTCAGTTCTCTACTCCCTAGCACCAGCCGCAAATCACAAGCTGATAAGCAGGGGGAAGCAGTGGAGAGGTTCTTCAGAAAAACACCAAGAGAACCATCACCGAAGAAGCCCACACCAACAAGAGCCGACAAAGGGCATGTTATCCCACCGACCCTCGCAGCCAATTCAGGCACTACGGACCACTTGAAGAGCGCTTTCCTCGAGTACATAGCAATCGTGAGAGCGACCAGGGAGGTTAATCTCGTGACATGCAAGAAGATCCTGCAGACCTTCCAGAGAAACACTGAAGGACTGCTAAGGGTACTGCTCGAGGAGGCCGAGGCGGCCGTATACGACAACGTCAAATCTCAAGTCATCATAGGAGAAATGACGGGGTCGTATATGGCAGCTTTCAGCGCGGAGAGTGGCTTTGTGACCCTGTACGAGGAGGAAACGGGGCGCTCAGGCAAAATAAAATTCAGAGCACCGAACACCGACCCGATACTGATTACCGCCAAGTGTACCAAAATCATGCTGGATGACAAGATCCTTGAAATGGCTCAGTCCATTCTGGGGACTTCAGACATCCAGGAGCATTGGGCGGTACCCAGTATCAGGTGGGTAAACGGCAGTGGCGTGCAGTTCGAGTTAGGCTAGGCCAGAAAATAATGTCCAAAAAAAAACACCACATTATTCAGGGTTGAAATTTGGTGATTATTTTTAAATAGGCAATAAAAAAAAAGAAACTCATTTCATTAAAAATCAACCCTAAATAATGTGGTTATTTTTTAAATATTATTTGGACATTTTCTCTGGCCTACCCTAACTCGAACCACTGCACGCCACTGGTAAACGGAGTTCCGGGTTGCGGCAAGACAACCTGGGTGGTGAAACACTTCGACGAGGAAAAGGACGTTGTGGCCACCACGACAACTGAAACTGCCAAAGATCTTAGGGAGAAGCTTGCGCACCGCTTAGGAGACCGAGTAAAGACAAAGGTGCGCACTATGGCCTCAATCTTAGTAAATGGGTTCGGGAAACAAGAGAAATGCTACCGCCTCACGGTAGACGAGGCAGAGTGAACCTATTCGAGTTAAGGTATACCCGTCCATTTATGGTGGCTGGCATCACCCAGGAACTCCTCTGCACACATCGCAACCCGATGGATGGGCAGTAACGCGCGTTCTCGCTGATGTTGCTCGCGAACGGTGCTGAATTCCGGGATTCGCTAGGGGCCAGATTTTAGGGCTCTTTATGCCCTTTCAAACGACACCAATCTCGGTCTTCTAGCACCAGGGGTTACGAAGATAACTTGCAGGGGGGTGAAGTAGTCCCGAGGGGGGAGGGGGGGAGGGGGAGGTTTCATGGGGAGACGATAGGCGGTGGGGTCTTGGGGGTCTCGTGCGGAGGTAAGAGGGTGTGGGGTCTTGGTGGGGGGTCTTTGGGGGTCTCGTGGGGAATTGATGGATGGTGGGGTCTTGGGAGTGGGGGTCTTGGGGGGTCTCGTGGGGAGGTGAGGGGTGGTGCGGTCTTGGGGGGTCTCGTGGAGAGGTGAGGGGTGGTGGGGTCTTGGGAGTGGGGGTCTTGGGGGATCGTCACTCGTGTGGTGGTTTGGAGGTTTAAGTTGGTGGGGGTATTCCCAGGTTGAGTGGGGGTGGTTGTGAAAAGTAAGGGGGGGGGGGGGGGAAAGCTCGCGAACGGTGCTGAATTCCGGGATTCGCTAGGGGCCAGATTTTAGGGCTCTTTATGCCCTTTCAAACGACACCAATCTCGGTCTTCTAGCACCAGGGGTTACGAAGATAATTAGCGGGGGGGTGAGGTAGTCCCGAAGGGGGAGGGGGGGGGGAGGGAAAGGTTTCGTGGGGAGACGATAGGCGGTGGGGTCTTGGGTGGAGGTCTTGGGGGGTCTCGTGCGGAGGTAGGAGGGGGGTTGGGTCTTGGTGGGGGTCTTGGGGGGTCTCGTGGGGAGGTGATGGGTAGTGGGGTCTTGGGAGTGGGGGTCTTGAGGGATCGTCACTCGTGTGGTGGTTTGGAGGTTTAAGTTGGAGTGGGTATTCCCAGGTTGGAAGGGGGTGGTTGTGAAAAGTAAGGGGGGGTAAAGCTCGCGAACGGTGCTGAATTCCGGGATTCGCTAGGGGCCAGATTTTAGGGCTCTTAATGCCCTTTCAAACGACACCAATCTCGGTCTTCTAGCACCAGGGGTTGCGAAGATAACTTGCGGGGGGGTGAAGTAGTCCCGAGGGGGGAGGGGGGGTTTCGTGGGGAGATGATAGGCGGTGGGGTTTTGGGGGGTCTCGTGCGGAGGTAAGAGTGGGTGGGGTCTTGGGGGTCTCGTGGGGTTGGGTGAAGGGTTCAGGAGTTCCCTCAGGACTTACGTATGCGCTGGTGCGGAGCTGGAGCGGATTCTTCACGTCGGTCCGCGTGATGGCTGGTGTGGTAGAATAATTCTTCGGCCGGCTTCGGAGTCTTCACACAAGGCTAATATATTCAAGAAAAGCACGTGGTGACAAAAAGTGTGGTTATACCACGCGGTTTGAAGTTGTTTTTTGGTAATAACCTCGTGCTATTTGGCAATCTTGGTACCTTTATGTCTTTATTGGTTTCCCTCCGATTTCCAAGATTCTTACGCCGTTGAATTTGCCTTCGCCTCCTCTCTCTGGGTGAATGTGGGAGAGGTAATCCGACTACGCAAAGGGGTTGAAAGAAGGGGGTTGAAAAGGATTGAATAGGGTTGAATTTTTTAGTGGCCATATACTCATCCAGACACCTTCTATACAACCCCGAAAACCATTTTTCTCTACAATGTCAGGTTTCCGAGATATGCCAAGGAGTTGAAACAAGGGGGTTGAAACAAGGGGGTTGAAAAGGGTTGAATAGGGTTGATTTTTTTGGCCATATACTCATCCAGACACCTTCTATACAACCCCGAAGACCATTTTCCTCTAGAATGTCAGGTTTCTGAGATACGCAAAGGGGTTGAAAGAAGGGGGTTGAAAAGGGTTGAATTTTTTTTGGCCATATATTCATCTAGGTGCCCTCTATACAACCCCGAAAACCATTTATCTCTACAATATCAGGTTTCTGACATATGCCAAGGGGTTGAAAGTAGGGGGTTGAAAAGGATTGAATAGGGTTGAATTTTTTAATGGCCATATACTCATCCAGACACCTTCTATACAACCCCGAAAACCATTTTTCTCCACAATGTCAGGTTTCCGAGATATGCCAAGGGGTTGAAACAAGGGGGTTGAAAAGGGTTGAATAGGGTTGAATTTTTTACTGGCTATATACTCATCCAGACACCCTCTATACAACCCCGAAGACCATTTTTCTCTACAATGTCAAGTTTCTGAGATACGCAAAGGGGTTGAAAGTAGGGGGTTGAAAAGGGTTGAATAGGGTTGAATTTTTTATTGGCCATATACTCATCCAGACACCCTCTATACAACCCCGAAAACCATTTTTCTCTAAAATGTCAGATTTCTGAGATACGCAAAGGGGTTGTAAAAAGGGGGTTGACAGGGGTTGAATTTTTTATGGGCCATATACTCACCCAGACACCCTCTTTACAACCCCGAAAACCATTTTTCTCTACAATGTCAGATTTCCGAGTTACGAAAAGGGGTTGAAAGTAGGGGGTTGAAAAGGTTTGAATTTTTTATTGGCCATATACTCATCCAGACACCCTCTATACAACCCCGAAAACCATTTATCTCAAGAATGTCAGGTTTCTGAGATACGCAAAGGGGTTGAAAGTAGGGGGTTGAAAAGGGTTGAATAGGGTTGAATTTTTTATCGGCCATATACTCATACAAACACCCTCTATACAACCCCGAAAACCATTTTTCTCTAAAATGTCAGATTTCTGAGATACGCAAAGGGGTTGTAAAAAGGGGGTTGAAAAGGGGTAGTTTTTTTTTTCGTTTTCTACTCATCCAAACACCCTCTATACAACCCCGAAAACCATTTTTCTCTTCGACGTCAGGTTTCTGAGATAAGCAATGGGGTTGAAAGAAGGGGGTTGAAAAGGGGTAGTTTCAGATTTTTCCCATACTCACCCCGACACCTTCTATATAACCCCATAAAAAGTTTTTCCCTCCTAGCACGGGAAGTGGGAGAACAATTATGTCAATCAGTCAATCAATCAGTCAATCAGTGAGTGGTTTTTTAATTGTATATAATATAACTAGTATTTCGCTTGGGGGCGCGAGTTGCAAGCAACCCGCGGTGTCTTTTTAGTATTTTTTGACTAATAACAACAAATCTAAATACCCTTTATACAACCTCGAAAACCATTTTTCTCTACAATGTCAAGTTTCTGAGATATTCAAAGGGGTTGAAACAAGGGGGTTGAAAAGGGTTGAATAGGGTTGAATTTTTTATCGGTCATATACTTATCCAGACACCCTCTATACAACCCCGAAAACCATTTTTCTCTTCGACGTCAGGTTTTTGAGACAAGCAATGGGGTTGAAAGAAGAGGGTTGAAAAGGGGTCGTTTCAGATTTTTCCCATACTCACCCCGACACCTTCTATACAACCCCATAAAAAGTTTTCCCCTCCTAGCACGGCAAGTGGGAGAACAATTATGTCAATCAGTCAATCAATCAATCAGTGAGTGGTTTTTTAATTGTATATAATATAATAAATAATTTCTCCCAAAAGTCACTCCATATTCAAAATTGAATTATTTTGTTAACCTGCCCCACTAGGGGGACAAAGAAGTTCATAACAAAGTGCACCAAACGGAATCAGTGTCGTAGGTGGAAGGTGCTTAACACTCACCTTTTTAAGGGCAGCATATACCTCATACAATTGCAGCATAGTCCTGCTGAAGACTGACTTCATAGTCTCCATAATATCTTCGCAGGTGAACATTTTTATTTGTGTAAAATGTTATTTTCATGTTGCAGACATCGTCGTGGGCAAAGAAAGACGACTAGATTTTTATTCTAACGGAACACTTACGCACACAGAATACATTCCGTCGGCTACTGATATTTCTTCAGTAACTTACGACCCAGTTCAACACAGGGTGCTGTTTAGCGACAAGGACAAAACGAAAATGACAGTATTCTTCTTCAGCTTTGACATATCATCCAGGAAAATACAACGTTTATTTACGAGGGAATCAAACGGATACGTTGTGAGGGTCGTCTACGAACCGCACACACAATTACTCTTTTGGAAGGAATATCCGAGTATATACTCACGCTCATTAAAACCTGCATTTTCTAACGAAACAGTTGATGAAAATCGTTTAGTTACAATGGAACACTACTGCTTTGACATAGCTGTAGACAGCTGTGGAGGGTACGTCACTAATCTATACTAATATTATCTATACTAATATTATAAAGCTGAAGAGTTTGTTTGTTTGTTTGTTTGTTTGAACGCACTAATCTCAGGAACTACTGGTTCGAATTGAAAAATTCTTTTTGGGTTGAATAGACCATTTATCGAGGAAGGCTTTAGGCTATATAACATCACGCTTAAGCCAATAGGAGCGGAGCAGCGATAAAGAATGTTTTAAAATCGGGGATTCCACGGGGACGAAGTCGCGGGCAGCAGCTAGTAAATTATATCATCATACACACCGAGAAACTTAGCAAAACATGAAGAAGATAAATTTTAAGTCTTAGGGGTACTTTTATTTTTTTTCTACCCGCGCAGTTTCGTTTATGTCACATTTTTCGTAACTACTCCGCTCCTATTGGCCTTAACGTGATTATAATATATAGTATATAGCCTTCCTCAATAAATAGGCTATCGAACACTGTAAGATTTTTTTAAATCGGACTAGTAGTTCCTGAGATTAGCGCGTTCAAGCAAACAAACTCTTCAGCTTTATATATTAGTAAAGATTAACTGCTGAGTCTGCTGACACAAAAATAAGGGTGTTATAAGTTTGAACGCTAAGTGTGTGTCTATCTGTCTGTATGCGGCAACGTAGCTCTTAAACGTTCGAACCGATTTGGATGAGATTTTTTTTTCATTTGAACTCAGTTTCCTAGCGGTGGTTCTTAGAAATGTTTTATCAAAATCGATTTCGCAACCCCGGCAGCCCTTTGCTAGTACCGCCAATCACCGCGGCCCTTGAATGCTAAGAGCATTAGGAGGTACACAGATGGGTTTTAGTCAGTAAAAGCCTGAAAGAGCCTAAGAGCCTGACACTCCTTATCACTCCGCCCATAGAAAATTGCGATTGTAAACTAATAGTAAAATTATCTACTTATTTTTTGTCATGGTTTATTGTGCAAGACGGGTCACTATGGAATCGTTCACTGCGCATGGGCCCGAAACGCACATGGTTAAAAATTAATACTTGTATCTTAAATGGGAGATGTTTTCTCACGTTTCGCTATTTTTGCCATTGTGTGTAAGGTTTGATCTTTGCAAATATTCATCGCTATGAACAAATTACAGGTACGTTTACTGGACCACATATTTCGCAATACAGAGGGCACGGTTAGATGGCTCTGAGATGGAAGTATTAATAGAGAGTGAACAATATGCAAATTATGCCAAACAAAGCATTGCAATTGACCAAAAGAAACAGAAAATGTACTGGATCACGAATATACTTGCAAGTGATGGTGATGGTTTACAGTATTCTATTGAAAGCGCCGATTTAAATGGAAACAACAGGACAACATTATACACTAAAAAAGACGGAGGTATCGCATACTCATTGGCCGTATCAAAAGATTTCATCTATTGGATTGTCCATAATCAAGAGGGAATTTGGCAATTACCAAAGGATCGTCAGCAAGGCGAGGAACCAAAACTGTTTTCAAATTATAACCGAAAGTGCGACTCGCTTTGTCAGGTAATAGCAGCCAACTATGCAATAAAGGAACAAACTCAAGGAATTAACAAGTGTGAAGCTCTGAAGGGTCTGGCACAGAATAACTCGGAACCTGAGTGTACAGATGTAAGCTTGCTGTGTGTGCACGGTACGGAAGTTGGTGAGGAGTCTCGTTGTCAATGTGAGCATGGCTACACCGGTGAGAGGTGCGATGTGTCACTCTGTCACAACTATTGTCTGCAAGGAGATTGTAGCATCGATGCTGAGGGACAGCCTAAATGCAGGTAAATCATTTACATCTCATTAAGGACTAGTGAAGATATTTAGCATGAGCCACACCCAGTGGCGACTTGCTGCGATGATGATTGTTGCTTGTTTATCACTTCGCAGTGAGGCACCGTGACGTGGACGTGGAGCCACTGGATTATTCCAAATCGCTCACTATGATGTGTATATTTTTGTGTCGTAATTAAAATGATTTATTTGTTATCTCAGTATGTTCGTGCAGCGTTGCGTCGTCACTGGGTGAGAGTTGAACCTGATGCTCCCATTCACTAACTTCAATTTTAATAACGCCTAGATAGGTATTAGTCCAGTTCAATTAGGGTTTCACCGCGGAATGAGAGATAATAAGCTGGAAACTCGTATAGGTTTCCAGATTAACGTTTTGGCGCTCAAAATGCTTTGTCCAAATTTTTATAAATTGAAGGGTCTCGTAAGCTTCGAATCCTAAAGTTAAGATAAATGATAAATGATATTTATTTTGTAAGTAGGTTAAACATAACACTTTTACACGTCCAATATTTCTTGTCATTTTAAGCTAGATGAAGCCGGTGTTTCCTAGCTGACTACCCTGAGAAGAAACACCGAAACAAACTCAGAGTACAAAGTCTCTTTTAAAGTCCATACAATCCGTACTGGTCAAATAACACACTGACTCGTACGATGTCATGACCTAACCGCACCCCTCGTTCCATGTCTATTGAGTAACGCTGTTTGAATATTCATTATTTCAGTTGTGAAACCGGATTCTCTGGGGGAAGGTGCGAAGTAAATACCTGCCAGCAGCACTGCTTAAACAATGGTATCTGTTACCTTAATGAGGATAATGAGCCGATCTGTCAGTGCACAGCAGCTTATGACGGTGAAAGATGCGAGATTTTCATTTGCAAAGACTATTGTTTGCAAGGAAACTGTAGTGTCGATACGGCGGGACAACCTAAGTGCAGGTAAAGCAGCAATCCATCGAATTAGAGGCAAAGATAATGTAGCCATTTCAATTAAAATTAATGCCTGCCTATTATTGTCGCCGTGGAGGGCAAATATATCTCTTCTCATTCAGGGAAGGTATCAGTTGCTGTCAGTACGCTTGCTGAAAGTGATTTAGGGCTTATGTTAATTTGAAGTCCGATTTCCCTCACTGATGTCAGAGTTGTTTAAGATACGTTTAACTTGTAGAACTTCCGAAAACTAGCAGGAGACGTGCAGCTCGTTCGCTAGTCATAAATTCACTTGGATTTATTGATTTATTTTCATTATTTCAGTTGTAATGCCGGCTATTTTGGGGAACGGTGCGAAGTTAACGCGTGCCATGGGCATTGCTTAAACAATGGTGAATGTTCTCTAAATGAGAAGGACGAGCCGGTCTGTCAGTGCACTACAGATTATGAGGGTGAAAGATGCGATGTTGATACAACACGCACTGATGCTCATGGCGACAACATGACGCAACAATTATTACAAGATCTGCACAGCGAAGTGAAGCAAGTAAGAGAAGATCTACAATGTGTCCTGCAACTCTACTCGGATAAACTTGAGGAGAATGCAACCAAGATCCAAATCTGCCAGGAGTCAATGAAGGATGCTTTACAAAAAAACAATGAAACAATGACATAACCATCATACATGAAGATCTGAAAAATAAAAACAAACTATACAGAGTAGGATCATTTATGCAACCAACTTGAAACATGTTACAGCAACCCGCGTGGACTCGTACATTTCCATAGCCATGCTTTTAACCTACAACAAACTCAGTGACATATTCTTGGTAGTTAATCAATGGTTAGATAACGATAACACTAAACCAAATATAATATTATTTATTATATAGATTTCTGATATAGACAAATAAAAAAAACTCGTTAACTAACTAAAAATATAAATAGTCAAAAGATGGCGTCGAAAAATTCCTCCGCATAGCTGGCCAGGGGCAGTACCCAAAGGGCTGGCAGCATTGCCACGCTGTATGGCAATGCTTATCCTTTGTCAAAGGTAAAAGCCAGCCCTTGGGTCACGCGAAGTCTCAACTAAACGTCTTGACAAATCTTTAGTAAGTTATGAGCACTCGGACCCCACGAACCGTGAGTATCAACCGCAAACTTACTTACTATAATACTTTATACTAAAACTTTCCACTATTATGGAATATCATCATTATTCAAGTAGTAAATCTGACCATTGGTTCTACGTACCCTTAGGAACGAGTGAAGGACGTTTGAAGCTTGTAAGGGTCAAAACAAAATTTACGCGGATGAAGTTGCATACGAAGTGCTAGTAAAACTAGAAATGTGTTAATTGCTAGCCTTTTTTATGACCTCTTCTTATCTCCGGGTATTTATTCTACATCCTTTATTAATACACACACACACACACACAGATCATATGTACCCATGAAATTAAAACATTTTATTTAACACCTACCATCCATGACACTAAGTTTATTTCACTGTTATAAGTGTAAGTAAAACATTTTATTAAGTGCATTTTTCAATAAATATTATCTTTATAGATAGAACAATAAAAAAATATTTCTTTTTCTCTTTCTTTCAAGAATATAATGAGGTTAACACCATTTTAGCGGTACAAATCATTTATGAAAACTAAAAAAAGGAATGGACCCAATATGAGGCCTTGAGGAACGCCCATTGCCGTTTCAAATTCTAGTGAGTTTACGCCATTCTCTTTAATTTTACCTGTTTGATATTGGTAAGCGAAGGCCGTATCCTAATACTATACGAGTAGTGCTCGAGTTTCAACACAAGCGTCTCATGGTTTTTGAGACGTCGCAGAAGATTTCAAAAGCATCGCTTGAATCTTCCCAGGCGTTAAAAATCTTCTCCCTTTGAAACGTCCTGTTATTCATGAAAGATAGTATTTTCATGAGAGTTGTGTAACATCTGATGAAGCATTCACTGTCAAAAACACCTTATTAAGGACTGGCAGAATTGACACAGGCCTATAATTGTTGGCTATCACTAAATTTGAACAATAGATGGGTTTACTGTGTTGTTAATAATATATCTACAAACTTTTCCTATTCAAACCAGACATTCACCAAAAATCTTCTAAGGATTTAATTTTATAATCCCCAATAACGTTATGTCTAATCACCGGTTTCTGAATATAAGTAATCGACGCGCCACAAATTAGATGCAAGTCAAGAGCGTACGTTTGGAGTTCGAAAACTCATTATTTTTTTAACTATTATCCTTGAGTTCATCGAAATAATGGTCCTATTATTTGGATTCTGTTACAATCTAGCCTTGTAACTATACTATGTAACTTATAGGATTTTTTATAAAGAATATGTCCAATAATACTTTTCTTATTGTCCTTTCTCCTACGTGCCTCGGAAAGCACGTTAAGTCGTTGATCCCGGCCGGCATTTGTTACGGATTGTCAGAGGCCAGAAAATCTGAGACCAGTCTTGCCAAGAAGTATCGCGTTACCGAGTTAATGAGTTTTGAAGTTCTGTTTGGCAGCCGCACCACATAAAATAAGTACTGCCCCCCTAGCCAAGTTACAAACGTTTCGTGTCGAATTCTATTCTCCAATCGGTAACGCCTCGGTTTTAGCAACTGTAGAAAACGATAAGTTGGTAGCCATGTTGTCGCGCCTGAGTCGGCCGCTCGTTCTACAATGTATTTAGAAAAACGACCTATTCTTTAGTCTCTGGCGATTGATCTTACAAACATCAAACAGGTTAAAATTTAAACTCTGTTTTAATGCTTTAAACATTTTAACAAAGGATGTAGCGTTGAACATTGTAGAAACGATAACAATAATTCATTCTATCATTTCGAACGATGTGAACTTGGCTACGAATTTTCTATTCGTTTGCTCTAACCACGTGACTTATAGTTGAGACGATTTCATTCTCATACATTTGATTCGTTTTCGACTAGCGTTAACGATTGTAGATTATCAACTTGGCTAGGGGGGCTGGTATTCAGCTGAATCCGGTTTGACTGGGAGCCGACCTCAATACAGTTGGGAAAAAGGCTAGACAGGTGATGATAACACTGATCTTCTTCATCATCATCATCAACAGCCTGTTGCAGTCCACTGCTGGACATAGGCCTCTCCAATTGCACGCCACTTAGATCTATTTTCGGCTTCTCGCATCCAGTTTCTGCCAGCCGTCCTGCGCAAATCGTCACTCCACCGTGCCTGAGGACGTCCTACACTACGTTTGCCGAGACGCGGTCTCCACTCTAAAACTCGTTTACCCCAACGGTTGTCTGATCTTCTTATTGTCTCTTTATTCGAATACACTTCGTTCTTGTGTTCATTTGGTAACACTCGGTCTACGTTCTTGAGTTTATCTTTAAATACCTAAACAAAACGAGTATAGGTTTTAATATTTTCTTAGATTATACAGTTACTTCTGTATTTCGTATGGATTTTATTTTCATCACAATTTTTAGTATATTTAAATCAATTTCACAATTCACAGGAACTTGGGGCACAAATGAAACAAGCAGTTTAATTATATTTACAAACATTAATCGTTTATTCGTTAAAGAAAAAATATAACACCCTCTTATAGTTTCAATATAAAGAAGGCACTGTATTTAAGGTGATCATTTTATATTTCACAATACATCGATTTATCAATATCGATAAAATGTCAAATCGAAAAAACTTTATCGATTTTATTGTACTTGGTTGTTTCTTCGATTTAGGCTCGTAAATTTAAAATAATAAATTGCATAAATATATTTTTGCAATATTTATGTGTTCATTTAAAAATTAACCCTATTTCACTGGTATTATTTTATCAATGATTCTTTATTTCATACCGATTGAATATAAATTGTTTGCTTTTTTACAAAGTCGATAGATGATTATTATTTATCAATTTATAAATAAAGAATGGTTGTTGCATAAATTTATGTATACATTTTCAGTTTTTTTTCCTCCAAGAACTACGTCTACTGGTACTTTATTATTTATTAAAAAGCTTGCTGTATTACAAAATAAAGACTAGTAGGTAATATTTTTTTTCTAATATTTTAAGTTAAAATGGAAGTATGCGATATTCTATATTTGTAAAGAACTAAGCACCTTGTATGGAACTATTGTAATATTGTAATAAATTACAGGCACATTTTTATTAAAATCTACTTTTATAACTGGTAATATAAATCTTATTATTATTTCGATTAACACTTTGAACGCTTTTACGACAAATTGATTTCAAATCAATAGTTTTAAAACAGCTTCGTATTTTAATATAAAAAGATAAATTGTTATTGTATGTCAGCTGTCTTTAAAGAATACATTTCTCTGTAAACAGTGCGAATAATATTAGAAAGATTTTAAAAATTGTGCGTTCAAAGGCATTATGGCAGCTAACTTGACTTGTAAATATTAGTCACTATTTATTTTAAAACTATCGACAAGTTTAGCTCTAGGATTTCATTATAAAAATAATATAAAAGAACTGAGTTGATAAAAAAGAAATGAGACTTTATAATGAGAGCAAAAAATTTGATTTTTTTAAATTAGTTTGGAAAATTATTTGTTTTAATAATGGATTCATTTATCAATGGAAATAATTCTTTCCTAAAGCATCACTTATCTCTAGAAAAATCACTATTATCATTTTTAAACTTATTATTGTACTTTTAACCATTTAGAAAGAAAGCGTTAGCATAATAATAAAATACAAGAAAAATCCTTAGTGTGACCGCCTTTAGCAATAAAATCAGAAAGCGATTGGTACTTTAATCTACAAATTAAATATTTTTAATAATTAATAAGCATAATTAATTGTAATACATAATTAACATAAGCTTATATATAACTAATGTGATCTTAATTACACTTTGGTAATATTTACCTATTAAAAAACTATATTTATGTGAGAAAATCGACTAATTAATAATAAACTAAAAGAACAGGAGCGGACTAAAGACTTACTAAATCCTTAAGAAGTTCAAATTTCTTTTCCAATTTTAGGAAAGATAAAAGATTCTAAACTGTTACGTTCATTTCATGATTTATAAAGTGATTAGTGCCTACTAAGTTCACTGTTTTATTAAAATTATAATGTATTTTAATAATAAATATTTACATAAGCACTGGTTTGAAGAGCTGTCATTTATCAAAAAACATTTTTGTTTTTATTAAAAGCTGCGTATTTCTTAAAATGCTGCGTTACGATTTCGAACAAAATTCACAGATTTTCGAATTTCACGTTTTCGAAATGTTTTTTTTTTTAGTTGATATTTTATAGTGCGTTTGATGCCAACAATAGGTAGTAAAATTTTAAGTATCTTCGCTTTACATAAGTTTCAAAATTTTCACTTACGCTAAAATAAAAATTAATTTCCTTACCATTTATTCTGTACAATAATATATAATGAAAACACATGGAACGGAGACAAAACAAGCAGAATTAACGGTACGGAACCCTACATAGCTCATATTATTTGTATATTGAGTACATACATAATATATACTGCGTGGTTTTAATGTACAGATTCTGTCCCATAAATGTACTTATACAATTGAAGATGTCCAGACTTAAAAAAAAAAAAAACAGAAAATATCTTAGAAATATTTTTTACTATTTTTTTTCATCTTTTCTTTCGAATTTCGAAGCATTTAAAATTTTTAACAGCGGAGTTACATCGTTTTGTCTCGGATAAACATCGAATACTTTTGATAACAATAAATAAGTTATGCTAGTTAGTTTAAAGCATTCGAACAAGAAGATACATCAGGACAGTCGATAGCGCGGAGTGCACTGGCCGGATGGAATGCGCCGCGTTGTTTTCACGAACCACTGTAAATAAAATATGAAGATGAAAATCAATAAAATTATTATACTTTTTTTATACGGATTTTTTCAAGGGAGCTCGTGGCTAAAGACTAACAGCCGCACAGGTCGATCTTCAAGGTTAAGCAACGCTTGCCGTAGTTGATCTGTGGATGGATGACCATCTTAACATACTGAGTTTCCCCCGTGCCTCGGAAATCACGTTAAGCCGTTGGTCCCGGCTGTCATTTGTAGATCGTTGGCAGTCGTTACGGATTGTCAGAAGCCAGTAAATCTGACACCAGTCTTGCCAAGAAGTACAGAGTTATCCAGTTAATGTGTTGTGCAGGTCTGGTAGGCAGCCGCTCTACGTAAAATTCTGGTATTCAGCTGAATCCGGTTTGACTGGGAGCCGACCCCAATATAGTTGGGAAAAGGCTAGGCAGATGATGACGAATTATTAAACAAAGATAAAAAAATAAATTACCTGAAGCAGTCTGGATATACAGCGACTGAGGATCTTCTAAATAAAACAAAAAAAAGCAAAAAATAAAACATGTTATTTATCACAAAAATAAAATAGCAAATAAAATGTTAAAGACACATATGTTACGTAGATTTTATTTAAAAAAGGAAAAAGAATCAGCACACTAGGATTTAATTTCACCCATGAAACTAAACGAGTTATACCTAATTTGCGTTTAAAACCGACATTACGGTCGATTATGAAGTTTGTTCAGTACAATAAGGAAAAAAAAAACAATAATGACTACAAAATTACGACTGTCAATTTGGTTTTCCACATTTTAAAAGATTAAAGACAAGACTTTGCTTAGCATTGTCACAGCATAGGGAACGTGCAGAAACTATAGGTGGCAGCACAGACGCGTCAATGTCAAGAATATTTTACTTATAAGTTTCAAATTTGCAACACTAGATGGCACAGTCTACTTCATGCACGTTTACCTAAACGGAGGGTGCAGGAAGTATAGGTGGCAGCACAGGTCACATATTTACAACGTAAACGTTTTAGATTTGCAACACTAGATGGCATAGTTTACGCCGTGCACGTTCTCTATAGGCTGAATTAAATAAAAATCAAGAAAATAATGTTAAAACTGGGCCAAATGAATGAGTTCTACACACGTGTTTAGAGATTATGTCCAATATCAAACGACAACACTAATTTCAGTATACTTACGAATAGTAACAGTAATAGGTTCGTTGGAACCTCCCCAACTCTTGGAGTTCTTGACCTTCACGACGGCCAAGTAGGTTCCAGGCTGCAGTTGTTTGTCTTCGAGGGTATAGCTGATGTCGTACTTGTGGTACCTGCCTTCTGGGACCGGTACGCTAAGAGTCATCCATTCACCGTCCTGGGGAACAACATATCGTTCGTTTGAAAAAAAAAAACGTTTTTTAACCTATAAATACAGTCCTACTAAAAATGATGATCTTTCTAACGAACATGGTTGCATAATGTTATGACGTCAAATTGGCGGGGGTGCGGGGTAGTATTGTCCGATTTAAAAACATTTACAACAGATTTAAAAACTGGAAATCGCTCTCCTAAAAGATTTTTTCAGTTAAATACCCTGTTCATCTGAACCAACGATATTATGCTAAAGCCTTAATTAAAATCGACGCGTCCTCCACTCCTTTCGGATCGAGACGATGCTGATTCTTAAGCATTTAATGTGCAGTAGGCTGTCACAAATATCGCGGTATCTGTGGCATTCATTACATCCTCAATGGTATTTTTGTACTGGGCACATTTGGTATCAAGGGGGTCAGTAAAAACCTGTTTTGGAAATTTGCTGGCCATAACAAAGATAAGATTTCGATTAATTCCAATTAACAACCAGGTGTGATTGCCAATTTGATTGAGTCCAGTCGAGTTTTGTTAGTTTAATTTTAAATGTGAAACTCAATGGCTAAATGGATTTGCTTGAAGTTGGCACACGGATGGCTGAGGTCAAATGTCAGCATAGAAGACGGGCCCCATAGGGTCCGCGCCTGCTAGGGTGCAGGAACTTGTTCGAATGAGTCACCATGTCCCTGGTACGCGGCTAGCATTAGGAGGAACACGGATGGGTTTTAGATGGATCAGTAAGAGTCTGACACTCCCTTCCACTCCGCCCAGAGCGGGAGAAGTCATATGATGATTAGGTACCATCCATAAAAAAGATAGGATAGGACAGTTTTTATCTCTGGATGACGCTCGCTTGGTATAATTTATCATTTGTTTCCACAACCACCGCGGGTAGAAGCTAGAAGTTTCTGACAGCCAAGCCGTATGCCTTACAGCAAGCAATTATATTAATCTAAACGTTTTGGGAATACTTTCAGTGTCCTTGCCATAGTCTGTGTTTCCTAATAGTCCTTTGGGTCTTCAAAATTTCCATCAGGTGAAATTGTGGCCAGACGCGAACCAATAAATAATAAAAAAAAAACTAAGGAAAAAGGAAATATTTAGCTTACATCGTTGGTAGACTTGAGCTGAACTTCCATCTCCTCAAGTGCTTGATGCGAGTGGACTGTCCAGGTCATCTTGGGTCCATCGACGTCCAGGTCTTCAACCACGGGGCTTTGGACCAGCTCTATGGACCGGTTGTGCGAGCCGTACATATTTTCAGCCTGAAATATAAAAAGAATGATGACTATTTGCTACGATAATTTTTCGTGTTTCATGTATATATGTATGTATGTAGCCAAATAAGGCGCGAGGCGAGGTGCGGAGCTCGTGGCTAAAGAATAACAGCCGCGTGGGTCGATCTTCAAGGTTAAGCAACGCTTGCCAAGGTTGGTCTGTGGATGGGTGACCATTTTAACATAGCGAGTTTCCTCCGTGCCTTGGAAAGCATGTTAAGCCGTTGGTCCCGGCTGTCATTTGTAGATCTTTGGCAGTCGTTATGGATTGTCAGAAGCCAGTAAATCTGACTCCAGTCTTGCCGTGTTACCCAGTTAATGGGTTGTGGAGGTCTGGTAAGCAGCCGCTCCACGTTAAATACTGGTATTACGGAACCGTTCACTATGCGTGGTCTGACACGCACCGGCCGGCCAGTTTTTCTTTCTTTCTTCTTTCTTCAATTTAAATGCTATCTTACCTCACAGGTAAAGGTGCCAAAGTCACTGTCCACGCTGGGTGTCACCGTCAGGTTCGAGTGTGAACCTTGCGTGTTGATAATGTACCGAGCTGCGTTGTCGTCAATTAGAACGCCGTCTTTGTACCAACGCATCTGTGGCCTGAAATCAAATAGGAAATTGTCAGAATGCTACTAAAAGAGTCATACAGTCAACTCAAATGGCAGTCGAGAGCATGTCATGCTCACACAAATGTTTCGCTGATGGTGGCGCGTGTGTCGGATCATTCGGTTCCATAGAGTTATATTGTCTTTGTTCGGTTCCCTTCAAAATGGTTGAGCTAAATGGTGCCGATACACGCGTCATGTTCGTGAACGGGCGCCGTCGGTTGAAACTGGTCACCTCTCACAGAACATACTATTAATACCGGTGTAGAGTGCCATCTCAGGGGATTTTTAAGCCAACCTGCCACGCGTAGCGCCATCTGAATTTCTTGTTCCGTACTAACCATACTATATACCTATACCTACCAGGTGCACTATACTTCAATTTCAATTTTGTTTACTTCTATTTTCCACAGTTATAGATTTTATCATTTCATTAAATCTAAAATCATAGAAAATGCACATAATTCTGTAAAATAGTTTGTAAAGGTTATTTTCTAATAAAACAAGCTCGTTTATAGTCAATACAGAGATTTATTTGTCTGTTCCTAAGTTTATATTGTTCACATTTGCATTTTTCACATGAAAAACGTCGACAAACTTATTTAAAATAATTAACTTGTTTATTATTGCTGCAAGTGCAAAACTGTGCAGATACCGTTTTTTCTTTTGACAATTTCGAATTTTGACATTTATGATTTTTTATCGAAATCAATTAAAAATTGATAAACCAAGAAAAAAAGTAACCTCGTAATTCAAGTCTTTAAAATTAAACTAAGATAATGCAAACAAATTAGAAATTATAAACTGCAATTCTCAACAACTATTTAGTCTAAGTCGTTAGTAGTGACATCTAGTGTCTATATGTAAATTATTTGCCTTTAGTGAGGAACATGATTAGTAGATGGCGTACGTAAAATAATTGCTTTGAGCTTGAAGGTAACATTACCCCCCGTTCACCTCTTAACTGCCACTGACTTGTTTTAATTTTTATACTTTGAATTGTTTTTATAGTTTCTTTTTTTTTTTCTTTACATTGTCCTCACATATGGAAGCGACCAAGGATGTAACCAAGGTTATGTAATACAGAAAATGATTTAAAAGAGTGTCCGTGGAGTTTCTTGCACGTTCTTCTCCATAGATACATATCTACGCTTTGGAACGTGCAGATAGTTTTTTCTCATCTCTTTTGACTGACCGACCGTGACATAAATGCTTAGAGTTTAAGTTTGATGAGCTAGTGAAGTGCTCTTCGTGATCTTTTCTGGCATGGCAGAATGGGAGCCGACCCTAACATAATTAGGAAAAGGCTAAGAAAAATGATTAAATTCTTAAATGGATTTTATGGCGGCGAATCCATTTTTAGCGCAAACTGAACTTTATTACGCCGGGATCGTCATTTTGTCGGTACCGGCTGTCGCTGAAAATCAGCGCTTAGACTCAGTCTCGTACAAGAGTCTTAGCATTATGCTGAGCGACAGCCGTTTTGCGCAAATGTGACGCATACCTTCCCAACTTTTAACGATTATTTTTGTTTTAGTTTTAAGCTTTATTTTTAAATTATTTGGTGTGCGTCATGCTTGGCGCAAATAAACAGTTTTTCTTTCTTTCTTCTTCTTTCTTCTTTCTATTACGGTTAATTTTCCAAAAACACAACTCTTTACAATAGGGATGTTTCCTGAGTGAAAAAACATAACCGTCAGTTAGATTATCGAAAAATATTGCACACGTATTTTATTGCTTAATCAAATCTATAAAAGTTGACGAAGATATAAAGCATCAAAGATCATGAGTGGGGCTTGTGACGTTACGGCGTGGTAAAAATCGTAGTACGCAGTGACGTCACACGAGTTTTCAACGCACTATCGTCTTCGATTTTTGTTAACGTGAAAAAAGAAAAAATACGTGTCCAATATTTTTTGGAAATCTATCTGACGGACTAATTAGATTTTTTTAGTGAACTATACTATTCTAATATGTTTTAATTACCAGGCTCCCTCATGAGCGGAGCACTGCAGAATAGCTTCAATCTGGAGGTCAGAGTTCACAATGGTCCTCGGTACATGGACTTGAGGCTTGCCTGTAAAAGAAAACATATGGCAACTTATATTATCTTACTACTACTATTGTAAATGCATTCCCACTGCTGGGGCACAGGCCTCCTCTCTAGGAGAGGGAATGGGCCGTAATCCACCACGCGGGCCCAGTGCGGGTTGGTGAATGTCACATGTCTTCGAATTTTTGGTTCTAGGACATGCCGGTTTCCTCACGATGTTTTCCTTCACCGTTTTGAGAGCAGTGGTGATGAAATAAGTAATGCGCCTGGCTGTTGCCTACAATTCGTAAGTCGGGGCCGTTACCACTTGGCCACCACTACTCATAAATGCGAAAGTTCCATAAGATAAGAAATTTTATTTGTAAAACATGAGTACAGAGATATGGATATTTCCATCATCAGAAATGAAATGTATTTTTGGATGGATGGATGGATGTTTGTCACTCAATCACGCCTGAATGGCTGAACGAATCTGAACGAAATTTGCCATAGAGATATATCATAGTCTGAATTATCCGGGGAGTATATATTCTTGAGATAGTTTCGGACATTCAAGTGGCCAAAGCAGCTGATGAATTAGAAGCTATTAGGTTAATATTCTCACACGGGAATCTTCGGTAGGTCTCACAGAAGAGTTTACAAGGTCCCATAAAAAGGGAGCAACAACTGCAATATTGCCACGAACGAAATGGCGGGCGCAAATCTGGTTTTAAACATCCCTCTCCCTCTCCTTAGGAAACTAAGCTAGGGTCCTATTCAGCAGTCTGAATATTCAGGACTTCATCGCGTCCACAGGCCACTTCAGGCCTTCAGGCGTTCACGAAGATGTAGCGGTGTAATTAGCCCTTACTCATCTCTATGGAACGAGCTCCGTGGAGTGAAGGTTTTTCTGGAGTAACTGGAGTCATATCTGCACGCAATTTATGCCGCAAGTGTGCGAGGGAACATCGGTGTGGTTACAGCCAGTAAAAGTCTGGTCCAAGGGACAAAAAAAATCCACCACGAAAAATGGATGGTTGAGTAATTAAAGAAGAGCAGTGGTGGCCGAGTGGTAACGGCCCCGACTTACGAATTGTACATCGCGGGTTCAAACCCAGCCAGGCGCATTACTTTGTGTAATTAATTTAATCACCACTGCTGTCAAAATGGTGAAGGAAAACATCGTGAGGAAACCGGCATGTCCTAGAACCAACAATTCGAAGACATGTGACATTCACCAACCCGCACTGAGTTGGTTAATGTCACATGTACACCACCCGCGTAGTGGATTACGGCCCATTCCCTCTCCTAGAGAGGAGACCTGTGTCCCAGCAGTGGGAACATTAAAAGGCTGATTATAAGTAATTAAAAAAGTATATACTGTGTTCTTACCGGTCACTGAAACGGTGATCTGTGCTGTGTGATTTCCAATCTTGTTGATGGCATAGCATAAATAATTTCCAGCATTCTCCTTCTTCATATTTTTGATATGCATGGAATAAACGTTGCCGTCGACTTGGAACTCAGCGTTCTTTTCATTCAGGCGTTCATTCTGTAAGAGAGAAAGAGATAGTTATAGTTTTGCCTAGGGTGCTTTACGTATGCTAAACAAGTGTTCATCTGCAATTCCCTGACCCAAGAGAGTTGTAGGGAAACCAGCACTCTTAGGAAAAACAAACACAGACCGCGTTCCGTATACCGACCTCGCCGACGAGGTCCATCGCGACGCCCCCGTCAAAACCCGCTCCGACTTTAGCCTAACGAGCCAGCCCGCGCTGCTGAGCCATTAGCGTTAAATCCCCAAAATAATATCAACCTGACCCAGCCTGTCCCTTGCTGCCCTCCCTCAATAACCCCGCTAAGCCGAGGCCCGTGCCCCACAGGGGATGCCCTTAGCGAGAAGTCATTTAGTTTTTAAGTAGTTCTAAGCCCTGGCTGGGGGCCTTAAATACATTTGAGGCCACCACAGGTAGATTCGGTTAAACAGTAACCAGCCTTAGTGTGCTGAACTGCGAGTGGTCCTATCAAAAAAAAAAAAACTTCTGTAATTGTTTAATCATGGAAGCTCTTGATGAGAAAAGTCATTCACTTTCTGTGGGACTTTTACACCTGTTTAAGTACAATGAAATCGAATTATTCATAGACTTGTCGGCCACAAGGTTAAACCGGTGCTGGGCTGGTCACATCTACCACATGCCAGAGAAGTAATGGGTAAAAATAGCAGTGGAACCAAGGAGATAGTGTGATGATCTGGTACAATAGAGTAGTTAACTAAAAAGATTGGATAAGTCCGTCAGATAGATTTCCAAAAATATTGGAGACGTATTTCTTGTTTTTTCACATAAACAAAAAATGAAGACTCGTGTGACGTCACTTCGTGCTACGATTTTTACCACGCCGTGACGTCACACGCTCCCACTCCTGATCTTTGATGCTTTTTATCTTCGTCAGTTTTTATAGATTTGATAAAGGAAAAAATACGTGTCCAATATTTTTCTATAATCTAACTGACGGACTGATTAGAATCTTATTTTTTTAATCAGGAAACATCCCTATTCTCAGAGGCCTAAAATAGCAGACGAAGAGCACAAGTAAAGAGAGGACTTTGCCCGTGCCAGCTTATGGGTCATGAACGAATGCTATAAGTATTAAGTTGACTGTGGGCCCATAACCTCAAATGTATATATAAATTAACATGACACCGGAATTCTGCGATTTTAAATCTATCGAGAAATTTAATTTAAAAAATCTGATTAGTTAAATCTTGTTAGATGTTCAAAGAAAATTAACCGAAGTATAAACATAATTTTGGCAACTCTGATGTTACGCGGTTTAGGGGAGACTTTTTTACTAAGTTTGAAGTTGTATCAAGTTCAAATATTACCAGTGACAATTGCACAAGTCCTTAACAATAAGTACCTATATGTTTTAAATCCCAGTGAAATCCGGGATCTCAGGCGTGTCCAATTTATCTATGTAAACATGACGCAAGTACCTACCAAAAAATAGCTCTGTCTGCTTAGTGATCACTGGTCGATAAATATATACATATATACAGTGTGAAATTTTAATGGTTGTTTTCCCGAAGCGAAATGAGTTTGTATCGGTAATACAATCGATTTATATATATAAAAATAAAAAATATTAGACTCCATAAATGGCAGATTAACAATTGTGATAAACAAAACTCGAAAGCTACTTGAACCAAAAGTAGTGCATCGCGCGAACATTTATTATTCACTCTTCCTTTGTAATTTGCCGACAGCGCGTGTAGGTAATCTACCTACGTTATGTCTAGTGCACTACTATTGATTCTCGCTTTTTCGAGTTTATGAACACTTTTTTAATGATTTGAAAAAAAAAAAACATTCTTTTTTTTTAGTTTAACTTTGTGTTTCGATAGTACTACTGATGGGTAATCGGCCTGCCGCGGGAAAACAACCATTAAAATTTCACACTGTATATATAGTTTAATATTAAATTTTTATTTTGAATAATTTATTTAATATGCTAAAATTTAAATATAAAACTAACAATTATGTTATCAACAGCATTATTCACAGAAAACAGGAAAAATATTAATCGCGTGCGTCAAAGAAAACTTAAAGTTAGAATAAAATAATTCAAATAAGTTAAGTAAAGTATATCACCATAAAGTTCAATTAATAAAAAATAAAAATTTGGTAAGAATTACTATATATAAAATGACAATGGTAAAAAATTCCAATGGTGAATAATTTAAATGTATGTTATATAAAATGTATTATCATTTTTTTTATTTTATATATTATTAATTGTGATTATTGTGTTATAAAATAAAATAACTTAATATTATGCACAAGAGGGCGCAATCTAAAGCTTATGCGCTCTTTATCGTAGCTACGACCGGAAGTTTCTATCTTAAAATCATTTACTAAAATTAATACGAGACACGACTAATAATTCCCGTTTCATGGAATCGCCGCAATCTAAACATAGTTATTTTGTTCTTATTATGACAAGTAACGGAAGTGAGGGGTTTAATAATAAATAGGACGGCTAGATATTACCGTCGTCCATTAGAAAATGTTCTTGTATAACTGTTGGAAACATTGTTGTAATGTTTCTTGGTACAAATATGGATTACGGAAGAGCTTTTGGTCTGAGTCCAGGGAAATGGATAGCTTTTTCTTAGTTGTAACAGGGCCATAGACTAAAAAGTATTTATAAATGTTTTTTTTTTTTAATTTGTAATCATCAAATGACTCTTTGGCTGGCCATATTAGTCGTAGAACCGACAACCGTTGAGGTAAACGAGTTCTAGAGTGGAGACCGCGTCTCGGCAAACGTAGTGTAGGACGTCCTCAGGCACGTTGGAGTGACGATTTGCGCAGGACGGCTGGCAGAAACTGGATGCGAGAAGCCGAAAATAGATCTAAGTGGCGTGCAAGTGCAAGTGAGAGGCCTATGTCCAACAGTGGACTGCAACAGGCTGTTGATAATGATTGATGAAATGACTCTTTTTGCTCTTGGCGGAGTGGAAAGGAGTGTCAGACACCTACTGACTAGACTTTTAAACATACATGAGTTTAGCTATTTAAAGCTCCCTCTCTGCTACATAAATTTATTTATTTTGCTGTGCCCCCATAATTATCTCATTTTTCTTTTACTTACCACCTAAGTGCTCATTGAGGAATGCATAGAAAGCTTCAGTACTGACTAAAACTCGCCCGCGTTCCTCCAAATAGTAAATACCCTTTGCGATTGAGGGCCGCGGTAACTCTTTCAAACAATTCCGTAACCCTGGTAGGATTTATACTAGCTTAACTGCACTCTCCACGAAAGTATTTCCTTAACTTTTTGTATGAAACCAAAACGGTAAGTATACTCACTTGCCCGTTCCTCTCCACAGACCATACAACTGATGGTACGGGTGAGGCGGTGATGTTACACGTCACTGTCAGGTCAGCACCCACTGTGAGATTGCCACCATTTGAGGCAGACATTTCTGGAAAAAGAATACATTCATTTAAGTCACACGCGTCCCTTCATTCGCTTGGCGCCTGGCGTTTCTGCCTTGTGACGTCATGTGGTAGCAGTGCTGTTTTTCTCTAGCTAGATGGTTTATACTTTAACTAGCAGCGCCTCGCGGTCCAGTAGTTTTTGAGTTTATTTGTTACATACATAATCATAAAAATACAAATCTTTCCTCTTTATAACATTAGTATAGATATATGTACATTTTTAACTGAAGCATTGAACACTTACGCTTACTTACTCTCAAAAACAGGGATCGCTGGTGTTGGCAACAAATCAGCCAAGCTGAAGTGAGATTGGGCGGGTCATGTATGGAAGATGCATCAGGATAAATGGGACAGAGTCGTCACAAATTGGGAGCAAAAGGACGGGCGTCGTCACTGAGGAAGGCCCAAGAAACGCTGGCGTGACGACTTGGAGGCGTTCATGACGGATTGGTCGGAGAGGACACACCGGGAAGAGTAGAAGGCTATGGGGGACACCTTTGCCCAGCAGTGGGACAATGCTACAATACTCTCTCTCTCTTTCTCTCTCTCACACACACACATTTTAAATTTATTTTTAATTGTTTTCATTTAATCTATACTATAATAATATAATAAAGCTGAAGAGTTTGTTTGTTTGTTTGTTTGAACGCGCTAATCTCAGGAACTACTGGGTCGAATTGAAAAATTCTTTTTGGATTGAATAGACCATTTATCGAGGAAGGCTTTAGGCATCACGCTTAAGCCAATAGGAGCGAAGCAGTGATAAAGAATGTTTTAAAATCGGGGATTCCACGGAGACGAAGTCGCGGGCAGCAGCTAGTCTATACTAATATTATAAAGCTGAAGAGTTAGTTTGTTTGTTTGAACGCGCTAATCTCAGGAACTACTGGTCCGATTTCAAAAAATCTTTCAGTGTTAGATAACCCATTTATCGAGGAAGGCTATAGGCTATATATCATCACGCTAAGACCAATAGGAGCGGAGCAGTCATGAAAAATGTGACACAAACGAAGTTGTGCGGACAGCTAGTGTAACATAAGTACTTTGTTCGCCCACTGTACGTACCAATATTTTGTAACCGCAATAAGACTCATTATTAATAGATACTCTATCCTAAGATACAGACAGGTTTCGTGCCTAGTTTAGGAAAGGAACCTATGATCTATAATATATTTGTTGTACTGGTTTTTCGTTATAACATTTAAGTATATAAGACATCTCTCTATGCCATGTCCAAACTACTTTTAGAATAAAATAAAAAAAAATATTATACAGGCTGATTTTTTTTTATATATTTATTTATTATACAGGTTGAAAATACAATTAAAAATTACTTACTAAGGATCTTGGGTTCCTGGGTAACCAGAAGTGTGTGGTTGACGGAGACTGGGTAGTACTCGTGTAACGTCGTACACCTGAAGATTCCGCTGTCCTCAATTTCAGCATTCTTGATCAACAAATCCTTGCCTCCATTTGACGACGCTCTAGAATTAAAAGCAATGGTTTATCAAGTTTTTATTATTTACAAATACATGCAAATTTATTATACAGCGTCATCATCTGCCTAGCCTTTTCCCAACTATATTGGGGTCGACTGGGGATTCAGTGGAATACCAGTATTTAACGTGGAGCGGCTGCCTACCAGCCCTCCACTACTCAATAACTGGGGAACACGGCACTTCTTGGCAAGACTGGTGTCAGATTTTCTGGCTTCTGACAATCCGTAACGACTGCCAACGATCTACCAAATGGCTGCCGAGACCAACGGCTTATATTATTTTTCCTGTTTATCAACTTCGAAATAAAATCGACTGCCCCAAAGGGAACGTGCAGAACCTATAGGTGGCAGCACAGGTGCGTCAATGTCAAGTATATTTTACTTATAAGTTTCAAATATGCAACGCTAGATGGCACAGTCTACTTCGTGCACGTTCCACTAAACGGAGGGTGCAGGAAGTATAGGTGGCAGCACAGGTCAATTATTTACAATGCAAAAGTTTCAGAATTGCAACACTAGATGGCATAGTCTACGCCGTGCACACGCTCTATCTATACATTTCTGTGTGCATAACTCGACAAAATGTACTGTAAAACTAATATATTTTTCAGAATTTTTGATGTATTAATTATATTGCATTTGTAAATACCAAGTTATTGTTATAAGTCGTTTACCTATTGTACATATCTTCTTGTAGTTGTATTCTTTTGTAAAATTACCTTCTCTATTAAATGTGAAGCAAACAAACATAAATTTGTTGATAAATGCAAATAACTTACATGGAATATCGGTCGCTATCGCTATCAATCAACTTATTTTTTCCTAAGAAGTACTCCTCGTTGTTCCTATGCCAGGTGACCACGGTACCATCTGTAAAGAATAAAAAGAAGATTAAAGAGTTATCTTCTATATATATAAAAGTGAAATACCAGCAGCCCTACCGTGACGTCTTAAACCCATCATGCTTCCTGTGTCAGAGAGAGCCGGAGTTATTCAAGACGAATATCACTATCCCTTTTTCACACTGAATCATGATAGCATTGGCACTTCGTAGTACGGCCGCAGTCACTGATTAATCATTCCTGCAAACTTAAAATTTGGCAGCTAGGCTTCTTATAGGGTGTAGACATCCACTAAGAACGGATTTTACGAAACTCCATCCCTAAGAGGGTAAAACGGGGATTGAAATTGATTGTACTAAATCTGCACAGATGAAGTCGCGGGCGGTGTGTTAGCCTCGTATAAAGGTGCCATCGGCATCGGGAGCAAACGCCTATAATTTAATGTAATAAAATAAATGCCAATTTTGAGCATTCGCCTGTATCTGCATAAGGTTTTTTCACAGTAGACTGATGTCAGATTTCTGGCTTCTGGCAATCCGTAACGACTGCCAAAGATCTCCAAATGACAGCCGGGACCAACGGCTTAACGTGCTTTCCGAGACACGGAGAAGTCTCATTACGTTAAGATGGTCACTCATCCATAGACCAACCTCGGCAAGCATTGCTTAACCTCGAAGATCAATCCATGCGGTTCATATAATTATGCCACGAGTTCCACCGCAAAGAAAAAATATTACAACTTAATTTATAAGATTCCAAGATGTCTTCCACAAACAAACCAGTGTCGCCTTCCTGGTGAAAGCCATAAAATCTAACTTACATTGTGATAGACACACCGACATGACCATTTACGATTGCACTTAATTACAAAGATAGCCAAATCCGTTCGTTAACCGTCTGACAGTTAGCCGGAACCAGCGCACGCGCAGGCGCCAACAGGAAGCCCCACCATTTTGTTTTAAACATTTTTTATTGCGCAATGAATCATGGCTGATATTTTTTGAATTCGGAACGGGGAAAAGAGGACGTGTGGATGTGTATTTTTGGAAAGAGGATGCATTTTTATGCAGTCTGAGCAAATTTGAATAAACTTTTGCAAGTCATATGTGACTTGTGTTAGTGTTTGTTCCGTCCGGTTATCTTCCCGTTAGATACTTTATGGAAGAAATTAGACTCGTTAAAATGTTTAATACGAGTGTAGTCATTGAAGTTTCCTTTCAACATTTTTTTTCAAGGAATCTGGTAGTCCGAATATTTGGATAACAGAGCTCAAAAGGCCGTAAAAGTGACTGATTATAAGCTAACGCCAACTTTTACTCTCACATCATATTGGCTTAAAGAAGGGTTAAGATAAAGAGATGGGCAGACTATGGACTCGGTCAACTGTCTAGTTGACCGAGTCCATAGTCTGTCAGTTTGCAAAAATCAACTGTCTAGATGTCCTATGGTAGAAGGGGTCGGTGGGATGAGGACGTGGAGTTCATGGGAACACTCGCCGAAGTACAATCTGTAGAAGACTGACTAGCAGGTGACCTTGTGGCGATGACCCAGGCTATGAAGTTTGGCATTAACCAGTATAATATATTCACCAATATTCACGTGGCCGAAGCCTCTGGCTAATATAAAATAAGAACTGATGTAGTATGTGACAGGTATACTCACTTTCAGGATTAACTTTGCATTGTAATGTGACCTCTTCTCCGGCTCTCACCTCGTACGCAATTGGCTTCGTCTCTATAACTGGAGGAGTAGTGTACTCTGAAAATAATTGGTCAGTGTTAATAATGGAACTATTTCTATGTCAGAGAGGAACTAGTTATTTGTATAGAGGTATGGGCAACAGGGTGTAAAGTCCCGTAAATATCCCAATGGTTGATATTTGGGCTGTTGTATTTGTTCTTATCGTGCAAAGAACTTTGCTACCGCGATGTAGGTTTTCTTGACGTCAGGCCTCTAGATCAATGTTATTGTGGCGAGATCGCCATTAATCACATGTGACTAAAAACATTCTCATTTTCAAGCATCTTCGCGGAATTACTAAGAAGCAGTTTTAGATTGAGTATCTAGAGCTAAGAACGTGTCAAATCCTACTTGAATGCCAAAAATTTACTGGTTTTCAAGCTGCTAAAGTAGAAATGAACAAAACATCAACTTAAGGACGGTGATGGTGGCTCATCGGAGTGGATGCGAGAAACCGAAAATAGATCTAAATGGCGTGCAATTGGAGAGGCCTATGTCCAGCAGTGGACTGCAACAGGCTGTTGATGATGATGACGATGGAGTTTCCTCAATCTGATTAGGTATGTTGCTTCTAAGCAAGCAGGGATACTTTTTCTTTCATTGTTACCGCAGTCAGAATGTCACTTGTCATGCTAGCCTTTTGACATGGGACAAGCAGTCTTGTTTCCGCCTTGGATTTGTTTGCACTCCAGTTTTTTTTTAATTAAAATCCCATGAGGGACAATTCCTTATGTGAATGTGGTCTGGAGGAAGGTACTCTGGAGCATTTGTTTTTTTCCCGCCATCGTTTAATATTTCCCCTTTACGATTTACTCCATTCTGATAAGATAAGATAAGATAAGATAAGATTTATTTGCCCAAACATGTGTATACATGCAATAATGCTAACTGCATGCAAGATAACAAAAAGGAAATTGGTTCAGACATGTTTGCCACATACATGGCGTGCAAATGTTTTGAACAACAGATTGTGATTTATACATCTTTCAAAGCAGAAATTTACAAAAAAATAATTTAATATATGACTTCACAATTAGCAACTCGGTAATTAATGTCAAAGTTGAAAATTATAAATCAAAATTGAAAATAAAAAGGAATTAATAATACAATATGTCAAAGTGTACACAGTCAAGTCAAAGTATTTGATAAAATAATAATTGAAATCTGTAGTAATTATAATGTCTAAGATCGTGCAGTCAAATTATAAAAAAAAATAAAAAATATGATTATTTATATACTAAAACATAGATATGTAAAATATAGTCAGAATTTCTCAACTAAAAACTCATTAATATTATAATAAGCCTTATCTGCTAGAAAATTAATTAGTCTCTTTTTGAAAGCTACATCATTTAACTGCTTCCAGGTTTTTGGAAGTTTATTATAAATTTTTGGAGCCATGCAAAAGACACTTTTGCGCATAAGTGCAGTTCTATATTGTTGTAAGCAAATTTGGGTACTGTCACGTCTATTACGAGGGAATCGATCTGCCATGCGAGGAAATAGGCAAGGGTTGGATCTTACGAACATCGCATTTTCTAATATATATAATGAAGGCAGGGTCAAGATTTTATATTTTTGAAAATAAGGCTTGCAACTCTGAGTGGTTTCAAGTTTGAACATCGACCTAATGCAACGCTTTTGAGTTTTAAATTTTGATGTTCTTTTGAACCTCGCTTCGCAACAAAAACTTACCAATCGTAAATGAGAACCGACCATCATTACCTTTTCGAACCTTTACATTGGAAAATCATCGAAAGTTAAACGATGGGGCCACAACACAAAAAAAGCAATCTGGTTTACCTGTATCGTTCATGGTTTCGTCGTCAACTGCTTCATCTCCAAGCTGGGGATCGTCATAGTTCTCATCTTCTGATGCTTGCCGCCGGTGCATCGAGTGGGCTTCTGTAACAAAAGTTACGATATATATTTAATTAGTGTTGCTTAGGCTCTCTCAAAACCGTGAAAGAAAACATTGTGAGGATATCTCAGAACCAAACAGGTTGGAGCATTCTGTTGGGTTATTTCTATATTTTTTGTATGATGTCGTGTTATTCAATGAGTGAAATTATATTGATATTTTTTATCGTTTTCTTGGCTTACATATTTTTTGTAACGTTGCTTTATCTATATATCTTAAATTTACATATGGCAATCACCAACCCGCTTTAGGCCCACGTGGTGGAATAGAGCCCACTGCATCAAACATCGAGAAGGCCTGTGTACCAGCAGTGGGATCAGCCTGCGACATTCCCACTACCTGATCATACATAACATTGTACGACTAGAACTTTACCCGCGGCTTCCCTCTCTTGGCCGGTCCACCAGGCACCGCAATTCATAAACATTGGCCAACAATAATAAACCATTAATGAGGTTTTTTATTTCTCGAGTTTTTCACAGCTCAATATTTTCAGGATGGCATAGTAGTCCCATTCGCTTAAATGCAGTATTTTCTAAGCTTGGCATAATCCTTGAGCTATTTATATGAATTTATCTACTAATTATTTCAATTGCCTTGTGCCTCTTTGCTATTAAAACAAGTCTGAATACTTTTGGAGCAATATTTAGAACGTAGATCACTGGCATGTAAGTTTCAAATTCACGCCTTTTTTCCATGTCAAAGTCAAAGTCAAAACGATTATTTAAATTAGGCCATTAAACGGCACTTTTGAACGGTCAAAGTCAAAACGTTTATTTCAATTAGGCCATTAAACGGCACTTTGGAACGTCATCATTAAAAGTTACCATAATTAAGTGACTCTAGTTAACATGGGAGTGGGTAGGCAAAAACGACGCCACCAGCTAAGAAACTGTACGTCCTTTTGGTTTGTTTACGTTCATAGTAGGTACATTTACAGTTTACATTTACAATTTACATTACCTATACGGATTACAACATTAAGTTGTCGAGCATACGATTTTTTTTTAATATATAAAGCAATGCTTCTACAATTCCTTTAGACTGTGAAATATTTTTATGAGGTGCTGGTAATATACGAACGTCCAGTTGAGAGTACTTCGCATCTGGCCTTTCTGAAGAATATTTATACCAAAATTATAAAGAGGTAAAGTTTGTGAGTTTGTGGGGTTTCAGGGGTAATCTCTAGGATCTACTGAACCGATTTTGATTTATTTTTTACCAGGGGAAAGCCGTTTTTGTGAAGTAATTTGTGAGTGTAATATTTTATCTCCGTATTCCCGCGAGATCGGGAATAACGCGGGTGAAAACGCGGGGCGCTGCTAGTCAGCTATAAGGTGAAAAAAAGTTCCTAAAATAATGTAATTTCTTGAACTTTCTGCAGAATTTTTTCTTAACGCTTCCGTAAGTAACTACGGATCAATCTAAAATGTGTACAAAAAACTTAATTTAGCAGTAAAACCACATGAAGCCTACCCTTTTCCCAACTATATTTGGGTCTGGTTCCAGTCAAACCTCATTCAGCTGAATACCAGTATTTTACGTGGAGCGGCTGCCTACCAGACTTCCACAACCTATTAACTGGGTAACACGGTACTTCTTGGCAAGACTGGAGATCATCAGATTTACTGTCGCCTGACAATCTGGAACGATTGCAGAAGATCTACAAAGGTCAGCCGGGAAAAACGGCTTAACGTGCTTTCCGAGGCATGGAGGAAACTCGGTATACTAAGTCAATGGTCAATGGTTGCCAAACTTTGCATAAACTTGGAGATCGACCCGTGCGGCTGATATCATTTTAGCCATGAGCTCCTTTAGGAAACCTCATTAAGCATTCAAAATTGTTGGTGACCAAATGAAGAGATTCAGTGCTAAGTAAAACTTATTTTAGTTTACATACAGTAGCTATTTGAGACCGGTATTGGTAAATAGGTGGCGTTTGGTCCAAATTCAAAGATAACAGCGATGGTGAATTATTTTCGAAGCTCAAAGCAGCCTTAAAAATATATAAAATTAAAGCTTCGAGAGGAAATACGCATCTGATTTGGCTATCGAATACCAGCTAAAAAAAGTAGTTAAATTATATGATATTTAAATGATAAATTCACATCCCCAGTCTCCACGTATCTTTCTTTTGCTATGCCTGCCCGGGTCCACGACTTTTTCTTTTGGAAAATGGAATGTAATAAAGAATTGAGTATTGAGTTGTTGGCAAACATAAAATGGTTTACGGACAGTTTTTTTTTTTAGTTGTCAATGTTAGTGTTCGTGTATGAACTCATTTGAGAAGAGAAAAACTCACAACTTAGGAGAACCCTTGATATCATTTTATTAAAAATTAGTCTTCTTTCATTTTCGATAAAGATTTTTTTGGCGAAAATAAGCGACACAATTACTATCAACTGTGATTTCACTACCATAGTTTTATTTCGTACATATTACCTTCATGTTTTATTTTATTTTAAAAGTTACCTGTCTCTTCTAACTTGCACCACACGCCATACCTCGTATTTAACCAGTAATAGTTCTAAAATTGTATACCAATTGAATTCTGTTAGCTTTACCATTTAGGGAGACACTGTTACAATGGCCAAGCGGAGACACGGCCCCTGGTTCGTGCCTGACATAGACTTTATCTTAGAATTACAGACATATTTTAGCATAGTTTAGCTAAACTTTAAAGGAGTTTAAATGTCCACTTTCCTATTATATGTTGGCGACATGCTTTCTATTGGCTACATTATTAAAAACTAGCAGCGCCCCGCGGTTTCACCCGCGTAGTTCCCATTCCCGTGGGAAGACGAGGATAAAATATAGCCTATGTGGATATTTATTGTAGCTTTCGAATGGTGAAAGAATTTTTAAAATCGGTCCAGTAGTTTTTGAGCCTATTCATTACAAACAAACAAACAAAGTTTTCCTCTTTATAATATAAGTGTAGACAACCAGTTGATTCTGTCAAAATCTCACGGTGTAAACTTAGGGACCGGGCCCCATTGGGTCAGTACCTGCTTTGGTTGCGGAATTTGTTCGAAAGAGTCACCGCGGCCCTGGAACGCAAAGGGCACAGGAAGGATCACGGGTGGGTTTTAGTCAGTAAGAGTCTGACACTCCCTTCCGCTCCGCCCAGAGCGAGAGAAGTCAATTGACGATTTCCCATAAAAAAAGGTGGACTGAGCGTGAAGTGAAGGGTCATTACATCGTGTTTGTATGGATTGATAGCTTCACCTTACTACTTCAGCTGAGCCTACACTGGTGAGGCGGTCACAGAATCGCACTGCAGATATAGTCTATATATACGAGCTTCTCGTCTTACTCATTATAGCTGCATAAGTCGAGTCTCGTATGCACTTGGCACGAGATATGATGCACTACATGACTGTTCCTCATCACGTAGAACGGGATCGAGGAACTTTTTAGTAACTTTCTTTTGTTTTTAAATAAGCGCTGCCTTGAGCAGTGGTGGCCGACGTGTATTGGCCCCGACTTACGAAATGTAGGTCGCGGGTTCAAACTCAGACAGACGGATTACTTTGTGTAATTAATTTCATCACCACTGCTCTCAAAATGGTGAAGGAAAACATCGTGAGGAAACCGGCATGTCCTAGAATCAAAAATTCGAAGACATGTGACATTCACCAACCCGCACTGGGCCCGCGTGGTGGATTACGGCCCATTCCCTCTCCTAGAGAGGAGGCCTGTGTCCCAGCGGCTGATAATGCTTATGCTTATGCTAAGCGTTGCCCCGCACTAGGATTCTGAGGAATCTGTGTCGTGGGTGCGTTCACAAATATGTAAACTCATATACTCCAGACCCGGAATAATTATCAATAGGGCATACAAATATTGGTTCCGTGCTGGGATCAAAACCACGACACGTAGCGTAGCAGTCGAACGCTCAACCACTGCGCCAACAGTGTCGTCACATTAAATCAATGTTGCCCGTTTACTGGCAACGTTGCTGAGCATCTTGGTCGTCACATGTTGCGCGTCAAATGTTGCCTAGTGGGTACGAAACTTCAAAGTTTAGCAAGCCTTGCAGAGGTTGATCTGTGTATCCATTACATACAAAGACTTAGGTAAGCACGCAAGCCGTTGATCCCCAAATCCCCAGCAAATGTCTTTGACAGTCCTACTTGCCGAGAGACATCGTAGTACACAGTTACTGGGTTTTAGAAGTAAGATATTCAGTCGCTATATGTAAAATACTGGTATTTAGTTGCATCCGGCCGGCTCCATAATAGGGTAGTAAACTAAAAAAATCTGATTAGTCCTTCAGGTAGATTTCCAAAAAATATTGGTGAAGTATTTTTTCTTTTTTCACATAAACAAAAAATGAAGACGATACAGTGCGTTGAAAACTCGTGTGACGTCACAACCCGCTACAATTTTTACCGGGCAGTGACGTCACACGCTCCCACTCCTGATCTTTGATGCTTTTTATCTTCGTCAGTTTTTATAGATTTAATAAAGGAAAAAATACGTGTCCAATATTTTTCTATAATCTAACTGACGGACTAATTAGAATCATATTTTTTTACTCAGGCAACATCCCTATTGTGAAAAGGTTAGGCAAATTTATTGTTGAAACAAGTCAAAAACTTCACTGTTTCTTTTACTAAATCAATTAAGCCAACGTAATCTAGGGAAATTAATTTCCACAGTCGGTCAAAAATAGGCTATCCAATAAAACAGATGTACAAGTCTAACTGACCCATAATCCAAACTACCGCAAAACTGTTCGTCCGTCCGTTAATAACGCTAATTGATATGCCCCGGTTTCGCCCGTAATTATATCGAGAGCGCTTCCTTACATGATGTTGTTATACTGGTTAGGGAAATGTTGGCTGAAGCCGTTTGTTTGGGATTAATTGTGTGAAAGTTTGGTGGAACACTAAGAAGTTTTTTGACTGGGCTATGCAACACTAATATTTTTTCAATTGGAACCAGTAGATGAATTGGATGCGTGCATGCATGGAGCTTTCAAGTATAATATAGGCTAGTGACAAATAGGTTAATACTAGCTTCTGCAAGTAGACAAATAGGTTAATACTAGCTTCTGCCCGCGACTTCGTCCACGTGGAATAGTTACTAACCTCCCTATTTTGAAACATTCCTCATTGGTGCTCCGCTCCTATCGGTCTTACCGTATTGCCTATATGGCCATTCTCGATAAATAGGCTATCTAATACTGAAATAATTTTTCAAACCGGACAGTTCCTCAGGTTATCGCGTTCAACCTAACTCTTGACTCTAGACAGACTAACTCTTCAATTTTATAATATTTTTACTAACTAACGCCCGTCCGGGCTTCGACATCTATTAATTTTAATATAGTATATTTTAATAATTTTACTCAGGGACAATGTAGCATTGTAATGGTGAAATCATTTTTGAGTTTATTCCTTACAAACATACATTCAAGATTCAAAGCATTTATTTCAAACTAGCTGCTGCCCGCGACTTCGTCCCCGTGGAATCCCCGATTTTAAAACATTCTTTATCGCTGCTCCGCTCCTATTGGCTTAAGCGTGATGATATATAGCCTAAAGCCTTCCTCGATAAATGGTCTATTCAACCCAAAAAGAATTTTTCAATTCGAACCAGTAGTTCCTGAGATTAGCGCGTTCAAACAAACAAACAAACAAACAAACTCTTCAGCTTTATAATATTAGTATAGATAAACCATTTACAAGCACTTTTGAATTGTCAAGGTCGGTTAGTCAAAAACATGAAGCTATTTGCACGTTCGAAAGCGTAGATCACAATGGAGAAGAACGTGCAAGAAACTCCACGGACACTCTTTTAAATTATTTTCTGTATTTCTAATATTAGTGTAGATACCAATAGCAAACATTCATTGTGTGTACCTAAAGTAGAATTCCCTCCAGAGTCTGTGTTTCCTGATAACTACAACCTGGGAGTCTTTAAGCCAAGAGTGAATAGATTACTTCTAGACAAGCTTGCTTCATCATCGACCGCATTATCGGTTTCCATCAGTTGATATAATGATCAAAAGTGGCGCTAGTGACGGAAAAATTGAAAGAGAACCGCTTGTCTTGGTATGGTCATGTGAAAAGGAGGGCTGAAACGCATGTAACTAAAAGGGTTATGAATATAAATGAGGATCGATGGAAAGGGAGAGGTAGGCCAAAGAAACGATGGATGGATTGTGTGAGGAGTGATATGAAAGAAAAAGGAGTTAGTGATAGCGTGACGGCTGACAGGACAGAATGGAAGAAAAAAACGTGTTGCGCCGACCCCAAGTAACATGGGATAAGGGCAGGAAGATGATGATATTGTGATCAAAAGCGAGACTCAAAACATGTTTTAAAATGGTTCCGTATTTCTACATTTATCTTCAAAAGCGTCCACCGCTAAACCCACAGTGTCCCATTATTATACAAAGTGCTTACTCCTGTCGTGTCCATAGGTTCTATGGTGAATACCAATGGGCACATTATGGTGTATGTACTAATGTCTATCAACGGTTTCGTTCGGCTGTAATAAAGTCAAGAATTATCCCGAGGGATGTACTTCTCTCAGATTAAAAATAATCATATTCTACGTGCTAATGTCATGTCCTCGAGGACATGGATGTGTCAAAGTCAGTTAAGTAATTTATTTCAATTAGACCATTAAAAGGTACTTTTAAAGGTCACAATTCAACAATTAAAATTGAAAATTGAATTGGCTATTACTGACTTTGACTTGTACTTACAAGTTAACTGCTATAGTTCCCGGGGTAAAATTTAAAACCTATGTACTATTCCAGACAACACTCTATCTCTGTGCCAAATTTCATCCAAATACGTCCAGCGGTTCTGATATCATTGAGTCACAGACATCCATTCAAGCTTTCGCATTTAAAACAGTAGTAAAATACACGAAGCTTAATCAATATGGAAATAATTAATTTTATCATGCAACACTATAGACGGGTTCCGCATGTTTTAAAACCTGGTCATGCGCATATTAGAACACGAGCGTTTCCTTTATACATGATGTGTCAAGTTCCTAGTTATAACAAACGAATTTATATTATGCTATAGCAGCGCCCCGCGGTTTCACCCGCGTAGTTCCCGTTCCCGTGGGAATACGGGGATAAAATATAGCCTATGTTACTCAGGGTGAATGTAGCTTTCTAGTGGTGAAAGAATTTTTGAAATTGGTTCAATAGTTTTTGAGTTTATTCGTTACATACAAAAATACAAATCTTTCCTCTTTATAATGTTAGTGTAGATTTAATGAAACTAGAACTTGATATTCTCACTGCATGGAATAGTCATGTTGTTGAAATAAATACATTGAAGATACTTATTTAGTACCTGGTAGTAGTCGACTTTTATTTATTTATAAAGAAGGAAAGTCCTATAATTACTTTCCTTTTTATGCTGTATTATTTATATGTCTATTCATATTTATATACATAGATATAAATCTATGTATATGTGTGTCTTTTTTGCTGTAAAGATCATCAAAATCCGTTTTGTAAGAGTAACAATTATTTTCGAATTAAAAGAAGTCCGCATTCTATTTTTGAATCAAAATTCTGTTTTTTATTTATTTAACTTTTTGAAGATTTTGATCCTTGATCTTCGCTGAGATGAGATTCCATAGTTTTCCATCATTTTTTATGATGAACAACAGAACAAGAACAACAGAAGGTGTTGCGAAATCATCTGAATAGAAGCTATAATTCTGCCTATGCCCCAAAAACAAGGATGATCACAAAACAAGATAAGCCATCTAAAAACACAAAACCATATCATCCAACGTTGCAAATTAATTGCAACTAATAATTAAAAAGGTCATTCTGACGAATTTATGAGTCCATGACCCAATTACCATAGACTATAAAGCATAGACGAATTAGACCATAATAGAGCATAGAGTGGCTACATAAATATGCCATTATTTATAGCGGATTATCACGGCATTGTCGCATTTATTTGTCAGTGGCTGATTTATACAAACTACTAGGAAACTTTCGCTTTATGGGTCAGTATCTATTGGTAATTTTAAGTCCTGGTATAATAATTGGGTCAATAAGAATTTGTTGGGTCTTAACATTTCCTTTTACAATTTACAAACAAATCTACAACTGAACAGCAAGATATCAATGACAATAAAAAAATACGATTAAAATGTTGAATATTTCTAATTGAAACGTTATTTTCGGTTTGTGTTTAAGTTTGTTTATTTTATTTTTTAGTGCGTCATCTATGGCGGAATAAACAAGTTTTCTTTGTTTCGTTTTTCTTTTTAAAAGCGACATAATTAAAAAAAAATACTTACCTACTTAATTGGCACATTTTTGAGCGAGGTGTCAAATCAATTATTTATTTATTGGTCAACAATGATACACTGATAATTGTTATAATAAGATTTTCCTAAAATCTAAGGTTAGTGTTAAAATTTCGTACAAGCTAGCACCGTACCGTAGAATTTTTCGAAAGAGTCACCACGGCCCTGGGACGCAAAGGACATTAGGAGGAACACCACGGGTGGATTTTATACAATAAGAGTCTGAAATTCCCTTCCGCTCCACCCAGAGCGGAAGAAGTCATATGATGATTACCCATCCATTAAGAAAAGATATCATCGTACATATGCTCCATAAAAGAGATGAGTTTAAAAGTCAAGAAATGTATGATAGGAAAACATAGATATTTAGAAAGGTCATATCGTTGCTAAAGTCCCTCCCGACTTTTGCCTAACGAGCCAGCCCGTGCCGCTGAGCCATTAGCGTTAAATCCCCTAAATAATAATAACCAGACCCAGCCTGTCCCTTGCTGCCCTCCCTCAATGACCCCGTTAAGCCGAGGCCCGTCTCCCATAGGAGATGCCCTTAGCGAAGCGGTCATTTAGCTTTTAAGTAGTTTGTAGCCCTGGCTGGGGGCCTTAAATTCATTTGAGGCCACCACAGGATTGTCCGGTTGAGGAGTAACCAGCTTTAGTGTGCTGAACTGCGAGAGGTCCACGTAAAAAAAATCTGTTGCTGAAGTTCTAATACAATGTAAATAAACATTAGCAACTTTTCAAAAGAGCGAAGAATCTTCAAAATTTTATATTAATACCATTGTAATTTTGTGTAGGTACACTTCAAATAAAAACGATTCATTCATATAGGTGGTCCTATATGAATGAATCGTTTTTATTTGAAGTGTTGAATTATTAGAAAAAAAAACAAACTCTATTACTTATATTCTCTAGAATCGGCATGAAAATCAATTCCAACAAAAAATAGACTTAGTTATGTGGTATTAGAACTTAAATGACGATATCGGATTTATTAAAAAAAAGACTTCTTATAAGCTTACAATATTATGCATTTAGTTATTGTCAAGCTAAATGTAATAAAGCCCAAAACTGGTAAACGATCGTGCTGATTCATACAAAATCTATACTTATAATAAATCTGTAGAGAGGTCAATTCTGTACAGGGAATATATTTTCAAAATAACTATTAGGGGGTGATTAGTGATCGATACTGGTGCCAAAAATGCAATCAGTAAAATTTTTGAATGTCTGTCTGTCTGTCTGTCTGTCTGTCTGTATGTTCTTTATAGAAACAAAAACTACTGGACGGATTTTAACGAAACTTGGTGCAATTATTCTTGTGCACAGATAACAAAACTTTGTTTAGAGTTCGGTGCGCCACTTTTTGTCGGCTACGTTCCGTTCGCCTACGCAACAGTCTGTTGCCATTATCTATGTTTTTTTATGTATTTTTTTTTCCTATCTATTTAATTTTGCACTCTGCCACTGCTGTTCTGTCTAGACGCACTATAAGGACTGGATAGGCTGGTCCAGCAGACGTCATTTTGTCAGTGCCGGCTGTCGCTGAAAATCAGCGCTTAGACTCAGTCTCGTACAAGAGTCCTAGCATTATGCTGAGCGACAGCCATTTTGCGCAAATGTGACGCATACCTTCCGAACTTTTAACTAGGTATTATTTTTGTTTTAGTTCTAAGCTGTATTTTAAATTCTTTGGTGTGCGTCATGCTTGGCGCAAATAAACAGTTTTTCTTTCTTTCTTTCTTTCTTCATACTCCTGGGCAGGTTATAGTATACTTTTCATCACGCTACAATCAATAGGAGCAGAGCAGTGAAGGGAAATGTTGGGAAAACGGGATAAGTTACTCCATTTTTTAAGCGTCCGTCGCGTGTGTTGCCTTAATAGTTAAAGTTACATAGAAATCATGTATGACGGAAATGTTCTACATAAAATTATCTAAAAAATATCCCTCAACAGTATATGTCTATCTTTTATGGTTGACTCACAATAGCACGTGTAACTCCCGATAGCTTAGCAGTTCGGAGCTTGCTGATTATATTTGTTTACTCTTACGTTTATAATACTCTGGGCTGAGAGTTTCAAAATCGGGGGTAAAGTAACTATTCCACGCGGACGAAGTCGCTGGCAGAAGCTAGTCTCTAATAAGTGAGTATTTCTCGTATCTTAAATCTGAATACGGTCTATTGTCTGCTTAAAGGTTATAACGACGCAATAAACAATATACTATGAACTAGTTTATTGGTATTTTGAAGATATTTCGTGCTTTTACATTAAAGTTATGATATTAAAGACGCATTACAAGGATACAGGAGCTCGTGGCTAAAGAATAACAGCCGCACAGATCGATCTCTAGGTTAAGCAACCCTTGCCAAGTTTGGTTTGTGGATGGGTGACCATCTTAACATACCGAGTTTCCTCCGTGCCTCGGAAAGCACGTTAAGCCGTTGGTTCCGGCTGTCATTTGTAGATCTTTGGCAGTCGTTACGGATTGTCAGAAGCCAGAAAATATGACACCAGTCTTGCTAAGAACTACCGTGTTCCCCAGTTATTGGGTTGTGGAGGTCTGGTAGGCCGCCGCTCCACGTTAAATACTGGTATTCAGCTGAATCCGGTATGACTGGAAGCCGACCCCAATATAGTTGGGAAAAGGCTAGGCAGATGATGACAAGTATACAGGTGTAACAGACCTAATGCAAAACTTGAAAATCTAAAATTTGTATTTAAAAAATCTGCTGTTCTGTAGATTTCGTCGATTTATGCAGATCAAAGTCAGAGTCAAAAATTTTATTGCGAAATAAGTGAAAAAACAAATAAATAAACGTATGTGTGGAGCAGTTCATTTTTTTCCGCGACATCCACGCAAGTTTTTTGAAAATAGAAGTTGTTTATAGATGGTGATGCGTAAAATGACCCGTTTTCAATGTTTGCGGTGTTTCTGTTGAATTTTGTACAAGGAGTTATAAAAGTATATTTGTTTGTAGAAGGTAATCTCCAGAAGATGCAATATACTGATACAATTACGATTACGATGAAACTAATCACTGACTGCCATATCTCAAACAACACGCACATGCACGACTACGACGAGTAAAAACACAGGCGAAAGATAGTGTTCAACACAGATAAAATGACGGTAGGTATACCTGTTTCTGAACGCACAACCTATCCATTTTACGTTCCAAAAACAGAGCAACAGAAACTAGGACTCCCTTCAGTGCAGTAAACTCTAAATATAACGCCCTGTCAAAACGGAGCCGGGCAGTGAAAGTGGGCGCGCAGTTGTGGCAATAATATCTATTAATAGACAAGAAATTATTTAAACAGCTGCGTTCGTTTGGATATGAATCACGGATTATGTAAATAATAAAGCGTTAGTGTAGATGATCTCATTACGTTTAAACCCTTCTATATCACTGTGTACGTTATTTCAAAGAATTTATTTATTTATTTCAAAACTAACACCTTAACACCACTGCTCTCAAAACGGTGAAAGAAAACATCGTGAGGAAACCGGCATGTCCTAGAACCAAAATTTCGAAGACATGTGACATTCACCAACCCGCACTGCGCCCGCGTGGTGGACTACAGCCCGTTCCCTCTCCTAGAGAGGAGGCCTGTGTCCCAGCAGTGGGAACATTAAAAGGCTGATTATGCCAACGCCTTAACAGCTGTAAATGTCAATACTACTGTATGTGTATATGTCACTGGTAAATGGCAGGCTTTTAAGATTATAATGTACCTGGCTATACCTATCCGAATACTTGAATTAGAAGAACATGATACTATTAGATTTCAAATTGAGAAAACTGCTCAAATCCACAGTATCATTATTAAGTATTCAATCCTGAGTCTCTATACTCCATTCACAATAAGATTAGACATTTAAACAAAACTTTTTACAAAAATAAAATTGATTGAGTCAGGCGTTACTTTGCGGAAATCCATTTTAACTTTGAAAATGAAAACAAAATATCTAGTTTTAATTTCCGCGAATATTAGTGGGTTGCAGGTATGCACCTCCCTCCCGCCCGCTATATTATGCACATGCAAGGTTGCTAGGCAAATGCAAGGATTTTAAGCACATGCAGGAAGGCAATGCAAAACCCAACACCATTACCGACACGTCCCCTGAGGATGCCTCGTGGAGAGGCGAAACACGTGTCGGTAATGGTGTTGGGTTTTGCATTGCCTTCCTGCATGTGCTTAAAATCCTTGCATTTGCCTAGCAACCTTGCATGTGCATAATATAGCGGGCGGGAGGGAGGTGCATACCTGCAACCCACTAATATTCGCGGAAATTAAAACTAGATATTTTGTTTTCATTTTCAAAGTTAAAACTTTTTACAGTCCGTTTACTAATATTCCATAGACATAAGGATGCCATTTAAAGCAAAAACGTGATTATAATACCAACTGTTTACTGCAGCTGCCATTTGCCATGCCACCAACGCAATAGAAGTCAAAATCGGTTGAACGGACTGTAAAAAAAATATTTCAATGTCTAATCTTATTGTGAATGGGGTATAGGCAAATGACACTGTGGTAGGCATGGGCCATTGTCAAAACATCAAAAATGATTACGAAAGCAATCCCTTGCATTTTGGTATTCAAACAATGTTTTACAAAATACACCAAAGTACAGTGGCATTACATGAATACACCCAGACAACCAACAAATAAATTCCAGAAAGAACACCCAGACAACCAACAAATAAATTCCAGAAAGAAAAATGTAATAAAAAATAATATACACGTCCAAGTTTCAACGCATTAGTCCACGTCCTAACACATATAAATCTCCTTTAAAAACAGGAAAAAATCCAACCAAATATCCAAGACCTACCCTTCTTCCCGTCACGTGAAGAAATGAAGGGGATTCAGGGAACATTCTGGTGTTTAACAGAGATCTATGCGTATTGGTCGCGGGATCTTTTGACATGGTCATAAATTGGGGTTGAAGATTCTCTGTGGTTTTCGAGATAGAAGATAAAAATGATCTGTTACGATGGCGACATTTATTTGTAGTTCAATGTGATGATGTGTCTATTTCGCGGCATTTTAGATTACTGCTTCTGTCAGGAAAAAAAATCGTTTCTCCACTTGACTCAGCCTCCCACGATAATAAAGTTGAAAGTTATAGTGTGTTGGTTATCAACCATAAAGTCCTCGGCCGAGAGGTATTTTCTGTTGTGACGAATGAGTTGAATTCAGGAATAAATTTCCTTTAGAAGGATATTTAAATATGGCTGTCGTATTTTTAGGGTTTACTCATGCTAAATAAAATACGAAACATATAGGTACCTACAGTGCAACGAGAAAATTCTAAAAAACAGAGGTCAATGCTTGCAATTACCGCTGTGGGTTTTTTGGTTGGGAAATCATCAAATGACTTCTCCCGCTCTGGGCGGAGCTGAAGGGAGTGTCAGACTCTTACTGACTAAAACCCACCCGTGTTCTTCCCTAGTGCCCTTTGCGTATCAGGGCCACGGTGACTCTTTCAAAAAAAAAGAACACTACCCTGACAGGTACTGGTCTTTTGCGGGCCCCGTCTATTTTGCTGATATCTCCTTGAGGCACGCGTGGAACACAACGCTTTGTTGGCCTGGGCCTGGTTCTAATTTGATGGCGAATAACCCAACGCTCGCCGTCCGCAGGCCCGCAGAGTTTTAGGTTAAAAATAACTGTAATTTCTCTAGAGCTTTTTCAAAAACAAACAACATTATCGAAATCTCCTCTCCATTTTCGTAACAAACAACCGCTACTGAATCCCGCTAAGTAAGCCACCACATTATCGAAATCCATCCACCATTATCGTTACGAAAAGTAAGTCGCTATCGAATCTACAGTACCTTTCAAGCACCAAGCTTCACAAACCACGTCCTGAGCACGTTATCGTCATAATCTCATTCCTTTATCGTTCTCACAGACTTGTGGACTATTGTTTATGCGCGTGACTTTGCTGTTTAGTTTATGCCGTAAGCTATGTTTACTTGGTAGTATATGGTGTTTTGATTTAGAAGTATTGTAGTTATAACCGGTCTGTGGATGTATGATCATCTTAACATGGTAACCGAGACTCCCACGAGCCTCGGTTACCATGTTAAGCCATTGGAACCTGCAGTGATTTATAGATAGGTATTTGGCCAAATTACGGATTGTCAGAAGCCAGATAATTTGACACCGATCTTGTCAAAATAAGGAGGTTAGATAGGTCCCACGTAGAACACCGGTATTCAGCTGAATCCGGTTTCACTGATAAGTTGGGAAAAGGTTACGCATATGATATAGCAATGTATAGTGAATTAACCAATTTGAAAATGAAATGACAAGTGTACGGTTTTGAAATGGTAGGTACTTTTAAAAGTACACGTCTGATATGGATGCTGACAAAATTACTGATGAACATGGGCGTATGCATAATTTGTGGCTGTTTGCCCTACACAAAACACTATAATTAGACCCATTGTTTCATGTAGGCGTTCTTGTGTAGTGTGTATGACAAAACAGCCGCGGCTGATCTGACCTAAGAAAATCTGACTTGTCCCCCCTAGACACAAAGCTGAGTACGCCCATGCCAATGAATGAATGAAAAAACTTTTCACGTGCCATGCTCAATACAGATACTCCCCGTGCAAAACGCAGCGGTAGCCGTTTTTTTGTGTAGTTTTTAGGAGCCATCTTCTCATAATCCATTAGAAATATCAACAAATAAAAATACATTAAATTTCTACATAATCTTGACTCCAAAATGGTAGTTTTTTTTTGTTTTTTTAAGACGCAATGTTTAATTATAGTGATGCAACGAAACGTAAACGTAATTATTTTTAACATGCATCTCCTCGTAAAGTAACCATTATTTTGGTTTGCTACTTAAAGTAATGGATAGGTAATTTAATAATAAACATTTTGCTAGTTTTATTTTTTATTTAACTCGAAAATTTGATTTTATATAGATTTTATTGTAAAATCTGAGCGTAATCGCTACGAATCTTGCGGGTGCGGCGAAGAGGGAACGAATGCTCAAGGTTATTTGGTCAGGGATAGTGATCAAATTGAGATGAGATTGGAAGATAAGTATCTAGTTATTTCTTCTGTCTTTTTGTAGACCAACCCGAAACGCAATGATGAGTATATGGACCCCTTAAGAGTTAGTACAGCGTTTATTTTGTTACACTTATATATGTACCTACATATAAATACATCTTTGTATCTTCTGCATAGAATCAGTTGATGCAACTATTGATCGTAATACATGTTTATCAATACATTAAGAATATAAAGTGGGTATATAAATAAGTACACACAATATGAATTCAAGTGAAACACTTGTGTCAAGTTCTAGTGTTTTATAAATAACTTACTTGATAGTGATGCAGGAAGTTATTGAGTAGGTATATTAAACATATCTACTTATGTATTATATAAATACATTGAATATATATTTTTATATATTCATTGTAACGGTCGGCTTCATTTCCAGGTTTTTTTTTTTTTTAACTTTCAGGGGGAATGAAAGTCACCGCGGCCCTAGATCGCAAAGGGCACAAGCAGGATCACGGGTGGGTTAGTCAGTAAGAGTTTGACACTCCCTTCCGCTCCGCCCAGAGTGGGAGAAGTCATCAAATGACTTCCCATCCAGAAAAAATAAAAAAGGGGGGAATGAAACTCGGGTCCACGGCACATCGTATTCCACGTGCACCCCAAAGAGCTGTCAGCAAAGAAGACGGGCCCGATAGGGAGGACTTTCTTTGAAAATTTTTTAAAACTGTCTTATACGTGGACAGCGCATACGCATCAGCTAGTTTTACCATAAAAGCTAACCAGAACAGAAAAACACCAAAATGATTTTAACTTGTGCCGTCCCATTTCACAGAGAGCAATGTAAAATAACCAAGAAACCGCTTTCGATCAAAATTATGTACATCTTCAGCTGAAGAAAATAGGTTACCGTATCATTACAAAACCCCAAAATATTTCTGCATCCATTACCGCTATCTTACGAAACTGCATTCCCTGATATTCCCCTGTTTCACTAACCTTCGCCCAAAACGGACCGTTCAAATAGAACGAACTGTCTACCTACGGACCATTTAAATAGAACGATGTGTCTACCTATCGACCGTTCAAATAGAATGCACTGTCTCGACGTACAGAGCGATCAAATAGAACGGGTTCGATCTTTCACTGATTTTCGGTAACGCCTATCGCGTTTGTTGGCAAATATTTGTACTTATCTAGACTTCTATATTATTATTATAAAGAGGAAAGATTTGTATTTTTGTATGTAACGAATAAACTCAAAAACTACTGGACCGATTTCAAACATTCTTTCACCATTAGAAAGGTACATTCACCCTGGGTAACATAGGCTGTATTTTATCCCCATATTACCACGGGAACGGGAACTACATTGGTAAAACCGCGGACCGCTGCTAGTGTGACTATCATAGTAGTACAAGGTATAAGCGGAAAGCGGTTTTGAACAGCTACCAAACGAGAAGAAAATGGACTTTTGTTAGTTCCGACGAAGGCAAGCTGCCAATTGTAATGGTTTCTAACATAGAAAACAGAATTAAATTTATATGCTTGTAGATACGCCTAAATTGTAATATAAGTTAAATATAATATTTTTTTTAAAATCGCAGCATATGCTGAGATATATGGACCTTTTTTGGCCTCGCACAGTTTAAAATTAATAATAAGCTGTTTTCTTTGGTTTTGTGCCAGTCCTAAAAATATATTTTTTCTTTATTTCTTTCTAAATAACGATAGTAAAAAATAAATCACCGTATTAATCCTAATCTAAAGCAAGCACTACCAGAGATACGAAATTGTTCGAAAGAGTCACCGCGGCCCTGGAACGCGAAATGCACTAGGAGGAACATGGATGGGTTTTAGTCAGTAAGAGTCTGACACTCCCTTCCGCTCCGCCCAGAGCGGGAGAAGTCATTTGACGATTTTCCGTCCAGAAAAAAGGCGATCTGCTATTGAACCGGGAATTTTAACACACACCGCCAAAACCAAAATGGATGGACTCATTTAATGGTTGTTACAGCATTTCATAGAAAACGCCTAAATGTTGTATCACATAAACTTTTATGTCTAATAGTTAAAAGGTCATAAATAACTGAAGCGAACGATATAAGGAAGTGTCCCATATACGAACACATATAGGTCGGATTTGTTCATGGAGAGATTTTCTTGAAACGATGATTGGACTTTGGTATAACGAGAAGTAATGACTGATGAATTAGTTGTGTAACTTAAGTGCATGTACGGATTAAATAAATATATGGCAGACTGTTGAATAGCTTATTAATAAGTCATGGCGTGAGCTACTATTTTTATACGACTGCCGCAGAAGATTTTTCGAGATATTTTGTATGTATGTTAGTTTTACTTTTAATATCTTGACTTGGCTCGCGAGGTTGTCACCATGTGGGATGTGGATTCAGCAATCATTGTACCGATAGTCGTGTCAGCCAATGGCCTAATTGCCAAGAGCCTCGACCAACACCTTAGGAGGCTCTCGTTAGGCAGCTGGATCAAGGGCTTGATCCAGAAAGCGGTACTTCTGGACACGGCTCGCATTGTTAGGAGGTTCCTCTCTCTGGAGCCCTGACCGCCGGTAGCTTGGACCCTGTTCCCGATACCGGTGGGCTACTATTTTTTATATTTTTAAATGTTTTTTTTATTTTTTATTTAAATATTTAAAAATGTAATTAATAAGATTTTAAAGTGAATACACGAATAATAATAATAATAATTTATTTCAGAACCTCAGGATTCCATATTAAATTATTAGTACGACTTAAAAACTATGTTAGTATCTTAGAACTACGTATTGATTAATTTAAATTAAATAGAACAGCACCAGAAATATGCACCTTATTCCAGTGCTGCACAATAGGACACTCCACCTTATCTCTTATGGTGTTTAGAAGGCCATTGGGGCTGCCCCGCACACGACACATCAGGGAGGCCACTCTCTTGCGCACAATTGTCTTAAAGCAGTCTATGTTGGCATCTGCAAACATCCCCGACGCACTACAGTATCGCGGCAACCCCATCAGCATCCTAAAACCATTATTGTAGAGGACCCGCAGGGCATTGAAAGCCTTCTGTGTATAGCGGACCCACAGGCTGCAGGTGTACATTGTCTGGCAGTACGCCTTAAACTGAGTAATTTTAACTTCTTTTGTACACCTCGCAAACCGCTTATTCTATGCTTAATATTATAAAGAGGAAAGGTTTTTTTGTTTGTTTGTTTGTATCGAATAAACTCCGAAAGCACTGTACCATAAACCATTTTTTCACCATTGGAAACCAACATTATTAGCGAGTAAAATAGGCTATTTTATACCCGTATTCCGACGCGAACGGGAACTAGGGTATCACAGACCTAGTTCAGTGGCAGTGTGGAGATCCTTTGCAGGATATGCAAAACCTATTTTCCAATTCTTTGTAACGAACAGCCTGTTACTTCTAGAACCTGAACGTGATTAGTATCAGTGGCACAGACTGAATGTAATGCAGACAGAGCGGTCCATGTGGCCACATACTCAATCGACACGAAAAGAGTTAATTAAAAAAGAGTAATCCTTTTTTTATTGATGCATAAATAATAGCATAATCAGCCTTTAAATGTTCCCACTGCTGGGACACAGGCCTCCTCTCTAGGAGAGGGAATGGGCCGTAATCCACCACGCGGGCCCAGTGCGCGTTGGTGAATGTCACATGTCTTCGAATTCGAAGTTTTATGAATGGAAAATCACCAAATGACTGGTTCCGCTCTGAACGGAGCAGAAGGGAGTGTCAGACTCTTACTGACTATAACCCATCTGCGTATCTCCTAATACCCGCCGTGTTCCATAGCCAAGGTAATATCTACCCTTTGGATTCTCTAATGACAAATTGGCGACTAATTACAAGAAATTTCACACAAGGCTTTATCTCAACTCTAAACAGGAAGTTCTGAGAATGTTATCAGTTATTATAATAAGGTAGGCATATTCTCTGACTCATTAGTTAGTGCTGGTATAAACAAGATTACTAATAGAGGATATAGGGATCATTAAGTGAAGGATCTTCTTGTTTTACTACTGAGATAACGGCTTGTAGCGAATAGGGATTTATTGTCGAACCAATTAGAGATAGGAATAAGAGGACGATGAAGAAACTCTGCTGAAAAATAACAGCCGAACGAAGAAAACTTTAAACGAGTGTTCTTTCTTTATTACACAAATTGACTGGCGTACCATTTCTGCCTACTCACAGATGGCAAAAAAAAAACACTATGTAAACTAAGCTTATTACATATTCTCACAGTAAAGCATAGACTAAACAAATTCCCGCCACTTCCGTAGTGATGTCACCATGCGTGCTACAGAGAAACTAATTATTAATAGTAATAATATTTAGATGGCAATGTCGGCTTTTATGATCGACACTTCCTACTGGTTTGGCTCAGTGTTGGAATAAGGAGGCTATTTTTGGTTGACTCTTCAAAAGGGTAAAAGGAAATTACCGAATTATTATTATGGCCAACGTGTTCAAAGCCAGAAAATCTGACTTTGGACCTTTTTTTGGCGTCGCACAGTTTAAAATTAATAATAAGCCTTTATTATTGTTTTTTTTTTGTGTTTGTTTTGTGCGAGTAATAAACATCTTTTTTCTTTCTTTCTTACACTAAAGTTTTGTTAACGGTTATTGTGCCAGCCGGTTACTGGGTTGTGGGGGTTTAATAGGCAGTCTCTCCGTGTAAAATACTGGTATTTAGCTACATTCGGTAGGGATGAAAGCTTATAATTTATTTGTGAGCATTTATTTGTTTATAACGGTTTTACGTCTAAGTAGCCGAACCGATTTTGACGAATTTTGGTATAGAGATAGATGGGACCCTGAAGAGGGTTATTGCTACTTTAGCGACGATTTTTTGTATGACGTGGGCAAAAGCTTCGATGATTAAAATGAAAACACACAACAATTCCTAGTTTCCATGGAGAATTGACAGAGGTTTTGCGATTATAAGGCAACCGACATTACGACAGGCTTTTTTTTTCTGGATGAGAAATCACTAAATGACTTCTCCCGCTCAGGGCGGAGTGGAAGGGAGTCTCAGACTCAGACCGGTACTGACTAAAACCCACCCGTGTTCCTCCTACTGCCCTTTGCGTACATTACAACAGCCTTGCCCAAAGCTTTTGTTGTCAACATGTCCAGACCATGAATTGAGAAATTCGGAAGAGTAACCTAATACCCCATTGAACTCAGGACTATAAGTAAAAAACAACATGAAAGATGTCGGTTTTGAATAAAAACTCATGCTTTTCCTCCATTTGAAAGTAAGCGATCTTTATCCCATTATCAGCTCCAGCTCATATCTGGTTTGACGTCATACACCGTCAGATCTAATATTAGAAAATTAATCATTTAAAATGACGCTCTGTGTCACGGATATAAAACTGACGATGGAAGTGACGTTCCGACAAGTTTGAATACAAAATTAGCACTTCCGTAGAATTTGAATATGTACGTATGTACGTGACATCATATTTTTACAATCTTTCTTCTGGTTATATTTTGTGAGTGTATATTATATTGTAAAAAAACATGGAGGAGCTCGTGGCTAAATTACGCACGGATCGATCTTTAAGCAATGCTTGCCGAGGTTCAAAATCCAAAATTTATGATCCGCTCCGCCGTTCTGGCATGATTCAGTAACAAACATTCGCATTTCATTGTATTTTTAACTATGGTAAAAAAAAACTCCAAGTTAATTGACAAAGCTAATAAAGCCTAATGCGGTATACTTCAATTCGGAAAATATCCTAGAAAGGACATTAATATCTGAAACAGAATTGTGTGACCAAAATATTCCACTCCCCAAAATCGTGTCCCCAAATTTATTGTCATTTATACTCAATGCGAAATACAATAATTGATGTCATAAAATTCCTTTTTCCATAAACTTGGTCCATTGGCACAATTTCCTACTAGCCTCGACCTATTTGGATTAAGGTGCGTTTGCATTGGATGAGTAAGCTTTCCAATACATAATATACATAAGCTAGTGACAAATAGGTTAGTATTTGCACTGCCCAGACTTTGTGACGGAGTTTGTACATAATTGCTGTCAAAATATGTAGTACTAGCTGCTGCCCGCGACTTCGTCCCCGTGGAATCCCCGATTTTAAAACATTCTTTATTGCTGCTCCGCTCCTATTGGTCTTAGCGTGATGATATATAGCCTATAGCCAAAGATTTTTTAAAAGCTAAAGATTTTTTAAAAGCAGATTTTTTAAAATCGGACCAGTAGTTCCTGAGATTAGCGCGTTCAAACAAACAAACAAACAAACTCTTCAGCTTTATAATATTAGTATAGATTTACTGCAAATAACATCATAGGTTGACTATGAAAAGTACATAATGTCGTTTGCGCCTAGCCTTGGGTGTTGCTTTTTAGAAAATGGTAAGGAAATTTCCTTGATTTTTTTTTTCGTCACACAATTTTATAACTTCTATTACAAATATTTATTGTATTTCAGCAACAGCTTTTAGGCTAATTTTAATAAAGAAAAGCTGCTCCTACCAGATCTCTATAGTTAATGAGCTTTCAATATTGAGCAACCAAAGACGTACCAGTACTCTCCCGCCAGTACCTACTAAACTACAAACTTGAACAAAATGTGAACGCGACTTAAAACTTTACATTAATCTCACGGGAATATTAGTGCTGCACCAAATTAATAATTAATTTACATAATAGTGATATCATGAGACACTATTATTTGCATAATCGACTCGAGTTTGCAGAAAAAAGTCAAGAATGATATACGACTTGTTAATTATTTTTTCGATATTTAACTAACTTTTATAGTGGTTCATTATTGTGCTAATCTACTCATTATGAAGGTCGTTTTGCTTTTAATTAAAATTAGTATTGTATTAACTCAAAGACAATATAACCAAATTCTCTATGTATTAACTATTATATTAACTAATACTAGAATAAAAGTAATTTGTAGCAATTTCGAAGTAGTACATTATGTTACTATAAAAGTAAGGAAAATGTATAAGTTAAACTAAATATCAAATGAGATCGGATTTTGATATTGCACTATACGTCATCAACTATTTAATTGTTTTATTTTTTAATTGATAGACACTCACTAAGTTTTTGTCATACCTATATTTTTGTTTGTTTGTTATTTCCATGTACCGTGTGTGTTTCATGTATGTGCTAAATAAATGTTATTCTTTCTTTCTTTCTTTCTTTCTATATGGTCGACGATGAAGAACTCTTGGTTAGAAGTAACTCATGACTTCAAGACCCGGTAGAGAATTCGACTCCTTAGCTTCTTTTCATTAAATTACTCATTATTTATTAGTTATCAGCGCAAAAAATATCTCCTCTTCTATCACTAAAAACCTTTAATTTCTTATGAAAAACCATCCACCGTTCTATAACAAGGTAAGGCCTACCAAAAAAATCTGCACCACAAAAAACCCAAAGCATTCCATATAATTTTACACTGGAAATACCGTCTATTTTTTTCAGTTCAGCGAAATGTATTTGTCACCATCGCTAAACCAAATGAAGGACATTAGCCAACGGGATTATTATACGACGGCCATCATGAATTCTGACGTCACGCCTAAAGCTGGGTACACATTACTGTGCAAACAAGAAAGTAGGTGCGTAATGAAGTGGGAGAAAGCGAGTACTAGGCTTAAATAGGTCGGATTAGTTTATATTTTTAGGTCATGGGAATTGAAGTGTGTGAAAGCATTGGTGGTACCAAGTTTTATAGTGATAGTGTTTTGTGAGTTGACTGAGATAGGCACTAATAATAATTTTGATATTTTTAATCTAAACTATGATCTAAATAGTTTTTTTTTTCTAATTTCAGGTATTTTTAAACGGTTTTATTTAGCTTGCCCTTTTTTTTATTTGGGTCAAATCTAGCAATTGAAATTTGACGGATTGATCTGAAATTTAGTACGCACCTTTAGTTCGAAATGACAATATAATTTAATACATTCGGTACCATTGTATATCCAAGATGGCCACCGCTACAAAATGGCGGATTAAATATATTTTATCACTACATTCTCAATATGGGTATCAAATAAAAGGGGTTGATTAGCAGAATAGAGTTCTTTATGAAGATAAAATAAAAATCCAATATGGCCGCAAACAAAATGGCATGTGAACTTTTTTCACTATCCCTTCAATATACATAATTATATACATCGTTTTGATCTTTATTTTCTGAACTAAAACATTTTTTATTCCTGTAAACGTGTTGTTGAAATGTTGAGTGACTTTAAGTTTGTGTAAAAAAAATGTATATTATTTCTTTGTTTGAAATTGGTTATTTGTATGTATGTAACGAAATATCTCAGAAAATCCTGCTAAGATTACGAAAACTTTTACTATTAGAAAGTTATACTATATCTCAGGATCGAAGGCTTCTTTTTACCCCGGAAAAAGTACTCTTTCTTTCGTGGCTTCAGGAGTGAATTTACGGAAACACGCTAATAATTCTAATTTCTTAGATGATAGAATAATTCTAACACTAAAAAAGACATCAAAGATTCCAAGAATAATGATGATGTTATGCTCTTGAGCGATAAAAAACAACTAAAGACTCCTTTCAGGGTCATCAAACAAATAAATAATAATAAAACCCTTGAACACATGGCTCGTTTTACGCCTATCCCTGTAAGAAAACTTTTATAGATTTTATTGCTCCATTCATTGTACATTGCTGGTTTTATACGGTTTTTATTGGCATTAGGTATTTTTCAAACGGCCATGTATATCGTTCAGACGGCTTTGGAAGTTTTATTTGTTATTCCTTTGTTTTATATGGTAACATTGAAGTGTGAATTCGGTTAGGGAGAGTAATGATCGTTGTATTAGATTATACAATATTATGTATATTTCTTTCTTGTGATGTACAGGGTTATTTGAAAAACACCAACAACCTCTTAAGAGGTCATTGTACTCATCATTATGAACAACTTTTACTATGGGACCAAACCTGAAATCATGAAAAGAAATCAGCTGTTCCCTACATTTATGTTCGTATAACTCATGAAAATGTAGGGGACAGCTGACGATTTCAGGTTGCTGTTGTTTTCTGAGTTATATTGTTCGAATACGGCTTCTTCCCGCCTCTTTGCTCTCTCAGTTGTAAAAAAATCTCAGAGGAAGAAAGTCTGACACCAGTCCTGCCAAGGGGTACAGTATTACCCAGTAACTGGGTTTTGCTGGCATAGGCAATCACCCCAAGTAAAATACTGAAACCGACCCCAAAATTGTTTGAGCTAGGCAGATTGAGTTTTCTTTTTTTTTAATTCATATTCGCTGATTAAACCCAATTTCGAAGGCTCAGTTTAAAAAAACGGAAACTTTAAAAATCTTGTTTTGCAGAGTCATCAACTAATGGACTGACCTAGTAAAATATATTAACTGTAGAAAGTCCAGCCCGCTGACATTAACCTATAACTTTATGGGACACTTTCCACCCCATTGTGTACTTCACAGTTCACAGCTTGAACCATGACGTCACTGTTACAGTACAAGCAAACATTACTTAAGTACAGTTAAAATAACGGTTTGGTTTCCAGGCAAAATCATTTGTACGAATGAACGAGTGAAAGTAGCTTTGAATCCCTCACCAGTGTATCGTAATTCCTCTTTCATCTACATCATTAGAGCTTAATCACAATCAAATTAAAAAACTATAAAAACTTATATTTTTGATACCTACAATCTTTGAAAATGATCATAAAATGCCTTTTTTTCTTAGCTCTATTAATTCACAACATTATTAAATGGCTTCGTTGCTCAATTAGGTAAAAGCGCTACTGGTGAGCATATAATTCCGTGATCGGACAAAATGTCCTTGGTTTTTTTTTCATCTGGAATTTCTCCGTAGAAGTCTAAATTTGTGTCCATGTTACTCCATTGTGACTAATCCTCTTTAGGTGGGACTAATACAAAACTACAATAAATACACTGCTGCCTGACCCGTCGAATACAGTCCGAAAATTGTGTAATAACAATCAACTTTTTTGTTTTGCAAGTTAGCAGCCTACACACTAATCTCTTTGTTTCACTGTAAAAACATGGGAAACCGATTTATTTGATAACCATGACCTGATTTTGACACGTGCAGACCATGTGAACAGGAGGCAGACATTTGGCAGATTTTGCATGGTTTCTGAATATGTTTAAGCATAAGCATAATCAGCCTTTTAATGTTCCCACTGCTGGGACACAGGCCTCCTCTCTGGGAGAGGGAATGGACCGTAATCCACCACGCGGGCCCAGTGCGGGTTGGTGAATGTCACAGGAAAACATCGTGAGGATACCGGCATGTCCTGAATATGTTTGGTGCACTAAAATTTTGTGTAAACATTTAATAAACTAGGTGATCAAGGTTTACATGATGTAATGCTAGGTAAATAAATATAGTACAAAATATGGAACTAAAAAAAAATCTTAATATCATCAGAAAGCCACAGATAACTAAACAAAGCATTGATCAAAACTACTGATTCTCTGGTTTTAGCAACAGCTAATATATTTATGATCCGCGAAAGATTAAACTTTTCAACTCAAAAATAGCAAAAATGATTTTAAGTTTCTATTAGATATGTTGTGTTTCTTTGGCGATGAGTCTTACTTTTGATTTAAGAATTCACGCGAACAGCAAAGAAATCAAAATGCCCAGTCCGATGAAATGTTGGAGCCACTGATCTAAATTCAAACCTTTTTTCAGCGTTAAATCTCATCAATACTGTTAAAATTAATATAATAAATATTATAATAATGATATTTTAATAAGAAAAGATTTTTTGTATTTATGTACCGAATAAGCTTCATAACTACAAGACAAATTAAAAAAAATCATCTAAAGCTGCATTATCAGCGAGTAAAATAAATAAAATAATGTTTTACCAATAGAAAGCCACATTTATATTTTATCCCCCTATTTCCACGGGAACGGGAACTACGCGGTTGAAACTGCGGGGCGCTACTAGTAATAATATTATAAAGAGGAAACATTTTTGTTTGTTTATTTGTACCGAAAAAACTGAAACTACTATTACTGATTTTAACTATTTTATTCACCAATTGTAAGCTCCATCATCAGCGAGTAACATAGGCTATATTTTATCCCTGTATTCCCACGGGAACGGGAACTATGCGAGTGAAACCGCAGGGCGCAACTAGTAATCAATAAAACTTATACTCCTTACAAGGGATGAAAGTCGGCGACATCCTACACGTCTGACCTACATTATTTTATTACTATGTTTAATAAACCTACAATTATTATAGACATCCATTATTGTTTCCCGCTGTGGCCACCATGGCATATAAAACACATGACATCATGCCATGGTGTCCTATCTATGTCTCCAATGTCGTATGACCTAAGTATTGTTTAGGGCGGAGTCTGTTTATGAGTTACTAGGTTCTGCCCACGATTTCTCCTGCCTGGACTTCAAATTGGGTTAAAAAATGATTTGACGGAGGATTTACGCTGTAGGTACTAGCAGCGCCTCGAGTTGTTCACGTTCCCGTGGGAATACTGGAATAATATTTCCTATATTACTCGCTGATAATTTAGCTTTCCATTAGGTATTGAAAGAATTTTTAAAATCGCTGAAGTCGCAGGGAATCGTAAAAAACAAATAAACTCACATTCAATATTCACACAAACTTTCACATTTATAAAATTGTAAGAAAATAATGTAGGATAACGTATAATTTATAGGACAGTAGGATTTCAGGGTTGCGAAAGGAGGAACACGGATAAGTTTTAGTCAGTAAAACTCTGACACTCCTCGCGGTTTTGGCGTGAAAACGTAACATACCGACAGATATATAAATTTTCGCTTTTAATGTATATGTATAGGGAATAGTGTGTTCTTTATGGTCTAGGCTATATTTTATTAAAAGCTAACCTTGAGTGGTAATTAATTACTGGCACACGTCGGTATACTTCAGCTTCGCCACTTCACTAGCGAAGAGACTGGCCTCCGTGGGTTCGTGGGGTAATGGGTTCTACTGGCGTTTTTCACAGGAAATAGGCATTTTACCACACTACTACGCACCTACCACAGTGTTGTCTTTTTAACCCAAAGGTTGACTGGTAGAGAATGCCTTGTTGCATTAAGTCCGCCCATGTACTACTATTGTACATAAAGTTTAAATAAATAAATAAAGTTACCGGTAAATAAAGCTTTGATGTTCAGCTATATATCATCTAATCAGCGACGAATTTAGTACGATAAGAAGATTTACGTATTTTCTAGGCTCGTGAACGATATCGCTGTCGCAATTTGCCTACAACGATATGCGACTAGCTTCTGCCCGCGACTTAGTACGCGCGTATCTCATTTTTTATCCGTTCCCGTAGGAATTTCGGGAAATCCTATCTTAGTACTCTTTGTGCCATACACTCCCCAAGGAACCTACATACATGGCCAGCTTTCTACGATCAGTAGTTTGAGTTGTGTGTTGTCTGTCATTCATTCAGTCATTCAATCATTCAGTCACTCAGTCACTAAATCACTCAGTCACTCTATCACTCAATCACTCAGTCACTCAATCACTCAGTCACTCAGTCACTCAATCACTCAGTCACTCTATCACTCAGTCACTCAATCGCACGATCATTCAATCAATCAGAAACGACATTAATTTCGGTATTGACTTTCAACTCATGAATCTTATGACATATCACACAAACCTACATACATATATACACGGTACCAAGTTTACCACAAAATGTACCGGGACAAGACAATTTATTTGCACCAGAACTGGGGCAGGAGAGGTCAAGTTGTCCTGTTTGCAACACTGGCCCAAAGTTAATAGTGTTTGGGCAAATTTACGCTGTGTCATGTAATAGGGCCAAGATGTGACAGAGTCCAGTTTTATTAGGAGGCCTTGGGCTGGCAAAATATTTTGATAGGGAGGGGAACAGAATTAGTGATGTATGTAATTGGGATGTTGCCTGAGTAAAAAATATATGATTATGTTTAGTCCGTCAGTTAGATTATAGAAAAATATTGGACACGTATTTTTTCCTTTATCAAATCTATAAAAACTGACGAAGATGAGCGGGAGACGGAGTGGGAGCGTGTGACATCACTGCCCGGTAAAAATTGTAGCGAATAGTAACGTCACACGAGTTTTCAACGCACTGTATCGTCTTCATTTTTTGTTTATGTGAAAAAAAAAAAATTCGCATCCAATATTTTTTGGAAATCTATCAGACGGACTAATCAGATTTTTTTAGTTAACTACCCTATTGGTGGTCAATATCAATCTGTGTAGCCTTGTCTCAACTATGTTGGGGTTGGTTTCCCATCTAGTCGGATGCAGCTATACCCCATTCGCGATAAGATTAGACATTGAAATCCATCTTTTTTACAGTCCGTTCAACCGATTTTGACTTCTATTGCGTTGGTGGCATGAGTCATGTCATGACACATGGTAGCTACAGTAAACAGTTGGTATTATAGTCACGTTTTTGCTTTTAATGCCATCCTTATGCGTACGGAATAGAAGTAAAAATCGGTTGAATGGACTGTAAGCAATTTTGTTCCAATGTCTAATCTTATTGAGAATGGAGTATAGGTAGGTACCAGCAGTGGCGTGCAGTGGTTCAAGATAGGATAGGCCAGAAAGAGCCTATTAAAAAAAAAACAAAAAGAAATAGCACCACATTTCAACCCTGAATAATGTGGTGTTTTTTTTTGGACAAATGTTAAAAAAAGAACACCACATATTTAAAAAAAAAAAACAAAAAAAAATAATTTCATTAAAAATCAACCCTGAATAATGTGGTTATTTTTTAAAATTTGGCCTACCCTAACTCGAATCACTGCACGCCACTGGGTTCCAGTATTTTACATGGACCGACTGCCTATCCGTCTTCCACATATTGGTAACTGGGTAACGCTATAGTCCTTTGGCATGACTGGTGTCATATTTTCTGTCTTCACTTCTGAGTACCCGTCACTACTGTCAAAATTGTATAAATGACTAGCAGCGTCCCGCGGTTTCAACCGCGTAGTTCCCGGTCCCATGGGAATACGGGCATAAAATATAGCCTATGTTACTCAGGGTGAATGTAGCTTTCTAATGGTGAAAGATTTTTTGAAATCGGTCTAGTAGTTTTTGAGTTTATTCGTTACATACAAAAATATAAATCTTTCCTCTTTATAATATTAGTATAGAGAACCGGAACCAACAGATCAATGTGCTTTCTCAGGCACAGTGGAGTCTCGGTACGTAATGGTTTTTATTCATAAATATGCAACATGAATATTTTATTATTTCAATAAAAAGCACATCGAAAAAATATGCATTTTAAAAAATTCTGTCAAATAAATACGACATTAACTTTTTGCCCCGGAAGTTATAATTTAACAAAACATACACGGTAAAATTATTTACATTTAATCGTCCAATAGAAGACCTGAAAAAGGGGTCATTGTACTCATCATTATGAACAACTTTGAACGATGGGAATAACACTGAATATATTTTTAATTTACATTAATCTTTCAGTATGAACTACCATTGTTTTTTTCAAGAATTTGAAATTATCAAATGACTTCTCCCGCTCTGGGCAGAGCGGAAGGGAGTGTCAGACTCTTACTGACTAAAACCCACCCGTGATCCTTCTTGTGCCCTTTGCGTTCGCAGTGACTCTTACGAACAAATACCGCAACGTGGCTAAATGCGTCACTTTGTAATTTGACTTTTGTAAGGCGTTATTCAAACAAAAATATCTTTCTTTCGCTTCCAATCACGCCTGCCTTTTGTCTTTTGTCACTTTCGATCTTAAAAACCTTTTTCCTAATGCCTTTTGCGTTCCAAAGCCGCGGTGACTATTTCCAACAAATCCCGCAACGAACCGTAGTTATCAACTACCATGAACTCCTAACTTCGTCCCTATATTGAGATTTTTATTAAGTAGATATTTTACTTATAATAATCAAATTCACACGCTATAACAAGCCAGTATTATAATGTGGGATAGCACCGGGATATAATATATATACGGGTGTTTCAAAAGTGCGTGATCATATTTAAGTAAGAGTGAAGTTGTGTATCCGATGTATTACTATTAAAAAAATATAGTTTTGTTTTTAATCTTCCGCAAAAAAATGGTATACTTCATTTCCAAAAAAAAAACACTTTTCAAGAAGTCTCATGGCATCAAAACTGCTTAAAATTTATGCTATCAACTACATACGAAATAGCTTGAAAAGTTATTTGGAACTTCTCATTTTTGCTTGAAAAAGCAAAAATGAAAAGTTCCAAATAACTTCATATCGATATTTTTTTATTTTTGCCCCTTTTTTCAGGTACAGAACGTAACCCTTAAAAAATTACCTTGCATTTTTTAAACACCCTGTATAGCTACATCATCACGCGGGTCTCAGCGGGGTATCGGCAGATGATTGGGTCAAAGTATACATTGTATATCTTGCCATAGACAACCAATTGACTTTTATTTGTCGTCCGGCGGTGTGAGATGAATTATGGTATTCGGGGTTCCTTGTCAAAAGCTGGTTTCTCAATTTATTAGTTCGCTGTAAAAAAAACCCTTGTCATGGATGTTTCTCCTTTCTCTTGATTTGTATAAATTACCTGTAACAAAGAAAAAATAATTATAAGTAAAATATTCAATCACATAATAGTCATTGAAATATTGATATCAACAATCTACTGTAACTGTATTGACTGTCAATGTATAGCCAAAACTACTGGTTGTAGAAAGCACAAACAAAAATATTTATCACTAGCTGCTGCCCGCGACTTCGTCCCCGTGGAATCCCCGATTTTAAAACATTATTTATCGCTGCTCCGCTTCTATTGGCTTAAGCGTGATGATATATAGCCTTCCTCGATAAATGGTCTATTCAACCCAAAAATATTTTTTCAATTCGAATCAGTAGTTCCTGAGATTAGCGCGTTCAAACAAACAAACAAACTCTTCAGCTTTATATATTAGTATAGATTATCATCATCATATCAGCCTGCAGACGTCTACTGCTGGACATTATTAACACGTCTATAATTAGTCCGTCACACAGGTTTCTAAAAAATATTGGACACGAGATTTTTTTTTCTCACGTAAACAAAAAAAATGAAGATATAGTGCGTTGAAAATTCGCGTGACGTCACTGTGTGCTAAAATTTTAATAGCGTTGTGACGTTACCAGCCCCCACTCTAAAACTTTGATGCGCTTTATCTTTTTTTTTACGATGCGCAATGACAAAAAATATGAGTCCAATATTTTTTGAAAATTCAACGGACGGACTAAATACAATTAAGATTAAAAAAACACACAATCGCATTTAAATAACTGCCATTTAAAAAAAGAATGCGATGCAAAGATACCTTAACCCCTCCCGAAGTGACGCCGTTAAGCCGAAGTCCATATGCCAACGGGGCCCTTAGCGAGCGGTCATTTAGTTTGTAAGCTTAGTTTTTAGCCCTGGGGGCCTTAAATTCATTTTAAGATCTCCACAGGAAAGTCCGATTAAGCAGTAATCAACCTTTGACTGTCGAACTGCAAGAGACCAAATAAAAAAAAAAGTTTCCATTGCAATGTCGAACTGTGAGTGGCCACGACAAAAAAAAAAAGATTCTTTAGCGATGTGCGTCTAAGTTTCGCCTATTGTCCATCGACAATAACCATAAACTAAACAGAGTCAGAGACAATACGAATATCAAGTAGGCACCAAATCATGCCTAGGAATTGCAAAGCCCTAACAGTCTAAATAAGTTAGGCATAGTCACGAATCTTGCATTTATAGACATAGATTTATGGGCGTCCGTCTAAATATGCTAAATGAGATTTTGTGGTGAAATTGGTGGGTATAATTGTACAGAGGATTTTTCAAATTACTTGCATGTTGAAATCTATGAAGATTTATTGGTAAACAAAGTGTCTTTATTATAATTACTAGCAGCCCCGTAGTTTCAACCGCGTTGTTCCCGTTCCCGTGGCAATACGGGGATAAAAGACACTCCACAATAACGTAGCTTTCTATTTTTGAAATAATTTTGAAAATCGGTTCAGTATATCCAGAGATTACCCCTTACAACGTCACAAACTTACAAACGTTACCTCTTTATAATATTAGTACCTATAGTATCTTCAATTATCATCTCAATAGGGATAATTCCTGGGTAAAAAAAAATATGATTAAAAAAATATACAGTAAAACTTGGATAACTGGGACCTTAAGGGACCTGCAAATTTGTCTCACTTAAAGAGGTGTTCCACTTACCCAGTGTCTCAGATATCCAGGTATAAATAGATATCTGTCTCATTTACGGAGAGTTCCATCCACATAATGTAGGTACACAAAATATAGTCCCAATAAAAGAGGTAAATTACACTCGCTGTCTCAATTATAGAGGCGCTTGTCAATATAAAAATCGAAAGAACTAATCCCTAAAATATAGTCTCAGTAAAATAGGTAAATATACTCACTGTTTCAATAATAGAGGTAATTATGACGATAAAATGGAAAGAATCAATAATAGATATAGAGGTTTTTTGTTGTCCCACTGACAGAGGTAATTCATTGCTAAAGTGTCGGGACCTAAGCAAGAGTTCCAGCTATGGAGGTTTCTCACTTATCCAGGTCCCACTTAACCAAATTTTACTGTATGTGGTCCATCTGTAGGATTACCACAAAATATTAGTGATGCACAAATCATTACACTGCATACTCGTATTTCGAGCATCGTTAAATCAATAAGGAGGGTAAATATAAAACGTATCTTGGTTTAGGACTGGGGGCTTGTGACATCACAACTATGTAACAAAAAAGAAAACCAATCCCAGTCTTAATTGAGCTATTATAGCTTGAATTACTAAAACATATATAAAAACCAGTCTCATATATTTTATAACGAAATAATAAATGTTCGTCTATGATTTATTCCTACAGTAATAAATTTGTTCTGACATAAATATATCAAATGCGACACACGAACGATAATCCTTTGTTTTGTCTAGTAAAACTTATTACCTACTTGAATAACGAGACATGTGTTTTTACATTAAATCACTATCCGATTTCACAAAAATGTAGAACAATCTATACTTTAATATTATAAAGCTGAAGAGTTTGTTTGTTTGTTTGTTTGAACGCGCTAATCTCAGGAACTACTGGTTCGAATTGAAAATTCTTTTTGGGTTGAATAGACCATTTATCGAGGAAGGCTTTAGGCTATATATCATCACGCTTAAGTCAATAGTAGCGGAGCAGCGATAAAGAATGTTTTAAAATCGGGGATTCCACGGGGACGAAGTCGCGGGCAGCAGCTAGTAAGAAATAAATCGGATTTGTTAATATCTGTAATATTAGTCACTTGAACGTTTCTCATGAAAGTCTTGTATGCTTGTTTGTTACGCTCTTATACCTAAATCGCTGAACCGATTTGGATGAATTTTGTAACTGAGCTCCGGAGACGGTTATAGCATACATTTTTGCGAAACTGTATATTAACGCGAGCGATACCGTAGATAAAAGCTTATAGAAAATAAATGAGATCTAATATTAATGTATATGGTATATTATTATGACTCATAAAATTTTCATCAATTAGCCTGAAAATATTTTTTATGCTGACTATGTCCTCCTGTTATTTTAAGGGAAATTTTGACAGGCATCTTACTCATAAAAAATAGACTTAAGAGTAGGAGTTTCATTCTGGCTGGCTCAACTGTCAGTTTCGAGATCTGGTTTCCGTGTTTCATCTATAGTATATCGCTCCCATAGAATGAAAAGGACCTAACTCAGTTTCGGAATTTGTTCGAAAGAGTCACCGCGGCTCTGGAACGCAAAGGGCACAAGAAGGTTCACGGGTGGGTTTTAGTCAGTAAGAGTCTGACACTCCCTTCCGCTTCAGCCAGCCAGAGCGAAAAAATCATTTGATGATTTCCCATCAAGAAAAAATGGGGCCTAACTCAAAAATGGCATTTTTTGACAAATGGGCAAGAATTAAAATCTTTAAACACTGTTGGTTAAAAAAAAACAAATATCTCTCGAGATCTATGTATGTAAAATCAGTCCCTTTCCAATAAATTTCGGGATCTTTTGTCATTACTGGGTTTCAGAGTCATGTTTTTTACGTTCTGTCGAACGGGAATTTTGAGCACTTTTCATTCTGAGATTGTGGATATTCTCTGATTGAAGACTTTAAAGGTTAGTTGCTTCTGTGATATTATTCGGTTCAACGTAAACTTATGATCGTTTTAGGGCTAACCCTTAACTTCTGTAGATACCAAAATTCCCTTTATCTTCTTGTTTAGAAATATGTCCGTCGGTTGCAATTTCTGTCCTTTACAAAAACAAAAACACACACACCACACACAGTTACAACAACACACACACACACACACACACAACACACACAATTACAACAACACACAACACAACACTCACACACATAATTATCCTTCTTGTGCAATCAATCTTACTTTACTATGATCATTTTAAAAGCTTCCTACTCCCTTTCGCAGTACAGACATAATTACACACCATCCTTTATCACGCAAATCAGCAATTACAAGAACTCGCTAGCTGTCGGTTTTACATAAAACAACGCGTTTAAGCAACTCACAATCACAATTTATACCAATTATCTAGTTGTGGACAACCTTTGCCCAGCTGTGGGCATCACTCATTGCCTTGGCTCTTATCTTCAAGGGTACTAACTGTAATTTATAAGTGTCGATGCATTTTTATTTGAACAATTTAAGTTAGAATTGTAACGCGTGAGTGAGTTGGGTTCGAGTGTGTTTCATAAGCTTGTAGCGGTTCGGTAATTTAGTACTTATATAAAAAATTGGTTGTATGTTAATTCGGTTTAGGGACGATGATTTTACATGATGACGTCATAAGAAAATATTTATGAAAAATTGCATACGTCACAAGCCGAATGCTTAGGCCGATCGTGCCTCTCTGTCACTTGTTCCACGCTCTCACTTGCACGCTCGGCTCAGGCGGAACATGACACTTTGGCGTGCGTGCAGCCGGCGTTCATCGATTTATAAGAAGTTACCATGTCAAAAAGAAATGTATAAATTCTAGTACAAAATCTATAAGCTTGGTGGTACAGTCTGTAATTGTTCGGTGGTAGGGTAAAAACAGAGGTTGCGGAATTTGTTCGAAAGAGACACCGCAGCCCTGGAACGCAAAGGGCACAAGAAGGATCACGGGTGGGTTTTAGTCAGTAAGAGTCTGATACTCCCTTTCGCTCCGCCCAGAGCGGGAGAAGTCATTTGATGATTTCCCATCCAGAAAAAAAAGGGTGAAAACAGAGAAGGAAAGACAGAGAAACAACTGAAAAGGAGGGGTTATTTTTTCCATAGCGGTCAGAAATTCTGGGTTTTGATGTTATTTTACGTAAAATTGTATCCACATGAATCTTAAATAGGTCGCATTTGAAAATAAAATAATTACCAAGTTCCCATACAGACCATCGCTGCACGTTGTATTACTGGTAAAATCAGCTAGTCTCCGAGTAAACTTTTTGTTTGTATGGATTGGCTTCATGTTCAATACATTGTATGCTTACATGGTGAGAGTTTTACGGAATCGCACTGCAGATATATTCAGTAAGAACGAAACCGCCCACAAATAGTTGGACACGTAATATAATACCTTTCCACGAAACTCCATAACACCATTTCTGGCAATTTAACCAACGATTTATTCAATAGTCTATACATAGATAGGTCAATCTCTTCGAAAGTGCGTTTGTGTAAAAATATTAATGCAAAACGCTTGGACATTAAAACTTGTACCCCGCACCAAGTCATCGGCGAGTCAGTCCGTCAAACGCGGTTGGTTCAGCTTTTCAATTGAGTCCCATCATCTCGTGAGTCAAATGCATGCGTCATTTATATGGTATGCTCCTCTTGGGACCTGGCAATGACGTGTGCATCAGTAATGGTAATGTAAAACAAGAGACAGGAAAGTTAGTAAGTCGTAGAGGCTTTTTCATAATCTGGATAAGGTTATGGACCAGAATACCTAGAAGTACCTGGAAGTTATATTTTTATGTACGAAAATAAATCTGAGGAGCTTATGGCTAAATTATAACAGCCGCACGGGTCGAACTTCAAGGTTAAGGAACGCTTGCCAAGGTTGGTATGTCGATGGGTGATCTTAACATAACGAGACTCCTCCGTGCCTCGCACGGTAAAGCCGTTGGTCCCGGCTGTCATTTGGAGATCGTTGGTGGCAGTCGTTACGGATTGTCAGAAGCCAGAAAATCTGACTAGTCTTTCCAAGAAGTGCCGTGTCACGTCCCCAGTTAATTGGTTGTGGGTGTTCTGGTAGGCAGCCGCTTCACGTAAAATACTGGTATGCAGCTGAATCCGGTATGACTGGGAGCCGACCCCAATATAGTTGGGAAAGGCTAGGCAGATGATGAATTATTATTCGTCGTGGGTCTTATTGTCATTATTATTATTATTTTTTACTCCTCATGATGGAAAGCGATTATGAGGCTTACAATGGAGCACGGTAGCTTGGACGAAATCTATTCACACTTAATTTTTAGACCTTCAGGTTCCCACCGTTCTGAATTCTAGGAATAGGTCAATACTCCTCGAGGAAATTCGTCTCACCCAATGCAAATTCAATTTTATTTATTGCTATTAGTGGTACATTTTACGAGATTTTAATAATAAATAAATAAGTTCCTCAAAAATCTACCTGTAATCAAGTTAATGCTGGTGGAAATGACATCGTCATATTCTATATTTAAAAAAAAGTAACTCTTTACTGACGTCTCGTAATTTTATCAGCCCATCATCAGTGACCATTCCTCTCATGAATCAAACCTATGTGTCATTTCTACGGTATGCTAATCATGACGCCCCACAGGCTCTGTGAACTGCATTGGAAACAGATGACTTAGCATAATTCATTATTTGATGACTAATAAATCAGACATTCTATTTGTTTTGTTACCAAGATCAATAAATACAAATCTATTCAGTTCCTGGTCTGCCATATAAATTGTCCATAATCAGCCTTTTAACGTTACCCACTGCGGGATACAGGCCTCCTCTCTAGGAGAGGGAATGGGCCGTAATCCACCACGCGGGCCCAGTGCGGGTTGGTGAATATCACATATCTTCGAATTTTTGATTCTAGGACATGCCGGTTTCCTCGCGATATTTTCCTTCACCGTTTTGAGAGCAGTGGTTATGAAATCAATTACACAAAGTAATGCGCCTGGCTGGGTTTGAACCCACGACCTACAATTCGTAAGTCGGAGCCGTTACCACTTGGACACCACTGCTCGTCAGTTTTCTAATAAATTGTGTTTAACATCATACTATCTTTATTATGGTCATAAATATACGTTGCCCGTGTCCAAGGTAGTCATCCTCACAACCACGTCACTATATAACACTTTTTGATTCTCATTATCCTGGGATGAGTCCTCCGTCCTAAGAGAATTTTATATCGCGAGAGAATATTTGATTGTGATTATTTTCACGTTTTCACCGTGATTAGCAGGAACTAGACACTAATAAATATGAAGAAAAAAACATCGCATAACATCGAAGAACGGCATTTGTTTTTACAAGTTAACTTTGTCCGTTTTTTTATTCACAAAGATTGGTAACACCCAACAAGTCCCAAGTGGCAAGCACCAATATGTAACAATTCATTGTCATAACATCAAATCTGTAAGGATCTGTAGTGACATGCACTCTGATGGTGCGTGCGATAGTAAACTATAATTATAGTAATATGTACTGTCATACTGTTGTTATGTAGACTAGTTCTACTCTAAGAGAAGTGTGACTTCTTTATAGTTTTTTTGGCAGCGTCTACTTCTAAATTGAAAACGATATATCTAGTTTTAATTTCCGCGAATATTAGTGGGTTGCAGGTATGCACCTCTCTCCCGCCGGCTATATTATGCACATGCAAGATTACAAGGCAAATGCAAGGATTTTATGCACATGCAGGAAGGCAAAGCAAAACCCAACACCAATACCGACACGTGTTTCGCATCTCCACGAGGCATCCTCAGGGGACGTGTTGACTCGCTGACCGTTGAGTCGCAACTCAACGGTCAGCGAGTCAACACGGTAATGGTGTTGGGTTACAACTGCAACCCACTAATATTCGCGGAAATTAAAACTAGGTATATTGTTTTCAATTTAAAATTAAAAATGGATTTTAGCGTCTACTTCGTCACATCCTTGATAACATCAGTGTAAATTCTAATAGAACTTAGCACATTCTAAAAGAAATAGTGGACACACTAATAGGTAATACAGTGGACACAGTAAGAGATGTAGTGGACATACTAATAAATATAGTGGATACACCAAGAGATATAGTGAGCGTAGCAATACATATTTACAAACACATTAGCTTACCCATAAGCTTTTTCCCGCGGCTCCTTTCGCGTCAAACTAGTTTATAACTATGTCCACGATATCATCTATATTTGTACCAGATTTTTTAAAATCAGTTCTGTTATTTAGGAGTAAAAGCGAAACAAACAAATATATCTATTAGTTAGGATAGGTTAGTAAGTGAAGTCACCTCACCGGTAAACGAGAACTACCCATTACTTGAAGATATAATCTTAAAACTAGGTTAGACTGAAGTAATCATGTTTTATGATATTTTAAGGAGCAATAGAAGCGTTTGTAGTTTCTATTTATAGCGTTTGGTTAACCTAATTGTGAACAACAATTGGAGCAATAAGTTTGGTGCATTCCTTGTGGGAAATTGAAATGTTGACTGCACTGCATTTATTAGTCTTGTGGTTATGAAAGTCTTACTTACGAGTATGTATAGACTAGCTGACCCACGCAACTTCGTCTGCTTCACATAAAAGAGAAAAAGGAACAGTTTCTGTAACATTTTCCATTGATGCTCCGCTCCTATTGATCGTAGTGTAATATTATTTAGTCTATCCCAGCCTTTCTCAATAAATGGGCTATCAAACAACAAAATAATGTTAAAATTCGATACAGTCGTTCCTGAGATTAGCGCACGCAACCAAACAAAATCTTCAGCTTTATAATATCATTTAACTTGTGTATAGATGATAAGGTTTTATATTAGTAAGTAGGTGGGATAGGTTGGTATCCCATATTCATCCTAATGAGATACATTCGTTTGCCAGAATCCTCTTAATTTGAATTAGTTTATTTGTTACGCTTTCACAACAAAATCGCTTGTCCAATTTTGATGAATTTTGGTACAGCTATAAATCGGGGCTCTGGATACGGATATAGGCTATTTACAGTTTTGGAAAAATCAATATTAACGCAAGCGAAGCCTAGGGCAAAAGGATAGCTTATTTACAAAAAGACCTTTGAGAAGAAAATAACCTTAAATACAGTGAAGATGAAATTTAAGAACGCTGATCAACCATTTATTGTCTCTTAAAAAATTTGAAAGTACAAAATGAATTTCATTCAGTAAAACAGTAAACGATGAAATTAAAACGAATGGGCAATGAAAATTCAATAAGATGGTATTTCGAGAATCGGGTTAAGTGCCTCGGAAAGCGGAGTGGTTACACGTTTGAGAACGACTTGGTATTTAGGAGGTACACGGAGAACGAACATCAGTTTGGACATGGAATATTTTTACACAGTGAATCATCAGCCTGCAGGACGTATGGTGAAACGCCACTGATACCTGGTGGATATCTCAGCCATACGCACAAGATACCAGTCTTGCCAAGAAGTACCGTGTTACCCAGTTAATGAGTTGTGGCGGTCTGGTAGGCAGCCGCTCCACGTAAAATACTGGTGTTCAGCTGAATTCAGTTTGACTGGAATGATCAGACGCAAAATGACGGTGGATATCTCAGCCATACGCACAAAACTCCAATCTTGCTGAGAAGTACCGTGTTACCCAGTTAATGGGTTGTGGAGGTCTGGTAGGCAGCCGCTCCACGTAAAATACTGGTGTTCAGCTGAATCTAGTTTGACTGGGATGATGACACACAAGATGACTTCTCTTTGGTGAAAATATCATAGAATTATTTCTTAACTTAATCTATAACAGTCGCTGATGAAGCTGAAGGTGATGGCCAGGCACAACCAGGTAGGCATGCTGATGGTCAGGCCCGTTGAAGCCGTGGGTACTGGCTGGCTGTATTACTCGCTGATCAAGAGCTTGAGGTTACGATGAGGAGAAGTAATGATAACATCACGCTGAGGTAGCTGCACGAAGGCTGCGCTGACGCTCACTGTCGATGAGGTGGTGAACACCAATACAGAGCGATGTGGTACACAGAGTAAGGTCTCGCAAACTTCCATAGAAAAGGCAGGCCCTTTTTTTTCTGGATGGGAAATCACCAAATGACTTCTCCCGCTCTGGGCGGAGCGGAAGGGAGTGTCAGACTCTTACTGACTAAAACCCACCTGTGATCCTTCTTGTGCCCTTTGCGTTCCAGGGCCGCGGTGACTCTTTCGAACAAATTCCGTAACCCTAGCAGGCACGGATCCTATGGAGCCCCGTCTACGTTGCTGACGGCTCTTTGAGGCGCGCGTGGAACATGACGCGCCGTCGACTCGGGCCTGGTTGCTATCGGACGGTGAGCCACCCATAGCTCGCCATACGATTGACTTCGATACCGCGATGTGGGATTTTAGTTCGCCGCTGGCGGGAAAGATGGCGTAACGGGTCTTTTTGCCGCCATAAAAATTTGCTTCGTAGATTTTTTTTTCCAACTAAAACTTTTCCTTTGACTTAAAATCTAAACTCTCATAAGAAATAATAATATCTAACTATACTTGATACCAAAAAAAAGAGTTGTGTAACAATTTTTTTCCACAAAAGTGTTACAGAGTGATATCTCAACTATGTTGACTAAAGGATTGTGTACGTTTTATAAAATCGTGAGGATTTTATGGTCATTACATCAAGATAAGGTTTCTTCTGAGATAAACTGCAGTTTTATGGGCCTCTTGTAAAACTTGTATGATGTTAATAACAGGAATCTTGGCATCACTTTTATATGGATGTGAATTCTTATTAATTTTACAGCAGTTTTTTTTAATGATAAAGTTCTGAGAGAGTTCGGAATAAAAATAAGGATAAGTAGTGTGTTTAAAGTGGGTTTTTTTATTAAAATAATTTGTCACATCATTATCATCTGCCTAGCCTTTTCCCAACTATACTGGGGTTGGCTTCCAGTCAAACCAGATTCAGCTGAGCACCAGTATTTTACGTAGAGCGGTGGACTACCAGATTTTCACAATCCACTCCACAATTGGCTGACACGGTAGACGGTACTTCTGTGCAAGGCTCATGTCACATTTTCTGGCTTCGAAGAATACGTAACGACTGCCAAAAGATCTACAAATGACAGCCGCAGCCGGGACCTACGGCCTAAAGTGCTTTCCGAAATACGGTGGATTCTCGGTAGGTATGTTAAGATGGGTACCCATCTACAGACCGACCTCGGAAAGCGTTGCTTAACCTTGAAGATCGATCCATGAGGTTTTTAGTGCTTAGGCACGAGCCTCTAAAATTATCACGTCACACATTGAATTTATAAATCTATAATTCTCGTATCACCGTGGCCAATCACAACAGATTCACCAAGATGGAGACCTATGCAGGAGAAGTTACAATGCACAAGTATGTGAGCAAAGGCACCCGTACACTATCTATCCCTTCACTCTGACTGATAAGAAATGAGATTCAGGACTATAGTCGACACCAAATAAATGTGCAATAACGATCATTGACCCACCTACATTTATTGACAACCTTAATTCTTAAAACAGAAATAATGAATTAATGCTATATTGAATCGACATCCATCGTGCTCCTTCATATTTACTAGTTATGGAAAACGGTTCATTTTTTTTGCACCTACGAAGAAATATCAAGGAAAGGGCAATGACCTTTATTGCACATTTATCTGGTGTCAACCATAGGACTATTACTTTCAGTCAGTAAGAGTCTGACACTTCCACCACTGGAACTGATACAGTAAATGTAACTATACTAATATTATAAAGAGGAAAGATTTGTATTTTTGTATTAACGAATAAACTCAAAAACTACTGGACCGATTAAAAAAATTCTTTCACCATTAGAAAGCTAAATTCACCCTGAGTAACATAGGCTATACTTTATCCCCATATTCCTTCGGGAATGGGAACTACGCGGGTAAAACCGCGGGGCGCTGCTATCTTATATATAAAATTCTCGTGTCACGGTATTTGTTGTTGAACTCTTCCGAAACGGCTCGACCGATTCTCGTGAATCTTAGCGTGCATATCGGCTAGGGTGGCGAATCGGACAACATCTATTTTTCATCTCCCTAAATGTTAAGGGTGGTCCACCCCTAAATTTTTTATTTTATTTTATGTGGCAAAACGACGTTTGCCGGGTCAGCTAGTCATCAATAAGTAGGTAATCTGTGACTCGATTTGGTCGGACCGGCGCGGCTGCGTATGGAGCTATGCGTCTCCGGTATGGGCTGACCTCTCATTGTACGGGAATCCTATACAGTGCGAGACCGGCTTGTACTAGGGATGTGTGACTTGGTGTGTGGCTTTGTGTACTTGGGATCTGTCAGTGTCCGGTGTCTGCAGCTCGTCCGCAATCTATTTGTGCCGTCATGACTGGTCCTCGAGCGAAATAGTGCACAAATAGTGAACATCATAGTTTTCTGGTTGGTTTGGTTGGTCAAAGAATATTTGTATATTAAAAAGCGCTTCTCACCATCAAACTAATAAGATAGGCGAGTAAAATTGTAAAGAGAACCAATAATGTACCTATATTTGAGAATACATATTATCTAATAACAAAACAAACTCAATTGATGACTTCCCATCCTTTGATTATTTCCGAGGCATGGGGATGTCACACCAGCAACATCCAAACTTCGGGCTCCTACTGCGGAATTCCTAATTAAAAGAACCTAGTAACATTTCTTGCATGACCTAAAAGCCATTTAAAGCTGCATCTGACTAAACACACTCAATGCCTTAAAAAGGCATTGCCACTTGAATAAATCCAACAAATTTCAATCGAATAACAACTCAGCTCGATGCATATCAGAAAATCGTTCATTCAAATTAAAGTGTGACCCACTTCGAGTGCAACCTTATCAAATAAGTGTTGAGTTGTTGAGTCATAGTGCTCATAAGAAAAGCTTATTATAGTCGACAATGATACGGGTTACTTATCTAGAGTCGTGAGCTTGTGTCGAGAAAAGGGGGCCTTCGTTTTAAATTTTTAAGTTTTGTGTAGCACTTTAAGTGGATTTAAAGTGTGGTAGAATCTGGTAAACATGTTGACGTATTACCTATATATAATATGCCTCAGTAGCAATGTTGTTTATGGTTTAATTTCCCTAAAAAAAAAAAAGAATTGGCCCTCCACTTTTGAATTCCGAATTTGAAATTGCCGTTTTTTCGAACTTTACTTTTGCACATTTTCGGTGAAAGTTTGCCACTAAAGTTAGTTTTGACACGATCTTGACTGAAATTCAGTATCTTGGTGGTAGTCAGAGTAGATTGTGTGAGATGAAAGCTGTTTCTATATTAAGCCAGCATGTAGATAACAGCATCACATAATTTTGAAGTTTGTTTAAAAAATAACACGACTCACATGGCCTTGAGATTATTTATTACTTAAAAGTTTTACTTCTTTTATCGCCTCAAGTGACATACATATGTAAGTGGGTTTCAGGAAGTTTAAACCTTTTCTGGTGTTCCCCAGACTCATTACAAAAATCCAACCGGATGTCATGACCTCTAAATAAAATATTTTAAAGTGTAAACTGAAAAATAGAAGGCCAATTCTGCTAACTTGTAAACAAAATTAGCAATCGCATCTCGAAAACGTTGTTTAGATTAAGCATGTTTCCTGAATAAAAAAATATGATTCTATTTAGTCCGTCAGTTAAACTATCGAAAATATTGGACACTTATTTTTTGCTTTATCAAAATCCATATAAAAATTGACGAACATAAAAAGCATCAAAGATCAGGAGTAGGGCTTGTGACGGCATGTCTTAGTCGTGCTAATAGTGGTAGCAAGCAGTGACGTCACACGAGTATTCAACGCGCTGTATCGTCTTCGTTTTTTATTCACGTGAAAAAAGGAAAAAATAAGGTTCCAATATTTTTTAGAAATCTATCTGACGGATATTAGATTTTTTAAACAACTACCCTATTGGACCTCTGATGGCGATTGTCGAAATGTCAAAATGCAAGCGACCCTTTTCGTAAACATTTGTCAATTTCTTACATTTTACAGTTTTGACAGTCGCTATCGCTAAAAGAGTGACACTTGGTCCGGGATAAGGATGTTTACCTAACAAGGCTCTAGAAAAGTATAATTCTATCAGCGAACGCGTATGTCTAAATGCCAAAATGAAGGGATTGACCACAAGACATTTAGACGGGGTTTTGAAAGAAATACGAAAAAAAAAATATAGTCCTCCCAAACAGATGCACATAACATTATTATAATCATGACATATACAAATTAAAAAAAAAAAGGTTAAAAATACCTACACGGTGAGAGACAGACCCAACCATGATCAGCCTAAACACCAATCAGCAGATTCAAACTCAAATTCCTAATAGAAAATTTGAAATTGGAATCCGCTAACCAGTATTCAAACTATACTCATCGACGCTGATTGGGCGTTTGTCATTCCCATACATTTTTACGCTTTGACAGATGTCAGTTGTCTAGAGCTTATGTTTTGTCCTGTGTTTCCAGGCCATTCGCCTTTCATATCCATTGTCAGATAGCTTTATCCTTTTGTTGAAAACAGGAGTAGGTATAGTAATGTTTATATTATCTAGGAATGAACCAGCACAAAACTGGATGTAGTAGTGAAATGTGGATCCATAAACTACAATAGAATCCTTGCGTGGGTTTATAACCCGTCGGTTCCTAAAATGGAAGCTTTTATTAGGATCCAGACATAGCCTTTAAAAGGCGTCTAAAAGCATTGAATGCATTTCTAGAACATTATAGCTTTAAGATCCCCAACAATATTCCCAGTTATTGAAACTTCTGAAATCATCTTCAAGTACCGTGTTACCCAGTTGATGCGTTGTGGAGGTCTGGTAGGCAGCAGCTTCACGTAAAATACTGGTATTCAGCTAAATCCGGTTTCACCCCCAATATAGGTAGTTCTATATTGAAACTTCTGAAATCCAAAATAATCACGGCCAACAGAAAACCTCCAAACCACTGAAGCTGCAAAACAGCGGAGAATTTTTATTCTTATGAAAAAACGTTATTTCCCCATTGAGCTGGAATTCATTCCCAGCATCTGAGTTCCCGTCGACCATATGATATGGATGCCTTTGATAAATCTTGCTTCCAAGGTCTTCAAAGCAAG